>CM066602.1:1491250-2965000 GCA_033816785.1 Picus viridis
GCCAGCACATTCCCACGGCTCCATTTTTAGCTGCTGCCTGGACCTGAGCACCAGCCAAGGGCTCCAAGGAGCCCTTTATGCTCCTGACAGCTCTGCCCCACTTTGTAAACAAAGCAGGTGCCTGTTCCCTGCCTGCCCCCTGCCCTGGGCACAGCTGGGCACAAGCCCAGGCTGCGCTGGGGCTGTGCCCCATCCATCCCTGGGCACCTCTCCCTCTGCCCTGCATCATGAAAACAGGGAGGGAGAGAAGATGCTGCTCCAGGGGAGCATCCTGCCTGCCACCCACCCTTCCCCGCCCCCAGCAAACACCTCCCCTCCTCCCCTGCCCTCTGTCAGTGCTTTATTTATTCCCTCTCCCTGTGCTGCTCTGGCTGGGGTTGGGGTCCCAGGGAAGAGGTCCCAGGGGAAGGAGTTCCTGGGTGGAAAGAGATCACTGTGGAAAGGGGGCCTGGGAAAAGGGTCCCTGAGGAAAAAGGATCCCTGGGGGAAGGTGCCCTGGGGAGGGGGACCCTGGGGAAGAGGTGCCTGTGGAAAGGTGCCTGGGGGAAAAAATATCCCTGGGGAAGGAGTCTCTGGGAAAGGGGCCCTGGGGAAGAGCTCATAGGGAAAATTATCCCTGGGGAAGGGGTCCCTGGGGGATATATGCCTCAGAAAAGGTGCCCTGGGGAAGGAGTCTCCGGGGAAGAAGCCCCTGGGGAAGAGCTCACAGGGAAAGTTATCCCTGGGGGCTACATCCCTGGGGAAGGGGTGCCAGCTTCCAGGGGGGGCTGAGCTGTGCTGCAGCAGGGGCTGGAGGCAGAGGTGCCCAACACTGACTCAGCTCTGCCTCTCTCTTTGGGTTGTTTTTAAGACTGTAAATATAGATAGAGCTTTATTTTGTTAATAACTTAACCTGTATATTTCACAGACTTGTTTACAACTGTCCCCTGCCCCCCATCCCCCTCCCCACATCCCATCCCTCCCCCCCCCCCCCCTTGGCACAATAAAATTGACTTTTTGGAGCAGGACTTTCTAGGTCTGGACTTTGCCAACCTGGGCTTTGGCAGAACCAAGGGCAGAGGTGGCTTGGGTGCTCTGTGGCCCCCTCCCCCAATTCCCTGCCCCTCTCCTAGCACAGCTCCCCCCTAAAGCTCTCTGCCTCCCCTCTGCTCACTTGTGCTCTTTCTCCTCCTCTGCTCATCCATGGTGTGGTCTGAGCTGCTGCCTGCCCCTTCCCACTTGAGCTTGTCTCATGGTCTCACCCCCACATGGCAGCAGGTTTGGGGTTCAGCCTCCTCTGCCCCCTGCTCCAGCTTGCCCCTGCCAGAGCCCAGCAGAGCTTCAGGGGGCTGCTGGGCTGCCCACCGTGAAGAGGTGGGAGCAGCTCTGCAGGAGGAGGTTTCAAACCCCAGGGCAGGGCTGTGGGACCAGGACAGTTGGCAGCAGCAGGGAGGGGCAGCGAGTGCTGCATGCAACCCCCACCCTGCGCTGCAGCACCCAAAGGGGGGCAGGAACAGGAGGGACCACCTGCAGCTGCAGCAGAGCTGGCTGCACCCCAGGGCTGCTGTGCCCACAGGGTCCCCACCTGCTCTGCTTCCAGCCCCCAGCAGCTTTTATTTTGCACCGAGACTGCCATCAGCTGCAGCATCAGCCCCGCTCCTTGCTGGCACTGGCAGAGGGCACAGCCACCTTGTCCTCCCCCCAGGCAGCCAAGGCAGGGGCAGAGGGGGCTGATTCCATTTCTCCCCCTGGCATGAGCTGGATGGGGCTCAGCAGCGGCTCACCCCGGCAGAGCTTGCCCTGGGGAGCAGCTGAGTGCTGGGGAGGAAGCTGTGCCCAGCTCATGGAGCAGGTTGGCTCCATACAACCTCCTGCTGAGGGGTCCCATGCAGGGACACAGCCAAGAGAGGGCCCAAGGGAGGGGGCCCCTGTGAGGGGCAGGACCAACCAACCCCCCTGGCACTGAAGGGGAGGGAAGGCAGAGCTGGGAGCCCTTTGTTCCAGCAGCAGAGGATGCTCCAAGTGAAGCCACGAGGGGAGCAGGGAGCTAAGAGGAGCCTGGGAGGGCAGAGCCCTGGGGAAAGGCAGAGGCAGAGAGGCTGAGCACAGCGAGGGGCTGCACCCAGGCACCACCACCAGAAGCCTGCTGGTCCCAAGCCCCCTGGCTCGTGGCCAGCGCTGCCCCTCCTGGAAGAGGGTCCCATGCCCAGAGACAGCTCCAAGACCAGGATCACCAAGGACCCAGGAACGGTGCTGGCTTGGGGCTGGGAGCCCAGGGGGCACCGAGCAAGAGGGGAGGGAGGGAGCAGCGAAGGCGACGGGCACAGCACGGGCACCGGGCAGCTGAAGCAGCTGGGCAGCTCTGGGTGCTCCTGAGCAGACGGCAGGGACCCCTTTCCCCCTTGGGGGCCGGCAGAGGGGGGCAGAGGGGGGGCAGGCCCCGTGGCAGCAGCGTCAGCACGGGGGGGGCTGCCGGGCAGGGCTGCCGGCCGGGGCTGGGCGCTAAGGCGCTGCTCAGGGCCTCCCGGCACGGGCGGGCACCTCTCCCAGGCCGTGGTCCTCTTCAGCATCTCATGGTCCAGTTCCAGGTGTGTCCAAGGTCTCTTTTAAGCGGTGGCTGGGTCAGAGCTCCTCTCCTTCCCCTTCCCACCATCAAGACCTGCCCTCGACCCCTGGCTGGGGTGGGGAAGGGGCGAGGGGGCTGCGAGAGCTGTGGCCGCAGCGAGGACAAAGCAGTTCAGGGGCTCAGGGCCAGAGAGGCTACTTGGGGCTCTGCAGGGCCATGACCACTGGCTTCATCTTGAAGTACTGTTTAAACCTTAGCTTTGCATATCTGCCAAGAGAGGAGAGGGGCACAGAGCTGAGACATCTGTGTGTCCCCCCCCCAGCTCTATGGCACCTGGCTAGAGAGGATCCCTCCAGCATGGAGGTGACCCTTGGGATCCTCTTGCTCCAGCCAACACCCAACTGTGCTGGGAGCAAACTAAGAGCTCCCACATCCCCCAGCCCCACTGGACTCACCTTAAGAAATTAAAGTCTATGGTAGAGTATTTGTCCTGGATGAGCCCCCAGCATGCCCAGAGGAAATGGGATGCCTGCAACAGGCAAAACCAGGGTCAGAAGCAGGCAGGGAGCACTCCCGGGTTAGGTCCCAGCAGGGCCCCGGCTGTGGTGGCAGGATGAGGGGTGGCAGCCAAACTGGAGCTGGCCCATGGGTGGATTCTGGTACCCTCTGAAGGCTGGTCCCAGCAGGAAGGGTGCTCAGGGTAGCAGCTGGGATGTGCCTCCTGGCAGCTCCAGCCAGGAACCAGCTGGGATTTTGCCTGAAGCTTCCAGAAACTTGGCTCTGCCTGCCCGTGGCATCAGCACCAAAGAGGATTTCCTCATGCCCAGCTCTGCTTGACCTCTCTGAAGGGATGTCCAAGGCCACAGCTATCAGAGACACTCTGTTCCTTGGCATGTGCTGGGGGGTGGCAGGCAGCCAGCACTATCTCTGACCTTGCCCAGGGCCTCTGAGGTGCAGCCAGGCTCTTTGGGGCCAGCTTACTACTCCAGGTGCCTCCCAGCTCCCAGAGTGTGGTGCCTACAGCCCTGTCCTCACCATCCAAGCTCACCTGAGAGCAGAGGGAAGCCCTCTGGAGAGAGGCTGGCAGCCACCTGCAGCACTCACCAAGGCAAACTTGTTCACTTGCACATAGAGAGCCTCCAGCTCCTCCCTGGACACCTCAGTGCCTCCTCTCTCCCCCCCTGGGTCAGCTGCTTGAAAGCCTGCAGGTAGGAGTGCAGCCACTGCAGCTGGGTCTCCTTGCTGGGGTAGAGGCCATAGTCCACCTCCTTCACACCTGCAAGGGGAGCCAGGGTCAGCCATGCCCCAGGGCCACGAGGGCAAGGGGAAGGTTTCCTCCAGGTCACAGCAAGCTGACCTCTGGGTTCTCCCCCATGCATGGTGAGGGGGAAGCCCTGCAGAGCCCCAGCTGAGGGAGCTCTGCACAGTCAGAGGCATGCAATACAGAAACAGGTTGCCCAGAGCTGTGGCTGAGGCTCCATCCCTGGAGGCATTCAAAAGCAGCCTCGAAGTGCCCTGAGCTCCGCTTGGAGCTCTCCCGGCCGCCTGCAGGGGGATTGGACGAGCTGAGCTCGGAAGGTCCCTTCCAACCCCCTGCAGTCTGTGAAGGAGCACAAGCCAGGGATTAGAGCTGCTGATTGGAGGCACCCAGGGAGCCCTCGCAAGGCTGAGCTGAGCTGGTGAGAGGTGCTGCACCCAGCAGCTCAGCACCAGCAGCAGAGAGCCTCCCCTCCCCTCACACCTCACTCTGGCCTGAGAATCAGCACCACCAGGGTTGGAAAAGACCTTCAAGCACCACCAGGTCCAAAGGCTCACACAGAACCACAGAGCCAATGTGAAGGGCTGGAAGGGACCTTGAGAGCTCATCCAGTCCAAGCCCCCTGCCAGAGCAGGGTCACCAGGAGCAGATCACACCAGACCACCAAGCTGCTTCATTTCCCAGCAGGGCAATAGGGACCCAGCTGCCACCTCCAGGGCTGGGGAGACCTCCAGGCAAGCCACTGGAAGCCAGGATGGGACCTTGGTGCCCAGCTCACCTGCAAACTCGTTGAAATGGTTGCCAATGTCAAAGGCCTGGTAGTTGTAGCCTGTGTACTCGTAGTCTATGAAGTGAACTTGCTCTGTGGAGGCAAAGGGCTGTGGGAGAGGCTGGGGACAGAGCTGCCAGCCACCCCCATGCTCCAGGGAGGGGGGCAAGGGACAGACCCTCTGCTGGGCAGGCAGTGGTGGTGCCACCAACCTCGTGTCTGGTCGTAGATGATGTTCTTGCAGAGCAGGTCGTTGTGGCACAGCACCACAGGGGACCCCAGCTGGGAGAGGGCTTCCTTCATCCAGGCCAGTTCCTGTTCCAGCACCTCCAGGCTGGGCACGTCCTGCTGGAGGCTGGGCAAGGGAGGAGACAAACAACCAAAATCACTCTTGCCCTTGGGGAGCCTCCCTCAGGGGCAGGGGGTCAGTGTTGACCCCCTGGATGCCATCCCTGCAGGCTAGGCACGACACAAGAGGGGCTAACGAGGATGTGGTTGGGGTGGAGCTGAAGTCTGACGTCCCCCAGTGTGCCCAGGAGCCTGGCAGGTGCCACAGCTCTTCCCTCCTCCCCACTGACACCCACAGCACAGAGTCCCAGCCTGGTGAGGCTGGAAAGGACCTCTGGAGCTCATCCAGTCCAAGCCCCTGCCCCAGCAGGGCACTCCCAGCAGCTTGCCCAGGAGCACAATGCCCAGGGGGGTTGGAAGCTCTGCAGAGGAGGAGACTCCACAACCTCCCTCTGGGCAGCCTGCTGCAGGCCTCCAGCAGCCTCACAGCACAGAAGTTTCTCCTCCTGCTCAGATGGAGCCTCCTGGGCTCTGCTTTGTGCCCCTTGCCCCCTGGCCTGTGCATTCTGCTGAAGCTCAAACTGTGTCCTCCCAGGCAAGGGGAAGGCTGTGAAGATGTTTCCTCCACCAGCTGCCGCAGTCAGAACCTTTGCAGAGTTAACCAGGGGGTGTCAGAAGACATTTCTGGAGTGGGAGGGCTCCCAACCCCCCCCAGGCAGGCAGCAAGCCTCCTCACCCTCACTGCCCGAGCTCCCAGTTAATCCCCAGGCAGGAGGAATGCTTTGGACTCTGCCAGGGCACGGCCCCCGCAGAGAGCTCAGGAGGTCCAGTTCCAGGAGCAGAGCTGGTTAA
This sequence comes from Picus viridis, assembly GCA_033816785.1. NCBI lineage: Eukaryota > Metazoa > Chordata > Aves > Piciformes > Picidae > Picus > Picus viridis. The sequence goes on from CM066602.1 coordinate 1,496,963, forward strand.
TGATTAATTAATTGGCTGACACTGGGGGTGTGGGTTTGGGTAAAGTCTGCCTGCAGCAGGGGAGGGCTGAGGACAGCCCCCAGGTCTTGGCACTGCTGCTCAGGCAGCAGGTTAATCATTTGCTTGCCTTCAGGTTCATTCACCTCCACCACCTCTTGGGGCTGCCCCAATCCTTCCCAGACATCCCAGCACTCACCTGGCCTGAACCCAGGCTCTCAGAATTGGGCTGGACTGAAGTGGGAGCTGGGTGGGCTCTTTACAGGCTTTCCTCCCAGCAGCAGCTCAGCCTTGCTGCTCAGAGCCCCACGAAAAGGACCTGAGCTTGCTCTAGGGAAGGCTTAAAATGCAGAGCTGAGATCTGCAGGGAGGAAGAGGAGGAGGAGAGCAGGTGGGAGGCTGCGGCTAGATCCTGGCTGGGTGCTGTACAGACACAACCCAGAGCTGTCTCTGCTCGAATCCTGCTCCCAGACTGGCAGGAGGAAGGAGAGAGCTGAAGGGTGCAGGGAGATGCCTCCATCCCACCTGCTCTGGGGGGCTTGGCCCTGAGCTTTCTCATGGAGGGAGCAGGAGAATCCCTGGGGACAGCCCTGATGTGGCTCTGAGCAGCCTGCTCTGGTTGGGGCTGCCCCTGCTCGCTGCAGGAGGGTTGGACTGGATGAGCTTTGAGGGTCCCCTCCAACCCAAGGCATTCCAGGACCCAGAAGTGGCCACATGGTCAGAACCAGCCCCAGCCCCCAGCCCAGTCACCCACAGAGGCTTTACCTGGGGCCTGGGGCTCTTGCCCCTGGTCCCCTAGGCTGAGGGCTGGGTGGGCAGCGGATGCCCAAGCCAGAGCCTGGCTCTTTGGGATCCCTCTGCCTTTACCTGGGGTTGGATACCTTTGGGCTGAGATCCATCTTCACGAGGGTGAGGTATTTGTGCAGCTTCTGCCAGAGGATGGCCTTGGGGAGGCTCCCATTGGCGTGGATGGCGTGGACCCTGGCCATCTGCTGGGCCACCAGCCTGCAAGGAGCACGGTGCCTGAGAGGTGGCCGTGGAGCAGCCCTGCTGAGGGGAGCAGCCCTGCTGAGGGGAGCAGCCCTGCTGAGGGGAGCAGCCCTGCTGAGGGGAGCAGCCCTCAAAGCCAGCCTGGAGATGGTCTGTGCTGAAAACGCAGGGTCAGCCCAGGTGAGACTCCCTCCTGCCCCAGCTGCCACCCTCTGAAGCATTTCCAGACCTTCTCTGGGCCAAAAGCAGCATCCAGCCTGCCAGGGCAAGGTCAGGTGAAAGCCATGGCTCTTGTGAGACCTCTGTTCACCCCCAGCAATGCCTGAGCACAGGTCTGGAGCTAAGGGCAACAAAGCTGGGGAAGGGTCTGGAGAACAAATGCTGTGGGGAGCTGCTGAGGGAGCTGGGGGTGCTCAGCCTGGAGCAGAGGAGGCTGAGGGAGACCTCACTGCTCTCTGCAGCTCCCTGAGAGGAGGCCGGAGCCAGGTGGGGTTGGGCTCTGCTCCCGAGGAACAAGTGACAGGGTGAGAGAAGATGATCTCAGGTTGCCTCAGGGGAGGGTTAGGTTGGACATGAGGAGAAACTTCTTCCCTGAAAGGGTTCTCCAAGCCTGGCCCAGGCTGCCCAGGGAGGTGGCTGAATCCCCACCCCTGGAGGTGTTTCAGAGCTGCAGAGATGTGGTGCTGAGGGCCAGGGGTTTAGCCCCAAGCCTTGGTAGAGTCAGAGAATGGTTGGAGGGGATGAGCTCAAAGGCCTTTGCCAACCCAAATGATTCCACAAAGAAGAGGAAGAATCATGCAGTCAGTAAGGTTGGAAGAGACCTCAGAGATCATCAAGCCCAGCCTAGCACCCAGCACCTCCTGACAGCCAAACCCTGGCTCCAAGTGCCACATCCAGTCCCCTCTTGAGCACCTCCAGGGATGGGGACTCCATCACCTCCCTGGGCAGCACACCCCAAGGGCCAATCTCTCTTGCTGGGAAGAGCTTTCTCCTCACCTCCAGCCCCAACCTCCCCTGGCACAGCTTGGGACTGTGTCCTCTTGTTCTGGTGCTGGTTGTCTGGGAGGAAAGCCCAACCCCCCTCCTGGCTACGACCTCCCTTCAGGCAGGTGTAGAGAGCAGCAGCCGGGAGCACAGAGGAGCTCTGACTCCCCTGGCTGCCCCAAGCCCCACGCCCCCCCCCGAGGCCGCAGGGGTGCTGCCCACCTGAAGATGCGGGGTCCCGCACGTGGTGGGGCCCCAGGGCGATGCCTGGCAGGAACTGGTAGCAGAGGCCGTTGTGGAAGGCGCAGTAGAGGTCGGGGGCACAGCCGTGGGCCCGCAGCACCTGGAAGTTCCGCAGCTCGCTCTCCCTGTCGACGAAGAGCTCGGTCCTGCGGCCGTACACCCGCACCAGCACCGCGTCCCCCAGGCCCTCCTCCGTGTAGCAGGCCACCAGCTTGTTGGTGATGCCGTCGGTGAAGAGCTGGGGGCAAGAGGAGAGGCACAGCCCTGCCCCCACCGTGCTGGCTGGCCATGGGGGAAGCCCCTCCCCCCGGGGGGAAAGCAGCCTGGCAAAGGCAATGGGCGGGGGGAGGGAGGGAGGCACCGGGGCACAGATTTTGTTCCACTTGGATAAAGCTTCCAGAATCACAGAATCATGGAATCAAGAAGGCTGGAAGAGACCTCAGAGATCATCAAGTCCAAGCTGTCGCCCAACACCTCCTGACCACCAAACCCTGGCTCCAAGTGCCACATCCAAGCCCCTCCTGAACACCTCCAGGGATGGGGACTCCACCACCTCCCTGGGCAGCACCTGCCCAATGCTCAGGGAAGAACTTTCTCCTCACCTCCAGCCTTAACCTCCCCTGGCACAGCTTGAGACTGTGTCCTCTTGTTCTGCTGCTGGTTGCCTGGGAGCAGAGCCCAACCCCCACCTGGCTACAACCTCCCTTCAGGCAATTGCAGACAGAGCATCACCGGCAGAGGGTCCTGGGCTCAAAACCCACAGCGGGTCCTGGGCCCTTTGGAGGGGGACAGTGGGACAGGGCTCCCAAAGGCAAATCTGCTGTTGGAGCTTGTCCAGCACTGAGGAGTCACAACCACCCCCATGGCCCCTCCCTGCCACCCCTGAGGCAGGGGTGGGGGTTGCCCTCTTCTCCCAAGGAACGAGCAGCAGGACAAGAGGCAGCAACCTCAGGATGAACCAGGAGAGGTTCAGCTTGGACGTGAGGAGGAACAATTCCTCCCCCTTCAGCTGTGCCAAGCCCTGGCCCAGGCTGCCCAGGTGGAGCCCCCATCCCTGGGGGGAGGACTTCAAAGCCCTGGAGGTGTGGTGCTGAGGTCCACGGTTCAGTGGTGCCCTGGCAGTGCTGGGGTTAAGGGTTGGAGCTGATGATCCGAAAGACCTCTTCCAACCCAAACAGTTTGCTGGTCCTGTGCCAGTGGGGCAGAAGGGAACACGAAGCAGCGATGCCCACAGCAGCAGGTGGCACAAGGTTGCAAGACCTCAAGGTTCCCAGGCAGGAAGGGAGGCGGGGGGGGGTCGGGTGGGAATCCTACCCCTTTTCACCTGGAAGCTCACCAATAACTCAGGCCAGCTGTGCCCCCAGCCCAGATGTGCCCCCAGCCCAGCTGGCAGCAACCAACCAGCCCTGGGATCCACTCCCCACCCCCCCTAAAACCCAACATCTGTGCAAATCTTTTGGCATTAAATGACTGAAAAATTAAACAAACACCACCCCCACCACCCCCTCCCCACCCACCCCCAACCGACCCCCAAACCCCGCAGCGGGGCAGCAAAGCACTCGGCGCAAACACCACCGCCCCCCCCTCCGCCCCCTCCTCCTCCTCCCGCCCCTCCCCCGCGGGGCCAGGTCGCTGATAGGCAGGGACGTCGCTGCTGGGGACATCTCTGTGTCATTGCTCTGATGGCTCCTCGCAGCTGGAAAGAGAGTTTTGTTCTCGGCTCGCCTCGCCTTGGCCGGCTGCCCGGGCGCACGCAGGGGCTGCCGCCTGTGCCCAGCTCCTCTCCTCACCCCCTGGGGATTCCTCTTGCCTCTGGTGACACCAAGGGGTCCGGGCTGCTGTCACCCCCGGGGAAACCCCCACCCCCGTGCAGGTGGGGAGGCTCAGCCCCACGCAGGGCAGATTTAGACTGGAGATGAGGAAGAAGTTCTTGAGAGTGAGGGTGGGGAGGCAGCGGCACAGGGTGCCCAGGGAGGTCGGGGATGCATCCTCCCTGGAGGTGTTCAGGGCCAGGCTGGATGAGGCCTTGAGCAAGCTGGGCTGGTGGGAGGTGTCCCTGGCTGTGGCAAGGGGGGTTGGAGCTGGATGTTCTTTGAGGTCCCATCCCATCCCATCCCATCCCATCCCATCCCATCCCATCCCATCCCATCCCATCCCATCCCATCCCATCCCATCTATGGATCCCAGCTTGGCAGCGAGGCTGAGCGTGCTGTGGGGGTGCTGCCCCCAGCAGAGTGATCTCTTGCTCTGTCTGGGTCTGGGGAGCTGCAGCAGGTGTGGAGCAGGGGGTAGGGGGGTGGGGGGCGAGGGCACGTGTGGCAGCAGCAGCGGTGCCCGGGGGTGGGACAGCTAATTTTAGACATCCCACACAGCAACTCACACTCCTATATAGGCTGCCTATATATAGGGCTCCACACGGCCTCCAGGGAAGCTCCAGGCACTGGAATGAGGCATCCCAAGTCAGGCAGCTCCAGCACACCCCTCAGGACACAGCTGGCTGCCAGCACGGCAAGAGGGGAGCTGCCCACCGCGCCCCCTGCCACCGAGCTGAACCTTCTCAAGCCACCGAGCTGCTTTTCCCAGGCCGGATAATCTGTGTTCCCACCACGGTGCCGCGCTTGGCTGCCTCCTCTCCCTGTCCTGCCAGGCCCCAGAGGCCAGGAATCCGGCAGCCAGGAGGGGTCGCGGCTCATCCGTGCAGAGGATGTTGCGCCCCGGGGCCGGTGCCCTGCTCCGCGGCGAGATGCTCAGCGCCGCCTCACCTCCAGCGTCCTTCTGCTGCTTTGCTTTGCTGCTCCACAGCCCTGATCAGCCCTTTCCAGAGGATTTAGCAGGATTACTGAGCCTTATCCTCCCCCCTTGAATTCCAGGTCACTAACTTCGGAGGCACACACGTGGTTCCTCAGCAACCTGCACTCATGCAGGCAGGGACTCGCCTGGCTGGCAGGCAGCAGCTCCTCCAGCTCCCAAGGAAGGAGCAGGGCTGCTGGGCAGATTCCCAGTGCTGTTCCTTGTGGATCCAAAGCGCAGTCAGCTCTCAGCGGGGCCACAGTGCTGCTGCTGCCAGCCCAAACCCTTCCCTGCTGTGGCCGTGTGACAAAAAGGCAGCCTGACTCCACTCCACTTGCAGCAGTGAGGTGCAAAGCGAGACCCAAGCCCTCTGCAAAGGTGCTGGGAAGCAGCTGCTCCGCCTGGGAGATCCTCTCAGCATCCCCAAAACGTGGCTGGGCTGAGTCCCTGCACCCCCAGCAGCACTCCCCAGCCAGCAGCTGGGGCCAGGTAGCCAGCAGCTGGGGCCAGGTAGCCAGCAGCCCGGGGCCAGGCTGCAAAAGGGCATCTTGCTGCCAAACTCTGGGCTAAAACCACCCCAGCCGGGCTGGAGTTCTCACAGGGGGTTGGCTCCATGTCGCTGCTGCTCTTCTTATCTCTGTCTGAGGGATGGAGGAGTGTGATGGAGGAGTGTGTGCTTCCCTGACTCACCAACACCGCCTGTGCCTTCCCTGCACCCAGATCCTGTGCTCAGGCACTGAGCTCAGAGGCTGAGGAATGGGAGCCCTGGGAAGCTGGCACAAGCTGGAGCACAGAGGGGCTGAAGATCCTAGCAGAAAGCGGGCAGGTGGGGGGAGGCCAAGCACCCGGAGCCTTCCCTCTCCACAGCCCGCCCGAAGCACAGGCAGAGTCTTTGGTGTCATTGGCACAGCCTGGCACAGTCCCTGCAAGCAGCTGGGCACCAGCACTGTGCAGTGAGGTGCTGTGAACCGGGCACAGCTCCAGTGAGTGGGGGAAAGGGAACAGAAAGGCTAATGGGAACCAGCTGAGGACCAGAGCACTGCTCCAGTCCCCTCCTGAACAGCTCCTGCCATGGCAGCGGAAGGAAACACAGCTGAAGGATCTTCCCCTGGCTGTGTCCTAAGCTTTGGGAGGGGGTTACCCTATATTTTTTTAATTAAAAACAACCCCCCTCACACACAGACAAGCTGCTGCTGAGCACTGATCCCCTCTGATGCTTGCAGAGAGCCTGGACCCCGGCAGAGCGGAGTCCTCCCCAAGCAACCATCCCCGCTGAGGGCTGCACTGGGCGCTGCACAGAGCCCCAAGACGTTTCCTGCCCTTCCAACCCCTGTGAGGACCTCACTCCAGCGCTGAGGAACTCCAGCTCCCAGCTTCCTGCCTATTGCCATCTGCCCTTTCATATGGATTTTCCTGCAGCTTCTTGTATTTAATTTCACGTGGCTATTAATACATTTTTAATGGCCCTCCAGGCACAGGGGAAGCACGGCCCTGCAGGGGGAACACATGCACACGTGGCGGGGAGGGGGTTAAGAGCACCCAGCTCTGCCACTTCCACCCGTCTGTGCCCATATTCTGGAGCCCACCGAGGGCACAGACACCACTGGCCTCAGTTTTCCACCCCAGACCGGGCATGGGACTCCCCTGAGAAGCAGCTGGCACAGCAAAGCCCTGCCAGCTCCCACCCCGAGCAAGGAGCCCAGCCCCAAAGCCCAGCTCCCACCCCGAGCAAGGAGCTCAGCACCAAACCTCAGCTCCCACCCCGAGCAAGGCAGCCCAGCCCCAAAGCCCAGCTCCCACCCCGAGCAAGGAGCCCAGCCCCAAAGCCCAGCTCCCACCCCGAGCAAGGAGCCCAGCCCCAAAGCCCAGCTCCCACCCCGAGCAAGGAGCCCAGCCCCCCCAAAGCCCAGCTCCCACCCCGAGCAAGGAGCCCAGCCCCAAAGCCCAGCTCCCACCCCGAGCAAGGAGCCCAGCCCCAAAGCCCAGCTCCCACCCCAAGAGCAAGGAGCCCAGCCCCAAAGCCCAGCTCCCACCCCGAGCAAGGAGCCCAGCCCCAAAGCCCAGCTCCCTTCCACACTGGCACAGCCTGGCAGAGGTGCAGCCAACAAGTAACCCAAGTGAGACCTACTCTAGGGAGCAGCTGCTCCCGTGAGCAGGGGGCTGGCAGCACTGGGTGCAGCACCTGCAGGGCAGGCTCTAGGGGTCCCAGCTGTGCAGGATGCCACCCCCAGGCCGTTCCCCACCTCGGCAGCCTTGCAGGACCCTGGGGCCATGCTTACAGAGGGGTGCCTGCCCAAGGGGTCCCCGAAGCCTGAGGGGTGGGGGGATGGTATCACTGCTTTGCGCAGCTGATCAGTGCCAGATACATGCTGGGAGGGGAGGGAAGAACCGGGGTGTCAGGACAGGATGTTGCACCCTCCTTGGCAGGTCTTAAAGCCCCCCATGGTGTGTCCTACAGCCAACCTCATACAGACCTTATAGTCCCCTCCGAGTGAGCTCTACAGCTGCCCCAGGGTGAGCCCCGTAGCACCCCTGGGCGCACGCCGCAGCCTCCCCTCCCTGCCCCTTATAGCTCATCGTGAAGCCCCTACAGCCCTCCAGGCTGAGCTTTGCAGCCCCGCCGGGGGTTCTTGGGCTGCAGCAGCAGGTCCCTGAGGGCGGTGGGGGATGCTCCACCCAGGTTTCCCTCCTCCCCCCCCTCGGAATTCCCACCCTCAGAAGGACATACCTTGGTCTTCACCTTGGCCGGGTCCCAGCCGGGTCTCAGCTCCCGCATGAGCCGCAGAGCCCCTGGCAGCACATCCCTCTCGTCCACCGCAATGCCGAGGTGGGGGACGCTGCAAATCGCCCCCGCATCGCCGCCCCGCTCCGGCGCCGGGCAGTCGGGACAGCGGCCGGGGGCCACGGCCATAGCCAGCTCCGAGCCACCGGAGCTGCGGCCCATGTGCCGGGGGCTGCCGCGGGGCCGGCGGCCGTGGGGAGGAGGAGGAGGAGGAGGAGGAGGAGGAGCCGCCCGCCGTTGGGAAGCCATGAGTCACCGGCCCGCCTTCCTCCCGCCTCCCGCGGCAGCGCCCGCCCGCGTTGTGAGGTCAGCGGGACCCGCACCGGACCCGCACCGGGACCCTCCACCACGCCCTCAGCACCTGCAGCCGGTGCCTTTCCCCGGCTGCCTTCCCTCCTCCCATCTCGGCATCCCTAGGGAGGGTCCCGCACAGCCCCAGCCCCATCCCGCTGGAATCCCAAGGATGGGGATGCTGCCGCCCGCACCGACCGGGAGCTGCAGCGGGACAGCCCTCACCCGCACCTGCTGCCGGTTCTCTCCCCCAGGCTGCTTCCCCCTACCCTCTCCATCCTCCTCAGCCATGCCGGGGTGGGGGAGCCCACAAAGCCCCTACATCCCTTTGGGATCTGGGATAAGCAGGGTGGGGATCCCCACCCCCTCTCCACACCTGCAGCCCCTAGGTACTTTCTCCTCCCAACCTCAACCACTTTAGAGGTCTCCACACAGCCCCCCCCCCCAGCCCCCTCCATTCATCTGAGAGCTGCCATAGAAAGGGTGGGGATGGTGCACATGAGATGCACCCCAAGACATGCTGGCAGCACCCTGGGCTCCAGGAGGGGCAGGTCCCCTGTGGACCAACCTCTGCCCTCTCACCCACCAAGCACTGACCTCCCCCTAAGGGATTTCCAGGTGGGTTGGGGAGAGACGTGGTAGGTAAAGAGTGAGCAGGACCGGCTGGCACAGCCCCTCCAGGGTCTGCTGACCCCATTCCAACCCCACTTCATTATCAGAGGAAATAACAACTGCAGAGGGCTGGCAGCAGAGAATTGCCCCCTCCAAAGCTTACAGCTGGCTGGTGGCTGAAACCAGCTAAATGGACCATGGGGACTTGGGGAAAATCGTTTAGAGAGAGAGAGAGAAAGTATAATACAACTCCAGCAGCCACTCACCCGAGCTGCTAAATATAGAGGCAGCTCTGGCAGGTTTTAATGGGATGCTCATAATTGCTCCTGTTGCTTTGCTGGGCTGAGCGTGGCCCTAATTGCTGGCCCATAATGATCCTGAGTGTTAATGTGGGGCAGCGGTGGGTTATTGGTGCCCTGCAGCCAGAACTGGGCAGCAGCCACCGGGAAATTGTCCTGGCACAAATGATTAGAGGTGTTAATAGCCTGGCTTAAGGGGCCCAGGAACCACACAGCAGCAGCCCAGGCATTTCCCCCCCCCCCCCCCCTCCTGCAGCTTGAAATGAACTCTGCTGAATGGGAACAGACCTGGAGACACCAGGGGAAAAACATTCTGGTTTAGGCCAGCTGAGGGCTGAAGCCATCAGGGGGTTAAGCCACCTGCTGCTCTTTGAAGCTGGCCTCACTTGAGTCCTCCCCAGGGCAGAGACTGTGTGGTGTAGAATGGGATGGAGGAAGCTCAGCAGTTCCCAAGAGGAAAGAAGGGGAGAAGCTTCCCAGGATCTCTGCACAGGCACACGGTTGTGGAGAGGCTGGGCTGGAGCTCAGGGTATTAGGAAAGATTCCTTTCCCAGAAAGGGCTCTTAGGCACTGGCCCAGGCTGCCCAGGGAGGAGGTGGAGTCCCCAGCCCTGGAGGGGTTTAAAGGGCCCTTGGGTGGGGTGCTGAGGGCCGTGGGTTAGTGCTGGTGGCTCAGCAGCAGTGGGGGAGCTGTGAGCTCTGGGTGGGTGGTTGGACTTGATGGCCTCGAAGGTCTCTCAGCCTCAACAATTCTGTGGTTCTCTGACCTGTGCCTCCCTCTCTGCTGACTCCCCAGGAGTGCCCAGCGGCCCAGAACAAGCATCCCCTCAGTGTCCTGCTGCTCAAAGACTCTTTAATGTCAAAGTCGCGGGGAGGGGCTGGGCTGACACCAGCTAAAACCATCCCTAAACAGCAGCCAGATGATCTTCCTCCCATGCCAAGCATCACACAGACCCCAGCAGATCATCCCTCCTCAGCTGCCTGCAGCACCTCCACACCAGCAGCAGCTCTCTTTGGGGCCTGTTTGTACCCTCAAAGTCCCTGGAGGTGCAGCCCCAGCCCCAGGATCCCGTTTGGATTCCCAGCCCCTGCACGCAGGGACTAGGAGGTGCCTTTAAGGTTCGGCAGCAGAGATTCCCGGGAAGCAGCGCGGGGGTTTTGGAGTGGGAGAAGGTGAGGTTTTGCAGTTGCTTCAGCACAGAGAGGAGGTGGCTGAGCTGCAAGGAAACGCTATGCAAACGGTTTCTTCTCAGCGGTGCTCTCGGCTCCGGGCTGGTCCCTCCCCACCCCTCCCCGCAGCGCCCCCAGCCCTCAGCGGGCCGTGGCGAAGCCGATGCGGTTGTGGCGCCGGTCGAACTTGGTGTAGTAGTGCCCGATGAAGCTGGCGCCCAGGATCCAGAGCGGACCGGCTGGAGGTGGGATGTCCATCCCTGAGAAAGCCACCACGCAGACATCCTCCCCGTACTGAGATTGCTGCAAAGAGAAGGAGCCCCACGGGGTGATGGAGGGGGCAGGAGGGGGAATCCCTCCAGCTGGGATCCCCAGCTCAGCACTCTGCTGAGCCTTGCTGTTCCTCCTCCCGCGAAGGAGCATCCCTGCCTGTCTCTGCTCACCCCAGATCTCCCCCAAACCACCCAAAGAAACGGTGACAGCTTGGTCTGATCCACCTGGACACCTCTGCCAAGCAGGGAGGTTTGGGGAGAAAGAAGGAATATTCTGGGGCTCATCTTAGCTGCTCTAGGGGAGCAAGGAGGGTGCAGGAGAGCTGGGGAGCAAGGAGGGTGCAGGGTACTGCTGGAGGGCTGCACCCCAAGGGACATCTGCTGCCCTCCCACCCCACCCAGAGGGATGCAGCTTACCCGGAGGATGTAGGCTGAGCCACTGAGGACATAAATCTTCCCAGCCAGGTGGAAGGAGATGTTGGGCAGCTGAGGGACTTGCTCACAGTCCACCACGTACTGCGGGAGGAGGAGGAGGCAGCCCTGTGCCCGTTTGCTGGGGCAAGGAAGGGCTGGGGTAGAGGCAGCCAAAGGAGTGGGTGGTGGGACATGGGGGAGGGGACAGAGGAGGTTTGCTCACCTCCCCTTCAGCCATCTCTGCTGCCCCAATGGCTTTCATCAGCACGGAGATGGGGCCGGCGGGGCCGGTGATGTAGGAGGCGCCGGTGTCGATGGCCACGGAGCAGCCCTCCTTGCAGAAGAGGATCTCAGCCCCTACAGACACTCTGGAGTGGGAAGGGCAAGGGCTGACCCCGAGTTTCTCGTGAGCACCACAGCTCAGCTCCCAGGGCCACAAGGTGCCCAGGGGTGAGTGTGTCACATCTTTGGCCAGGCAGAGCCTGCGCTGCTCCCCTGCCTCCGGAGCACCGAGTCTCCGGGGCACTGGGAACCCTCCCTTCAAGCTTGTTGAATCTCAAAGCCGAGCTCCATCACGTGGGGGTGTGTGTGTATGGATTTTTGCGGTTAATCAAACACAGCAGAATCGTTTCAGTCCTTCTGCAGGGCTAGAGGAAGTTAAACTCTTCCTCTGTGGCTTCCAAGTTCAATCAGCCCAAGCTCTGCATTCTCCATCTCTTTGCTGAGCCCAGAGGGGTCAGCCCCGTGCTGGAGGGTCCCAACCCGGTGCTGAAGGGTCCCACCTCACTGCCCTCCAGAGGGGAAAGCATCCACCAGCAACCCCAAGTGAACTCATACCCCCGTGGACCACCTTCCCCAGCACCCAGCAAGCTCTCCCCAGCCCCCCCGGCCTCACCCCTTCATGCTGATCTGCCAGTAGCCGCTCTTGCTGACGTTCAGGTAGTGGAAGTCTCCGCTGTAGTAGGCTGGGTCGCTGCCTCCCAGGATTATTTCCCCCCAGGTTTCAGAGGCGCATTCCTAGGGTGCAAAACGCAGCAGAGTGATTCCCCCTCGGCTGCTGTCCCGCAGGAGCCCAGCCAGAAGGGACCGTGCCCAGCCCTGAGGCTCTGGTGAGCCGGCGAGCGGTGGTGGAGAAGCAGAAGAAGCCCTGAGTTAGTTCAGAGAGGGGCAAGAGCCTGCGGGAGAAGGGTGCCACATGCTGAGGCCGCTGAGCAGGATGGTGCTGGCAGCCTGTGGGAAGGGCCTGGGGCAGGTATCTGAGCTCCCATGGACCGGTGCCTGTCTGCCACTGGTCCCAGCGCTGGGCAGGGCTGGCCTGGGGCTGGCAGTGGGAGCAGGGGGTGCTGCTCGTGCCCAGAGGGTGCTGCTCGTGCCTGGGGTGTGCCACTCATGCCCGGGGTGCAGGGTTAGTGGTGGTGTCTCAAGGGTGCTCATGCTGTTGGTCTTCTTACTTCGAAGCTCTGCAAGGAGAAAGAGGCTCCATAAGCCTGGGGTCCGAGGCCAGCTGTGCCCCTGAGGTGCCCAGGGGACCCCAGCAGCACCCCAGACTGCAGCCAGCGTCCTCAGGCTTTGCTTGTTATTGGTGGGTGCAGCTTTAGGTGAGGTGAGGAGCTACCATGCCTGCTTGGAGCCAGGAGCTGGTTGGATCTGTTTGGCACTGGACATTGCCAGGGCTGGTGAGCAGTGCTGGGCTGGGGGACAGCATTCCTGAGCTGCCAGGACTGGCTCCCCACCCCCACTGCCCCTCTAGGCTTTGGTGCTGCTGAGAGGAGAGATGCTGGGGCACAGCAGTTTGGGGGCAAGAAATGGAAGGAGGCTTGGCTGCCAGTGCTCTCTTATCAATGATTTTGGGGATCCTTTAAACTTTGCCTGTAGATGAAGCACCAAACCCACCCCTGTCTGTGGCCACTGCAGCCCCACCAGCAGAGCTGGTGACTTGGTGCAATCCAACAGTGACAAACAAGCAGGGAGCAGCCACTCCTGGCCTTGGCACTCCTTGCCCAGCAGCTCCAGAGAAGCACCCACCTGGTTCTACCTCTTGTGCTGCCTCATTCCATCCCAGCCCCTCCAGGCATCTTCCACCTGCCCTCCACCCCGTCCCGGGTCCCCCAGCCCCAGCTCTTTCCCAGCTCCCAGCTGCAAGCCCAGCGCTGCCCTGGCTGCGGTGCCCCGCAAGAGCAAACCTCCTCCCCGGCCCTGCCGCCTGCCCCCCGCGGCACCCACCGGCTGTAGTAGACAGAGAACACCTCCTCCTTGAGGATCTGCTGGGAGAGGATCCTGTCGAACACGGGGGTGATGCCATCGATGGCCTGGCTGGGGTAGCCCATCCCCAGCACCCCATCGAACCTGGCGAAGATGAAGGGGAAGGCAGGCAGCGCCGTGGCCTCGGCGAACACCTGGACGATTGGGATGTCTGACACCTGGGGGAGGGCACGGGGGGCTGTCAGGGGCCGGATCGCCCAGGGAGCTCCTCCCTTACCCAGATACGTGCACGGCTGAGAATAAACACCTCCTCCGCCTGCCTCCAGCCCCACCTCCATCCAACTCCATCCAGCTTCATCCTTCTCCACCCACATCCACCTCCAGCCCCGCCTCCATCTCCCTCCACCCATCTCCCTCCACATCCCCTTCACCCACATCCACTCCAGCCCCGCCTCCATCTCCCTCCACCCATCTCCATCCACATCCCCTTCACCCACATCCACCCCCAGCCCCATCTCCATCTCCCTCCACCCATCTCCACCCCACCGGGCTGCCTGGTGACTTGGCCAGCCGGGAGTGCTCACGGAGCGCAGCAGAGCCACAAGTGGGCATCTCCTGGCCGAGCCGGCAGCCCCAGGTGGGTGGCCTGGGGGCATGGGCTCACCATGACGATGTCCTGGCTGAGGAAGCCTTTGACGCTGCCGGTGCCGTAGCGGATGGCGAAGGCGGTGCCGTTGGCGATGTGCGTCCGTGACTTGGAGGAGTCGTAGCGGCTGTGGGACACTGGGGGGAGGGAGAAGGAGCATCGAGTGGTGGCGGCCGCCTGGCAGGAGGCCGTGACATCCCTGCGCCCTGCGCCGGCCGGGTTTGGATGCTGCTTCTCAGAGGGAGCTCCGCTGGGAACCAGCTGCCAGCCAGGGCGTGCCCTGCTCTTACACCAAGGAGGGCACCAAAGCTGGGGGAGGGTCTGCAGAACAGGGCTGGGGAGGAGCAGCTGAGGGAGCTGGGGGTGTTTAGTGTGGAGAAGAGGAGGCTGAGGGGAGACCTCATTGCTCCCCGCAGCTCCCTGGAAGGAGGTTGGAGCCGGGTGTGGGGCAGTCTCTTCCCCAAGGAACAAACGAGAGGATGAGAGGAAATGGCCTCAGGCTGCAGCAGGGGGGTTTAGGTTGGACACTAGGAAAAGTTGCTTCACTGCAGGAGTGGTCAGGGCTTGGCACAGGCGGCCCAGGGAGGTGGTGGAGTCCCCATCCCTGGAGGTGTTGAAGAAAACTGTGGCCATGGCAGCTGGGGGCAGGGTTTGGTGCCCATGGTGGTGCCCAGCCCATGGCTGGGTGGGAGGTTGGACTGGATGACCCTTAGGGCCCTTTCCAGCTGAAACAATTCCATGACTCTGTGATTCCATAAAGCAAGCAAATAAAGGTGACAACGACAGGAGCAGCTGAGAGCCTCTGCCCCAGTGCCAGAGGGGTGGGTAGCAGCAGGCAGACCCCTCCCTTGCCTGAAGGTAAACCCATCCCAGCCTGCTCTGAGCAGCCCTGAGGATGGAGGAACTGTCTGGGACCGACTGGAGCTGAGGCTGGGGAGGTTCAGCCCCAGCCTGGCTCCAGCCATGCCCCACACTCACCACAGGCACTGTAGAGTGGGGAGCACTTGTAGGATGGCACCCACAGGTTGGCTGAGCCGGTGTCAAAGACCACCTTGAAGGTCTGGGCGGGGGTCCCGATACTGATCTCACCGAAATACTGAGTCTGGAAGAGAACAGGGCTCGGGGAGCATCCCTGGGGAACAGCTCACACACGGGGTGGGGGTGCCACAGACCCCGACCCCTGGCAGCAAATGCCCCGTGGGGTGCAGCGGGTGGGACTCGTGGGGGGCAGGGTGGTTTTGAAGTGACAGCCCCCCTAAGAAGGAGACACTCACGTCCAGGTAGTTGGTGAGGAGGGTGGGAGCCGTCCCGTTCCGGGGGCCAACGGCCGCCCTGCGCCCGCTCTGCCTCAGCTCGGGGAAGACATCCGAGACCTTCACCCCCATCTCCTGCAGCGTCTGGCGGATGGAAGGCATCCTGCGCAGCGGGATCCTGCCGGGAGCGGGGCGAGGGCAGGGCTGGGGGACCAGGGAGCACCGAGGCGGCCACAGAAGACACCTCCCAGCTCCCTGCCACCCCCTCCCCGTTCCCCGGCGCTGCTTGGGAAATCCAGCAGGGTGGCTCTAGATGGCAGCAGCTGCCCGCAGCACCCTGCGCTGCCAGCCCTCTGCGGCCCTCCATCAGCCCCGTCCAGCTCCTGCGGGGGCTGCACCAGAGCCCGCCCAGGACAGGGACCCCACCGCGCTTGACTGCTGCAGCAGGCACCCCAGACCCCACGGGCTGAGCCCAGCCGCACGCTCCCCTCCTTTGCCCTGCGAGGAAAAGTCTTCCTCTTGGCCTCCCGGGTTACTGGGGAGACAGGGGATGGTGCTGAGCCTCATGGTGGTCCGTGAGGAAGAGGAGCAGGGAAGGGCAGAAGAGGAGCAGGGAAGGGCAGAAGAGGGGCAGGGAAGGGCAGAAGAGGAGCTGGGAAGGGCAGAAGAGGAGCTGGGAAGGGCAGAAGAGGGGCAGGGAAGGGCAGAAGAGGGGCAGGGAAGGGCAGAAGAGGAGCTGGGAAGGGCAGAAGAGGGGCAGGGGAAGGGCAGAAGAGGGGCAGGGAAGGGCAGAAGAGGGGCAGGGAAGGGCAGAAGAGGAGCTGGGAAGGGCAGAAGAGGAGCAGGGAAGGGCAGAAGAGGAGCAGGGAAGGGCAGGTGTGCCAGCAGAGAACTGAAAGGGAGGAGGCACAGCTGCAGCATCAGGAGAGTCTTCTGGTCCTCAGCTCCAGCCCAAGCACCCAGAAACAGGGGGCACATGGAGACCCAGCAGGCTGTGGGCCACCTGAGATATGCATGCCTGTACCTCTGCAAAGCCTGGCTTGGTGAGGGGAAGAAGCTGATGCCCCAGGCCACGGCCAAGACCACCAGATAGTGCTGCACCCTCCAGCTGTGTCCTGCCAGCATCTTGCTCCCCTAGGGCAGCTCCTTCAGCAGCAGCTTCCTTGTGTCCCGAAGGGGAGGATGCTTTTATAGGCTGGGTTCCTGCATCCTCCTGGGTTTCTCCTCCCCGTGGGCTGGGGGAGGGCTGGGGAGTCCTATGGGCAGGTGGCTGGATGCTGAGCAGAGGCTGGCACTGCCAGGAGAGGCCCACACCTGGAGGGCACAGCTGGCAAGCTTGGCTGCTGAGGGGAGCTGCAAAGAGGTGAGAGCCACGAAGCCTCTCTCCTCCTGGCCACCAGCACTGCTGTGTGCTAGTGCCAGGCCACTGCCACCCTCGTGTGTGCCCAGTGCCTGCTGGTGCCAGTCAGGAGAGCTGGTGGGTGATGCTCAGGTCCAGGTGGAAAGTTGGCCAAGGAGATGCCCCTGAGCTCCACGGCACAGGGAAATGAGGTTTCCCTAAAAGCCCAGGGCAGGGATCAGGGAAGCTCAGCCAGAGCCCCTCCAAGCATGCAGCCACTGCCTGCAAACCCACCAGCCCCCACTGCTGCTGCTCTGAGCAGAGGGGTGGGCAAAACCCCCACCCCAGCTCTGTGAAACCACCAGCCCCCACTGCTGCTGCTCTGAGCAGAGGGGGTGGGCAAAAGCCCCTACCCCAGCTCTGTGAAACCAGTGAGGGGGCAGAGCCTGGGCCAGAGGACAGCCAAGCTCATTGCAGTTGTTGCATCCCCAAGGCATGAGCACCCACAGCCTGCCTGGGGGGCAGCTGCTTTGCTCTCCATCTCATAGGTGCAGAGGAGCCCAGCATGGCTCTGGGTGCCCAGGCTGCTGTGCCCAGCCCTGCTCTGGCTTTTGGGAGGAGATGCTGCCCAAGGAGCCCCAGGGGCAGACTGCAGAGGGCTGCTTTGGACAGGATGCATCACTGGTGCCCAGCTCAGCTGTGTCTCCTCAGCTGGTGGTGGTGGGTGCTGGATCAGGCCCCACAGCTTCCAGCCCAGGGCTTGAGCTCAAGGAACCTTGGTGGGAAATGAAGGCAAAAAGCAATAAAAATGTTCTGGGATGAAACCTGAGGACACAACTGCCCCTGACCTGAAACCCTCACTACAACCCCCCAGCTCCTGTCATGGATGGCAGTCGTGCAGGGCACCGCTGCCACCCTCGTCCAGGGCACACTGCTGCTGGGGAGGGGGTAAGGAAGACACTCCAGAAGCTGCAAACAGCTTCCTCCCCCCACCCCCAAACTGGGGCTTTAAAACCTTCGTTCCCAGGGGGACGTGGGCTGCAGTGGTTGGAGCCAGGGGAAGGTGACCTCAGCGGGCAGCGAGGCTCTGCCCCGCGGGTCACAGCCCCGCTCCCCCCGCTCCCCCCGCTCCTGACGTCTTTTCCCACGCCGAGCCGCGGGGCTGCGTCACTCCGGGAGCCTCTTGCCCTTGGGCAGGTTGCAGCGAGGTGCAGAGGTCAGGAGGCAGCAGCTCAGCCCGGGAGCCACAGCGATGTGTGAGAGAGAGAGCCTGGCAGGGAGCCACTGGGCACCAACGCCTTTGCCGGGCATCGGTCCCTTTGCCGGGCATCCCGCGGGCTCTGCCTGCTGTGCCAAGCCCCCAGAGGAGGGGCTGGGGCTGCGCCGTGACCTCAGAGGGAAGGGCCCACGTCAGCCGGGGGAAGGGGTTCCAGGATGCTGGGCCGTGGGGCTCTGGCACTTCCAGCTGCCCTCTGACCAGGGCCAGGGCCAGGCACGGCTGCAGGAGCTCTGAGGAGCCTTTGGGCACTGCTTTTCCCTGGGAGGTGCAGATGAGCTCCTTCCCAGCTGCAGCAGGACGTGGCTGGGAACAGTGGATGGAGGGGGACCAGGGGAGAGGCAGCACCCCCTGCTCCAGTCCCGGGGGCAGGCAGCCCCTTCCATGCCCAGGGGATGGCACCACACCTCCAGAGGTCCCTTCCAGCCGCTGCCACTCTGTGCTCAGGACCACCCTGACTTTATCCCCAGCCTTTCAGGAGGCCCCAGAGCCACAGGGCAGGTGCTTCACTCTTCCCACAGAGCCTCCTAGCACCAAGCAGCTCTGACCAAAGCATTGCCTCACCTGATTTTGGGGATGCCAGGCCCCCAGCCACAGCTGCCACCTCCCCTCTCACTTCATGCTCTGCTGTGGAGAAACCACTGCAGAGCCCTGGGCTTCCCTGCCCTCTGAGGAGCAGCTCATCTGGGAACAGCAGGGGAATGCTCCCGAGTTATTTCCCTGCCTGCTTTCCAGGAGTCTAATGACTGAGCTGAGAGTGGAGTTGGAGGGAAAGGCTTTCCAGAGAGGAGCAAGATGGATGTGTTCCTCCAGAGCTTAAAATAAAACTCGACTCATTAAGTGCTTCCCTCTCAGCATGGAAGCAGGAGGAAGCTTTCCTGAGCAGCCTGATTCCTTCAGGGATCTTTTCCTTCCTTTGCTTTTGGCCAAAGCTTGGCACAGTTTTGGCCTTCCCACACTTCTCTAGCCCAGGACTTTGCTCCTAGTAAAAGCACAGAAGGCTCCTGAGGCTCTTTGGGATGGGCAAGAAGCTGGAGCACTGAAGTGGCCTTTGGGAAGGAGTTAGAGGAGGTTCTGGATGGCAGCAGCAGCAGCTGGGGGGTTTGGTGGTTGATGGCAGCAGAAGCTTAAGGCCCAGACTGCTCTGGCAGGGCACATTGAAACCACAACTCCCTGAACCAGAGGGGAAAACCAATTCCCCAGCAGGAAGCTTCCCAACCACAGGATCCCTGCAGCCCGCCCCACCCCTGCTGCCCGCCCCATCCCTGCAGCCCGCCCCACCCCTGCTGCCCGCCGCATCCCTGCTGCCCGCCCCACCCCTGCAGCCCGCCGCACCCCTGCTGCCCGCCCCACCCCTGCAGCCCGCCGCACCCCTGCTGCCCGCCCCACCCCTGCAGCCCGCCGCATCCCTGCTGCCCGCCCCACCCCTGCAGCCCGCCCCACCCCTGCAGCCCGCCCCATCCCTGCTCCAGCTTCCCTGCATCACCTTGGGAGGGATCCCTCACTGCCCCCGGGGCTGATGCTCCCTCCTGGCTTGATTTTGCCAGCAGGCTGAAGGGACAGCCCCTGGGGCACCCCCTGCTCCTCCACAGGGATGGGGACGTTGGACACTCCTGCATACCATGCCCTGGTGGTCTTGGGCTGCTGGTTGGACTCGAGGACCTTGGAGGTCTTCTGCTACCCAAACAACTCTGTGATGTCTCTAGGATCATTCCTCTTCCTTAAGCTGAAGCCCTAAGGATGAAGCTTGACCAGGAAAAGTTGGAAAAGAGCAAAAAAGGTCTCCCCTCAACCTTCTCCAGACCTAACAACCCTTCAATCACTCCTCTCCAGACCTAATAACCCCTCAACCATTCCTCACCTGACCTAACAACCCTTCAACCACTCCTCACCTGACCTAACAACCCCTCAACCTTTTCCAGACCTAATAACCCCTCAACCATTCCTCACCTGACCTAACAACCCCCCAGCCATTCCTCTCCAGACCTATCAACCCCTCAACCACTCCTCTCAACCACTGCTCACCTGACCTAACCACCCCTCACCAGTTCTGTTCTGCAGACCCTCCACCAGCTGCGGAGGGCTGGGGCTGGGGGAGGGCTCTCCTGATTTAGCCCTGCTGGGAAGTTGCTGCTTTGTGACTCAGCCCTGGCTGCTGGGGGCTGGGTCTGAGGTGCCCAAACGAGTGACCTCAGCTCGGCTGAGCAGTCAGAGCAGTTCTCAGCTCCGGTTTCAGCTGGTGCAGACCCGGGCTCTGGTGAGTGCTGAGTGCCAAGCAGCTCAGCCACCAGCTCCATCAGCCTGCTCTTCACTCAGGAGGGAACAGGTTTAACTCAGACTCATTAATTAATTCCTGCAAGCTAAGAAGGGGATCTGCTCAGGGACCAGCTTTGATGTGATTGCCTTGGTTTAATTAAACTCCTGCTAGCACCCAGCTTCCCAAGTGCTCATAGAAACCTGGCTCACAGCCACCCAGCTCCTGCCTCTGATCCTCCGGCCCCACGGAGCTATCCAACCAGTTCCCCAGCAGTGCTCCTGGGGAGAGGAGGTTCTGCAGCCCCAGCAGAGCAGCTCCTTCACATTATCTGATGTCAAAAGCTGGGAGAGCTCCACGTTGTCCTCAGGGTCCTGCCTGCCATGAAGGTCTCCCTGTGGGAAGCCAACCCCTGATGCTGGGATGGTTCCCCAGCAGCACAGGTCCTGCCTCCAGCGGCTGTTAAAGGCATCTGGGCCCGAAGGGTTCTTGAGGCCAAGCCAGCTGCAGAGGCCACAGGGAGGACATGGTGGGTGATGAAGGTGTCACCAGCAGCTGGCTGAAACAGTTCCTTTCTGTCCCTACAGAGGCAGGCTGGAAAGCAGCAGCTCCCCTTGGCCCTGCCAGGAGGTGTGCTGGGGCTGTCGGGCAGAGGAAAGGTCTTCTGGTGGGGCTGGAACCTCCTTTGGGCTGGAGGCCACCAGCAGAATCTCCTCTCCTGCAGTGATGCAGATGTCCAGGTCATGAGCAGGCAGAAAGCTGTGCCCCCTGACCACCCCCTCCAGCATCCATGCCAACACCTTGAGGCTGCTGCAGATGTTCCCTGGCTCAGCCCCCAACAGAGCTGTCCCGGTGTCCCCCTCCCCAGCTCCCATCAGCTTCACCCTTCCAAGCCCAGCCTGCAGGTGCAGCTCTGCTCCATCCCAGCAGGCAGCAGGTCCATGGGAAATGCCAAGTCCTGGCCCATGAAGCTCAGAGATACCAACACTGTAACCCTCTGCAGCTGCCCCAGGCCCCCCTGCTCCCACCCCAGCTTCTCTCAATTAATTAATGACCCCAGGTGCCATCTGCTTGGTCCTGGTGGCCACACTCCAAGGGGTTAATTCACCCTGCTCCCATCAGGCCGTGTAATGTTGATGTGCTCTAATGGCTGTTTTCCTGACCTCCCCTGCCCTCTCCCTGGCTGCTGGGGCTCTGCTCTCTGCAGCCACATCCCTCTGGGACCCATGGGAAGGCAGTGCCAGGGCTGCCCGAGCTTCCTGGGGCTCCTGGCCAGGACAGCAGGAGGCTATGGCTACTGCAAGGTCCTTGTGCCGCCTCCAGCCCTGGCCATGGGAAGGTCCTTGTGCCAGCCCTGGCCATGGGAAAGTCCTTGTGCCACCCCAGCCCTGGCCACTGGAAGGTCCTTATGCTAGCTCCACCCCCGGGCATGGGAAGGTCCTTGTGCCACCTCCAGCCCCGTCCATGATGCCACGGTGACACTGAGAGGTGGCAGAGCTGGAGCAAGCCCTGAGGCAGGGGAAAGGAGCACAGCCTGGGCTCAGCCTCAGACACACTCTTTAATTCAGTCTTTCAACAGAAGAATAAAACAACTCCAGGAATTCCAGCACCCCATCTGGAGCAGCCAGCGCCCCCAGAGCCTCGCTGAGGAGCTGCTGCTGGGGCAGCTCCAGGGCCAGCAAGGCCTCAGCCCCACGGTGCAGGTGGCAAGGGCCAGCACCAAGGGTCCCAGGGCCGAGAGAGGTCACTGCAGGAGAGCCAGCCCCGGGGCTCTCTGGTGCCAGCCCCGGGCTCTCTGGTGCCAGCCCATCTCCTGTGGACTGTGGTCCACCTGGCAAGGTCACACCATGGAGCTGCTGTCCCCCACCTTCTGCACGAGCTGCAAGAGGGACAGACGCTGAGCAGCAGGGAAATCCTGCAGAGCATCCTCGGGGGGGCTGCAGAGGGCCCACCGTGGCCTTCCTTGCCTGGCCCCAGCCCTGGCACTCAGGATTGACTCACCCAGGGCCTGCAAACCCCGAGGGTCCTCTCAGCCCCTGCTCACCTTGCTCAGCAGGGGGATGTTCACCATGGAGCCCAGGAACCCAAAAGCCACCGGGAAAAAACTCCTGTGCCAGAAGAAAAGTCTCTGTTCAGCTCCAGGATGGGAGCAGGGGGTGGGGGGTGGGGGTCTGCCCTGGGCTGCAGGGCATGAGGGTCACCCAGCTCCTGCCACCCAGCTCCTGCCACCCAGCTCCTGCCCTCCAGCCCAGGGCCCCCACACCGTGCTGGGGTGGGCAGGTGGTGTGGGATGGACCTGAAGAGGTTGATGAAGCCATAAGCCTCCAGCAGCATGCCCAGGAGGGGCCACCTCATGAGGACAATGACGACCCCCCCCAAGAAGAAGCTGCTGCCCTTCATCTTTGACCGCTGGAAGAAGAAGCTGAAGGCCCTCTTGAAGCCGATGATGAAGACCAAGCCGGAGAGGAAGAGGATCTGGGAGGACGAAGGGGAGTGGGTCAGGGAAGAGCTGCCCAGAAGCTTTGCTCCATCCTGGCCAGCAGCAGCTGTTGCAGGCAGCCCCAGCCCCACCACACTCACGTTCCCAAAGGCCAGCAGCACGGAGTCGAAGTAGAGGAGGATCCCAAACAGGACGAAGAAGAGCCCAAAGCCAACCAGTCCCACGCCGATCCCTGCAAGGCTGAGATGAGGTCCTGGGCACACAGCTCAGGTCCCACCTCGGGCTGTGGTTGCTCTCCTCAGCACCTCCCTGGCCTCTTCCCTTCCCAGCAGTGTGCTTTGGACTTGTTTCATAGAATCAATAAGGGTGGAAAAGACCTCAGAGATCATCAAGCCCAAGCTGTCACCCAGCACCTCCTGACAACTCAACCATGGCTCCAAGTGCCACATCCAATCCCCCTGGAACACCTCCAGGGATGGGGACTCCACCACCTCCCTGGGCAGCACATCCCAATGGCTAACAGCTCTCTCTGGGAAGAACTTTCTCCTCCCCTCTAGCCTGAACCTCCCCTGGCACAGCTTGAGACTGTGTCCTCTTGTTCTGGTGCTGGGTGCCTGGGAGAAGAGACCAACCCCCACCTGGCTACAACCTCCCTTCAGGTGGTTGCAGAGAGCAAGAAGGTCTCCCCTGAGCCTCCTCTTCTCCAGGCTAAGCAACCCCAGCTCCCTCAGCCTCTCCTCCCAGGGCTGTGCTCCAGACCCCTCCCCAGCTTCGTTGCCCTTCCAAAGCTTAGGAGCAGCCTCTCTACCTTCCCAAGCCTTGGGGAGGTTGTTGGTGCCCTCAGACCCCCTCTGGGCTTGCAGATGAAGAATAAACCACCACAACAAACAAAGAAATACGTGGGAAGGTCCTCTCCAGCAGTGGCACAAAGGCTGCTGGTGCAGGAAGCTGGGGGGAGAGGCTGGTGATGTCCTGCACCCGAGCCTGGCACCTCCCCAGCTGCCCTTCCCCCGGGCAGCCCTGGGGCAGAGGGCAGGACCCCAGCGCTGGTCCCCACGTCCTGCCTGGGCTCCCACCACATCCCCCCGCCCCAGGAGGGGGTTTGCCATTGCACCCTCACCCAGCTCAGACCACCAAAGCCTCCAGCCCTGACTCAGTGCTGGGAACCATCCCTGCTGCCTTGGGGACGGGCAGTGCCCCCTGCACGGTGCCCTCCCAGCCCCCCCCAGCTTACTCTGGAAGTCGCTCAGAGCTCCCATCCTGCCGGCGTGGGGCTGGGCAGGGCCTGCCCAGGGTGACCCTTGGAAGGCCCTTTAGCCCTTGCACCGTCCTGCAAATCATTAACAGCTGCCAGCGCCTGCCCCGGGCTGGCAGCACCTCCCCGCCCGGGGGCTGAGCAGCGCTGCAGGCTGGCACAGAGTCTGAGAGGCAGAGGAGGTTGTCTCCTCTGGAGGCTTCCAGACCCTGCTGTGGGTGCTCCTGCTTGAGCAGGGGGCCGCACTGGGTGGTCTCCAGAGGTCCCTTCCGCCCCCATCATGCTGGGAGTCTGGGGTAGAGAGGGGCTGGTGGCCCCTGCCTGGTCCTGCCCTCCCTGCCTGCCCACAGCTGTGCCTGGCTGTGCTGGCACTTGGGGTGTCAGAGTGGGACCTTGGGCACCACAAACCTGCATCCACCTTCAAGGCCAGGCTGGATGAGGCCTTGAGCAGCCTGGGCTGGCGGGAGGGGTCCCTGCCCACGGCAGAGGGGTTGGAGCTGGATGAGCCTTAAGGTCCCTTCCAACCCAAACCATTCACCCGGGGCAGGGCACGCAGGAGCACAGCCGGGGGGTTGGAAAGCCTCCCGAGGAGGAGACTCCACAACCTCTGTGGGCAACCTGCTCCAGGGCTCCAGCAGCCTCACACCAAGGAAGTTGCTCCTCACATTGAGGTGGAACCTCCTGGGTTCCAGCTTGCACCCATCCTTCCTCGCTGGGCACCACCAAACAGAGCCTGGCACCTTGATGCTGACAGCCACCCCTCAGATCCCTACAGGCGTGGACCAGATGCCCCCTCAGCCTCACAGACAGGGACCAGATCCCCCCTCAGCCTCACAGACAGGGACCAGATCCCCTCTCATGGATCAGATCCCCTCTCAGCCTCACAGACATGGATCAAATCCCCTCTCAGCCTTCCAGGCATGGATCAGATCCCCTCTCAGCCTCACAGACAGGGACCAGATCCCCTCTCAGCCTCACAGACAGGGACCAGATCCCCCCTCAGCCTCACAGACAGGGACCAGATCCCCCTCAGCCTCACAGACAGGGACCAGATCCCCTCTCATGGATCAGATCCCCTCTCAGCCTCACAGACAGGGACCAGATGCCCCCTCAGCCTCACAGACAGGGACCAGATGCCCCCTCAGCCTCACAGACAGGGACCAGATCCCCTCTCAGCCTTCCAGGCATGGATCAGATCCCCTCTCAGCCTCACAGACAGGGACCAGATCCCCCTCAGCCTCACAGACAGGGACCAGATGCCCCCTCAGCCTCACAGACAGGGACCAGATCCCCTCTCATGGATCAGATCCCCTCTCAGCCTCACAGACAGGGACCAGATCCCCTCTCAGCCTCACAGACAGGGACCAGATGCCCCCTCAGCCTCACAGACAGGGACCAGATCCCCTCTCAGCCTCACAGACAGGGACCAGATCCCCTCTCAGCCTCACAGACAGGGACCAGATGCCCCCTCAGCCTCACAGACAGGGACCAGATCCCCTCTCAGCCTCACAGACAGGGACCAGATCCCCTCTCAGCCTCACAGACAGGGACCAGATGCCCCCTCAGCCTCACAGACAGGGACCAGATGCCCCCTCAGCCTCACAGACAGGGACCAGATCCCCTCTCATGGATCAGATCCCCTCTCAGCCTCACAGACAGGGACCAGATCCCCTCTCAGCCTCACAGACAGGGACCAGATGCCCCCTCAGCCTCACAGACAGGGACCAGATCCCCTCTCAGCCTCACAGACAGGGACCAGATCCCCTCTCAGCCTTCCCTTCTCCAGCCTAAAGGAGAAGATGCCCCCAGCCCCCGAGTGAGACCTTTCCCCGCTAGAGCCCTTTTGCCCCCCATCCCTTCCATCCAATGCAGAAGTGGTGAGAGGAGGCAGCTGTGGACAGAGGACACTGACACTTCCTTGCTTCTTAAATACTTTTATTCCTCTAACACTAGCAAAAAAAAAAAATAAAGCCCAACCCCCTCCCAGAAGAGCACTGCCCCCCAGCCCCCCTCCCCAGTGCATAAATAGATCTCCCCAGGACTGCAAATCCTTCCTCTGGTTTGAGTCACTGCTGGGTGAAGTGGTAGGAAAGAAAACAACAACCAAGAGCAAATCACCAACTGAGGGTGGGGTTGGGTTCTTATCTTCCTAACCCCCTCCCTCCCTCCCTCCCTCCCTCCCCCCTCCAAACCACCCCCAAAATCAGCACCCAGCAGGTTCTGCAGCGGGGCAGTTTCGGGGCTGTGCTCAGCCCCTGGGGAAGGCTCGGAGCTGGAGAGGATGTGGAGCACAGGGGTGCTGCTCCTGGCGCCCTCCAGGCCCTCAGGGAGAGGAGGAATCCCAGCCCGCGGCTGGCTGTGGGGCACAGCCCCCAGGGGTGACCCCCCCCCCAGCCGGTGTAAGTGGGGGGCTGGCCCCGGTTGCACGAGCTGGGGAGCTCCACCTTGGGGCCCGGCAGGCCGAGGGAGAAGGGAAATAAATGCATCAAATCTCTTCAAAACTTAGAGTCTCTTTAGAGTTTATTTTAAATAAACTTTGCTTTTCAGAAAAGCAGAAAAAATAGAGATTTTTAAATAGAGTTTTGCTTCTTTTTTCCCCCTCTTTTTACTTTTTCTCCTTATTTTTTCTTCTTTTTCCCCCCTTCACTTTTTTTTTTTTTCTCCTCTCCTCTTCCTTCTTTTTCTCCTCTTTATTTCTCTCTTTTTTCTCTCTCCTCTTTTTTCTCCTTTCCCCCTTTTTCTTTTTTTTCTCTCCTCTTTCTTCCTCTTTTCCCCTTCATTTTTCTTTTTTTTTCTCCTCTTTTTTCTGCTCTTTTACCCCTTTTAAAAATCTTCTTTATTTTTCTTTTCCCCCTCTTCCCCCCTTTATTTTTTCTTTTTTCCCTCTTTTTCCCCCTTCTCTTTTCCCCTTTATTTTTCTTCTTTTCCTCTTCCCCCCTTTTTTTCCCCCTCTTTTCCCCTCTTTCCCCCCTCTTTCCCCCCCCTTTATTTTTCTTGTTTTGATCCTCTTTTTCTCCTTTATTTTTCTTTTTTGCCCTTTTTCCCCCTCTTCTCCCCTTTATTTTTCCATTTTCTCTCTCTTTTCCCCTCTCTTTCCCCACTTTTTACTTTTTTTTTCTTTCCCCTTTATTTTGACTTTTTTTGATCCTATTTTTCTCCTTTATTTTCCTTTTTTTTCTTCTTTTCCCCCTCTCTTCCCCCCTTTATTTTTCCCTTTCCCCCCTCTTTTCCCCCTCTCTTTCCCCCTTTATTTTTCCCTTTCCCCCTCTTTTCCCCCTCTCTTTCCCCCTTTATTTTTCCCTTTCCCCCTCTTTTCCCCCTCTCTTTCCCCCTTTATTTTTCCTTTTTCCCCTCTTTTTCCCCCTTTATTTTTCCTTTTTTTCCCCTCTTTTTCCCCCTCTCTTTCCCCCTTTATTTTTCCTTTTCCCCCCTCTTTTTCCCCCTCTTTTCCCCCCTTTATTTTTCCTTTTTTTCCCCTCTTTTTCCCCCTCTCTTCCCCCTTTATTTTTCCTTTTTTCCCTCTTTTTCCCCCTCTCTTCCCCCTTTATTTTTCCTTTTTTCCCCTCTTTTTCCCCCTCTCTTTCCCCTTTATTTTTCCTTTTTTCCCCTCTTTTTCCCCCTCTCTTTCCCCCTTTATTTTTCCTTTTTTCCCCTCTTTTTCCCCCTCTCTTTCCCCCTTTATTTTTCCTTTTTTTCCCCTCTTTTTCCCCCTCTCTTTCCCCCTTTATTTTTCCTTTTTTCCCCTCTTTTTCCCCCTCTCTTTCCCCCTTTATTTTTCCTTTTTTCCCCTCTTTTTCCCCCTCTCTTTCCCCCTTTATTTTTCCTTTTTCCCCCTCTTTTTCCCCCTCTCTTTCCCCCTTTATTTTTCCTTTTTCCCCCTCTTTTTCCCCCTCTCTTTCCCCCTTTATTTTTCCTTTTTCCCCTCTTTTTCCCCCTCTCTTTCCCCCTTTATTTTTCCTTTTTCCCCTCTCTTTCCCCCTTTATTTTTCCTTTTTCCCCTCTCTTTCCCCCTTTATTTTTCCTTTTTCCCCCTCTCTTTCCCCCTTTATTTTTCCTTTTTCCCCCTCTCTTTCCCCCTTTATTTTTCCTTTTTCCCCCTCTCTTTCCCCCTTTATTTTTCCTTTTTCCCCCTCTCTTTCCCCCTTTATTTTTCCTTTTTCCCCCTCTCTTTCCCCCTTTATTTTTCCTTTTCCCCCTCTCTTTCCCCCTTTATTTTTCCTTTTTCCCCCCTCTCTTTCCCCCTTTATTTTTCCTTTTTCCCCTTCTCTTTCCCCCTTTATTTTTCCTTTTCCCCCTCTTTTCCCCCCTCTCTTTCCCCCTTTATTTTCTCCTTTTTTCCCCTCTTTCCCCCTTTATTTTTTCCTTTCCCCCTTTTCTTCCCCTTTCTTTCCCCCTTTTTCCTTTCCCCCCTTTTTTCCCCCTTCTTTCCCCCTTTATTTTTCCCTTCCCCCCTTTTTCCCCCTCTCTTTCCCTCCCTCTATTTTTCTTCTTTTTCCTCCTCTCTTTTTATTTCCTTTTTTTCCCTTTTTCTTCCCTTTTTTTTTCCCCCTCCCCCCCTTATTTTTTTCTCCTCCCCCTTTTTTTTTCCTTCTTTTTCCTGGCAAATTGGCAAAGAATCCAACCCTTTTCTCTTTAGTTCCTTTTCCTTAATCACCTCCCTGGGCAAGGCTGCTGCCAAACAACCTCTGTGGGGAGGGGAGAAAAAGAGAGAGAGAGAGAGCTCAGCACAGAGACTACCTCCCAGAAAAGAAGAGGGGAAAAAAAAAGACCCAAAATGAAGGGAAAACAACCCAAAAGCCACCAACCAAATATAGATATATATTATAAATGTAGAATTTCCATCAAACATATATTAAGGCATGTAAATAGCAAAATAAAGGGCCAGCTTTATGAGCTAAAAGGGGCTGGGGTCCAGGCTTGGGAGCAGAGCAGGACTTGGGGGCTCCTGGGATCCTACCAGTATTGCTATGAGGGGGTGGGGAGCACGGGGGAGGGGTTCTGGGGGTGGGGGAGGCGCCAGGATCAAGCCAGGAGGGAAATCAGTAGCTGCAGGCTGGCTGGGTGCTGGCTCCTGGCTGCAGCCATCCCTGCTGACTCCCCAGCCCTGCCAGCCTCAGGACTTTTCCAGGCAGAGGCAGCTTTGTGTTCTCCCTCCAGAAAGGGGAAATTTGCTACAGGAAAGCCAAAGGAAGGGCAGGAGGCAGGAGTGCCACCAGGGCTGGAGGCTGGATGCACTGCCAGAGGGGCTGAGGGAGAGGTGGCAATGGGCCAGGGGACAGGCAGGGTGCTGCTCCCCAGGCCACTGCTGCTGCCTGGCCCTGAACCCCTTCCCCTCCACTGCTGAGCCCACAGCTTCACCTTCATCCTCCCAGCTCCCTGCATCGCTCCTCTGCTCCCCTCTAACATCTCCATCCCTGCCCAGACCTCCTGCTCTGTGCCAGCCATGCACCAGGGCCGCAGGGCAGCCTTTGTGCCACCCTGACAGGGAGCACAGCACTGCCCCTGGACACTTTTGTGTCCCCCACCGGTGCCACCTCCATCCACCCTGGCCCCAGCAGAGCTTCTCCTTCCTCCTGAGCCGCGATGGGCCAGGCCTGGCTCTGCTGGTGACCATCCCCCAGGCAGGTGGATGCCAAAAGCAGGCTCAGGGCACAGGGAAGGGAAGAGGTGCCCGTGGAGCAGAGATGGAACATCCAGGTCCAGTGTCAGGTGGAAGCACCATCCATGGTGGGGGCTGGCTGGTCTCCAGCCAGCAGAATCCCTTTCACAGACCTTTGGGAGACCAACACATCAGCATGTGGAGCCCAGGGAGTCCTACTTCTGCCCAGGGCTGCCCCAGCAGTGAGGTGGGCACCGTGCTGCTGCTGGCCCTGCTCAGCCCCCCACGAAATCCTGATGCCCAGGACGCCATGGAGCTGTCCCTGTCCTGGCTGGCAACCTGGGGGCTCCTCGGGGACCTCGTTCCAGCAGACAGCCTCCCAGCACCCACACATCTCCTCGGGGTGCTGTTGGTGATGCCAGGCCACGTGGTCTCACCACCAGTGCCAGGGAAGGGGGTCCAAGGAGAACCAAAAATCGATGGCAAGAGGCTCAGTGTTGTGTTGGGGTCCTAAAACGTGGCCCCATGGAACTTGACGGCACCAGCTGCAGCCAGGGCTTGAGCTGGAGGGAGAAGAGAGGAGAGCTGAGCTACACAGGGGGTGGGTGGTGGTGGGGCAGCCCCTCTGCCCACCCCACAGACCCCTCTCCTGCCCTGCTCGGAGGAAAACCAAGCACAGATTCAGCTCCGTGCCTTGAACCTCCATCTGAGCAGGGGGTTGCAGTGTCCCCCCTGTTCACAGCCCCCAACATGGAGATGCCAGAGCAGGTGCACCCCAAAGCCTGGCCTTGAGGCAGCCCTTTTGCATCCTGCATGAGTTCCCCTGCCCACAGCAGCCTGCTGAGCACCCCTCCCTGGCCACGCTGGGATCTGGGCTGGCCCAGCCCTTGGGGGCTCTGCCTTGGAGGCCATTTGGCATCACAAATGGTTTGGGGTGGAAGGGAGCCTCGAAGGTCATCTTGTCCAAGCCCCCTGCAGGCAGCAGGGACGTCTCCAACCAGAGCACGTTGCTCAGGGCCACATCAAGTTTGACCTTGAATACCTCCAGGGATGCAGCCTCCAGCACCTCCCTGGGCAGCCTCTTCCAGTGTCTCCTCACCCTCACTGTGCACAGCGTCCTCCTGCTGCCCAGCACCAGTTTCAAACCACTGCCCTGCACCCTGTCTCCACAGCCCCTCCTGAGCAGTCCCTCCCAACCCTTCCTGTAGCTCCCCTCCAGATACTGAACTGCAGCTCTAGGGTCTCCCTGGAGCCACCTGCCCTTGGTCCATGAGAGGAGCCGCAGCTGACGTGGCTCAGGAGGTGTTAGCCGGAGCAAGCAGCGGGGGAGGGATGCTGGGCAGGGAAGAGGCAGCACCCTCCCCTTGCCCAGGGCCCTCCCTGGGCTGGAGGGAGGATGAGTGGGATGAGGAAGAAGAGAAGAGATGCTTACTTCACGGCTCAGACACGCATAAAGTGGCTGCTGTCGGCGCCCCGGGGCGGCTCGGACGCCAGGGGGTTGGTCGGTGGAGTCGGGGAGGCTGGGGAGGTGGGAGGGCTTGGGGTAGCACACTGGGCTGGAAACAAGAAACGGGAGAAGGGCATGAAGGAGGGAAGCTGCTGCAGCAGCGAGGGCAGGGAGGTGGCCCAGCAGAGCTTAGAGGAGGAAACGAAGAGCAAGGAAGGCAGGGAGGAAGGAAGGAAGGGAGAGAAGGAGGGAGGAAGCAAGCGGGGTCGGGACGAGCAGCCAGAGCGGTGCCCGGCAGCAGCGTGCACACGTGAGCTGTCCACAGGGCTCCTCATGGACAAGGCACCACATGCCAGCACCCTCACCTGGGCACGGCGTGCCACCCTGCAGCCTCACCAATGCTTCTGACCTGGTGCTGGAACCTCCTGCCTGGCTGCATGCCCCAGGGGAAGGCAGCCCTAGGCACCGCAGGCATGAGCCCTTGGGTGACAGGTTGGACTTGATGAGCTTTGAGGTCTTTTCCAACCTTGTTGATTCTGTGACTGGCACCACCAGGCTGGCTGCCCCACCACACAGGGGTGCCCTGCCCCAGGCATGGGCTCTGCTGCCCCTATCACAGCCACGGAGCCGTGTGGGTTGACAAAGCCCTTTCAAAGCTCACCCGGTCCAGCCATTCTCTAACCCTGCCAAGGCTGGGGCCGAACCGTGGCCCTCAGCACCGCATCTCTGCGGCTTTGAAGCCCCTCCAGGCTTCGGGAACCTTTCAGGGAGGAAGTTTCCTCTAGAGCCCAACCTACAGCTCTCCTGGAGCAGCTCGAGGCCGTTCCCTCTCCTCCTCTCGCTTGGTACCTGGCAGAAGAGACCAACCCCCACCTGCCGCCAAGCTCCATTCGGGGAGCTGCAGGGAGCAATGAGCTCTTCCCTCAGCCTCCTGCCAGCACCCAGCCTGTCCACCACCGGTCCTCTGTGCCGCGTTGCTGGCAGGATGCCCCCCCGTGTGCCCCCCCCCCCCGCTGCCGTACCCGAGAGCATGCGGCCGCGGCGCGAAGCCTCTGCCGCCAGGGCGCAGGAGATCTCAATCCTCTTCTCCTGCTCCTGCAGCTGGCTCTCGGGGTCCTGGGGGGCGTCCACCTCCCCTCACCCAGGGGGATGACGTTCTGCAGGCTGCACACAGCACCCGGCATCAGTACCCGACATCAGCACCCGTGCCAGGCCTCCGCAGGATGGATCCCAGAGGGCTGGCTGGGGCAGGGTGGGCACGGGCAGGGTGCGGGGCAGGGGGGCAGGGCAGGCACGGGGGCAGGGCGCGGGGGCAGGGGGCGGGCACGGCAGCCTCACCTGGATTTGGCAATGAGGGTCTTGATCCTTTCCACCTTCTTCTGCTTCTCCTTCATCTCCTCGGGGCTGAGGGGGGTGTCAGGCTCCAGCTCCACGTAGCGCTCCGGGATGAGGACCTTGTCTGGCGTGGAGAGCTGGGCACAGCATCCAGGGGCTGAGCTCAGCACCAGCGCTGGGGACCCATCCCCACACCAGCGCCCAACCTGCCCCACTGCCCCCCACCCCCCAGCACCCTGGCTGGGCACAGCCAGAGGCCGCAGGGTGCTGAGCAACGCAGGAGAGTGGATCGAGCCCCCTGGAGCAGGGGGCAGAGGGAGGGCTGCCTCCAGCGGAGCATCTCCTCCTCACCTCCTTGTTGATGTCCACCTCGTAGTGCTGGGGCTCCAGCTCCATCTTGCGCAGCCGGGCGATCTCCTCCTGGGGGTCTCGTGCACCTTGCTGGGGTCGTCAGAGCGCAGAGCTGCCTCCAGGTCGGAGATGTCCACCTCGTGGATGCTGCGGTGCCGGCGCACCTGCCAGAGACCCCGGCCCTGCTGAGCCCCCCTGCCACGGGGCACCGGCCCCTGCCCCAGCACCCAGCCCCTGCCTCAGCGCCCAGTGTCCCCTTGCCTCTCCCGGGAGCCCCCAGCGTCCCCCTGGGTTCCCTGGGGAGCCCCCGATATCCCCCCCTGGGCTCTCCGGGGAGCCCCTAGTGTCCCCTTGCCTCTCCGGGGAGCCCCCAACGCCCCCTGGGCTCTCTGGAGAGCTGCAGGCACCCTCCAAAGCCAAGCCAGCCTGGCCCCGAGGCAGCCCCTTGGCTCCCTGCATGAGTTCCCCTGCCCGCAGCAGCCTGCTGAGCACCCCCTCCCTGGCCACGCTGGGATCTTTGGCTGGCCCAGCCCTTGGGGGCTTTGCCTTGGAGGCCATTTGGCATCGTGAGTGGTCTGGGTTGGAAGGGACCCTCGAAGGTCGTCTTGTCCAAGCCCCCGGCAGTCAGCAGGGACAGCTCCGACCGGAGCAGGTTGCTCAGGGCCACGTCAGGCTCCGCAGCGAAGCCAGCTCGGGCCAGCCCCGCGCTGGGGCAGGGACTCACCACCTTGTAGGCTGTGGGTGCCTTGGCGCTGGGGGTCTCGGGCTGCTGGCTGCTGGGGAGCTGCAGGCTGCGTCGCTTCTCCTTCATGGAGCTGCTCTGGTGCCGCTTCATGCGGTCCAGCTGCTCCTCCACACTCATCTTCACCTTCGTCTCGTTGGCAAACACAGCACTCTTTGGTCTCTCCTGAGGAGACCCCGGCCCCGTGGTCATGCTCCCATCCACCCAGCACCACAACCTGCTGCCAGGGGGCTGGGGAGGAGGTGCCAGAACAGCCCAGGGAGGTGGGTGCTGAGCTGTGGAACCATCTATGGAGCCCCCACTTTGCTAGCCCAGCCCCCAACCCCCTCACCCCAGCCCCAGCCCCCTCACCCCAGCCCCAGCCCCCTGGCATGGGCTCAGGTTGCACCAGGGCAGGTCTAGGTTGGACCTGAGCAACAATTTGTCTTCCCCAGAAGGGTTGTCCAAGGCCTGGACCAGGCTGCCCAGGGGCAGTGGTGGAGGCTCCAGTGTTGGAGGGGCTTCAGAGCCGTGCAGAGGTGGTGCTGAGCTCAGGCCATGGCTCAGTGCTGGGCTGAGCATAAAATCCTGGAACTGTTTTGGCTGGAAAAGGCCTCTGAGAGCCTCTGCTCCAGCCAGCAGCCCAGCACCACCATGGCCACCAAACCCTGGCCCCAGGTTTCCTGAGCCCCTCCAGGGATGGGGACTCCACCACCTCCCTGGGCAGCCTGTGCCAGGGCCTGCTCACTGTTGGCAGCCAATAAATGCTTCTTAAAACCCAACCCGACCCTCCCCTGGCACAATTCCAGGCCCTTAGTGGTTGGACTCCACGAGCTTCAAGCTCTGCTCCAACCAGCCCCACCTGCTGCCCTGCGCCACGAGCCCTACCCGCGAGCCGAGCCCGTTGGCCATGCCAGTGGTGCCCCTCCTGGGCACGCCAGCTGCAGGCACCACCTCCTCCTCTGCTGGAGATTTGGTCCTGGGGGGCACGATGCCCACTGTAGAACAAACCAAAACACCGGGCTGAGCCCTGCTGGGGGCCAGCACAAGGCAGGGTGCCCCTGGCAGGCCCGGGGGAGCCCCTGGCGGCGCCTCTGCCGGTCCTGGAGCCGTACCCTTGTTGAGAGCTGCCTGCTTCTCTGCCTCCTGCTGGCTCTGGGGGAGCCCCTCGAGGGCCAGTCCAGGGGGGCTGCTCGCTGAGCCTCTTTCTTGCTCTGCTCGAAGCTGGGCTTGGGCTGTGGGAGGGAAGCAGGTCCCTGGTGAGCCCCTGCTCCACCCGGGGAGGTTGCTCTGCCCGCGGGCAGAGGCTGCCAGGACGAGCGGCGCCACAGAAGGACAGCGAGAAAGGGGAGGGCAGAAGAAAGCAGAGGGGAAGATGCTGGGGGGGGCTGCAGCAGGTTTGGGGGCTGCCCAGGAGGAGCCTGGGGGAGTGCAGTGGGTGCTGGATGTGGCAGCAGGGGACCTGGTGGGGACCTGGCAGGGACAGGAGGGCCAGGCTGGGGACCTGGAGGAGATCGGAGAGGGGCGAGGCTGCCAGTGGGACGCTGCCCACTGCTCCCCTGGCAGAGGGCAGGCACCATCCACAGGCTGCTGTCCCCTAGCTAAGTGCCACCTGCACACTGTCCCTGGCACCCCTAGCGGGGTGGGCAGCTCCATCACCTGCCTCATGCCAAGCCCTGCCAGCTGCTCTCTGGAGGGGGAGGGCGGAGGGGAGGGCGACTGCTGCTGCTGCTGCTCTGCGGAGGTTGCTGTACCTGTCCCCTCTTCGCCTCGCTGCCTTGCTGCCAGGAGGGGGAGGTAGGGTACGGCCAGAGCCGGCTCTCGCCGGGGAGCGGAGGAACGGTCGGAGGAGGCTCCAGGGGGACGTAGGACTTGGGGAGGGGAGGTCGAGGCGGGCCTGGTTCCTGGGGTGGAGAGGAGCGTGAGGCATGAGAGCAGAGACACAGAGCCAGGAGGAGGAGAGAGCTAGAAAAAACAGACTGAGGCAACACAGGGTGGAAGAAGCGTTGAGGCAAGGGAAGGAGGAGGGGGAGCAGCTGGCCACAGCTCCCCAGGGCTCCAGGTCCCCGTGCAGAAGGGGACAGCGCTGCCCACCCCCTGCTGCTGCATGTGCCCAGGGCAGCAAGGTGAGGCGGGGCTTGGGGGCTGCCCAGGCTTGAGGTTGGCAGCCCCCAGGAGATGCTGGCATCACCTCTGCGCAGCCAGGTGGGCTTGGGGATGTCCCCAGCCCCCACCTGGGACCTCACATGGAGGAAGGTAGGGCCAGCACTGCTGGACCCTGAGAAAGGGCAGGGAGAGGTGGCAGCCGATGGTGGTCCTGAAGCCAAAGGCTGGGGCTGAGCAATTCTCAGCCTTCAGGGCTGCTTGATGCCCAGCCCTGAGGCAGGAGCCCAAAGGCTGCAGGAGCCCAAAGGCTGCAGGAGCCCAAAGGCTGCAGGAGCCCAAAGGCTGCAGGAGCCCAAAGGCTGCAGGGCCCAAAGGCTGCAGCCCCTGCAGCCCCTGCGAGCATCACGCACCCCGCTGTCACCAGGGGACGCCACAGGCCATGCGTGTGGCCCAGACAGTGTCCCCAGCAGAGCCATGGTGAAACCCAGCCACGGTCAGTGCCTGCTGCCCACTCCTCCCACCCGAGGGCGAGGGCTCAGGACAGCTTGGGAGCTAGGCTGGGGGCACTGTGCTGGCAAAGGGCTCCCTGGGGGCACCTCAGGGCACTCACCTCACCAGGTCCTGGCTTGGTGGGCGAGCCCTGGGAGCCAGAGACGAGGGAGAAGGGGCTGAGGGGCTGGTGAGGCTGGCTGAGCTCAGGGGCTGGCAGGGCTGTTGGAGCTGAAGGTCCCCGAGGGGCCGATGGCCACTGTGGAGGAGAGCAGAGAGGAGGCTGTGCCCCAGGGCACCTGCTGCCCGAGCAGCTGGCACCGGGGAGGGCGCCGACCACGGCACGCTCGGGGGCCGTGCTGGGCCGAGTCAAGGGGTGGAGCCTGCTCACCCCTGTGCTTGGCAGTGTCTGTGCCACGGGAGGGGTTGTTCTTCCTCAGCCCCTCCATCACGTCCTGGATCCTCCAGATCTCCTTCTGGATCTGCCTGTTGAGCATCTCATTCTGCAGGGCACAAACCATGGAGCCGTGCAGTGGGGCTGGGTTGGGAGGAATCCCCCCACACACCTGCAGAGGGCTGGCAGGGAGAGGGTCTCTGGGCCTGGGGGGGTCCTTCTCACCTGGATGTCCAGGTTCAGCTGCTCCCAGAGGTCGTCGTGCAGGGCAGACACTTCGCTCTCCAGGCTCTCGTACTCGGCAGTGCTGTTGGCCAAGGCCTGGGGAGGGCAGAGGTGGGGGTGGGTTAGGGGGGCTTGGGCAGATTTCCCCCCCCGAATTCAACCGTGGGAGCACCCAGGACAGCACAAGGGTGCTGCACCCCCCAAGCCCGAGGCACGAAGGGGGTGGCAGGAGCAGGCTCGCAGCTCTGGGGAGCCAGAAGCTGGGACAGCTCCGGGCACGTGTGCCAGCTTGGCACCGAGAGGGTTTGTTGGCGTCGCCCCCAGTGAAAGGCTTTGGCTCCCCTGGGGCCTCAGGCAGCTCAGGGGATTTCCCTGCTGGTGTTTTTCTCCCTGGGGGCGGTGGGGGAGGGATGGGGGCAGAGGCGGGAGCTGGTACCGTGCTGGCCTGGGACAGCTCCACACGGATGTTGATCAGCTGGTTCTGCAGAGACTCCTTCTTGTGCAGCAGCTTCTCTGGGTATGCAGGCTGGCTCCCAAACATCTCCAGCTCCTGGTGTGTCCCCATCAGTGCACTCTCCAGGCTCTCCTGCAGGGAACAGGAAGGGGGATTCAGCCGTGCAGGAGCTCCAGACCCTCTCCTCAACAGGCTGCCAGCACCCGAGGGCTGCAGCACGGCCTGGGCGGCTCTCCCAGCTCAGAAACCTCCCCACTGAGCTGTCCCCAAGGCAGCAGGACGTGTCCCTTCCCCACCACAAGCTGCTGCCTGGGCAAGGCCAGCCCTCTGCAGCCAGGTTCACCCTCAGATGGCCACTCGAGGTGCCCAGCACCTACCTTCTCTGCCCGGAGCTGCTGCACCAGCCTCTCCTGCTCCCGCAGCACTTTGTTCTGCTCACAGAGCTTCCCCAGCAGCTTCTGGCCCCGGCAGGCAAAGAGAAAGGGAGGAGAGGATGAGAGCCCAGCAGAGGGGTCTGCAGGGTTCTCCTGTGCTCAGCCAGGAGGGGCAGGATGGACCTGAGCCATGGCCCACGGGGCTGGGACAAAGCATGGGCCTGGGGAGGGCTCCCAGCCCACTGCTCTCATGGCAGGGACCTTGTCCCTAGCTGGGGGGACAGTGGCCAGATCTGGACATGGGGCAAGACCAAGCAGCTCAGCTCAGTGCAGGATTTAGTCCCTGGGCTGCACCACAGCACTCCTGGGACAGCATCAGGTCCCATCCCAGCTGGGCAGGAGCGCCCAGCATGGCTCTCCCCACAGGGACTGCAGGGGCAGGGGGCAGGGAGAGGGCAGGCAGGGTGGACATTTGCTCTTACATCAGTGTCCTGCTCGCTTATCTTGTAGGTGTGCAGAGTCTCCCTGTAGGCCTCTGGGAAGGGAGTCACCTGCAAGCAGAGCCTGGGGTGAGCCCAGCTCCAGGAGCCCCTGGGGAAGGTGAGGCAGCTCCCAGCACCTCTTCCCCCTCCCCTCGGTGGGGAGAGAGAGGCCAGAGCTGGGTGCTGGGAGGTGATGTCTGCTCCTGGCAGCCGGCAGGCAGCAGAGGCTGCAGGCAAGGTGGGATCACAGAATCCCAGGCTGGACCTGTGAAGCTCCTCTGGTCCAAGCCCTGCAGTCAGCAGGGACACAGAGTCACAGAATGCATTGGCTTGGAAGGGACCCTCCGAGGTCATCTTGTCCGCCCCCACTGCAGTCAGCAGGGACCTCTTTGGATCAGGTTGCTCAGGGCCCCATCGAGTCTGACCTTGAGTGTCTCCAGGGTGTGTGGCCTCCACCACCCCTCTGGGCAGCCTGTTCCAGTATTTCCCTACCCTAACCACCTGCAAGCAGAGCAGGCTGCTCAGAGCCCCACACGACCCGACCTGGCACAGTGCCGGGGAGGGGGCAGCTCCTTCCTCTCTGCGCAGCCCCGGGCCAGGCTCTCACCACCCTCAGTGTCAAACATTTCTTCCTCCTCTCCAGCCTGAACCTCCCTCTCCGAGTTTCAAACCGCACCGATGCTGGAGAGCTCCTCCCTGGCCGCGCCTGGCGGCTCAGGCACAACCTCCCTTCCTCGCTCCCTGCTGCCCAGCAGCTGGGGAAGCCTCGGGAAGGAGCCAGGGACAAGCTCCGCGCGGGAGCTGAGTGGAAGAGCTGATGTCTGGTGAATCATTAACTGCCCTGCACGTAGCTGCCACCAGGCAGGGAACACAAAAGGCAGGAGGATGAAGGCTGCAACTCCACTTAGCAGAGTGGAAACCACCTCTAAATCAGTAGCTGCAGCAGGGCCTGTTTACCATCCAGGCTTCTCTCTGAGTCATTTTCCTTTCCTGGAAATCTAAATTACTAATGGGCCCTCCCCAATTAAATGCCTCCAAGAGCTGGAGATGAAAGGAGTTGAGCTGGAGAGAAGGGGATTATTATTGCTAGAAAGTCAGATGCTGCTTCACAGCCATTTCAAACCCCAGGAGGATGCAAATAGACCCAAACCCAGAGGCAGAAGCTGGTGGATGAGGATGCTGCTGCCTCCAGACAGGGAGCTCAGCCAGGAGAGCATCTCAGCAGCTTCAGTTGCTCCCTCCAGCACATCCCTGCTCCCCACACACGGCAAAGGGAAGCAGGCACCTTCCCCTCGTTGAAAACGCCCAGAGATCACCCAGCCACTGGCTGCTGGTGGAGCCCTCAAACCCCTCTGCAGGTCACAGAGACCTGGAGACCCTTCCCCAGGCCCTTCCTGCACTTGGAGCTGCAGCCAAACACCACCAGGGACACCCTGATGCTTCTCCAGCCCTCTTTGAGCTGGGGCACAGAAGGGGTCAGAGCTTCAGGGGGTCAGAGGCTGTTTCCTCTCCCTGCTCCAGCTCTGGCTGAGGAACCTTGGGTTGGATTCCTGCCCCACACCTTCTCCTTGCCTCACCAGCACACAGCAGCAAACAGAGGCTGAGGAAAGCAACCAGAGCCCGGCCCCGGAACGAGGGGGAGAGGACAGCCGCAGCCACGTCCCCACCTTGTGCTCTGCCAGCACAAGGATTTACCAGGTTTGAATGGCTCATGGATGGATTAAGCAAAGCCTGGGATGGACTAGCAGGTCCCCAAGAGCATGGTGTGCCAGAGCCACATGGGTGCTGGGATCAGCATGGGTGGAATGCCAGGAGGTGAGCTCGGGGATGGAGCGTGGGGGCAGCTGGCGCGGCTGCCAGGCAGGGCCCCACGGGGGGCCCGTGGCTTACTTGCATGTAGAGCTGAGCCCTAGGGGAGGAGGTCTCCACCATCCTGTTGACCATACTGATCAGGGTTTCGCTCTCACTCATCTGCAGCAGACAGGGAAGGAAAGTTCAGAAGTCAGGAGATGCTCTGCCGGCGCCCCGGGAGCTGCCGGAGCGGCCGGGGAGCTCAGCCCAGGAGTCCTCAGGGCGCTGGGCTGCAAGGTGCCGCCTCCAAGAGGTACCCCCAGGGGCTTCAGCCACAGCAGGATGCCTGCCCTGGGCTGCTGCTGCTCCCTTTTGTGCACCCAAGAGGGTCCTGGGCTGGTTGCATGCCCTGAAAACGTCGTTGAGGGGAAAACAGAGGCACAGCTGAGCCAGCTCTGAGCTGCAGGCACAGAGAGGAGCTGGCACAGACACCCACGGCTGCAGGGCACAGGGTGGTCACAGCAGACAGACAGACCGACAGACAGACCCTGCTCCTCGTGCTGACAAACAGCTCCGTGCCCTGCCCTCGTGGCAGAGCTGGGCCTGGGGTGGCCTCACTGGGGCCCCAGATGAGCTCCAGGCACAGGGGAAGGTGACTGAAGCCTGGGGCTGGGGACAGCAATGTCCTCCTCTAGCTGAGTGGCCTCCAGCAGCAGAGGCAGGGGATGCTCCTGTGCAGCTGCCTCTCAGAATCACTGCAGAGCTGAGATTGGAAGAGACCCTTGAGAGCAGAGAGTCCAACCCTTGCCCCAGCACTGCCAGGCCACCACCAAACCACGGCCCTCAGCACCACAACTCCAGGGCTCTGAAACCCCTCCAGGAATGAGGACTCCACCACTGCCCTGGGCAGCCTGGACCAGGCCTTGACAGCCCACTTGAAGAAGGAATTGTTCCTCATGTCCATCCTAAACCTCCCCTGGTGCAACTGGAGGCCATTTCCTCTTGTTCTGTGGCTTGTTCCTTGGGAGAAGAGCCCAACCCCCACCTGGCTCCAGCCTCCTTGGAGCCAGGAGGTCTCCCCTCAGCCTCCTTTTCTCCAGGCTGAACAGCCCTCAGCTCCTCTCACCAGAGTTGTTCTTCAGGCCCACCATGGCCACGCTGCGAGGCGAGGATGTGATGATGCTCAGCTAGCCTGAACCTCCCCAGAGCCATCCCTGCCCTGAGCCCTGCCACATGCCACCCAGCCCTGTCCAGAGGAGCAGGACAGATCCAGCCCTGGGGTCCAGCCACACCTCTGCAGCCTGAAGGCTTTTGCTGCTCTCTGGGGCATGCAGCCAGCTGTGGGCACAGGGTCCCCGAGTGCTGCAGGATGGAGCTGCTCAGACCAGCAGCACCAGAGCTCCGCTGCTGCGGCAGCTCCCAGCCCCTCCTGCTCCCAGGGCCAGGGCCTTCAAGGTCCAAAGGGTGAGAGCTACTTAAGCACAAAGCAGGGATCAAACCCCACCTTGGGGGCAGGTCAGCAGG
Source organism: Picus viridis (assembly GCA_033816785.1). Classification (NCBI taxonomy): domain Eukaryota; kingdom Metazoa; phylum Chordata; class Aves; order Piciformes; family Picidae; genus Picus; species Picus viridis. Next base: position 1,537,763 of record CM066602.1, read on the forward strand.
GTGGGATGCTGCTGAGGGAACCACTCCTGCATCTGGGATGAGCAAGGGGAGAGAAAACAAAGCAGGGAGCTGCTTGAAGGGAGCCACTCGACAGCATCACTCCCAATCAGCCTCCCTGGAGGTCAGCAGGAGGGGAGGAGGGGGGAGGAGATGCAAAGCCTTTTTAGGGAGTGTTTTAAAGAGCCTGGGAGAGGCAGCCCTGCTGCCCAGGGCCCATGAAATAACCCAGAGAGCTTCCCTTGCAGAGAGAGCTCCTGGCTGGCCCTGGCCCTGCTCCAAGGCAGACACAGATCCTGGCGATCGCTGCACCGGTGGAGATCTGCAGACTACAGAGGTTGCCTCAGGAGCAGCTCCCCGGCGCCAGCCAAGCCAGAGCCTGGGCTGCAGCACTGCCTGGCAGCTCCTGGCCCTGGCTTTGGCCTCAAGCAGTGCCCGCAGCTCCTACCCCACCAGTCCTGTGGGTCCCTACCAGCTGGGTTGTCCCCAGGCTGCTCCTGGGGTGAGGTCAGCTCAGCTCACAGCTCTCCTCCAACCCCCCTGACTGCACACACCTGAGGGCTGCTGCTCTGGAGTGGGTGCTGCTGGGTGCCTCAGAGTGGTGAGCATTGGAAGGGACCTCCAGAGACCGTCAAGTCCAGCCCCCTGCCAAAGCAGGGCCACCTAGGGCAGGCCATGCCCAGCCTGCACCGAGCCTCTCACCGTCCAGGAGGAACAGGGCCAGCACATCACCACAACCACCTTGTACCCATCCAGCTCCCCACGGGGCACCAGCTCTGGGGACCCCCCAGCAGCCTGGCTCACCCCAGTGCCACAGGCACTGCGGGGTGTGGGCCGTGCCACACTGCATGGCCACACTGGCACCACACACCAGTGTCCCACACCCACCACTCTGGGAAGGGTTTTGCAGCTGGCTACACCCTCTGCAACCCAGGAGCAGCTCCCTGCGGTGCCAGGCACATGGGAAGCTCCCCCCAGCTGCCCCCAAGACCACCCCAAACGTCTCCAGCACACCACACAGAGGCACTGTTGGGGGTGGGGGGAGGATATTCTGCCAAGCAATGAGCAGCCCTCCAGAGGGGCAGGATGGAAGAAGCAAACTAAAGCCAGGGCGTGCTGCTTGAGTGCCAAGCAGGGTGAGGATGGATGTGAGGGGAGGAGATGCTGCGCTGGGAGGGGGACAGGGCACAGGGAGGGGGAAGTAAGCAGCATGAGGCTTGCACAGCCAGCTCTGCCTACCTGCTGGTCCAAATACTCTAGGTTTCTTTGCAACTGAAGGTCTAAAAGTTCATCCTACCAGGAGCCAGCAGGCACAGGGCAAGGAAACGAACACAGAACAGATAAGAGAAGAAGCAAAGCGGTTAGGTGGAGGCTACGAAAGGCGGAGGCCCGAGGAAAGGAGGCAAGGAGGCACCTCCCTGGCACAGAGCCTGCAGAGCCAACCACGGAGCTGCCCTGCAGCTGGATGGATCTGCTCTCTCCTCCCAGCTCTCCCTCTCCCAGTGCCACCCAAGAGGCACCACAGCTCTTTCCCTGCCTCCCTGGCTAGCGAGGATGGATGGAGCATGGGTGGCTTATGGTAAGTTCAGCTTCTTCCTCCTCCAGTGGCTGGTCCTGCCCCACTCTGGGGGATCCAGGCTATGTGGGGGGACCCTGCCAGCTCCAGCCCTTCAGCGCTCCGAGGGGCAGCAAGGCAGGAAGAAGCAGCAGCTGTAGCCAGAAGTGAGGAAGCAAGAGCAGGAGAGGTGCAGAGTGTGTGCCAGCCCCAGCCAGGGACCACCCTGGGGCGGATGAGCCTGGCCCAGCATCGACGGGCTTATGGGGGTCCGAGGGTGTCCTACTGCTCCCACAACCTGGGGGCTGTAGGGCAGGGACTGGGAGCCTTTCCACGAGGATTTGCTTTGAGTATGACCAGGAGGGACCAGAAGCACCAGGAACAGGACACGTGGCCCCAGCCTGCCTCAGCTCCAACCCACACAGCTGCCTCTGGAGCAGAGCATTTGGGGCAGCTGCTCCTTGGCCACGGTGCCCACCTCCCCTGGGTGCTCTGTGCACCCCAGCCCAGCAGGACTCAGCCCCCCAGTGCCAGCAGCACACCTACCATCTTGTCATGCACGGTGGGAGACGCTGGGTAGTGGTAGGGGTACATCCCCGCGGGCACCGGCCGTCTGTCCCCCAGGTAGTCATACTGCGGAGAGAGGAGACCCCACCCCAAAACCAGAGACACGTGAGGGGGGTGCAGGAGGCCAGAAAGCACAGGAGAAAGACCTCAGCACCACAGCCAGGTGTGAGGCCTTGCTTTGGGGCGCACAGCAGAGAGATGGAGACACCAGAGCTTACTGCTTGAGAGCACAGCACTCACGGTGGCCTTGAGCATCCCATCCCAGAACTGCTGCGGTTGGAAGAGACCTTTGAGGTCATCTAGTCCAACCCTATCCCACTCCATCCCATCCCACCGAGTCATTCAACTGTTGAGGTTGGAAGACACCTTTGAGACCATCTAAGTCCATCTTAGACACATCTAAGTCCAGCCCCACCCCATCAAACCACAGAACTGTTAGGGTTAGGGTTGGAAGACGTCTCTGAAGCCATCCAGCCCATCCCCATCCCCCAGGCTCACAGCAAGCCACAACCCGGCAGCTTTGCAAGACGACAAAGTGGAGCCTGAAGCCATCAGCTGCTGCCAGCCACAGACCTGGTGACCTGCTGAGGCCAGGCTTGTGCCAGCTGTGCCGCCCCACGACGAGCCCCAGCGAGGGCTCTCCCCCCGGGCGCTCACCTTTGGGGAGCTGATGGACCTCCTCATCATGAAGGCGGTGGGGTCGGCGTAAATCTCGTCGCCCCGGGGCGGCAGGCGCTCGAAGCGGGCGCTGGGCGAGCGCACCGGGGAGTAGAGCCGCGCCCGGCCGTAGGAGCCCTGGCTGGGCGAGCGCGGCACGGAGCGGGAGCGCGGCTGCAGCGACAGCCGCCGGAGGGAGCCCGAGGCAGCATCCACCTCCTCCAGGTAGCTTGGTGGCCTCCCGGGGGCGGGCAGCCAGAGGGGCACGTCCTGCCGGCCGAAGCCGGGGGCTCCTTCCAGTCTCGCAGCTGGTAGGTGCCCCCGTTGCGGAAGGAGTGGCGCTTGTCCTCCAGTGCCCAGGCAGGGCTCACCCGCTCGAAGGCTGGCATGGAGCAGATGCTGTCCGGGCGCACCCCGGGAGGGTAGTACTGGTAGTCCTCAGGGTACTGGGGTGAGTAGGGGGAGTAGTAGTCGGGCACCCGGCGAGACACGGGGTATAGCCTGGTCGGGCTGGAAGGGAGGAGAGAGCCATGAGTGCCACAGGCTGGTGGCCAAGCGGTGCCCAGTCCCTTGCTTTGCACCTGATGGTTCTGCTGGGTGAGAACCAGGGCGGGCAGCTCGGACACCAGCACCTGGACAGCATCCCTCCTGCGGGGACCTTGTGGTGGGCTCCCCTCCTGGCATCCCTGCTCCCAAGGGCACTGTGGTGGCCTCCCTCCAGAATCCACCCCGATGAGCTCCCTGGGGGGTCCCACACTCCGCTCAGAGCTGGCAAATGCAGATCATAAAACCACTTTGGTTGGAGGAGCCCTTTAAAGCTCACCCAGTCCAACCATTCCCTAACCCTGCCAAGGCTGGGGCTAAACCCTGGCCCTCAGCACCACATCTCTGTGGCTTTGAAACCCCTCCAGGGATGGGGAGTTCAACCCTGGGCAGCCTGTGCCAGGCTTTGAAAACCTTTTCAGGGAAGAAGGTTTTTCTAATGTCCAACCTAAACCTCCCCTGGGGCAAGTGAGAGGACAAGAGGGAACATCCTCAAGCTGATGTTTGGGAGAAGAGACCAACCCCAGCTGGCTGCAGCCTCCTCTCAGGGAGCTGCAGAGAGCAGTGAGGTCTCCTCTCAGCCTCCTCTTCTCCAGGCTGAACACCCCCAGCTCCCTCAGCTGCTCCTCCCCAGCCCTGCTCTCCAGACCCTCCCCCAGCTTCTGGAGGCACCTTCTCCATCCCCTCGATGTCCCTCTTGGAACGAGGACCCCAAATCTGAGCCCAGCACTTAAGTGTCTTCTAACACAACCCAGAAAGGAGAATTTCTGACCCCAGAAAGGGAGAAAACAGATTGGGGGGGGGGGGAGGGCGGAGGAGGAAACATTCCCAAGGCACCACCTGAAGGGCAAACCTGGAGACAAACAGCGGGACCCCCACCTCTGTCCCTGGCCAGCCCCTTCCCCAGCCCTCACCTGCGCAGCTCGTCGTGGGGCACAGCCCCTCGGCGGGAGTTCACCCACTGCTGCAGCTGGCTCATGGAGCTCTTGCGCTGCGCCAGCCTCTCGGGGTGGGTGCGGGGGCGCAGCTGCGGCGCTGGCTCAGGCTGTCGCCGTCGGGCGGGGGCAGGCGGTGCTGCCGGGCCGGCCGGGGGAGGAGCAGGGCCAACCGTTGGGCTGCGGCGGTCGCTCCGCGCTGCCCGCCGCCCGCCCTGCCTCGGGGTAAGGGCTGCCAGGCTCCGAGGGCATCTCCTGCCCGCCGATGCCGTTGGCTTTGGCCAAGGGCTCCTTCTTGCCCTCCGTCCTCTCCGATTTCCTCTCGGGCTTCTCCGAGCCGCGGCCGTCGCCTTCCCCCGGGTCTTGGCGTCGGGGTCGGCTTTGGGGTGGTCGCGGTGGGAGGCGTTGCAGTGGTGGTGCTGGTGGTGGTGCTTGCTGGGGGGATGTTCTCCGAGTCTGGCTTCTCGTGCCTGGGGAGAAGCAGGAAAGAAGGTCACCTTCCCTCCGCAGTGTCCCCAGGGTCGTCCTGGCTCCTTTCCCTCTGCAGTGTCCCCAGGGTCGTCCTGGCTCCCTCCCCTCTGCAGCATCCCCAGGGTTCGTCCTGGCTCCTTTCCCCTCTGCAGTGTCCCCAGGGTTCGTCCTGGTCACCTCCCCTCTGCAGTGTCCCCAGGGTTCGTCCTGGTCACCTCCCCTCTGCAGTGTCCCCAGGGTTCGTCCTGGTCACCTCCCCTCTGCAGTGTCCCCAGGGTCGTCCTGGTCACCTCCCCTCTGCAGTGTCCCCAGGGTCCTCCCCTCTGCAGTGTCCCCAGGGTCCGTCCTGGTCACCTCCCCTCTGCAGTGTCCCCAGGGTCATCCTGGTCACCTCCCTCCACCTCAGGGGGCCAAAGCTCCTCCAGAGGGACCCTCCTGCTCCCAGAAGGTGCCCAGCCCCAATGCAGGGCCCCTCTGCCCCATCTCTAAGAGGCCAGGAGAGAGGGGTGGCAGGGGGCTGGGGGGTGCTGACCTCTGGGTGGGGGGGGATCTGCACTCGGGCAGCTTCGCCCATGGCTTGGATCCAGGACTCCTGCTCCTCCGTGTTCTCGGCGCTGAAGAAGTAGGTCCTGATGCCAGCGTGCTCGGCCTGGGGAGACAGGGACTGCTGGTTACTCGCTGGCATCTCCTCCACCCAGCACACCGTCACCTGCAGGGAGGCAGAGAAGTGGGGAGAGAGAGACAGGGGGGTGAGAGCTCCATTTTCACCCCACCACCAGCTCCTGCTGCTGGTCCTGCCCTTGCTGGCTGAGCAAGGTGTCACCTCAGAAGGGTCTCTGCAGGCAGAGGCAGTGCCAGCCCTTGTCCCCCACCCCAGAGGTCTCAGGGCTGGGCCAAATGGGGCCAAAGGGTCCCGGTGGCAGCAGCAGCAGCACTGGGTGGGACATCAGCCATGCGTGATGGGGAGGGGCAAGGTGGATTCTTGGCCCAGAAAGGATTTATTTGAGGGGGAGGAAATTGGCTTTTGGTCCAAGCTGCTGGTGCCCAGTCTCCACCTGGGTGGTGCTGGAAAGGCTCTTCAGGGCCTTTTTGAAGTTTCCACCTTCCCCCTCTGTGGAAAGGGATGGGAAGCAGTGAGGAGGAGGCACAGGGAGGCAGCAGGAGGTCCCTGCCCTTGAGAGGCTTCCAGGGCTCAATCTTTCAAAAGCCAATAAAGAGTAAATAAAACATTGGGTGGTCTGATTAAACCCCTCCAGGGGAGGTTTGGTCTTCCCCAGGGCACGCAGCCACTGTGCCCAGCCACGGGGGTCACCTCCTGCCTCCTAAAGCTCTGCAGGCAGAGCAGGAGACCCAACCAAAGCCATTCCTCCCCTGGGTTAGTGCGAGCAGGGTGAGCAGAACATGCCAGCCAAGCCTGGGGGCCCCTCACCCATCTGCATGCATCAGAAACACAAGAAGGTACTACCTAGGTGCTGGCTGGGTGCTGGCGTGGCGGGAGGGCACCACGAGAGACCTGCGCAGGGATCCTCGCCCGCGGAGAGAGGAGGAAAGACAGACACGGGGTCAAGGCGCAGCCTGGCAGGGGTGTGGGCACCGTGGCACAGAGCTCTCCTGGCCATCCAGGCCCTCTCTACCCTCCTCTGATCAAAAGCATCCCTCAGAAGCTCCCTGGGCGGGCAGGCAGGCGCCTGCAGGGCTCAGCTGCAGCCTCGCAAGGCTCTTTCCCCAGAGGGGTCACAGGCCCAGGGACATTTTGCCACCTCACAGAACTGGTTGGGCTGGAAAAGGCCTCCAAGATCGTCAGGTCCAACCCTCAGCCCACCACCACCGTGGCCACAGGTTTCTTGAGCACCTCCAGGCACGGGGACTCCACCACCTCCCTGGGCAACCCTCTCTTCTCTCGCTCTGGAAGCCACAGGCAGAGACGCTTTGCCAGCTGGCAGCGTTGGCACAGGTGTGTGGCAGAGCCCACGTGTGGCTCCTGGCCACCCACCACTGCTGCTTACCAACCAGTGCTCAGCCACAGGTCTAAGGGTGGCAGCTACAAAAATTCATCCCTTAGCCTGGCAATGCACCTTGGCAGTGCCCTGCAGGGGGCCTGGGCACCCAGGCAGGAAGGTGCCCCTGGCATTTTGCACCAGTGTAGCTGGGCACAAGCCCCCCTTGTGCACCTGTCCAGCACAAGGGCTAAGGTGGCCCAGGAGCAGCTGTGCTGCTGAAGGTGCACAGTGGTGCCACAGGTGCCAACAAGTGCCCTGTGGTGCCAGGGAAGCTCAGCCCCTGCTCTGAGCGAGGCAGAGCCAAGGCCAGCTGCTGAGGATGGGCACGGGGAGCTCCAGCTGCTGCTGCAGGCACCTTCCACCTCTCTCCCACTCTCACAGCAGCTCAGGCTGATGAGCAGCAACTCGTTGTGAGCCACCCCCTGGGCCTCGGAGCTGCTGCTTTGCTCCAGGTGTGCCTCAGTTTCCCCAGCAGAAGCCAAACCCACGCTGGGTCACCCAGGCCTGGGGGGGGGGGGGGGTTACTGCAATCACCTCTCCTCTCCCCAGCTTGCTCCACGCCCCACCACCAGGGAAGCAAAGCAGAGGGAGCAGCGAGGGCCCTGCCAGCACCAGCACCACCCCCCCAGCAGCACCCTGGGCTGACCTTGAACGTGTGCTTCCTGCTGATGTTGTCCGAGGGCTGCACGGCTGCCACACGGAAGCTGAGCAGGGGGATGCTGCCCAGGATGCTCTCCTCCTTCTCATCTGGTGGGCAAAGGTGGGGGTTACACACAGAGGCACTGGGAGAACTGCTTGTGCCCCCCTGTGTCCCCCCCAGCACAGAGCCAGAAGCTGTGGTAGGGACAGAGTCCCATGGCTCCTTCCCACGGGTGCCAGCCAGGCAGGGCCACCTGTGGGTACCCACTGCCTGCCTGTTGCTGCCCAGCAGCTCTTGTGGCTCACACAACAACCTGCTCAATTATTCATGCCCATCCTCGGCTGGGTGCCAGGGCTGAGCCCAGCGAGCTGCCAGGCAGGCTGGGGAAGGTGCCTGTGTTAACCCTCTGGGGACCCAGCATGGCAAACAGCCACACAAAGGAGGGCTGGGCATGGCCACCTCCAGACCCTGGCACCTCCAGCCCCCTCTGCCATGCTGGTAAAACCTGCTCCAAGCCTGGTACCAGCCTGGCACCGTGCATGGCCACCTCCAGCCCCCTTTGCCACACTGGTAAAACCTGCTCCAAGCCTGGTACCAGCCTGGCACTGTGCATGGCCACCTCCAAGCCCCTTTGCCACACCTGCTCCAAAAGCCTGGCACTGTGCATGGCCACCTCCAAGCCCCCTTGCCACGCTGGTAAAACCTGCTCCAGCCTGGCACCAGCCTGGCACTGTGCATGGCCACCTCCAAGCCCCCTTTGCCACGCTGGTAAAACCTGCTCCAAGCCTGGCACCAGCCTGGCACTGTGCATGGCCACCTCCAAGCCCCCTTTGCCACGCTGGTAAAACCTGCTCCAAGCCTGGCACCAGCCTGGCACTGTGCATGGCCACCTCCAAGCCCACTGTCACCTCCAGCCCTCACTGCCACAATGCTCCAAGCCTGGTTCCAGCCCAGGTTTGCAGGCAGGCACCTGGCTGGCGGCCAGCAGGCCCTGCTGGGGGGCAGGAGCTGTGGTGGGCGCCACCGCTGGGCTGTACCTTTGTAGTAGAAGAGGCAGCGATCCACCAGCACGAACCAGCGCTTGTTCCACTGCTTCACCCCCGAGCTGGCCTGCGGGAGAGGGGCGGTGAGAGCAGCGCCCACCCGGCGAGCCGGGAAAAGACAGGGGCGGTACGGCCCCGGGAGGGGGCACCCGGCGTGGCAGGAGCTTTGGGTACCTGCTTGTAGAGCCACCCACTCTTGGTGACGGCAGCGTTGGGGTTCCTCTTCATGGAGTTGGAGCGCTTCCCGAAGGCGATGCCCTTGCGGGAGGAGCGCGAAGCCTGCAGGGGGGAGAGGAGCCGCTCAGTCCCCGGCGGGGGCGCCCCGAGGCCCCATCTCTGCTGCTGTCTGCCCCGCTGCGCGGCTGCTGCGGGCACCCACCCGGGCTGCGGGGCGCTCCGGGGGCACCTCTGCCACCATGGTGCGGTTGGAGGGTTCGCTGCTGGTGGTCGCCGGCCGCTTGCTGCCCGCTTTGCTGGACATGTCCAGGGTGGCTCTGTGGCACGGGAGAGCTGGGGTTAGCAGGGCCTGGGGGCGTTTCTTCAGCCCACCCCTGGCATCCCCAGGCCCATACAGCCCACCCGCCTCGGAACCCACCCCCCCGGGGAGCCAACCTACTTTTGCAAGTCAAGCCTTGCGCTGTCCTCGGGGACCTGTCCGGTCACTGGGTGCAGGAATGTGTTCCGCCTTTCATTGTGGCTGCAGAGACAGCAGCAGGGGCTGGTTAGGGTCCCCCCGCGGTCCCGTTCAGCACCTCTTCAGCACCACGTTTGTGGCCCCAGCCTCGGCCTTTGGCTGTCCCCACACCTGCCCTGGCGCCGGGGCTGGCTCCAGAGCATCTCTCCTCTGCTAACCCCCTGCTTAGCTCTGCCCAGGACATCTCACCAGCCTTGCCCAGCAGGCATTTGCCTCGCCAGGAGCCCAAGCAAGGTCTCTGGTGGCCAAGTCCCCATTACTTCTGCTGGACACAGCCCAGACATCATCACAAACCCTGCTCAGAAGTCACTGCAGAAGCAGCAAGGGCCAGTCCTGGGCTGCACCTGCGGCGATGTCCCCAAGGCCCCAACCTCCCCTTGGGCTGCTGCTTTCAGAGCCACTTGCCAGAAGAGGCCCAGAGCAGGGTCACCTGGCCACCTAGTGCTGTGCCCCACAAAGCCACCCTGCCACACAGGGCTATGCACCCCGCAGACCCCAAACACCGGCCCAGGACCCACCAGCTCAAGCTGTTGCAGCTGGATCAGGCCCAGCTCAGCCCCGGCGCTGCTTTGGCGACGCCGAGGTGCAGCCACAGGCTCCCTGGCAGTGCCAGCAGGAGCGAGGCAGGAGCGAGGCAGGGCTCCCAACAGGCTGGGCTGGTGGCACGTCCCTGCCCCATCCTGCAGAGCCAGTATCACCGGGCACCCCAGCACCCTGCTGCTCCAGCTGGAGAGCCACACTGCCGCTGGCTGGCAGCCCGCGGTGTGTCGAGAGGAGAGGACGAGCTGCAGCCACAGGCTCAAGGCTCCATCCCGGGAAGTTTGCATTGGATCCCATCCCTCCTTCCCTAAGCTGCTGGGCACGAGGATAAGGGTGCCCCCGGCCACCTCCCCCCCCCCTCCAAGCCAATGCACTACCAGCCCTGCACGCTGCTGAACTTCTGCTGTCAGCAAAACAGGGGAAGTTTGAGCAAGAAAAGGCTGCTGCCAAGCCCAGCCCATCCACACGGCTTCACCCCAAAGCTGGGCTCCAGCCAGGCTCTGAAGAGATTAACCACTTTCTACCCAGCACAGCCTCGCTGAGAGCTGCTTTCCCCTTGCAGCTCCCATCCTGCACCCTGCCACGGATCTGCTCTCCTCCCCTTTGCCTGGGGTCACCTTAAACACCTGGGCAACGTGCTTGCACCCCACAGGAAGGGGCAGCACTGGCTCCCCGGACTCCTTCTGACCCCCACAGCACCGCAGCACCAGGCTTTTCTGTGCCACAGCCAACACCAGGCAGCCCCCACTCTGACAGCAGCAGCAAAGGGGGTTCTGGCATCTGGGGCTGGAGCCACTCCTGGACCGTTTGTCCCCAGCAGGTGACTTTGGAGGGATAGAGCATGACGGCACCAGGGCAGGTCCTCAGCCCCCTGCGATGCTGACACACGGGGAGGGTGCAAATGCCAAATGAGCAGCACCCCAACTGCCCCAGCAGGGTAAAATGGGGGCTGCAGGGACCCACCAGCATGCCTGAACCCCAGCGCGGCTGTCCCCCCACCAAGCGCTGCCCACAGCCCCGCACCGCAGCAGGTTTCTGCTCCCGCAGGCTGGGCTCACCCCCAGCCCCACTGCCGAGCCCAGGACACCCGCCCTGCTTTGCAGCCCCCACAGCTCCTCCTGGCACCCACGGCTGTGCCTTTCCCCACCCTAATGGCTGTGACAAGACCCCCGCCCCAGACTAGGCAGGGAACCCCCTCCAAGCCACCCCCTGGCAGCATCTCCCTGGGCTGACCCTGCTCCAGAACCTCCTCCCGAGTTCACCTCACTCCCAGGCACTGCAATGCAGCAGCCACTGCCCGGGCTGAGGGTCCCCTGCCACCACCTGCCCACGGTCTCCTTTCGTCCCCCTTCCCCACAGCCCACCCTGGGCTCCTACCTCGCCCGTCGGTCCGCCCGAAACTTCAGCATGATGCCAAGGGCCCTCCCAGCTCAGCGCCGGCTCCCGGCTCCCACCATGGCACAGCGGTGGGCACGGCCAGCCCCGTGCCGCCGAGCCACCGCGCTACGAGGTGATGCCACATGCCATGGGGGCAACAACAGCCCGGGGTGGGCGAGGGGTGCCGACGGCGGGCAAGGAATCTTGCTGCCCTCTCCCAAAGATCCCAGCTGTGCCCCGAGCCCTGCGCCGGTGGCATTGGCGGTGGCAGCGGCGCTGGAGCTCCGGTGGGCTCCGGGGCAGCCGGGGGCTGGCGAGCCCCGGGCGTGTGGCAGCCAGCGCCGGTGTGCGACAGGGACAAACAGCAGCTCCTGCTCGCGTCCCCGCGCAGAGGAGACGCGAAGGGCAGAGCTGCAGCCGCCGCCTCCCCCAGCCCAGGTGCAGAGCCGGGGAGCAGCTGAAGGGCGAGAGGAGCAGCACTGGGGGGCTGCCGGACCTCCCCCACGTACCCCAAAGGCTGGCAGGGCAGGGCAGAAGTGGGGGTGCCGCCCGGGGAGCGGGGGTGTGGCGCAGGGAAGCAGCCGCGCTGAGATGAGCTCTGTCGCTGCCCTGCATTCCCCGGCTGCAGCCCTTCCCCCTCCTCCTGTCCCCAAGACCACCCCTGTGCCCCCCTCGCCCCGGAGGCATCCTTTCCCCGAGAGAAAAACCCCGGGGAGCAAGGGGAGCACAAGCAGCAACCACCCAACAGCCCCGAGCTGCAGGGCGGGGGGGCAGCAGGGGACACGCAGGGCATCCAACACCCCCAGAAGTCTGGGGAGCCCTTCAGAGCCCAGCTGGGAGCAGGATTTGTGGGGGTTACTCTCCCTCTGTTTGGAGAGGGAAGACAAATCCATCAGGGCTGTTATGATAATGCCTTGGGAGGGAGGGAAAGCAGAGCTGACATCGCAGGGAAACCTCCAAAGAAGGAAGCAGAGAGCACACAGGCAGCCTGCAGGCCTCCAGCACGCCGCGGCCCTGCTCCACCAGCACCCCGGGACCACCTCAGGACACCACCCTCCAGCCCACCCAGGCCATGCTGCTGCTGCTCGGCTCAAGCTCAGCCCCTCCTGGCCATTGCATCATCCACCTGCTCCTCCTCCCCCTCCCCCCAGCCAGCCAACAGTGCCCTGAAGTTGCAGCTCTACCTCTTGGTCAGCCTGGGCTCAGCACCGGTGCCCAGCTCAGGGATGATGCTGCTGCTCCTCGGCTGGCACAAGTGGTCCCTGCCAGGAGGGCAACGAGGAGCAGCCAGGGATGGGAACAATGTCCTCAGTGTGGGCACATGTGCCAACACAGTGGCATTGCCACCCTGTGCAACCTGCCCTAGGTGCCCCTGCTCTGGCAAGGGGTTGGACTGGGTGATCTCCAGAGGTGTTTCCAACCCTTCACCATGCTGGGATGACTGCTCCCAAACACCCAAATCCATCCTGCCAGGGCATCCCAGGCTGGAAGCTGCTCTCTGGGCACGCAGGAGCTGCCACTGCCAGCCACCAGCCACGAGCTGAGCCACACAGGCATGGAGAAACCTGCCCGCCACAGCACCCACGGGCAGCACCAGCCCTGTGCCAGCATCCTCACCCCTGGCAACCCCCCCCAGCACAGCCTGTCCCCATGTCCCCACAGCAGCACCTCACCTGCTCCTCCATCGCTGCCACCCTCTGCAGCAAAGCACCTGGGGGTCAAGGTCCCCCAACCGCCCATGGATCAGTGCCAGCCCTCTGCTCTGGCACCAAGCAATGCCCGCCTGCTGGCATGGCCACCACAGAGGGAGGGGAGCTGCCAGCTGAAGCTGTGGCCCCTTCGGGGGATGGCAGCCCCAGGGGACAGCCTGGCAGGAGCAGGGAAGGTGGCTCCTGGGCAGGTTGGACTCTGCAGGTAGGAGTCACAAGATCCGCCTGTGGCAGACCCCCTCAGGGCGGGGGTCTCCCTCCTTGTCACCCCAGTTCAGGGGCAGGAAGGGCTACCCTGGGCCTGGGGGCTCCTCTGGGAGCTTTTAACCCAGGTTGCAGCCCAGCTTGGCCAGCCCTGAGCAGGCACAGCTCTCCCAGCCCCAGCTGGGCTGTTTCACAGTCATTAGGAGCTGGGGGTGGGCAGGGACACGACCCCCTCCATGGCCTCCTCCACGGCCACGCTTCAGGGCTCCGAACAGCAGCTCCAGGGGTGGGGGCTCCCCCAGCCTCCCAGGAGAGACACAGGGGGAGAAGGGTCAGAGAAAACCTCTCTAAACCTCCTCTTGCTGTATGCCAAAGGCAAGGAGCAAGAGAAGAGAATCCACACCACAGCTGAAGAACAAAACTTCCACCCAGTGCTGCTTTCCCTCCCCCTCCCCAAAGCTGAAGTTTGTTGGGAGCAGGAGGACAGCTCTCCTGGCTCCCCTCCCACAGCCCTCACAGATTTCCAGCTCTTGCAAGCCACAAACCATGGCTGGGGGATGTCCCCGAGGACCCCCAGAGCCACACCCTCCCACAACCCGGTGGCATGAGCAGCAGTGGGTGCAACCCAGCCATGCCAGGGCAGCAGCAGGCAGGAGAGGTGGAGGTGGGGGCTGCCTTATAGCTGCTCTTGGCTGCAGCTGAGGCTGTGAGAGAGTTAAAGTCACCCCAGCTGGGAAGGAGCAGGTGAAATGGGGACAGCAGGGAGTGACTTCCCAGCACCAGCCCACGCTGGTGCACCCGGGCTGCCTGCAGCCAGCTCTGTGGGTGTGGGGAGCAGTGAGCCCCCAGCATGCCTTGGCATGGGGCAAAGCCTTGGTGGGTGATGCCAACCATGCTCCTGCTGGGCAGGATTCCTGGTGCTGGGATCCCTCCCCGTGGGGAGAGCTCCTTGTTGGATGTGGGGCAGATGGCTCCGGGAAAAGCTTGCCGAGGGCTGGAGCGGGGTGCAGGGATTGGGGGATCCTCTCCAATAGCAGACAGCAAATCCAGCTCAGGTGGCTGGATGCAGCCAAGGAGTTCCTCCTCCTCCCCTGCTCCCCAAAACAACCTCCCAGACATCAGCCAACCCAAACTGGTTGGTACCAAAGGTGGTAGGCACCTTGCCACCCCCATCACCCCAGCTGGGATGGAGGGGTCATGGTTCTGGCACTATGGCACCGCAGCAGGCAGGAGGATGAGGAGGCAGCCAGCCAAGGCTGCTCTGAAGCAATTCCAAACCCCCTTCATGTGGGGGCTTTGCCCCTGCTCTTGGGGTGAGCATCCAGGCAGCTCCCAAGCAAGGGGCTCAGGTGGCCACCAGCCAAGCACACCCTGCACGCTGGCCTCCTGCCTCTGTTTCTCTAGCCCTTCCTTCACCCCTCCCTCTCCTCCTCAGTCTCCCTCTCCTCCTCAGTCTCCCTCTCCTCCAGCCAGAGCCTTGGAGACCCTTTTCTCCCAGTTACCTGCAGTGCTCAGCACCTATGGGGAAGGGAGGTGGGGGTCACCCCAGCACCCACTGCCCCTGCAACGAGGCTGGCAGAGAAAATCCAGCTTCAGATGAGCAAAGCCAAACTGCTGAGCCCCACCTTGGAGCCCAGGGGCAGGGCCAAATGCCTTCAAACTCACAATGAAAGCTGGATGACCCTGGGGCCCTCTCACTCGGGGCAGGGGGTGCACAGGGCTCAGCTCTGCCCCCGGGGCTGCTGCAGGATGTGCTTGGGATGCAATAGGGGGACAATTAAAAGGTATTTAAGTGGAATTCTGCAGGCACAGCAGAAGTGAGCCTGGTGGAGTGGCTGCAGCCAGGGGACCACTGCCAGCAGCTTGGCTGTCTCAGTGTCTCCATGCAAAGCTGTCCCCAGCTCTGGCTCTCTGCTGAGTGAGGCCCTGGGCTGCTCCAGGGCTGCAGCTCCTTCGGTTCCTCCCCCCCCAGGAATGACTCAGGCAAAGAAAAATCAGCCCTGTGAGCAACCCCACAACCTAGGCAGGGCTGGGCTGGCCATGGGGTGTTGTGTGCCAGTCTGTGGCCCAAAGCTTGGGTCACGACCCCCTGGGAAATGTTGCTTGGCATTTCCAAGCCACTCCTGGACTCTCAAGAGCTCTGTGCCAGCCCTGGGAGAGGGCAGAGGAAGGAGGAAAGGGAAGAGATGGAGGCAAAGGTGGGATGGAGAGGTGCAAGATCCATCGGGATGCATTCCTGTGTGACCTGCCTTGGGTGACCCTGCTCTGGCAGCGGGGGTTGGACTCGATGTCCTCCAGAGGTCCCTTCCAACCCCTTCCGTTCTGTGGTCCTAGGAACCCCTGGCCAGGCACCACCCGGGGGCTCATCAGAGCCGAGCAGCAGCCCTGCAAACCCCAGTGCCTGCCGCATCTGCAGCGAGAGGAAGCCTCTGGGAGGAAAGCAGCTTGTGGGCACCCAGAGCCTGAGATCAGTGCGGAGCTGCGCGCTGAGCTTTCCCTCTGGCCCTGCTCCGGGGTGCTGCCAGCTGGCCAGCTCCCATCGCTCCCAGCACGGCCGGGACCAGCAGCCGGTTCTCCTCCATAACCTCATCCCTGCCTTAATCCCAGCCTCGCTGGCCAGCCGAGAAAGCGTTTCCAGTGCTGCAGCCGCCGGGGCTGGGGGCCAGGAGTCAATGCAGCCCTCCCCACGCCGAAGAAACCAGGCTCCCCCTGTACCCAGCCGGGGGCACCGCCAAGCGCCCCCACGGTGCCTGCCTGCTGCGTTCCAGCTCACGGATCGGGCCGAGGAGGCAAAAGCAAAGGTTAGTTTTGCCTCCTGGCCTCCTCCGTGCCGTGCTAGCCCCGAGAGGGAGGGTGCCAGCGCCCATCCCCTCTGCCACCTCACCCCGTGACGAACTGGACGCGTCAGGTGCCACCGCGGTGCCCAGGCAGGGAGCACCGCAGCTCACCACCCACCCACTGATGCCAGCGAGAGCCTCCCTGCGGCGAGCAGCCTCCACCCGGAGTGCTTTGCCCCATGCACCACGGGAGGGTTTGGCAGGAGAGGAGGCAGCCAGCGAGTGCCCCGGGCAGGCCAGGCCGGGCTTTGCCACCAGCACACGCTCGCCATCAGCCCCCCACCAGCCCCGCCAGTCCCCATGGGAGCCGTGCTGGGAGGGAAGGCAGAAAAGCCTGAGCCGGATCCAGCCGGGAAGCAGCGCGGCTGCTGCGCTGGGCTTGCCAAGCCGGGACAAAGTCCTTTGGCGAGGGATGCTGGCTCCCACGCACCCACCGCTCGCCTCCAGCGTCACCGCGCAGCCAGGCTGGGGCAGGAGCGGTGGCGGCCCCGAGCAGGGACATCCAGGACGGTCTTGTGGGGAGGAAGACTTGGAGAAGCTCCTGCAGAGTGGGACGGCCGGGAGCGAGGGGAAGCCAGGGGATTTCCAGAGAACAAAGCGGCTGCTGGCTGCCAGCATCGGCGGGGAGGGCGAGTCCCCCGCTCCTGCTCCTGCTCCAGCTGGGGTCGGGGAACGGCGCAGAAAGCTCCGCGAGTTTGTGTTTTATCTCCCTGGTAACCTCGGCTCCGTCCCAGGCACGGCTCGCAGGGGTGGTCCGGCCAAAACGCTCTGCTGCGGGGGATGGAGAGCTCGGGGCAGAAGCAGCAGCATCCCATGTGCATGGGCGGGGGGGGACGGGGAGGGGGGCACTTGGGGACTGTCACAGCCGTGTGATGGGGTGGTCCAGGACCCAGGCCAGAACAAGTGACAGCACTGAGAGCAGGGCCCCGCTTTAACCACGTCCCTCTGTCACCCCTTCGTGAGGACAGACCCCAAATCCCATCTGCATGGGGCCACCAGGGTCCCCGAGCCCCCGTGCCCACATGGGACAGGGCAGCCCCGTGGCAGTTCCACGGCATCACTGACCAAGGATCCTCCCCACCGGTGGGGTGGCCCCGGAGCAGATCCCTCAGGGGGCAGTGGGGAAGAAAGGAGCCACGGAAAGAGGCCAAAGCAGACTGGGGGGCTCAGAGGCGAGGGCTGCCAGGGGAGGGGAGGCTGGCAGCACACCCAGATGCCCAGGGCACCAGCGTGGGCGAGCAGACACAAGACATGAAGAGCATTTATCGGATCAGGACTCAGTCCTCCAGCTTCTCCTCCCGTGCTCCACAGCCTCCCACAAACG
Source organism: Picus viridis (assembly GCA_033816785.1). Taxonomy (NCBI): domain Eukaryota; kingdom Metazoa; phylum Chordata; class Aves; order Piciformes; family Picidae; genus Picus; species Picus viridis. Next base: position 1,554,856 of record CM066602.1, read on the forward strand.
CGGAACCCCTCTGAGGCTGGAGACCTTCCCCCTCCCTCAGCCCAGGGCTGGAGCCACAGGGGGACCAGGACAGCAGGGCCACAGCTCGTGGCTGAGCTTGGCACTGCCACCAAAACCTATCTGGGGGGCATGGAGGTGTCAGGGCAGCTGCTACACCTCCGCCAAAGGTGAGCCACTGACAGCTTCCAAGCCACAAGCCAGCCCGAGACCTGCAGAGTTTAAGCCTCTCGCTAAGCTCCTTAAGAAACCACTTCCAGCGGGCAGCAATACCTGTCCCGAGCAATCGCTGCCACCAGGCATCACCACAAGCCCGGCCCCGGCCCTCCCCAGCCCAGCAGCCAGGATTATGGCAGCACAGCACCGGGGAAACCCTGCTGGGACAAATCCTCAGCACCTGCTTTCCCCACCGCAGAGGATAACCACCCCACCACCCCCACCCCCCCGGCCCTGCCGGGCTCTGCGCTGTGCCGCCCCTGCCAGGGCTTCCAGCTGTGCCCATCACGGCGCTGGCCACCCTCAGCTCCCTGGCTGCTCTCGGCCGCCACCTCGGGCCACCAGCCACAGACAATGGCCCACGTGTGCCACGGCCAGGCTCGGTGCCCGCGCCGCACACAACAAGCACTTACTGCTGCCACCGCCCCTTGTCCCCTCCGTCCACGCCGCCTGCCAAGCTGCTGGCTCTCCTGCAGCCGCAGGAGTTGATGATTTCCTCCCAGGCCCACGGAGACCATGGTTGGTATCAATCATTAACCGCCAGCCGCGGCAGCTGCCGCCAGCCTTAACCCCCTCGGCACCGTGCGGCCGCGGGACGAGCACGGGAAGCATCTTCTGTGCCCTCCCAAAGCCCCCTTGGCAGCCTGGTGGCACGGCAGCCCGGGAGGACACTGATGCAAAGGGGGTCCCAAGGGGACATGCCCCCAGCGCCGTGTCTCTGTGCACCCCAAAATGCTCCCTCGGCAGCACGGACCCCAGCCCTACACCCCCCACCCCTACCCCCGTATCCTCCCTCTGCATCCAGCCAAGCCTAGGGAAGCTCCACTGTCCCCTGTCCTCGGGGGGCAGCTGGCAGCGCTCAACGCCAGGGGGCTGTGCCCCACAGCCCTTTGCCCCGCAAGGAGCAGGGCAGTGTGGCAGGCCAGGGGCTGCTGCCCTCGGTTTGCCCTCCCCCTCCTCGCTGCAGGGGCTGCGGCGGGATGAGCCCTCTCAGCTGAGGGCTCCTGCAGCTCTCCCTCCCAGCAGCTCTTCCGAGGAACATCAATGGCTGTAACTTTATCCCCGCCTGTTTACAACCCCAGCTGCAGCTCTTGGCTCCCTCGGCTCCCGAGTCTGCCGCTCAGCTGGCACACAGTGCTGCCAGCACCCTGATGCCAGGGTCTCCCACGCGCCGTGGTACCCATGGGGCTGCCCCAATCACTGCCACCTGCATCCCCAGGGGATGAGACTCCTGTTCCTCTGCCTCGGGTCTGGGGAGCAGATGGACAAACGTCCCTGTCCCTGTGCCCCCCTGCCGCTGCCTGCATTACCCAACCGGCGAAGGGGTTGAATAATTAACCTCTGTCCGCGCCATTGCCAGGGGCTGCTAGAGCCCTGCTCTGCCCATGCACAGCCCCAGGGCGTGATGGCACCTGGCGAGCAAACCCCTATGCCCCCCAGCACCGTGCCCAGCCAGCACCACCAGCCCCTGCTGCCTCAGGAGCATCCTGTCCCAGGACCTGCAGCTTGACCGGCTCGGATCAGCCACCACACCCCCCTGCAGCTGCAGAGGGGCACAGGAGGAGCTCGGCCCCCATCCCAGCTCCCATGGGTGTGGAGGTACTCACAGCCCTCGATGTCCTACCAGCTCCACAGCCCAGCTCCTGCTTTGGGACGCTGAGATGCAGCAGCTTTCTCCTCCTGCAGCCCCAGCTGCAGCCCCAGGGGCGTCCGGGCTGGGAATGCTCACAAATAGCCTTGGACAAACATCTGCAGGCACCACCCCGTGCAGGCTGGGAAGCTGAGGGCTGCTGCAGGGATGGTTTCAATCAAGATATAAAACCATCAAATGGCTTTTAAAAAAAAACAAACCCCAACACCCAACAAACCACCACCCAGGGCCAGGAATGAGCTGCAAAGCAGTGCAGGCAGATGCTGATAAGAGCTGCGGCAGCACCTCAGCTCCCTGTGACCCTGCTGTGCACTGCCCCTTTGCTTTGGAGTTTCCCTCCCCCGTGCTCCTGTGGGGTACAGACCACAGAATCAGGGAATCATGGAGTCCTGAGATCACCTGGGTGGAAAAGACCTCCAGAACACCGAGTCCAGCCACAACCAAACACAGCCCCTAGACCACATCCCTCAGCTCCTCACTCCAATGTCTTTTAAACACCTCCCTGGATGGGGACTCCACCACCTCCCTGGGCAGCCTGTTCCAGGGCCTGATCAGCCTTTTTGGGGTCATCATGACTGTTCCTCATATCCAACCTAAACCTCCCCTGCTGCAACTTGAGGCTGTTTCCTCTCACCCTGTCACTTGGTCCTTGGGGGAAGAGCCCAACCCCTACCTGGCTCCAACCTCCTCTCAGGGAGCTGTAGGGAGCAGTGAGGTCTCCTCTCAGCCTCCTCTTCTCCAGGCTGAACAAGCCCAGTTCCCTCAGCTGCTCCTCACAGGACTTGTATCAAAGACCTCTCAGCAGCCTCCTTGCCCTTCTCCAGCGCCTCAAGTTCCTTGCAAAGAACTCCAAGCTGGGAGCACTTGGAGGGCCACAGGGCCTGGAGAGCAGCAATGCTTTTGGTGCCAAAATGAAACATCCCCCTGCTCCCAGCAGCAGGGTGGGGGCTGGGGGCTGCTGTTGCCACTCTTCTCTGAGCCCCAGCCTGGCCTCCATCAGCCATGGCAGGCTGGGCTGCTCCCTGCAGAGGCTCTTGATTGGTTTTGTCTAAATTAGCAATTTTCCGCTGTTGGATCTCCCCTGGGCAGCTCTCACTTGAGTGCTTCAGCAAGGGCTGAGCTCAGATGGAGGAGGAATCATCACTAATGCAGCTCCAGGGGGTGCGGGGGCACGAGGCAGGGCACTGCTCTGCTGGCACCAGCCTGGTGCCCTCCATTGCCACCACATTGACATGACAGAGAGCTGCCAGCACTTTCCCCGTGGGAAGCTGGGCCTGGGGAGGCTCTGGGTTAGAGGATTAGGATCATAGAATCCCAGCATGGTGGTGGGGGTTGGAAGGGAGCTCTGGAGATCACCCAGTCCAACCCCCCGCTGAAGCAGGGCACCCACAGCACGGTCAAGGACTCCTATATTCCCAGACAGGTTGGGTTGGAAGGGACCCTAAAGGCCATCCAGTTCCAACCCCACTGCCACGGGCAGGGACAGCTCCCACCAGCCCATCCAAGGCTCCATCCAGCCTGGCCTTGAACTCCTCCAGGGAGGGGGCACCCACAGCCCCCTGGGCAACCTGTCCCAGCTTCTCACCACCCTGCCCATCATCACAGTGCCCAGGTGGGGATGGAAGCTCTGCAGAGCAGGAGACTCCATAGCAACCTGTCCCAGCTTCTCACCACCCTGCCCAGCATCACAGTGCCCAGGTGGGGATGGAAGCTCTGCAGAGCAGGAGACTCCATAGCAACCTGTCCCAGCTTCTCACCACCCTGCAGAGCAGGAGACTCCACAGCAACCTGTCCCAGCTTCTCACCACCCTGCCCAGCATCACAGTGCCCAGGTGGGGATGGAAGCTCTGCAGAGCAGGAGGCTCCACAGCCTCCCAGGCAGCCTGCTCCAGGCCTCCAGCAGCCTCACACCAAAGAGGTTTCTCCTCCTCCCGTGGAGGTGGAACCTCCTGGGTTCCTGTTTGTGTCCGGGTTGTAGGAGCTCTGGCTCTGCCCCAGCTGAGCACCACACTGCTGCCAACCCTCCAAGTGATTCATCAGCTGCTCTGCTCCCCGACCTCCCGCAGTCAAGTCCTGACACATTCGGCGCATTCCTGGCATAGCCGCGGTGCCGGCGCCGGGCTCCACACCTGCCGCAGCAGCCAGGCAGGGAAGGTGGCAGCAGCAGGCTTGGGTCGTGCATCCCCCAGGCCTCCACCACGCTCTGGTGGTCACAATGGCCACGTGTGCCCGTGGGGATTTAGCTCTGGGCAGCAGCAGCTCGGCTCTGCCTCCTGTGCCGTGTTGCATGATTCTCCCCCTCTGCTCTGCCCTGGGGTGCTGTGCCCAGCGCTGGTGCCCCCAGCACAAGAAGGACAGCAAACTGTTGGAGTGGGTCCAGGGCAGGCCATGAAGGTGATCAGAGGCCTGGAGCACCTCTGGTATGGGGACAGGCTGAGAGAATTGGGGTTTCATCCTGGACAAAAGGAGGCTCCAGGGAGAGCTTAGAGCAGCCTCCCAGTGCCCGAGTGGGCTGCAGGAGAGCTGAGGAGGGACTTTTGACAAGAGCTGGGAGTGCCAGGAGGAGGGAGAATGGCTTTGAGCTGGGAGAGGGGAGACTGAGACTGGAGATGAAGAAAAATTCATCCCAGTGAGGGTGGAGAGCCTCTGGCGCAGGCTGCCCAGGGAGGCTGTGGCTGTCCCCTCCCTGGAGGTGTTCAGGGCCAGGCTGCATGAGGCACCACAAACCTTCATCCACCTTCAAGGCCAGGCTGGATGAAGCCTTGAGCAGCCTGGGCTGGTGGGAGGTGTCCCTGCCCACGGCAGGGGGGTTGGAACTGGACATTCTTGGGGGTCCTTTCCAACCCAAATCGTTCCTTGATTCTGTGCTGAAGCCATCCCAGGGCAGGGGCAGGCTGTCACCACGGGCAGCCTGCTGTTGTCACCCTCCCCAGCAGCAGCACCACCGTCCCGGCCGCCTCGCTGGTGCAAGGCCCTGCCTGCCTTACATCAGCAGGGGAGTGCTGCTGGGGCATGGGGAAACTCTCCAGTTTTAGCTCTGCTCCTGTGCCTTTGGAGGCCTGGGAACAGTTTGTCACCGAGCCGTGACGCAACCGCGCCGCGGCCCCGTTGTGCAAGGGCCTTGCCCCAGACGGCTCCCAAGGACGGGGCGAGCACCGGCTCTGGGCAGCTTGGGGCTGCCTGAGGATCTCCAGCCCCACAGCCACCTGTGGTGCGTCCCCACAGCCCCAGAGAGCAGCCTGGGATGGGGGTGTGGGTGCCAGAGAGCAGCCTGGGATGGGGGTGTGGGTGCCAGCACCAGCAGCAGCTCCTAAGTTCACAGCTTGGCAGGTTGGAGCAGGTCGGAAGGGAGCCTCGGAGGTTGTCCTGTCCGAGCCCCTTGCAGTGAGCAGGGACAGCTCCAACTGGCTCAGGCTGCCCAGGAAATGCCACCGTGGCAGGGATCTGCCATGGGCAGGAGCTAAGCCTGGTACCCATGGATGCCTCTGATTCCTCCCGACCCCAGCACCAACAGCCCCCAGCCCCAGAGCTGCCCTGGCATGTGCCCGTCCCACCAGCCTCTGTGTACGAACGCAGCTGGAAGCAAAGGTTCCCCAGGCTGGGAGGTTTGCTCCTAAGCAAACAGCCCAAACCCTCACAGCCCCCCCAGACCCCGGGCACAGGCTCAGGACCTGCTGCTTTTGCCAAGCTCGACTCCATCTTCGGCAGCAGTGCCAACCCCAGCATGGGGCATGCCAGGGTGGGGGGACCACAGCTGACCCCCTAAGCCAAGCTGACACAGGCAGAACAGCTCCAGAAGCAGAGAGAAATCTCTGCACCAAATCCAGCCACAGGTACACCACAGGGGAGCAAGGCACCAGGTCCCAGCTCAGAGCAGCTCTGCACCAGGACCTGGGATCTACCAGCTCCCACCCCCACCACAACCATCCTGGGGGGGATCTACCAGCTCCCACCTCCACCACAACCATCCTGGGGGGGATCTACCAGCTCCCATCTCCAGCACAACCATCCTGGGGGGGATCTACCAGCTCCCATCTCCACCACAACCATCCTGGGGGAACTACCAGCTCCCATCTCCACCACAACCATCCTGGGGCACAGCCTCCAATGGCCAGGTGAGGCTGGACCCTGATTAAAACCCACCAAGAGCTCAGCTGGCAGCAGGTAGTTGCCCCATTGAGCCATTGACCTCCATTGGCACCAAAACTAGGACTGGTGCAGCAGCTCCCTCTCTGCCCTCGGATGGGACAGCCCCGGTTTTATGGCTATCTCCAAGCCGCCACACCCTGGCGCGGCAGGGCCGTGGCCGGGGCAGCTGGGCACAGCTTCCTGCTGAATCACTGCTGCTCTCCCGCTCCCCAGCCGCGTCCCGATTACCGCCCCAAGCCGACGGCGGCCCCGGGGAGCAGCTCCAGGGGGAATTTGCCAGGGGAAAATGCAGAGGGAGCTGTAAGCCTCCCTCCTGCCCCACCGAAGCGGACCCTCGGAGTCTCCCGCGGCCGTGCAAAGCCAGCACGGGGTCAGGAGTGTCACCAAGCAGCTCTCAGCTTGCTCCTGGTCCCCCCTGTCCCTGCAGGTGCAGGCGCCGCGGGCGGGCTCGGCGTGGGCTCTGCGGAGCCAGCTCTGCTCTTCCTTCCCCTCAGTGAAGTTTAAGTCGCCGTGGGATGTTTCCAATTGGAAATCAGGACAGTTCCAGGCTGACTTCACGCCAGCTTTCCACTTCCCAGCAATCCCATTTGCAAGCCAGCCTGTTGCCAGTTCCTCCTTCTCCCCCCGCCAGCAAACAGAGGCTGTCCCGAGCCCTCCTTGGTGGAGCCCGCGGGCTCCGGCTGCAGCCTCCAGCCCCAGCCCTGCGCCTGCTGCAGCGCCCGGGGAGGGAAGCTGGTGGGACTGGAGTGGCTGAGCAGGGCTGGTGGAGGAGCTGGGTCGGTCCCAACCCCTTGACAGCCCTTGGTGATGGCTCTGGCGCCGGCGGCACCGCCGGGATGGGCTCTTTGCCGACGCTCCTGCCCTCAGCATCCCCCCGAGGACGCCGGCAGGCAGCCGGGGCTGGGGAGCTGCAGCAGGTTCGGTTGGGAGCAAGCGTGGTGGGTGCCCTCTACCAGGAACTGGTTTGCTGGGAGCTGGGGAGAGCCTGAGGCTTGTGCTGAGCCTCCAGAGGGATGGGATGGGCTGACAGACATGGGAAGAGCAGTCAGGTGCCTGAGAGATGGGAGATCCCTGCTCTGGGGGCTGGTGGCACAGTGGGTCCTGCTTTCATGCAGATTTGGGTCACAGGAGGATGCTCCAGGTGCATGGAGACCGCTGCCCCCAGCCCAGCCAGGCCCAGAAGTCCCTGGGAATGAACACAGGAGCATGGTCACAAACCTCAGCTGCTTAGGGAAGCAGCAAGCAGCAAAACTCTGCTTGACCTGACTTGGCCTCATGTCTTCTCCCTCCCCGTGTGCCTCCTGCCTCAGCACAACACAGCAGGCGCTGCAGGGGACCTCAGAGGTGACATCCCAGCCCTGTGCTGTGTTGAAGGTTGTCACAAAACTCCTTAGAGGCCCTGCAGCACTAGGATGGAGAGGAGGGAGGACTGGAGCTTGGCTCTTCACCATCACTGGAGCACTAGGGGAGGAAGGGCAGGAGGAGGGGCAGGGTGATGCCAGCATCAGGCTTAGACATAAGCCCACTGCCCTGGCAGTGCTGGAGAGCAGTGGGGAGATCCTTCCCATCTCCTGGACATCCCATCCAGAATCCACATACCCTCCAGGGCTGGCAGCCACAACCACCCCACTCTGCAGACCAGAGCCACCCACAACAGCCCCATGCCGCTGCCAGCTGCCGCAGAGGGGGCACAGCACCCACCACTGCCTGGTGCTGGAGCATCCCCCAGGGGCTGCAGGGGCTTGGCATCACCATGCCTGCTCTGAGATGGAGGGGCTGGGCAGGAAGGGGCTTTCCCAGGCTCTGGGGAAGCAGAGGGGAGGAAGGGCAGCTTCAGCAGAGGGTAGAGCAGGGCAGAGGAGAGGGCACAGCAGAGGGCACAGCAGAGCGTTGCTTTACAACAGCCTTCAAGCAGAACAAAGCAGCAGAGGCAGCTGAGTCTCTGCCCCAGCAGAGATGGTTTCCAGCAGCACTTCCAGCGGGTCCCAGCATTATTCCCCGGCTGGCTCAGCTCAGGGCAGGGCCAGCAGCTGCCCCACGCTTCAGAGACAGCCCCCAGAGCACAAGGGCATGGGCACATCCCCTCGCAGCCGTGCCCCGCCGAGGGGTGGGCAGGATGCCACCCTGCATCCCGGAGCCGCGCTCAGTGCCTCTGCCCCACTCCCGGCCCTGCCAGCCTTATCGCGGCGCTGCCACACCTTCCATTTAGCTCCCTGCGAGGAGTTTAACCCCTGGCAGAGCACGGCAGCGCTTTCCCGCGCCCCGTGCCCGTGCCCGTGCCTGGTGGGACACGTTGCCCACCCGCGGGCACGGCCATGCCTCCACCATGCTGCCACCCGGGGCTGCATTCCCCAGCTGCCCTCCCCACCAGCCCTCCCCTCGCTCTCCAGGCAATCCCCCAGCTCGCTGCCTTCCCCAGCACGGTTTGGAACCCCCCCACAGCGTCCCCAACCCTTCGCTCCAGCCCTGGGGGGGGGGCTTCTCCTTCATCCCCCCCCGCAGCCGCGTTCCCCTCCTTCCCCTGCCCGTGTGGCAGCTTGCGAGGACACAGCACCCACCTCGGGCTCTGCCTACCTGCTCGCCGAGCACTGCCGGGGGCAAGGCGGTGGGCTGGCTGCCAAGGTGGGGGGGCGGCGGGGCCGGTGGGGAAGGGGGAGCGGCGTCGGTGGCCTCCGAGAGCCGCCGCGTCCGAGCGCGGCTGATAAGCGAGGGCTGAAATCTGAGCCTGCAGGTTGGCTGCTTCCTATATAAACAGCAGAGGCACACACACACCCCGGGCACGCCAGCCCCACGCCACTCCCGCTGCTCCCGGCCACGCCACGCACCCCGCAGCCCTCCAACGCCGATGGCCACGTCGCCCAGCCAGTGTCCACCGCTGCCCAAGACCCCTTCCCCACCCCCAGCCGCCGGTCATAGCCCCGAACGTGCTGATGCCAGCTGAAAGCAAAGCCCGGCGCCGGTTGGTGCCCTGGTTTAAATGTGTTTGCATTCCCTGCCCCTGGGCAGGGGCAGAGGGTTCTGTGCCCTGGGCAGAGGGAAGGGACCCATCGGTGGGCACCAGATGGGCACCACCTCGTCTGGGTGCAACAAACAACGACGCCGGCAAAGCAAACAGGGTCGGTTTTAAGCTCCTCAAAACAGGTCAGAGGGACTCAGCACCACGCTGGATGATCTGTCACAGAAAGTTTTGGTGCCACTCACCCAGCAGGGATGCCACATGGAGGAGCCGGGGTGGGTGCCAGTCACCATCCCTGCCGAGCAGCACACAGCCGGGGCTACGCTGTGCCACCAAGGGACTTCCGTGTGCCAGCTCTGCCAGGGCCGTGCTTGCTTCCCCCGGCAGGACAAAGAAGGCAAAACCCTGCCCTGCTGTTCCCGGCTCTCCAGGCTCACCTGCAGCCAGAACCGGGACGGCCACATACCGCCGGGGGGGTTGGGCTGTGCACACAGCTGCTTGCTTCACCCCAGCCCCTGGGCTGAGCGAGGATTGTGCTGTGTGCCCTTCTAGGGGGACACGAGGCCCACCCCAAGCACTGCCCACGGGAAAGGGGAGTCCCCAGACCGCTCTGCCAGCTGGGGGTGAAGCCGCTTCGTGGCACGGAGGTGGCCTCGCTGGGCACAGCCGTGGGGACCTCTGCGTGGTCCGTGTGGGAACCCGGTGCTGAGAAAGGGCGGCTGAGACGTGGAGGGTTGCCAGCTCTGCCTGAGCACATCCCAGGCTTCCCCTGCGCTCCCGGGGCTGGATGAGGCTGAGGAGTCCCCATCTGGGGTGCGCTGAGCCCCACGGAGCACGGAGCCAGCTCCCCGCCCCGGTTGCACAAGCGGCCCCGCGGCGCTGCCGGCTGCGCACAAACAACTGCAGCCTGTTTGGAGGAGCAGGCAGCACGGGCGGGGGCTGCTGCAGGCAGGGCATCGCCCCAGCCACCTGCCTCCGGAGCTCTTATCACCCTGCCCTATCGCTAGGAGGAAGAGCAGGAGATCAGCTGATCCCCAGCCCGGCTGCCCGCAGCTTCCTGGGCACCCTCAAGACATTTATCCCCCCTGGGGCAGGGCCGTTGGAGCCCTCCCCCCACACACACACACTGAAGAACTAGTGTGGCACCAGGACCTCTCCCAGGATGGGCACCAGGGTGGCAGGTCCACCCCAGAAGCACTTTGACCCTCAGCATCTTGTCAAGGTACTTCGGAAGAGCAAATGTGCTTTTGGAGAGCCCAGACCGAGTGGGCACAGGGGGCATGAGGTGGCCTCAGGAGGGGATTGCCTCCCCAGGACCACCCTGGGGGACTTTGGTGGGTCCTCCTGCTGTGACCTGCCAGCAGCCCTGGCACTTGGCAGCTCTCCTGCATGGACATCTCCCCTCTTCAACTCCTCCAGTGCTCAGCAGCAGCACCCAAAATCATCTCCCAGCAAAGCACAAAGCCCCTGGGAGCGGAGCAGAGACCACCAGCGAGGTGCTGCAGACACAGGAATTGGGGCTGGGGGAGAAGCTGAGGGCTCCTCAGGTCGTTTTGACTCCATCACTCCTCCTTCAGCAGCTGGACAAGGCCACAGCCATCTCCTTGGCCTAAAAATGGGGGTGTGGGGTGTTGCACTTTCAAGAGGCGATGGGATGGGTTCAATCCTGACCTGCTGCCCCCAGCCCCACTTCCTGCACCGTCCCTGCATCCTCCACCTGCCCTTGGCAGCAAAGCAGCACTTGGGGCTGGGGCTGCTCTGTGCTCCCACCCCTGCTCCCTCACACAGAGGGACCCCCACACTGCTGTGCCCACCCCTGAGGAGGGGGACTCACCCCCCTCTACCACACAAACCCTGCTGCCCACCCCTTGCTCTCCTCTTCCCCCCCCAGCTCCAACCCGTGCGTGAACCCAAGGTCCTGCTTATCTGCAGCACAAGCATGTCTGGTGATAAGCTGGGGGATAAGATAAGGCCCTGAGCAGCCTGGCTGCTATCACAAACCTTTCCTCCGCTGCTGTGTCCCAAGGCTGAGGGGTCCTGCACCCCCTGAACCCCCCTTGGCTCCCCTCCCCACAGCCTCTCTCACTTTGCTGAGCAGTAAAAGATTCATCGAGCTCCCAGCCAGCTGCTGCTTGCTGGTTCCATTCCGGACTCAGGGGAGAGAGTCAAAAGGCTCTCAAAACCCTAAAATCACACCCCAAAACCACCCCCAAAAACAGGGAACAGTCAGCCTGGGCAGAGCTGGCAGCAGAGCCTGCGGTGGGGGTGGGCACGGTGGGGGCAGAGCAGCTGCTGGCATTAGGCTGGCACCGAGAGCTGGAATTGCAAATCAGGGCAGCTCAGCCAGGCTGAAAGAGGAGATGCTGCCACAGGACCTGGGCATGGGGCACGTGGATGGCACCCCGGGGCTGGCACACACACCTGAGCCTTCCTCACATGACTTCTCCTCCTCCTCCTCCCTGTGTCACCCCACACTGTGCTGCCAGGAGCTGCCAAGGAGCGATGCCACAGCCCAAGGCAGGAGGCTGCAAGCTTCACCTTCAGTGGCTCTCTCGGTGCCACCTCAACAGTTGAGCTCTTCCTTGGTGCCCCCCGTGCCCAGCCCCTTCTCCCCCCAGCTCAGTGCCCTGCGGTGCCTGGCACGGGGAGAGGAGGAGCTGGGATGGGTTGGCACACTCCAGCCCATTCCCAAGGGATCTGCCAACGTCTGGGCACCCCCACCTCGGGTGGGGCCAGCCTGGCCTTTACAACAGGAGGACTGGGGGTGGGGAAGGACCAAAGCAGCCCCCCCGAATGTTTCCCTCCAGCATCCGTGCCAGGCTATAAATACCCAGCAGGCTCCGTTCTGGCTGCAGGGCGGGGGGGGCTCCAACGGGAGCAGAGGGCAGGAGGAAGGGAGAGGAGCCCAGCAGCTCTGGGAGGGGAGATGCTGTGCCAGGATGTGCTGGCTCTCCCTTGGGACAGTGTGAGAGAAGGGCACGGTGGCCACAGGCTGGCAGCCCCCGCCAGCCCAGCGGGGTGACTGTGCCAGCAGGGGTGGGGGGGCAAGTGGGGGCAAGGCAAAGGAAATCCCCAAAGGGCCCTGGAGGCATCGGGGAGGGAGCCAGGAGGGAGTGAAAGGCAGCGCTGATAGGAGCTGCGGCAGCCTGCCAGCCTGGCACGGGCGCTGCGGGGGCACACCACCTCCCAGTGCCCCCAGTGCCCCCTTTGAGAGGAAGGGAACGGGAGGAGAGCAAGCACACAGACGATCACCGTGCCTGGACCCCAGCTCCCTCCTTCCCACCCCAGATCCCCCTCTTCCCACCCCAGATCCCTCCACCCCACTCCCAGGAGGAGCGAGGTCAGCGCTGACCCCGTGCCAGGCACCCCCTTGGCCCTGGCAGCCTGGAGAGGAGGGCAGAGCTCAGGGGGTGATACTGGGGAGCTCTGGGAAGCAGCCGGGGGTGGGGGGGAAGCCCTTAAGTAGAGCCCCACCGCAGGATTGCTGCCTCATTAGAGCGCAATTAGAGACTAATTACGATGGGAACACCCAAAGCCTGATCAGGAAGTGGGGCTGCTGGGTGCCAGGGAGTGCACAAACCTCAGGAGCAGACAGGACACGTCACAGGGAGGCACCTGCCCCCACGGAGGTCAGCACCCCACATCTCCACGCTGCTGCCTCCCTGCCTCAGTTTCCCCACTTGTGGCTGAGCATCCTGCTCCCAGCCCCTGCCCTGCCCCTCCCCAGAGGCAACCATACAGCCCCAGCCCTGCCCTTCACCACAGGACCCTCCACCAGCCCCAGCTCCACCAGATCCTCCTCATCCAGGAGCATTCCCATCACCCCACCAGCCCCAGCTCCACCAGCTCCTCCTCATCCAGGAGCATTCCCATCACCCCACCAGCCCCAGCTCCACCAGCTCCTCCTCATCCAGGAGCATTCCCATCACCCCATCAGCCCCAGCTCCACCAGCTCCTCCTCATCCAGGAGCATTCCCACCCCACCAGCCCCCATGGCACCAGCCCTGCCTTGGTGAGGACCATCCCCACCCCACCAGTGCCATCCTGCCACTCTCAAGCTGGCAGCAGGATGCTGCCACCAAGTCCGTGGGACTGGGATTTGGGGTCTGTGCTGCTCCACCGCCATGGGAGCTGAAGCAGCCCCAGGAGCCCCCTGCCAGCAGGACAGGGGTGTGGTGGCACCCAGGCTGGGGCCGCTCTGCCACCTCAGGGACAGAACAGCTCTGCTCCCAGCCACCCCAAAGGCCCCGGCCGGCTGCTAGCAGCAGGTGAACTTTAACCACCCCAATCACATTCCAGCTGGCTCCCCAGCACAGCCCTTATCTGTGGAGGGCCAGCAGGAGCCTGTCCACAGCCCGGAGAGGCCACCGGTGCCCAAGGACACTGGGAATGGGGACAGCTCACGGGGAGAGTGCAGGGCTGGTGCTGACAGGCAGGAGCTGGACCCTCTCTGCCCCACCACCGTGCACCCATCCTGGGCTCTCCTCACTACCGCAGACCCTCAGGGGACGTTTTGCCATCGGAGCCTCCCGGTGTGCCAAGGTCACACCAGCGCCAGATTGCAGCAGGGAGGAGATGTGGGGAGGATGGGGCCGGGATGAGAAGCAGAGGAGATGATGGGTGGTGAAGGGCCTGGCATCTGCGGGCACAGGGGGAGGGAGGGAGGGGAACTGAGCCCTTTCCTTCCCTCTGGGGACTCATCACTGGGATTGCAACTGAGTGGTGGAGCCCGGAGGCTGCAGAGCTCGCACGTAGCTCCTGAAGCCTTCATCTGCCTGACAAGAGAGGGAGCAGCCAGAGCTGGAGCTCCAGGCAGCCCCCACCAAAGGTCACTGAGTTTGCACGTTCACAAAACAGCCATTTAAAGGGGAAAAAAATACTTAAATAAATCAACAACGAGGAGGGGGGAAAGGGAAAAAAAAGAGAGAGAAAGAGGGAAAATTAGAACAAAAAAAGGAAGGAAAAATAAACAGGAAAGATACAAATAACAAAAAAAGAGGGAAAAGAAAAATTAAAAAGGAGGGGAAAAAATAACAAAAAGGAGGAAAAATAAAAATAACAAAAAGGAGGGAAAATAAAAATAACAAAAAGGAAGAAAAAGAAAAATATCAAAAAGGAAGAAAAAGAAAGATAACAAAAAAGGAGGAAAAATAAAAATAACAAAGAGGAGGGAAAAGAAAAATAACAAAAAGGAAGAAAAAGAAAAATAACAAAAAGGAAGAAAAAGAAAAATAACAAAAAAGGAGGGAAAATAAAAATAACAAAAAGGAGGGAAAATAAAAACAACAAAAAGGAGGGAAAATAAAAATAACAAAAAGGAGGGAAAATAAAAATAACAAAAAGGAGGGAAAATAAAAATAACAAAAAGGAAGAAAAAGAAAAATAACAAAAAGGACGGAAAATAAAAATAACAAAAAGGAGGGAAAATAAAAATAACAAAAAGGAGGGAAAATAAAAACAACAAAAAGGAGGGAAAATAAAAATAACAAAAAGGAGGGAAAATAAAAATAACAAAAAGGAGGGAAAATAAAAATAACAAAAAGGAAGAAAAAGAAAAATAACAAAAAGGAAGAAAAAGAAAAATAACAAAAAGGAAGAAAAAGAAAAATAACAAAAAGGAAGAAAAAGAAAAATAACAAAAAAGGAGGGAAAATAAAAATAACAAAAAGGAGGGAAAATAAAAATAACAAAAAGGAGGGAAAATAAAAATAACAAAAAGGAAGAAAAAGAAAAATAACAAAAAGGAAGAAAAAGAAAAATAACAAAAAGGAAGAAAAAGAAAAATAACAAAAAGGAAGAAAAAGAAAAATAACAAAAAGGAAGAAAAAAGAAAAATAACAAAAAAGGAGGGAAAATAAAAATAACAAAAAGGAGGGAAAATAAAAATAACAAAAAGGAAGAAAAAGAAAAATAACAAAAAGGAAGAAAAAGAAAAATAACAAAAAGGAAGAAAAATAAAAATAACAAAAAAGGAGGGAAAATAAAAATAACAAAAAAGGAGGGAAAATAAAAATAACAAAAAGGAGGAAAAAAGAAAAATTAAAAAAGGAGGGGAAAAGAAAAATTAAAAAGGAGGGGAAAAGAAAAATAACAAAATAAGGAGGGGGAAAAAAATAACAAAAAATAGGGGAAAAGAAAAATAACCAAAAAAGGAGGAAAAGAAAAATAACAAAAAAGGAGGAAAACAAAAATAACAAGAAGGAGGGAAAAGAAAAAACAACAAAAAGGAAGGGAAAAGGAAAAGAAGGAGAAAAAGGAGGAAAAAAAATCAGCAAAAAGGAAGGACAGCCCAAAAAATTAAAAGGAGGGAAAGAAAAAAATAGCAATAAAAAGGGAGAAAACAAAGCCGACATAAAGAAGGGGAGAAGAATCTCACAATGAAAAGAGGGTTAAAAAAATAATAGTAATAATAAAAAGCCAAGAAAAAGGGGGAAAAAAAACAGAATAAAAAGTAGAAAGAGGGGAAAAAATACCAAAAAGGAACAAAACAAAGCAAAGGAGTAAAAAGGAGGGAAAGGGAGGGGGAAAGGAGGGGGAAAGGAGGGGGAAAGGAGGGGGAAATAGTCCCTAAACATAACCCAAAACAGCAAAAAAGGAGGGAAAGGGGTGGAAAAGGGAGGGAAAGGGGGAGGAAAAAGGAGGGAAAGGGAGGGGGAAAGGGGGGAAAGGGGGAGAAAAAGGAAGGAAAAATCCTCAGAATAATAAAACACAACAAAAAGGAGGGAAAGAGGAAAAAAAATAGGAGGGGAAAAACTCCTCAAACATAACCAAAAACGGCAAAAAGGAGGAAAAGAGGGAAAAAATAGGAGGGAAAAATAGGAGGGAAAAATCCTCAAACAGCATAAAACACAACAAAAAGGAGGAAAAGAAAGGAAAAAATAGGAGGGAAAAATCCTCAAACAGCATAAAACACAACAAAAAGGAGGGAAAGAGGAGAAGAAAAGGAAGGGGGAACCCCCAGATATAACCCAAAACAACAAAAAGGAAGGAAAGGGTGGGGGGAAAAAAGAGGGGGAAATGCCCAAACCTAATGGAAAACAACCAATAGGAGGGAGAGGGTTCCCTGCACTCCCGCAGCAGACCTGGCAAAGGCACTGCAGGACGATCAGCAAGGTGGAGAGGAGCCAGCAAGCCCCAGCCCAGGGTCCTGCCACCACCCCCACCCCCCAGCACCCCAAGTTTGGGAGGCTGGCAGCAGGCAATGAGCTCTGAAGTGGGCAGGGCAGGGCTGGAAGCAGCAGGTCCTCATCTCCCTGATCTGCTGCCTGCTTTCTGGGCCCCGAGGCTGCGGCCCCATTCTCAAACTCTCCGGAAGAATAAAAGGCAGGGAAATGAGCTTCAGAGCATCAGCAGCTGGCCAAGGCCTTGCCTGGCATTTGGGGAAGCCTTTGAGCAAGAGGGGGCAGAGCTGAACCCTCGAGGTGCAGGTCCCAGCAGGCAGCCTGGCCCCCGGAGCAGCTGCTCAGGGGTGGGGGGGACATGGGGATAGGTGACAGAGCCACAGAATGGTCTGGATCGGAAGGGACCTCCAAAAGTCATTCAGTCCAACCCCCCTGCAGCCAGCAGGAGCATCCTCAATCAGATCAGGTTGCCCAGCACTGGTGACTCCATGAGGATGGGGCTGGAAAAGGAGAGTGGGAGCCTGGAGCAGGAGCTGAGCCACCCCCAAGGGCGTTCCAAGCCCTGCTGAGGCCACATCTGGAGTGCTGGGTCCTGTTCTGGGCTCCCCAGCTCAAGAGGGAGAGAGTCCAGCTGAGGCTAGGAGGAAGATGAAGGGACAGATGTGTGGTGAGGAGAGGCTGAGAGCCCTGGGGGCCATGGCAAAGGGATGAAATTTAAGCTGTTTCCAACCCCCCCAGGCTGGAATCACAGAATCAATAAGGTTGGAAAAGACCTCAGAGATCATCAAGTCCAAGCTGTCACCCAACAGCCCATGACCACTCAACCATGGCACCAAGTGCCACATCCAATCCCCTCCTGAACACCTCCAGGGGTGGTGACTCCACCACCTCCCTGGGCAGCACATCCCAATGGCCAACAACTTTCTCCATGAAGAACTTTCTCCTCCCCTCCAGCCTAAACCTCCCCTGGCACAGCTTGAGACTGTGTCCAGCTGTGCCCTGCACTGGCTGTGCCCAGCGCTGGCTCCACCCCGGGCACACTCAGCCCATCCTCACCCAGCACAGCCCCTGGGGGCCAGCAGCCCAGGATGGGTGCCAAGCCCAGCACCCACTGGGCGAGCAGCAGCCCAGGTGCCCAGTGGGTGCTCCAGGAAGGGGTGGGCACGGGGCTGGCCCTGTCAGCTGGCGCAGAACCGGCCGGGCCGGGCTGGGAGTGCTGCCGGCGCTGCCAGACTGGTCCTGGCTGTTCTGCTGGGCGCCAGCCACGGGTGGGAGCCTGCCCCACAGCACATCATCCCCCGCAGCTGTGGGGCAGGAGCGGTGCTCCCGCCCCAGCTGCACCCACAGAGGCGTCTCCCACGCAGCCCAGCCCCAGAGGAGCCTGGGGGTGCCGGTGCCAGTGCCCTCACCACGTGGCAGCCACGCGCCTGCTGCCAACCTGGGGTGACCCTTAGCCAGCTGCCAGCGGCTGGTGCCAGGTGCCAGGCTTTGGTGGCACCCAGCTGCTGCCAGCACTAGGTGAGGAAGCCTTGGGGGCATCGCCATCTCCCTGTCCTGCAGGCCTCTTGCTGCTCAGCAAGGCTCAAGTGGCCCTGGCTCAGGTGGCAGTGGGAGGAGGATGAGTGCCAGAGCAGTGTGAGGATGCAGCAGGAGGCTCCCTGCTGGGTCACGGAGCAAACCGTGGGGGACAAGCCCCAGTTCCCAGCCCCTCAGCCCTGTTTCCCAGGGGCTGGAGACACAATGAGGATGAGGAAAGGTGACAGTGACAGCAGAGGGGTCAGCCCAAGCCCTGCGCCACTCAGGTCCTGCCTCCCTGCTCCGAGAACAAAGGGCTGCACAGAAAGGCTCTGGCGGCCGCTTAATGGCCAGCGAGGGGCTCGGGGACGGGAACTCCTCTGCTTCACGTTACCAGAGGAGCAGTGAGCAGCTGCCTGGAGCCCGGGCGTGGTGGGGACACGAGGTGGTGGAAGAAATGCCCCAGCTGGCCTGGTCTGGCAGGCTGCAGCGGTGGGGCAGCAGTGGGGCAGGCAGGGAGAAAGAGCCAGAGGGACATGGCACAGGGGACACAAGGCAGGGGATCACCAACGTGACACGGAGGGGGAGGGGGCGTTGGAGCAGGGAGTTTGCCGACATGATGCCAGGCGTGCACAAAAGCTGTCTCATTATCCCCTAATTAGTGCCTTGCCAGCTCCTGCAATTAACACTCATGCAAGTGGCTGTTGTTGAGGTAAACAGAGGGTTAGAAGCACCCTAGAGAGCGGGGAGGGCCTGGCAGGGTGCAGACCACCCATGGGCATACACCCAGGCGCAGGTGGCCCCGGGGCTGGGCCCCTGCGGGTCTGCTGAGAAGGACCTTGCAAGGCTGGTGGCACTGCCCCAGAGCGTGCCAGGAGGGCAGGGCATCACCCAGCGCTGTGCAGCAGGGAGCACTCATGCTCCACGGGGAAAGGAGGAGAAACCTTCTCCCAGGAGTCAGGAGCAGACAGGACTGGACTCCTGGCTGTGAGTCCTCCCTTGGGGGTGGCCAAGCCGCCCTCCCTCCCGCACAGCACACCCGGGCAGGAGCCTTCCCCTTGGGAAGCGTCAAAGGGAAGCAACCACCCAGGTCTGAAATGGCCTTTCTCCAGCTGACCCAGAAACAGGGATCAAGAGCTGTCTCATCCCTTAATTGAGAAGTTGGTGACTTTGAATCTTTATTAAAGAGCTTTGGGGCATGCACAGATTAAGGGCACAACTGACCACTGCCACCACCCAACCTGGCTCCCTGCATGCCCTGGCCAGAGCAACCTCACCCCGTGGCTGCTGCTCCCCCAGGAGCCCTCACTGGGCTCTCTCCAGGCTCTTTGCACTGCTGCTGAGTGAAAACTGGAACCAAACCAGAAACCAAGCGGGCACCAGCCTGGCCTGCCCAGAAACAACTCACTCCTAGGGTTTTAGCAGGCTGCCCACAGAGGTTGTGGACTCTCCTTCTCTGGAGGCTTTCGAGACCCACCTGGATCTGTTCCTGTGTGACCTGCCCTGGGTGATCCTGCTCTGGGGATCCCTTCCAACCCCTACACCCTCCCATGATTCAATGATTTCCTTCAGCTTTGGATGCTGGGAGGAGCAGGCAGGGTTCTGAGGGGGCTCAGAGTACTCTGCCCCCTTCCCTCCTTCTCGCTGCAGCTCATCTTTCCTTTCCCACCTGCCCATCATCCCCATACTGGGAGATGCTCTCCAGCAGTGCCACGAAATGAGGATAAAGAAAGAGTGCTGAGGCCCTGGCACAGGCTGCCCAGGGAGGTGGTGGAGTCACCACCCCTGGAGGTGTTCCAAAACCCGAGGAGCTGTGGCACCTGGGGCCATGGTTTAGTGGCCGTGGAGGTGTTGGGTTGATAGCTGGAGGTGATGATCCCAGAGGGCTTTTTCCAGCCTCTGTGAAAGTGGAGGTGGTTTAGGCAAGGGGGGCTGGCAGGGCACAAGGCACCCCCTGCTCCCCACGCTGTGGTGGGTGGGAAGGAGCTGCGTGGGTAGCAGGAGCTTCCCCAGGAGGGTGCAGAGCTGCCAGATGCCTGGCAGAAAGGAGGCTGAGGAGGAGAGAGCAGATTCCTCCCTGCACTGCTCCTGCCTGCTGCAGGCTGTGGTGTTTCAGCTAAAGGAAAACAGAAGGGAGATGCTGCTACAGCTGCCTGCCGGAGCCAGGAGCCAGCCAAGGCTCCAAGCTCTCCCCTCCAGCCAGCAAAGCCAGGCAGGAGAACCCTCCAGCCCTGCTACACCCCAAGGAGCAGAAAACAACCCCCAAGCCCTGCCCATCTGCTGCGGGTTCAGGCAGCCTCAGCAGCCCTGAAAGGATTAAGTCCATCCAGCCTGCTGCTTGTGCCCGATGCCAGGCCTGGCTGCAGGGCACACACACACACTCCTGACACACCTCCCGTGGCATGGAGAGCCATGGCTGGCATGCAGGATGGTGTTTGGTGCATCTCCACCGGGGTGGGAAGCTTCATCCTGGTGCAGCTGCTTCATCCCAGCAGCACCAGGCGTGGAGCTCACCCTCCCGCCTGCTCCTCACCCTCCTGCCTGCTCCTCTCCCTCATCCCTGCCAGCCCAGTGGCTGCTCCTGATGGTTTCTATGGGAACTCAGCAGGAAAACGGTTTCCAGCAAGGCCAGTGCTGGCCCAGCAACCCAGACCCAGGCAGGAGCCTGGGGTTTGCCTGGAGGACCTCCTCATGCCTGGCCTTGCCCCATGTCTCCTCACTCTGGGGGGGCAGCCGGGGACGCAGGGCGATGCAGTGCTCAGGGCCAGCACGGTGCTGGTGGCCCACGGCTTGCTGGGCTCCCCCGCGTGAGCTGGGGGTCCGAGGGCTGCTCCCCACTGCCAGACTGCGGCTGAGGCAGCCCCAGAGCAGGCAGAGGGGCCAAGCCCTGTGCCCACCATGTGATTTTCAGCAGAGGCTCAAGAATTTTAATGCCTTGGCCACCCTCTCTTAGGGACCTAATCCTGCCTCTGGTCCCCAAGAGGGTGGCTGGGGGTGGGTAATGGGGATGGGTGACCCCCAGTTATGGCTTCAGTGAGGGGGGAGGAGGACAAGGGGACATGCAGGCAAGCAGGGACAAGGAGCAGTGAAGACAGGAGCAGGACAGGAGCTGTCCTTATCCATGAGGAAAGGCCAGCAGGGGCCGGGGGAGGACCCAGAGCTGCCACCCGCACAGAGCCCGCTGAGAGCACCACAGGCTGAGCCACACTGGGAGCAACGCTGTGACCAGCAGCACCCCCAGCCCTTGCTGCAGCCCCGGGGGATGGATGTGGAGCAGGCTGCAGCCGCTCTTGACGTGGAGAAGTGGGAGAAGCCAGGGGGTGCTGCCGACTGCCAGCTGCGGAGCAGCGCCGCACGCCTGCCTGCCCGCCAGGATCTGCCTCTGCCCCAGCCAATGCCACCCCCACGTCCTGCTGTGCCCCGGCCCTGGCAGACCTGCCCGCGCCCCTCCACACCCCGGGATGGCCACACGTCCCCTCCCCGCTGCAGCTTCCCTCTCTCCTCCCAGCGCAGAGGGATTACACGGCGGCTCCAGCAGCCATCTGGAAGCGGGGAGCCAGCCCCCCTGCACCCAGGGGACCGCGGCACACGGCACGGGCAGGATGGCAGCGCCAGGAGGGGCAGATCAAACCGATGCACACAACACTCTGCCCTCCCACACCACTGCACGGCCCTCGGAGGACTGCAAAGCCCCTCCAAAGAGGTGCTGGAAGGCTTGGACCTCCCCCTGCAGAGGGGCACAGCGGCCGGAGCTGGGTGTCCGCGCAGCAAGACCTGCAGCAGGATGGCCCAGGGTGACCGAGGGTGGCCCAGGGTGACCAGTCCGGCCAGGAGGATGGCCCAGGGTGACCAGTCCGGCCAGCCCCTTCCTGCGCTGGGGTTTGACAGCCCCGTGGTGTATTTTCCATGCCCCATCATGTGATGGCTCAGAGCCTGCTCCCTCGGAGCTCTCCGCGGCGCAACAAAGCTGCGATTGACTGCTCGGGGTAGCGGCTGCGGCTGGCGCCTCGGCTCCAGCCCCGCCAGACACCTCCGTGCAGGGGGGGCAAGCAAGAAGAGCATCTCGCAGTGACAAGCATCCCCGAGGCGGTTCTCCCTCGCTCTCCACCAAGGAGGAGGAAGAGGAGGAGGAGGAGGAGGCAGGCTCTCTGCTAAGCAGCAAGCAGAGAGGATGGGAGGCACGGAGCCCAGGGAAGCGCTTGGGTCCCTAGGAAGCGCCAGACGACATCTCGGCTCCATCCATCCATCCATCCATCCATCCATCCATCCATCCATCCATCCCTCCCTCCCTCTCTCTCTCCCTCCCTCCCTCCCCCCATTCACCTCTTCATCCATCCCTCCATCCATCATCACAGCCCATCCTGGCTGAGATCTCAGCAAAGCTACCAGCCCTGGGGACCAGCCCCAGCATGCAAGGTTGGGGGTGCTTCGCTCAACCTGGGGGGGGGGGTTACAGCCACAGGGATTTGGGGGTGCTGAGCCAGAGGCTCCAAAAGCCAGGTCTCTCCCAAAGCCTCCTCTGCGGGGTCCCCAGCCTGCTCCCGCGGGGGTCTGGAGACACAAACCAGCGCACTGCACATAAACACACCATGGAGACAGCTCGGGGGGAAGGCACTTCTCACCGAAAGCACAGCAGGAGGGGCGCGGGGGTTCAAGAAGAGCCTGGCCTCCAGCTCCCCAGGGCAGCCGGGGGTGCTGTCCCCCACAGCGCATCCCGGTTTTGGCCATGGGGCACCCCACAGGAGGCTGGGACCCCCATCTCGGCTGGACCACAGGTGCCTCGCAGCCTTCCCCTAAAAGATCACCTCCTGCACAGCTCACAGCACCCCCGCCCCACAGCATACGTCCCCAATGGGGGGGGGGGGGGTCGCTCCGCTGCTCCGCTTTCCCCCCCACCGCAGCGCCTGAGAGGAAGAGGAGGAGGAGGAGGAAGAAGAGGAGAAGGAGGAAGAGGAGGAGGAAGGGAACCGCACCGGGGGCACTCACCGTGTGGGGTGGGCAGCGGTCGGGACCCCCCCGCCTCCTACGGGCGCAGCATTCTCCCGGGCAGCCCCAGCCGGAGCCGGAGCGCAGCCGGAGCTGGGCATGCTCGGGGGCCGCCGAGCAGCACGTGATGCCGGGCTGGCACCGAGCACGGCGAGGGGGGGGACGACAACGACTGCCGCCCCCGCTCCGCCACCCTGTCCCCCCTGCATCACCCGCAGGGGACCGCACCGCCCCCTTCCGCATCACCTGGGGGGAGCCGCGGCCGCGCTGCCCCCACTCACCCACCGCAGCACGGCGAGGTGGAAGGGGTCGGGAATGGCACAGACAGGACCGGACCACACTGCCCCCTCCCCCTTTCCTCCCACCTTGCACTCCTCTCTCCTGCAGCCCTGGGGGCAGTCGGAGCCCTGCTCCCCTCTCCTACATGCCAGCAGCAGGCAGAGACCAGGAGTGTGCTGCCCCCACCTCTCACAGTCCAGCGTCGGGGGTCCAGCCTGGACCACACTCCCCCTGGCATCCCAGCATCAGTGGAACGACCACGATTAACCCCCCCGGGGTGTGCCCATTTGTGCCCAGCCAGGCTCAGGCAGCATCCCTACAGCCCAGGATGCAGAGAGGATGCTGCAGCAGCAGCCCAGCAGCTCAACAGCCACAGGTTCTTCTCTGGAGCACAAAGGCCACCACTACGTCCCCTGGGCCATGCCAAGGACCGGGGACGGCTCAGGCAGGGCTGGCAGGACCCTTCCCCAGCCCTGGCCTGGTGGCTGGATGGTTCCCAGTCTGCAGAGCTGGGTGCTGCCAGAGGTGCTGGGGAGCTGCAGACTCCGTGCCTCCAGCAATGGCACCGTGCCCTGATCTAGGGCACTGCCTCACTCCTGCCTGGCAGGCCTGCTGGGCACCACGGATGGGGCCCCACCTGCACCCAACCAGGGTGGCTCAGACCCTGCAGCACCCAAGGACCCTTTATGCTCTGCAGCTGAGCTGGCATGGGGGAGATGGGAGCTCTCCAGGAAGGAAAAACAGCAGCTGCCCTTGATCCTCTAATCCCCCCTCAGCCACAGGGCATTAGGGGCTGGGGAGGGGAATGGCTTTCACTGGATGCTCTGCTCTGCAGCTCCCCTTCCTTTCCCCCACCCCAGCAATGAATGAGATCCTCCCTCCCTGCCAGCCTGCAGCAGAGAGACTCCCACACCCCCGAAGTCCAAGCTGTCCCCTCCCCAGGGTCACTATCCCCAAGCCATTCCCTTGCCCCACAGGCAGAGGGCACCTGCTGGGGTGACTTTACTCTCTCCCTGCCCTGCTGCCACCCAGGAGTGCCCCAAAAGCTGACAACCAGGCCAGGAAGCCCACGAGCAGCTGGGGAGCTGCAGTGTTCAGGGGGCAGTGAGGGAAGCACCAAGCACCAGCCATGGGTGCCCCAGGCAGGTCGGGAGCCAGCTGTCTCCTACCCCCTTGCCCAGACGAGAGGGCCACGGTGCTGCCACATCACCTGCTGGGGGCACAGGCCCAGCAGGACCTTTTCTTCGGCAGGCAGGAGCAGGGTGGAGAGAGGAGCCCCTGAACCAGCAGTGCTTCCCCGTGGCAGCACCCAGCAGGGGCAGGGGCTGGGCGCTGCCCTCCCTGGCTGGCAGAGGCAGGAGGGTTGCCCAGCGTGGCAGGGATCCAGCTGTTCTGCAGCTGTGCCCGGCGCACACGCACACGTGTGCGGCAACGTGCAGGGCACGCACCGCTGCGCCAGCCTCGGTGCCACCTTGTGGGTGCTGTGGCAAAGGCAGGAGGCAGCGCAGCCGGTCTCGGCCGGGGGCGGGGGTCTGCAGCTCCCCCAGCTCCGGCCCAGGGCAGTTCCCTGCTTTGCTGTGCCGCCCCCAGCCGCTGCGGAGCGCGGGGACCGGCGGTGACACCGCGGCCGGGCGACAGGAGGACCGGGGCCGGCGTGGAGCAATCAGCATCACAGATGGGTTTGTGGAGGCCCCATCCCTGCAGGCATTCCAGGTCAGACTCTCTGGGGCTCCGAGCAACCTGCTCCTGCTGAAGATGTCTCTGCTCACTGCAGGGGGCTGGGCAAGGGGAGCTTTAATGCTTCCAGTCCTATGCATTCTATGCCTCCGTGGTTTGGGTGGGAAGGGACCTTCAGAGCTCATCCAGTCCCGCACCCCCCACCCCCTGCAGCCAGCAGGGACATCCCCAACCAGAGCAGGTTGCTCACAGCCCCAACCAACCTGACCTGGAGTGGTGCCAGGGCTGGGACATCTCCTACCTCTTTGGGCAGCCTGGGCCAGGGCCCCACCAGCCTCAGCACAAAAATTCCTCCCTCCCCTCCACTCTGAATCTCCCTCTTTCGGTTCCAACCATCCCTCCCTGCCCTGCAGGAGTGTGGCAGAAGTGCTGCAGGCAGCAGCTTGAACCCAACCAGGAGGTTCTCCAGCGAAGCCCTCACCCAGCAGCCCCACTCCCGGCAGCCTTGGTGGCTGCAGGACTCGAAGCCAGGGCTGGCTGAAGGACACCTTGGCCCTGCTGGGCAGGCAGAGTGGATCACAGCAGCGCTCTGCACAGCCCACCTCGGGATCTTTGCTCTGGCAGGTTTATGGCTGTCTGAGCACACAGAGGAGTCTGCAGGGCTGGGCTCAAAGATCTCCTCTGAAACTCCTCACCCAGCAGGGCCTGGAGCCCCAGCACGAGGTGAGGCAGCAGCCTGCAGCTCAGCTTGTCTAGACAGCAGCATCAGAGAAGAGAAGGCTCCAGGGAGACCTTAGAGCAGCCTGCCAGTACCTGAAGGGGCTGCAGGAGAGCTGGAGGAGGACTTTAGAAGGGCTTAGAGGGACAAGGGACAATGATTTGCAACTGGAGCGGGGGAAATTCAGATTGGACGTGAGGAGGAAGTTTTTCACTGTGAGGCTGGTGAGACACTGGAAGGGGTTGCCCAGAAAAGCTGTGGATGCCTCATCCCTAGAGGGCTTCAAGGCCAGGATGAGGCCTTGAGCAACCTGGGCTGGTGGGAGGTGTCCCTGCCCGTGGCAGGGGTTGGACCTGGATTAGCTTTCAGGTCCCTTCCAACTCAAACCATTCTGTGATCACTCCACCAGGATCCCAGGCCTTGGACTGGAGGCAAGGACGGGGCAAGACACAAAAGGAAGCATCACATTGGGATGAACTGGGATGAACTGGGAGTGATGCCTTGGGCCAGATCCTCACTGAGTTACGCTGCTCTTGCCTCAGCCCCAGTAAGCACATCCAGCTCTGCACTGCCTGCCCGGGGCAGCTCCGCGCCCCAGGGACCCTCTGCACCGCAGGGCTCCCTCCCACCAGGGCTGCTGGGCCCCGGAGGAAGTCCCCAGTGGGCTCCAGGGGACTTTTCACCCGAGGGATGGCGCAGGGTGGGGGGCTGGCTGGCTCACCCACGGCGCCCTGGAGCTCCTGAAGCTCTCAGAAGAGACATTTGCATCTGAAAGGGCAGCTCGGCACAGGAGCTCCCTTCTGTGCAGGGACATTTGCCTGTCCCAGGCTGCAGGGTCCAGGTGCAGGAGCATGGCCCAGAGCTGGGTCTGGTTCCTGCTGGTGACGCACAGGGACTGCCACGGCCACCCGAGGACAGGGAGCTCCACCCTGGCCTTGCTGCCCAAGAGTGCAGCAGGGCTTGGTGACCACAGCACCCAACCTGCCTCTGAGACAGGTCCACACACCCCTCCCAAAGCCAGCCCCCTGCTTCCTCCCTCACCAGCAGGACCTCCAGCTTTGTCCAGCTGCTGTGACCATGAGACCACCACAACCACCTCTGCAGCAGCCTGGGATGAGGCACAGCAGGGCTATGGGCACCCACCCAAGCCTGACATGCCCCTGGCCCCATCCTCCAGCAACTGCTGTGCTCCAAAGCCTCCCCAGCTGCACCCTCACCACCCTGGGTCCCCCTGAGCCTGGACTGCAGCAGCCCCTGCTGCACTCTCAGGCATTTTGGGAGCTGCTGCCTCTGGGCAGAGCCAAGCCCAGGGAGAAGCATCCTCCAAGGCTGCCAGGGCAGGAAGACAGAAGCTTCTCTCCCCTAAGCCCCTTCTCACTTACTTGATGAAGTAGAAGCCCCCGTGCAGCGTGGTGTCCACCTCCCAGCCTCGGGGCAGCCCTGGAAGGACAGGGCAGAAGCAGGGGTCACCCTCCTTTGCCCCACGCAGCTCCTGCCCCCCTGCCTGTGCCCTGCTGGGGGCTGGGCTGCTGCACCAGGGCTCAGAGCTTGCCTGAAGGATCTGCTGGTGGGCCTTGGCGTCACACCAAGGTCACACTTCCCCAGCAGGCAGCCATGGAGGAGACCATCTCGCAGGAGGCATCGGGAGGGAAGGGTAGGAGCATGGGCAGCGAGCTGTGGCACAAGCATGGCCCCGGGGGATGCCACGTCCTGGGGTGTGCTCTCACACACTCAGACTGTGCTGACAAAGCAGTTTGGGTCCTCTCCCCATCAGCAGCAGGTCTCAGAGACCTCAGAGAGTCTCTCTTCTGAAGGAGACTCTTAAAAGCCCCAAGAACATCTCTGCAGCTGGGAACTCCCTGCCTGAGACATGCAGCGACAGCAGCAGCACCTCGAGCATCGCTCAAAGCCCCCCAACCCTCCTCAGCTTTTCTGGGGTCTCCAGTGAGTGCATTTTGGGAGAGTTTCACTCCACACCACTGCAGCTTCTGACCAGTGTCTGGAGAGGGCACAGAGCAAACCCCAGCAGCCAGGAGCTGTCCCTTACCAGCACAGGAGAAGTGCCCGCTCTGGACGGAGTAGCCTGTGCCAGGGTGCACCCAGCTCGTGGACTTGGTCTCATCGCTGTGGAAGACAAAGAGTGGAGGCTCTCAGCACCCAGGGGGCCCAGTGAGCCCCTTCCCATTGCTGGGCAAGGGGCCTTGCAACATGGGTGACTTATCCACGGGGGGACACACCAACACACCAGATATTAGGGTAAGAGTGGAACAGCAGCCGTGAGGCTGGGACAGCAGGGAGAGGAGCGGGGGCAAGGGGAGAGGAGCAGGGCAAAGCAGCCAGACACAGAGCTTACAGCAGGGGGATCCCTTGTTCCCAGCCCAGACTAAGCCCTTACCCCTCCCCCTGCAGCCCCCCCAGGCATGCAGCCAGCTGAGCCCCATCCCTGCAGCCCCCTGGGCGGGCCCCTACTTGATGAAGAAGACTCGGCCGTCCCCGCAGACGCCGTAGGTCCACCTGCCCGGCAGGTCCAGCCACTCGATGTCATCCCCCATAGGGACGGTCGTGGGGGAAGGGGCTGGGCACAGAGCAGCCCCACGCTGCCAGGAGGTGCAGTGGCACCCAGCAGCCTCACGCTGGGCCGCTGGCACCCAGCTCAACAAGTGCCAAGCAACTGCCGGTGTCGTGGCCCCCGGCCCCCGGCCCCGGCCGGGAGCAAACACTTGCTCAGCTCAGCCCTTCCAGCCAGGCTCTTTGCTGCGAACAAGCGAGGAGGGAGGGAAGAGAAGACGGGAGAGAGAAAAAAACATTCCCAACCAAACCCTTCGACTTAACCCTTTCAGAGCCAGGCTGCCACCCTGCCTGCGAGCTCGGGGTTCAGAGGGCAGCCTCCCAGCACAGCTCTCCAAATGACTCTGCAGGGTTGTCACAGCTTCCTGCACTGCCTACTCAGTGTAATTACCGGCAATTAACTCCGGGGTGAGTAATTATGGAGTTGTTACTTCCCTCTCCTGTTCATTTTAAACAATGTCAAATTCTTCTCTCCCTTCTGATCTCGCAGCCAAGCCGAGGCAGTATGTAGGGCACCCTGATGACTATCTGCAGCTCTTTCCGAGCTGCCCACCGGGGATTTTCTCTCTGCCGCTCCTCAGCCACCAATTAAGCGTCTTTTAAGGAAGAAGGTGGGGTCTGGGAGGCACCTGGGCTGGGTGGCTGCGAAGGAGGCACCAATTTGCCCTCCTGTCTCAGCGGCGCCTCTGCAAAGCTTCTCCTGCCACAAGGAGAAAGACGCCGGCTCAGGAGAGGACTGAGAGAGGTGCCGAGGAGGGAGCTGCTCCTCCACGCAGGGAGGAAGGGGCTTGCCCTGCTGAGCTGGAGAACAGTCCCCACATCAGAGCAGCTCCCTGGTGGGGTTTGGGGAAACCAGTTCCCCTGAAGCCTCAGGAAGGCTCTTCCTAGAGTCTTTGAACCCCTGGGTAAGAAAAACATGTCTGGGGAGTCCCAGTGAGAGAGCATCCCAGAGAGAGAGGGCCCCCAGCATGGCAGGCAGTGATGCCACCCTCCTGGCCATCAGCTCACCCCAGGAAGCTGCAAGCTTGGCTGCAGACTGGGGGCCATGCTCTTGTCCTGCCTGTGCCCAGGAGCTGGCTCAAGGGGTGCAGAGGTGAGCTGGTGCTCAGACCCCCAGGCCTGCAGCCCCTGGCACAGCTGCCCAGGATGCCCTCATGGCATTGGCTTTCTGCAGGAGGGGGCTGCTGTCTGGCTTGGGGCTGCCCAGGGACAGCATTACCCTGAGCCCAGGTAGCTTATGGTGATGCTGGGCAGCCAGGAGCTGCCATCCTTATCAGGGCACCATCTGCTGAGCCACACAGCAGTCACCTCCCAGTGAACCACCTCTGGGTGCTGCTGGGGCTGAAGCCAGGGTGTACCCCGAGATTGGGGAGGCCACAGCATGACCCTGAGGGAGGCAGCTCCACTTCTCCCACTTCCACTCTGCCTCCACAGCAGAGCATCACAGAGTGGGTTGGGCTGGAAGGGACCTGAAAGGGCATCCAGTGCCAACCCCCTGCCATGGGCAGGGACACCTCCCACCAGCCCAGGTTGCTCAGGTGGCATCCAACCTGGCCTTGAACACCTCCAGGGAGGGGACAGCCACAGCCTCCCTGGGCAGCCTGTGCCAGGCTCTCCCCACCCTCCCTGGGAAGAATTTCTTCCTCATCTCCAGTCTCAGGGAGGAGATGCAGGAGCCCAGCAGCTGCATTTGCTGCAGCAAGAAACAGCAGCAACACATCACTGGAGACCCTGGCAAGCAAGCCCAGGGCCACCAGCTCCATCCTTGAGTGCCAGCTGCTTGTTTGGACAGAAGGATTTTGCTTGACAGTGTGCCAGGAGGAGCCCAGCACCACGGAGCAGCCACCTCCTCCTCCTCCTCCTCCACCCCAAGCCTTGTTTGCAGGCTGCGGTGGGACCGTGGGGAGAACAAAAGGCAAAGGGAGCAAAACACGCGGAAAAAGGGCAGCGCCGTGCGAGCCGCGGGGGTGACACAGCCGCCGGTGTGGTTCCCCGCGGTGGGAGAGGACACCCAGCCCGCGGCAGGTGACCTGCCCCGGCGAGGGAAGCCAAGAGAGGCTGCGGAGCTCTGCTGTGGCTCAGCCCTCGGGAATGTGCCGATCCCGGCGGTTCCTGCGCGGAGGAGGCTGCCCCACGCCCGCCGCGCAGCGAGGCGGCACAGCGGCGGCGGCACAGCGGCTGCGGCCCCGCGGAGGGACGGGCGGCAGGAGGCTGCGCCCGGGGACAGCCCGGCGCTGGCGGCGGGTCCTGCGCTGCCGCACGCCTCTGGCGCCACCTCCTGGCCGAAAGCGTCTGCGGGCAGCAGACACGCAGCTGCGGGGGAGGCAGCACAGGGCTGCCACCGAGCCCGGCCTGGCGCCCCTCCGCCTGGGCGCTGTGCCCCTTCCTCCCCTGCCAGGAGGCAGCTGCCCGGCCCCATAGCTTGGAGCTGCCACCTCCCCTTTACTCCCAACACCAGCTGCTCCAAGGCCCTACCTGGGAGCCAGGCTGGTGGCCATCGCCCCACCACGCCCGGCAGCGCCAAGGCAGGTGGGAGGAGCCTCCTGGCTCTCCCCTCTCAAGTGCAAGAGAGCTGCCGAGCACGGCAGTGAAACGAAACGAAATGAAGGCTAATTGCTGCACAACCTTTATGTCTGGTTGTAAAGTGCTTGTAATTTGCTAGATGGTGCCAGGGCAGGCTGCTGGGTGCTGCTCCTCGGATCCTGCTGGGCTGGGAGGCTGGAGAGCAGACACCCAGATTGCCAGCAGATGGTTAATGACCTTTTATCACCCATCCCAAGTGCACAGCAACCCCCCGGCTCCCACAGCCACCCCGGGAACTCCAGAGCCTCGTTGCCATAGCTGCCATCAGCCAGCGTGGCAGCAGGCATGGCAAGGTGCCAGCAGGCATGGCAAGGCGCCAGCCCAGCAGCCCTCCAGCTCCAGAAGTGAAATCCTTTCAACCTCCTCCTGCTTCCCCCCACCTCCCCTGCTCTGCCAGCAGCCTTGCTTCACCTCAGAGCTGGCCTAAAGGAGCTCAGCACCCTCGAGCAGCAAAGTCTCAAGGGAGCAGCAGGGTGCCTGAGAAGGGGGAAGGTGCTGGATGCAAAGGTCCTGCCTGGGACTTTGTTCCTCCTCAGCACAAAGGCTCCAGGGTCAAGTCCCAGCCGCCTGCAGCTGGCTCGCTGCATGCCAGAGGGCTGCAGCAGCTCTGCTCCCTGGCTCAGGAGCTCTCCCAGGGAAGGAAGCTGGCTGCAGTTTCCCACGGGGCAAGGAGCAGCTCATGCCAGGCAGCAGCAGGGTGGAACAGCTGCTCCTGGGCAGTCAGAGGCATGGCACAAACCTCTCCGGGAAGGATCTGTCTTGGCTTTGCTCTGTCACAACCCACACAGGAGGGGCTGCAGGGTCCTCACTCCAAGGAGGACATTGAGGGGCTGGAGAGGGTCCAAAGAAGGGCAACCAAGCTGGTGAAGGAGCTGCAGAAGAGGGCTGGTGAGGAGCAGCTGAGGGAGCTGGGGGCACTCAGCCTGGAAAGAGGGAGGCTGAGGGAGACCTCATTGCCCTCTGCAGCTCCCTGAGGGGAGGCTGGAGCCAGAGGGGTTGGTCACTTCTCCAAGGAAGAAGTGAGAGGACAAGAGGGAATGGCCTCACACTGCCCCAGGGGACGCTTAGGTTGGGCATTAGAATAAACTTCTTCCCTGAAAGGCTTCTCAAAGCCTGGCACAGGCTGCCCAGGGAGGTGGCTGAGTCCCTGGAGGTGTAGCAGAGCTGCTGAGATGTGGTGCTGGGGGCCTGGGAGCAGCCCCAGCCTCGGCAGCCAGAGAATGGTTGGAGCGATCTCAGAGGTCTTTCCCAACCACAACTCTCTATCAGCTGCCCTAAGGAGCAAGACAGGCACCAGGCTGAGCGTGGGAGCATCTGCAGGCTCTGGGCATGCAGAGGTGGAGCTGTCACCCATGGGCGAGGGGAGATGGGGATGGCCACAAGCTGGTGAGGAAACCTCAGCCACAGACCAGGTTCATCGATTCACAGACTGGGTTGGCTTTGAAGGGACCTTAGAGATCACCTGCTTCAACCTCCCCACCGTCCCAAAGCTGGGCTTGGTGCCCTCCAGGGGCTCAGAGGCCAGCCCTGACGCCCTCCAGGGGCCCAGGGGCCAGCCCTGACGCCCTCCAAGAGCCCAGGGGCCAGCCCTGACGCCCTCCAAGGGCCCAGAGACAGGGCTAGGTGCCCTCCAGGGGCCCAGAGGCCAGCCTTGGTGCCCTCCAGGGGCCCAGAGGCCAGCCTTGGTGCCCTCCAGGGGCCCAGAGGCCAGCCTTGGTGCCCTCCAGGGGCCCAGGCCAGCCTTGGTGCCAGCCTTGGTGCCCTCCAGGGGCCCAGAGGTCAGCCTTGGTGCCAGCCCTGGTGCCCTCCAGGGGCCCAGCAGCCCCTGCCCAGGTTAGCTGCCTCCCCCCTCCCCTCAGCCCCTTCAAAAGAGACCTTCCCCTGCTCTTATCTTGCAAATCTCTTTATTACAATGCACAGATTAGTTCTGAAGAGGCTGTTTGGGTTTTGTGTTTTATTGTTATGTACAGAAATAGAACTTTGAGATTAAAAAAAAAAACCAAACCAAACCCAAACCCCAACAAACTCCACACAAATCAGGGAGGAGGAGGAGGAGGAGGAGGAGAGGAACACAGCCCAACCCACCCCACCCCCCTGCAGGAGAGCCTCTGCTGAAGGGTTTCTCACTGCCTCTAAATCATACAAAAATAAAACCTCTGAGAGTTAAAACAGTTTTGATTTAAAGTTCAACCCAAGCACTGAGGGGGGAGGGAAGAGGGGGTGACCACCCCGACCCAGCCTGGGGAGGGGGGCAGAGGAGGGCTGTTAATTGAGGGTTAGTTTGCTTCCTCAGCTCCTTCCCAAGCAAGAGGTTTGATGGGGAGGAGGAGGAGGGAAAGCTTGGCCCAAGCAGGTAGGGCTCAGGGTCTAACCAGGGTGGAAAGGAAACCAATCAATGATCTTTTTTCCCCCCAGTGTGTCCTTCCCAAGCAAGAGGTTTGATGGGGAGGAGGAGGAGGAAGGGAAAGCTTGGCCCAAGCAGGAAGGGCTCAGGGTCAAACCAGGGTGGAAAGAAAACCAACCAATGATCCTTTCCCCCCACCCCCAGTGGCTCCTTCCCAAGCAAGAGGCTTGATGGGGAGGAGGAGGAGGGAAAGCTTGGCCCAAGCAGGTAGGGCTCAGGGTCAGACCAGGATGGAAAGAAAACCAATCAATGATCTTTTTTCACCCCCCAGGAGCACCTTGGAAGCAGCTTTTTGGTTGGGTTTTTTTTTTTGCCCTTCCCCAAGCTGCTCTTGCATCCAGCTTGCCAAACTCTGCTCACCGCCAGCTGGAGCCTCCCCCAGGCCTCTGCAGACCTGAGGGGATCAGTGTTTGCCAGCTGGTTCCTTCACAGCACTCCCCCAGGCCAGCAGGAAAGCCAAAGGAGTTGTGCAAAGTGAAGCACCAAAAGGAGCCATGGGGGAACACCAGCTGGGGGTGTCTGACCCCTCCTCCACCCCACCCCCCCCCCAAATAAAACCATTTAGCAGCCACACTTGGGAGCAGCAACCAACAACTTCTGCCTTGCAGTTTGACTTGGCTCACCCTGAGCAAAGCTGAAGCACAGAAAAAAATCCATTGCCCAACACAGCCACAAATCCAACATCAACTCAGGCCCCAAGGCCCTTCCCAGCCTTTGAGGGTGGGACTAGAATCAGCACTTCACAGCTAAGCAAGCAGCTTCTGGAGGCACCCAGGCTTCCTTTCTGATGCCATGGGGGGTGAAAAGTGACTTCCCAGGCAGTGGTGTGGCTCAGGTTTCCTGGCAACTCTGCTGGGGCTCTCAGCTCTCTGCAGTTCCCAACCAGAGCACTTCCAGCTGGCAGCAGAAAGGTCATCTGGAAACTCAACCACCACTCAGGAGCAAGGAAAAAAGCCCTAAAAAAACCTTTTTTAGGCACATGGGTAAAGCAGGGAACTCAGCCCAGCTCGGGGGGGGGGGCTCCCCCTGCTCCCCACTCCTCCCCTGGGGGGCTCCCCCTCCTCTCCTCTCCTCCTTATCCTTCAAGTCATTAAGGAGATGACAAATCTGAAGAGGTTTAAGGTTTCTCTCCCCCAAAAGGGAATATTCTAAGTCAGCTGAGTGTTTATTCCCACAACCAGAGCAGAGCTGTTTGAGGTTTATTCCACCCCTGAGCTCATACCTGCTTGGGTGACAGCCTCCCCACCTCCCCCAGCAAACACAGAGGCAAGCAGTGCTGCTTGCTCACTGGGACTGAACCAACAGAGCCTCAGGGGAGGAACACTCATCAGGAGCCTTCTCCTTCCACAGTGGACCTCAACCTCCAAGCCCCTAGGTGTGAAATGGTCTCCTCTTGGTACTGAGTGAACCAAAGTGCAGACACAGAGGTATTAATACTGGCTCCTGGCAAGGGACAGGGTGGTTTGTAGCCTTGCATTTCCCCTGCCTCCAAGAGAATTCTGCTCACAAGCACCAGAAGCAGCACAGTGGACACAAGGAACAGAGAGAATCCTTCACTTCAACCCAACAATCAATGATGGCTGAGCTGCTCTGACTACAGAACTAAGGGGCTAGGTCCCCATGGGTGGCTACCTAGCCTCAAGCTATCCCCCACAGCCTTGCTGAAGCTTTCACCTGTGAGCAGGGTGAAGCCTCTGAAAGCAAAGAGGTTTGGTGCCCAAGCAGCCAAGGCCCTTTGGAAGGGTTCTGGGTATTTAAATAAGGAGGAAGCCAAAGGGCCTGGGGGGCTCCAGAGCTCCACTGAACCCCTCCCCAGCTGGGGGAGACCTGAAAAGCATCAGAGAGATCCAGAAACACTCCAGGGGAGAAAGGGAGAAAGGGAGAAAGGGAGAAAGGGAGAAAGGGAGAAAGGGGGAGAAAGGGAGAAAGGGAGAAAGGAGAAAGGGAGAAAGGGAGAAAGGGAGAAAGGGAGAAAGGGAAAAGGGAGAAAGGGAGAAAGGGAGAAAGGGAGAAAGGGAGAAAGGGAGAAAGGAGAAAGGGAGAAAGGGAGAAAGGGAGAAAGGGAGAAAGGGAGAAAGGGAGAAAGGAGAAAGGGAGAAAGGGAGAAAGGGAGAAAGGGAGAAAGGGAGAAAGGGAGAAAGGGAGAAAGGGGGAGAAAGGGAGAAAGGGAGAGAAAGGGAGAAAGGGAGAAAGGGAGAAAGGGAGAAAGGGAGAAAGGGAGAAAGGGAGAAAGAAAGGAGAAAGGGAAAGGGAAAGGGAAAGGGAGAAAGGGAGAAGAAAGGGAGAAAGGGAGAAAGGGAGAAAGGGAGAAAGGGAGAAAGGGAGAAAGGGAGAAAGGGAGAAAGGGAGAAAGGAGAAAGGGAGAAAGGGAGAAAGGGAGAAAGGGACCTGAAGAGCTGTGCACAGGGAGAGTTAAGGCTGGTTGAGCAAATCTTAAGAGAGACATTTGGGCAAGAGAAAAAAAAATGGAGAAGCACAAAACACAACCAACCCCCAAACCCAGAGAAACTTTAAATCAAAACTGCAACACCTGGGTCCTGAGCCCCATCAGGGGCCCTGAGCCCCATCAATATTTCCTTCAAAATAGGTTTTGCCTTCTCAAAGTGCAAAAAACAACCACCCCCAACCCCAACTGCCTGAAGTCTTCGCTCCTCCACAGAGGGCAGGCAAAGGCATTGCTTGCAATGGGTTGCACCCAAAGCAGTCTCTGGTTCCCCAAGTGGTGCTCAGAAGGAATGCAGTGACACCCCCTGAACCCTCTGTGGTACTCAAGGAAGGTTTGGTCTGGAGATTGAGGGTGGGGCACAAAGGGATGTTCCTTGCTTGGAGGTCAAGGTGGGAGTGGGAAGGGAGGGCTCCAAGCCCACTCCCCTTGCCCACTCCCGAGGAGCACATGCAGCTGCCACTTCTTGCTTGGAATCTGTCCATGAGTGCTTGGGGGTCACAACCACCACATCTTTTAAGGTGCTAGAAGAGCTCAGCCCTGCTGGGGAGGACTCTTGGAGTCTCTGCAACACTCTGTGCCTGTGCTCTGGGGTGAAGCAGTGGCCTATGGCTTCCTCTGTCTCTTGGATCCGTTTCTGGAACCTGCAGCTGTCTCTTGCAAGCTCTTCCCAGGGTCCTTTCCTGTCCTCTTCGCTGCTGATGTAATACTCAGTCACTTGCTCAAGGAAGGTTACCTGCAAAAGAGGACAGAAATCCTTCAGTACAGCCCTGAGCCGAACACCCAGGAGCTGCTTCACCTTCTCCTTGCACAGGGTTGCTGGTTTCAAACACAGGTTGGCGAATAGCTGCAACAGCAAAATGGCCTCAGGCCAGGGCTCTGCCACACCTAGGCCCGAGTGCTGCCAGGCTGGGAGCTGGACTTGCTCAGCCTGCAGGAGAGAAGGCTCCAAGGAGGCCTTAGAGTACCTGAAGGGGCTACAGGAGAGCTGGGGAGGGACTTCTGAGACAGGCAGGCAGGGAGAGGATGAGGGGTGATGGCTTGAGGCTGGGCACTAGGAGCAGCTCCTGCCCATGGGGGTGGGGAGGCACTGGACAGGTTGCCCAGGGGAGCTGTGGAGGCTCCAAAAACCTAGAAGTGATGAAAGCCAGCTGGGATGAGGCCTTCAGCAAGCTGCTCTGGTGGGAGGTGTCCCTGCCCACGGGAGGGGAGCTGGAACTGGATGAGCTTTAAGGCCCCCTCCTGCGATACTCCACCTCCCAGCTTTAGCAGCCACCAGCTGCTGACTTTCCCCCTCCCAGAGTTTCCACACTGTGACCTGGGAGGCCTCAGCAGGTCACACGATGTCCCCTCTGAAGCAAGAGGCCCCCGACAGCAGCCCTGGGTGCCACAGAGGCATGCCAGGCAGGTTAGTCAGCAGGACGTGCCGGGACACTTACTCACGGCTGCCACCAGGGCCCTGGCCAAGAGCTCCGATTGCTGAGGCTTACAGGAGACAGCCCCAAGAGGAAGAATCATTGCTCTGGAGAGTGAGCAGTCCCACGGGGCAGCCCTGTGCTGCAGCCCCAGCAGAGGAGATCACACTGCTGCAGCCGAGGGGCAGCACTCGGCCCTGTGCTGCAGCCGCCCCCAGTGCCAGCTGCTCCCACGTCCCGGGGTGCAGGGCAAGCAAGGCAACGACATCCGGCTCACAGCACTCAGCTTTCCAGCACCCCAGCCTGCTGGGCTTGGAAGGGACCTCTGGGCACCATCCAACCCAATCTCCTGACCCAGCAGGGCACCCACAGCAGCCTGCCCAGGGTCACAAGGCGGGGCTGGAAGCTCTGCAGAGGAGGAGACTCCACCACCTGCCTGGGCAGCCTGCTCCAGGCCTCCAGCAGCCCCCCAGCAGAGAGGTTTCTCCTCCTAGGTTCCGGTTTGTGCCTGCTGCCCCTTGTCCTGTCCCTGGGCACCACTGACGAGAGCCCAGCCCCAGCCGCCTGCCCCTTTACCACCCTTCAGCTGAGCACTGATCAGATGCCCTCTCAGGTTGCTGTTCTCCAGGCTCAACAGCCCCAGGGCTCAGCCTCTCCTCGCCCAAAGCTGCTCCAGGGGCAGGGAAACAAGCCAGTGCCAGCTTTGTGTCTTCAGCAGCACCACCACCGCGGCTGGCTGGCTGCAGGACGCCAGCCCTGGGCAGGATGAGCCCTCCAAGGCTTCCTGGGGAGCCCTGGTCCCGGCCGCCCGCAGGCAGCCCTGGTGCAGCAGGAGCTGTTACATCAGCCTCCTCCCCGGCGAGTTCTGCCTTACAGCCCTTTTACATCAGTCTGAGACACCCCTGGGCACAATTACTGCACCTCCTGCACGATGCTGAGCACTGCACCCAGACCATCCTCCTCTCGCCACCGCGGGAGGCGGCACAGAGGCAAACAAAGCATCGCTCCAAGAGCTGCCAGCCAGAAGCCCTCTGAGAAGCAAACAGGCTCCAGGCCACAGCTGGTGGAGTGAGCCCAGGGCTCAGCAGTGCCTCAGGTCCTTGGTCACTTGGAGGAATTCCCCATTCAGCTTAAAATCCCAACAGCTTGCCCTGTGTGAGCCATTAGGGCTGGCAAAAGCACCGAGGCAGGGATGAAATCACCTCCGAAGCGGAGGAGGACATAAATCTCTCTGCTATAAACAACCCTCCACCACCATCCCAAGCATTACTCAGGCTTTCTATTCTGATCCCTGGCACCCCGGCGTGCTGCTGCCCTGGGGCTTGCTGTCACAGCCTCTCACATCAGTATCTGAGGTGCCAGGCAAGGCTCTGATGTGATGCCTGAAACATCCCAGAGTGGCTCAGACTGGAAGGGACCTCAGAGATCATCTCCTCCAACCTCCCCACCGTGGGCAGGGACAGCTCTCAGCCAGGCTCAGCTGCTCAAGGCCTCACCCAGCCTGGCCTTGAGCACCCCCAGGCAGGAGGCAGCCACAGCCTCCCTGGGCAGCCTGTGCCAGAGCCTCACCTCCCTCACACTGAAGAACTTCCTCCTCAGCTCCAGTCTGACCCTGCTCTGCCTCAGCCTCAAACCATTCCCCCTTGGCCTGGCTCAGACACCCTGTAGCCTTCCTGCAGGATCCCTTCAGGTCCTGGCAGGCAGCTCTGAGGTCCCCCTGGAGCCTTCTCTCCAACCTGAACACCCCCAGCTCCCTCAGCCTGTGCTCCCAGCAGAGCTGCTCCAGCCCTGGGAGCATCTTTGTGGCCTCCCCTGGCCTCACTCCACAGCTCTGTGTCCTTCTCCTTCTCCTGCTGGGGACACCAGAGCTGGAGGATTGGAGGGGAGGTCTCAGCAGAGCGGGAGCCCAGGGGCAGGATCCCCTCTGCTGCCCACACTGCTCTGGCTGCAGCCCAGCACTCAGCCGCCCGCAGGGCTGGAGGAGGCTCTGCTGGCTCCTGGGGACTGCTCAGCAACCAAACCCTCTTGGGTACTCCGCGGCACCCCAAACCTCATACCAGGACAAGTTTATTCCTATTTACCTGACTCCTGCCACACGGAGTAAGAGTTTTAATGCCCCAACTTGCCATCACCGCTTCACATTTGTGCTCCAAAGCCCAGCTCCAGAGGATATCCTTTCATTAAGGCGACTACAGCCCGGCAGGAGCCTCTTAAGTGGCACTGGGAGTGCTGAAACCAGGGGCTGGCTCTGTGCTACCCCACAACAGAAGACTTCTTCCTACTCCAACAGCTCAAAGAGGCTTCTCCTAAGCCCTTAAACTGTTTGCTTTACGATTTAAAGCAGGAGCTCGATTACACTGAGTGCACTCGAAACGGTCTTAAAGCACTTTCGTGGTGACAGAACCTGGGGCTTTCCCGAGGGAGAGCCTCAGCACTCTTCAGCTCTCAGCTGTTTTCCCTCCAATGAGGTCAGACAACTGCGGAACGGAAACGACATCGTCAAAGGGAAACTTGGAACTTCCAAGCCTAGAAAGGAAATTCCTTCCCCCTTGCCTCCGACTGGTGACACTCACCCCTCACGTGTGAAGGATGAGGCACACTCGCTCCGGGCAGATCATTAGCCCAGGAGCTCATCACCTGCCTCCCGTCACGGCACCCATGACCTCACTCCCCATCCACGCACCCGGGGTCGGTGCCCGGTGTGGGGTGGTGGCTGTTTTGTTGTTTCCTTAGCTTACCGCCCCCCAAACCTCCCAAACCCAGAAATCCATCCCCTACCTTTTTCCTCTTGGCGCTGGCACCTTTCTCCCCAGAACGAAGGCCAAGCTGGAGCAGGTCGGGGAGCCCCGAGCTGCGCTTCTCCAGCTGGACCCGGCAGACAGCGAAGTGACCGCGCTCAGAAGTGACCAGATTCGGCCTCTCCGCTCCTTTCCCCTTCTTCTCCGCCGTCTGAAAGGCTGCCTTGAAGTTTAGAGGGTTGTAAGGGTCATCCGAGGTACAGAATGAGTTCCACAGTTTCAAGCTTTCCGCCTCATCCACACTGCTACAGTCCCACTCCTCCTCCTCCT
Source organism: Picus viridis (assembly GCA_033816785.1). Classification (NCBI taxonomy): domain Eukaryota; kingdom Metazoa; phylum Chordata; class Aves; order Piciformes; family Picidae; genus Picus; species Picus viridis. The sequence goes on from CM066602.1 coordinate 1,594,602, forward strand.
CCTCAGAGCCAGACTGAGAGGAGCCCGAGGACTCTTCTACCCAGGAAGAATCTTCCTCCTCCTCCTCTTCTTCTGCATCCGACATATCCTTCCCCGGATCGCTGGATGATGTCTGAATGGTGGCTGTGAAGTTCTGAGGGTTGTAGGGATCCAAGCTATAAAAGGAATTCCAGAGGTGAAGCCTCTCCCCGTCCTGGCTACCGGCCTCCGAATCCGAGGGCAGCCCTTCGCTATCAAACCCATCATCATCATCGTCCCAGTCTTCCTCCTCGTCCGCACTCTCCTCCTCCCCACTCGAAACTCCCCCTATGATATAGTCTATTAATTTATTCGCGCAGGCAGGTCTGGCTGAAGTCGGGAGGTTTTGCTCTATTTCGGAGTCCTCCTCCTCCTCCTCTTCGGTCAAGGCTTCCCCCTCCAGCGCTCCCTCCTCAGCCGAGCTCCGCATCCCCTCCTGCCCCAGGGCACCACCTCCAGCTTCTCCCCCGGGCTCGTTCGGCTCCTCGGGCGCCTTCGCCTCGCCGGCATCGCAGCGCTGCTCTCTCCGTCCCGCTCCTTCTCCTCGACGAACGCCCTCCCGGTGCTGCTGCTCCTCCTCCAGGCTGTGGTAGCCGTGGTCGGGCTCCGGCACGGCCAGGCCGGCGCTCGCCAAATGCCACTGCTGGAGGAAAGCCAAACGCTTGCTGCGGAGAAACTCCACCTCCGGCAGGCCTCCCGGCCAGGCCTCCGCGGGGCCCTCGGCTCGCAGCGGCTGCGGCAGATGGCTCTTGGCGAAGCAGGCGGCCGGGCTGCGCTCCGGGCTCAGCGCGAAGGCAGGCGGGGCGGGGATGGACGCCAGGCTGCTCCGCACCGCTCCGCTCCTCCGCGGGCCCTGCGGGGACTCCACGCCCCTGCTTCTCGCCCCTTTCCCAGGGGCTCCTCCGACCAGGGCAGCGTCTCTTCGGCCCAGTCCAGCGAGGCGGCAGACTCGGAGAGCAGCAGCAGGGACGGCGCCGCCTGGGCAGCCTTGGCGGGGCCGGCGGCGGGGCACAGGGCGCTGCTGAGCGCGGGGCCGGGCAGCAGCCGCTGCAGCAGAGCGGGCAGCGGGGAGAGCAGCTGCGACACCATCCGCAGCCAAGAGAAGGGCGGGCTCGCCTGGGACGAGGCGCCGCCGGGGGCCGCGCTGGGCCCGGCCAGCTTAGGCCAGGCAGCGGCGAAGCCCAGCCGGGCCCACCCCAAGCCGGGGCCGGCGCGTTCCCGGCCGCTCGGCTCCATAAGCGGCGGCGGCGGGCAGAGGAGGCTCTTCAGCGTTCCCAGCGGTGCGGTCGGACCTGCGGAGCGGCGCTCCGTGGTGTGGTGGCGGGTCGGTGGGCGCGGCCGGCGGCGGACAGCTTCGTTCGGGCAATCGACTCCATCCTGCTGCGGGCGGCGGCACAAAATGGCGGCGCGGGGGCGAGCGCCGAACTTCAAGCCGCCCGCAGCCGGCGTCAGCCCCGGGGGCGGGACTCACGCATTGCGCGGGCGCCTGCCCGCCCCTTTGACGTGAAAGACCGCTTCGGGCGTTCATTGGGCAGTGGTTATAACCACGCCCTCGAGGGGCGGGCTACAGGGCGGAGGTCCTGCCCCTTCCCCTCGTGAGGATTGCATCAGCCAGGGGGCGGGCAGCGCCGCGCGGCAGCGCCCCCTGTGGCAGCGGCGGGGAGCGGCGGGGGCAGGCTGCGCCGCGATGAGCCTGGGCAGGGTGACCAAGGGCCGGCTGGGGCTGCCGCACCCGGCTGCTCATAGCCCAGCCCAGCTCGTGTTTGCCTGCCCTTGGTGTTTCGTCAGATCTGGGGGCAACGGGGGGGCGGAGAGGACCCAAGGGATGGTACCTGGAGAGCGAGGGAAGCACATCCCTGGGCCTCTGAGACCTTAGTCTCCCGGGCTCTGCAGTAGGCAGATGTGCAGGCAGAGTTGGGCAGGGGTGCAGGTGAAGGTGGAGGTAGACATGAAGTGCAAGCAACGGCACAGGCAGCAGCCTCAGGTGCAGGCAGGTGAATGGGCAGCTGTGCAGGCAGAGATGTGGGCAATGTGCAGGCAGAGGCTCAGGTGCAGGCAGAAGCTCAGGTGCAGGCAGAGCCCAGGCTCCATCCCATGTGTTTCACCTGGTTTATTTCCACGCTCATCATCTTACAGGCCGGAGGGTCCCGACCGCAGGTGGGTGCTGGCTCCAGCAGCCCCAAGGTCCGGCGGGGCCGGGCTTGCTGCCCCCCCCAGGCCTCCCCCTCCGGCTCCATACAATATTTTACACTTTTAATATAAAGGTTAAGTTCATTATTCTCGATCCTGAGAAACATTTCGTCCGTTTACGGAGCTCTCGCTGTAAACAAAGCACCACAGGCACCAAGCCCGCAGCCCGGCGCGGGCATCCCCGAGACGGCAGACGAGGAGGTGATGTCCTCCAGGGCACGGGGGTGAGAAGGGTGACCCCCAACGGCCTCCTTCCCACGGCATCGAGGGGCTCAGCCACGCAGGACGGGCGCCACGCACAGCCCTGCCACCGCTCTCCTTTGGGAGCGAATCCCCCAGCTCCAGGCGAGGCAGCTCCTGGCTGGAGATGTCCCCGGCGGGGGGGGCTCTGTGGGCACGGCGCCCCCAGTGATGCCCCACGGTGCCTCCCCTCCCCTCCCCTCTCCGCCCCGGTGCCCAGCCACACGCTACTCGTTATTAAAAAACGTTAAAGTACAGATAGCCCAAAGGAAGGAAAAAAAACAAACCAACCCTGAAGCGCCCCACGGTCCTCCCTGCCCCTCCCTCCCCACGTTGCTCCCTTGACACAAGGTAAACTTAAAAAGAAGATGCCTGCAGCAGCACCCAGCAGTGCCCGGTCCCTACGGGCACACCCCTGGGCAGGCAGAGCTGTGGCAGCAGTGCTGGGAGTCCCCAGCCTGGGGGTGAGACCTCAGAGGGTGCCATGGCCGCGGGATCCCAGAGCAAACCAGCCCATCTTCTCCTGTGCCAGGTCGAGGTCCCGCAGGCGGATGCCAACCTCCCCAGGAGGATGTTCTCCCAGAAGCCTTCCTCGCTCAGCACGCTCAGGCGCAGCTCCCGCTGCTGCAGGTCCCCCTGGGGATCCCATCGTAGACCAGCTGCGGGGCACAGTGGGGCAGACCCTCAGACACAGACCCCCCAGCTCACCCATCCCCATTTCCATTCCATTCCATTCCATTCCATTCCATTCCATTCCATTCCATTCCATTCCATCCCCCCATCCCCATCCATATCCCATTGCTGTTTTCATCCCATCTCCATCTCATCCCATCCCAGTCCTTGTCCACATCCCATCCCCACCTCCATCCCCATCTCCATCCCCATTTCCATCCCATTCCAGTACTTGTTCACATCCCATCCCTACCTCCATCCCCACCTCCATCCCCATTTCCATCCCATCCCAGTCCTTGTTCACATCCCATCCCTACCTCCATCCCCACCTCCATCCCCATTTCCATCCCATCCCAGTCCTTGTCCACATCCCATCCCCATTCCATTCCATTCCATTCCATTCCATTCCATTCCATTCCCTTCCATCCCCATCCCTGTCCATATCCCATCCCTGTTTTCATCCCATCTCCATCCCATCCCAGTCCTTGTCCACATCCCATCCCCACCTCCATCCCCATTTCCATCCCATCCAAGTCCTTGTCCACATCCCATCCCCACCTCCATCCCCATCTCCATCCCTATCCCCATCCCCAATCTCCATCTCCATCCCATCCCAGTCCTTCTCCACATCCCATCCCATCCCCATCCCCATCCCCACCTCTTCCCCACCCCAGCCCTGGTACCATCTCATTGTAGGTAGGGTTGCAGGTTTTTCGAGCCACTTTGGTTTTCCTCTTGGTTGTCTTCTGGGGGTCAGGCAGCAGATAGGTCTTGACGTAGGGGTCAGGGTCGTTGCCATCCTGCAGCGGTGGCTGTGTGGTAAAGTGGGGTGCCCTCCATGAGCCTAGTGGCAGGGTGGACCCCAAGCCTGCTGCCCACAGCTGCTGTGCACCTACCAGCCCCCGGATGTGCATCACCATGATGAAGAGCTTGTTGTTCTTGTAGGAGATGGAGAGCTTCACCTCCCCACCAACCTTCCCGAGGGGCCGAGCCCACGTGGCGTCTGGAGAGGAGCACGGGAGGCACAGGGGTAGGACAGGAGCCCCCCCCACCATTGCCCTGCGTGGTGCCAGCCTGCTGCTGGCACTGCCACCAGCCTTCCTTACCTGCTGGCTTTGGGGCTGGGTTGGTGCCAGCTGCCTTCTCGTCCCGAGGCAGGGGGTGGAAGAAGGTATAGATGAGGTCACACTGCGGGGCGAGGAGGTGACGTTAGCGGTGGTGGTGGCGACTGTCCCCCACCAGGGCACGTGCTGAGACTTACATCCCACCTCACCGCTGCCCCTGGCACCATTCCTCCCTTTGACAGCCCCCCACCGCCTCTGTGGGACCCTCCCAGCCCATTTCCACACCTCTGCCACCTCGGGGGCAGCGTGGATGAGGTGCCAGATGTAGGCGTTCAGCTCCTCCTTCCGCCGCTCGGCCACCGCTTCGCCCCGCGACCGCCGATGACGAACCTGCTGGGGAAGCTGTGGGGACAGAGCCGCTCAGCAAAGCCCGGGGAGGGGGCAGTGGGGAGCCCCGGGGGCCTGCAGGGTACCTGGGCAGCAGCGAGGAGGGGAAGAGGAGGCGCAGCTTGTTGTGCAGCTCCTGGAACTCCTCGAAGGTGCGCTGCACGAAGGTGACCTCAGCCGGGCTCTCCCGCTGCACCTTCACCACGTAGGTCTGCAAAGGGAGGGAGGGGGTGGTGACATGGGGTGGGCACCTTGAGCTGCTGGGGAGAAGCACAGGGGGCAGCAGTGGCCGAGTTGCCCCTCCAGCTGTCCCCACTCACGTAGCCCTTGCTGGGGTTGAAGACCCTCTCGTGGCGGCAGAGGAAGACGTCGCGGATCCGGCCGCACGTCTTGATGGTGTGGGTGCGGGGGGGCGAAGGAGAGGGTGGGGCGGGCATCTGAGCCTGTGAACTTCATCTGTGCCAGGTTGTGGATGAAGAAGTTGAGCTTGGTGGCCACGCTGCCCAGGCTGGACTCGATCAACCTGCAACGAGGCCACCCCGGGCTCAGCGTGGGGCAGCACATCCATGCGCCGAGCCGGAGCCGCTGCCTCCAGCCAAAGGCTGCCTCCGTCCTCTCCTGCCCTGCCGCCCACTCGTGCCCCTACCTGGTGAAGTAGGTGGTGGCATCAGCATCAGAGTCCTGCGGCCTCAGGGCATCATAGACGTACTTGAGGTCCTCCAGGTCAGACAGCTCGGGGATGCCACAGGACAGCATCTGGGAGGCAAGGCAGGAGGTGAGGGCGGGCGGGGGCAGGAGGACCCTGGGGGATGGGGGCAGGGGGGAGAGGTGTGGGGAGTGCCAGCGCTCACCAGCCCCAGCAGGTTGAGGAAGAGGTGGGTGTGCTTGCGGATCAGGTTGTAGGCCTGGCAGCAGAGGTCGACGAAGTCGTGGAAGCGGCTGGAGGGTTTGTCCCCCCGTTGATGACGTAGGCCATGTCCGAGGTGAAGACGAAGGGCGCCCGGTCCCTGCACCGGTGCACAGAGAGTGAGCACAGCCCAGGGCTCGCCCTCCAGAGGATGTGGCTCTGTGCACCAGAGGATGTGGTCCTGAGCACCAGAGGATGTGGCTCTGTGCACCAGAGGATGGGGTTCCGTGCACCAGAGGATGTGGCTCTGAGCACCAGAGGATGTGGCCCTGAGCACCAGAGGATGAGGTTCTGTGCACCAGAGGATGTGGCCCTGAGCACCAGAGGATGTGGTCCTGAGCACCAGAGGATGTGGCTCTGTGCACCAGAGGATGGGGTTCCGTGCACCAGAGGATGTGGCTCTGTGCACCAGAGGATGGGGTTCCGTGCACCAGAGGATGTGGCTCTGTGCACCAGAGGATGTGGCTCTGAGCACCAGAGGATGTGGCCCTGAGCACCAGAGGATGAGGTTCTGTGCACCAGAGGATGTGGCCCTGAGCACCAGAGGATGGGGTTCCGTGCACCAGAGGATGTGGCTCTGAGCACCAGAGGATGTGGCCCTGAGCACCAGAGGATGAGGTTCTGTGCACCAGAGGATGTGGCCCTGAGCACCAGAGGATGGGGTTCTGTGCACCAGAGCATGGGGCTTCTGTGCACCAGAGGATGGGGTTCTGAGCACCAGATGATCACAGATCACAGGATGTTAGGGGGTGGAAGGGACCTCTGGATATCTTCAAGTCCATCCCCCTGCCAGAGCAGGGTCATAGAATCTATCACACAGGCAGAAGTCCTTCGCTATGAGGGTGGTGGAACACTGGAACTGGTTGCCCAGGGAGGTGGCTGAGGTCCCTTCCCTCATCGAGGTAAGACTCAATGAGGCCCTGGGCAACCTGATCTAGTTGGGGATGTCCCCGCTGACTGGGGGCAGGTTGGACTGGATGAGCTTTGGAGGTCCCTTCCAGCCTGGACCATTCTATGATCCCTGGAGGGCCCTTCCAATCCCTACCACCCCTGAGCCTGTGTGTGACCAGCAGGACCACGGGCAGGGCACGTCACCCTGCGACATCGAGGGGAGCCCCAAAGCGCTAAAGGTGGAGGAGGCCAAGCAGAGGGGCAAGGGGATGCTGGAGGTGCTCTTCACCTCTTGATGTTGCCAAACATCTGTGCGTGGCCCAGGAACCTGCCAAAGTCGATGTGGAACATGTGGCCAGTGGTCTTCAGCATGATGTTGTCGTTGTGCCGGTCGCAGATGCCCAGCACGTAGGTGGCCACGCAGCAGCCGGCGCAGGAGTAGATGAAGTTCTCCACGGCCTGAGGGAGGGAAGGAGGGAGCAGGTGTGCAGAGAGGTTGGACATGCTGGGGGGTGGGGAAGCAAAGGGTCTCGTGCCTGCAATGGGGGAGGTGAGGAGAGGGGACGTGGCCAGGCTCCTCCTCACCTTCTCGTACTCGTCCTCCTCGGGGTTGTGCTTCTGCAGCCAGTCAGCCAGGGGCCGGTCCTTGAAGGATCCCGTCACGCCGTGCTCCACCTGGATCTTCCGCAGGGTCTCGGCGTTGGGGATCATCTCCACCATGCCTGGCAGGAGAAACAGCAAGGTGAGACCCACCCGTGCCATCCATCCCACCCATCCCATCCACGACACCCAGGGGGACACTGAGCCCCCAGCCCTGCCTTGCCACCACCGCCAAGCCACAGCCTGCAGAGCCAGCTTCCCGCGGAGGGCTTGGTGGGACCGGACCCAGAGGTGGAATCTCAGCTACCCACAGCAGCTCCTCCCCCAGCGGAGCCCCCAGGACCTCCTGCGCTGTCCCCAGGACCTCCTGCGCTGTCCCCAGCCCGCGGGCGAGGTGCCCTGGGCGCGGCGCTGCCGGGGGCCCCGGGGGCCGGCTCACCTCGGCCACGGCCGGTGGAGAAGCAGCGGAAGATGACCATGCGCATGTCCAGCCCCTCCTGCACCCAGATCTTGTTCATGATGCGAATCATCTGCAGGGTCAGCATGTCCTGCCGCAGGTCATCGCCGCACTGCCGCCAGGGGAAGAGCCATCAGAGCCCAGGGCAAGCCTGGGGCCGAGCCAGCCCCGGGGGGAAGCTGTGGCAGCCACGCTGTGGGGGTCTGGGCATGGCTGGGGGCCGAGGCTGGGCTCACCTTGAAGATGACTCTGATGTTCTCACCCAGGGGGTCGACGTTCTGGAAGGAGAGCTTGAGGGGCACGGCGTTGGAGTTGAAATAGGAGCAGTCCTGCCACGGGGAGGAGAGGTGCAGCCTGGTCAGGGCCAGCTGGGTGCGGGCAGAGGGGCGTCCCCAACACCCCCAGCTCTGGCACTCACCCTGGGCACGATGCCCTTCACCAGCAGGCTGGGGCTGAGCGGCAGCCGGCATGAGCCATGGGCCTTGAAGAACTGCTTGACGTCCTCCAGCCCCTCACGGAGGATGCCCTGTGGGGTGGGCATGGGAGAGGACGGGCATGGAATGGGGTGGGCATGGGACAGGGTGAGCAAGGGAGGGGGTCAACATAGGACAAGGTAGGAATGGGATGGGATGGACATAGGATGAGATGGGCATGGGATGGGGTGGGCATGGGATGAGGCAGTATAGGAGGGAGTGGGCATGGGATGGGGTGGGCATAGGACAAGGTGGGGATGGGATGGACATAGGATGAGTTGGGCATGGGATGGGGTGGGCATGGGATGGGATGGACATGGGCCAGGGTGGGCATGGGATGGTGTTGACACAGGGTAAGGTGTGGGTGGGATGGGATGGACATAGGATGAGTTGGGCATGGGGTGGGGTGGGCATGGGATGAGGTAGTATAGGAGGGGGAGGGCATGGGATAGGGAGGACATGGGAGAAGGTGGGCATGGGATGAGGGTCCGAGACACAGCCCAGCCCCTGCTGCTCCCCGCCCCACCACCCTGGCACCCACCTGGCGCGCGGAGGGCGCGGCGTCCCGCACCTGCTGTGCCAGCCTGGCCAGGGTGCTGACCAGCAGGCACTGGCGGTCGAACTCCTCCCGCAGGCCCTTGCCACAGCAGCAGAGCAGCGCTGCCAGCAGGTACTGGTACCGGATGCTGAACTGGGAGTCCTTGAGGCCATCCTTCAGCAGCCTGCTCGGGGCAGGGGCACCGGGCAGGGTCAGGAGAGCTCTGGGCGACCCTCCCTCCCGTGCTGCTGACCCCTTCAACCCACCAGAAGAAGTAGTGAGTGACCTTCAGGTCACAGATGGCTCTCTTCATCAGGAAGCGCACCAGAGGGCTGTCCAGGTAGCACTCGTACTTCAGGGCCTGGAGAGGGGGCGTTTAGGGGCACAGCAGCACTGGCATGAACCCCACGTCACATCTCGGCCCTGGCATGCACCCCGTGCCACAGCCCAGTCAAGTCCTGGCATGTACCCCACAGCCACATCCCAGCCTTGGCATGCAGCTCATGCCAGTCCTTCTGTGTGCTCCATGCCGTATCCCAGGCCTGCTATGCACTCCATGCCATACCTCAGCCCTGGCATGCACCCCATGCTGCCTCCCAGTGCCACCACACACCTGGACCAGCTGGGGCAGGTAGTCCAGCAGCTCGGTGTCAGAGATGGAGTCAATCCACTGCACTGCTGTCCTCCTCACCTCCTGGTCTGGGAACCTGGGGACAGCACCAGCATCATGGGGACAGCACCTTCAGCTTCCCCAGTGCCAGATCATGCCATCCCCATGGCACCTGCTGTGCCAGAGTGTGCAATCCCTCCCCATGGCACCTGCAGTGCCAGAGTGTGCATCCCCATGGCACCTGCAGTGCCAGAGTGTGCAATCCCCCCCATGGCACCTGCAGTGCCAGATCATGCCATCCCCACGGCACCTGCTGTGCCAGATCATGCCATCCCCACGGCACCCACTGCCCGCCACTGGCAGCTTACGTGGCATGCAGGAGCCCCAGGGCATCTTGGTGGCTCATGTAGGTCCACTGGCTGAGCAGGGCATAGATGTCTGGCAGGCAGGCCCAGTCCCAGCTGGGGGCACTGGCCAGCAGCATGGGCAGGGCGCCAGGCGCCGCGTGGCAGTGGCATCGCTTCTCCCACAGCCGCCTGCGGTCAGCGTCCGTCAGCCTGCGGGGGGAGGGCACGCGAGGGGCATGGCTCAGCCCTGGGGCAGGGGAGGGCATGGCCTGGATGGGATGAGGCTCACAGGTGGCATCTCTCTGCCCTCGCCCTGCAGGGCACACTGATAAACCCCTCCGAGCCCTCCCTGCTGCCCCCCATGGCATTGCCCTGGTGAAGAGGGAGCTGATGGGGGGCAGGATCCTGCCCGCCTGCCCCCAGCCCAGCAGAAAGGTTTGTGTGGTCCTGCAGGACGCTGGGGGCTGCCCCCAACCCCATCCCCTCCCTGCACCCCCACCCCAGGGCACAGCCAGGACCCAGGCTGCTGCAGGATGCTAGGAGCACTCTCTCCATCCCCACCCTGCACCCCAAGAGAGAGACAGGACCCCAGCAACCTGAGTTGTCCCCTGGCTGTCCCCCTGCCCTGAGACCCCTCCCCTGGCCAGGCACTTCAGGCATGCTTGGAAGGAGAGTCAGCCCCTCCTGCACAGCAGATCCTGGCACAGCTGCTGACACTTGATCCTCCCATTTATAGCCAGCACCGGAGGACAGCAGCCAGCTTGGCCATGCCAGGCTGGACAGGGGGCTGGGCAGCTGTCCCTGGTGGGGGCAGCAGGGCTGGAGAGACCCTCCACAGAGCAGGGCAGAGCACAGGAGGACAGCAAACAGGCAGCAGCGCTGCCGAACACCAGGCTCCAACCTCATCCCCAGCAGCCAGGGGCGGGTTCAGGCCCTCGGATACCTGCTGGGCGTGCCAGGGCAGTGCTGGGGCTCTACCAGCAGGGTGCCCCTGGCATGCCAGCCCCCAGCTGGGTTCCTTACCAGTAGAGTGATTTCTTCTGCATGGCCTCCCGCAGCCTGCTCTGGTCCTCCTCCCCCAGGCTGCTGAAGTCGTACTTGGGGCTGAACTCGGCGGGGGCGGGGCTGGTGAACTTCACCTCGAAGGCAGAGGTGGGGAAGTCGATCTGGGGTAGAAGCAGAGGGTGGGTGGGGGGCACAGCCGGGGCTCAGGGCTGGGGGCGTCCCCCGGAGCCCCCTAGGGCCGTACCTGCAGGATGACGCTGTCGGGCTGGTTGAAGTTGGGGGCGCTGGACCTGGCTCTGGAGTTGTCCTGGGTCGCTGGCCACAAGCCCAGCAGCTTTCGCCCGCAGGTCAGGACCCTGCAGGGGAAGCGGGGCCGAGAGCCTGGCGCCGGGGTCTGCCCTGCCGGGGCAGGAGGGCGGCACCGCCGCTGGGGACCCCCGGTGCCACGACCCTCCCGTCCCACCCCAGGGATGCCAGTGCGGGCCCTCGCCCGGCCCGTGGCGGTGGCACCTACTGCCTGAAGTTGAAGAGGGGGTGGTGACCCAGCCCAGGGCCTCGGGCACCCTCCGCTGCTTGTTGGCGTCGGAGGAGCTGCCCGGGGGGGCACCGGCACGGCCAAGAGGGTGACGCTGAGCAGCGTCTCCCGGGGCAGTCGGTTCACCTGCACGGGGAAGCAGATCCTGCAAGAGAGCAGCCACAGCTCAGCTGTGCCAGGGGTGGGCACTGCCAGCGCCCTGTGGCACCGGCCAGCCCCTCGCCTTGGCACGCTGGGAGAGCCCAGCCCAGCAATCGCCCTTGCTGCTGGCCCTGGGGGTGCCAGGTGCCCCCCAGCGTGGCACAGAGGTCCCACATCATGGGGAGCCACCCCGTGAGGGTCTGGGGGAGCCAGCTGCTCCCGTGCCCTGCTTCTCTCCTGGCACCAGGGAGCCCAGGCAGGTGACACCCCCACCCCCACCCCCACTGACCTGGGAGGGGCTGCGTGGGACCCCGGGGCTGAGGCTCCTCTGCTATGCTCCCGGGGAGCCCAGGCTGGCAGCTACATCCCTGCCGTGGGTGGGCAGGGCAAGGGGGTTGCCCCCACACCTCTGGTGCCCGCTGTCCCGCTGGCTGCTCGGTGCCTGTCCTTGGGGGCACCGGCGCCTTCTAAAATTATCCTGTGCCTGAAACTCTGCCCCCCACCCCTCCCCTGGCAGTGCCAGGCGTGGCCAGGGCTGGGCACAGCCTCCCTGCCTGCTCCCAGGGCTATTTTTGGAGCAGTTCCCCAGCCCTGGGTGCAAGAGACGCAGGTCCTGGGCGGGCAGGGCTGGCACCGGCACCAGTGCTATTCCCGGGGGTGAGGCAAGAGCTTCCAACGCCCAAAAGCCAGGGAGAGGCCTGGAGAGGAGCTGCTGCAGCAGGGGAGAAGGAGGAGGAAGGCAGCGTGGCTGAGTGTGGCACCAGGACCCCCTGCCCGCCCTCCAGCCGGGGCACTGCCTTACTGCTGGTCCCAGATGATGAGGTGGAAGAGGTATTTGTAGACGTTGGCCTTCCTGGTGAGGAGGGGGCTGCACAGCTCCTTCCCACCGTGGCTGAGGGAGCAGGAGAGGTAGAAGTCTTCATAGCTGCAAGGGGAACAAAGGGAGCCGTGGGCTGTGGGGGGGTGGCTTTGCCTGGCACCCTGCTGGGGGTTTCACCCTGCCCCGGGGAAGTGAGGAGAGTGAAGGTTCTGCTCCTCCACCGCGAGGGTCCTGCCTCCGACCCAAGCCTGCAGGCTGAGCTTGGGAAAGGAGCTGCTGCTGGGAGGGGGGGGGGGACACGGAGGGAGCCGGGAACCCCCGTCACCATATGGCACCGTGCATACCGTCACACGGGGGGCTAGGGGGCCCTGCCATGTGGCAGGTGCCGAGCGACAATCCGGGGAGGGCCGGGGGCGCCGGAGGTCAGGGGATGCTGGCATTTCCCAGGCTACCCCCTTTGTTCCGAGCCAGTCACCAGGGGGAATACATTAAGGACAGGACAAAGGCGAGGGGTCCCCGGCGGGGCGGCTGCTGCCGGCGCCGCTGCCTCCTACACCCTCCCCGCGGTGGGCTCCCACCGCCCGCCCGGACCCCCCCCGCGGGGCCAAACGCGGTACGGGCACCGCGGCGTGGAACAAAGGAGCGCAAGGCTGCTGCCGCGGGGGTGAGGGCAGGCTGGCCCTGCTGCACCGGGGCCATCTGTCACATCCCTGGGGCTGTGGAGAGCTCAGCAGCGATGCTGCAGCCCCCAGGGATTCCCGGGGTTGGGATGGGAGAGCTTGGGAAGAATCTGTCCCAGCCCCATCCTGCATCAGCTGGCTGCAAGCAGCCCTCATTGCCTGTGAGGACCAGCACCCCCCACGGCAGGGGATCTCAGGATCACAGGATCTCAGGATCAGAGGCTGCTCTGGGTGGGGAGGGAGCTGCAAAGTTCATCCAGTGCAGGGATGCAGTCGGCAGGGACAGCTGCACCTAGGGCAGGATGCTCACAGCCCCAACCAACCTGCCCTGCAGCGGTGCCCGGCAGGAGGCTGGGGGTGGCTCAGCTCTTATGATCTCCACATCTGCTGACTATCACAGGATGGTTTAGGTTGGAAGGGACCTTGGAGGTCATCTACTCCAATCCCCCTGCCACGGGCAGGGACACCTTCTACTAACCTAGGTTGCTCAAGGCCTCATCCAACCTGGACTTGAACGCCCCCAGGCAGGAGGCAGCCACAGCCTCCCTGGGCAGCCTGTGCCAGAGACTCTTCAGTCTCTTCTTCCTCAGCTCCACTCTAACCCTGCTCTGCCTCAGCTGCAGACCATTCCCCCTTGGTCTGTCTCCTCTGCAGCCTTCCTGCAGGATCCCTTCAGGTCCTGGCAGGCAGCTCCGAGGCCCCCCTGGAGCCTTCCCTTCCGGGACAGGGACGCACTCCTCAGCCGCCCAGGCTGGGGACATCTTTGCTCTGGGGCGTTTCAGAAGGCTGTGAGGCACAGGATGGGCAGGCAGAGGCTGAGCAGGGGGCAGGCAGCTGCCCTTACCTGGCAGCCCAGGTGATGGGGATGCGGTGGGTGGCATAGACGGTGAAGGAGAGGGGGCAGGGCAGCAGCCGAGCCTCCTGCACCGCCCCCTGCTCCCGGCTGCCCGGCACCGCCGGCTGGAAGTCCGCGTTGAAGGTGCTGCAGTAGAGCTCCACCAGGTTGAGGATGGCAGCTGTCAGGCTCTCCACGATCCTCTCTGAAGGGGCAGGGGGGACAGGGGGAGCTGGGGGAGGCTGCTGCCCCCCACCGCCCCCACCAAGGTCGCTCTGGGCTGGGCTTGGGATGCAGGAGGGACCCCCGGGGCTGGGTTGTGGCTGTGGCCTGGGACACTGTGGGTGAGAGGGAGAGTCTCAGCTTCTGGTTTTGGCTGAGTTCAAGAGGAGAAAGGAGAGCCTCCCTGCAGACACCCCCTGCTCTTAACCAGGAGGGCTTCAAACACTTTTGTTTTGGCCTTCAGGATCGAGAGGGGAGGGAGTTGAAAATGAAAAGCACCCAGAACTTGAGCCCAGAAGGGGAGGAGGAGGAGGAGAACAGCAATACCTCGATTTTCCCTCTTGGCCAGAACATTTGGATCCTGTTGAGGGGAAAAACAAAAAACCAACCAAAAAACCCTCAGCCACAAACCAACAAAACCCCCAAAACCAGAAGGAGGCACAAAAGCAACACCAGGACCAGCCCCACACTGCTGGCAGCCAGGCCAAGGCTGCTTTACATAACCAGCCTGGGTCCCTCAGGGGCTGGAGCTGCTGCCTGCTCCCAGCTCTTGAGGAATTTTCCATGTGGTTCAACAGCAGCAAGGAGGGAAGGAAGTCCAGTGTGGAACTGTGCTTCCCTCTGCAACTCCTCGCCAAGCTCCCCCTGCCCCAGCCCTGCAGCCTGCAGCAAGCAGCCTCCTCCCCATCCCCATCCCCATCCCCATCCCCATCCCCATCCCCATCCCCATCCCCACTCCTCTACCCATCCCCATCCCCATCCCCACTCCTATACCCATCCCCACTCCTCTACCCATCCCCATCCCCATTCCCATCCCCACTCCTATACCCATCCCCATCCCCATCCCCATCCCCATCCCCACTCCTATACCCATCCCCATCCCCATCCCCATCCCCATCCCCACCCCCACTCCTCTACCCATCCCCATCCCCACTCCTCTACCCATCCCCATCCCCATCCCCACTCCTATACCCATCCCCATCCCCATCCCTACCCCCACTCCTATACCCATCCCCATCCCCACTCCTATACCCATCCCCATCCCCATTCCCATCCCCACTCCTATACCCATCCCCATCTCCATCCCTACCCCCACTCCTATACCCATCCCCATCCCCATCCCCACTCCTATACCCATCCCCACTCCTATACCCATCCCCATCCCTACCCCCACTCCTCTACCCATCCCCATCCCCATCCCCATCCCCACTCCTATACCCATCCCCATCCCCATCCCCACTCCTCTACCCATCCCCATCCCCATCCCCACTCCTATACCCATCCCCATCCCCATGCCCATCCCCATGCCCACCCCTACACCCATCCCCATGCCCATCCCCATGCCCACCCCTACACCCATCCCCATGCCCATCCCCATGCCCACCCGTACACCCATGCCCATGCCCATGCCCATGCCCATCCCCTACCTTCTGGATCTTGGGCTGCATGCGGGACGGGCAGGGAGGCATCTGGTTGAGGGCTGCTGTGATCTCCTGGGACTCCACGGCAGCCAGGGCGTTGCAGATGGCCATGACCGACTGGATCACCCTTTCTGCCTTCAGGGGAAGTCTCCCTGCAGGGCAGGGCAGGGAGGTTGACACAAAGGGCTGTCCTGGGCAGCCAAAGGGGGCAGAGGCTGCTCCCCACAGGCCACACAACATGCACAGTGCCTCTGCTGCCCTGGCCCTGCCCCTTCTCTGGTGCCCCAGGGCAAGAAATCTTGGAATCAATGCTCAGCAAGAGCTTGGTGAAGAGCAGCCCCAGAGAGGATCTGAGGGTGGGAGGGCAAGAGGCTCGGGCTGGGCTTCTGTCAGTGGCACCCAGCAACAGGACAAGAGGCAAAGGGCACAAACTGGAGCCCAGGAGGTTCCACCTGGACAGGAGGATAAACTTGTTTGGTGTGAGGCTGCTGGAGGCCTGGAGCAGGCTGCCCAGGGAGGCTGTGGAGTCTCCTTCTCCGGAGAGATTCCAAACTTCCCCTGGCCATTGTGCTCCAGGGCTGTGGGTACCCTGCTGGAGCAGGGGGCTTGGACTGGATGGCCCCCAGAGGTCTCTTCCAACCCACACCACGCTGGGATTCTGTCACCATAGAATGCACCAACCCCAGCCCTTAGCAGCAGATGCCTTGAGATGGCCAAGGAGCATTTGCAGGCCCTGGGCTGCCTGGTGCTGGGGCGTGCACCAGAGCAAGGGTCTCAGCTGGAGCTGTCACCTGTGGGTGAGAGGAGGCATGAGGACCTTCCCTTGCTGGGGATGGCCATGAGTTGCTGACAAGGAGCCTCAGATGAGCAGCAGCAGCTTCATAAAATCCCAGGCTGGTTTGGTTTTGAAGGGACCTTTCAAGGTGATCAAATCCCTTGCAGTGAGCAGGGACACCTTCAGCCAGGGCAGCTTGCTCAGGGCCCCATCCAAAGGAGAAAGAGTCAGCAGCACAGGAGCCCAGGTGACCCCACACCACATCCTTCAGCCCTGCTGCTCACCTCAGCTGCCAGGAAAGCATCCACCTCGTTGTGGAAGGTGTCGAAGAGGAGACTCAGGGCCTGCCTGGGGGACACAGAGGCAGAGCTCAGCCCTGGCCAGGTGGGCACCTGGCACCTGGGGCCAAGTCCTGCTGTGCCCTCTCTACCTGCTGATGGTCTGCTTGATTGGTCTCTCCTGCAGGTGGATGTAGTGGTTGAGGGTCGAAGGGCTCTGGTCATCATTTGCCTGGAGATGGGAGAGATGCTGTGCCTTAGCTCAGCCACACAGGGTGCTCCTGCACCAGGGGGATGATGTGGGCACCCCCTGTGCTGCCCCCCCAGCTGGGCACCCACCGTGCGGGCCAGGTCGCTTCGCACCACCTTCCTCCTCATCAGCTGCAGCCGGATGTCGATGTCGAACTTCCTGCAGTGCTGGATGTACTCATGGCTGCCCAGAGCGTGCTTGCTGCAGGGACACAGACCCAGAGCTGAGCCCACAGCCCCACAGCTGAGCCCACAGCCCTGCCCCAGCCCATCAGGTGCCCCGAAACTCGACCCGGGGTGCCCCAGCCCAACACCCTGCGGCCAAGCCCCGAGCACCTCGCTCGCCAAGGGACGTTTGTGGCACCAGGTCAGGTGTGCAAGGAAACCAAAGGAATGGTGCAAGGAAGCCCAAGGAAGGGTGCAAGGAAACCCAAGGAAAGGTGCAAGGAAACCCCAAAGAATGGTGCAAGGAAACCCCAAAGAATAAACCATTGTTGTCCCTCCTTCCCCTGCATCCTCCAAGAGAGCTGTGCCGAGCCCAAGCGGCGCGACGGAGCCAGGAGCGGCTGTGGAGGACCCAACCCTGCCAGGACCTGCCCAGCACAGCACAGACCTGAGGATGCATAGGGGGAATGGAATGAAGCTGGAGGTGGGGAGATTCAAGCTGGAGCTGAGGAGGAAGTTCTTCCCCATGAGAGTGGTGAAGCCCTGGAATGGGTTATCCAGGCAGGTGGTTGAGGACCCATCCCTGGAGGTGTTTAAGCCCAGGCTGGATGAGGCTCTGGCCAGGCTGATCTAGTGTGGGGTGTCCCTGCCCATGGCAGGGGGTTGG
This sequence comes from Picus viridis, assembly GCA_033816785.1. NCBI lineage: Eukaryota > Metazoa > Chordata > Aves > Piciformes > Picidae > Picus > Picus viridis. Next base: position 1,611,789 of record CM066602.1, read on the forward strand.
AACTGGCTGATCCTTGTGGTCCCTTCCAACCCTGACTGATTCAATGATACTATGACACTATGACCTGAGGATGCTCCAGGTCACAGCAAGAGCAGTGAGGCCCAGAGCAGGGGGTGACAGCCTGGTCTCACCATGCCCACCAGCATGGGAAGCCCCCTCAGAGTGGGACCTGCAGCACTTGTCCTCCAGAGCCACTTTCTTTGCCAGCTGCGGGGCAGAATGAGCCAACTCAGCCTGGCAGAGCCACGGGCACGGTGCCCTGTGGGTGCAGAAGGCCTGGGCAGGACTTGTCAGCAGGATGGGGGGTGGGGATGGCACCCTCAGGATGCTGCAGGGGATGGGGACGTGGAGCCCAGTTGGTGTGGGGTCAGCAGTGACTCGTCCTGCCCCACGGCCAGGGTGGGGAGGAGGCGGTGGGGACCCATCCTGCACACCCCTGCCCGGCCCTGCCCCTCCAAAGCAAGCAGGCAGCCAGAGGCAGCAGCTGAGGCTGGCTTGCAGAGCTCAAGGGCTTGGCCTGCTCCACAGGGAGGGGTTTGGCACTTCCAGCACCTCCTCAGCCACGGGAAGCAGCAGAGAGAAAAGAGGGGTGACAAAAGGGCTTTATGTCCCAGGGCTCTCTCAGAGGTCCTTTGAGGGCCCTGGGAGATGCAGCTCCTGGGAAACCACTTTGCTGGGGACCATCCTGCTCCATTCCCAGGGTGCTGTTCCCAGGCAAGGCATGAGGAGGTTCACCCCCTGGGAAATGCTCTCTCAGCTGCACTGAGCCAGCCAGGGGCTCGCTGGCAGCCCAAAGCCACCAGCAGGAGAGGTTTGCTGGGTGGGGACACTGCTGGCCCCAGGGGCTGGCCGTGAGCAGGCACACGCGTGCACACGTGGACACAGGCACGTACGTGAAGACCCACATGCATGCACACCCATGCATGTGAAGGCACACACATGAGCACACACATGCACACACGTGCCCTGGGCACCTGGCAGCTCTGCCCCACTGGCACCAACCCCTTGCCAGGCAGCCAGCAGCGGGGCCTGAGCTCTGCCTGGGAGCTGGGCTGGCTGTGCCAGGCTGAGCAGTTCCCAGCTGCCCCTTTAGAGCCCAAACTGGCAGCTGCCGGAGGCTATGGCAAAGCTCCTGGAGGCTATGGCAAAGCTCCTGGAGGCTATGGCAAAGCTCCTGGAGGCTATGGCAAAGCTCCTGCAGCTTCCCCGTGGCAGGGCCAGCCCAGGGCAGGGCTCCAGCAGCAGGAGCTGGAGCTGGCTGCTCCGAGCTGCCAGGGAGGACAGCGCCTGCCTGCCCATGCATGGCTGCTGCAGCTGCCCCTGCCCGGAGCTCTCTCGAGCTGGCAGACCCCAACATCCCAATGGGAGCCTCCTGGAAAGGTGGGAAGGGACCTGAGCAGGACTCTGCTGCCATCAGGCATCCCTGGCTCTGCAGCCAGAGGAGCTCACCACAGCCCTGATGCTCCTGTGGCCTCCACACCTGCTCCCCCTCAGCACTTGGAATCAGAATCATCTGGTTTGGAAGAGACCTCCAGGGTCAGAGTCCAGCCAGTGATGCACAGAAGCTGCAAGGCAGGAGGGGTCAGGGCTGGGCTTCTGGAGATGGATGGGGGGAGGGGCAGGGATCACAGAATCGTTTGGGTTGGAAGAGACCTCCGAGACCAGCCAGTCCGACCCCAACCCAGCACCGCCAGGGCACCTCTGAACCACGGCCCTCAGCACCACATCTCCACAGCTCGGAAACCCCTCCAGGGATGGGGACCCCACCACTGCCCTGGGCAGCCTGGGCCAGGCCTGGGCAGCACTTCTGGGGCAGAAATTGTACCCCATGTCCAACCTGAACCCCTTCTGGTGCAACTTGAGGCCATTCCTTACCCTATCTCTAGCCCATCCCTATTCCTCCTTCTCCTGCAACTCCCCCAGGAGGCTGGGAGCAGCTGGGCTCTGGCCCTGCTCTCAGGGACACGACTGTTACTGCTAACACTCCTCCAAAGAGCTTTCTTGGCAGCTCCCTGGCTTTCAGGCTCTCCTCCAGGCACATGGGGCTGAGCAGGAGGAGCACTCTGCTGCCAGGAAAGAAGCTCCCAACATGGTGCTTCTGGCCAGAGCGTGGCTGTGGCTCAGGGGGCAGGAAATGCAGTGGAGAAGCTCCTGCTGTGCACCCTGGGATCAGTCCCAACGATCCATCATGCCAGGATCATACCACCCCAGCTCGGTGTGGGCTGGAAGGGACCTCTGGGGAGCACCCAGTCCAACCCCACTGCTCCAGCAGGGCACCCACAGCAGCTTACCCAGGAACACAATGGCCAGGGGGTGTTGGAAGCTCTGCAGAGAAGGAGACTCCACAACCTCTCTCTGGGGAGCCTGCTCCAGGCCTCCAGCAGCCTCACACCAAAGAAGTTTCTCTTTAAGTTCAAGTGAAACCTCCTGGGTTCCAGTCTCCAAACTGCTGCCACTTGTCCTGCCCCTGGGCACCACTGACAAGAGCCCAGCCCCAGCCTCTTGCCCTCCACCCTTTAGCTTCTTCTGAGCATTGCTCAGCTCCCCTCTGGGGCTGCTCTTCTCCAGGCTCAACACCCCCGGGGCTCTCAGCCTTTGCTCCTCACAGAGCTGCTCCAGTCCCAGCCATCCATCACAGCCAGCTGGAGCCACACATGGGCTGAGCACTGGGGAGCAGATGAGCCCTGGGGGGAGCTGAGTTGTGTGTCATAGAATCATAGAATCAGTCAGGGCTGGAAGGGACCACAAGGATCATCTAGTTCCAACCCCCTGCCATGGGCAGGGACACCCCACACTAGATCAGAGCCTCATCCAGCCTGGGCTTAAACACCTCAATACAGGTTGGACTTGATGATCTTTGAGGTCTCTTCCAACCTTGGTGATACTGTGATACCTCCAGGGACGGGGCCTCAACCACCTCCCTGCACAACCCATTCCAGGGCTTCACCACTCTCATGGGGAAGAACTTCCTCCTCACCTCCAACCTGAATCTCCCCACCTCCAGCTTCATTCCCTTTCCCCTAGTCCTATCACTCCCTGAGATCCTGAGCAGCCCCTCCCCAGCCTTCCTGTAGCCCCCTTCAGATCCTGGAAGGCCACAATGAGGTCACCTGGGAGCCTTCTCTTCTCCAGACTGCACAGCCCCAACTCCTTTAGTCTGTCCTCACAGGAGAGGTGCTCCAGCCCTCTGCTCATCCTCCTGGCCCTGCTCTGGACACCTTCCAGCCCCTCCGGATCCCTCTTGTCATAGGGGCTCCAGAACTGGAGGCAGTGCTCCAGGTGGGGTCTCAGCAGAGCTGAGCAGAGGGGGAGAATCCCCTCCTTGCCCTGCTGGTGTGTGTGTCCCCTGCCCCAGCCCCAGCACACCACTCACCTCTGCAGGAACTCCTCCAGACCACAGATCTTGAGCAGGAAGTCCTCGACGTCGACGGCGTGCAGCTCGTCGTGGGTGTAGCACAGCGCCTGGTAGATGAGCAGGTCCACAGTGGAGGAGCCTGCAGGGGGGAGGAGCAGCGCTGTGGCCTCCAGGGGTGGTGGGCTCCACGCTGAGGCTTTACCCAGGGCTCGCTGGAGCCCGGCATCCCCACCCCCACCGCTGCCAGCAGCAGGGGCTGTGCAGGGCACTTACAGTCGCAGGTGAAGGTGAGAGGCTCCCGCAGGCTGTCACACACCACCGTCACCTTCAGGCTGACCCCGTGGCCCAGCTGCTCAGGGCTGAGGTTGACAGAGCTCCACACCAAGCCAGTGAGGGAATAATCCTTGGTGCTGTAGCCAGACCGCAGCCTGCGGAGACAGGGGTGGGTCAGGGGTGCTGCCTTGCTTCGGGGTTTGTGCCACAGCCCCCCCCCCCCAAAAAGCCACCAGGTTTGGGGCATTTTCGAGTGGGGTGCTCCAGCCCTGGCCAGGTACTCACACATCCAGCATGTGGCAGAAGGCAGCCACCTCCTCATCCCTCTCCTCCGAGACTTCGAAGAGCTCGTAGCCGTTGGTGAAGGAATGCGGCCTGGGGGCAGCCTAGGGAGCAGAGAATCAGTACATCAGCCAGCTCCAGCACATCACCCACCCAGCTCCAGCACACCACCCAGCTCCAGCACATCACCCACCCAGCTCCAGCACACCACCCAGCTCCAGCACATCACCCACCCAGCTCCAGCACACCACCCAGCTCCAGCACATCACCCACCCAGCTCCAGCACACCACCCAGCTCCAGCACACCACCCAGCTCCAGCACATCACCCACCCAGCTCCAGCACACCACCCAGCTCCAGCACATCACCCACCCAGCTCCAGCACACCACCCAGCTCCAGCACATCACCCACCCAGCTCCAGCACACCACCCAGCTCCAGCACATCACCCACCCAGCTCCAGCACACCACCCAGCTCCAGCACATCACCCACCCAGCTCCAGCACACCACCCAGCTCCAGCACACCACCCAGCTCCAGCACATCACCCACCCAGCTCCAGCACACCACCCAGCTCCAGCACACCAGCCACCCAGCTCCAGCACATCACCCACCCAGCTCCAGCACACCACCCAGCTCCAGCACACCAGCCACCCAGCTCCAGCACAACAGCCACCCAGCTCCAGCACACCAGCCAGCTCCAGCACACCACCCAGCTCCAGCACAACAGCCACCCAGCTCCAGCACACCAGCCAGCTCCAGCACACCACCCAGCTCCAGCACAACAGCCACCCAGCTCCAGCACATCACCCACCCAGCTCCAGCACACCAGCCAGCTCCAGCACACCAGCCAGCTCCAGCACAACAGCCACCCAGCTCCAGCACATCACCCAACCAGCTCCAGCACACCAGCCAGCTCCAGCACACCAGCCAGCTCCAGCACAACAGCCACCCAGCTCCAGCACATCACCCAACCAGCTCCAGCACACCAGCCAGCTCCAGCACACCAGCCAGCTCCAGCACAACAGCCACCCAGCTCCAGCACACCACCCAGCTCTAGCACAACAGCCACCCAGCTCCAGCACACCACCCAGCTCCAGCACACCACCCAGCTCCAGCACAACAGCCACCCAGCTCCAGCACATCACCCACCCAGCTCCAGCACACCACCCAGCTCCAGCACATCACCCACCCAGCTCCAGCACACCACCCAGCTCCAGCACAACAGCCACCCAGCTCCAGCACACACCAGCCAGCTCCAGCACACCACCCAGCTCCAGCACATCACCCACCCAGCTCCAGCACACCACCCAGCTCCAGCACACCACCCAGCTCCAGCACAACAGCCACCCAGCTCCAGCACATCACCCACCCAGCTCCAGCACACCACCCAGCTCCAGCACATCACCCACCCAGCTCCAGCACACCACCCAGCTCCAGCACACCACCCAGCTCCAGCACAACAGCCACCCAGCTCCAGCACATCACCCACCCAGCTCCAGCACACCACCCAGCTCCAGCACACCACCCAGCTCCAGCACATCACCCAGCTCCAGCACACCACCCAGCTCCAGCACAACAGCCACCCAGCTCCAGCACAACAGCCAGCTCCAGCACACCACCCAGCTCCAGCACACCACCCAGCTCCAGCACACCACCCAGCTCCAGCACAACAGCCACCCAGCTCCAGCACACCAGCCAGCTCCAGCACACCACCCAGCTCCAGCACACCACCCAGCTCCAGCACAACAGCCACCCAGCTCCAGCACACCACCCAGCTCCAGCACACCACCCAGCTCCAGCACAACAGCCACCCAGCTCCAGCACACCACCCAGCTCCAGCACACCACCCAGCTCCAGCACAACAGCCACCCAGCTCCAGCACATCACTCAGCTCTAGCACACCACCCAGCTCCAGCACAACAGCCAGCTCCAGCACAACAGCCACCCAGCTCCAGCACATCACTCAGCTCTAGCACACCAGCCAGCTCCAGCACACCAGCCAGCTCCAGCACAACAGCCACCCAGCTCCAGCACACCACCCAGCTCTAGCACAACAGCCACCCAGCTCCAGCACACCACCCAGCTCCAGCACACCACCCAGCTCCAGCACAACAGCCACCCAGCTCCAGCACACCACCCAGCTCCAGCACACCACCCAGCTCCAGCACAACAGCCACCCAGCTCCAGCACACCACCCAGCTCCAGCACACCACCCAGCTCCAGCACAACAGCCACCCAGCTCCAGCACATCACCCACCCAGCTCCAGCACACCACCCAGCTCCAGCACATCACCCACCCAGCTCCAGCACATCACCCAGCTCCAGCACACCACCCAGCTCCAGCACAACAGCCACCCAGCTCCAGCACACCACCCACCCAGCTCCAGCACACCACCCAGCTCCAGCACATCACCCACCCAGCTCCAGCACACCACCCAGCTCCAGCACACCAGCCACCCAGCTCCAGCACATCACCCACCCAGCTCCAGCACACCACCCAGCTCCAGCACATCACCCACCCAGCTCCAGCACACCACCCAGCTCCAGCACACCACCCAGCTCCAGCACACCAGCCACCCAGCTCCAGCACATCACCCACCCAGCTCCAGCACACCACCCAGCTCCAGCACACCACCCAGCTCCAGCACACCAGCCAGCTCCAGCACACCAGCCACCCAGCTCCAGCACATCACCCACCCAGCTCCAGCACACCACCCAGCTCCAGCACACCACCCAGCTCCAGCACAACAGCCACCCAGCTCCAGCACATCACCCACCCAGCTCCAGCACACCAGCCAGCTCCAGCACACCAGCCAGCTCCAGCACAACAGCCACCCAGCTCCAGCACATCACCCAACCAGCTCCAGCACACCAGCCAGCTCCAGCACACCAGCCAGCTCCAGCACAACAGCCACCCAGCTCCAGCACATCACCCAACCAGCTCCAGCACACCAGCCAGCTCCAGCACACCAGCCAGCTCCAGCACAACAGCCACCCAGCTCCAGCACACCACCCAGCTCTAGCACAACAGCCACCCAGCTCCAGCACACCACCCAGCTCCAGCACACCACCCAGCTCCAGCACAACAGCCACCCAGCTCCAGCACACCACCCAGCTCCAGCACAACAGCCACCCAGCTCCAGCACACCACCCAGCTCCAGCACAACAGCCACCCAGCTCCAGCACATCACTCAGCTCTAGCACACCAGCCAGCTCCAGCACACCAGCCAGCTCCAGCACACCACCCAGCTCCAGCACACCACCCACCCAGCTCCAGCACACCACCCAGCTCCAGCACACCACCCAGCTCCAGCACACCACCCAGCTCCAGCACACCAGCCAGCTCCAGCACACCACCCAGCTCCAGCACACCACCCACCCAGCTCCAGCACACCACCCAGCTCCAGCACACCACCCAGCTCCAGCACACCACCCAGCCAGCAGGGGCTTTGTCAGCCTCTGGAGATCAACCTCTCCCTTCAGAGAATCATTAAGGTTGGCAAAGCTCTCTGGGCTCATCAGGTCCAACCATCAGCCCAGCACCACCATGGCCACCAAAGCCTGTCCCCAGGTGCCAAGGCCGCGAACACCTGCAGGGCTGGGGCCTCCACCACCTCCCTGGGCAGCCTGTGCCAACACCTGACCACTCTTCTCCTGATATCCAGCCTGAGCTCCCAGCCTGGCTTTTCCAGCCAGTCCCACCCCGTGTCAGAGCTTCACTCCCAGGGCAGGTTGCACCTCTGAACGCATGGCAACGAATTCCAGCGCTCAGAAATCACAGCCAGGGGATGGGTTGGGTAGGGCTGGGTTGGGTTGGAAGAGATGTCCAAAGGTCATCTAGTCCACTCCCTCTGCAGTGCCCCAGCAGGGACACCCCCAGCCAGCTCAGGTTGCTCAGAGCTCCATCAAGCCTGAGCTTGAATGTCTCAAGGGATGGGACCTCCACCACCTTTAAGGCCCCTTCCAAGCCAAACCAATCCATGATCCATCCACCCCAGCACCTTCCCCGGAGAGCCAAGGTCTTGCTGGCCATTTCCAGCCTGCTTCCAACCCCTCCAGTGGGCAGCTTCCCCAGGGGAAGAGGGATGGGCAGAGATGGCAGTGGGGCCATGGCAGGACGGGCAGGGACAGTCCCCACGCCACCAGCGTGTTGCAGCAGAGCCCTGCCCGTGCCCAGCCCTGCCCGTGCCCAGCCCTGCCCGTGCCCAGCCCCAGGCACCGCGGGCAGGCGGCACCGCCGTGCCAGGCTCCCCCAACACGTGGGGGTCCCCGGGGCCTCCGTGGCTCTTTGGCAGCGAACAATGGTCCCACTGTCAGAGCAATTAACCCAGCCAGCAGCTCCTGGGAGGCAGAGAAAGGCAGAGACGCTAAAGACGATTTTAATGCCCCTTTACAATCCCTTCCTGGCACCGAGGAAGCCCAGAGGGGCTCCACGCAGCCCCCAGCAGGGCTCCCTCGCTCCCCAGGGAGGGGGCACCCCGCAGGGAAGGAGATTTCCCCCATTACTTATCCCATCCTCTTCGAATCAGAAACATTTAGGGTGGAAAAGACCTTTAGGGTGATGGAGTGCAGCCACTAACCCTCCTCTGCCAAGCCCACCACTCGGCCCTGTCCCCAGGCACCACATGTGGTCATTTTTTTCCCCCTCAGACCTGAGACTTGTTGCCTGGAGAATTTTAAAGAGACCGCCCCTGGAGGTGTTCCAAAGCCACAGAGATGTGGTGCTGAGGGCCAAGGGTTAGCCCCAGCCTCGGCGGGGCTAGAGAATGCTTGGACAGGATGAGCTTAAAAGGCTTTGCCAACCGAAACAGCTCTGTGGCTTCTAAACACCTCCAGGGACGGGGACTCAGCCACCTCCCTGGGCAGCCTGCTCCAGCCTCTGGGAACCCTTTCAGCGAGGGAGTTGCTTCTGGTGTCCAACCTAACCCCCTCCCCGGTGCAGCTTGAGATCATTCTCTCTCCTCCTGTCGCTTGCTCCTTAGGGAGAAGAGACCAACCCCCAGCTGCCTCCAACCTCCTGCCAGGGAGCTGCAGAGCGCCAGAAGGTCTCCCCGCAGCCTCCTTTGCAGGCTGAACAGCCCCAGCTCCCTCAGCTGCTCCTCCCCAGCCCCCTCCCCAGCTTTGCTGCCCTCTCCTCTCACTGGGTCGACGGAGATCCTGCGGTTCTTGTTGGGGGCCTGATTCTTCCGGCTGCCGAAGCGGGAGGCGTAGGTCCGGGGGGCACCTGGGGGGCATGGTCTTGCTCCGTGCCACCGGCTTGCCGCTCGACTCCTTCTCAAAGATGCTCCTGCCCTCCTTCCAGCCCCGGGAGGCTTCCCTCAGCACCTGGGACTCGTAGGTGGACTTGAGGTTGAGGCAGGTGATGGCGTCGGTGATGCCGTAGGGATCCTCCTCGGAGATGCGGCGCCCGAGCAGCTTGCCCTGAGCCCGCTCCTGGGCTGCTGAGAACATGTTGATGTCCCTGGGCTGGGGTCCTTTGGAGGAGGGGGGGGATCCCTTCCCTGAGCGCCGGCTTCCCTCGGGAGAGCTCCACAGAGGGTGCCGGGGGGCAGCGGGGGCGGCGAGAGCTTCTTCGGGGAGCCGCCCCCCCGTCCTGGGGTGAGGAGGTGCCGTCCAGGGGCTCCTCCGGGAAGTCCCCTCCGGACCCCTCGAAGATGTACAGGTAGTCCCCGGCCAGGGGTCCCTTCAGCCAGGGCTGGGGGTCCGGCTGGGGCGGGCTGGGGCCGGGAGGGGGTGCAGGCGTGGAGGGGGCCTCGGGCAGCGGCGAGAGGTCGCAGCTGAGCGCGGGGTCGGAGCCGGAGAGGCCGCGGGGAGGCTTTGATGGCGGCGCAGCCGTTGCGCTGGGCAGGGTCCTCCCAGGAGATGAGGGCCTGCTCCCCGCGCCGCTTGGCCCTGCTCTCCTCCTTGTCCTGCCGCAGGCGGGACAGGGCATCGTACTCCATCTGCAGGGCCTCCGCCAGGGCCAGCTCCTTCCGGCTGATGCCCACCGACTCCAGGGACTTCCAGTGCTCCCCATTGCCGCGCGTGGCGGACATCGCTCCGGGCGCCCCCGGCGGCTCCTCCTGCCGCGGGGTCAGGAGCGCGGCATGCTGCACGCCGGGCACCTGCCGGGGGGCAGAGGGTGAATCACAGAGTCAATCACAGAGTCGTTGAATCAATCATCACTGAATCAATAAGAAAAGACCTCAGAGATCATCAAGTCCAACCTCTCACCCAACACCTCCTGACTAACTGAACCACGGCACCAAGTGCCACCTCCCGTCCCCTCTTGAACGCCTCCAGGGATGGGGACTCCACCACCTCCCTGGGCAGCACATCCCAGTGGCCAATTACTCTTCCTGTGAGAAGGGAGCCTGGCTGCAAGAAGGTCTTTGCTGAGGTAGTGGTCAGGCACTGGAAGAGGCTGCCCAGGGAGGTGGTGGAGTGGCCATGCCCTGGAGGTGCTCAGAAATCGCATGGCCGTGGCACCTGGGGGCAGGGTTTGGTGGCCATGGTGGTGTTGGGTTGATGGTTGGCCTTGACAGAATAGAATAGAGGGAAGGGAAGGGAAGGGAAGGGAAGGGGGAGGGAAGGGAAGGGAAGGGAAGGGAAGGGAAGGGAAGGGAAGGGAAGGGAAGGGAAGGGAAGGGAAGGGAAGGAAGGGAAGGGAAGGGAAGGGAAGGGAAGGAAGGGAAGGGAAGGGAAGGGAAGGGAAGGGAAGGGAAGGGAAGGGAAGGGAAGGGAAGGGAAGGGAAGGAAGGGAAGGGAAGGGAAGGAAGAGAAGAGAAGAGAAGAGAAGAGAAGAGAAGAGAAGAGAAGAGAAGAGAAGAGAAGAGAAGAGAAGAGAAGAGAAGAGAAGAGAAGAGAAGAGAAGAGAAGAGAATGGAATTAACCAGGTTGGAAGAGACCTTTAAGATCATCAAGTCCAACCTATCACCCAGCACCATCTGATCAACTAACCCATGGCACCAAGCACCCCATCCAGTCTCTTCCTAAACACCTCCAGTGATGACTCCACCACCTCCCTGGGCAGCACATCCCAAGGGCCAATCTCTCTTTCTATGAAGAGCTTCTTCCTAACATCCAGCCTGAACCTCCCCTGGCACAGCTTGAGACTGTGTCCTCTTGTTCTGGTCTCAGAGGTCTGCTCCAGCCTTCGTGACTCTGTGGTGTTAGGGAACAATAACGCAGTGTTTGAAAGCCCTGTGGATGCTGAGGGACATTGTGGTGGTGGCTCAGCAGCAGTGGTGAGGCTGTGACCTCGAGGCAAGTGGTTGGACTCCATGATCTTGGAGGTCTCTGCCAGCCACCACCCTCCTCCAGCGCACAGCACCCACTGGAGCAGCACCACTGTCACCAGGCTGCTCCCCACTGTCCCCTCCCAGTCCAGTTGTTGACTGCCACTCACAGCAGCTCTCTCAGACACATCCTCCCCCTCCATCCCGACCCCGGGACCAGATGGCTCCCAATTAGCCCAGGCCAGGCTTACTCCTGCTGCAAACACATTTCCTGCAAGCCAGGCAGCTTTGAGCCCCTCAGCAGCCCAGGTCCCAGCCCCTGCCAGCTTGGGCACCTCGCTCCAGCAGCTTCTTTTTGCTTTCTAACTGGGGGGAAAAAAAAAAAACCAAACCCAGAACAACAGGGAAAAAAAAGGCCTTGTGGAGTGGGAGGGTTGGAACCCTTCCCTCCCCCAGCCCTCCGCTCCCTGCCCCCAGCCCCGGGCTTTTCCTGGAAAAACAGAAATCCCAGAAGCTGGCAGCTCTGGGCTGCTGGAAGCTGAACAAAGAAAATGAGCTCTGAACCCAAAAGCAATAAAATCAGACTGATTTGTGTGGCTGACAAAGCCACAAACCCCTTCTTGTCTCCAAGAGAAGCTGCTGCATCTTGCTGACGTTCCGAGCTGCTGCGCTCGGGGCTCCTGCCCCGGCCAGGGGGATGCAGCTGGGCCCAGGCGGGGACAGCACCTGGCAAACCTGGTCCTGCCTCCACCGGCAGCTGAGTGGAGACTGGTGGAGCAGCCAGGAGCTGGGGAAGGGGATAGGGATGGGAAAGGGGATGGGGATAGGGACGGGGAAGGGAATAGAATCACAGAATGGTTTGGGTTGGAAGGGACCGTAAAAACCATCGAGTTCCACTCCCCCCCCTCCGCCAGGAGATCACTGAGCAGTAAATCAGTAAATCCAGCCCCAAAGCCTCTTCTGGACACTTCTTGCTCCTTTCAGTGGGATTTCAGAGCATCTGCTGGTTGCAGCATGGTCCAGCTCCCAGTGTCAGCACCCTGCCTGCCAGCCTGGCCAACATCTCCCGGGCTCTGCATGCCCTGGGGCACCCTCCTGGGGTGGGAAGGGAAGGAAAGGGAGGTTCAGGGTGAGGCTTTCACTCCTTCGTGCTGGCAGATGCCACAGAGCTTATCGCTGTAACACCACAAGAGTTGGACCCACCCCGGAGCAGCCCAGCCCAGCCCAGCCCGACGGCAGCCCTCAGCTCCTCCCTGCCGAGGGCTCAGGGGCTCTGTCACCCCCTTCAAGCCCCCTCCACAACAACTGGTCCTGCTCTGTTGTGGCTCCTGGGGACAGTCCTGTGGCAGAGCTTTGGGGCAGAGGATGCTTGAGCTCCCCAGAGGGCTGCCCCTGTCGCCACAGACAAGGACAGGGAGGGGCAATCCCAGTCCTCGTGCAAAGACCTGAGGAGCCAGGGCAGGCTGGGGCAGGGAGGACGACCTGGGGGTGGGCTCAGCCCTGCCTGCAGCACCTGCTCGGTGCTGGGAGGGACGAGGGAAACCGAGCGGAAAATTATCCTGCAGGATCCCGCGGTGGAGAGAAGGCTGCAGCCAGCCCCAGCTCCCCGAGCCCGGGGATGGGAGCCTGGGGCAGCACTGCCACGGGTGGGGGGCTCACTGTGCATCCCCCACCCCCATCCATCCATCCATCCATCCACCCACCCTTCCCCCCCCTGCCTCCCTTCCCCCCCTCGCAGGCAGCTGTGTTGGGAGCAGCCAGAAACGTCCGAAGCATCTGGGAAGACATCAAACATCTGAGGGCCAGGAAGCAAAGCAAGCCCTGGAGGGGCACCTCCCTGGGGTGTGGGAGCTGGGGATGGAGGTTATGCCTATCAGGGGAGACAATTCACACCCATTTATAATCCAGGGGAGGGAGGAGCAGCCGTGAGGAGGATAAAGCAGCAGCCTTCACCTCTGGGGCTGTGGGGTCCATCCATCCATCCTCCTGCTCCTGCTGAACAGGGAGAGATGCTGCATTCCCAGCTTCTGGAGCAGCCCCTGCCCAGCCAGGAGGAGGGAGAGAGAGGGAGGGAGGGATGAATGGATGGATGGAGAGAGGGAGGGAGGGAGGGAGGGAGGGAGGGATGCAGGGAGGGATGAAGGGAAGGAGGGAGGCACAGAGGGAGAAAGAGAGAGAGAGGAAGGGAGGGAGGGATGGAGAGAGGGAGGGAGGGGAAGGAAGTAAGAAGGACCTGGAGCTGATTCCCATTCCTTGGGATCCAGCCCCACAAGCAGAGTCCCTGCACTGGGTTCCAGCCCCTCTCCAGCCCTCAGGAGCCACCCCCTCCCCAAGCTGGGCGTGAAGGATGCAGCTCCTTTCCCACATCCTGAAGCTCCCCACGGCTGGGCCAGACCTGCAGCCCTCACCAGCAGCAGTGTGGAGAGCTGCAGGATGCAGCCAGCTCAGAAAGTACAGGGGGAAAAATCTAACCAGGCAGTTGCTGTGCCCCACGCAGAGAGCTGAGCAAACACCTGGAAGCAGCCTGTGCCACTCCCTGCCAACCTGTTGCCTTAACCCTGGAGGAGTTTCTTCCTCTCCAAGCTGATACATCTCCTATTAATAGCAGAACAAAGTCCAGCCCGGTCCAAGCTCCCTGGAGGAGGCAGGATGTGAAGCTGACTGATGCCAAAGGCTCTTCCATCATTTTCCTACGTATTTCCACCCTCAGGAGGAAATCCTGCCCTGGGACGATGGGCTGGCTTTGGGGTGGGAAAGCCCCTGGCTCAGGGCAGGAGCCCTGCATGGTGAGGGCTGAGTCTGCGCTGGGGACAGCAGAGGGGACAATGGGGGTGTCCTAGCCAGGTGTGGGGCAGGGGGCTGCATGGGTGGGGGGCTGTCAGAGCCCCCCTTTGCAGCGACAGCCACATGCTGGGCTGCACAGGATGTGCTGAAGCTCACCCAGCAGCTGCAAGGGATCCGAGGAGAGAGGGCAGGACCCTTCTGCAAAGCCACCCACACCACTGCAGCCCCTCCAGCGTTCCCACATGGAAGCTCTGGACCCCACAACAGCTCTGACAAAGGAGGCAAAACATCCCCAGAGGGCCAAGAGAGCCCCAGAGGGCCAAGAGAGCCCAGCAGGGCCCAAACACCTTGATGGGGCCAAAGCATTCTTCCTCCCCTCCCCAGCCCCAGGCTACCCACCCACGGCTGAACTTTACAAAGCACTCAACTTTGGCTGCTCCAGCACCCAGCCCCCAGCCCCAGGCCCGGGGTTTCTGGGTGCTCAGCCCCCCAGGGGGATGCTGGCAGTCAGGTTCTCCCTGGTACAGCAGCTCTGGTGCTCAGCTCCTATGCAAATCTCAGCTTCCTCTGTGGTGAGTGCCTGGCACGGGGTGTCTGGCTGGGGGGCAGGGAGCCGTGCACCCAGCTGCACCCCAGCACTGATCCTGCCCTGCACAGCCTGCACGGGAGCTCAGCTTGGCAAGGAGGAGCTGGAGTCCCACATACACCCAGTGAGGCAATGTAGAGCATGGCACCTCCCCAGCCTTGGTGCTCCTCGCTGCTCCAGCACCCAGGAGGAGAGCCCTGCTGGCTCAGGTCCCCTCTGGGGCTGCTCTTCTCAGGCTCTCAGCCCCAGGGCTCTCAGCTTTTGCTCCTCACAGAGATGCTCCAGGCCCTCAGCAGCTTTCTAGCCTCTGCTGGACTCTCCCCAGGAGTTCCCTGCCCCTCTCAAACCGGAGATCCCAGAACTGGACCCCCGTACTCCAGCTGTGGCCTCACCAGGGCAGAGCAGAGGGGGAGGAGACCCTCCCTTGACCTGCTGGCCACACTCTTCTCAATGCACCCGAGGGACCCTGCTGTGATTGCAGCTGTCCCCACGCCACACACTCCACAGGGCTGCTCCCTGCTGCCACGGGGATCCCCCAGCCCCAGCTGCTCCCACGGCTGAGCCGAGGAGGGGTGCGCAGAGGCCGTGCAGCACCCGGGGTGCACCTCTCTGCCCATGGCACCTCGCTGGGGTGCAGGGGCCTGGCTGGCCTCATTCTTCACGCCAGACCCAGCCCAGCCTGCAACGGGAACTGACTCCTTCAGCTGCTCTGCCCACGGGATTTAGATGTGGTGGGAGAGAGCCACAGCCCAAGGAAGCCCCACGGCCACGTGAGCATCCCACAGGCAGGGAAACACCTCCCCGAGACATGCTCCCTGCATGCTGCTGCTGCTACGAGCCCCCCTCTCCACACGGAACCCCCAGCAGCGGCGGCACCCCAGCCTCACACACACCTCCCTGCCCTGCGCCTCAGGCTGCCGGCGCGCATCGAGCTTCACCCCCACCCCTAACGTGCATCAGGCTTCACCCCCATCCTCGGCATGCATCCAGGCAACGCTCACACACAGCTCCTGCTTCCACTGCAACGTGCAAGGAGGGCTGGTGCCTGGCTGCATGGCTGCTGGGCTGGAAAGGCAGCTCCTTGCAGCTCCTGGCAGCGGCGTGGATCCTCTCCCCAGCCCCATTCCACTCGGTGCTTAAGGAGGTGAGGCGGGGCAGGTACCTGGCCGGGGCGGTTAGCCCCGGAGTGCCAGGTTGCCCCATCCGCCAGGCAGGTTTCCCTCACCCCACAGCTCCCCACGAACCCAGCCCTCCCTGCTCTGGGAGAAAGAACATTGATTTTTCTGAACCGTGCTGGTGCTAGCTCAGCCCAGCCCGGATCCTGGGAGCGATGACATCCGTGCCTGGCCTTCCAGACAGGAATAGCTGTGGCTGGGTCAATAGACCTCCTCTGCTTAGGGGCAACAGCTCCTGTGCCTCTGGACTTCGCTGCTGAGCGCACAGAGCAGCGTTTCTGCAGGCTCAGGAGCCAGAGGGCTCTGCTGCGGGAGCAGAGGGAGCAGCACAGCACGTCCAGCATCCTCAGAGCTCCTTTCTGTCCCCACGCACTGGACGCAGAGCCCACGTCTGCGCCGTGCCTTTGGTGGGACACGCTGACCCTTCCCTGGCTGGCCTGCCCCTGCTCCCATCCTTGCCACCATCCCTGGCCCTGTCTCCATCCTTGTCCCTGCACCCATCCCTATCTCCATCCCTGTTCCTGTTCCCATCCCTACCCCTGTCCCCATCTCCATGCCCGTCCCTGTCCTTGTCCCTGTATCCATCCCTCCTCTCATCCTTGTCCCTGTACCGATTTCTGCCTCCATCCCTGTCCTCATCCCCGTCCTCATCCCCATCCCTGTTCCCATCCCTCTCTCCGCCTTCGTCCCTGTCCCCGTTCCCATCCCTATCCCGGCTCCTATCTCCATCCCTGTCCCAGCTGGGGGGGCTCTGACACGCTGGGAGGGAGCAGCACCCCCACCCTCGCCTCTCCACTTCGCAACTTCGCGATTTGACGCTCCCCGTTTCATTGTTCTGCTCACAAAAATCACTCAACTTTCCTCCCCCCCCGCCCCGCAACTCCCCAACCCCCAGCCCCTCCGGTGCATTTCCCGACCCCCCCGAGCCTCCCCTCCGCCGGCCCTGGGGGTGCAGCACTCGGGACCCCCACGCCAGCTCCCACCGCCCGGGGTTTTTGGAGGGGCTGGAAAATCAGCAGGCTGGGCTGGAGCTTTGGGGAAAGATTCGCAGCAGCCACCCCCCACCCCCCCACCCCGAGCGGAGCTCCCACATTTCCCAGGCGCTGGAATTCTTTCTGGATCTAGAAATTACTCATTTTATTATCTTTTAAGATGGGGGGGGAGAGACCCTTAGTGAGCAGCTTGTTGGAGAGCCAACCTGGTACCCCCATCCCACCTCTCGAAACCCAAACCCAAACCATTCCCACCCCCGGGGGCTCAGCCCTACCTGCTCCGAGCGGGCTGCGGCGGGGCCGGGCTGGGGCCGGGCGGGGGCCGGGCGGACGGCGGCGGGGCCGCGCCGCGGCGGCGGCAGGAGGAGGAGGAGGAGGAGGAGGGACGGAGGAAGGGAGGGAGGGAGCACGGCGGCGGCGGACAATGGAGGGGCTCAGCGCGGAGCGGGGCCATCTCCCGGCCGCCCGTCGCATTGCACGGAGCCCGGGGAACCGGAGGGGATCCGGGGACAAGGCGGAGACGGACCCCGATGGGTTGCCGGTGACTCCCGGCTTCCCGCTTCGTGGCGAAGGGATGTTCCCAGCTTCTCCCTCCATGGCCCTGGGATGCCGCTCGGAGTCCCCAGGGTGCTTCTAGCTTCTCCTCGTGGTCCCAGAACGATCCCAGCATCTCCTTCTCTGTTGTCGGGATGGTCCCAGTTTTCCTGCCCGGATTCCCCGGGATGCTCCCAGCATCCCTCTCATCACTCAACGCCCCTGCCCTGCTGCCAGCAGGATGGTGGGTGGGCAATGAGCTCCTCATGTTCCCTTTGCTAGCCCCTTCCACCTCCCCAGAACGCTGCACCCCTCCTCCTGGGGGGGTGATCCCTGAGTGCCCATCGGCACCCATCTCCTGCTGCTTCCCACTGGGCTACTGCAGGTGCTCCTCTGTAGCCCTTCGGGGAGGTGTAGGAGGGTGCTGAGACACCCTACAGCTACCCACTGCGGCTGGGGTACTTATCCTAGTCTCCAGGGCACACCACACCCCTGCCCCCCAGCTTGGTGGGGACCTCAGCCAGCCCTGAGGCTTGGGGGAGAGCCGGGACAGCGGCACAAGGTGCTGGTGGGTGACAGATGTGCCGGAGCCATGGCAGGAGGGGCTGTAATTTGGTTCCGTGAGCAGCTGGCTCTGGGAGGCTCTCTCCGATGGGTAATATCCACCTCTGAAATCCCAGTGCCACACTGGAGAGCCACAAGCCGCACTGGGAGGGCTGCGGGTCACAGCCTGTGGTTTGGGTTTGTTATCCTGGCCTCCCTGAAGATCCCACAGGAGATGAGAGGATGGAGGTTGTCGCAGGACTCACCACGATGTGCAGGGGGAAGCGAGGACTTGGGGGTCTCCCGGTGTGGTTGGGCACCCCCAGGTGCAGTGGGGTGCAGGCAGAAAGGGTCAGGTAGGAGGGTGCAGGCAAGAGGATAGAGGGAGGAAAGCACAGCTAGAAAGTTGCAGACAGGAAGATACAGACAGGAAGGTACAAAAGGGAGAGGGCAGCAGGAGGGTGGGGGAAGAGAGTGCAGGTAGGAGGGTGCGGGCAATGGGGTGCAGAGAGCGGAGCGCAGGCAGCGGGGAGACAGATAGGGACAGGCAGGAAGTACAGGCAGCCGCACAGCGAGCGGGTAGCGTCATGAGCAGACAGAGCAACTGCTATTTTCAGAGCCCGGATAGCTCAGTCGGTAGAGCATCAGACTTTTAATCTGAGGGTCCAGGGTTCAAGTCCCTGTTCGGGCGGAAGAATTTTTTTTTTTCCCAACTCTCTCCTTCCGCTTTTTTTCCCCTCTCCTCTTTTACACTCTCCCAGCAGCGATTTTTCCCGTCGGGAGGCGCAGGCTGTGCTCCTGGACAGTCCGGGCAGGGAAATAAATGGCGGAAACAAAAAACACACCAAAAAACCCTCAAAATAAGACACAAAATTAGGAGAGGATCGTAAAGGGGAAGCAGAAAAGGAAGCACCCGCCCGAACAGGGACTTGAACCCTGGACCCTCAGATTAAAAGTCTGATGCTCTACCGACTGAGCTATCCGGGCTCTTGGCTCGAAGTTCCCAGGCCGCTTCTTTCACCGCACCGCGACAGCCAGTGCTGTTAGCAGATTGGGGACACTCCGGGGGCTTTTACCCGGCCTTCTATGGGGCCAGGGGTACAGCGGGTCTGGGGAGATAAGAGGCAAGGGAGGGCTGGCGGAGTGCAATGCAGTTCTGTACCTTACTGAGCAGTTCTGGCGTGGGGGGTTTGCACCGGACCCGTAGGGATTGCACCGGGACAGGGTGTTTGCACCGAGCGGGAGAGTTTGCACCGGGGCCGTAGGGATTGCACCGGACCGGGAGTTTGCACCGGGCCCGTAGGGATTGCACCGGGCCCGTAGGGATTGCACCGGGCCGGGAGTTTGCACCGGGCCCGTAGGGATTGCACCGGACCGGGAGTTTGCACCGGGCCCGTAGGGATTGCACCGGGCCCGTAGGGATTGCACCGGACCGGGAGTTTGCACTGAGCTAGCAGGGGTTGCACAGGGCTGCGGAATTCACACCGGGCCGGCAGCGATTGCGCCGGGCCCGGGGCTAACGCGCTCCGTCCTACAGCTCGGTCCTCCACTGCGGCTGGGGCAGACTCGCTCCCGGATCCGGGGCTGCGTCCTCTCTAGGAGCCGCTTCCGCGGCGCTCTATGGTGCGGCCGCGGCGCCCCCGCGGAAGCCGCTCCCGCAGCCATGTTGCCTGCGAGGGGAAGTGGCGGCCCGGACCCCCGCTAAGATGGTGGAGAGGAGCCCTCGGGGGGCCTAGGGGTCCCGTCCCCCGCCCCGGGCTGCAGGGCGACCCGTGGGGCCCATGGAGCAGCTGTAGGGTGAGCCCGCCGCGGGGGCCCGGGGGTGCTGCGGGGCCGCGCAGGCTGAGCCGGGGCAGGGCGGCGGGGGCCGGGGAGGGCGGTTGGGGAGCTATGGGGAGAGGTGCGGTGCGGATCCGGGGGCGCAGGGCTGAGAGGGGGCGCAGGAAGCTGACAGCTCACTCCCCGGGGAAGGGGCCGCCCGGGGGAAGCATCGCCCTGGCCGCCCTGGCTGCTGACACCGAGAGGTTACGGAGTCGTAGAACCGTGGTCGCAAAAGCCTTTGGCGAGCGTCCAGTCCAAGCATCCTCCAGCTCTGCCGAGGCTGGTGCTGCACCGTGGCAGTTTTGAGTCTTGCCTTGGAAGCGTTTCTGCCTGAAGGTTACCTCTGTGGGCACACACAAAAAAAAGGTGAATAAATCAAGTGTCAAAACCGTGGTCCATGAGCTGAAGTCAAGCTGCTTCAGTAGCATCATCCCAGCGCCCCCAGCCCCCTGGAGGTGTCCAAGGTGAGGCTCCACAGGGCCCTGAGCGACCTGATCCCGTGGAGGATGTCCCTGCTGAGTGCAGGGGGCTTGGACGGGATGAGCTTTGGAGCTCCCTTCCCACCCAACCCAGTCTGTGATTCTCTGACTTCTCCAGGGTGCAGCTGGGCTTTGCTCTGGATACCTTTCCTAGCAGAGAGGATTTCTTTTGCTGATTCAATGCCAAGTCAGTATCAGAGCAGCCAGTTAGAGCACTTCACTGAGTGCAAGACAGCAAAAATTGGAAGCCAAGCAGTCTATAAAGTGTGAAGTCTGTCAAATCCCATCACTCACAGCCCAGTTTTCTCTCCTCCTGCTGCCACTTCCCAGCCAGGGGCTTCTAGATGACCACTCAGCACTAGCAGGGGCTCTGAGTAAAATCAGGACAAGGCAGCACTTGCTGGGAGGTTGCAGTGGAAGAGTTGGCTGCTTCCTTGGCTGCTTCCTGCAGCTCTCAGGGGACATGTGTGAACTTGTTGGCAGCTCAGTGATGCAACCAGGTGAAGTGTGTGGCCCAGGGAAAGGTGCAGCTGGCAGGGCTGGAGCTGGGGATGCAGCTCCCTGTTCCCAGGGAGGAGTTCCCAGGGTGGTGTTTGTGTCACAAGCCGAGCTGAGGAGATAGCTGGGCAGGAGGCCTTGCAGGTGTGAGCACTCCCAGGGCTTCACACCGATAGGGGCAAACCTGATTAGCTCTCAGCTGTCAGATTAGGGCTTGTTTAAAGCCTCCCTTCCAGGCCTGCTCTCTCCAAGAGGTTCTTCCTGAGACTGCAGCTTTAGGCTTGGGGAGAAGTTTTGCTTTACTAAAGCATGAGAAGGAGGTGATGCCGAGGACAGGACTGAAGTGTCAGACCTGAACCTGCTGGAGGGGGAGATTAGGAGTCCACAGGCACAGCCAGCATCTATTCTCTGCTCCCTGCTGTGTTTCCACACGGCACAGGAGTTAGAAACTGCTTTTTGTTTCCCCCTGGGAGGAGACTTGAAAACCAAACCTGACCTTGAGTTACAAGCTGAGCTCCAGCTTTTCAGCCCCCACCACCATGAGAAGTCCAGCACCTTACACTTGTGCTCTGCCTGGGCCTGTTAAGATCTGTCCAAAATGGGGGGCTGGTGGGGTTGTGATCTCTGCAGAGGGAGCTTCCAGCCCCCCTCCCAGAAACACCCAGCAGATGAGTTGGTCCTGCAGCCTGCATGACCTTACAGAGTGATGGAGTGGAAAAACCCCAATGACTCTGTTATGATTCATGGCTTCCTCCCAGCCCTTGCTCTCTCTCTCCCCAAGTCTCATTCTCTTGTACATGCAGCTCTGGAGCAGCAGCAAATTCCCTGGAGCTGCAGGTTAGGCTTAGGACCCTCCCAGGATCGTGAGGTAAAAACAGTATTCAGCATGAAACAGGTTGGGGAAGGCAAAAGCTGGGGGGGAGAGAGGTTAAACAGGGAATGGCTGAGCAAGGAAGCTGCTCAGCTCTCTAGGAATTGCCACTGTTGGGGTTCTGGGATCCAGGGAGTGGTAACCTGAGGAAGATTTTGGTCTTGGCAGGACAGCAAACTGTTGGCTGGCTGCAGCCTGGGTGTGCTTTGGAGCTTGCATGCCTGGGGGGGGGGGTGGCATCCAGTGGGGATGGCATCCGGGGGGATGGCATCCGGGGGGGATGGCATCCGGGGGGATGGCATCCAGGCAGCCTCGGGGGCTGGTTGCCGGTTGAAGGAACTAAGGCAAACACAACCTGCTGTGGAGGCTGGGGTGAGGCATGGATGAGCTGCCTGCCTGTCTCTGATGGAGACGGGGCTGAAACAGTTGAAATGCTCTTTAGTGGCCTCTGAAGGCAGAGGTGGCAGAGTCCCTTTCCAGGAGCGCAGGGTGGAGAAGCGATCCAGGCTTCTGCTCCCCCCCGGGGCTGTTTTTCGCACCGGCTCAGGCTCTTATCAGGCTCTGATGTGTTCAGCGACTCCCCCTCCTGACTCAGCTCAGCCGGAGGCCGGTGAGCGGCTTTCGAAAGAGCCACTCAGAGCCATCGGCGGCAGGACCAGGATCCCAGCCAGGCAGGGCACAGCTCCGGGCCAGCTTTCCCCCCACCGAGCCTGCTGGAGTTTTATCTCCTGCACCAGAACAGCCTCTTGGCAAGAGCCTGGGAGGCAGCTGGTCTCATCCTGGTGCTAGAGCAGAGAAGTCCAAGGTTGGGTGAGTTTGGCTGCTGCTGCGAGGCACGGCTCAGCTGCTGGGGTGCAGAGGGCCCTGGGGGCGCTTGGTGGGGTGGGCAGCGTGCTTGGCATCAGCGAGGGGACTCGGAGGCTGGGTGGTCTGGAAGGGAGAAGGCTGAGAAGCGATCTCCTCAAGGTCTGTCCGTACCTGAGGGGTGGGTGTCAGGATGAAGGGGCCAGGCTCTGCTCGGTGGGTGCAAGCTGGAGCCCAGGAGGTTCCACCTCGACAGGAGGAGAAACTTCTTTGGTGTGAGGCTGCTGGAGGCCTGGGGCAGGCTGTGGAGTCTTCTCTGGAGAGATTCCAAGCCCACCTGGACATGCTCCTGCATGACCTTCTCTAGGGGTTGGGCTGGATGATCTCCAGGGATCCTTTCCAGCCCCTGTAATCCTGTGGGTTTGTGTTAGTCCCAACTTGAATGGGTGCTAAAACTCATCTTGTCTCTCCTGCCCTCCCTGGGGTTCAGCCTGGGTTGTGTCTGCCTCTGAAATGTTTGGGGCTGCTCCTCAGGCATAACTCTGTGCTTAAGTTGTCTGATGATCGCCCTGGCTGCCTGCCTTTGGAGCTGCTGGAGCAACCACAGAGTCCTTTACTCTGCCTGGAAGGTTCTGTGAAAGGATTTGAGATACTGCTTGGAAAGGGTTATTTATTTTCTATTTTCCTCTATTTTTAATTTTCCTTTTATTTTGCATATTTTTTTCCCTTTTTTCCCCCTTTGGTTGTGCCTTTTTCCCCCCTTTGTTTTATTTGTTTCCCTTTTTGTTTCCCTTTTAATTTTTCCCCCTTTTATTTTATTTTTCCCTTTTATTTTCCCCCTTTTATTTTCCCCCCTTTTATTTTCCCCCCCTTTTATTTTCCCCCTTTTATTTTCCCCCCCCCTTTTATTTCCCCCCTTTTATTTCCCCCCCCTTTATTTTCCCCCTTTTATTTTCCCCCTTTTATTTTTCCCCCTTTTATTTTTCCCCCTTTTATTTTTCCCCCTTTTATTTTTTTCCCCCTTTTATTTTTCCCCCTTTTATTTTTCCCCCTTTTATTTTTCCCCCCTTTATTTTTCCCCCTTTTATTTTCCCCCTTTTATTTCCCCCCTTTTATTTCCCCCCTTTTATTTTCCCCCCCTTTTATTTTTCCCCCTTTTATTTTTCCCCCTTTTATTTTTCCCTTTAAATTTTCTTCCCCCTTTTATTTTATTTTTTCCCTTTTATTTTTCCCTTTTAATTTTTCCCTTTTTTTCCCCTTTTTCTTTTCTATTTTTTTTTCCTTTCATTTTCTATTTTTTTCCCCTTTCATTTTATACTTCCCCCCCCTTTATTGTCTATTTAGCTTCACACTTTCAAGCCTTCATTTCAAGCCCTGTGTGGGTTACACCTTGGGACTTGTGCCACATTTCACACAATCCAGGCTTGCCCTGGAGGCAAATTCAGGAGCCAGCCCCTGGCTCATCTCCTGCTCTTGGCAGCTACAGGGCTTGGGTGGTTTTCAGAGTCATTCGTGGAATGGGTTGGGATGGAAAGGAGCTTAAAGGTCATCCAGTGCCAAGCCCCTGCCGCGGGCAGGGACACCTCCCACCGGCCCAGGCTGCTCAAGGCCACATCCAGCCTGGCCTGGAGCACCTCCAGGGAGGGAACATCCACAGCCTCCCTGGGCAGCCTGTGCCAGAGTCTTCCCCAGCCTCCCTCTGAAGAATTTCTTCCTCACCTCCAGTCTCAATCTCCCTTCTTCCAGCTCCAATCCATTCCCTCTCATCCTGTCCCTCCCAGCCCTTGCCCAGAGTCCCTCCCCAGTGCTCCTGTAGCCCCTTTCAGGTACTGGAAGGCAGCTCTGAGGTCTCCCTGGATGTCTTCTCCAGGCTGAACTCCCCCAGCTCCCTCAGCCTGTCCTTGTAGCAGAGGTTCTCCAGCCCTCTGATCATCTTCATGGCCTCCTCTGCACCTCCTCCAGCAGTTCCATGCCCCCCTTGCCCGCAGCACAATCAGATTCACGCTGAACTGTGGAGGTTTATCGCAGCTGGGGTCGGCACACACAGCACTTCCAGAGGTTTATTGGTCATGGAGTCAAGAAGGTTGGGAGAAAACCTCCAAGACTGAGCCCAACCACACTGCCAGGTTCACTGCTAAACCCTCCCTGGAGACGTTCAGGATCAGCCTCGGGGGTGTCCCAGCGCTGGCTGCAGGGGGTTGGGACACTGTGCCCCTCAGCACCGCGTCCGCAGCGCTCTCTGAGCGCCCCCGGCCGGAGGGCTCCCCCGCTCTGCCCTGGCCGGAGGGCTCCCCGCTCTGCCCTGGCCGGAGGGCTCCCCCCCTGCCCTGGCCGGAGGGCTCCCCCCTCTGCCCTGGCCGGGGGCTCCCCCCTCTGCCCTGGCCGGAGGGCTCCCCCGCCCTCTGCCCTGGCCGGAGGGCTCCCCCCTCTGCCCTGGCCGGAGGGCTCCCCCGCTCTGCCCTGGCCGGAGGGCTCCCCCCCCCTGCCCTGGCCGGAGGGCTCCCCCGCTCTGCCCTGGCCGGAGGGCTCCCCCCCTGCCCTGGCCGGAGGGCTCCCCCTCTGCCCTGGCCGGAGGGCTCCCCCCCTGCCCTGGCCGGAGGGCTCCCCCCTCTGCCCTGGCCGGAGGGCTCCCCGCTCTGCCCTGGCCGGAGGGCTCCCCCTCTGCCCTGGCCGGAGGGCTCCCCCCCTCTGCCCTGGCCGGAGGGCTCCCCCCCTGCCCTGGCCGGAGGGCTCCCCCCGCCCTGGCCGGAGGGCTTCCCCGCTCTGCCCTGGCCGGAGGGCTCCCCCTCTGCCCTGGCCGGAGGGCTCCCCCGCTCTGCCCTGGCCGGAGGGCTCCCCAGCTCTGCCCTGGCCGGAGGGCTCCCCCTCTGCCCTGGCCGGAGGGCTCCCCCCTCTGCCCTGGCCGGAGGGCTCCCCCCTCTGCCCTGGGCAGCCTGATCCAGGCCTTAGCTACTTTTTCAGTGCAGACTTTTTCTGCCGATGTTCAGCCTAACCCGCCCCCCGCCCCCGGCACAACTTGAGGGCAATTCCCTCGTGTCCTGGTCGTTGTGAGCTGGCAGAGCAGACCCAGCCCTACCTCACCCCAGCTCCTTTCAGGCAGCTGTAGGCACTGGGGTGGCCTCCCCTCAGCTGCCTTTTCTCTGGGTGCTGAGACAAAGAGCTCCAGCTTTGAGTTCCTTTATCTCATCCAAGCTCAGCTGTGGCTAATTAACGCCTTCCTTTCTCTTTAATGAGCGGCTTTGGAGCCTGCTGTCCGGGGCAGGTCGAGGTGGGTTGTGCTGTGCCCTGTGAGTCACGGCGCAGCGGATACTGTGTCGGGTGGATACTGAAACTGCTTGGGGTTGACATGCAAATAGCTGCAGGGTTTCCCCTTTTGTTCCTTTCCTGGCAGGGGTAGTTTTCACCTGCTCACCCACACCGGCTCTCCAAACTCTGCGGTTAAGTCTCTTTGTTGGGGGGTGGGTTGGAGGTTGCAAGCAGCTTTTAGCAGGTTTTCGGCTCCTGGCTCTGCTGAGCACCTTCCCCATCGGCTCTGACCGTTCCTTTGGGGCAGTCAGGGGTTGCCTGGTTAGGAAGGTTTCTGTCCTGGTGGTTTTGTGACTCAGCTTCTTGTTTCCTCACCTCTGACTCGGAGGTTTCACCATAGAGTGGCTTAGGTGAAAAGGGACCTCGGGGGTCGTCACCTCTAACCTCCCCACCACGGGCAGGGACAGCTCCCAGCTAGGCTCAGCTGCTCAAGGCCTCACCCAGCCTGGCCTTGAACACCCCCAGGCAGGAGGCAGCCACAGCCTCCCTGGGCAGCCTGTGCCAGAGTCTCAGCAGCCTCCTGCTGAAGAACTTCTTCCTCAGCTCCAGTCTGACCCTGCTCTGCCTCAGCTGCCAACCATTCCCCCTTGGCCTGGCTCAAAGTCCCTCTGCAGCCTTCCTCTTAGATTCCCTCCCAGTGCCCTGATGGGGCCTGGCAGTTCCCAGTGGCAGGTCTCCAAGTCCCTCACCGTGCTGTGGCACTCCTGGCACTGGGCAGGGTGCCAGTGCAGCAGAGCTGTGCCAGTTGTTCTCTCACAGCTGTTTCCCAGGGGCAGAAGCAGCTCCCCTCTCCCCTGGGCACCTGGCTGCAGCTTCATCGAGTCATGGAATCCTGAAGGTTGGAACAAAAGCTCTGGAGATCATCAGCCCAAGCCCAGCATGGCCACTGAACCGTGTCCCAGAGTGCCATGGCCTCCTTCCTGGGACACCTCTGGGGTGGTCGCTCCTCCACCTCCCTGGGCAGCCTGTGCCAAGGCTGGGGAGGGCAAAGCAGCTGAGGGCCACATCAGCATCACACAGGGACTCGCTTTCCACCCTGGTTTCCTGTGGAGCTTGGGAGCAGTGGAAGTGGCTGAAGGCAGGCGCAGGTTGCTAGCCTGAGCTGATGACCACCCTCCCTTGTTTCCAGGTGTGTGCTGTGCACAGCTTCATCACTGCCACCATGACATCCCCAGGCTCAGCCCAGCCCCCAGCAGCAGACCCTGCCTGCAGACTCACGCTTGCCCAAGGGAACCAGGTAACTGCCTCTCCCCTTGGCTCCACTGCTTGCTCCTCCCCAAAGCTGAGGTCTCCTCCAGTGCATCCAAGCCCTCCTGAGCACCTCTGAGTCAGAGTTTGGCCTAACTGAGAGCAGGGCTTTCATCCTGAGGAGCTGCTGGCTTTCACCTTGAAGGTCTCCAGGGGTGAGGCCTCCTGGGCAGCCTGCTGCAGTGCTCCAGCAGCCTCCTGGGGCAGAGCTTGCTCCTCACATCCACTCTCAATCTGCTCTGCTCTCATCTCAAACCTGGGCCTGGCCCTGCAGGCCTCTGGGAGCAGTTCCTCTGCAGCCTGCTTGTAGCCTCCTTCAGGTCCTGGAAGCTGCTCTAAGGTCTCCCTGGAGCCTTCTCTTCCCCAGGCTGAGCAGCCCCAGCTCCCTCAGCCTGCCCAGGTCCCTCTGGCTGGATCCCTTCCCTCCAGCCTGTGTCTGCTGCACCACACAGCT
Source organism: Picus viridis (assembly GCA_033816785.1). Lineage (NCBI taxonomy): Eukaryota > Metazoa > Chordata > Aves > Piciformes > Picidae > Picus > Picus viridis. Next base: position 1,639,011 of record CM066602.1, read on the forward strand.
GGGTGTCATCAGCAGGCTTGCTGAGGGTGCACTCATCTCCTCCCTGGAGGTGCCCAAAGCCAGGTTGGATGAGGGCAGCCTGGGCTGGTGGGAGGTGTCCCCATGGCAGAGGGTTGGAGCTGGATGATCTTTGAGGTCCCTTCCAACCCACTCTGTGCCTCCAGGGCTCTGTGACCTCTTGTGCTTCGTGTTTCAGGTGAGACCCAGCCAGCCTCTGCTGGAGATTCTGCAGGCTGCAGGAGCCCAGGGGGAAACCTTCACACTGAAGGAGGTGAGCAGAGCTGCTGGGCACCGAGGCTCTGCCTGTCCCTGGTGGATGAGGCTCTTGGTGGGGAAGGGGTAGGGCTGGCAGCTCATTCCTCTGTCCCTGTCTGCACCAGGAGGTCATCCTGCCCTGGGGCTGTTGTGGTTGGAGTGGTCATCAATTGTCTGAGAGCCCTGAGAGGAGCTGGGGGAGGAGTGTGAAATGTGAGGGGAAATGATTTATCCTGGGCAGTCAGAAGCCTCTCTGTGGAGTCAGCAGAGCCCTCAGGCTGGGACAGATCACCCAGTCCCAGCCACTAAGCCAAGGCTGGGGCTAAACTGTGGCCCTCAGCACCACATCTCCATGGCTCTGGGGACTCCACCACCTCCCTGGGCAGCCTGAGCAGGGCTTGAGAGCCCTTTCAGGGCTGAAGTTTTCCTCATGCCCAGCCCTCCCCTGGCACAACTTGAGGCCATTTGTCCTCCTGCCACTTGTTCCTGGAGAGGAGAACCCAACCCCACCCCAGCTGGCTCCAGCCTCCTCCCAGGGAGCTGCAGAGAGCAGTGAGGTCTCCCTCAGCCTCCAGGCTGAGCACCCCCAGCTCCCTCAGCTGCTCCTCCCCAGCCCTGCTCTGCAGACTCTTCCCCATCTTTGTTCCCCCTCTCTGGGGCTGCTCCAGCTCCTCCCTGTCCAGAGTCCAAGGCTGGCTCCCTGCAGGGACCAGCATCTTCTCTTGGTGAGCTCAGGCTTTGCCTTGGGCACAGTCAGCAGCATTTTGGCGGTCCTGGCCTTCAGGGGACTCCCTGTGGTGGGCAGTGGGAGGTGGAACCTGCCTGAGGTGGAGCTCAGTGCCCTTTGCTTCCTCCCTTTGCCCTCTGGCTCGCTGCCTGGAGCTGGCAGTGTCCCCTGAGCTCTCAGAGCTGTGCAGCTGCAGCTCTTGGTCCTGCCCCTTGCAGGCTGCCTCCTGCGACAGGATGAGGGGCAGTGGGTTGGGGCTTGAGGAGGGCAGGCTGAGAGTGGAGAGGGGGAAGAAATCCTTGCCTGGGGGAGGGGGGACCCTGGGCCAGGGAGGTTGTGGATCCTCCCTCCCTGTTCAAGGGCAGCTGGCTGAAGCCTTGAGCAGCCTGAGCTGCTGGGAGGGGGCCCTGCCCCGTCAGCTCCTGCCCCTGCTGGCTTGAGGGCTCTTCCCTTGGCCACCTCCGGCGCAGTTCTCCTCCTTGCCAAGGGTTAATGGCTCCAAAACCCCAGCCCCTGGGTGGCAGAGACCCCCCCAGCCCGCAGAGGTGGCTGCAGAGCTGCAGAGGGAAGGCCTTGCCCAGGGCAGAGGTGGCTGAGGGTTTGCTGCCCCCCCAGGTGATGCATTTCCTGGGCCAGTACATCATGGTGAGGCAGCTCTACGACCAGAGGCAGCAGCACTTGGTGCACTGTGGAGGAGACCAGCTGGGAGAGCTGCTGGGCCTGGAGAGCTTCTCTGTCAAGGATCCAAGGTAGGCCAAAGCCTCCTCTCTGTGTTCTGCTGCAGGGCTGCTGAGACAGGAGGCTCTCTGGACTCCCTCTGCCCCCCAGGTGCCCTGCCCAGTGGCACAGAGCCCTCCCTGGCCCCCCAGGTGCCCTGCCCAGTGGCACAGAGCCCTCCCTGGCCCCCAGGTGCCCTGCTGAGTGGTCTGTGGAGGATACCTTGGGGAAATTTGGGTTGAGCTGCTTTATTCTGGAGCCAGGCTGAGAGGGCTGGGGCTGTTCAGCCTGGAGAGAAGGCTCCCTGGAGACCTTGGAGCAGCCTTGCAGTGCCTGCAGGGGGCTGAAGGAGAGCTGGGCAGAGACTTGTGACCAGGGCAGGGAGTGACAGGATGAGAGGTGATGGCCTCAGGCTGGGAGAAGCTGGGTCGAGACTGGATTTGTGTTAGAAATCCTTCCCCAGGAGGGTGCTGGGCACTGGCACAGAGAAGCTGTGGAGGCTCCAAGCCTGGAAGCGTTCAGGGCCAGGCTGGATGAGGCCCTGAGCACCATGGGCTGGTGGGAGGTGTCCCTGCCCCTGGGCTGGAGCTGGGTGAGCTTTAAGGTCCCTCCAAGTCAGCCCATCCTGTGGTTCAGCTGAGCCCAGTCCCTGGCTGGAAGGATGCTGTGGGATGCTCTGTGCTCACCTCCTGCCTTCTCTCCCCCAGCCCAGTCTATGACATGCTGAAGAGGAACCTGGCTGCTGCTGCTGCTGCCCTGGCAGGTAGGTTTGGCACTGTGGGCTCTCAGGTCTGCTCAGGGTAGTGCTGAGGTGAGCACGGAGCCTGAGAGGGGAGACGTGGATCTGCAGCTGGAGCAGAGGGCTGCTGGCACCTCCTTCAGCCAGCTGCCTCCTGTGTGTGCCCCAGCAGGAGCTGTGCCTTGGAGTCAGAGCTGTTGGGAGTCCTGCAGGCCTGGCCCAGCCCTGGGGCAGCAGCCACTGGGGGCAGCAGCCACTGGCTGCAGCAGCCTGCCCCAGCTCGGGGCCGTGGGCTGCAGGACCCCAGCCAAAGCAGCGCTCGGCTCCCAGCTTCAGACTCCTGCAGTGGCTCGGGCTGGAAGGGGCCTCAGAGATCCTCTCCAAGCTCCCCACCGGGCCCAGGGACAGCTCTCAGCCAGGCTCAGCTGCTCAGGGCCTCATCCAGCCTGGCCTGGAGCTCCCCAGGCAGGAGGCAGCCACAGCCTCCCTGGGCAGCCTGTGCCAGTCTCACCACCCTGGACTGCAGAACTTCTTCCTCAGCTCCCCTCTAACCCTGCTCTGCCTCAGCCTCAATCCCTTCCCCCTTGGGCTGGCTCTAGACCCCCTGATGAGAAGTCCCTCTGCAGCCTTCCTGCAGGATCCTTCAGGTCCTGGCAGGCAGCTCTGAGGTCCCCCCAGGGAGTTTCATGCCAGGCTGTGACTTCTCACTCTGACTTTATACTTCCATGGTCCTGAGCCCAAGCACAGAAGTGCTGCAAACCCAGCCAGGGAGCTCTGGGGCTCAAGCAAACACTTGGGACCTTTAAAGGTCACTGTCCAGCTCCTAAGAGAAAGCAAATCCCATCCAGTCCAATCCCATCCAGTCCAACCCAATCCCATCCCACCCAATCCATCTCCACTGGAAGTCCTTCAGTCATGAATGAAAGTCTGTCCCTAGAGCAGCCTCAGCTCCTGGCTCCCTTCAGCCACTTCCCCTTGGACAGCTGAGGAGCTGCACCTGGTTAAACCCATCCCCTGCTGGGGCAGCTGCAAGCAAGGCCTGGGGGAGCTGCCCCAGGAGAGCTCTGCCTTCCTGAGCTGGGGTCTCTGAGCAGGACTGTGGACTCAGGTCATGGAGTCACTGAGGTTGGAAAAGGCCTCTGAGGGCATCCAGGTCCAGCATCACCCCAGCACCAGCATGGCCACCAAGCCCTGGCCCCAGGAGCCATGGCCACAGGCTTCTGGAACAGCCCCAGGGCTGGGGGCTCCAGCACCTCCCTGGGCAGCCTCTGCCAGTCCCTCTTGCAGCAAAGAAATTGTTCCTCATGTCCAACCTAAACCTCCTCTGGTGCAGCTTGAGGGCCACAGCTCCTCCCAAAGGCTCAGCCTCCCCTTGCACACCACACAGGAGCTGCTGCAAAGGTAGAGACTGAGAAGGCACAGCCCTGGAGTGCTTTGTCCTCTGCTCTGAGCCTTGTGCTGGTGCCTCTGAGCTCCCCTCTCCTTGCTTGACCTCAGTGGACTCTGCTCTGAAGATGTTGCCTGCAGAGTAACTGTGTGAGTGCTGTTCCCTGGTCATTCCCTGTGGCAGTGGACATGGAGAGCAAAGGATCCCAGCCAGGCCCCCTCTCCTCTGCTGCCCTGTGGCCCTGGCTGTGGGGCTCTGGGGCTGTGGGGCTCTGGGGCTGTGGGGCTCTGGGGCTGTGGGGCTCTGGGGCTGTGGGGCTCTGGGGCTCTGGGCCTGTGGCTGTGCCAGTCAGAGCATCCTGGAAAGCCTCAGGTTGGAAAAGGACCTTAGAGATCATCTGCTGCAGCCTCCCTGCCCTGCTGCTGCTCCTGCCAGGAGGTGATCTCTGAGTCCTGCCACCGTGGCTGCTGCTGTGTGAGTGCATGGGAGCCCACCCAAGCTTGGCAGACCAGACCTTGAGCACATCCATTGGCATCCTGCAATGGGTTGGGCTGGCAGGGAGCTCCACAGCTCACCCAGTCCAAGCCCTCTGCAGCCAGCCAGGACATCCTCCACTGCAGCAGGCTGCTCTGAGCCCTCTCCAGCCTCACCTTGAAGATCTCCAGGGATGGAGCCTCAAGCACCTCCCTGGGCAGCCTGCTGCAGTGCTCCAGCAGCCTCCTGGGGCAGAACTTGCTCCTCACATCCACTCTCAATCTGCTCTGCTCTCATCTCAAACCAGTGCCCCTGGGCCTGGCCCTGCAGGCCTCTGGGAGCAGTTCCTCTGCAGCCTGCCTGTAGCTCCCTTCAGGAACTGGAAGCTGCTCTTAGGTCTCCCTGGAGCCTTCTCTTCCCCAGGCTGAGCAGCCCCAGCTCCCTCAGCCTGTCCTTGTGGCAGAGGTTCTTCAGCCCCCTGAGCATTTTCATGGCTTCCTCTGGACCTGCTCCAGCAGCTCCAGGTCCTTCTTGTGTTGGGGGCTCCAGAGCTGGCCCCAGCCCTGCAGGGGAGGTCTCCCCAGGGCAGAGCAGAGGGGCAGGAGCCTCTCTCTCCATCCCTGGCCACGCTGCTTTGGACTCAGCCCCGGCTGCCCTTGGCCTCCCGTGCTGCCAGTGCCCATTGCTGGCTCCTGCCCAGCTTCTGCCCCACCAGCACCCCCAGGCCTTCTGCAGGGCTGCTCTCAGCCTCATCCTCCCTCAGCCTGGGTTGGTGGCTGGGATTGCCCTGAGCTGGGTGCAGGACTGAAGAGCCAGAGGGCTTGAAGAGGCCTCCCCAGCCCTGCTGTGTGACAGCTGCTTGTGTTCCTTCTCCCCAGCAGTGCCTCTCAGCACAGCACTGTGCAGATCTCCTCAGGCACTTACTTCTGACTACACTTGGAGCAGTGAAAGTGGCTGCAGCACATCTTGCTAATCAAGCCTGAGCTCTTCCAGGAGGCTCTTTGGTGTCCTCTCTCTCCAGGGTGACTCAGACCAGGCAGAAACCTCTCTTGAAGGACACTGTGAGGAGTCTCTGTTGGACTTCCACAGGGGAAACCTTCCCAGCTGGGAAATGCTGCTCCTCACAGGCTGCTTCAGCCTAATTGGCTTCCCTGCCAGCGTTGGAAGGGTTAAGTCCTCTCCTCTGCCAGGCCCTCTGCAGGCCTGCAGGAGTCACTTGGCTTCTGCTTTCCTTCAGGTGTGAGATACACGGCTGAGTGCAGGAGCCGTGGGGTGCTGGGGCGGCTGGCAGGGCGGCTGAGCTCCGGGCCGGCGGGCAGGGGACGTGGGCCGGCGCCCTGGCGAGCTCTGGCCCTGGGCTTTGCTCCTCTTCGTGGCCCAGAAGCGGTCAGGAGGGGTTCACCTTCCAGCCTGCAGCAGCAGTTTGTGTTGCCTTCAGCCCAGGGCCGTGGCTCAGGACTCTTCTGGCTGCCTGGGCTTCAGCAGGGAGCTGCTGTGCTCCGCTGCCAGGGGAGCGGGCAGGAGCCAGCCCTCGCCATCTGCTCTTCCCTGGCAGCTCGCTGCTCAAAGCTGCCCAGGTGCAGCTCTGCTGCTGTGCAGGAAGCTCTCTCTGAGCTGGGCTGGGTTTGCTCTCTGGGCTTTGCTGGCCCCGAGAGCTCACTGGAAGGGCAGAATCCCCTGGCTTCAGCTGTGGCATGGATCAGTACCCAGCTGCCCAGGAAGCCGCTTGCTGGGCAGGGAATTGCCCTTGCTTCAGGCCAGGCCTTGCTCTTCATGCCCACATCCCCGGGGCGAGGTTCTGCTGTCTCCTCAGGGAGAGGGCTGCTGTCCTCAGGGATTTATGGATCACAATGGCTTGGGTTGCAAGGGACCTTGAAGATCATCCTGTCCCTGCCTCCCTGCCCTGGGCAGGCACTCCTCCCACCAGCCCATCTTGCTCAGGGCCTCATCCAGCCTGGCCCTGAACCCTTCCAGGGAGGAGGCAGCCACAGGCTCGCCACAGGCTCTCCCCAGCCTCCCGCTCTCGCCACCTTCTTCAGCATGAGTCCGGTCCAGCTTTCAGAGGAGCATCCCCAGGCTGTGCCGCAGCTCTGGCTCCCTGCCCGTGTGCAGGTCCCTCGGGCCGGGGCCCTGGGCTGGTGGTGGCGGGGCACGGAGCAGCCCCTGCGGAGGAGGAGCTTCACCTCGGTCACAGCCTGCCGGCTCCTCGCGCCCAGGCGTGGCGGAGCGACGAAGGGCTCTGCTTCTCTTCAAGGCTTCCGCGCGGTGCCGGGCTGGAAGGGACCCCGAGGATCCGGCTCCAGCTCGCCGGCCGCGGGGGATCCGCCGCCTCCCCGGGAGGCGCTTCCAGCCGCGCCCACCGAGCGGGCTGGGTCGGAAGGGATCTTGAGGATCGCCCGGTTCCGAGCCCCCCGGCGTTGCCAGGGCCCCCTCCCACCCCACCGGGCTGCAGGGTGCCAGCTCCTCTTCTGGATTCCCACGGGAATCTCCCCGGCCTCGGCTCTTCCCCGTCGCTCTCTCCCCCGGGGGAGTCCGCGTCCCGCCAGGGCTTCCTTAGAGGTCTGCCGGGCCCGGCCGGCCGGCTGCTGGCCGCAGCCCCCTGTGTTGTGAGAAGGAAGGTTGTTTCTCTTCTTTTGCCTGCCGTCTAGATGCTGCAGAGACTCTCCCCCAGGAGCGGAGCGTCGGTAGGCCCAGCCAAGACCAGCTGAAGGTAAACCCGGTGGTTTCTTTTCTTGTACAGAGTTGCCCCTTCTCTGTACCTGTGCATGGTGGACTGCCAGAACTTTCTGTGCTGCTTGGCTGCCAGGTCCTCACCTTCCTGAAAAGTTCTTGGGAGTCCACAGGGCAGGGACAGAGTGACCCTTCTCTGTTCTCCTCCTGACCGAGCGCCGGGCTCTGAGCGCGGCCCTCCGGGGTGTAGCACTTCCGGTCCTCCCTTCCTCCAGCCTGCCCTGCAGTGGTCGTTTCCCTTCCTGCCTTTCCCTCCTCTCCTTCCCCCAGCCCTTCTCTTTGGAGCAGGAGTTGCCACGTCCTGGAGCGGTGGCTTGCCTGCTTTGGTGTTGTGCTGGTTCAGCAGGGTCTGGCTGTCAGGGGCCTGCAGGCGGAGCCTGCCACCTGGGACGAATCTTTGCACCTCCGAACGTGCAGCCGTGGGGTGAAGGTTGCCTGAGCTGGGAGGTGGCCGGGGGAGAGAGGGCCAGAGACTCACTGGGAATCACAGCCCCTCCCCCCAAAAAAAAATGGGCAACTCTTTTTGGGCTTCTGCCAAGCTGAAGGTTTTTCCTAGGTTGCCACAGTGCTGTCTGTGCTGACTCCAGAGGCAGCAGCGTCCTGCCAGGGCTAACAGGCTCAGAACCTTCTCAGCTCTCTTCATAACCTCTTGGTCTTGGACTGCAGCTGGTGGCTGGGACTGGAAGTGCTACATCCCCTTGTCCCTGTAAGCTCTGCTGGGCTAACATCTGCTGCTTCTCCTTCCTCCATGCAGTGTAGCCAGCAAGAAGGAGGCTCTGTGGCTGGGATCATGGAGGGTGAGAGCGCTGCAGCTGCTTGGTCTACCTCAGAGCCCCAGTGTGAGCATTGTGAAGGTGAGTGGCAGCCCTCCTGCGTCACCCAGTGTGCTCTGCCCCTTCACTGGGACAAGCTGAGCTCTGCAGCAGCAAAGTCACAGAATCCCAGAGTGGCTCAGGCTGGAAGGGACCTCAGAGATCATCTCCTCCAACCTCCCCACCGTGGGCAGGGACAGCTCTCAGCCAGGCTCAGCTGCTCCAGGCCTCATCCAGCCTGGCCTTGAGCACCCCCAGGCAGGAGGCAGCCACAGCCTCCCTGGGCAGCCTGTGCCAGAGCCTCAGCACCCTGGACTGCAGAACTTCTTCCTCAGCTCCCCTCTAACCCCAGCTGAGGGAGCTGGGCTTGCTTAGCCTGGAGAGAAGGAGGCTTAGGGGAGACCTCATTGCTCTCTCCAACTCCCTGAAGGGAGGTTGTAGCCAGGTGGGGGATGGGCTCTTCTTCCAGGCAAGCAGCACCAGAACAGGAGGACACAGTCTCAAGCTGTGCCAGGGGAGGTTTAGGCTGGAGGTTAGGAAGAAGTTCTACCCAGAGAGAGTGATTGCCCTTTGGGATGGGCTGCCTGGGGAGGTGGTGGAGTCCCCATCCCTGGAGGTGTTCAGGAGGAGACTTGATGGGGGGCTTGGTGCCATGGTTGAGTTGATAGGTGGTGTTGGATTGGTTGATAGGTTGGACACCATGATCTTGAAGGTCTCTTCCAACCTGGTCTGGTCCATTCCATTCCATTCCATTCCATTCCATTCCATTCCATTCCATTCCATTCCATTCCATTCCATTCCATTCGACTCCACTCCCAGCAGATGGCTGGAAGGCAGAGCAGGAGAGGCTCCTCAAAGCCAGCTGGGGACAGGCTTTCCTGTCTTTCCTGCTCTCTCCAGTGCTGTGGCTGTGCCATGACTTAGACTCTGCTTGGCTCTTGCAGACAAAGACTTGATAGAAAACCTCTCCAAAAGCAGGAAGCCTAAACTGGACCTGGTGTTTGAGGAGTGGGATGTGGCTGGCCTGCCCTGGTGGTTCTTGGGCAACCTCAGAAGCAATTACAAGTCCAGAAGTAATGGATCAACAGACATTCAGACCAACCAGGTGTGTGGAGGCTCCACCCAGGTGTGTTGTGGTCTCTTCCTCTCCTCTTTTGCCTTCCCAGTGCATAAAATCCTCTTTCCTTTCTTGCCCCCTTTCCCATTCCAAGATTTTCAGCCTCTTCCCTTCTGTGTGTTCCAGCTGGTTGGTTCCCTTTAGTGTTCTTAACCAAACCTGGTGCCCTCTGAAGGCTGTGGTCAGCCCTTGTGGGTGCTGCTGCACTCCAGAGCAGTGCTTGGGGCTCAGGAGTTGTCCCTTTTGCTGGGCTGGAAGCTGTTCCCAAGGGGTGAGCAGGGGGAACGAGCCCTTGTGGGAGCTGCTCCTTTCCTCCCCCAGCTGCCCAGGGCTGGAGAAGGCTCTTAGTGAGGAGGAGGGGGAGGTGATGGCTGTGGCTGCTGCTGTCCTTCAGCTCTGAGTGCTTTCTGCCTTCTCTCCCCACCAGGACATAGACACTGCCATTGTTTCAGATACTACTGATGACCTGTGGTTCCTCAACGAGGGCCCAGCAGAGCAGAGCAGTGCTGCAGCCAAGGTGGAAGCTGCTGACTGCCAGGAAGGGAAGGAAGGTGACAACAAGGTAGCTTTGCAAGCAGCCAGAGCGTGTCTGTGTGTGTTCCACAGGCTGGGCCTGCTCCTGGAGGAGCTGCAGCCACACCAAGAGCCTCAGCTGGGCTGTGGAAAAGGCTCCCAGCACTCTGTGCCTGGTGGGGGTGAGAGCTCTGCTGTGGAGTCAAGCTGCTGGGTTTGGGGGGCAGTGGCTCCAGTTACAAGGCACAAAAGTGATCACAAAGCAATTAAACTCCAGCAGCACCAGGGGTGGAAAACCTCTGCTCTGGGGACAGGCTGAGGGAGCTGGGGGTGTTCAGCCTGGAGAAGACATCCAGGGAGACCTCAGAGCTGCCTTTCAGTACCTGAAAGGGGCTACAGGAGAGCTGGGGAGGGACTCTGGGCAAGGGTTAGGAGTGGCAGGATGAGAGGGAATGGATTGGAGCTGGAAGAAGGGAGGTTGAGCCTGGAGATGAGGAAGAAATTCTTTCCAGTGAGGGAGGGGAGGCTCTGGGACAGGAAGGTTGTGGCTGCTCCCTCCCTGGAGGTGTTCAGGGTCAGGTTGGGTGAGGAAGCTGGGCTGGTGGGAGGTGTCCCTGCCCATGGCAGGGGGCTGGAACTGGATGAGCTTCAAGGTCCCTTCCAAGCCATCCTGTGAGGCTGTGAATGAACTTGTGACTGGCAGAGGAAAAGTCTCAGTTTCCATTGTGGTAGAGGTCAGGGGAAGAGCCTGGCCTGACTCTGGGTGTGGGGTGCCAGCTGAGGTGGCAGGCAGACTGGGCGTGGGGGAAGGAGCCCACTCTGTCCATGAGGCTGAGGCCAGGATGTCTTCCCTGCAAAGGAGCAGCACCACTCAGCCCTGCCTGCGTGCTGGTGTGCAGCAGGCAGAGGCCTCAGCTGAGCACAGGCAGAGAGAGCTTGAGAGCAGCCCAGCAGCAGCTGGCAGCACCCTGGAGCCCGGGACACAAAGTGGCTTTGCTTCCCCTTCCACCAGGGCTGGCCTCAGGGCCGGGGGGGATTACCCAGGCAGCTGCCTTTGGGCCTCCGGTGCCAGGCACAGCCTCAGTCAAGACTCCTCTGCCCCTCTAACACTTTCCCCTCTCTCCAGGTGCCTGAGGAAGATGGTTTGCATGACATGGAGGATTCCCAGTGCCTGAGTGACGACACAGACACAGAAGCTGCTCCCGAGGTAGGACCTGAGCCCAGCAGTGCTCTGACCCACCCCAGCCAAAGACACCAAGAGCCTCTCCCAGCCACAGAGGAGTCCTGGAGCTTAATGCTTGCAGCCACTTCGGGGGGCAGAGTGAGAGGGGTCAGGTGTGGGCAGCAGGTGGGGAGAGAGGGTCCTGCCCCTCTGCCCCCTCTGCCCTGCTGAGACCTCACCTGCAGCACTGTGTCCAGCTCTGGAGCCCTCCCCACAGGCTCTGAGTGGATTCTCTTCTCGCCTCCGAAGCAGTGACAGCTTCAGAGCTGGGCTGGGCACCCAGCCCCCAGAGGGGCCTTGCTCTTGGCACAGAAACTCCCTGCTGCAAAGGCCTTTCCCTGGAGTGGGGGCAGCTCCCTTCAGTGCCTGCAAAGGGCCTGCTGTAGGTTTCTGCATCCCTGCCAAGGCCTGGCCTCCAAACTTCCTCCCAGAGCACAGTGTGCAATTAACCTCCTTAGGACAGGCCTGGATGGTGTTAGTGCTGACTTCACATAGCATTAGGCTGCCCGTGCTGGAAGCTGAGGACCTAACCTTCATTCCCTTCCTGGCTGTGCTCATCATGAGTGAAATGACCCCCAGTGGCTGCCCCTGCTGGCAGAAGGGATGAAGGGTGTAGAGATCCTGAAGTGGCTTGGCTTGGAAGGGACCTCCAAAGCTCAGTCCAAGGCCCCTGCGCTCAGCAGGGACATCCTCCACTGGAGCAGGTTGCTCAGGGCTTTGTCCAGCCTCACCACCAGGGGTGGATCCCCAACCCCCTCCCTGGGCAACCTGCTGCAGTGTTCCAGCAGCCTCCTGGGGCAGAACTTGTTCCTCACATCCAATCTCAATCTGGCCCCCTCTCATTTCAAGCCATTGTCCCTCCTTCCTTCCTCCCTCCTGGCCTTCAGCCCTCTGGAAGGCTCCAGTGTTCTCAAGCTGTGCAGGTTATTGAGCTGCCAGTGTCTCACTCTCGAATGCAAGGGCAGAGGCTCCTGGCATCAGTCCTGCCCAGCCTCACTAACCACAGAGCATCTGTTCCAGCTGCACAGTTAATGGCATCTTGCTTGGTGACCCAGCACAGCAGGAGCTGCCCAAGTTCAGAGCAGTGGTTCAGCTGTCCCATGCCAGGGACATCCTCGTTTGTCAGGCAGGAAGTGCCTAGGAGAGGCTTCCAGGCTCACAGCTGCTGGTGCCATCAGCTGCAGACGACATCAGGATCCACCTCTGCTGCCCCACAGCAAAACCTCCCACTGCAGGCAGGCTGCAGGGCTGGGAGAGCAGAAGGGCAGCTGGAAGATTTAGACTAGATGTGAGGAGCAAGTTCTGCACCAGGAGGCTGCTGGCACACTGCCACAGGCTGCCCAGGGAGGTGGTTGAGGCCTCATCCCTGGAGATGCTGAAGGGCAAGGCTCTGAGCAGCCTGCTCCAGGGGAGGAGGTCCCTGCTGAGTGCAGGGGGCTTGGACTGGGTGAGCTGTGGAGCTCCAGCCCAGCCCAGCCCAGAATCCTGTGACAGACCTTAATGCTTGAGGGATCTGCATCTGTGGAACCATGGGGCAGCCTGCAGCTCTTGCTGAGCACTGCTCAGCTCCCCTCTGGAGCTGCTCTGCTCCAGGCTCTCAGCCCCAGGGCTCTCGGCCTCTGCTCCTCCCAGCGCTGCTCCAGGCCCCTCAGCATCCTTGTAGCCCTCACTGGGATTCCCTCCAGCAGTTCCCTGTCCCTCTTGGGCTGGGGAGCCCAGAACTGGACAGAAAGCTCCAGATGTGGCCTCACTAGGGTAAAGTAGAGGGGGAGGAGGAGGACTTCCCTCAGCCTGCTGGCCACGCTCTGCATGCACCCCCAGAGCCCTCCTGGGCCACAGGGGCACCCCCACTCCCTTCCCCCCCGCCGCGTAACCTGCTGTCCCCCAAAGCTTTCTTGGGTCTCTTGGTGAAGCTTCTCTGCTGCTTTTCCTGGGTGGACTGTGCAAGACTCAGCTGTGGTCCTCTTTGTCTTTGCCCCCTCCCCCAGGACTGCTGGCAGTGCACCAAGTGCAAGAAGTTCAACTCCCCAGGCAAGAGGTACTGCTACCGCTGCTGGGCCCTGCGCAAGGACTGGTACTCGGACTGCCCCAGGCTGCCTCACGCCTTTTCCCTCTCTGACATCGATGCCATGCAGAAGCAGAAGGAGGAGGATGAAGGGATAGATGTCCCAGACTGCAGGAGGACTGTCTCGGCTCCCGTTGGCCAGCCCGAGGAGCTGTTCGTGGTCGAAGCTAAGCCCCGGGGGCTGCCTGCAGCTCCCTGGAGTCGCTGGATCTGGCCCGAGGCTGTGAGAGCGAGGAGCAGGCCCTGCTGCGCTTCCCCAGCCAAGAAGGGAGGAGGAGGAGGAGGAGATAGAGTCCTTGGAGAGCATCAAGAAGCTGCTCAACCCTTGCTTCCTGTGCCAGCACAGACCCCGGGATGGGAACATCGTCCACGGCAGGACTGCTCACCTCGTGGCCTGCTTCAGGTGCGCCAGGATGCTGAAGAAGAGGAGATCTCCCTGCCCGGTGTGCAGGAAGGAGATCGAGCTGGTGATCAGGATCTTCATGGGCTAGCTGTGGCCCTGCAGGCCCTGCTCCACCACAGCTCCTCTTGCACTCACACAAACCCTGACTGCACAGCTCAGCCCCTGAATACCAAAGAAGAATTAAGGTTTGACTCTGTCCCAGGAACGCCGAGGGAAGTCCTCTGGCCCTGAGGAGCCCTCTGCCCTGGCCCTGAGGAGCTTGGGCCCCCAGGAGCCCTCTGCCCTGGCCCCCCAGGAGCCCTCTGCCCTGGCCCTGAGCCCCCCAGAGCCCTCTGGGCCCCCAGGAGCCCTCTGCCTTGGCCCCGAGGAGCCCTCTGCCCTGGCCCTGAGGAGCTTGGGCCCCCAGGAGCCCTCTGCCCTGGCCTTGAGGAGCCTGGGCCCCCCAGGAGCCCTCTGCCCTGGCCCTGAGGAGTCTGGGCCCCCCAGGAGCCCTCTGCCCTGGCCCCCAGGAGCCCTCTGCCTCCCTCCCCTGGTGGATGACCATTGAAACAAGAAGCCTGGAGGGAGCAGGCAGTGATCAGCACTTTGCTCTCTCGCTCCAGCTTTGACGCTGTCTCCACCTCCCAGTTCCAGCTCAGGGCTGTCAGCAGGGGTCTCACAGCTGCTCCTGGAAGCAAACTCCTTTTGGAGAGACTTGGGCTGCTGGAGTGGTGCTGCCCAGCAGGTCAAAGCCCTGGGCAGTGCCTTCTGAGGGAGGAATTCTGCATCTTGAGGAAAGAGAGAGGAGGGCTGGGAAGGAGGCTGGGTGGAAGGGAAGATGTTTGCCACGTGGAGAAGCCATTTCTCCAAGGATCAGCTCTCCTGAGGGCACCGAGATGCTGTCTGCTTTGTGGGGAGGGTTTGTTGTTGCTGTTGTTGTTGTTGTTCAGGGTGGGTTTGTTAGCTAAGGTGAAGGTCTTCTGGCTCCCAGAGCTGACATCAAGTCCTGCCAACCTTTTCCTCTGTGGCTGGCTGGGGCCACAGAGCAGATGGCAAAGGAGCAGAGTCCCACCCTTGGCTGTTGGAGCTTTGGGTCTTACACTTTGTTAGCTGTTGGAGCTTTACCTTTCTGGTGGTTCCCTTTTTTCCCTCCCCCTGCTGTCTTGCACAGCCTTGCTGGAGCCTGCCCAGCCCCAGCTCAGCTCAGCTCAGCTCAGCTCAGCTCAGCTCAGCTCAGCTCAGCTCAGCTCAGCTCAGCTCAGCTCAGCAGCTGCATTAAGGCAGAGCAGCTCCTGGGCATCTTTTGGGATGTTCTCATAGCTCCTGCCTGCCTCATCTCATCAAGCCAGGCCAGGCAGGAGATGCTTCACACTTCAGTGTGTGAAGTGCCTTTAAAGACAGGATTCGAGGGGGCAAGAACCATTCCTGTGAAGCCCTGTTTGCTGCTGATTCATCTGTGGACTGTGCTTGGTGTTAGTTTGGTTTCCACTTCCTCCACTGATTGCCTCTTCCCTGGGATTCAGCTTCAGATCTCCCAGCATTCAGCTCGTCCTCCAGAGCTGGGCCATGCTTGCTCTTCAAACTCAGCTGGAATTTGGTGTTTCCAAGGTCTGGGGTCCTGCTGGGATCCTGCTGGGATCCTGAGGCCCTGCTCTGAGATCCTTGCCTAGGGTGTGTTCAGATCTTCCTCAGCCTTCCCCCTCCTGCAGGGCTTGGGAGAGAGCCTGCAGCACACAGAAGGTGGCTGCAGAGCCTTCACCCTTCCTGCCTGTGGGCCCTCAGCACAGTGCAGAGCAAACCCTGCTCTGCCAGCCCCTCTGGAATCCCCTCCTCTGGGAAGCAGAGCTGACAACAAGGGGGAAGAGAAGATGGAGCTCCTGCCTTGGTGCTTCCCTGGGCTGTTTCCCCCTTGTGCTCCACTCTCCTTGTGCTGGTGCAGCCATAGCAGGTCAGAGGCATGCGGCAGGAGGTCCTTGCAGGGGTCCCAGCAAGCTGCCAGGTCACAGCTGGGGGTTCCTCTGCAAGGGTCTCCCAGGAGGTGCTGGCCAGTCCCTGCCAGTCCCTGCCTGAGGCCAGCTCCGCTTTGTGTGTCCCATGGGATTGTGATCATTGGTCTTGAGACCTCTGTGGGTGGCTGTTGTGTACAGTTGCAATTGAAAAGCCCTGGAGGAGAGCAGAGTGACGCTGGGGGGGTTGTTGGGGGATTTTTTGGTGCACTATGTAAAGTCCATGGGGGTCAGTCCCCATGGAGAAGCTGACTTCCTGCTGCCTTGACTCAAGGGCTGTGCAGTTGCTGTTGATGCACTTTAGTCATGCTAAGATCCAGCAGCTTTCCTGCCTGGAATCACAGGAGGAAGGTCCTGCCAGGGAGCTCCTTCCCTTGTTCCCCCCAGGCAGCTCCTTCCCTTGTTCCCCAGGCAGCTCCTTCCCTTGTTCCCCAGGCAGCTCCTTCCCTTGTTCCCCAGGCAGCTCCTTCCCTTGTTCCCCAGGCAGCTCCTTCCCTTGTTCCCCAGGCAGCTCCTTCCCTTGTTCCCCAGGCAGCTCCTTCCCTTGTTCCCCAGGCAGCTCCTTCCCCTCAGTGAAGGCTCCTTTGGAAGGTCCCAGAGGGAGAATGATGACAGGAGGAACCTGGGCACTGCTCTGCGTCTCTGTTCCTAGCTGAGCAAGGAGCTCCCTGGATCCTGTGCGTGCTCTGGGGCCTGCTGGCCACCAGCAGGCAGGGCCAGGATGCTGGCAAAGGGGATGCTGGGAGCTTGGTCTGTCAAGAACAGGCCCCACAGATGAGATGAGGGTTCCAGGGTATGCCTTTGGAACAGCTCCAGAAGCACAGATGACCTCCAAACACCAATTTCTCTGCCCTGGGAGGTCCTCCTTTGGTTGTCAGTCCACACTGCCTGGGGTTGTCCTTGCTCCTCTGCTGCTGCTGCCACAGGCTGGCTCCCACAGCTTGCTCTCTGCACCCTCCTGTGCTGGCAGCAGGCAGCTCTGTGCCTGCAGCTCTGTGCCTGCAGCTCTGGGCTCCTTTACCCTGCCAGCAGGCACTTGCTGTGGGGCCATCCCCCTCCCATGGTCTCTGTCTCCTGCCAGACCACCACAGCTGAGCTGATCTCAAGCCTGTGGGGAGAGGTCTGAGAAGCTCCTTGGGAGGCAGGCAAGAAGCTGTTGTCCCTCTAGCAAAGAGCAAAGGCTTTGCTGTTCTGGGAAGAGCAATTTCCTGCTGGATCTTCCTCCCCAGCATCCTTCCCTGCAGCTCCTTCTTCCCAGATGGATTCCCCCCACCCCCACAGCCACTGCAGCACCGAGCCAGGAGGGTGTTTGCCAGGCAGCCTCTGTGTGTTTGCACTACTTCAAGCCCCACAGGTAAGGAGCACAGGGGTTAGATGGACCCCACTGTGTCACCTGCCCCTGAAGTGAATTAAACTCAGCATATTCTCTGACCCCCCCCTCCAGCTTTGTCCTTTCCTTTGGGTTGGGTTTCAGGGGAAAACCTCTCAGGAAGGGCTTCTGACCACTTCAGCAGCCCGAGGTCTGCCTGCTTCCCCTCTTCCAGGGAGGGGGGAGGACCTCCCTCCCAGGAGGACCCTGCCTTGCAGCTGGGAATGGAGCCTGCAGCCTCCAGGCTTCGTGTTTGCAGCTTCAGCTCCTGCCCCAGCCTGGCTCTGGCTGCTTTGAAGCTGCTTCCCCACTCCTCTTGCCATCAGGTTCCCAGGATGTCCAACCACCTTCTGTCCCAGCATCCCAGCCTGCAGGGGTGGGAAGGGACCTCTGGGGGACCATCCAGTCCAACCCCAGCCTGCAGGGGAAGGGACCTCTGGGGACCATCCAGTCCAACCCCAGCCTGGTGGGGAAGGGACCTCTGGGGGATCATCCAGTCCAGCCCCAGCCTGCAGGGGAAGGGACCTCTGGGGACCATCCAGTCCAACCCCAGCCTGGTGGGGAAGGGACCTCTGGGGGATCATCCAGTCCAGCCCCAGCCTGCAGGGGAAGGGACCTCTGGGGACCATCCAGTCCAGCCCCAGCCTGGTGGGGTGGGAAGGGACCCCTGGGGCTCATCCAGCCCAGCCTCAGCCTGCAGGGGCTCAGGGGGGGGCATGGTGTAGCAGCAGGATCTGGGGCAGGGCCATGTTGGCAGCTGGCTGTGAGCCTGGGCACAGCCCCACAGGCAGCAGCTCTCGGGGGCTGTGCAGCTGTGCAGACCTTGTTCTCCTTCCAGGCAGTGCCAGGCAGCCCCCAGTGCCAGGCAGCCCCTCCTGCTCTGCCTGCTGTGTGCTCTGCTGGGAGGAAGCAGAACTCCCCTGGGCCCTGGGCTCTCCCCTTCCCTCGGGGCCTCCTTGGCAGAGTTGGAGGTTCTTCTCCTTCCTAGAAAGAGAACATGGAGCCTTAAAATGATGGAAGCACCCCAACAGCTGCCTCCCTGGCTGGAAGCCCAAGTGCACAACCACTGCCATGGAGCTTCTGTGCCAGGGGAGAGGAGAGCAAGAGGGGAGAGACCTCAGGGCAGGTTCTCTGTGGCTCACTGCTGGCTCTGTCCCCCCGGGGCAGCTTCTCTGTCAGGGAACCACAGAATGGTTGGGTTGGGAAGGACCTCAAAGCTCATCCAGTGCCAACCCCCTGCCATGGGCAGGGACACTTCCCACCGGCCCAGGCTGCTCAAGGCCTCATCCAGCCCGGCCTTGAACCCCTCCAGGGAGGGGACAGCCACAGCCTCCCTGGGCAGCCTGTGCCAGAGTCTCACCTCCCTCACTGGGAAGAATTTCTTATAGAATCATAGTATCAGTCAGGGTTGGAAGGGACCACAAGGATCATCTAGTTCCAACCCCCTGCCATGGGCAGGGACACCCCACACTAGATCAGGCTGCCCAGATCTTCCTCCTCTCCAGTCTCAATCTCCCTTCTTCCACCTCAAATCCATTCTCCCTCATCCTGGCACTCCCAGCCCTAGTCAGAAGCCTCTCCCCAGCTCTCCTGTAGCTCCTTCAGGTGCTGGAAGGCTGCTCTGAGGTCTCCCTGGAGCCTTCTCCAGCTGTCCCTGTTGGCCTAGACGAGCTTTCAAGTCCCTCTCCCACCCCCTGCAGCCTGGGATTCTCTGGGCCCAGCTTCCCCGGGCTGCAGCAGAGGCTTTCCCCTCCCTGGTGCTGAGCTGCTCCCTCCGCTGCAGACGTTCGTGAGCCTCCCGTTAGCTGTGGCTTTGCCCATCCCCTCCGCGGGCTTGCCGGCCGGGCGCTGGGCAGCCCGTGGGTGCGGGCAGGGCAGAGGGGCAGTGCCTGCCCCAGCTGCATTCCCCACGCTGCCATCGGCTGTGCTCCGCTGCCTGCGGGGGAGGGGAAGGAGCTGCCTCCTGCCCTTGCTGCAGGGGAGATTTGATTCATCCCCTCAGTGACTTTGTCTGGGTTTAATGTTCCTTAGGTGCCACCTCCAGCTCTCCTCTCCCCATCTGCTCCCTCTCCCAACCCTTCCCCATAACCTGGTTTGTGCAATTACTGCACCCAAATGAAATGTTTACTGGAGAGCCTCCCACTTCCCTTCTCCTTGCAATGAAAGATTTACCAGGTGGGCATCAGCACCTCTGCAAGGCCAGCAAGGAGGGAGGGGGCCCTGGTTTGAGTGCTTCCCTATTACAGCTCAGCAGAAGACAGCAGCAGGGAGCTGTAAGCCACACCAGCACCAGCACCCAGCCACACCAGCACCCAGCCTGGCTTCACCCCTGGCGGGCCTGAGCCTGAAAGCAGCAGGATCTGAGGAGCAGGATGAGTCGATGTGGGGCTCAGGAAGGGTTTTCCAGCTCCCCCTTTGTGCTGGAGGAGCTTTGGAAGGGGCTGGGGGAGCTTTGGAAGGGGCTGGGGACAGCTCTGCTGCTGGGCAGCGCTCCCCACCCCAGCTCTGGGCCGTGAGGGACAGAGGTGGGCAGGCGGAGGTGGTGCCCATCCTTGGGGCAGCTGACTGCAGGAGGAGGGGAAAGGAGGCTTCTCCCAGCACTCTGCTGGAACATTCATAATCAAAGCAGCTTTTGGAAGCTCAGTACTTGATTGGGAGGGTTGCTGGGGGTAGTCCATGCTCCCAGCATCCTCCCTGCCCTGGGAGCAAAGCCTGAGCTAGGGAGGAGTGATGAACTTTTTCTTGCTGGCTCCCTCCAGTGAGCTCTTCAATCTTTAATGCTGGCTGGAGACTTCATCAGGGGACCTCAGGCTGTGACCTCAAACCTGGAGGGGAAAGGTGAGAGGGGAGCAGGCAGGGCCATGAAGAGGGAGACAAAGCAGCAGGCAGGAGCTGCACAACAGCTCAGAGTCCTGGAATGGGTTGGGTTGGAAGGGACCTTCCAAGAGCAGCCAGCTCCAAGGCCCTGCCACGGGCAGGGACACCTCCCCCCCCGGCCCAGGCTGCTCAAGGTCCTGTCCAACCTGGTGCTCTTCCAACTGCCAAAGCCAAGAACATCCCTGCAGATGGCTTGGCCAGGCAGGGGAAGGGGAAGCAACGCTGGGAAGGGAGCTGAGCTTCCCCAAACGCTGCCTGGCAGAGAGGAAAGGGAGAGCTGCAAGCAGCCAGGCAGAGCTGTAAGCAGCCAGGCAGGGCTGTGAGAACAGGCAGTGGTCAGCACTTTTCTAGCCTCAGAACGCTCCACACTGACCTTGTGCCACTTCTCCTGCCCTGCTGCTTCCCATCAGCCTGAGTTTAGCCTCAACTGCCCACTTGAAGGCAGCTGAATGCATTGCCTGGGGCCAGCTGGGCTGCTGGGGCAGGGGGCAGGAGCCGCTGCAGCTCCCAGAGGCAGGGAAAGGCAACGGGGGAGGGAAGGAGCTGCAATCATTTCTCCTCCCTGACTCCTGCCTCGGCTTCATCCTCCTTTCTTTAGTGTCTTTGGGGTGGAAAGGGCAAAGAAGCTTTTATCTCCTGACCCAAAGCCGTGCTTGGAAGACACTGGAGACCATGAATCACTCAAGTGGTTCCCCGCCTCAGTTTCCCCACTGCGTGGCAAAGGAGGGAGAGGGAGCAGTGCTGAAGCATTCAGGAGGTGAGCTGCTTCCCCTGGAGCTCGACAGGGGAGAGTTCCCTCAAGGCCTGGAGAGCTGCACCTGCTTCATCCTGCTAGCATCATGCATATGGATGGCAGGGCTGGCGCTGCCCAGGGAGGTTGGGTGCTTCGATTTCCACCGTTCCAGAGGAAGTGCTGCAGAGAGGAGGAGGAGGAGGAGGAGGAGGGAGAGCTTTGCTTTGCTTTGATTCTCTGCCATAAACTCATCAAGCCCTTCCTGCCATGCTCCTCCCAGGGCCTCTGGCTGCAGGCAGGGAGGTGGGCAGGCAGCCCTCCGCTGGGTGCTGGGGATGGAGGAACAGCTGCAGGGTGGGGGCCCTGGGTGGGTGCAAGGGCTCTGGGGGAAAGAAGGGACACAGTGGTGGAGCCACTCCAAAAATCAGGTTTATTAGGTGCTTAAAATAGAGCCTGGCACACAATGTTCTCAGCTGGCTTTGTCAGGAGAAGCTCAGTTGCATATGAGATCCACGATGCTGCTTGTGCTGAGGAGGGGGAGAGGGAGGGGGAGAAGGAGGAGGGGGAGGGGGAGAGGGCAGGTGAAGCAGAAGTGAGAAGTTTTGCTGCTCCCCTCCAAGTCAAGGCAATAATAAAAACCAAGAGGAGAACTGAAACTTGCTGAACAGCCCCAGGAGAGCGGCTGCTGGGCTGGGAACCGGTGCCTGGGGGGAGACCTGATGCAGAAGCTCTGCCCAGCCCTTGGCATCCCAGATGCTGGGAGAGGGAAGACTGGGAGGTGATGGAGGCCACCCCTTGCTCACTGGCCCTGCCCCACCAAGCTGCCCCTTCCCAGCACCCCTGAGCTCAGCTGGAAGCAGCCAGGAGGGATGTCCAGGTGCTGCTGACAGTCTCCTGGCCTTGAGATGTTTGGGAGCCTCTTGCCAAGAGCAGCTCTTGGAGAGCTGCAGCCCTGCCTGGTGCTCAGAAGAGGAGGCTGCTGCCTGCTGCTCCCTGCTGCTGCTGCTGCTCCCTGCTGCTGCTGCTGCTCCCTGCTGCTGCTGCTGCTCCCTGCTGCTGCTGCTGCTCCCTGCTGCTGCTGCTGCTCCCTGCTGCTGCTCTCTGCTGCTGCTGCTGCTCTCTGCTGCTGCTGCTGCTCTCTGCTGCTGCTGCTGCTCTCTGCTGCTGCTGCTGCTCTCTGCTGCTGCTGCTGCTCTCTGCTGCTGCTGCTGCTCCCTGCTGCTGCTCCCTGCTGCTGCTCCCTGCTGCTGCTCCCTGCTGCTGCTCCTGCTGCTGCTCCCTGCTGCTGCTCCCTGCTGCTGCTCCCTGCTGCTGCTCCCTGCTGCTGCTGCTGCTCCCTGCTGCTGCTGCTGCTCCCTGCTGCTGCTGCTGCTCCTGCTGCTGCTGCTGCTCCCTGCTGCTGCTGCTGCTCCCTGCTGCTGCTGCTGCTCCCTGCTGCTGCTGCTGCTCCCTGCTGCTGCTGCTGCTCCTGCTGCTGCTCTCTGCTGCTGCTCCTGCTGCTGCTGCTGCTCCCGAAGCTGCTTCAGTGCTTAATGAGCTCTGATGCTTCAAACACCCAAACCACCTCTTGGCTCCAATTGGAGTTGCTCTGCTTCTTGCCATGCCTTTGGGGGGCAGATTAGAGACCCTTCTAGTCCAGAGCATCCTGGGGCAGAGTCTCCTTTCCCCCTCTCTGGAGCAGCTCTGGTCCCTTCCACATCCTCTCTGTCTGCCTCAGCACCCAGGGTCTGCTCCCCCCTCAAAGGGAGCTGGAGATGCAATCAGATTTTGCTGTACCCCATCCTCTCCCCAAAATGGCACCCCCCAAAATAAACCCGGCAGAACCCAGTCCCCAGGGGCAGAACCCCCCAGTCCCCAGGGGCAGAACCCAGTCCCCAGGCAGAGGGTGAGCTGCAAGCCCCCATCACAAGCCCTGCAGCAAAAGCTGCAGCTGCTGTAATTCCTCTCACTCCAAGGACACTGAGGGGCTGGAGCAGGTCCAGAGAAGGGCAACCAAGCTTGGGAAGGGTCTGGAGAACAGCTGAGGGAGCTGGGGGTGCTCAGCCTGGAGAAGAGGAGGCTGGGGGAGACCTCCTTGCTCTCTGCAGCTCCCTGAGAGGAGGCTGGAGCCGGGTGGGGGTTGGTCTCCTCTCCCAAGGGACAAGTGAGAGGAAGAGAGGAAATGGCCTCAGGTGGTACCAGGGGAGGTTTAGGTTGGACATCAGAAGACATTTCTTCCCTGAGAGGGTTCTCCAGGCCTGGCCCAGGCTGCCCAGGGGGTGACTCAATCCCCAGCCCTGGAGGTGTCGGAAAGCTGCAGAGATGTGGTGCTGAGGGCCAGGGCTCAGCCCCAGCCTTGGCACAGCTGGAGAATGGTTGGGCTGGGTGCTCTTAAAGGGCAACCAACCCCATTCTGTGTTGGGACCTTACCCCCTGGGTGCCAAGGGGCAGTGCTGGCCAGGACCTGCCCACAGCTGCCCCAGCTCCATGGGCCCCAGCCAGGCTTGGGCGGAGGGAAGGGCTCCTGGAGCACTGCTGCCCAGGCCCAGCTGCTCACTGCTCTGAGAGGGGAGAGCAGCAGTGGGTGTGAGGCACCTGCACTGCTCCCAGCTGATGTCCTCAGAGCAAGACAGAGAGGACAAAGCTCCTGTTGGGGGGGGGGGGGGGGGGTCATGGGGGGATTTAGCCACCAAGCCTTGGGGGGAGCCTTGGGGCCGCTGGGTGCTGAGGCAACAAAGTCCCGCGGCGCTGCTGCCCCTCTGCATGCCCCACACAGAGCCCCTCAGATCCCTCTGCCTCCAAAGGACATCCAGTGAATTGGCTCTGTCTTGCACTCTCATCTCTGCTTTGCCAGCATCCCCTGGAGATGTGAGCAGGCAGCTCGGGCAGCAGCTGAGCCCTCACCTCCCAGCCCAGCCTGGAGGCAGCAGCCAGGACAGCAGGGACCGAAGCAGCTTTCCCCTCTACCCCTGCAGCTTTCCAGCCCTCGAGGGCCTGGGTCCTTGCTCCGTTGGCAGCTGCTGGTGGTTTCTCTTTTGCAGGGAGCAAAGGGTGGGGTGGGGAGGTGCAGGTGGTACCTGGCTGGGGCTCAGCCTGTGCACGGCCTTGGGGTGAGCAGGATTGAACCAGAGAGGTGTTTGCATGGGGGGGTGGGGAAATGATTTCTCGGCAGCTGTTTCCACTCCAAATTAACCAAACCACGGGGAACAGATTTTGTCTTTCAGTTCCCCCTCTGGACCAGAGCAGGGCCAGGGCTGCAGACAGCAGAGCAGGGCCAGGGCTGCAGACAGCAGAGCAGGACCAGGGCTGCAGACAGCAGAGCAGGACCAGGGCTGCAGACAGCAGAGCAGGACCAGGGCTGCAGACAGCACAGCAGGACCAGGGCTGCAGACAGCACAGCAGGACCAGGGCTGCAGACAGCACAGCAGGACCAGGGCTGCAGACAGCAGAGCAGGACCAGGGCTGCAGACAGCAGAGCAGGGCCAGGGCTGCAGACAGCAGAGCAGGGCCAGGGCTGCAGACACCACAGCAGGGCCAGGGCTGCAGACACCACAGCAGGACCAGGGCTGCAGACAGCAGGACCAGGGCTGCAGGACCAGGGCTGCAGACAGCAGAGCAGGACCAGGGCTGCAGACAGCAGAGCAGGACCAGGGCTGCAGACAGCACAGCAGGACCAGGGCTGCAGACAGCAGAGCAGGACCAGGGCTGCAGACAGCACAGCAGGGCCAGGGCTGCAGACAGCACAGCAGGACCAGGGCTGCAGACAGCACAGCAGGACCAGGGCTGCAGACAGCACAGCAGGGCCAGGGCTGCAGACAGCACAGCAGGACCAGGGCTGCAGACAGCACAGCAGGACCAGGGCTGCAGACAGCACAGCAGGACCAGGGCTGCAGACACCACAGCAGGACCAGGGCTGCAGACAGCACAGCAGGACCAGGGTTCCACAGCCCAACGCTCAGAAGGGGATCATGACTCTCATTCAGCAAAGCCTTGAAGCCTTCCCTTCGCTTTCAGCTTCTGCTTTCACTTTCAGCCTGTGCTCAGGGCCCCGGGAGCTCTCTCCAGGGTCTGAACACATGCTGGAGTGGTGATGGTGCGTGGAACAGGGGCCAGGGAGAGCCATTCCCCTCCAAACCCATCACCCAGCAAAGGCACAGCAGCACTTCTCTGTGCCTGGCTGAGCATGGAGCTTATCCTGTGGGGAACCTCCTTTCCTCCCCCTCCGTTTTCCCCCCCTCCTCCTTTTTTTTCCCACCTCCTTTTTATCCCTCCTCATTTTTTCCCCCTCCTCATTTTTTCCCCCTCCTCATTTTTTTCCCCCCTCATTTTTTTTCCCCCCTCATTTTCCCCCCCCTCTTTTCCCCCTCCTTTTCCCCCCTCCTTTTCCCCCCTCCTTTTCCCCCCCTCCTTTTCCCCCCTCCTTTTCCCCCTCCTTTTCCCCCCTCCTTTTTCCCCCCTCTTTTTCCCCTCCTTTTTCCCCCTCCTTTTTCCCCTCCTGATTTTTCCCCTCCTGATTTTTCCCCTCCTGATTTTTCCCCTCCTGATTTCCCCCCTCCTCTTTTCCCCTCCTTCTTCTTCCCTTTCCTCTTTTCCCCTCCTTCTTCTTCCCCTTCCTCTTTTCCCCTCCTGATTTTTTCCCCTCCTTTTTCCCCTCCTTCTTTTCCCCTCCTTTTCCCCTCCTCCTTTTTTTCCCTTCCTCTTCCCCCTCTCCTTCATTTTTTTTCCCCTCTCCCCCTTTTTCCTCCTCTTCCCCCCCCCCTTTTTTCTTTTCCCTGTCTTCTTTATTCAACACAAACCCAACAGCTCCCTCCCTGGCTTCCATTTATCCTCTCTCTGTTTTTTCCCCCTTGCAAAACCTCCTGGGGATGACCTTTGCAGCATGCAGGCTCCAACCTCCCCCAGCAGAAGGCAGGCGGGCAGCCAGCCCCCCAGGGATGCCCCTCAGGAGACTTCAACATTTCCATTCTTTACCCCATTTTAAACCCCATTTCTTTCTCTTTTAACCCAAATTTTACCTTTCCCCTCTGCTTCCCTCCAGCCAGCAGCAGTGAGCAAACCATGGGGCAGGAGGAAGGGTGCAGGGGTTGGGGGGGGTGGGGGTGGGTTTGGGGTGGGTTTGGGGCTGATTGAGTGCTCAAAGGAAACAAAAAACATCCCCCCAAAAAACACCCCCAAAGAAGAACCAAAATAGGGAAAGGTTTTGTTTTCCTTTGTATTTCCAAGCGAGGGAGTATCCAGAACAGGAGGTGACACCGCTGGGGGGAGGGGGGGAGAGAGGGCTGATGGTGCCAGGGGGAGGTGGGGAAGGGGCAAATCTGCTGATCATCTTTATATGGCTCTTGGACCACCCAGGGCATTGTGCCCCTTGGCTGGGCTGCCCAGGGGCTGCTTCTGTGGGAGCCATGTCCAGGCATCCAGACCCCCTGCCCAGGCATCCAGACCCCCTGCCCACATCCAGACCCTGCCCAGGCATCCAGACCCTGCCCAGGCATCCAGACCCCAGCCCAGGCATCCAGACCCCCTGCCCAGGCATCCAGACCCCCTGCCCAGGCATCCAGACCCCCTGCCCAGGGATCCAGATCCCCTGCCCAGGCATCCAGACCCTGCCCAGGCATCCAGACCCCAGCCCAGGGATCCAGACCCCCTGCCCAGGGATCCAGACCCCCTGCCCAGGGATCCAGATCCCCTGCCCAGGGATCCAGACCCCCAGCCCAGGCATCCAGACCCCCAGCCCAGGCATCCAGACCCCCTGCCCAGGCATCCAGACCCCAGCCCAGGCATCCAGACCCCCTGCCCAGGCATCCAGACCCCAGCCCAGGGATCCAGACCCCCTGCCCAGGCATCCAGACCCCCTGCCCAGGCATCCAGACCCTGCCAGGACCATGAAGGAGGCTCCTCAAGCCCCGTGGCCAGCTCTGCTCCTCTCCATCTGCCTCAACTCTTCGACCCTTGGCCAAGCCCATCTCATTGTTCCCCTTCCTGTGAGTGTTCAGCTTGTGGAGCTGAGGGCTGGGGGTTGGTTGGTTGTTTTTTGTTTTCTTTTGTATTTGGTAAAAAATAGTTTCTCCCTCCCCACCCCCACCCCACTCCACGCACCCCCCACCCCACTCCACACACCCCCACCCCACGCTCAGCTCCCCCCTCAGCAGTCTGGGGGCGCTGCTTGCACCTCCACGGCCAGGAGCTGCCGTCCCCGAGCCCAGGGCTGGGCGAGGGGCGGGTAGATGACCCTCAGGGCTGTGCCACCCCTGAGCAGCTCCCTGCCGGGCTCGGCCCCGAGGCCGCGGCGAGCCCCGAGGCCGGCAGCCAGGAGCAGGAGGCAGAGGCCCAGGACGGCGAGGAGGCTCTGCCCGCCCCCGGGAGCCGGTAGCGGGGGCAGCCTCTTTAGTCCTGGCGCCGACGCAAACCGCCCTGGTCTGCAAGTCTGCGAAGGCCACGTGCAGGCAGGCCCAGTACTCCGTGCCGGGCTGCAGCCTGGTGACGTTGTAGGCGCGGGTCCCCGAGGGCAGCCTGGCCACGCCGGCGGCCCCCGAGGCCGAGCCGCGCGAGAGGCTGGACCAGGTGAGGTTGGAGGAGACGGCGTTGAGCTGCGGCTTCCACGCCACCAGCAGGTGGTAGGGCTGGACGTCCACCACCGCCAGCTCCAGGCTGTCCTGGCCGAGGGGGAAGGAGTGGTTGACCCTCAGGCTGACGCTCCTGGTGTCCGCCCCCAGGAGGTTGTGAGCCACGCAGGTGTAGAGCCCCGCCTGGGCGGCGGACGCCCCGCGGATCTCCAGCGTCCCCTCGGGGTGCACCTGGTAGGAGCCCCCTCCGCGGAGGGCAGCAGCTTCTCCCCGGCGGGGCTCACCCAGTAGATCTCCGGCTGGGGCTCGGCCAGCGCCCGGCAGTGCAGGGAGACGTCCTCCCCGTGCGCCACCTCCAGGCGGGAGGGGAAGCTCTTGGCGGAGATGAGGGGCAGGCAGCTGTCCGTCATCTCCCGGAAGGGCACCTCCCGGAGGTGCCTGCGCCGCAGGTCGGGCGGCTCGGCGCAGAGGGTGGACTGCGGCTCGATGAAGCGGACGCGGCGCCGGCCGCCGCCCACCCAGCGCAGGACGCAGTCGCAGCGGATGGGGTTGCCGTGGATGCTGATCTCCTGCAGCCCGGGCAGGGCCTCCACCGTCTGCTCGTGCAAGGCACTTAGGGCGTTGTTGTTGAGCATCAGGGTTTCCAGCCGGGGCAGGCGGTGGAAGGCGTGGGGGTGGATGAAGGACAGCTTGGGGTTGTTGGTCACGTCCAGCTTGGTCAGCTCGGGCAGGTTGAGCAGGGCGAACTGGTCGATGGACACCAGCTCCTCCATGTTGTTCAGCCCCAGCTCCTTCAGGTGCAGCATGTTGGCGAAGTCGCTCTGCTTCACCCTCTGCAGGGGGTTCTTGTTCAGGTCCAGGAACTTGAGGCCGGGCACCTGCTGCAGGGCCTGCTTGGGCACCTCCGCCAGCTTGTTGTCGTAGAAGGAGAGGCTCTCCAGGCTCCTCAGCCCCTCCAGCGCGTAGGCAGAGATCTCCCGCAGGTGCATCCCGGCCAGCACCAAGCTCCTCAGGTTCGACAGGGGCCTGAAATTCATGTCCAGGATGGCATCCACCCTGTTGCCCCCGATCATGAGGATCTCCAGGCTGGGCAGCATCTGGAACCAGCGGCTGTCCACCGTCCGCAGCAGGTTGGAGTTGAGGTGGAGGCGCAGCAGGCCGCCCAGGCCGGCGAAGGCGCGGGGCGCGATCCTGCGCAGCTGGTTGTGGTTCAGGTAGAGCTCCTGCAGGCTGCCCAGCCCGGGGAAGCTGCCGTCGGGCAGCTCGGAGAGCTGGTTCTCCTCCAGGTGCAGGCTGAGCAGCTGGGGCAGGCTCCTCAGCCCCAGGTCCCAGACGTCGGAGAAGCTGTTCTGCGACAGGTCCAGCTCGGAGAGGTTGCGCAGGGAGCTCAGCTCGCTCTGCTCCAGCCTGCCGATGTTGTTGCTCTGCAGCAGCAGGGTCTGGGTCCCCTCTGGGAGGTCTTCCGGCACGGCAGAGAGGAAGAGGTCATTGCAGTCCACGGTGGCAGCCTCCCTGTAGACGGAGCGGGGGCTGTACCAGGGCCTGATCTGGCAGAAGCACCGCGCCGGGCACTTGACCTTCCAGGGCACGATGGGGATGGCGGCGGCGGCGGCTGCCACGCAGAGCAGGAGCCAGCTGGGCTGGAAGTGTCTCATCTTGGGCCGGTGGCACCAGCTTCCTCCCGGGCACCAGAGGTTCACAGGATGCATCCGGAGCAGGGGGCGCGGTGGCAGCCGGCTGGGGACGGCAGCCGCGGGACGAGACGCTCCATGCGAGCTCCTGGCGCCGCTCAGCCCCTGCTGCCCGTCGTCCTGCTTGGCCCCCACCCCCGAGGGCACATCACCCCCTGGCCGGGCCTGGTGCCTTCAGGCAGAGCTTTGCTTCCTCTTCCTCCCCAGGTGGTTCATTTTGGCACTCGGCTGCATCTCGTGGGCTTCCTCCTCGAGGTCATTCCTGAAAGAGGCCAAACAGCCACCGGGGTCAGAGCAGACCTCGTGCAAGCGGTGGAGAAGCATCAGAGAGACCAAGCCCCGTGGGTGGGACCCTCCCCCAGCCTGCAGGGGCTGTGTTTTATACCCACAGCACTGACTGAGCCCTCCCAGCCCAGAGGCTTGCTCTCTGAGTGCACAAGGTGTTCCTGGGGCTGTAAATCTCTCTGGCCATTACAGCACCTGAGAGCCTTCTCTCCTTAAAAGAAGAATGAGGAGGAATGGAGGGTTTGGCTGTGGGTTTCCTCCCCCACCACCCCCTTTTATTTCCTTAAAGCACCTGGCCTCCAATCCTCCTCTCGTGTCCTTGCTTCCCTTGTCTCCCTCTCCTTGCTTCCAACCCTCTCCTTGCTTCCCTTGTTTCCCTCTCCTTGCTTCCAACCCTCTCCTTGCTTCCAACCCTCTTCCTCCTCTTCCTCCTCCTCTTCTTCTTCCTTCAAACCAGGGAAGCCTCCCCACTGCTGCTGCAGGCTGGAACCCCCACAGGGTTTGTGTCTAGCACAGGGCAGCACTCATGGAATTGTTTGGGGTGGGAAAGGCCTCAAAGAGCAGCTCCAGATGCAGCTCCAGATGTTTTTGCCCCCAGACAGGCTCAGGATGCAGAGCAAGAGAGAAGAGCTGAGAGGGCTGGGATCTGAGGCTGACAAATAGAGAGCTCAGGCTGGAGACGTGGCTGGGGTTGGGAGGCTAAGTGGTGTCTCCCAGGGAGCCCAGATTTCATCTCCTCTCCCAGACAGGCTGATTTGCTGCCTTTGCAGGCACAGGCAGGATGCAGCCTCT
Organism: Picus viridis; assembly: GCA_033816785.1. Lineage (NCBI taxonomy): Eukaryota > Metazoa > Chordata > Aves > Piciformes > Picidae > Picus > Picus viridis. The sequence continues at coordinate 1,668,446 of CM066602.1, forward strand.
GTGGAACCAGAGAGAGGGAAGGGAGCAGCAAGGAGGAGCAGGGATGTGGCTGGCTGGAGGGTCTGCTGGGGACTGGGACCCTCCCCACGGCCAGGCTGGGCTCCAGCAAGGCCGTGAGCCCCCCACTCCCTGCCAGCACCAGCGGCTCCCAGCTGCTGTTCTGGGCTCTTCCTGGGTGCGGGCTGGGGCACAGCGACAGCCAGGGGCTGGGTGACCTCTCTCCTCAGGGTTTATTCTCACCCCCAAGTGTGGAGCTGAAACATGTCCTGCAGTGTCCCCCAGCAGTGGCAAATGGAAACCATCCCCAGGTTGCCTTTTTCCCCCTCCAAGCCCAACCCCTCCAGGGATGGGGACTCCACCACTGCCCTGAGCAGCCTGGGCCAGGCCCTGAGAACCCTTCTGAGGAAGAAAAGCCTTTTTTTGGTGAAGGAAAGGAGGACCAGAGGTGAAAAGGAGAAGGAAAGGGGCAAAGAGACCATCAGAGAATGAGGTCAGGAGAGGGAGATGAGAGGAAAGGTGCAGGAGAGATGGGTGAGCAGGGCTGGGGAGAGGGAGGTGAGAGGAGAGGTGCAGGAGAGATGGGTGAGCAGGGCTGGGGAGAGGGAGGTGAGAGGAGAGGTGCAGGAGAGATGGGTCAGCAGGGCTGGGGAGAGGGAGGTGAGAGGAGAGGTGCAGGAGAGATGGGTGAGCAGGGCTGGGGAGAGGGAGTGTGGCTGCAGGAGCAGGCAGCAGAAGCCCCAAGAAAGGGAAGGGGGGCAGAAAAAGCCCTAAGGACGGCAGGAGAAGCGAGGAGAATGAGAATTGATGAGGCACGGAGAGGGGAAGAGTCTTTTCATCAGCAAGTTCGCTGGATGAAGCCAGGAGATAAATCACCCTGTGGAAGGAGCCTTGGTCTCAGTGCTTGCACCGGCTGCCTCTCTCCTTCTGTCATCTGTCTAATAGCCTGGCTGCAGGAGATGAATGGCTGCAGCTGAGCCCTGGGCTCTCCTGCCCTCCCCTCTCCTGCCCCCCGCCCCAGCCGGCGGATCCCAGCGCTTCCCCCAGCGGTGCCGCTGGGCAGGGGGCGACGGGCAGCCCCTGCGCCCCGAGCGGGATGGAGAGACCCCGACCGCCCCTGGGGCCCCTCGCCTGGGGAAAGCCAGGGCAGCAGCGCTGTCCCCCAGGGGAAGCAGACACCCCCTGCCCAGCCCACCTCTCCCTGGGCACCAGGCGCTGCGGCCGAGCCCCGGATCCCTCTGGGTGAAGGCTCGAAGCCAGCAGCCTGCGACGCAGCCGCTGCCCTCGGAGCTTCCCGGCCGCTGCGGCTGCCGCTCCTGCTCAGCCTTCCTGTCCCTGTCACCAGCTCTCGCTGGAGCCAGATGAGAAGTGGCAGTTGGATGCTGTGGGAAAATCCTCTCCCCTCACCCCACCCTCCCCCTTTCCATCCCCACTGCCTTTTGCTCTTTCCCATGGCAGGATTCGAGTCTGCAGCCAGCCCCAGGGAGAAGCCTTGGAGGTGTGGAGCCAGTGGCAGTGCCAAGTGCAGCTCCCAGGCTTTGTCCTGCCTGTGCTGGCAGGGCTGGCATGTCCCAGCCCTCACCCCCCTGCCTGAGCTGGCAGGGCTGGCATGTCCCAGCCCTCACCCCCCTGCCTGAGCTGGCAGGGCTGGCATGTCCCAGCCCTCACCTCTCTGCCTGAGCTGGCAGGGCTGGCATGTCCCAGCCCTCACCTCTCTGCCTGTTGCTGGCTTTGCAGCTGGAGGCATCCTGTGCTGGGATCATGACAAAAGAGCCTCCCAAGAGCTGTGTCCATACAGAGCTGGCTGCAAGGTGATGGCAAAGCAAGCGTTGGGTGTCCTGGAAACTGAGCACATCCCCTCCCTCCCTCCCTTCCTTCTTTCCTTTCTCCCTCCCTTCCTTCTTTTGTTTCTCCCTCCCTTCCTTCTTTCCTTTCTCCCTCCCTTCCTTCCTCCCTCCCTCCCTTCCTCCCTTCCTTCCTTCCTTCCTTCTTTCCTTTCTCCCTCCCTTCCTTTCTCCCTCCCTCCCTTCCTCCCTTCCTTCCTTCCTTCCTTCCTTCCTTCTTTCCTTTCTCCCTCCCTTCCTTCCTCCATCCCTCCCTTCCTTCCTTCCTTTCTCCCTCCCTCCCTCCCTCCCTCCCTCCCTCCCTCCCTCCCTCCCTCCCTCCCTCCCTTCCTTCCTTTCCTTCCTTCCTTCCTTCCTTCCTTCCTTCCTTCCTTCCTTCCTTCCTTCCTTCCTTCCTTCCTTCCTTCCTTCCTTCCTTCCTTCCTTCCTTCCTTCCTTCCTTCCTTCCTTCCTTCCTTCCTTCCTTCCTTCCTTCCTTCCTTCCTTCCTTCCTTCCTTCCTTCCTTCCTTCCTTCCTTCCTTCCTCCCTCCCTCCCTCCCTCCCTTCTCTCCCTCCCCCCCCAGTCCAAAGGCCCCTGGGATGTCTGAGGGCTGCTGCTCAGGAGCCTCCCTCTCCAACCAAGCCCCTTCCAAGCCCTGGGGGGCAAAAGCAGCTGCCGTGGGCAGGGCCAAGATCCCCTCCACAAACCTTGGCAGGGACTTCCCTGCCACACCAGGAGCCAACCACCTGGAGGAAGGAAGACTCGGACTCTCCCCACTGCCCCCCATTAAAACCAGCTCCTTCCTCATCCCACCCCCTCCCCCTCCCCTCCCCTCCTTCATCTGTATGCTCCATCACCAACCCTGCACCAGCCACTGGGTGAGCACCATGGCAACACCCTGGGCACTAAACACCAGAGTTTGTGCTGCCATCACAAACAGCATTAGGCAATTTAATTAAGCAGCTGGCAAGAAGGAGAAACTTTGGCTGTTGGAGGCCTTTTGGGTTGCTCTTGAGGAGGCTTTGGGTTGTTTTTTTTTTCCTCCTCTGCTTCTTCTTTTCTTTCCTTTTTTTTTGTGTGTTCTGTTTTTAATCCAATTCCAGCTTTGGCTGCCTGCTTGCAGGGCCGGGAGGATGCTGCTGCAGCCTCTCTGCAGCTTCACCCCCACCCCCTGCCCTGCCCGGAGCAAACCACACAACGGTTTGGCTAGGAAAGGTTACCCAGGTCCAACCCCCTGCCCTGGGCAGGGACACCTCCCCCAGCCCAGCTTGCTCCAGGCCTCATCCAGCCTGGCCTTGGGCACCTCCAGGATGGGGAGCAAGAGCTCGAAGGTCTCCCAGATCATCACATCCAACCAGCAACCTAACAGCAGCACCACTGCTGAACCACATCCCCAGGTGCCACAGCACAGCACCCTCCAGCCCTGAGCTGCAATTTTGGGTCATCATCCCCTGAAGCAAACAAACAAACAAGCAAACAAACAAGCAAAGAAGCAAGCAAGCAAGCAAACAAACAAGCAAAGAAGCAAGCAAGCAAAGAAGCAAGCAAACATTCCCAGAAGAGGTCCTGGTCCCCTCCCAAGCCAGCAGCACAGAGCTGCTGCTCTGCTGCACCTCCTCCTGCTGCCTCTCCTTGGCCAAACCTCGTTCCCTGCAGGAGACCTCCGGAGCTGCTCTTCTGTGGGGCCTTCTCCTGCATCTCTGCTGGCAGGGGAAGGGGGGGGGGGGGGAGTGTGATTTCTGCTTGTCGAGGAGGAAGCCAGAAGATAAAAAGCTGCTTGCAGCATGCAAAGCAAACAGCTCAGCTGCCTGCACCTCGCTGGTGCTCCCGACTGCCAGGAGCCGCAGGGCAGGAGCGGTGCCTGCTTCTTATCTGCCTCTCTCTCCCTCCCTCCCTCCCTCTCTCTCTCTCTCTCTCTCCCTTCAGATGTTTTTTAATGAGGAGGGCTGGGAAATAAGCCTGCTCTGCTCCTTCTGTTTGCTTAGGGCTCCTGGAAGCCTTGTGGTAGCTCTGCCGTCCTCCAAATTGCTCCCACAGGTTTCCTGTGGCTTCCTGGAGAAGCTGCTGCCAGCCTCAGGCAACACCCCCCAGCCTGCTGCCTGCAGGATTCGGCCCTGCTCGGCCCACACGCTGCCCACGGGGTGCTGAGCACATCCCAGAGCAGCTTTTCGGTCCCACGCTCATCGCCTGGGGGTCCCATCTCAGCAGGGTCCAGAGGGGCTGGGTGGCTCAGCAGCTGGGGAGATGCTCCAGGAGGAGCTGGGATGCCTGGGCTGGGGGTCCCTGCAGAGCAGCTTCTCCAGAGCAGGGCTCAGCAGGGTTCAGGCTTTCTGAAGGCTTATTCATGGAATCACAGAGCTGGACTGGAGATGCCCAGGCTGCCCAGGAGATGCCCAGGCTGCCCAGGCTGGAGATGCTGCTGGCACTGCTCAGACCTCGGGCCCATTGCTGCCTCTGGTCTCCTGCTTCATTTAAGTCCCCACTAACCCCCAGCTGCCACCTGCCCTTCCCAGCTGTCACTGCTCTGTGTCACTCTTTCCAGAGCTGTCTCCAGGATCTTCTCCCTGAGTGGCAGCAGCTAATTTAGAGCCCTTCAGCCCTGTAAAAGCCATGGCTGAGCCTCTGAGAGCCCAGCACAGGCTTTCAAGTGACATTTCCTTCCTGAATCACTCTGAGGCTTCAGGAGATGCTGGCTGTGCTCAGGAGAGCTTCCAGGCCCCAGCCTGTCTGGAGCTGCCTGGAGCTGTGTGCCCCAACCCCAGCAGCCACGGAGAGCTCCTGCAGCGCCAGGATGCTCCAAGCACCCCAAGTCCATTCAAGACCCTCACTGCTGTGCTTGCAAGGGATCATTTGGGTTGGAAAAGACCTTGAAGAGGATCAAGGCCAACCACTCTCTACCTCCACATGCTCCACACTGTCACAACAGTAGTGGTGCTTGATGCCCACCTTCTGGCTCTGCACTGACCCCCAGCTCACAGCAGCTATGGTCCTTGCCCCAGGACCTTCCTGGCCAAGGCTCAGCCCTACCCTGCCCGGGCTGGGGGCAGAAGCAGCAGCTCCCCAGCAGTGTGCCCAGCAGCAGGGAGCAGTGCCTCAGGCAGAGCCTGTCCCTGGCACCGCTGTGCCATGGCTGAGAGACAAACAGCCCCAGCCTGGTAATGAGCTCCCCAGTCCCACCTCCCTGCTGTGCTCTTAAATAATTCAGGCCAGCCCCTGAACTGCCTGGAAAACACCTCCAGGTCTTTCCTAATGAGCTCACTATGGACCCAGCAGCGAAGGCTGGAGGAGCAGGGAGAGCCATCCCCTCCACCAGCACCATGCTGAGAGCCATTCCCTCCACCAGCAGCACACTCAGAGCCATTGCCTCCACCAGCAGCACACTGAGAGCCATAGCCTCCACCAGCAGCGCACTCAGAGCCATCCCCTCCACCAGCAGCACACTCAGAGCCATCCCCTCCACCAGCACCATGCTGAGAGCCATTCCCTCCACCAGCAGCACACTCAGAGCCATTCCCTCCACCAGTAGCACACTGAGAGCCATTCCCTCCACTAGCAGCACAGAGAGCCATTCCCTCCACCAGCAGCACACTGAGAGCCATTCCCTCCACCAGCAGCACACTCAGAGCCATTCCCTCCAGCAGCAGCACACTCAGAGCCATTCCCTCCACCAGCAGCACACTCAGAGCCATCCCCTCCACCAGCACCATGCTGAGAGCCATTCCCTCCACCAGCAGCACACTCAGAGCCATTCCCTCCACCAGCAGCACACTGAGAGCCATTCCCTCCACTAGCAGCACAGAGAGCCATCCCCTCCACCAGCAGCACACTGAGAGCCATTCCCTCCACCAGCAGCACACTCAGAGCCATTCCTCCAGCAGCAGCACACTCAGAGCCATTCCCTCCACCAGCAGCACACTCAGAGCCATCCCCTCCACCAGCACCATGCTGAGAGCCATTCCCTCCACCAGCAGCACACTCAGAGCCATTCCCTCCACCAGCAGCACACTGAGAGCCATTCCCTCCACTAGCAGCACAGAGAGCCATCCCCTCCACCAGCAGCACACTCAGAGCCATTCCCTCCACCAGCAGCACACTCAGAGCCATTCCCTCCACCAGCAGCACATTCAGAGCCATTCCCTCCACCAGCACCATGCTGAGAGCCATTCCCTCCACCAGCAGCACACTCAGAGCCATTCCCTCCATCAGCAGCACACTCAGAGCCATCCAGGGCAGGCCACCACCATGCTTGGAGTGGATGATCTCCAGAGGTCCCTTCCAAGCCTCACCTCCCACGCTGGGGTTCTGGGGCTCTGTGAGAGGCAGCCTCAGCTCCCTTCCAGCCACTACCACCACTAGCAGTGGGCTGCAAGCCAGCACCTTGCAGTTGCTCCAACTCCAGTGACCTCAGGGAGCCTCAGACTGGGTGAATGCCCTCCAAAGCCTTCTCTCTGCTGCTGATCCACAGCCAGCATGGCCAGAAGGGTTAATTCCACCTCATCCCCCCCTCCCCTCTTTCCTGAAGGGGAGATCTCATGCCATGCTGAATAAATACAGGAATGTGATAGCACAAAGGGCTGCAGCTCAGTCTATTAGATGGCTCTGCAGTGTTGCAGGGCATCTGTCAGCCCCAATCACCGTGACTGATGGCTTATCAGCAATGGACCTGACGGTTCCCAACGAGCTGTTTTGATAGAGCTGTCACTCAGAGGGGGATCTCAAATTCAATAATGAGAATAATAATGGTGAGGGAGGGGGGGAAAACACCAAACACCTGAATAAACCCAACCCAAGGCAGCAGGTAGGGACAGGAGCACAACTGGAAAGCCTTTGCAGCAGCTCTCCCTCCTGGCCACGCCTTGAGTCCTGTGTCCAGTTCTGGGCCCCTCAGGTCAGGAAAGATGTTGAGCTGCTGGAAGGTGTCCAGAGAAGGGCAACAAGGCTGGGGAGGGGTCTGGAGCACAGCCCTGGGAGGAGAGGCTGAGGGAGCTGGGGTTGCTTAGCCTGGAGAAGAGGAGGCTCAGGGGAGACCTTCTTGCTCTCTACAACTTCCTGAAGGGAGGTTGGAGCCAGGTGGGGGTTGGTCTCTTCTCCCAGGCAAGCAGCACCAGAACAAGAGGATGCAGTCTCAAGCTGTGCCAGGGGAGGTTCAGGCTGGAGGGGAGGAGAAAGTTCTTCATAGAAAGAGAGATTGGCCCTTGGGATGTGCTGCCCAGGGAGGTGGTGGAGTCACCATCCCTGGAGGTGTTTAGGAGGAGCCTGGATGGGCTGCTTGGTGCCATGGTTGAGTTGATCAGATGGTGCTGGGTGATAGGTTGGACTTGATGATCTCAAAGGTCTCTTCCAACTTGGTCTGGTCTATTCTATTCTATTCTATTCTATTCTATTCTATTCTATTCTATTCTATTCTATTCTATTCTATCCTATCCCATCCCATCCCATCCCATCCCATCCCATCCCATCCCATCCCATCCCAGCAGGGACAGGTGCTGGCTTTGGGGCAACTTTCAGATCAGTGTCTCGGGGTTGTGAGAGCTGGGGTGGGCTGCAGGGGGTGGTGCTTGCAGACCTCTGTGTGTGTGTGTGTGTGTGTGTGTGTGTGAAGAGCAGGGAGAAATTCAAGAGCCATTTCCAAGCCCAGCCCCACAGCAGCAGCAGCAGCAGGAAGATGCCAAAATGTTCTTCTACATAATGCAGGAGAAAAGGAAGGATTTGTGTTAGTTCTTCTTTTTCTTTACCTTTCCAAAGCCTCCTCTGAAGCCTCCTCCAGGAGATTTACACCAACCACAGCAGGGGAAGAAAGGAAGAGCTGAAATCTGCACTGCCAAGGGGCCAAGTTTGGGGCCAGGCTCCCCTGAGGGTGCTCAGGGTGCAGATTTAGCAGCCCCAAGGCCCTCAGAAGCCGAAGCACCGCAGGGCAGTGCTCTAGGAATAGAGCAGGAAAGACAAACTGCTCCTCCAAAGCCACCAAAAGCCTCCCTCTGGCTGCTCAATATCTGTGATGAGCCCCTTAAGACCAGGAGTTAATGAGCACAGAGCCCAACTGCTCCAGCTCCACAGCAAAGCAGCAGCACTCAGCATCCCCTCACTCCCCACACACACACACCCAGCACCTGCACAGATAAATAGGCAGCTCCAGGGTGGCTCCCACTGGATCTTCCTGGCCCTGATGAGGCCCCATCGTTAAGTGACCCCCCAGGCAGCAGGGGTTGAGAGAACATCCTGCAGACTGCAGCCCTCAGCGGGTGCAGGGCAAGGAGGGAGCTGCTGGCTGCAGGTGAAGGGATGGCAGAACGGCCTGGTTGGAAAAGACCTTCAGATGTCGGAGTCCAACCACCTCCCTGCACACAGCTGGCCCTCAGCACCCCGTCTGAATGTCCCCTCAGCACCCCGTCTGAATGTCCCCTCAGCACCCCATCTAAATGGCTTTGAAACACCTCCAGGGATGGTGACTCCCCTCCCCCACTGCCCTGGGCAGCCTGGGTGATGCTGCACTCCCCGGGGATGATGTGCTTCGGGCAGCCCAGCCTCTGCTCAGGTCCTTCCAGGAGTGATTTTAATTGTCTTCAGCTGCAGACAAGATGCCCTTCGACCTCAATTGTGCAAACAGCTAAGTGAATCAGCTCTCAGTGAGCCCCTGATGCCTGCAGGGCAAGGCTGATGCAGCTCTGGGTGAGGGCTGTGGAGTGAGTCAGGGCCAGGATCACCTCTGGATGTATCCAACCTGGTTAATTCTATTCTATTCTATTCTATTCTATTCTATTCTATTCTATTCTATTCTATTCTATTCTATTCTATTCTAATGATCTCAGAGGTCTCTTCCAACCTGGTTAATGCTATTCTATTCCATTCCATTCCATTCCATTCCATTCCATTCCATTCCATTCCATTCCATTCTATCCTATCCTATCCTATCCTATCCTATCCTATCCTATCCTATCCTATCCTATCCTATCCTATCCTATCCTATCCTAGCAGCAGCAGGGAGTTAAAACCAGCAAGAGAGAGGGGAGATGGGAGGGTGGGGGAAGCCCCCAGCAAACCCTAACCCCAGCACATTAATTCAGCCGAAGAGGAAACGGCAGCCCCAGCTTCAAAGGGCAAGCAGGAGAGGCTAAGAGGCCGCAGGGAGCCTGGTCACAGGCAGCCAATTCCCCTCAATGAAACTTTGATTGGCCGTGATCTCCGAAACCAAGCAGCCCCCAACGGGGATTAATGCGGTTCTCCGCCCCCCGTCCCCTCTCCCAGCCTGGGAAAGGCTCGGGGGACGCCGGAGGGGGCAGGGGGCTGGGAGAGGAGGAGCGAGACGGAATCACTTAGCCTTCATTAGGCCAAATTAAAATCAGAAGTGAGATGACAATTACAATTTGTGACCGGCTAATTGTTCTCCTCAGAAGCTGATCGCGGTGCAGATTGGGGAAATTAATTGTCGGCACTCCCAGGTGGGTTGGCTTTGAACCCTGCCGAATTGCTCCCTGCCGCCGCCGCGCCGCCGCCTCTCCAGCCAGCCCCGGGGCTGCCCTCCTGCTGGGGGTGTCCTGCCGGGCTGCAGAGCCCTGGGGGGGGGGGGGGTTGGCAGACCCCCGCCGGAACCCCTCGCTGCCTCCAGCTTTAGTGCCCGGAGAGGAGCAGAGCACCCTTGGGGCTACCTCGAGGTGAAGGACCTGAGCCCCTGGCCGTGTGGGGTGGCAGAACCGGGACCCGCTGCCCCCACAACGGGAGCACTCGGCCGTCCCGGCCCGGGGTGGCGCCGCTGCGGCCGTGCCGGCACAGCCCCTTCCTGCCCTGCCCCAGCTGGCACTGCTCCGGCGGCGCTGAGCGTGGTGTGTCGAGCCTGGCTCCCATCAATCAAACCTCCTCCTTCAGAGCATCCTTCTTGATTTTCACCCCCAGGGTGCCCGGGAAAAGGTGTTGTGAACACTCGATGGTAATTATAGCTCCTAATGGGGCTGCCAGGGAGGAGGAAGGTGCCAAACCGCAGCGGAAACGGAGACCTCCAGCTCCTGCCTTCCCTCCCACGCCCCTGGATCCTGGCAGGATCCCTGTCCACGATGCTCCCTGCATGGGGTTAGGTGCAGATCCCAGCTCTGTGTCCCAGGGGATGCAGGCTGGAGTGTGGTGTGGGCTCTCCACCCATTGCCCCCTGCAGCTGGGTCCTCTGCTGTCCCAGGGACCTCTTCCCTCTCCATCTCCCCAAGCAGCTAATGAGATGGAAAATGGATGAGGGTCTCTCTGGTAGCAGGAGGAGAGCTGAGCCTGATTTCATAGGGCCACAGAATCACAGGCTGCTGGGGGGAACATCGAGTCCAAGCCTTCTACCAAAGCAGCCTCACCCAGGGCAGGTCACACAGGAATGTGCCTCCAGAGCAGGAGACTCCACAACCTCTCTGGGCAGCCTGCTCCAGGCCTCCAGCAGCCTCACAACACCGAATTCTTTGCTCCTGTCCAGATGGATCCTCCTGGGTTCCAGTTTGTGCCCATTGCCCCTTGGCCTGTCCCTGGGCACCACTGACAAGAGTCTGGCCCCAGCCTCTTGCCCCTCACCCTTTAGCTCTTGCTGACATTGCTCAGATCCCCTCTGGGGCTGCTCCTTTCCAGACTAAACAGCCCCAGGGCTCTCAGCCTTTCCCTTCCATCATGCCAGCAGCAGCAGCAGCAGGGAGGGTGAAGGGCCAGGCAAGGTGGGCAGGTGGCAGCCTGTTGCCACCCCGGCAGCACAAGACTCGAGCATCTCCCCCAGCCTGCAGCTCCTCTCCGCGCAAAGAGCTGCTGGGGAGGTCCTTTCCCCCAGCCAGCTCTGAGGCACAGAGAGCTGCGGCAGCTCCGGCAGCCCGGGGGGAGGGAGGGGGAGGCTGCCGGCGCCGAGCGAGGAGCGCGGAGGCCGCCAGGGGCTGCCGGCAGCCGGGCCCTGGGATGTGCTGACTCCCCTGGCTGTACACACGGCTGCTGAGCTGGGACAGCACGGCAGCAAGAGCGGCTCAGAAGCCACACCGGTGTGTGCCTGTGCCCTGCAGCAACGGGAGCGCTGGGGACACCGCTGCCTGCCAGGGAAGCAGAGAACTGCTGGGGCTGGAAAAGACCTCCACGACCGTCAGCTCCGGCCAGCAGCCCAACCCCAGCATGGCCACTGAACCACGGCCCCCAGGGCCACGGCCACAGGTCTCTTGGACACCTCCAGGGATGGGGACTCCCTGAGCAGCCTGTTCCCATCCCTGACCGAGGGTGGGATCTGCTCCCAGGGCAGTGTCCCTCTGTTGTAGCTTGCAGATAGGATCAGAGAATTGTTCCAGCTGGAGAATTATAGACTCAACCAGGTTGAGATCATCAATTCCAACCAACTACCTCTCACCCAACACCTCCTGACAGCTCAACCATGGCTCCAAGTGCCACATCCAATCCCCTCTTGAACACCTCCAAGGATGGGGACTCCACCACCTCCCTGGGCAGCACATCCCAAGGGCCAATCTCTCTTGCTGGGAAGAACTTTCTCCTCACCTCCAGCCTAAACCTCCCCTGGCACAGCCTGAGACTGGATCATCAAATCCAACAGAGATCTGGGGGGAAGACCCCAAGGGTCATGAGAGTGGGAGGAAAAAACCTCCCACCCTTTGCCAGCCCGCAGGGAAAAACGGCTCCTTGGGCACTGTCTGGGAGAAGCTTTCCCAAGGGCTCCTCTCCACTCTGCCTGTCCAAAGGATGCAGACAGCTCTGAAGCTTTGGACACTGAGTCCTTCTGAAACATCAGCCCCTTGCTGCATCAGAGCTGGGAGTGAGGAGGGCTGCTCACATCTCTTCCGTTTATTTCCTCCTCTTCTCTGATCAAACCAACCAGCAGCCTGCCCGGAGCTGCCGCGGGCAGGCAGAGCCTCTCGGAACCTCCCTCCCCGCAGCTGCTGAAGCCCAGAGGAAAGTCTCCATCCCTCTGCGCTGCTCCTGGTTGCTCAGACACCATCCTGGCGTGGTCCCTGTCCCAGCCTGTGGTCAGCTTGGGCCCTAAAATCAGCAGAGCAGTGTGCCGGGTGCCCCGCGTCCCGGCAGCACCACTGCAGATGCTGCCTGCGCTGCAGCAGCCGGCCCCGGTGACCTTCCCCGGCAGATCGGGTTGCAAACAGGAACGATCGATCGATCCCCGGCAGCACAGCCCGGGGGGGCTGGGGGAGGCCTTTCAAGCTGCTTTATTGGCAGAACATCGCCCCCCGAGCCTCCCCCTCTTCCTCTACCCACATCAAGGGCAGCATCCTTTGGAGAGGAGATGCTGCGGGCAATGGCAAAGGCTTCCGAGCTCTGCCCCCCACGTGGCACACTGGCTGTGAAGCCAGGCTGAGCTACAGCCTCTGGAGGGGGCAGAGACCAGGGCTTGCCACCTGGGGAGGGCACATCCACCTCCCTCTGTTGGGCCCCAGAAATCAGGGCACAGAACCCCAGAAGGACTTGGGTTGGAAAGGACCTCAAAGACCACCCAGTTCCCACCCCTGCCAGGGGCAGGGACACCTCCTGCAAGCCCAGCCTGCTCCAGGCCCCATCCAACCTGCTTCTGAACCCCCAAACTGCTCTGAGCAGCCTGTCCCAGGGCCTCACCACCCTCAGGGGGGGAATAATTTCTTCCTAATCTTCTCATCTAGATGGAGCTTCTTCCAGTTGGAAGCCATCCCCTCTCCTCCTGCCCCTCCCTGCCTTTGTACGGGTCCCAGCCCCCAGCAGGAGCCCTGGGGCAGGTGGCTGATGGGCTGCTGGGTCCAGGTGCTCCTGGGTCCACTGCTCCTGTCCTGATTTAGAGCCCAGGAACGGCCAGGGGCTGCTCCAGCCCGGCCCCTTGGGATATTTTAGGCAGGAATGTTCTGCCCCAGCAGTGTTTTGATGTTGGTCCCTTCAGAAGGATAAATTGAGGCTCTTTAGACTTCCTTCAGCAGGGGAGGAGCAGGTTATCGAACAGAGCTTACAGAAAGGGAAGAATTCCTGAGTCTAATTAAAATCTGAAGCAGGATGGGCTGCCTCCTGTTATTTCTCCAGAGGTGTCTGCTGCTGGAAACAATCTTTCTTCAGCTAAGCAGCACTGCTGCAGGCAGGGAGTGGTGCACAGGCCAAGAGGAGAGGTGAAAGCCAGGGGATGAGGGACTGGAGAGGTTGTCTTGGGGGCTCAGCTGCTCCCCTGCCATCTCCACCTTGGTTGTCTCTTCATTCACGGCCTGAACTGCTCTTCCAGGAGCAAAGAGAGAGAGAGAGCAGCTTGCAGGGACCCCACACGGCCTGGGGACTGCACTGGCCAAGGGGATAGGGAGGTGGCCAAGGGGATAGGGAGGTGGCCAAGGGGATAGGGAGGTGGCCAAGGGGATAGGGAGGCTTCAGTGTCGCCAAAGCGTTTGGCAGGGGACTCCAGCATCAGCGGAGAGGCAGTGGGAAGAGGTCACATCACAGGGGCTAAGCAGGGTGAGAGCAGCCCCGGCCGGAGCCCAGCCCTGCTCCCTTTGATCTCCAGCAGAGGCAAGGTCAGGAAGGCAGCGCCGCCGCCTGCTAAGTGCCGTGAAATGAGGCTCATTCCCCGTCACCCCGGAGGCTCTCCCTTGTTATCTTGCTGGCCGCCTCGGGCACTCGCTGTGGCTGCGAGAGGAGGCTGGAGCTCCAAAACGCCTCCTGAGGGCTCGATGAGCCCAGGGAGTGACACCAAAGAGCATCTCAGCAGCGTCTGAGGGGCTGTGAGATGCTCCTGGGGGAGGCTGAGCCTGCCCTGCGCAGCTCTGCTCTCCCTTTTGCTTCCCATCACAGAGCACGTCCCGAGGAGCTGTTCCTCTCTTGCCAGATGCCCCTGAGATGCCTTAAGGACACCAGGTCCTGCCAACCCCCTTTGGGCTAGCAGATGGCCAGAGAGAGCTGGAAGCAGCTCAGCTCTCCTTTGCCTGTGCTGCTGGTCTTGGTGGCTGCAGGACAGGGCGAAGAGAAGGAGAGCTCCAGCAATAAGAATCAAGAGCAAGAGCAGATCCAGGCTGGTGGTCACCCACCAGACAAGGGGAGCAAGCCCCTGCCCCTCTGCTGCAGCAGCTTCTCCCTGCCCCTGAGAGCTCCATGGCTCCCTGCAAGCTTTGGTGCCCTGCTCAGAGACTGCAGCCCCAACACTGCAGCAGCTGAGAGGGGAAAGAGAGCCAGAAGGAGAATGTTGGTGACATCAAAGGGCTGGAGGGGAAGCTGTGCCTTGCCCATGCTGCTGCCTTTGTCCCCCACATCTCTGCTTGCCCTCCATGCTGTTCCTCTTGGCACCACAGCCCCTGGCGGGTGGCTCGCACGGCTCCTGCCTCCGACGGCATCAGAGCTCAGAGCCACCTGGTCCTGTGCTGAGAGCCCTGCACCGCTCTCAGGGCCCAAGCAGAGGCTCAGCAGCCAGAACCTGGCCCCCAGACAAATGCAAATCCACTCTGCAAATCTCCCAGGCAGCAGCTTTCAACCCTTTGCAAAGCTGCCCATGGCCATGCTTAAGTCCAGGCCCTGCCCAGGGTGCTGCCCTGCCTCGCAGAGCGCTCAGGGATGTTCAGGAGCAGCTCAGAAGGATCTAATCCGCTGCAATAAGCCTGAGCCAGGCATTACCTTTGCTATTAAACATGGATCTTAGAAAGAAAAGGAAAGTGGGCATCGATTTTTCTCTCCCTGGCCTCAATTTCAGGACCCTTGTGGGGGGTCCTACCAGCAGGGCTGGAAAGACAACACCCAGGTTGCACCTCAGGCTCCCCCCCCACCCCCAACCCCCAACCCCTGCACCAGTCTGGGGGTTGCACAGCTCAGGACCCCTCTTGCTTCTGGTGGAGCTGTTGCACTCTGGCTGCCTCCTGCCCAGCTGCAGAGGCTGCTCTCCAAGCCCCTCAGCCCTCCCGGCTCCTCCTCAGCCTTGCTGGGGCAAACCCAACCACGAGCGAGGAGCTGCCTGCTGGCTGCTCCCTCTGCCACTCCCTGGGAAGCACTGGGAATGCTGTGCCTGGGAGCTGGGGGGGGGGGGTGGTGGACACCCCGAGGTAGCCCCCCTCCCTCCCCCCCCAAGGCCAGCAAGGGCTCTAGCGCTGCAGGGGCTGCCCCTGCGAGGGCTGAGGGGAGATGAGGCCGCCCGCAGCAGGCACGGGAGCTGGGGAGCAGTGCAAATGCCAATAAGTCATTAGGAATCATAAGAAAAATGCCCAGTTGCCATGGCAACTGCCAGGCAGGGCTTGGGGGATGCTGCACCCCCTCCTCAGGCACCCAGCAGCCCGCTGGGGATGCAGGCAAGGCCTGGCGCCGTGCCCTGAGAAGCCTCCACAGCCAGGGAGGGCTCGGGCAGCCTCCACAGCCTGGCGGGCTCCCGGGGGGCGCTAAGCCCCCTCCCCAGGGGGCAGCAGGGCTCTGCTGCCAGCAGGGCCCCCAGAGACGCTTTCCGGTGGGATGAGGACCGCCTGGTCCTCCACAAAGCGTGGGGCTGACTCGCCAAGAGCCGGGAGGGGTTGCACATCCCACCCTGCAGCCACCCTCTGGGGAGGAGCCAGCGCCCAGCCCCCACAGCTGGAGGTCTTCTGTGCCCCTGGCACTGATGGGCACTGCCCTGCCCGTGGCTGAGCCATGGGGCATGTGAAGTGAAGGGGATGGAGCAACCCCTCGTGGGTGAGGAGTTGTTCTGAGCAAACCCCACTCCCAGCTGATCCTAAATCACATCATCCAAGTGCCTGCTGGCAGCCTGGGGGCAGGGGGAGGGTGAAGGGAAGTGCAACTGGAGCTGGAATTAGCCTGTAGGAGCAAGACTGAGATGAGCTGGGCTGAGCCAGCCCCTGGCACCACTGAGTGCAGAGGCTGCTGGGCTGGAGCTGGGGGCTCTGAGCTGAGCAGTGATCCTGAAGCTTCCTGGAGGGGCTGCAGGAAGGATCCACATTAAGCACCCAAAGAGCTTCCCAGCTGCTCCTTCTCTCATCCCTCTCATGCTGATGGCAAAGGGCTGCCATGACACCCCCACCCTGGCACACTGAAGCTGGAGCTGGGGTGAGCCCAAGGAAAGGCCCTGCTGGGGTGGTGATGCTCTGCTACCCACACAGAGCTGGGGGACCCTTCCAGCTAGCCTGGAGGTGCCCAGAGATGCCTGGCAGTGCCCAGAGACGCCTGGCAGTGCCCAGAGATGCCTGGAGGTGCCCAGAGATGCCTGGCGGTGCCCAGAGACGCCTGGAGGTGCCCAGAGACGCCTGGCGGTGCCCAGGGATGCCTGGAGGTGTCCAGGGATGCCTGGAGGTGCCCAGCCTCCCATGCTGTTCATTTTGAGAGATGCTTTAGCAAAATCCAGCCTCTCCCCCTCCCCCTCCTCCCCCCACCCCTTCCTGCCCCCTCCATCCACCCACAACATCCTGCCAGGTGCCTGTGGGTTCTGCCCCCGCCAGTGCCACCCTCCCATGCAGATCTGCCATCCCCAGCACCCACACCAGGAAAACCTCCTTCCTGTCCTCATTGCCAGCTGCCACCCCACGGATCAGGGCCCCCCCCAGCCACTGAGCCACCACCTCACCCAGTGCCTGCCCCCAAGCAGGGGCCGAGCGTGGGAAGCTGCCACTCCCCCGTCGGCTGCAGGAGCCTCCAGCGCTGTCCCCAGGCCACAGCTGCCTGTGGCTGGTGGAAATGTCACCCACCCAGGGCTCGGGGCCCCCCCAGGGACCTTCTCCCTCTTGTTTTGGGGCGCTTTGGGTTTGGCTGAAGGCTGACTCGCAGAGTCGGATCTCTTCCGAGTTGCCCTGAGCCGCTCTCTGCCTCCCAGTCACCCCGGGGCTGCTGCAGGGACTGGGGAGCACCAAGGGGCAGCCCTGCAGTGGCACAGGGGAGGGACGGCGTGGGGGCAAAGCCTGGCTGCAGGAAGGGCGGAGGAGGAGGGGCAAGAGGCTACCTGGCCCCCAGCACAGCGAGCTGACAGCTTGTGCAGGTGGTGCAAAGGGAGGATTGAGCCCCTTGGAGGCAGGAGCAGCAGTAAGCCTCTCCTTTCGCTCTGGCTGCAGGCTTGTCCCCACCCCGTGGCTCTTCAACCCCTCAGCCCCACGACTCTGCAATGCACAGGCAGGGCCCGAGGAGATCCTCTGCACCAAGGACACCAGGAGAAAGAAGATGGCACCGAGCCCCAGGCAGGGGGATGGAGCTGCAGCCAGCTCTGCCTTCATCTGAGAGGGGCCAGGGGGTGGCTGGGTGGGGGCAGAGATGCCAAGTGGCAGCAGAAGTGGGATGCCCTGTGCTGGGAGAAGCAGGGTGCTGGGTGCCAGGGGAAGCAGGGTGCTGGGTGCCAGGGGAAGCAGGGTGCTGGGTGCCAGGGGAAGCAGGGTGCTTGATGAGGCCATGGTGCATCACCCCCTTCCCAGCCCCCCACTGGTGCCCCAGGGTGAAACGACTTTGGCAGCAAGCTGCTCTCCTCCCACCCCCTCCTCCTCCACGCTCACCCTTCAGAGCTCTCAGGCAGATGCACGATGCCAGCTCAGGCTGCTGGGTGCCAGCCCCTGGCTCCCTGTGCTGCAGAGCTGCAGCCCTGCTGCCGCTGCCAGCTGAGGTTTCGGTGTGAGGAGCGAAGCCTCTCGGATGCGAACAGCCTGGGTCCTGCAGCTGCCCCTAAACCCTGAGCGAAACAGGCAAACCTCCGTGTGTGCCACGCCAGGGAGGACAACCCTGGCCAGGCCAGAGGAGGGGGCAAGGGGAATACGACTACAACTCAACGACCTGAGAGGTCTTTTCCAATCAAACCCAGCTCCGTGGCTCTGTGGCTTCCCAGGAGGCTTGAACCAGCCGAGAGGGAGTCAGCAAAATATTGAAGAGCCATAAAGGGAGCTGGAGAGTGGCACTGGGAAAAGAAACCACCGAAGCAACAACCCTTTTGTCTTCCTTAACAACAGCCCCGTGAAAAGGAAAGGACAAGAGGGGATTTGAAACCAGGCTCTGAGCACCGCCGGGCTGGAGGGAGCTGTCCCAGCCCACGGCAGGGGCTGGAACTGGATGAGCTTTAAGGTCCCTTCTAGCTAAAACCATGCTGTGATTCTGTGGTTTGGTGATGGGGAAGCGTCAGGGCAGCCCTCAAAGCCAGGAGCATGGTGGTGGAGCCAAGGCTGCCCTTGCTCCTTGCAGCACAGGGAGGAATCCTGCTGCTCCCCAGCAGCTGCTGGAGCCAAGGCTGCCCTTGCTCCTTGCAGCACAGGGAGGAATCCTGCTGATCCCCAGCAGCTGCTGGAGCCAAGGCTGCCCTTGCTCCTTGCAGCACAGGGAGGAATCCTGCTGCTCCCCAGCAGCTGCTGGAGCCAAGGCTGCCCTTGCTCCTTGCAGCACAGGGAGGAATCCTGCTGATCCCCAGCAGCTGCTGGAGCCAAGGCTGCCCTTGCTCCTTGCAGCACAGGGAGGAATCCTGCTGATCCCCAGCAGCTGCTGGAGCCAAGGCTGCCCTTGCTCCTTGCAGCACAGGAGGAATCCTGCTGCTCCTGCTGCAAGCTGCCCTTGCTCCTTGCTCCTTGCACACAGGGATGAATCCTGCTGATCCCCAGCAGCTGCTGGAGCCAAGGCTGCCCTTGCTCCTTGCCTTGCAGCACAGGGATGAATCCTGCTGCTCCCCAGCAGCTGCTGGAGCCAAGGCTGCCCTTGCTCCTTGCAGCACAGGGAGGAATCCTGCTGCTCCCCAGCAGCTGCTGGAGCCAAGGCTGCCCTTGCTCCTTGCTCCTTGCAGCACAGGGATGAATCCTGCTGCTCCCCAGCAGCTGCTGGAGCCAAGGCTGCCCTTGCTCCTTGCTCCTTGCAGCACAGGGATGAATCCTGCTGCTCCCCAGCAGCTGCTGGAGCCAAGGCTGCCCTTGCTCCTTGCTCCTTGCAGCACAGGGATGAATCCTGCTGATCCCCAGCAGCTGCTGGAGCCAAGGCTGCCCTTGCTCCTTGCAGCACAGGGATGAATCCTGCTGCTCCCCAGCAGCTGCTGGAGACAAGGCTGCCCTTGCTCCTTGCTCCTTCCAGCACAGGGAGGAATCCTGCTGCTCCCCAGCAGCTGCTGGA
Source organism: Picus viridis (assembly GCA_033816785.1). NCBI lineage: Eukaryota > Metazoa > Chordata > Aves > Piciformes > Picidae > Picus > Picus viridis. Next base: position 1,687,263 of record CM066602.1, read on the forward strand.
GCCAAGGCTGCCCTTGCTGCTTGCTCCTTCCAGCACAGGGATGAATCCTGCTGCTCCCCAGCAGCTGCTGGAGCCAAGGCTGCCCTTGCTCCTTGCTCCTTCCAGCACAGGGATGAATCCTGCTGCTCCCCAGCAGCTGCTGGAGCCAAGGCTGCCCTTGCTCCTTGCTCCTTGCTGCTTGCTCCTTCCTCCTTCCAGCACAGGGAGGAATCCTGCTGCACACCAGGAGCTCTCTGGCTGCCTCTTGCTGCTGGAGAGCTGGAGCTGCTCAGCAGCACACAGAACCAGTGGGCTTTGGGACAAGCCTCCCAGCTCCATCCTCTGCTCCCAGCAGCAGCAGCAGCATGTAGGAGTTTGGAAAAGTGACTCAGAACTAGGACTGGGCAGAATTTTCCATGGGAATTAAAGGGCTTTGCTGGAAAACCTCAGTGTCTGATCCACCACAGGGAGCTGAGGATTGGGATCAAAGCCTGCAGGAGCCTTTTGGGCCAGAGCTGAGAGTCTAAAGGGGCTTTTTGAATCATGTCAGCAGCTTTGATTAGGTGGTTATCAAACAGTGGTTTGAATCATTTAGCTTGGCAAAAGGCCTTTAAGATGATTGAACAACCAAACCACTGCATTCGGTTTAATAACCAGGCTCTGGAGGGCTGACAGTCAGAATCCAGCCCAAGTCAAAGTGGTTCCCTGCTGAATGTCTCACCAATAGGGACAACAACAACTGCACAGAGTCAGAGGGACTGGAAGGCACCTCTGGAGCTCACCCAGTCCAACCCCCCTGCTCCAGCAGGGCACCCACAGCAGCTCGCCCAGGAGCACAATGGCCAAGGAGACTCCACAGCCTCCCTGGGCAGCCTGCTGCAGGCCTCCAGCAGCCTCACACCAAACAACTTTCTCCTTAAGTTCAAGTGAAGCAAACTCGGTTGAAGTTTGTGCCCAGTGCCCCTTGTCCTGTCCCTGGACACCACTGACAAGAGCCCAGCCCCAGCCTCTTTGCCCCCCCAGCCTGTAGCTCTTGCTGAGCCTTGCTCAGCTCCCCTCAGAATTTCCTCCTTGCATCTCCCCTGCTCCACTTTCAAACCGTTTTCCCTCACCCTATCACTCCAAGGCCTTCTGCACAGCCTCTCTCCACCCTTCCTGGAGCTTGAAATGAGCTTTGGGCTGAAGATGCTTTCATCCCCTCCCAAAACCAGAGAGCTGGAGCCAATTCATCTCTGCCCTGTGTGGGAAAAGCAGGTTGCAATTCAACCCTTTTCCCATCCCTCCCCCTCCCCCCCCTCCCTCCATCCCTCCCCCGCCCTTTATCCCTCCCCCTTCCTCCATCCCTCCCCCCCCACCCCCTTTTCTTTTAGTGCTGATTACCAGTTCCTCCCTGATGAAGGCTTTTACATTCCCAGGCAGCGTTATTAAGGCTGAGAGGAGCCCAGCGGCTGCCTTCGTGCAAAACAATTCTCTCCGCTTGAGCCTCCCCACAGCTTCAGCTCCGCTTTGGCCGGCAGGGAAGGACAAAGCTCGGCCAGGCTCCGACCTCAGCCTCCAAATTGAATCCGGGGCTGATTATTTCTCCCTCCTCCCCTCCCCTTCCCGTTTTCTATGTCAGGTTACAAATGCCACCGAGCCTGGTTTGGTAATAACACCCAGGGTGGGCTCTCAGAGCTGCTGGGGGAGCCCTGGCTCGGGTCAGGAGCGTTTCCAAGCTGCTGGAGGTGGTGGTGGGAGGTGGAGGGGGAAACGGGGAGCTGGGATCAATTCTGCGCAGAGGTTGGGGAATAACTTCTCACAAAGTAATTTATTGACTAAGTTTTGTCTCTCTTTTTTCCCCCTCCCCCCCCCCCGCTGCCTGGGTGAAAAGCACCCCAGTGCTGAGAGCCAGCGCAAGACTTAGGCGCCACTTAAGTCCCAATTAAGGCCTTTGTGGATTGTCTGGGAACGGATCCCAGCTCTCCCCATATTTATTTGTTATTCAGAGTGACACAACAAACAGAGCCCGGGCTGAATCCCTGCTCCGAGGAGTGTTTGCAAACACTGCCCCGGGGAGCAGCGGCTGCCAGGGCTCCAGCCCCCGTCCGGGGGCGTGGGGAGCTGCTCAGCGCCTTCACGCCGAAGGAAGGGATGGGGGGATTTGGAGGGACCCCCCGACCCCTTTGCCACATCGAGGAGCCCCAGGTGCTGCCCACTGCTAGGGGGAGGGGTGGAAGGAGGAAGGTGAAAGGTGCTGGGGCTGCTGAGGTGCAAGTGGGGGCCTGGTGGGCATGCTTCGGTGTCAGAGAATCAGAGAACTGCTTGGGTGGGAGAAGGCTTCTGAGATCATCCAGCCCAGCCAGCAAGCCACCACCACCACCATGGCCACCAAACCATGGGTGGGAGAAGGCTTCTGAGATCACCCAGCCCAGCCAGCAAGCCACCACCACCACCACGGCCACTAAACCATGGCCACAGGTTGCTTGAACACCTCCAGGGCTGGGGACTCCACCACCCCCCTGGGCAGCCTGTGCCAGCCCCTGACCACTCTGGCAGCAAAGAAATTTGTCCTCATCTCCAACCTAAGCCTCCCCTGGCACAACCTGAGGCCATTGCCTCTTGTTCTGTCACCTGATGCTGTTCTGTCCCACCTGGCCCCAACCTGGCCGCACGTGGTCCCACGAGCCCCTCGCCCCTGCTCCACGCCAGGGTGCCCAAGGTGCCACCGTGGATGCCCCACGGGGGTTTTGCAGCATCTGAGAGGGGGTTGGCTCTCCAAGCAAGGCAGGGTGCCAGTGGCTCCCCTGCCCTGGAAAAGGATGCTCACGAGAAGCTCTCCCCTCAGCCTCCTTTCCCCTCTCCTTTGCCAGCTGCTCCTCCCCAGCCCTATTCTGCAGCTCCTTCGCCACCTTGGTTGCCCTTCTCTGGACGCCCTCCAGCACCTCGATGTCTTTCCTGCAGTGAGAGACCACCACACATCAAGGGACCCCAAGCACTGACCACTGCTTGGTGGCAAAGGAAAGGGGAAAAGCAAAGGGTCTTGGTGCTGCTCCGAGGTGCAGCTGGGGCCACTTGGGGCACGGTTTAGAGGCCACGGTGGGGTTGGGTTGGGTTGGTGGTTGGACCTAATGATCTGAGAGGTCTTTTCCAAGCTTAATAGTTGTGATTTTCTCAGCCCTTTATTGCCTCCTTAAAAGCCACCCCTTGGAACAGCCTTTTTACAGCCCCCACTATAAATATCTCCATCACAAAACGCTCTCTGCTGTCAACAGGCCACTAAAGCTCCACATCTATTTCACCACCTATGAGCTGGCTGATGGCCTGGAACCCTCTCAGGCATTTCAGCAGCTGCTCTGCTCCAGCACAGGAAGGATCTTGGAAAGGACAGGCAAGGGGACCAGGGTGCTCAGCAGGTGGGGGCAGCCCGGTCTCCACGAGGAGTTCGACCCAAAAGCATCAGCAACCAAAGCTTGGACTCGGCCCCAGAATCCCAGGCTGGAGCCCCATCCACAGGAGGTTTTAAACTCTTCTCACATCGATGTTTGCCCTGAGGCTCTCCCAGGAATGAGAGGGGATGGCCTCCAGCTGCACCAGGGGAGGCTTAGGTTGGGCAGCAGGAGCCAGTTTCTGTGGTCAGGGATTGGCACAGGCTGCCCAGGGAGGTGGTGGTGGAGCCGCTGTTCAACAAAGTGGGGCCATGGCCCTTGGGGCCAGGGTTTAGTGGCCGTGGTGGGGTTGGGCTGGACCTGATCTTGCAGGTCTCTCCCACCCCAAACTGCTCTGTGAGCAAGCAGCAGCCAGCAGCGCTCTGTGCTCAGCGAGCAGCCGCCAGAATTCTCCTCCTGGTGGCTTTCCCCCCAGCCGGGGCTGGGCAGAGCTGCAGTTTCAGATGCAGAGCACAGGGAGGGCACTTCCCAGCCCTCCTCAGAACAACAACTTCATTTCCAGGAGGAGAACCAAAGTCACAGGTACCTCCCACACATGCTGAGCAGAGCAACAGAGACCATCAGTCAGTGCTGGGGAGGGGGAGAGGAGGAGGGGAGTTTGCAACTTGTCTTTGGCAAAGGGAAGGGAAACAACTCCTGGGCCTGATTCCTGGCAACAACAACAAAAAAGATGGGAGAGAGGAGGAAGGGAGGGTGGTGGTGAGACTGTGTGCAAGGAGAGGATGCCATGGGCTGGCATCTCTGCTCCTGAGGAGATCAGCCCTGTGCCACAGGAATGCTTTCAGGGCAGAAAGGGAGAGGCAGAGCCCAGGGTTTACCCTGCAGGTGATTCAGGAGACAGGGGAGAGGGGCAGAGCCCCATGCTGGGGCTTCTCTGTGTTTGGGGAGGTGCTGGTGGCCTGGTGAAGTTCTCAGCCTTCCAGATGCCCACCTGACACAAGCTCTGGACCTTTCTAGCATCCTCCCTCCCTGTCCTAGCTGGGAAATCTCAGATCACATCCCTGAACAGCAGTGATCAGCTGCAGCCAGGACAAACCCTCTGCAGCCAGGAGCCAGCACAGCCCCCAGCAGCCAGAGGAGCTGTGCCTGGTGAGAGCAGCCAAGGCTCTGCTCTGGGAATGGGAGCCTCCATGGAACCTCCCTTGAAGCACAGAGCAGAGGCACTGCCCCAGCTCCCCCGGGAGCTCATGATGCAGGTTAAGAGACAGCGCTGTGGGGAAAGGGATTTCCTGATGCTCCCACACCCCTCAGCCAGGTGGGATGGGTCTAGGTCAGGGTCCTGCCTCTCTCAGTCCCCACTTCCCCTGCAGCACAGGGGTTTTGCAGGCTCTGTGGTGGGTGCTGGCACAGCTCAGCCCCAGGAGCCGATGCTGAGCTCCTCGGTTTGCATTGCAGGAGGTACAAAAAGGTCTCACCCAAGGGAAGGGGTTTGGGAAGGCTGAGGAGCAGAGGCTCAGACTTGGCCCTCAGCCCTGCTCTGTGCAGCCACTCACACCAGCACCACCCGGGTGCCAAACCAGTCCCCAGTCCCCACAGAGAGGGCCCAAGGTGCTGGGTCACAGCACTTAGCTCTGGCTCTGCACTGGGGAGAGGAGAGCCAAGAGCCCTGGGAAGTGCCCTGGGCCAGCAGCATCCCCGGGGGTGGGAGCTGCGTGATGGTGACCCACGTCCCGATGGACACCCACGGGAGAAGCCCCACGGCAGGGAGCAGGCAGTGCTCCAGGAAACTCGCGCAGAGCCACATCCAACCAGCCCACGGCTGCACCGCGCTCGGGCTCGGGGAGCCGGCAACGAGACGTTTCCTTCCCAGCCTTGCTACGAGCGCTGCCTGCATCCAGGCTGCAGGAGCAGAGCTGCTCATCCCCACAGCAACAGCAAGGGCTGGGTCCTGGCTCAGCGCTGGCACGGCAGGGATAAGCCAGGCAGCATCTGCGGAGCTGCTGAGCCCCCAGCCCCGGCAGGTCCGTGGCTTAAGGAGCCACAGCCTCATTGCCAGGGGCGATGGCAGCAACTGCCTGCAACTTCCAGCAAGAGCCTCCCTGGGAGCCTTGCTCCAAGGGTCGTTTTCCCACCTCGCAATGCCCCAGCGCTAACCCATCTCCCTCCCTCCCTCCGGGGTCCCGCTGCCAGGCTGGGACAAGCGCTGGGAGGCAAAGGCCTTGGCCCCCTTGGCCCCCTTCTCAGTCACGGCAGAGAGGCGTTGCTGAGACCTCTGAAATGCGATTTTTTTCGCAGGCTCTGGCAGGAAGTAAGAGGAAGTGAGGAGGGTTCAGCACCTGCCTGAACGTCGGGGAGAGACGAGGACAAGCAAAGCCTCAGCCACACACGAGATGCCTCCCAACCCTGAGCATCCCTCTTGGAGCAGCTCCCTGCACAGAGACCCCCCCCCCCGGGACCCCTGGTGCCCCAGGGCACAGCCACACACCCCACGACTACTGAGAGAGAGGACCGCAGGGGGATGCATGCCCTGCGGAGCTGCACTGGGGAGGCGCAGACAGAGGAGCAGGGGTAGGAAGGGTTGAGATCAAAGACCCCACAGAACCAGCAGAGAAATCATCCAAACGACACCATGGGTCCATGGTTTGCTTTGCCATCACCTTCTGCTTGCCACCCCCTGGGCAACCTGTCCTCTCCCTTGGGTGGATCGAGCCAGGCAGGGGTGGGTGCAGGGGAGGGAGCCCAAAGGACCAGGCTGGTTTATTTGTCACGGCCTCTCTTTGTACCTCAGTCACTCCTTTAACCTTCCCCACGGAGCTCGGGCACAGAGGAGTTAACGCACGGAATGCTGCTCCCGGCACGATCCCATCCTGCCATCATTCCCATCCTGCCATCATTCCCATCCTGCCATCATTCCCATCCTGCCATCATTCCCGTGCCAGGCTGGATGCCGGGCTCGGCAGCACCAACTCCAACCCATCGCTATGGGGTCCACCCCTCTGGGGTTACCCCAGACTCCCACCGGCGTCTGGATGAGAAGCAACTGAATCCCAGAGGAGTTTCCAGGACGGGGGAATCCAGCTCCCACCATCAGCGCTGAGGGAAACCTCCTCCTTTTCCTCGGCTACCTCAGGCACCCCTTGCCCCCTCCTGGACCCTCCTGCATTCCCCATTTTCACTCTTTCCCCCCCCCCCCTTCTTTCCAAACCCACCATTCCTCCTCCGAGGCAGCACCCAGCGAAAGCAAAGCTCTGGAAGGAACGGGAGGGCGGGGAATAAATAAATCCTACCCAAACAAAGTGCCCAGCAGCCAGCTCGGTGTTGCAGAACCCCCAGCAACGGCAACCCTCCCCGCAAATCACAGCCGAGAGCAGGGAGAAGGGGGCTGGAGCCCAACTTACCCTTGGGCTCTCCTCCTGCCTGCCGGGGTCGTTGTCATCCGCCCGCCTGCTCCCCAGCCCCAGCTGTCCGCGCATCTGGCTCGGGCAGAGCCCCCGCCGGCAGACAAAGGGCCGAGCTTGCGTCGGACCGGCTCCAACTGGGGGCTCTGCCCTTGTCCTTTTAGAAGTGGTGGTGGGGGGGGGGGGGGGAGGAGGCCACCCCCTGCCACGCTGTCCCCACGCTCGTCCTCAACGCCCGCTCCGGAGGCGGGGGAGAGACCTTCCTCCTTCCCTCGCACGGCTCCTTTGCAGCCGCACACTCCCTGCTGCCTGCAAACGCTCCTTTCCTCCTCCTCCTCCTCTCTTCTCCCCTCCCTTTACCAATCCTCCTCCTCCTCCTCACTCCAGTCTTGTCGCCACGGCCGTGCCACCCACCTGAATCAGCTCCTGCCTGCTGCACGCTTAACTCCTGCGGCTCTGGCAAACACCCGCGGGGCACCCCCAGCCCTTTCGGGGTGATGCTCCCGAGGACCGGCGAGAAACAGCTCCTGCAAAAGCTGAGCTGGTTGCTGGCACCCCTTGGCACCTGCAGAGCACCCTGCTCCCTCTGCAGCCCAGCCTGCTGCAGCACAGGGGTCCCCCCTCCGTGGTCACCAAGCCCGGGAAGGGGCGGTGGGGGGTGAGGGGAGTGTTCTCCCACGGTGCTGTGTGGCCCCAAACCAGGTGCGAAGCAGGAGACTCTCCAGGGTGGACTTTTGGCCCAGCTCCCAGCACTTAGAGAGCTTTATTTGCCTCTGGAAAGATCTGGCTGCATGCGGTCCCACGAGTCCCTCGCCCCTGCTTCACGCCAGGGTGCCCAGGGTGCCCCCGTGGATGCCCCACGGGGGTTTTGCAGCATCTGAGAGGGGTTTGGCTCTCCAAACAAGGCAGAGTGCCAGTGGCTCCCCTGCCCTCAGAGACTCTTCACTTCTAAAGGCTTCAGAGGAAAGCTGCCTTCTGCTCTGCTGTGTTGACAGACGGGGAGATCTGGGGTCCCAGCTGCCCGTCCCCCCTTTAAGAAGGGAGGGCTGGAGACCCCATCCATCTTGGCACCCCAGCAGAACCCAGGGAGAAGCACCTCAGAGCCAGGCACAGTCTGGGGGCTCTGAGGGGGGCAGGATTTGGGGGTGCGGCAGGGCAGCCCCGGCTTTTGCTCGCTTCCCAGCAGGCGCTCCCCCTACAAAGGGCTTTTTTCCCAGCCTCATCCAGCGGCTGTCAGAGCCCCGCGGCTGCCACACGGCCCCAGCAGTGCCGGTGGCCACTGAATGCCCATTTCATGCTCGGGAGCCTGAGCTGAGGGTCTGGCTCGTTCCCAGAGCGATCGCCTGGGGCGGTGGGCTGGGCGGCGGGGACGGGGGACAGACGCGCACACAGGCGGGAGGGAGCCAGAGAGGCAGAAGAGGAGAGATTGGAGTGACCTGATTTAATTGGCAGGGCTTCAATAACATCAACTCCCTGCCCGTGTGCCCGAACCAAATGGGTGATGTTCTGGCATCTTGGCCCCCATTCAGCAGAGCATTTATGCAGATCCTTAATGGGAACACATGCTCCACGTTAGCCTCACTCCAGTGCTTTGCAGGCAAGGAGGGGGCTCAGCTGGAAGCTCCCCTCCTGGCCTCCCAAACAGCAAGGGGAGGGACTGGGAGGCTTTATCTGAGGCGTGCAGGGCTGTGCCCCTGCGCTTTGCCAAGCCCCCGCAAGCACCCCATGAATCCACCTCTCTCCTGTGACTCCCAGTCAGCTGGAGAAACTCTTCCAGATGGTCTCTGTGTCCATGCCCACGTCCTGCTGCTGCTGCCAGAGCCACGGGGACTCCGAGGGAACAAGGGCTGGCGTTGCTTCTAGCTTGCAACCCCACCGTGCTGTGGGGCTGGCAGGAGAAGCTTCTCACAGCCTCCCCTCCCACCAACAGGGGCTGAGCAGGCAGCTGGCCACTCAAAGCCACCGCGACCCCATTTAGTGCCCACCCCCAGTGCCCATCCTCGTCTGTCCACGCCGCAGCACACGCAGATGCCTGTGAGCAGGAGGGAAGAGCTGCCTTGCTCTTTCCACGCTGCAGGAAACATCCCAAGCCCGTCCCAGGCAGCTGCGGGGAGCAGCCCACAGCTCCCGAGGGTCCAGGCAATCACTCAGCACTCGATGGCGGCTCTTGACCTGTCTGCCCTGGGCTCCACCTCATGGCTCAGCCACACGACGCGGCCAGAGGGCTGGCTTCAGCCTCAGGAGGACAAGGAAAGCTTTGCCTGCCGTGGATCCCTCTGCAGCTCCCGGGGCCCACGTTCAGGGCTACTCCTTGGCCCTCCACATGGACCTGGAGGAGACTGGGCTGCAGCAGCTCCTTCCCCAGCTGCCAGAGCACCATCGATCGGAGCAGCAGATCGGTGCTGCAGAGCCCCCGCTCGGGGCTGGGTTGGCGAGCAGTCTGCATAGGAACAGCTGAACCGGGGTGAACTTGCTCAGGGCTTTCATCCAAGGCTTGGTGGGAGCTTGTAGAGCACCGTTAAGCCCAGGTCGTTTAATCACTTCTCATTCCAGCTCCGGGAGGGGGCGGGGGAAGGTTCAAAGGTGCTTGTTTGGTCTTAAGTCTAATTGAGTCTCGACTCCTCTGCAGAAGACTCTCAGTGCAGGCTCAGGCAAGTTCCTTGCCTGAGTGATCCCCTTCCCATTTGCAGGGTGGGGACACTTGTGCCACCTCACTGCTGGTGCCGTGAGCTGTTGACTGCCTGGCAGAGAGGAGAGCTGCTGGCCCGGGCTGGCAGCGCTCCTCTGCCACGCTTCAGGAGCAGGAGAAGCATGGCTGGAAACACAGCTACAGGCAGCCTGAGCTGCCTTCACTGCAGGCAGGGGAAGGAGACAGGGACAGGCACTTCGGGAGACGGGGGACAGGCACTTCCCCCTGCTCCAGACAGGCTGCCAAGGAGGGAGAAGCTGGCCCCAGGTGGCCTGGAGCCTTCTCTGTCTAACACCTTGCTCGTAAACAGGCTCCTCCCGTGCGCCCAGGCAGCCTGCTGCAGATGATGACTAATGCATGGCACTCTCGAGATGCTATCTTCAGGCAGCTGAGTACAGCCTGATCCAGGTTTTAATTGTGTGGGATTGCAGCCGAGATGGCTCTAGTGCCTTCCCTCTGCTGCTTCAGCACTTCTCCTGCCTCCTTCTGCACTTGGAGTCACCTGGAAGGCCTCTCCCTGCCTGCGAGGGGTTAAAACCTTCTCTGGCTGGAGCAGCATCTTCTGCAGGCTGGGGGTGAGGAGGTTTGGGGTTTGGGTTTGTTTGGGGTTTGGGTTTGTTTGGGGCTTGGTGTTTTTTTCCACCCACAAGGAGGGTTGTGAGGAGCTTCACTTCCCCCTTCTCATCCCTGACGACACCACATCAGCTCCCCGCGGAGCAGCACTAAGGCAGCCTTAGGGAGGAGGAGTGGATTTGGAGGGCCGAGCTTGGGCCAGCCACACTCAGCTGAGGCTCAGCTCCCTCAGACCCGGCTCAGCAGCGGCCCTGGTGCCTCTGCTTCCTCTCTGGATCAGCGTGAGCTTGCCCAGCTTCGCTCCTGAGGGACACTCCATGCACAGACTCTGTGCCAGCATCGAGGGGCACAAAGCAGATGGCACTGCCTCGCTCTCCTGCCTATGCCAGCAAGGGGCAGATGCCACCAGAAGCCCACATGATGAACATGATCCACATTAGACGCTTTTCCTTGCCCCCTCTGCCTTCAGGGTCTGACATCACAACACCAAACTCAATTTTTCTGGCCCTAGGGGAGAGAGAGGCCACACAAGACCTGACCAGGAACCCACCAGCGTGAGGAACGGCTAAAGTAAGGCAAGAAACACGACAGTGGCCACAGCTCCTCGTGTAACAACACTCCCCTGCCATGGGGCTGCCTCACACAGCATCAGCATCCAGGGTTCAGGTCCCCACAGACCCTCCACTGCAGCTTTCAGGGGGCTGTCCTCCTTCCTTGGAGCTCAGCCTGCTCCTGCACATCCAGACACCAAAGCAGCTCCTCCGGTCCCTCTCCAGCACCTTTGAAGCCAAGGAGCAGGGCCTTGTTTATCCCCCCCCAGCTGAAGCCCACTCTCTGGGGTTGCTCTCCTCCCATCTCTCATGTGCTGCACCTGGAACAGTGAGTGGGGCTAAGGAGGGATGACATTTCCCGTCCTCAGCGTCTCCTGGGGCCAAAGGCAGCTTCCCAGCCTCTTCAGGCTGTGCTGGGGCCAGGCAGGTCCTAGAACCCCTTGGGAACACTTGGAGGGCAGGAGGTGCTGTCCCCAGTCCCTGGTGCACCGTGGCAGAGGTGCTGTGGGCAGGATCCATTCTCAGCAGGAGTTCCCTGCCAGGCTGAGCCGTGCCAAGCCTGACACATCCCAGCAGGGATGAGAGCTGCTGGGAAAGAGGGAACCCCACCCCCTGGAGCCTCGTGGTGGCACTGATTATATATGGGGATTGGTTTTGGTGTCAGGGCTCTTATGATTCTTTCATGATTTAGGGACACAACAGGCAGCAGGATGGAGTCATAAACCCTGGAGGTGCTTGGAAAAGGCACCTGCAGCCCTTCCTCTGGAGCCAGGGAGGAGCCACCCCTTCCCCTGTGCAGAATAAACCAAACCCCACAGGCAGCAGGCAGTAAGTTACAGCAGGGCTGTCGCTGGCACAGGACAGAGCCATAACTCAGGCTGGCTCTGGCTGCTCCTGAGTTACAGCATCACTGCTGCCCCTGGCAGGGCAGCCATCCGTTACCCGTGGCACCCAGGGCTCCCCTGGTGGGCACTGCTGGCAGCAGGGATCAATGAGCCTCTTTCCTCCAGCAGCAGCACCAAGGAAACCCAGCTGGGGCCAACAGTCCAGCTCAGGCACAGCCTGAGCCCCAAAGCTTCCCGGAGGTGCCTCAGAAAAAGAGGCTTCCAAGGCTCTGCTCCACGGTTTCCTCCTGCTCCCTCTCTCCCTCTGTGAACGTGAGCACTGACCTGGCTGCCCTTTGAGCCTCCTCCACAGAACAGACACCCCCCACCTCACTCCAGCCTCCCCTTAGAGAGCTGCAGGGAGCAATGAGGTCTCCCTCAGCCTCCCCTTCTCCAGCCCCAACACCCCCAGCTCCCTCAGCTGCTCCTTCCCAGCCCTCTTCTCCAGACCCTTCCCCAGCTTTGCTGCCCTTCTCTGGACCTGCTCCAGCCCCCTCAATGCTCTTTTTGTAGTGAAGGGCCCAAACCTGAACCCAGCACTCCAGCTGTGGCCTCCCCAGTGCTGAGTCCCTGCCCTGCTCCTGATGGCCTTTGCTGCTCCCGGCCAGGTTGCTGGTGCCCGCCTGGGCACATGCTGGCTGGCAATCATCCCCTCTGCTGAGCAGCTTTCCAGCCCCTCCAGACCTTTAAGGCTGTTGAGCCCAACCATCATCTATCCCCAGCCCTGACCAGGATCTGACTCCTCCTCAGAGCAGCTCAGAGCCAGGGAGCTGCAGCTGCAAAGCCGGGCGGCAGGGGAAGGATTTTTACCCAGCGTGGAGCCCCGGAGCTGGCTGGGGCACAAGTTTTGCACCCAGGATGAAGGGTTGAGCGATTGCTGCTGGGCAGGAGCAGCAAATGCTGAGATTTCCAGGGAGCAGGACTCCCAGGGAGGCTTCCTGTCACCTGGAGCTGTCATGCAGTGCCACCAGGCTTGGCTGGGATTATCTGGTAATCCTCCCTTCCATGGCAGGTATCAGAGGCTCTTAACTTGTGATTTATTATGGTGAGGTTCATAATCATCTTTTAATCTGTTTTCAGAGTGTCTCTCACTACATCCTTTGGGATCTTGCCAGACCCCTCATCCCACTTGAGTGCTGCCCACTCCCCACCACCCTCTTGAACACCAGAAGCGAAGCTGCAGCCGAGCCAAGTGACCAACCCAAGGTCATGGGCACAGGGCTGGGGCTGGTGGAGGGGAGCACAGCAAAGCTCTGCACATGGAGATGAGTCTGAGCTTGCTCTAGAGCTGGGGAAATGAGGCAGAGCAAGGCTAAGGGCCAGATCAATAAGGACATTTAAGCATCCACCTATGAGCCCCCATTGATTTTGGGATCTAATTACTGTGGGTCTATACAGCCAAGCCAAGGTCACAGCAAGTCTGCAGCAGCCAAGGGAACTGGACTCCAGACTCCTTCCCAAGCCTCCTGGATTATGGGACTGTCCTCCTTACCCACAAGAGCTCATTTCCAAGCTGGTTAAAGAACATTCTCCCCCCCCTCCAGCAGCCTCACAGCACCCTCAACAGATCGATACCAAACTCGGGCTGCAGAGAGCAGAGTGTGGAGCCCTGGTTAACCCCAGCCAGACCAAAGCACCACCCCAGACTGTCATCCAAAAGAGCAAGCAAGCTCCTGAGGGGTCTGGAGAGCAGGGCTGGGGAGGAGCAGCTGGAGCTGGGGGTGCTGGAGAAAAGGAGGCTGAGAGGAGACCCACTGGCTCTACAGCTCCCTGAAAAGAGGTTGGAGCCGGGTGGGGGTTGGGTTCTTCTTCTCCCAGGCAGCAAGCAATAGGACAAGAGGAAACAGCTTCGAGTTACACCAGGGGAGGTTCAGGTTGGACATGAGGAACAACTTCTTCCCCCAAAGGGTTCTCAAGCCCTGGCCCAGGCTGCCCAGGGCAGTGGTGCAGCCCCGTCCCCGGAGGGCTTCCAAAGCCGCGGAGATGTGTCCCTCAGGATGTGCTTTAGAGGTGGACTTGGAAGTGCTGGGTTCGTGGTTGGACTTGATGACCTCGGAGGTCTTTTCCAAGCTTCCTGAGTCCATGCTCTTTATGATCCCTGCGGCCCCAGGCAGCAGCCGGCCGGCCGCGCCGCCCCAGCAGCACCGCCCCAGCCGCGCCGCCCCAGCCGCGCCGCCCAGCCCGCGCCGGCTGGGAAGCGTTCCGGTGACTTTATTCCTCTGCTTTGAGGCTGCTTTACAGCCACCGTAAAAGCTGATCGTAAATCAGGGGTGATACCGTAAACCGCAGAAACAACCCTAGTTAGAGCCCAAAAGCGACTCGACTCCCCCTGCCAGCCCCGGGAACTGCGGCAGGAGCGGCTCGCTTTATCTTCCCCTCCTCCTTTACAGCCACCCCGGGAGGCAAGTTCCAGGGGTGAAGCCGACCTGATGGAGTCCCCCAGTTCATGAAGTCCCTCAAGCACCTGAGCAGGCCGAGGGGGCAAGCTGAGGAATGGGAGGCTTGGAGCTTTTTATTTCATGGCACTCATTTTGCATTGCAAATATTCTCCCTTCCCCTCCCTTCCCCTCCCTCTCTTGCTGCCTTCATCCCTCCTACCCCTTTTCCCCCTCCTCCTCTTTTTCCCTTCCTCCCCCTTTTCTCCTTCCTCCCCCTTTTCCCCCTCCTCCCCTTTTTCTCCCTCCTCCTCCTTTTCCCCTTCCTCCCCCTTTTCCTCCTCCTCCTCCTTTTTCTCCCTCCTCCTCCTTTCTCCCTTCCTCCCCCTTTTCCCCTTCCCCCACCTTTTCCCCCTCCTCCCCTTTTTCATCCTCCTCCCTCTTTCCTCCCCTCCTCCCCGCCCTCAAATTTACAAGCAGGCGATTGATCCGGGGCGGCGGGGTGTGTGTGTGGAAATAAACTTCCTAAAGAGCGCAGAGCTGGCTGATAAAAGGGGAAGCAAAAGCAGCCGAGGCGATGGCAGCGGTGCCTCACGCCTTCCGTGCTGCTTTAGGAGTCAAATTTGTTTCTTTTATTGCCAGACAAAAGTGTAATTAAACGGCTGCAGCGTCAGCCCTCGCAGCCGAACTTGTTGCGCTCCCGAGCAGCCAGGGCCATTAACACCTCTTGTGCCTCCCTCTTCTCCTCTCCTGGGACCGGGGCTCGCTCTCCCAGCGCCTCCTCCCTCGCAGATGTGTAACCAGCGGTGCCAGGTAGAACGGAATAGAATAGAATAGAATAGAATAGAATAGAATAGAATAGAATAGAATAGAATAGAATAGAATAGAATAGAATAGAATGGAATGGAATGGAATGGAATAGAATAGACTGGAATGGAATAGAATAGAATAGAATAGAATAGAATAGAATAGAATAGAATAGAATGGAATGGAATGGAATGGAATAGAATAGAATAGAATAGAATAGAATAGAATAGAATAGAATAGAATAGAATGGAATGGAATGGAATGGAATAGAATAGAATAGAATAGAATAGAATAGAATAGAATAGAATAGAATGGAATGGAATAGAATGGAATAGAATAGACTGGAATGGAATAGAATAGAATAGAATAGAATAGAATAGAATAGAATAGAATAGAATAGAATAGAATGGAATGGAATGGAATAGAATAGAATAGAATAGAATAGAATAGAATGGAATGGAATGGAATGGAATGGAATAGAATAGAATAGAATAGAATAGAATAGAATAGAATAGAATAGAATAGAATAGAATAGAATAGAATAGAATGGAATAGAATGGAATAGAATAGAATAGAATAGAATAGAATAGAATGGAATGGAATGGAATGGAATGGAATAGAATAGAATAGAATGGAATGCGACAGGACAGGACAGAACAGAATAGAATAGACCAGACTAGGTTGGAAGAGACCTTCGAGATCATCAAGTCCAACCTTTTATCCAACGCCACCCAATCAACTAACCCATGGCACCAAGCCCCCCATCAAGTCTCCTCCTGAACACCTCCAGGGGTGGTGACTCCACCACCTCCCCAGGCAGCCCATTCCAATGGCAAATCACTCTCTCTGTGTAGAACTTCTTCCTCACCTCGAGCCTAAACCTCCCCTGGCACAGCTTGAGACTGTGTCCTCTTGTTCTGCTGCTGGGTGCCTGGGAGAAGAGACCAACCCCCACCTGGCTACAACCTCCCTTCAGGGAGTTGGAGAGAGCAAAAAGGTCTCCCCTGAGCCTCCTCTTCTCCAGGCTAAGCAAGCCCAGCTCCCTCAGCCTCTCCCACCAGGGCTGTGCTCCAGACCCCTCCCCAGCCTTGTTGCCCTTCTCTGGACACCTTCAAGTCTCTCAATGTCCTTCTTAAACTGAGGGGCCCAGAACTGGACACAGGACTCAAGGTGTGGCCTAAGCAGTGCTGAGCACAGGGCAGAATGACCTCCCTGCTCCTGCTGGCCACACTGTGCCTGATGCAGGCAGCAGGCACGCAGCAGGCTTCGGGATGCTGCTTCCTTCCCCTCCTCTCCACTGGGCTTTGATTTGGTTTCCCCCTCCCCAGGGTTCTGCAGGGGAATGCCCAGGGGGACGCAGCCTGCCCCTGCCCCATCCCCCACAGGAGGCCTTGGGGACCCAGCATGGGTGGGTGCTGGAGGGCAGGAATTTACAGCTCCAGAATTAACCAGGTTGGAAAGGACCTTCCAGACCATCCAGGTCTTTCCCAACCTGGTTAATTCTGGAGCTGTAAGTTGCCCACGAGCCAGCAGCCTGCCCCCATGGCCAAGAAGGCAAATGGGGTGCATGAAGAAGAGTGAGGTGGGCAGGGTGAGGGATTGTTTAGCCTGGAGAAGAGGAGGCTCAGGGGAGACCTTCTTGCTCTCTACAACTCCCTGAAGGGAGGCTGTAGCCAGGTGGGGATTGGTCTCTTCTCCCAAGCAACCAGCAGCAGAACAAGAGGACACAGTCTCAAGCTGTGCCAGGGGAAGTTTAGGCTGGAGGTGAGGAAAAAGTTCTTCACTGAGAGAGTTGTTAGGCATTGGGATGTGCTGCCCAGGGAGGTGGTGGAGTCCCCATCCCTGGAGGTGTTCAAGAGGGGACTGGATGTGGCACTTGGTGCCATGGTTTAGTCATGAGGTCTGTGGTGCCAGGTTGGACTCGATGAGCTTTGAGGTCTCTTCCAACCTCGGTGATTCTGTGGTTCTGTGATCTTCCCCCAGCTACTCTGCCCTATTTGGGCCACATCTGGGTCCAGTTCTGGGCGCCCCAGCACAAGAGGGACAGGGAACTACTTCAGAGAGTCCCATGGAGGACACAAAGCTGCTGAGGGGCCTGGAGCAGCTCTGTGAGGAGCAAAGGCTGAGAGCCCTGGGGCTGAGAGCCTGGAGCAGAGCAGCCCCAGAGGGGAGCTGAGCAATGCTCAGCAAGAGGTAAAGCCTGGGGGGCAAGAGGCTGGGGCTGGGCTCTTGGCAGTGGTGTCCAGGGACAGGACAAGGGGCACTGGGCACAAACTCCAACCAAGAAGGCTTCATTTGAACTTAAGGAGAAACTTCCTTGCTGTGAGGCTGCTGGAGGCCTGGAGCAGGCTGCCCAGAGAGGTTGTGGAGTCTCCTTCTCTGCAGAGCTTCCAACCCCCCCAGCCATTGTGCTCCTGGGCAGGCTGCTGGGGGTGCCCTGCTGGAGCAGGGGGCTTGGACTGGGTGAGCTCCAGAGGTCCCTTCCCTCCCCAGCATGCTGGGGTTCCATGGCTGTCACCACCACAGGAGTCCCCACTTCCCCAGGGTACATTTTGGCGTGGAGCTGCTGCTTGGAGAGAGTGAGGCTGAGGCACTGCTTGTGCCTGGCAGGGTTTCCATGGCGATGGGAGCCACTTCCCTGCCCTGCTGTGTCCTCACCCTCACCCTCGGGCACCCCCTCACCTGCACGCACGTGTGCTCTCGCACTCCCAGCCCTTCCCTCCACCCCTGCACGTCGGCACGCACCAAGAGCCCCACACAGAGCTTGTCTCCCTCCCCCTGTGCCTCCCCCCCGGGCTGAGGGCAGGCTCCGCCGAGCTCTGGGCTTGGCTGGCTCCTGAGGAGCACAAGCAGGCAGCTGCTGCCGGCGGCTCTCTGCGCCGGAGGATGAGGAGTGATAAAATCAAACTAGCAGAGGAGGCTGCAGCACAGGCTGCAGAGTTTATTTGGTCCTCTGCTGTTGTACTGCCTGCACTCCTGCTCTCCAGCACAGAATCACAGACCATGAAGCTGGGAAAGGAGCTCTAGGATCATCCAGTCCAACACCAACCCAGCACCTCCGTGGCCACTAAACCAAGTCCCCCAGGGCCGTGGCCACAGGTTTCTTGAACACCTCCAGGCACGGGGACTCCAGCACCTCCCTGGGCAGCCTCTGCCAGTCCCTCTTGCACCAAAGAAACTGTTCCTAATCTCCAGCCTAGCCCCCCCTGGGGCAGCTTGGGGCCATTTCCTCTCATCCTGTTGTTTGCTCCTTGGGAGAAGAGACCAACCCCCACCTGGCTCCAACCTCCTCTCAGGGAGCTGCAGAGAGCAGTGAGGTCTCCTCTCAGCCTCCTTTTCTCCAGGCTGAACACCCCCAGCTCCCTCAGCTGCTCCTCCCCAGCCCTGCTCTGCAGACCCTTCCCCAGCTTCCTTGCCCTTCTCTGGACATCGCTGCAGTTCAGCTGCTCCCCGGGGGCTGTCCCCAGCCCAGGGCACCAGGGGATGGCTCTTTGCTGGTGGTTCAGGGATGGCTCTTTGCTGGTGGTTCAGGGATGGCTCTTTGCTGGGGTTTCAGGGATGGCTCTTTGCTGGGGTTTCAGGGATGGCTCTTTGCTGGTGGTTCAGGGATGGCTCTTTGCTGGGGTTCCAGGGATGGCTCTTTGCTGGGGTTTCAGGGATGGCTCTTTGCTGGGGTTTCAGGGATGGCTCTTTGCTGGGGTTCCAGGGATGGCTCTTTGCTGGGGTTCCAGGGATGGCTCTTTGCTGGGGTTTCAGGGATGGCTCTTTGCTGGTGGTTCAGGGATGGCTCTTTGCTGGGGTTCCAGGGATGGCTCTTTGCTGGGGTTCCAGGGATGGCTCTTTGCTGGTGTTTCAGGGATGGCTCTTTGCTGGGGTTTCAGGGATGGCTCTTTGCTGGGGTTTCAGGGATGGCTCTTTGCTGGGGTTCCAGGGATGGCTCTTTGCTGGTGGTTCAGGGATGGCTCTTTGCTGGGGTTCCAGGGATGGCTCTTTGCTGGGGTTCCAGGGATGGCTCTTTGCTGGGGTTTCAGGGATGGCTCTTTGCTGGGGTTCCAGGGATGGCTCTTTGCTGGGGTTCCAGGGATGGCTCTTTGCTGGGGTTTCAGGGATGGCTCTTTGCTGGTGGTTCAGGGATGGCTCTTTGCTGGGGTTTCAGCACAACCCCCCATCCTTTCTACCCCCAGCTCAGGCTCCAGCAATGGAGTTAATTATCCAGGGCAGCTCTGGCTGAGGTCGTGTCCGGGATTGCTGTCCCGCTGGGGTGGGCAGGTGGATGTTTGGCCCCCAGCTTTTGCTGCTCTAAGAAGGGAGGCAGCAGAGAAGAAGGGGAGCAGCGGTGATGCTGAGCCAAGGGGCACAGGAGGAGCTGGGGGGGGGGTTCAGTTGGGTGATGCTGGGTGGGGAATCCCATCAGCTGTGCCCTGGCAGGCAGGATCCTGATGGAGCTGGTGCCCTGCCAGCACTCGCAGGGCTGCCTCAGCCTCTGCTGCTTGCTTCACTGAAACCAATCCCTCATTAGGCTTCTCCCCAGGCTCTCTAATCCTCCCACCCTCTCCCTCCCAGCTCCTCTCAGCACAGGCTTGCCAGGACCCCCACTCTGGGATGCTGACCCCCTCCTGCCACCTCGTCCCCAGGAGGTGGCTGCAAGGCTCTCTTCCTAGCTTGGTTTTTTCTCTTTGCTACCTTCCTTCCTTTCTTTTCTTTGTTTTCTTTCTTTCTTTCTTTCTTTTTTTCCCTCTTTAATTGGAATCTCTGCTGAATCTGCTAATTAAGTTCTTTGCCTGCAACTAATATTGTGCTGCTAATTCCTCCCCAGAATGATCCCTCCATCAGTCACAGGGGTTATGCTCACTGGCAGCCTTCCACCGCTCCTGTGTGGAAAAAAAAGAGAGAGAGAACTCTTCTCAGTCACTGTGGGGGACATGGCTATGGGCAGCCCTCACCCTCATCCTCTTCCTCATCCTCATCCACATCCTTTTCCTCATCCTCATCTATCCTCATCCTTATCTATCTTCATCCTTGTCCTCATCCTTACCCTCGTCTATCCCCATCCTCCTCATCCTTATTCTCACCCTCATCCTTGTCCTTATTCTCATCCATCCTCCTCATCCTCATCCTCATTCTCATCTTCATCCTCATCCTTATCCTCATCCTCACCCTCGTTCATCCTCATCCTCATCCTCATCCTCGTTCATCCTCATCCTCATCCTTGCCCTCATCCTCATCCTTGTCCTTATCCTCACCTGTCCTCATCATCCTCATCCTCACCTTCATCCTCATCTTTATCTTTATCCTTATGCTCATCCATCCTCATCCTCATCCTCATCCTCATCCTCATCCTCATCCTCATCCATCCTCATCATCTTCATTCTCATTCTCATTCTCATCCTTGTCCTCATCCCAACCCTCATCCTCGCCACGGCCATGGGCTGTGGGGGATGACTGCGGACAGGCAGTGAGCTCTGCCTGCCCTGCCAGCTCCCACAGCAGCCTGGGGGCTGAGCCCCTGCAGGATGTGGCCCCCCAGCACAGCCTGGCCAGCTGAAGGCCACCACACTGTCCCCCTCCTCACTGCTCAGCCCCTTCCCCCTGCAGTCTGCTGGGTGCAGCTCTGTGTGCAGGGGCTTGGGCTGAAGTGTAAGCCTCAGCTGCTTAGCAAGGAGCAGGCAGAGAATCCTGGAGCCACAGAGCTCTTTGTGTTGCAAGAGACCTGGAAGAGCATAGAATCATGGAATCAAGAAGGTTGGAAGAGACCTCAGAGATCATCAAGTCCAAGCTGGCACCCAACACCTCCTGACTAACTGAGCCATGGCTCCAAGTGCCACATCCAGTCCCCTCTTGAACACCTCCAGGGATGGGGACTCCACCACCTCCCTGGGCAGCACATCCCAATGGCTAACAAGTCTCTCTGTGAAGAACTTTCTCCTCACCTCTGGCCTGATCCTCCCCTGGCACAGCTTGAGACTGTGTCCCCTTGTTCTGGTGCTGCTTGCCTGGGAGAAGAGACCAACCCCCACCTGGCTACAACCTCCCTTCAGGTGGTTGGAGAGAGCAATGAGGTCTCCCCTGAGCCTCCTCCTCTCCAGGCTGAGCAACCCCAGCTCCCTCAGCCTCTCCTCGCAGATCTTGGAGTCCAAGCCTTAGCCCAGCACTGCCAGCTCCCCACTGACCCACGGCCCTCAGCACCACGTCTCCAGGGCTTTTCAAACCCCTCCAGGGATGGAGACAGCCTGGGCCAAGCCTGGACAACCCTTCTGGGGACAAACCTGTTCTTCATGTCCAGCCTAAACTCCCTCTGGTGCAACCGGAGGCCGCTTCCTCTTGTCCTATTGATTGCTGCTTGTGAGAACAGAGCAATCCCCACCTCGTCTGCACCTCGTTTAAGGAGGTTCATTCAGAGCTGCCAAGAGGGGCAGGATTTGGCCCGTGGGCCCTTGTTAGTGCAATGCTGACGGACCTCAGCTCCCCTACATCAGCTCTCTGCGTGCTCCCAGGGGCTGTGAGCTGCTCCAAGACGCTGCCTGCTCGCACGCAGCGTGGCAATGGGCGAGCCCTTCGATACTTCCCCCTCTCCCTGCCCCTTTCTCCGGCTTTCTATTTTTATAAACAATACCTGGGCTGGAAGCGCAGAGAATGCCAAGCGTGCAATTAAACCCCCGAGCCCCAGCGCTGCCTTTCAGGAGGCTCTCCAAGCCTCCCTTCCTGCAGGCAGCGACGCCGCGGCCGAGCCGCCGCCGAGCCGCCGCCGCTCCAGACCCTGGCGGAGCGGCAGCGGCACTTAGCAGCCTTTGACCTCGCTTCGGCTGCCCTCCAGAGCGTGGACACAGCCCTGGGTGGTCAGGATTGGATCTCTGCATCACCTCCAGGCTGCGCCCTCCTCCTCCCCCCCTACCCCCAGGACCAGGCTTCACCCCACTAATGGCTTTGCTCTCCGTTGCCATTAGCGGCAGCGAGCTGGGGTGGGAGCGATCGCTCTGCCTGCCTGCTGTGAGCTGGCTTAAGAGCTTCTGTTGCTGGAAGGCAAAAGCCATCAGGATTAAGAGGATGGAGCAGGGTAAATAAAGCGCCGTTCTGCAAGTGGGAAGTGGGGAGGGGGAAAGCTGAGACCTGGTTCGTGGTGGTGGTGGTTTGGGTTTTGTTGTTTTGCTTGTGCACTAAACTGCATTGATCCGGCTTGGATGGCTCTCAGGCTGCTGAGATGTCAGGCTGGGCAGAACCAGCTCCTTGCCCCAACTCTGCTCCCATCCCCTGGCAATGGAGGCAGCTGGGCTGAGCTCTAGGCAGAGCGTGGGGCGCTGGTGACAGCCACAGCTGCCTCAGAGCCACCCCAGGGCCGCTCCAGTGCCACCAGCCTGGGGCATGGCACTGCCCAGGGCTGGATAAGAAGGGACGAACCCCAGGGCAGGATGAGCTGGACAGGGATCCAGAGCCGACCTGAGGAGACAGGTGGGGTTGCATCTCTGCAAAGCAGATGGGGACTGGGGGAAATGGTCCTCACTGGAGCTGCAGGCAGCTCCCCAGCACTGGCAGGCAGCTCGGGAGGAGGAGGAGGGCTGTGGGGTTGCCATGGCAATCAGGCATCTCCAAACTCTCAGATTATTTATCTTGGGGTTTGTTTTGGCTGAGTGGAAGCCAGGCTGGCTCCCGGGCTAAAGGCTGTCAGCAGGCACAAGGGGAGGCAGGGTGGGAGCTCAGCCCATCACAGCATAGCAGGAGGGTGAACATCACAGGAGGTAGGACACAAAATGAAATGCAGGTCACCCACTCAGCTCCTAAAAGGAGACTGTGACCAGGGAGGAGAGTCCAACAAAACAGCCCAGAGTTTGCCTTTTGCCATTTGTCTCCTCAGATCATGGAATCACAGAGGGATGGGGGCTGGAAGGGACCTCTGGAGCTCACCCAGTCCAACCCCACTGCTCCAGCAGGGCACCCACAGCAGCTTGCCCAGGAGCACAATGGCCAGGGGGGGGTTTGGAAGCTCTGCAGAGAAGGAGACTCCACAACCCCTCTGGGATCTGTAGCCCCAAATCTGCCACAGAGAGAACCACAGAAACATTGCAATTGGAGAAGCCCTCTGAGGCCACACAGCCCAACCAGCAAGCCAACACCACCATGAAGGAGAAAATGCTTTGGTGTGAGGGTGCTGGAGGCCTGGATCAGGTTGTGGAGTCTCCTTCTTTGGAGGCTTTCAAGACCTTTCTGGATGTGCTCCTGTGGGACCTGCCCTGGGTGACCCTGCTTTGGCAGGGGGTTTGGACCAGGTGGTCTCCAGAGGTCCCTTCCAACCCCTTTCATTCTATCACTCTAAGGGCCCAAGCCCGTTGCAGGTAGAATGGAATGGAATGGAATGGAATGGAATGGAATGGAATGGAATGGAATAGAATAGAATAGAATAGAATAGAATAGAATAGAATAGAATAGAATAGAATAGAATAGAATAGAATAGAATAGAATAGACCAGGTTGGAAGAGACCTTCAAGATCATAAAGTCCAACTTATCACCCAACACCACCTAATCAACTAACTCATGGCACCAAGCCCCCTATCAAGTCTCCTCCTGAGCACCTCCAAGGATGGTGACTCCACCACCTCCCTGGGCAGCACATTCCAAGGGCCAATCTCCCTCTCTCTCTCTCCCTCTCTCTATGAAGAACTTTCTCCTCACCTCCAGCCTAAACCTCCCCTGGCACAGCTTGAGACTGTGTCCTCTTGTTCTGGTGCTGCTTGCCTGGGAGAAGAGACCAACACCCACCTGGCTACAACGTCCCTTCAGGTGGTTGTAGAGAGCAAGAAGGTCTGCAAGGGTGGGAGGAAGGGGAAAGGAAAGGTGACCAGAGCCAAGCAGCTCAAGGTGGTTTAAGTCAGGCCCTGGCACAGGCTGCCCGGGCAGGTGGTGGAGTCCCCATCCCTGGAGGGGCTCCAGAAACCTGTGGCCATGGCACCTGGGTCTGTGTTTTAGTGGCCATGGTGGGGTTGGGTCGATGGTTGGGCTCAGATGACCTGGGAGAGCTTTGCCAGCCCCAACAAGGCTGTGGCTCTCTGAAGAGGAGCTCTTGGGGACATGCTCTGGGTACAAACCCTGTGCTGGCAGAGCTGGGAGCCTGAGCAGTGCTGTGTCCACAGGCAGCCAGGCTCACCTCCTGCTCAGACCCCCTCTGGCCTCAGCACACGATGAGAAGTCAAGACAGAGCCATGGCCAATTCCCTCCTTTTCCCCAGCCTCAGAGCTACCCAGGGACAAGAAGGAGAGGGGAGCTGAGGTTTGGGTGCAGCTGGTTGCAGGGAAAAGGAGGAGAGGACATCTGGATGCAGATTCCCTTCCTCAGCTCCTGGACACAAGTTCTCCTGCTGTGACCTCACCTCCCAGGGGCTTTGCTTCCTTTCTTCCTTTGCTTTGAGGAGCCCTTTCCCACCCCCTGGGTGTTCCCTGGCCAGCCCTGCTGCTGCAGATGGTGTCCTGCTCAGCTATTTCAGGCCATCAGCTCAAGTGGACTTCCCCTGCCCAGGGCTGACAGCCCCCAGGGGGGTCTCTGCTCCCAAGAGCAGCTGCTCAGAGCTCAGCTACAAAAGGCTCTGGGGCGGGGGTGGCTGCCAGACAGGCACCTCAGGGGGGTTTACTCCCCACTGCTGCAGCTCTGACAGAGGAGCCTCTGTCCAAGTGCAGTGCAGAGAGATAAATGGAGCTGACAGAGCTTCCCCCAAGCACCAGCCCCAGCCCTTAGCAGCAGATGCCCTGAGACGGCCAAGGAGCATCTGCAGGCCCTGGGCTGCCTGGTGCTGGGGCGTGCACCAGGGCAAGGGTCTCAGCTGGAGCTGTCACCCGTGGGTGCAAAGAGTGAGGACCTTGCTAGGGATGAGCCTGAGCTGATGGTGCTGAAGGAGCCTCAGAGGATGGCCAGCAGTGCCACAACGGTTTGGCTTGGAAGGCACCTTTAAAGGCCATCGAATCCAACCCCCCTGCAACGAGCACAGGGTGAGGGGCAGTGGGCACAGCCTGGAAGCCAGAAGGTTTCATCTGAAGTGGAGGAGAAACTTCCTTGGTGTGAGGCTGCTGGAGGCCTGGAGCAGGCTGCCCAGAGAGAGGTTGTGGAGTCTCCTTCTCTAGAGGCTTTCCAGCCCAGCCTGGATGTGTTCTGGGTGCCCTGCCAGGATGATCTCCAGAGGTCCCTTCCAGCCCCTCCTGCCCTGTGACTGTGATCCTCAGCTAGACCTTGGGGAAGAGTCAGCAGGGCCAGGCTGCATGGAAGGCTCAGCTCTCCAAGCTGCCACACAGCAGTGCCAGCTTCAAGCACCCCAACAGGAGGGATGTGGCATTTGGCTGCATGAGCTGGAAAGAACCTTTCCAAAGCCCTTCTGGGGAGGGGAGGAGGAGAGGGAAGGTTTTCCAAGCAAGGGCTGTGTGGGAAGGCCAATGACAAAGGAGGTGAGTTTGGAGGCTGCAGAGAGAAAGTTGGCAGAGGGTTGAGAATCTGCTGCCAGGTTTTTTTTTTTGGGGGGGGAGCTGTAAATGGCATTTAATTAGTGGCATTCAGGTGGTCACAATCCTGTTGAGGCAGAGTGGCAGCAGCGAGGCAGCACTGCAGCTCCTGGCATTTGTTAATTAAAGCCACTCCTGACAGAGACTAATGACTTTTTAATGAGTCTGTTGTCTTAATGTCTTATTAAGTTTTGACTTTGCCTTTCTGAGATCCTCTGCCCAAACTCCCCCATCGCTGCCAGCTGCTTCCCTGGGAGCTTCAGCATCCAAATGAGAGGAACCAAGGCTTCTCCAGGAGGCATGGGGATGGAAAAGAGGAGGCTGAGAAGGGATCTTGTTGATGGTTACAAGTGTCTGGAGGGTGGGGGGCAAGAAGAAGGGGCCAGGCTCTTCCCAGTGGTGCCCAGCAGCAGGACAAGCAGGACAAGAGTGGTGAAGCCCTGGAATGGGTTGTGCAGGGAGGTGGTTGAGGCCCCATCCCTGGAGGTGTTTAAGCCCAGGCTGGATGAGGCTCTGGCCAGGCTGATGTAGTGTGGGGTGTCCCTGCCCATGGCAGGGGGGTTGGAACTGGCTGATCCTTGTGGTCCCTTCCAACCCTGACCGATACTGTGGTTCTGTGACAAGGACCAAGGGGCACAGACTGGAACACAGAAAGCTCCACCTCAACAGGAGGAGAAACTTCTTTGCTGTGAGGCTGCTGGAGGCCTGGAGCAGGCTGCCCAGAGAGGTTGTGGAGTCTCCTCCTGTGGAGAGCTGCCAACCCCCCTGGCCATTGTGCTCCTGGGCAAGCTGCCCTGGGCGCCCTGCTGGAGCAGGGGCTTGGACTGGGTGAGCTCCAGAGGTCCCTTCCAGCCCTCACCCTGCTGGATTCTGGGGTTTCTGAGATGCTGTGTGAGTGTTGCCAGAGAGCAGAAGAGCCTCTGAGCCCAGGGATCCCTCAGCAGCCCGGCGGGTTCATCAGGCATTAGCCCTCAGCCCAGCTCTGCAGTGTGCCTGGCATTCAATCCTCCCTCCCCAAGCCTCTGCTCAAGGGCATGCAGGCTCGGACATGCTCTGACAGCCTCACACCTCTGCACGCCCACACGGCTCCTGGCGCTGCCTCAGCAGCACCTTTGCGTGGGGACAGAGCCCACAGCTGCCCTGGCTGCTCTGGCTGCAGCGGGGCTGTGCCTTGCTGTGGGGACAGAGCCCACAGCTGCCCTGGCTGCTCTGGCTGCAGCGGGGCTGTGCCTTGCTGTGGGGACAGAGCCCACAGCTGCCCTGGCTGCTCTGGCTGCAGCGGGGCTGTGCCTTGCTGTGGGGACAGAGCCCACAGCTGCCCTGGCTGCTCTGGCTGCAGCGGGGCTGTGCCTTGCTGTGGGGACAGAGCCCACAGCTGCCCTGGCTGCTCTGGCTGCAGCGGGGCTGTGCCTTGCTGTGGGGACAGAGCCCACAGCTGCCCTGGCTGCTCTGGCTGCAGCGGGGCTGTGCCTTGCTGTGGGGACAGAGCCCACAGCTGCCCTGGCTGCTCTGGCTGCAGCGGGGCTGTGCCTTGCTGTGGGGACAGAGCCCACTGTGCCTTGCTGTGGCTCCTGCTGCCCACTGTGACTTGCTGTGGGGACAGAGCCCACTGTGCCTTGCTGTGGCTCCTGCTGCCCACTGTGACTTGCTGTGGGGACAGAGCCCACTGTGCCTTGCTGTGGCTCCTGTCTCCCACTGTGCCTTGCTGTGGCTCCTGTCTCCCACTGTGACTTGTTCTGGCCCTGGGCAGCCAGACCCAGCTGGAGGTGTCCCTGCTGACTGCAGGGGGGATGCACAAGAGGACCTCTGAGGATCCCTTCCTAGCCAGTGCCGTCTGTGATGGCCCCGGGGGCAGGTGAACATGCAGGGGTCACGGAGTGCTGTCGCCTGGGCGAGTGCCTGGATTCCAGCAGTGCTGAGGACACGCTGGGGGCTCAGGGACTCACCCACCCAGACCCCCAAGAACCCCACAGAGGGGATGGACACTCCCCTAACTCCACTTTTGTCCTACCTCCTCACACTGGAAGGCAGCAGAGCTCTCTCCTCTGTCCCAAGCCTGTCCCCAGATGTGGCCAAAAGCTGAAGCATCACAGGATGGGTTGGAAGGGACCTCAAAGATCATCCAACCCCCGCTGCCATGGGCAGGGACACCTCCCACCAGCCCAGGTAGCTCAAGGCCTTGAACACCTCCTTGGAGGGCACCTCCACAACCTCCCTGGGCAACCTGTCCCGGTGCCTCCCCACCCTCTGGGCGAGAATTGCTTCCTGTGGGCCGAGGCTCAGAGCCCATCCCCGGCAGGGGGAGGCTAAGGCTGCCACCCCTGCGGTGATGAGGCAGGAGCAGCCCACCAGCCACGGGGAAAGCATTAACTGGGGGTCTTATCTCTTGGAGGCACCACCCCTGCTGCCAGCACTGCCAAGGGATTTAGCTCTGCCAGTCTGGGAGGCTGGAGGGCGGCACAGGGCTCTGCTCTCCCCCGCGGTGTGCCTGGGCTGGAGCAACAGCTTCTTGTTCCACCTCAGCGCTGCTGCCAAGGAGGAGTTAACTGCGAGTGCTGGGCTGGAGCAATCTCTGGACAGGTAATTGAGGACAGAGCCACTCCGTGCATTTCAAAGCCTCTCCCTGGCCGGCTGCTCTCCGCAGGTGCCACCACTCTAATTGAGAAGGAAATGTTTAGTGGAGGAGGGAGGGGAGGGAGGGCAGAGAAACAGGCAGAGAGAACACAGAGCAGAAGGAGCACACGGGAGAGTGAAAGGGCTCTGGAAACGAGCGTGCCCCGAGGACAGCGAAGACTTCTGCCGGCCTGAGGTCCAAGGAGGAGATGCAAAAGCCCTGGGTGATTCTGCTTGGGCGGGGGGGGCTCGACTCGGTGATCCCCAGGGGGCCCTTCCCACCCCTGCCAGCCTGCGATGCTCTCAAATGCTTCCTGAGGTGGAGGAAGCCAACTGGCACGGGGCAGGGCTCAGCAGATCTGAGAGCCATGGAATCCCAGACGGGGTTGGGTGGGAAGGGACCTTCAAAGCTCACCCTGCCCAACCTCCCTGCAGCCAGGGCAGGTTGCTCAGAGCCCTCAGACAGCCTGACCTGGAGTGGTTCCAGGGATGGGGCAGCTCCCTGGACAAGGCAGAGAGGCTCTCACTAGAAGAGCCGAGGCTGGGCTCCTGCAGGGCCTCTTTGTCTCGGGGCAGGTGTGGGTGCAGCTCAGCCAGCACCAGGAACAAGCCAGGGCTGTGCCCGTGTGTGTAGGTGGCTGTGGGACAGGCAGTGCTGGGAGGAACACAGCTCACATTGTCAGGGCTGCCCCTAGCCCAGGGCCGGGGCCATCTCTCCAGCACGGAGCTGGAGCTGCCCTGGGGACGCAGGCTCACGGCATCGTGGCATGCTTTGGACCTTGCAAGCTCCTCCAGCCCAACCTCCCTGCAGCCGGCAGGGACAGCCCCAGCTGCAGCAGGCTGCTCGAGCCCCAGGCAGCCTGAGCTGCAATGGTGCCAGGGATGGGCAGCTCCCAGCTCTCTGGGCAAGCTGGGCCAGGCT
This sequence comes from Picus viridis, assembly GCA_033816785.1. NCBI lineage: Eukaryota > Metazoa > Chordata > Aves > Piciformes > Picidae > Picus > Picus viridis. The sequence goes on from CM066602.1 coordinate 1,715,895, forward strand.
CTCACCACCCTCAGCAGAAACAATTTCTTCCTCCTTGGACTGAGAGGCCCAAACCTGAAGGCAGGACTGAGGTGTGGCCTCACCAGTGCCCAGTCCAGGAGGACAATCGCTCCCCTGCTGCTGGACACGCTATTCCTGAGCCAAGGCAGGATGCTGGTGGCCTTCTTAGCCCCCTGGGCACATGCTGGTTCATGCTGGGCCAGCTGCTGACCTCCAGGGCTCTCTCTGCTGGGCAGCTTTCCAGCCACTCTCTGCCAGTCCCATCCTACCCTGGGGGAGGTCTGAGCACACTGAGCCCTGGGGGCACAAACATCACTGGGGCTGGCCTGAGCTTCGTTGCCTTCTCACCAGCTCCCTGCAGGGACAGCCCCAGCTGGAGCAGGCTGCTCAGAGCCCCAAACAGCCTGACCTGGAGTGGTCCCAGGCCTGGGGCAGCTCCCAGCTCTCCGGGCACACCAGAGAGGCTCTCACCAAGTGCTTCTTAGCTCCTGGCTCCACCACCAGCTCCCCACAGTGACTCTGGACAAGGCACTGCTGGAAGCAGGTCTTTCAGAGTTGCAGAGTGGGGCAGGAGTCTGCCTCCTGTCTCAGGCACTGCTGGAGCTCAGCAGCCTCCCAGCTGCTGTGGGTGGGAGCCTCCCTCCCACCCCCTGCGAGGCAGCCCCTGGTGTTGCCATCCCGGGGAGGGAGCTGCTGCAAAGGCAGCACAAACCCACCCGAAATAGAGCCACTTTCCACAGCTATATTTAACACTCTGTGTTCTCCTTGGAATGGACTCAGGCTACAGCAATTAACTAATGATGAGGATGATTAAGGATTGCTCTTGTGCTTTGTACATTTATAGCAGCACTCCCACTTCTCTCTCCCCCTCTCCCCCCCTCTAATTCCTTCTCTTTGCAATACCAGCAGAGCATTCCCAGGAAACCCAGAGGGAAAAGGCAAGGTAAATGAGAAAGGTGACCCGTTAAATGGATCAGGGAAAGGAAGAAGTCTGATGTTTACCCATCCCCAAAGCAGGAGGAGGAGATCAGCCCCCAGCCAGGATTTCTTCCCCCCCCCCCCTCCCCCAGCTCTCAGGTGAGAGCAGAAGGCTCCAGCATGGACTCTGCAAGCACAGAATTGTCTCTAATGGAGCCTGACTGATGAACAACAGCTCCTGGGGACATGGACAGGCTCCATCCTCAAGAGCACAGGGCTTGCTCTGGGCTCTGCTGGCTCCACCTGCTCTCCTTCCTGGCTGAGGGCACTGAGCTGCCGTCCCCAGATGCTGCTTTGCTGCTGCAGGGTGGTAGGGAGGAAAGAATCACAGAACAGAGCCTGGGAAGCTCTGGGGCTGGGGAGGACACTGCCATGGCCCTTTCCTGACTGCTGGTGAGGGTCTGCCCGGGAGATGACACAGGATCCCTCTGAGCAAAATGCTGTTCAGGCTCCCAGCTCCAGCGCTGCAGTTTGTGCCCAGAGCGTTTCCTTTGGCCAGCACAAGAGCTCCTCCTGAATCACAGAGCCACAGCACTGCTTGGGTTGGGAAAGCCCTCCAAGGCCATCAGGGCCAACCATCAACCCAGCCCCACCATGGCCACTGAACCACCTCCCCAAGTGCCATGGCCACAGGGTCTTTGAACCCCTCCAGGCATGGGCACTCCACCACCTCCCTGGGCAGCCTCTGCCAAGCCCTGACCGCTCTTGCAGCAAAGGAATTGTTCAGTCTGGAGAGGAGAAGGCTCCCAGGAGACCTAATTGTGGCCTTTGAGTATCTGCAGGGCGCTCCAAGGAAGCTGGGGAGGGACTTTTGGGGGTGTCAGGGAGGGATAGGACTGGGGGGATGGAGCAGAACTAGAAGTGGGGAGATTGAGATTGGCTGTGAGGAAGAAGTTGTTCCCCAGGAGGGTGGTGAGAGCCTGGCACAGGCTGCCCAGGGAGCTGCTGGCAGCCTCCTGCCTGGAGGTGTTTGCAGCCAGGCTGGAGGTGGCTGTGAGCAACCTGCTGCGGTGTGAGGTGTCCCTGCCCATGGCAGGGGGTTGGGGCTGGCTGAGCCTTGAGCTCCCTTCCAGCCCTGCCAGCTCTGTGCTTCTATGAAATAAAAGACCACCACAACGAAAAGGGGAGGTGGGAGAGGTGCCTGGGAGGGGGGAATCAGCCACACCGCTTCCAGCCCACCTGCAGGACAGGGCCATGAGCAGCCAGCACTGCTGGGGTGCTTGGGGAGCACGGCAGGGAGCATCACTTTGGGGCTCTGCTGCTCTGCCAGCAGACCTCTGCCTTCCTCAGCACCCCTGCAGCAGGGAGAGCTATTGCTCAGCTCCCCGAGAGCGAAAGCAAACAGAGCATGAACTAACTAAACCCAACCAACCAAAGGAGTATCTATCTCTCTCTATATATATATATAAAATGAGCTGAAATAATTACAGCTTACACCAAATCGATGAGAACCTTGTAGCAGCCTCAGGCAGGGGTAAGACACAGTGCCTGGTGCTGGCCGTGCTCAGAGCTTGCTCACTCCAGCAGCTGCTGCTGGGGGATGGGAGAGGCATCCCCAGAAAGCACAAACCAGCTGCAGCTGTGGCCAGTTCTTGTGTCTCCCCTCCACCCCCAGCACCAGCAGGGCCTGGAGCTGCTGGGGAGGCTCCAGAGGGGGCCACCAAGGTGATCAGAGGGCTGCAGAACCTCCCCTGTGGGGACAGGCTGGGAGAGGTGGTGCCTGGAGAGGAGAAGGCGCCAGGGAGACCCTAGAGCTGCATTTCAACAGCTGGAGGCTGGGGAGGGGCTGTTCAGAGGGGCCTGGGGGACAAGCCAAGAGGCAATGGCTTGAAGCTGGAGCTGTGCCGTGCTCCACAACGTCCTCTCTGGGGGGGTCAGCTGGGCACTGCCCTGGGGTGCCCTTGCTGCTGTGCTGGGACCTCCCTGCTCGCCTGGGGTCCCCAGCACTCTGCAACTGCTCTGTGGCCACCAGAGACTAATTTGCACTGATTGCTGTCCTGCAGCTCCTCTGCTTGCTGCACCAGGTGCTGCTTGAGTGCTGGGGGCACCTGGAAGGGGGGAGGGCTGCTGGTTAGTTCCTTGCTCCCTGCTCCTGGGGGAGGCTGAAGCTGGGGAGCGTGGTGGTGACCCAGCTGTGGCACTGCTTGCTCCCAGCTCCTGCAGCAGACCACAGATGGGCAGTGCAGTGGTGGTCCACGGGTGATAAGGTAAGGAAGGAAAGCTTTAGGGTGGGAGGAGGGGGTGCAGAGGGCCTTAGGCTGGAAGGGACCTCAGAGATCATCTCTGGCCCCATGGGCAAGGACACCTCTCCCCCAGACTTGGCTGCTCGAGGCCTCATCCAGCCTGGGTTGAACATCCACAACCCAGCAGCCAGGTGGGGGTTGGTCTCTTCTCTCAGGCAAGCAGCAGCAGAACAAGAGGACACAGTCTCAGGCTGCACCAGGGGAGGTTTAGGCTGGAGGTGAGGAAGAAGTTCTACCCAGAGGATGTGATTTCCCATTGGGATGTGCTGCCTGGGGAGGTGGTGGAGTCCCCATCCCTGGAGGTGTTCAGGAGGAGACTCGATGGGCTGCTTGGTGCCATGGTTGAGTTGATGAGGTGGTGTTGGATTGGTTGATAGGTTGGACGTGATGATCTTGAAGGTCTTGAAGGTCTCTCCCAACCTGGTCTATCCTATTCTATTCAATTTCCCAGGCAGCAGTCGCCCTGGGAAGGTTTCTGGGGGGCTGGGCTGGGAGGTGTCGGGTTGCTGACTGGGACCTGGTGCTCGCAGAGCTCTTTTCCAGCGCCTCAGGAGAGGGGCAGGCTCTGACCGACCCCAGCTACCAGCAGCACAAAACTGGCAGAAGGAAAGCATCAGCCTGCTGCAGGCTTTGCCAGGAGACAGTGGGGGAAACCCTTTGCAGAGAGGAACCCCCCCCCCCCCCCCCAGCAATCGATCAACCGAGTCTGGGGGAGGGGAAAGGGGGGGGGGGCTGCAGTTTTGCTTGATGCTCTTCCAGCAAAGCTTTGACCACTTGCTCAAGAGGGAGTCTGAGGGGGGCCAAGCTTTTGCATGTGAAATCAGAGGACTGATCTTATTAGTTGGCCTTCCCCCCACCCCCCAGTGCCCCTCTCCCTCCAGCTCCTTAAGCTTCCCTTGGAGAGGGAATTGCAGAGGAACAAACACAAGCAGCAAACCCAACAAGCCACCAACAAAACCCAGTAAGGAGAGAAACCGACCACAGAGCCACTGGCTGCCTGAGCTGCCGCTGACGGCTGCAGACCGCCGAGCTTGCCCTGCGGCGCAGCAGGATGACTCAGAGGGCGGCTGCAGGTGAGGAGAACAATGGTGATGCCAGCAGAGGAAGCTGGGAGACAGTTTCCAAGCCTCCAGCAGCTGAAACGCGGAACAATAGAGGGGAGGGGGGGTGAGAAGTCGTAATTGGGTGGTTGAGGAGTAGGCTGAGAGATATTATTAGCTGGGGGGAGGGGAGGGGAGAGAGGGGCTGCACCCCGTGGTGTGACAGCACCTCGATGTGGGGGGGTGGGACCAGGGCTCAGATTCGCTGCAGAGGGGCAGCTGCAGCTAAGTGCTGTCTGTGGAGGCTGTCCCTGGGCAGAAGTGCCTCTGAGCCCCCGCAGACGAGGAGGGCTGTGCAGGAGCCGGGAGCTGCCCCTGGCCCCGGCTCCCCTTCTGCTCCCCACCGAGGTCCGGGGCAGCCTGGAGCAGGGTGAGCTGCCCTTGCAGCTCCCCCCTGACCTCCAGAGGCTCACACGGGAGCCCTTGCAGCTCCCCCCTGACCTCCAGAGGCTCACACGGGAGCCCTTGCAGCTCCCCCCTGACCTCCAGAGGCTCACACGGGAGCCCTTGCAGCTCCCCCTGACCTCCAGAGGCTCACACGGGAGCCCTTGCAGCTCCCCCCGACCTCCAGAGGCTCACACGGGAGCCCTTGCAGCTCCCCCTGACCTCCAGAGGCTCACACGGGAGCCCTTGCAGCTCCCCCTGACCTCCAGAGGCTCACACGGGAGCCCTTGCAGCTCCCCCCTGACCTCCAGAGGCTCACACGGGAGCCCTTGCAGCTCCCCCTGAGCCACCCTCGGGTAGGACAAACCTGGAGCCCGTTCAAGGAGTGCCCTGGGGGGTCTCCCCCAGCTCGCAGGGCAGGCTCACTCCTGGCTGCTGCCCTGGTCCCACTGCAAGGGATGGGATGGGATGGGATGGGATGGGATGGGATGGGATGGGATGGGATGGGATGGGATGGGATGGGATGGACCAGACCAGGTTGGAAGAGACCTTCAAGATCATGGTGTCCAACCTATCAACCAATCCAACACCACCTAATCAACTGACCCATGGCACCAAGCCCCCATCCAGCCTCCTCCTGAACACCTCCAGGGATGGTGACTCCACCACCTCCCCAGGCAGCCCCTCCCAATGGGCAATCACTCTCTCTGGGTAGAACTTCTTCCTCACTTCCAGCCTAAACCTCACCTGGGCATAGGAGATCAGGTTGCTGAGGCAGGACCTGCCCTTCCTAAATCCCTGCTGGCTGGGCCTGAGCCCTTGGCCGTGCTGTAAGTACTGTGTGAATTGGGCTCTGAAGCCGCTTCCTGTGCCCCTGCAGGGCATGAGCTGAGCAAGGAGCAGGTTTGCTTCAGAGGAAGGGCCATTTACCACCTCCTGCCTGCTCTCTCCAGCACAACTGAAACACACCTCTCAGGTCCAAAGCACTAATCACGTTTAAGGTCACTTCCAGCTTTATTGATGGGCTGTGCAGCCTCGGGTGTGAATGTTCACATCGAGGTCTCCAGGGGCAGCTGCTGAGCTAGGACATGACTGCTCCCCAGGCCCGGGGGCTGGAAGACGTTTTGGACACCTGGTGAGGAAATAATCAGTGAGTGATGTGCTCAGTGCTGGAAGGGAGAGGCCCAGCCAAGCCCTCCCCCTGGGCGAGGGACCTCCCCTGGCAGCTGATGAACCACAGCACTGTGGTTCCCTCCACTGCCTCTGCATGCAGCTGAGAAGCTCTGAGGAGGGCTGGCTGCAGGAGAGGGATCCCCCCTCCCCAGCAGAGTCTATGTGGATGCTCACAGGGTGTTAGGGGTTGGAAGGGACCTCCAAAGATCATCCAGTCCGAGCCCCCTGCCAGAGCAGGAGCATAGAATCCAGCCCAGGTCACAGAGGAGCACACCCAGGTGGGGCTGGAAATTCTCCAGGGAAGGAGACTCCACAACCTCTCTGGGCAGCCTGCTCCAGGGCTCTGGGACCCTCACAGCGAAGAAGTTCCTCCTGGTGTTGAGGTGGAACCTCCTGGGCTGCAGCTTCCACCCCTTGCCCCTTGTCCTGTCCCAGGGTGCAGCTGAGAATCATAGAATCAATAAGGTTTGAAAAGACCTCAGAGATCATCAGGCCCAGGCTGTCACCCAGCACCTCCTGACAGCTCAGCCATGGCACCAAGGGCCACATCCAAACCCCTCTTGAACACCCCCAGGGATGTGGACTCCACCACCTCCCTGGGCAGCACATCGCAAGGGCCAATCTCTCTTGCTGGGAAGAGCTTCTTCCTCACCTCCAGCCCGAACCTCCCCTGGCACAGCTTGAGACTGTGTCCTCTTGTTCTGGTGCTGCTTGCCTGGGAGAGGAGACCAACCCCCACCTGTCCACAGCCTCCCTTCAGGCAGCTGCAGAGAGCAAACCCTTTGGGGCTCCGGGTGTGGCGCTCTGGGTGACAAATGGGCTTCAGAGCGGTTGGACCTGGCCACCCAAAGGCTGGCAGGCTCGGGGGCCACGGGAGCTCTGGCTAGGAAGGCACAAGCCTGGCAGGCAAACCCCTTGCCGTTTGAGCAGCTGGGGAGAGGGATCAGGAGCTGAGCTTCCCTTGGCGTGCAGCAGCTTCCTCCTCACCTAATCTAAAATTAACTTCACTGTTGAGCTGCAGTTAAGCACAGGCAGTTGCCATGGCCACGCCGGGGGCTCCTGGCTGTAGCAAACGAGGTAATCAGTGGAAATGAATAGCCAGAGAGCTGCCGCTTGCTGTAGGTTACAGCTGAAGTTCATTCACTTGTTAAACCTAATGGAGTGGATTGCCCGGGAATTGGAAATGCAAATTCTCCCTTTGCTGGTGGCTGGAGCTGGAATCAGGCTGGGCAAGCTGGGGGAAAATGTCAAATGAAGCCGAGGGAGGAGCTCAGCCCCCGGCCCCCCCCCCCCCCGGCCCCCGAGCAGAGGGGGCTCTGGGCAGGGTTCCCAGCCCTGGGGCTGCTGGGAGGCAGCGAAGCGAAGGCTGAGCTCCCCCGGCTGCCTCCGAGGGGGACGCTCCTTAGTGCCCTGCCTTGCTGGTGCTCATTAGCTCTGCTGTCCTGCTCGGGATGGAACAAACTCCCCAGGCCCCTGGGTGCTCCAGGGGGGGCAGAAGAAAAGCTCCATCCCTGTGGCACAGCCTGCAAGCCCTGGAGGACCTCAAGGCTTCAATATCTTCATTGATGATCTGGAGGAGGGCATTGAGACAGTCATCAGCAGATGTGCAGGTGGCACCAAGCTGGGAGCAGATGTTGGTCAGCTAGAGGACAGAAGGGCTCTGCAGAGGGACCTTGCCAGGCTGCACAGATGGGCAGAGGCCAACAGGATGGCATTCAACAAGTCTAAGTGCCAGGGCTGCACTTTGGCCACAGCAACCCCAGGCAGAGCTACAGGCTGGGGGCAGAGTGGCTGAGAGCAGCCAGGCAGAGAGGGACCTAGGGGTGCTGATTGACAGCTGCCTGAACATGAGCCAGCAGTGTGCCCAGGGGGCTGGGGGAGCTCCTGTGCTGTCTGCCACATCCATCTTCCTTGCAGTATTTTTAGCCCCTGTGTGCTTCTCAGCTCTCCTCCCACACTCAGGTTGATCCTCCATCTGCTTCCAGCCAACGCCTTGCTCCACCAGGAGCACAGAGGGGGAGGGACCAGAAGCCTGCAGCTGGCAGGAGCAGGGTGGAGGAACCATCCTGGGGCTGCTGCTGCTGCTGTGGGGACGGAGGGAGGGAGGGAGAGGAAGGCTTTTGCCTCTCACTCCTTCCTGCCAGTGAATATTCCCTGAAGAGCCCTGGGTGGGAGCCCCTCCTTTGGGTGGGAGCCCACGCCTGAGGTGGGAGCCCACCCTTTGGGTGAGACTCCACCCTTTGGGTGGGACTCCATCCCTTAGGTGGGACTCCATCCCTTTGGGTGGGACTCCACCCTTTATGTGGGACTCACCCTTTGGGTGAGACTCCACCCTTTGGGTGGGACTCCATCCCTTTGGGTGGGACTCCACCCTTTGGGTGAGACTCCACCCTTTGGATGGGACTCCACCCTTTGGGTGGGACTCCACCCTTTATGTGGGACTCCACCCTTTGGGTGAGACTCCACCCTTTGGGTGGGACTCCATCCCTTTGGGTGGGACTCCACCCTTTGGGTGAGACTCCACCCTTTGGGTGGGACTCCACCCTTTGGGTGGGACTCCATCCCTTTGGGTGGGACTCCACCCTTTATGTGGGACTCCACCCTTTGGGTGAGACTCCACCCTTTGGGTGAGACTCCACCCTTTGGGTGGGACTCCATCCCTTTGGGTGGGACTCCACCCTTTATGTGGGACTCCACCCTTTGGGTGAGACTCCATCCCTTCGGATGGGACTCCATCCCTTTGGGTGGGACTCCACCCTTTATGTGGGACTCCACCCTTTGGGTGAGACTCCACCCTTTGGGTGGGACTCCACCCTTTGGATGGGACTCCACACTTTGGGTGAGACTCCACCCCTTGAGTGGGACTCCACCCTTTGGGTGAGACTCCACCCTTTGGGTGGGACTCCACCCTTTGGGTGAGACTCCACCCTTTGGGTGGGACTCCACCCTTTGGGTGAGACTCCACCCTTTGGGTGGGACTCCATCCCTTAGGTGGGACTCCATCCCTTTGGGTGGGACTCCATCCCTTTGGGTGGGACTCCACCCTTTATGTGGGACTCCACCCTTTGGGTGAGACTCCACCCTTTGGGTGGGACTCCATCCCTTTGGGTGGGACTCCACCCTTTGGGTGAGACTCCACCCTTTGGATGGGACTCCACCCTTTGGATGGGACTCCATCCCTTTGGGTGGGACTCCACCCTTTATGTGGGACTCCACCCTTTGGGTGAGACTCACCCTTTGGGTGGGACTCCATCCCTTTGGGTGGGACTCCACCCTTCGGGTGGGACTCCATCCCTTCGGATGGGACTCCATCCCTTCGGATGGGACTCCACCCTTTATGTGGGACTCCACCCTTTGGGTGAGACTCCACCCTTTGGGTGGGACTCCATCCCTTTGGGTGGGACTCCATCCCTTTATGTGGGACTCCACCCTTTGGGTGAGACTCCATCCCTTCGGATGGGACTCCATCCCTTCGGATGGGACTCCACCCTTTATGTGGGACTCCACCCTTTGGGTGAGACTCCACCCTTTGGGTGGGACTCCATCCCTTTGGGTGGGACTCCACCCTTTATGTGGGACTCCATCCCTTTGGGTGAGACTCCATCCCTTTGGGTGGGACTCCACCCTTTGGGTGGGACTCCATCCTTTGGATGGGACTCCACCCTTTGGGTGGGACTCCATCCCTTTGGGTGGGACTCCACCCTTTATGTGGGACTCCACCCTTTGGGTGAGACTCCATCCCTTTGGGTGGGACTCCATCCCTTTGGGTGGGACTCCACCCTTTGGGTGGGACTCCACCCTTTATGTGGGACTCCACCCTTCGGGTGAGACTCCATCCCTTCGGGTGGGACTCCACCCTTTGGGTGGGACTCCACCCTTTGGGTGAGACTCCACCCTTTGGGTGAGACTCCACCCTTTGGGTGGGACTCCATCCCTTTGGGTGGGACTCCACCCTTTGGGTGGGACTCCATCCCTTTGGGTGGGACTCCACCCTTTGGATGGGACTCCACCCTTTGGATGGGACTCCACCCTTTAGGTGGGACTCCATCCCTTAGGTGGGACTCCATCCCTTTGGGTGAGACTCCATCCCTTTGGGTGGGACTCCATCCCTTAGGTGGGACTCCATCCTTTGGGTGAGACTCCATCCCTTTGGGTGGGACTCCATCCCTTAGGTGGGACTCACTCCACCCCTGTTGCTCAGCAGGGCCTTGCTGTGCCCAAGGCAGAGCCAAGCTGGCTTCTCTTTTCCTGTGGACCTTTCATCTGCCTTTCCTGACTCTCTTGGTCTTTCACACTCCCTTTTTGCCCCCTCACTCTCTACCTCCTCTGCTCTCTCTCCTCCCCTTTTCTGCATCCCTTCTTCATTTTTTTCAGCACTTTGCAGTCTCACACTAATTAAAGTCTGCTAATTAGCTGATGTTTGTGCATACAGCAAGCTAATCAGCCGTGCTCTGAGTGCTAAATATTAGCCAGCAGGTTGTCCTTTCAGTCCTGGCCCTGAGAAGCTGCCTGTGTGGCTAGGGATGTGGGCGGGAGACGTCCAGGAGGGTCTGCTGGTGTTGGGTGTCCAGCAGGGTGTAGGACCTGTAGTAGCTCTGGGGTCCCTCTCTGGGCTGGCAGCATCCTGTGGGTCCTCTCTGGGCGACAGAGATGAGTTCCCTACAGGTAGGAGCCTGCAAACTGCAAGTGTCTTAGAACCAGCAATAGAGAAAAGCTCCACATCTGGAGCATCTAGGCAGGGGCATGGTGGAGCCAGAGGGGAGGTGGGGAGGATGTGGCTGTGGAGTGTTCCTGGAGCATCCCTGAACCCCAGCCTCTCAGGTCTCCTTAGTTGTGACCTGGAGCATCTTGGCAGGAGGCTGGAGCCAGAGGGGAGGTGGTGAGGATGTGGCTGTGGAGTGTTCCTGGAGCATCCCTGAACCCCAGCCTCTCAGGGCTCCTTAGTTGTGACCTGGAGCATCTTGGCAGGAGGCTGGAGCCAGAGGGGAGGTGGTGAGGCTCTCGATCCCATGGCCATGCCTCATCCTGGGCTTCTGAGCAGAGCAAGGTGAATAATTAACAAACTCAGCTGCAGGAGGTTGTTTGTATTCCCCATCCTGCTGCCTAGCTGCTGGCTGCCCTGCTCAGCACTAAACATGGAGCAGCCTCTCTGGGGCTGTGTTCGAGACCAGCTCACATCTGTCCCCTGCATTTCCTCTTCGCCTCTCACCAGGCTCCTCCAGATGGCTTCCCCTGAGGAAGGGGGAGGGGGGAGCCCAGCTTCCCAATTAAGAACCAGGAGAGCAGATGACTTGGCAGCACTGCTGGAAATTGTTAGGGACTTCCTTGCCTCCTAACAAAGCCAAAAGTGAGCCCTGGAGCTGTACTGCGGGCAGGCTGCCTGCCCCGGGCAGCAGGGTGCTCTGCACGGGTCCAGCGTGGCCTTGCTTGTCAAGACTGGGTGCAAGGAGGAGGGGAAAGCCACCAGCAGTGTTGGCAGCAGATGCCTGCAGCACAGGGGGAGGCTGGGGAGGGGCTTTGAGGGTGTCAGGGAGGGATAGGACTGGGGGGGATGGAACAAAACTAGAGATTGGCCGTGAGGAAGAAGCTGTTCCCCAGGAGGGTGGTGAGAGCCTGGCACAGGCTGCCCAGGGAGCTGGTGGAAGCCTCCTGCCTGGAGGTGCTCAAGGCCGGGCTGGAGGTGGCTGTGAGCAACCTGCTGCGGTGTGAGGTGTCCCTGGGCATGGCAGGGGGTTGGAGCTGGCTGAGCCTGGAGGTCCCTTCCAGCCCTGACAACTCTCTGATGCTTCAGGAGGAGATGGCCTGGGAGCTGCCTGTCAGGGGAAACCAGACCCTGTGTGCTGCTGGCAGAGATGAATCTGCTGTCAGGGATCGCTCTGACTGCATGAAGGGGAACGTGAAGGCCCCTCAGGAGTTTGCTGACCTGCTGGGAGCTGTTTGCTGGCCAGTCAAGCTGATGCTCCCTGCCACTTCCCAAGGGGATTTCCAGCCTGGCTTTTCCAGCCTCACAGCTCCAGCACCTTATCAGTCAAGGGCCTTTAAAACCCAGTGTTTGCATGGAAGGATTAGGAAGATCACCACCAAAATCCCCACGAGGTTCAGAGGCTCTGGGTGTGATGAGAAGCTCCAACAACAGGCAGGGCTGAGGGAGGAGAGTCACTGCTGTGCCCCTGTGCAGCAGGGACCATGCACAGCTGCTGGAGGCACCTCTGGCAAGTCATAGAAGCCCAGGAAGGGTTGGGTTGGGTTGGAAGGGACCTTAAAGATCATCTTTGTCCCTGGAGGTGCCAAGAAATGCATGGCCATGGCACCTGGGGACATGGCTGGGTGGCCCTGGTGGTGTTGGGGTGAAGGTTGGACCTGAGGATCTCAGGAGGCTTTCCCAAGTTGAAACAGTTCCATGGCTCTATCATAGAATAGAATCAAGAAGGCTGGAAAAGCCCTCAGAGATCATCAAGTCCAAGCTGTCACCCAGCACCTCCTGACAGCTCAACCGTGGCTCCAAGTGCCACATCCAGTCCCCTCTTGAACACCTCCAGGGGTGGGGACTCTAGTTCCAGTCCCCCGCTGCTATGGGCAGGGACAGCTCCTTCTAGAGCAGCTTTGCTCACAGGCCTCACCCAGCCTGGCTTGGAGCCCCCCCTCCAGCTTCTCTGAGCCACCTGTTCCAGTGCCTCCCCACCCTGATGGGGAAGAGCTTCCTCCTCATGCCCGCCCTCCCTCCAGCTGCCTCCAGTGGGAAGCCGTTCATTCCTCTGCTCTCTTCCTCCAGCTCTTTCCTTTCCCCTCCCCAAGCTTGACTAAACATCCACGGCCCCGAGCGGCTGCAGGGAGGAGGTTCCCCACGAGGTCTGTTGGGAGCAATTAGCACAGATGAGTTTAGCCTGAATTTGTTGCAGGGGGTGGGGGGAAAGAGAAGAGAGATCAAAGGGAACCGTTCCCCATCCGCTGCAGCAGGAGCAGATCTAAGGGCTGCAGGCTGGGGGGTGTGGAGGGGGGCAGAAGCTATTTTGGTCTTGGGATAAATCAGCTTTTTTATTTCAGGAGCAGGAACCAAGGGAGCTGCAGCTCCATGGGGGTGTGGTGCAGGGAAAGGGCTTGGAGCAGCTTGGGGAGGAGAGCAGAGGAGAGAGGCTGAGGCAGCTCTGTCTTGCACCTTGCAGCAGCAGCAGCAGAGCTTTGGAGCTGGTCCTGTGTACTGGGGCTGCATCACTTCCGCTGGGGGCTTCTCACCAGGGCAAGGAAAGCTCTCTGGAGACTGGAGGAGAGACTTCCATCCAAGCTTTTGGAGCTCCACACCTCGTGCTGCTCTCACATGTGATCCACTTCAAAGCATCCAAGAGCTATTTGGAGCTCTGCTAACTGCCAAGTGAGCTCCTTCCACCCTCAGCACAAACCTGCAGGGACCTGCTCCTCCTGGCTGGCACATCCAGCTCTCCCACAGAGGCAACAGGAGCTGCTCCCAAGCTGGAGCTCGCCCTGCCAGCTCCAGCAGAGACCCCAGCACGGAGCAGGTCACCCCTGGGGAGCTGTGGGCAGCTCCAGTGCCTCTCGGTGGGTCCCAAGCTTTGGCTTCTTTTCCTGCCTGGGAAGTGAAGGTGGGGAAGGGTCTGGGGAACAGGGCTGGTGGGCAGCAGCTGAGGGGGCTGGGGGTGTTCAGCCTGGAGAAAGGGAGGCTGAGGTCTCTGGGGAGACCCCACCTGGAGCACTGCATCCAGGTCGGGAGCCTCTGTTCCAGGAAGGGTCTGGAGGTGCTGGAAGGTGTCCAGAGCAGGGCCAGGAGGAGGAGCAGAAGGCTGGAGATGCTCTGCTGTGAGGACAGACTGAGGGAGTTGGGGTTGTGCAGGCTGGAGAGGAGAAGGCTCCCAGGAGACCTTCTGGTGGCCTTCCAGGATCTGCAGGAAGCTGGGGAGGGACTTGTGAGGGTGTCAGGGAGGGATAGGACTGGGGGGATGGAGCAGAACTAGAAATGGGGAGATTCAGATTGGATGTGAGGAAGAAGTTGTTGCCCAGGAGGGTGGTGAGAGCCTGGCACAGGCTGCCCAGGGAGGGGGTGGAAGCCTCCTGCCTGGAGGTGTTTGCAGCCAGGCTGGAGGTGGCTGTGAGCAACCTGCCCTGGTGTGAGGTGTCCCTGGCCGTGGCAGGGGGTTGGGGCTGGCTGAGCCTTGAGGCCCCTTCCAGCCCTGGCACTGCTGTGATTTAATGACCTCCACGCCTCGCCCTGGCTTCTCCCCCTCCTCCAGCTGCTGATCTCCTGGGGCTGGCTGAGCTTCCTCCCCTTCCACCCCATCCATTACCCCCCCAGCAGTGCCAGGCAGGCACCAGCACCAATTTACTTGATAAATTCAGCTGCTTGTTGGTGGAGGGAGCAGACAGCTCTGGCGCTTGGGGGAGATTAAGTTTTGATTTATGGCCGGCTCCTATGATTTATTCTGAGCCTTCCCCAGGGCTTGGGGGTGGGAGGGGAAACCTGGGGGGGGGGGGGGGGTGGGGGGTTGGAAAAAGACAGGGCTGTAAATATTTGAGATGCAGTTGGCTGGTGACAAGAAGCATTGCTGGATGGCAACAGGGATGGAGAGCACAGCAGCCTCTCTGCTGAACGACTTAGAGGTGACTCCAGATGTCTGCTGGCTGTGTGTGAAGCAGAGGCAGAGGGGAGAGGAGCCTCTGGCACAGGGTAAATTGCCATCTTATTGACTGGGACCAGGTCCTTGGCTTCCTCCCTTTGCCCTCCCTGCTGCTGCTGCTTGCAGTGGATTGCATTTCCAAGCCTGGTGGAGAGCACAGCTGTGATCCCCACTGAGGGATGGAGGCAAGCTAACAGGAGCTGCAGTTTGAAGCAGGCCAAGTAAGCAAATGGGAACCCTCCCCACCTCCACCCCTGGGCAAGAGGTGGTTGGGATCCTTCTGCTTCGAGCCCAGACCTCAAAGTGGCCTGGCAGCAGGAGGTGAGCATCCCACTGTCTGCATCTGGGTGACTGCAGGCCAGAAAGGGCAATCCTGAGGTCACTTAATGGATCAGCAGCAGAGCTAGGAGAGGTCTTTGGGGCTGCTGGGCTGCTGGCCAGGCAGGTCCTGGAGCCTGCTTGGGCTGCTGGCTGGGTCCAGAGGAGGACCACAAAGATGATCAAAGGCCTGCAGCATCTCTCCTGTGAAGACAGGCTGAGAATTGGGGCTGTTCATCCTGCAGAGGAGAAGGCTCCAGGGAGACCTTAGAGCTGCATTTCACTGCCTGAAGGGGACCTACAGAAGGCTGGGGAGGGACTGCTGAGGAGGGTTTGTAGTGATGGGGTGAAGAGCAACGGTCTGAAACGGGAGCAGGGGAGGTTAGGCTGGATGCTAGGAGGAAGTTCTGCACAAGGAGAGTGGTGAGACACTGGAAGGGGCTCCCCAGAGAAGTGGTGGGAGCCTCATCCCTGGAGACATTCAAGGTCAAGCCTGCTGTGGCCCTGGGCAGCTCTGGTTGGAGCTGTGCCTGCTGCCTGCAGCTGAGCTTCGAGGCTCCCTCCCAGCCTGCTGCGACCTGCGGCTCCGGGAGCGGCAGAGCTGCCGCCAGAGCTCTGTGTGCCCAGAGAGACTGCCCACGGGCTTCCCTTTCTGCTCTGCCCCGGTGCTCAGCTCCACCAGCTCTGCTTGTTTGCAGAGCACTAATCAAGAGCAGGCTTTTTGGAGCCCGGCTGCCCCCTGAGCTTCCTCATCAGGCTAATGGGGTGTGAAGAGGAAACACCAACGGCCCTGGAGCGGGACCCGGGGGGACCTTGGGTTTGCTTGCCCTCAGCTCACTGCTGATTCCTCTGCCTGGCTTCTGACAGTGCTGTGAGATCCTCAGCCCTCCAGAAGGAGATGTTTTTGTCTCAGCACCTTCCTTCCCCCCCAGCACATCAGTGCTGGGCTTGGGTGGATGATCAGCACTGGGATTTGCCTTCTCCTCGGAGACTCTTCCACCTCTCTCCATTCACAGACTCACAGAAAGGTAGTAGCAAAGACCTCTAAGACCACTGAGCCCAACTGTTGACCCCACCATGGCCATCAAACCAGGGCCCCAGGTGCCATGGCCACAGGTTTCTTGAAGACCTCCAGGGCTGGGGACTCCAGCCCCCCCCGGGCAGCCTGTGCCGAGCCCTGACTGCTCCTGCAGCAAAGAAATTCTTCCTCATCTCCACCCTCAGCCTCCCCGGTGCAACTGGAGGCCATTCCTTCTCCTCCTATCACCTGCTGCTAAGGAGAAGAGACCAACCCCACACCCCCAAGAACCTTTATGCAGGTAGTCGTGGGCAGCAGTGAGTGCTGAGCACCAGCAGAAGCATCCCCAGGCTCTGCCTGGCTCTCTCCCAGGCTCCCTCAGGCCAGCACAAGGAGGCAACACTGGCACACCTCAAGGTGCCAATCACACACACACAGCATTTTACCTGCCCACATCTCCCTCTAGAGAGAGAATGGAATAGAATTAACCAGGCTGGAAGAGACCTTTGAGATCATCAAGTCCAACCTCTCACCCAGCACCATCTGATCAACTCAACCCTGGCACCAAGCAGCCCATCCAGGCTCTTCCTAAACACCTCCAGGGATGGGGACTCCACCCCCTCCCTGGGCAGCACATCCCAGTGGCAAATCTCTCCTTCTGGGAAGAACTTCTTCCTCACCTCCACCCTGAACCTCCCCTGGCACAGCTTGAGACTGTGTCCTCTTGTTCTGGTGCTGCTTGCCTGGGAGAAGAGACCAACCCCCACCTGGCTACAGCCTCCCTTCAGGGAGTTGCACCAACCCCTCCCTGCCTGCTCCAACCCCTCCCTGCCTGTACCAACCCCTCCTGCCTGCTCCAACCCCTCCCTGCCTGCACCAACCCCTCCCGCCTGCTCCAACCCCTCCTGCCTGCACCAACCCCTCCTGCCTGCTCCAACCCCTCCCTGCCTGCTCCAACCCCTCCCTGCCTGCTCCAACCCCTCCTGTTTGAACCAACCCTCCCTGCCTGCTCCAACCCCTCCCTGCCTGCTCCAACCCCTCCCTGCCTGCTCCAACCCCTCCCGCCTGCACCAACCCCTCCCTGCCTGCTCCAACCCCTCCCTGCCTGCACCAACCCCTCCTGCCTGCACCAACCCCTCCCTGCCTGCACCAACCCCTCCCTGCCTGCTCCAACCCCTCCCTGCCTGTACCAACCCCTCCTGCCTGCTCCAACCCCTCCCTGCCTGCACCAACCCCTCCCGCCTGCTCCAACCCCTCCTGCCTGCACCAACCCCTCCTGCCTGCTCCAACCCCTCCCTGCCTGCTCCAACCCCTCCCTGCCTGCTCCAACCCCTCCTGTTTGAACCAACCCTCCCTGCCTGCTCCAACCCCTCCCTGCCTGCTCCAACCCCTCCCTGCCTGCTCCAACCCCTCCCGCCTGCACCAACCCCTCCCTGCCTGCTCCAACCCCTCCCTGCCTGCACCAACCCCTCCTGCCTGCACCAACCCCTCCCTGCCTGCACCAACCCCTCCCTGCCTGCTCCAACCCCTCCCGCCTGCACCAACCCCTCCCTGCCTGCTCCAACCCCTCCCTGCCTGCACCAACCCCTCCTGCCTGCACCAACCCCTCCCTGCCTGCACCAACCCCTCCCGCCTGCACCAACCCCTCCCTGCCTGCTCCAACCCCTCCCTGCCTGCTCCAACCCCTCCTGCCTGCACCAACCCCTCCCTGCCTGCTCCAACCCCTCCCTGCCTGCTCCAACCCCTCCTGCCTGCACCAACCCCTCCCTGCCTGCACCAACCCCTCCTGCCTGCTCCAACCCCTCCCGCCTGCTCCAACCCCTCCCTGCCTGCTCCAACCCCTCCCGCCTGCACCAACCCCTCCCTGCCTGCTCCAACCCCTCCCTGCCTGCTCCAACCCCTCCTGCCTGCTCCAACCCCTCCTGCTTGAACCAACCCCTCCCTGCCTGCTCCAACCCCTCCAACTCCAACCCCTCCCTGCCTGCACCAACCCCTCCCTGCCTGCACCAACCCCTCCCTGCCTGCTCCAACCCCTCCTGCCTGCTCCAACCCCTCCTGCCTGCACCAACCCCTCCTGCCTGCTCCAACCCCTCCCTGCCTGCTCCAACCCCTCCCGCCTGCACCAACCCCCTCCCTGCCTGCTCCAACCCCTCCCTGCCTGCTCCAACCCCTCCTGCCTGCACCAACCCCTCCTGCCTGCACCAACCCCTCCCTGCCCGCTCCAACCCCTCCCTGCCTGCTCCAACCCCTCCTGCCTGCACCAACCCCTCCTGCCTGCACCAACCCCTCCCTGCCTGCTCCAACCCCTCCTGCCTGCTCCAACCCCTCCTGCCTGCACCAACCCCTCCTGCCTGCTCCAACCCCTCCCTGCCTGCTCCAACCCCTCCCGCCTGCACCAACCCCTCCCTGCCTGCTCCAACCCCTCCCTGCCTGCTCCAACCCCTCCTGCCTGCACCAACCCCTCCTGCCTGCACCAACCCCTCCTGCCTGCTCCAACCCCTCCCTGCCCGCACCAACCCCTCCTGCCCGCTCCAAGCCCTCCCTGCCCGAACCAACCCTTCCCTGCCCGCTCCAACCCCTCCCGCCTGCACCAACCCCTCCCTGCCTGCTCCAACCCCTCCTGCCTGCACCAACCCCTCCTGCCTGCACCAACCCCTCCTGCCTGCTCCAACCCCTCCTGCCTGCTCCAACCCCTCCCTGCCTGCTCCAACCCCTCCCGCCCGCACCAACCCCTCCCGCCCGCACCAACCCCTCCCGCCCGCTCCAACCCCTCCCGCCCGCTCCAACCCCTCCCGCCCGCTCCAACCCCTCCCTGCCCGCTCCAACCCCTCCCTGCCTGCTCCAACCCCTCCTGCTTGAACCAACCCCTCCCTGCCTGCTCCAACCCCTTCCTGCCTGCACCAACCCCTCCTGCCTGCACCAATCCCTCCCTGCCTGCACCAACCCCTCCTGCCTGCACCAACCCCTCCCTGCCCGCTCCAACCCCTCCCTGCCCGCTCCAACCCCTCCCTGCCCGCTCCAACCCCTCCCTGCCCGCTCCAACCCCTCCCTGCCCGCTCCAACCCCTCCCTGCCCGAACCAACCCCTCCCTGCCCGAACCAACCCCTCCCTGCCCGAACCAACCCCTCCCTGCCCGAACCAACCCCTCCCTGCCCGAACCAACCCCTCCCTGCCCGAACCAACCCTTCCCTGCCCGCTCCAACCCCTCCCTGCCTGCACCAACCCCTCCTGCCCGCTCCAACCCCTCCCTGCCCGCTCCAACCCCTCCCGCCTGCACCAACCCCTCCCTGCCTGCTCCAACCCCTCCTGCCTGCACCAACCCCTCCTGCCTGCTCCAACCCCTCCCTGCCTGCACCAACCCCTCCCGCCTGCACCAACCCCTCCCGCCTGCACCAAACCCTCCCTGCCTGCTCCAACCCCTCCCTGCCTGCTCCAACCCCTCCCTGCCTGCTCCAACCCCTCCCTGCCTGCTCCAACCCCTCCCTGCCTGCACCAACCCCTCCCGCCTGCACCAACCCCTCCCGCCTGCACCAAACCCTCCCGCCTGCTCCAACCCCTCCCTGCCTGCACCAACCCCTCCCTGCCTGCTCCAACCCCTCCCTGCCTGCTCCAACCCCTCCTGCCTGCTCCAACCCCTCCCTGCCTGCTCCAACCCCTCCTGCCTGCTCCAACCCCTCCCTGCCTGCTCCAACCCCTCCCTGCCTGCTCCAACCCCTCCTGCCTGCTCCAACCCCTCCCTGCCTGCTCCAACCCCTCCCGCCCGCTCCAACCCCTCCCTGCCCGCTCCAACCCCTCCTGCTTGAACCAACCCCTCCCTGCCTGCTCCAACCCCTCCTGCTTGAACCAACCCCTCCCTGCCTGCTCCAACCCCTTCCTGCCTGCACCAACCCCTCCTGCCTGCACCAATCCCTCCCTGCCTGCACCAACCCCTCCTGCCTGCACCAACCCCTCCTGCCTGCACTAACCCCTCCCTGCCCGCTCCAACCCCTCCCTGCCCGCTCCAACCCCTCCCTGCCCGCTCCAACCCCTCCCTGCCTGAACCAACCCCTCCCTGCCTGAACCAACCCCTCCCTGCCCGAACCAACCCTTCCCTGCCCGCTCCAACCCCTCCCTGCCCGCACCAACCCCTCCTGCCCGCTCCAACCCCTCCCTGCCCGAACCAACCCTTCCCTGCCCGCTCCAACCCCTCCCGCCTGCACCAACCCCTCCCTGCCTGCTCCAACCCCTCCTGCCTGCACCAACCCCTCCTGCCTGCACCAACCCCTCCTGCCTGCCCCCTGCTCCAACCCCCCCCCCGCCTGCACCAACCCCTCCCTGCCTGCACCAAACCCTCCTCCCTGCCTGCCTGCTCCAAACCCTCCCGCCTGCTCCAACCCCTCCCTGCCTGCTCCAACCCCTCCCTGCCTGCTCCAACCCCTCCCTGCCTGCTCCAACCCCTCCCTGCCTGCTCCAACCCCTCCCTGCCTGCTCCAACCCCTCCCGCCCGCTCCAACCCCTCCCGCCCGCTCCAACCCCTCCCGCCCGCTCCAACCCCTCCCTGCCCGCTCCAACCCCTCCTGCTTGAACCAACCCCTCCCTGCCTGCTCCAACCCCTCCTGCTTGAACCAACCCCTCCCTGCCTGCTCCAACCCCTTCCTGCCTGCACCAACCCCTCCTGCCTGCACCAATCCCTCCCTGCCTGCACCAACCCCTCCTGCCTGCACCAACCCCTCCCTGCCCGCTCCAACCCCTCCCTGCCCGCTCCAACCCCTCCCTGCCCGCTCCAACCCCTCCCTGCCCGAACCAACCCCTCCCTGCCCGAACCAACCCCTCCCTGCCCGAACCAACCCTTCCCTGCCCGCTCCAACCCCTCCCTGCCTGCACCAACCCCTCCTGCCCGCTCCAACCCCTCCCTGCCCGCTCCAACCCCTCCCGCCTGCACCAACCCCTCCCTGCCTGCTCCAACCCCTCCTGCCTGCACCAACCCCTCCCTGCCTGCTCCAACCCCTCCCTGCCTGCACCAACCCCTCCCGCCTGCACCAAACCCTCCCCCTGCCTGCTCCAACCCCTCCCTGCCTGCTCCAACCCCTCCCTGCCTGCTCCAACCCCTCCCGCCTGCACCAACCCCTCCCGCCTGCACCAAACCCCTCCCGCCTGCTCCAACCCCTCCCTGCCTGCACCAACCCCTCCCTCCCTGCTCCAACCCCTCCCTGCCTGCTCCAACCCCTCCTGCCTGCTCCAACCCCTCCCTGCCTGCTCCAACCCCTCCCTGCCTGCTCCAACCCCTCCCTGCCTGCTCCAACCCCTCCTGCCTGCTCCAACCCCTCCCTGCCTGCTCCAACCCCTCCCTGCCTGCTCCAACCCCTCCTGCCTGCTCCAACCCCTCCCTGCCTGCTCCAACCCCTCCCTGCCTGCTCCAACCCCTCCTGCCTGCTCCAACCCCTCCCTGCCTGCTCCAACCCCTCCCGCCCGCTCCAACCCCTCCCTGCCCGCTCCAACCCCTCCTGCTTGAACCAACCCCTCCCTGCCTGCTCCAACCCCTCCTGCTTGAACCAACCCCTCCCTGCCTGCTCCAACCCCTTCCTGCCTGCACCAACCCCTCCTGCCTGCACCAATCCCTCCCTGCCTGCACCAACCCCTCCTGCCTGCACCAACCCCTCCTGCCTGCACCAACCCCTCCCTGCCCGCTCCAACCCCTCCCTGCCCGCTCCAACCCCTCCCCCGCCCAACCCCTCCTGCCTGAACCAACCCCTCCCTGCCTGAACCAACCCCTCCCTGCCCGAACCAACCCCTCCCTGCCCGCTCCAACCCCTCCCTGCCCGCTCCAACCCCTCCCTGCCCGCACCAACCCCTCCTGCCCGCTCCAACCCCTCCCTGCCTGCACCAACCCCTCCCTGCCCGCTCCAACCCCTCCTGCTTGAACCAACCCCTCCCTGCCTGCTCCAACCCCTCCCTGCCTGCACCAACCCCTCCCTGCCTGCACCAACCCCTCCTGCCTGCTCCAACCCCTCCCTGCCTGCACCAACCCCTCCCTGCCTGCTCCAACCCCCTCCCGCCTGCACCAACCCCTCCCTGCCTGCTCCAACCCCTCCTGCCTGCACCAACCCCTCCTGCCTGCACCAACCCCTCCCTGCCTGCACCAACCCCTCCCGCCTGCACCAACCCCTCCCGCCTGCACCAAACCCTCCCTGCCTGCTCCAACCCCTCCCTGCCTGCTCCAACCCCTCCCGCCTGCTCCAACCCCTCCTGCCTGCACCAACCCCTCCTGCCTGCTCCAACCCCTCCCTGCCTGCTCCAACCCCTCCCTGCCCGCTCCAACCCCTCCCTGCCCGCTCCAACCCCTCCCTGCCTGCTCCAACCCCTCCCTGCCCGCTCCAACCCCTCCCTGCCTGCACCAACCCCTCCTGCCCGCTCCAACCCCTCCTGCTTGAACCAACCCTTCCCTGCCCGCTCCAACCCCTCCCTGCCTGCACCAACCCCTCCTGCCCGCTCCAACCCCTCCCTGCCCGCTCCAACCCCTCCCGCCTGCACCAACCCCTCCCTGCCTGCTCCAACCCCTCCTGCCTGCACCAACCCCTCCTGCCTGCACCAACCCCTCCCTGCCTGCACCAACCCCTCCCTGCCTGCACCAACCCCTCCCGCCTGCTCCAACCCCTCCCTGCCTGCTCCAACCCCTCCCTGCCTGCTCCAACCCCTCCCTGCCTGCACCAACCCCTCCCTGCCTGCTCCAACCCCTCCCTGCCTGCTCCAACCCCTCCCTGCCCGCTCCAACCCCTCCCTGCCCGCTCCAACCCCTCCTGCCCGAACCAACCCCTCCCTGCCTGCTCCAACCCCTCCTGCTTGAACCAACCCCTCCCTGCCTGCTCCAACCCCTTCCTGCCTGCACCAACCCCTCCCTGCCTGCACCAATCCCTCCCTGCCTGCACCAACCCCTCCTGCCTGCACCAACCCCTCCCTGCCCGCTCCAACCCCTCCCTGCCCGCTCCAACCCCTCCCTGCCTGCTCCAACCCCTCCCTGCCTGAACCAACCCCTCCCTGCCCGAACCAACCCTTCCCTGCCCGCTCCAACCCCTCCCTGCCCGCACCAACCCCTCCTGCCCGCTCCAACCCCTCCCTACCCGCTCCAACCCCTCCCTGCCTGCACCAACCCCTCCCTGCCTGCTCCAACCCCTCCTGCCTGCACCAACCCCTCCTGCCTGCTCCAACCCCTCCCTGCCTGCACCAACCCCTCCCGCCTGCACCAACCCCTCCCTGCCTGCTCCAAACCCCTCCCTGCCTGCTCCAACCCCTCCCTGCCTGCTCCAACCCCTCCCTGCCTGCTCCAACCCCTCCCGCCTGCACCAACCCCTCCCTGCCTGCTCCAACCCCTCCCGCCTGCTCCAACCCCTCCCTGCCTGCACCAAACCCCTCCCTGCCTGCTCCAACCCCTCCCTGCCTGCTCCAACCCCTCCCTGCCTGCTCCAACCCCTCCCTGCCTGCTCCAACCCCTCCTGCCTGCTCCAACCCCTCCCTGCCTGCTCCAACCCCTCCCTGCCTGCTCCAACCCCTCCTGCCTGCTCCAACCCCTCCCTGCCTGCTCCAACCCCTCCTGCCTGCTCCAACCCCTCCCTGCCTGCTCCAACCCCTCCCTGCCTGAACAAACCCCTCCCTGCCTGCTCCAACCCCTCCCCTGCCTGACCCCTCCCTGCCCGCTCCAACCCCTCCCTGCCCGAACCAACCCCTCCCGCCTGCCAACCCCTCCTGCCTGCTCCAACCCCTCCCTGAACCAACCCCTCCCTGCCTGCTCCAACCCCTCCCTGCCTGCTCCAACCCCTCCTGCCTGCTCCAACCCCTCCCTGCCTGCTCCAACCCCTCCTGCCTGCTCCAACCCCTCCTGCCTGCTCCAACCCCTCCCTGCCTGAACAAACCCCTCCCTGCCCGAACCAACCCCTCCCGCCTGCACCAACCCCTCCTGCCCGCTCCAACCCCTCCCTGCCAGAACCAACCCTTCCCTGCCCGCTCCAACCCCTCCTGCCCGCTCCAACCCCTCCTGCCCGCTCCAACCCTTCCCTGCCCGTCCAACCCCTCCTGCCCGCTCCAACCCCTCCTGCCTGAACCAACCCCTCCTGCCCGCTCCAACCCTTCCCTGCCCGCACCAACCCTTCCCTGCCCGCACCAACCCCTCCTGCCCGCTCCAACCCTTCCCTGCCTGCACCAACCCCTCCTGCCCGCTCCAACCCCTCCTGCTTGAACCAACCCCTCCTGCCCGCTCCAACCCTTCCCTGCCCGCACCAACCCTTCCCTGCCCGCACCAACCCTCCTGCCCGCTCCAACCCTTCCCTGCCTGCTCCAACCCCTCCCTGCCCGCTCCAACCCCTCCCTGCCCGCTCCAACCCCTCCTGCTTGAACCAACCCCTCCTGCTTGAACCAACCCCTCCTGCCTGCACCAACCCCTCCCTGCCTGCACCAACCCCTCCCTGCCTGCACCATCAAAGCATCCAAGCCCTGGGTGCTCCCCAGGTGCTGCTGGTTGGTGCCTGCCCGTGGCTGGGGGCTGAGGCAGGAGCTGGGGGCTGAGGCAGGAGCTGGGGGCTGAGGCAGGAGCTGGGGAGCCTTGGGAGACTTTTCTGCCACACATAGGGGTTTGTTTTTTTTAATCCTCTCTCTCTCTTTGTCTGTGTCCTGCAAGAAATATTCTGCTTGGGCTGGGAATCGATTCAGGGAAGCCTGACAGACAAATGCTATAAACAAGCTCAAATGAATTTATGACTGTTGTCCCTTCCAGCCTGGTAATCAATGAACTGTCAGGGGGAGAGCTGCAGGAGTGGCAAAGCCCTGGGTCTGCCTCGGCAAAAAGTCGAACTTGGCACCGCCAGGAGCCTGCAGCTGCCTCCCAGCCACCTGCAGGCTGGAAGAGTGTTTGATTCCCTGGCTTCACCTGGAGCTGGCACAGCCTGCAGCCCACCCCCCTGCCTGCAGCCCACCCCCTGCCTGCAGCCCCAGCCCCCTGCCTGCAGCCCCACCCCCTGCCTGCAGCCCACCCCCCTGCCTGCAGCCCCAGCCCCTGCCTGCAGCCCCAACCCCCTGCCTGCAGCCCCAGCCCCCTGCCTGCAGCCCCCACCCCCTGCCTGCAGCCCCAGCCCCCTACCTGCAGCCCCACCCCCTGCCTGCAGCCCCACCCCCTGCCTGCAGCCCCAGCCCCCTGCCTGCAGCCCCACCCCCTGCCTGCAGCCCCACCCCCTGCCTGCAGCCCACCCCCCTGCCTGCAGCCCCAGCCCCCTGCCTGCAGCCCCACCCCCTGCCTGCAGCCCCAGCCCCTGCCTGCAGCCCCAGCCCCCTGCCTGCAGCCCCACCCCCTGCCTGCAGCCCCAGCCCCCTGCCTGCAGCCCCACCCCCTGCCTGCAGCCCCACCCCCTGCCTGCAGCCCACCCCCTGCCTGCAGCCCCACCCCCTGCCTGCAGCCCCAGCCCCCTGCCTGCAGCCCCACCCCCTGCCTGCAGCCCCACCCCCTGCCTGCAGCCCACCCCCCTGCCTGCAGCCCCAGCCCCCTGCCTGCAGCCCCACCCCCTGCCTGCAGCCCCAGCCCCTGCCTGCAGCCCCAGCCCCCTGCCTGCAGCCCCACCCCCTGCCTGCAGCCCCAGCCCCCTGCCTGCAGCCCCACCCCCTGCCTGCAGCCCCACCCCCTGCCTGCAGCCCGCCCCCCTGCCTGCAGCCCCAGCCCCCTGCCTGCAGCCCCAGCCCCCTGCCTTCAGCCCCACCCCCTGCCTGCAGCCCCACCCCCTGCCTGCAGCCCGCCCCCTGCCTGCAGCCCCAGCCCCCTGCCTGCAGCCCCACCCCCTGCCTGCAGCCCCAGCCCCTGCCTGCAGCCCCGCCCCCTGCCTGCAGCCCACCCCCTGCCTGCAGCCCCACCCCCTGCCTGCAGCCCCAGCCCCCTGCCTGCAGCCCCACCCCCTGCCTGCAGCCCCACCCCCTGCCTGCAGCCCCAGCCCCAGCCTGCAGCCCCAGCCCCTGCCTGCAGCCCCAGCCCCTGAGGTCTGTGGAATCAGCCCCAGCATGGGTTGGGTACAGGCTGGGGTCAGAGTGGCTGAGAGCTGCCAAACAGAGAGGGACCTGGGGGTGCTGATTGACAGCTGCCTGAACATGAGCCAGCAGTGTGCCCAGGGGGCCAAGAAGGCCAATGGCATCCTGGCCTGCAGCAGGAACAGTGTGGCCAGCAGGAGCAGGGAGGTCATTCTGCTCCTGTACACTGCACTGGTGAGGCCACACCTTGAGTCCTGTGTCCAGTTCTGGGCTCCTCAGTTTAAGAAGGACATTGAGAGACTTGAAGGTGTCCAGAGAAGGGCAACGAGGCTGGGGAGGGGTCTGGAGCACAGCCCTGGGAGGAGAGGCTGAGGGAGCTGGGCTTGCTTAGCCTGGAGAAGAGGAGGCTCAGGGGAGACCTCATTGCTCTCTCCAACTCCCTGAAGGGAGGTTGTAGCCAGGTGGGGGTTGGTCTCTTCTCCCAGGCAAGCAGCACCAGAACAAGAGGACACAGTCTCAAGCTGTGCCAGGGGAGGTTTAGGCTCGAGGTGAGGAAGAAGTTCTACCCAGAGAGAGTCATTTGCCATTGGGATGTGCTGCCCAGGGAGGTGGTGGAGTCACTGTCCCTGGAGGTGTTGAAGAGGGGATTGGATGTGGCACTTGGTGCCATGGTCGAGTCATGAGGTCTGTGGTGCCAGGTTGGACTTGATGGTCTTTGAGGTCTCTTCCAACCTTGGTGATTCTGTGATGCTGTGGAAGGGACCTCAGAGCTCATCCAGCTCCAAGCCCTGAACCATGGACACCTCCCACCAGCCCAGGCTGCTCAAGGCCTCACCCAACCTGGCCTTGAACACCTCCAGGGAGGAAGCCTCCCCAGCCTCCCCGTGCCAGTGCCTCCCCAGCCTCCCTGTGCCTCCCCAGCCTCCCCGTGCCAGTGCCTCCCCAGCCTCCCTGTGCCTCCCCAGCCTCCCCGTGCCAGTGCCTCCCCAGCCTCCCTGTGCCTCCCCAGCCTCCCCGTGCCTCCCCAGCCTCCCTGTGCCAGTGCCTCCCCAGCCTCCCCGGGAAGAATTTCTTCCTCATCTCCGGGCTCAGTCTGCTCTCCTCAAGCTCCAATCCAATCTCTCTCGTTCTGCCCCTCCCAGCCCTCATCATCAGCCCCTCCCCAGCTCTCTTGTAGCCCCCTTTAGATGCTGGAAGGCTTCTCTAAGGTCTCCCTGGAGCCTTCTCTCCTCCAGGTGCTGGCGAGACCCAGCCTGCCCTGGCTGCCGTCTGCTGTCCGGGGTGGCTCAGCCTTTGCCCTCTCGCTCAGGGCTCTGCGTGTGTCCTGCAGCTTTACGATCTCCTCCTCTCTCTGAAGAGCTCGGTTTGCTTGCAGGGTTTGTGGCAGGGGCTCCCGGTGGGTGGGATTTTACTGCCTGAATTACAGGGCTGAGGCAATCTGGGCCGGGGCTGGGCCATTAACAAGTAATCACTTTCTCTCCAGCCCACATTTGGGTTGTGTTTGCTTCTCGCTTGGTTTTCCTTACAGCAACACAGAGTCATTAAGGTTGGAAGAGAGACCCTTAAGCTCATCTGTCAATATAACACTGCCATGCCCACTGAAGTGCCAAGTCTGCCTGGCTCTTCAACACCTCCAGGGATGGTGACTCCACCACTGCCCTGGGCACCGCTCCTGTGGCAAGAGATTAGCTCAGAGTGAGCTTGGAGCTGTGCTGGGCACTGCCAGGAATCATGAATCACAGAACTGTCAGGCTTGGAAGGGACCTCAAGGCTCAGCCAGTTCCAAACCCCCTGCCATGGGCAGGGACACCTCACACCCCGGCAGGTTGCTCACAGCCACATCCAGCCTGGACTTCAGCACCTCCAGGGCTGAGGCTTCCACCACCTCCCTGGGCAGCCTGTGCCAGGCTCTCACCACCCTCCTGGGGAAGAACTTCTTCCTCACATCCAATCTGAATCTCCCCATGTCTAGTTCTGCTCCATTTCCCCCAGTCCTATCCCTCCATGACCCCCTCAAAAGTCCCTCCCCAGCCTGCCAACAGAGTAGAAGAGGAAGGGAGTGGGAAGAGGAAGGGGAGTGGGAAGAGGAAGGGAGTGGGAAGAGGAAGGGAGTGGGAAGAGGAAGGGAGTGGGAAGAGGAAGGGGAGTGGGAAGAGGAAGGGAGTGGGAAGAGGAAGGGAGTGGGAAGAGGAAGGGAGGAAGGGAAGAGGAAGGGAAGTGAGGAAGAGGAAGGGAGTGGGAAGAGGAAGGGAAGGAGAAGAGGAAGGGAAGAGGAAGGGAAGGGAAGGAGGGGAAGAGGAAGGGAAGAGGAAGGGAGTGGGAAGAGGAAGGGAGTGGGAAGAGGAAGGGAGTGGGAAGGGAAGTGGGAAGAAGAGGGGAAGAGGAAGGGAGGGGGAAGAGGAAGGGAGTGGGAAGAGGAAGGGAGTGGGAAGAGGAAGGGAGTGGGAAGAGGAAGGGAGTGGGAAGAGGAAGGGAAAGAGGAAGGGAGTGGGAAGAGGAAGGGAGAAGAGGAAGGGAGTGGGAAGAGGAAGGGAGTGGGAAGAGGGGAAGGGAAGGGAGTGGGAAGAGGAAGGGAGTGGGAAGAGGAAGGGAGTGGGAAGAGGAAGGGAGTGGGAAGAGGAAGGGAGTGGGAAGAGGAAGGGAGTGGGAAGAGGAAGGGAGTGGGAAGAGGAAGGGAGTGGGAAGAGGAAGGGAGTGGGAAGAGGAAGGGAGGGGAAGAGGAAGGGAGTGGGAAGAGGAGGAAGGGAGTGGGAAGAGGAAGGGAATAGACCAGACCAGGTTGGAAAAGACCTTTGAGATCACCAAGTCCAACTTATCACCCAGCACCATCCAATCAACTAAACCACGGCACCAAGGGCCTCATCCAGGCTCTTCATAAACACCTCCAGGGATGGTGACTCCACCACCTCCCTGGGCAGCACAGACCAAAGGCAAATCTCTCTGGAAAGAACTTCCTCACCTCCAGCCTGAACCTCCCCTGGCACAGCTTGAGACTGTGTCCTCTTGTTCTGGTGCTGCTTGCCTGGGAGAAGAGACCAACCCCCACCTGGCTACAACCTCCTTTCAGGGAGTCGCAGAGAGCAAGAAGGTCTCCCCTGAGCCTCCTCTTCCCCATTCACACCCCCAGCGCTCAGTGCCTGCAGGTGGGACCCCAGAGCTAAGACACAAGCAAGCAGAACAACCAGAACGGTGCCCTGCTGGCCTCGGGAGGCATCACTTAACCTCAGCCGCCCTCCTTGGTCCTCACTGGAGCTCAGAGCTCCTGGCAGCAGCAGCAGCGGCGGCGGCGGCGGCGGCGGCAGGACCCTGCCGTGAGCCTCCTTCCCCCGCGCCTGGCCAACAATAAACATGTCAGAAGCGCTAAGCCTGCAAGGATCGATTCCCTTCACAGGATCAACAAAGCAATTTGCTGTCTAGGTCTTGTTCTGTCGTGAATAATAAGCAGCTGTGGAAGCTGGGCCTGGGCAACACCTCCTGCACTTGAAATTTGGGAGCCATCAGGGATTGCGAGAGGCAAGGAGCGGAAAAAAGACGGAGCCCGGGCAGGGGGAGGGAGGGAGGGAGGGAGGGAGGGGGAATTCCGGGCAGCGATTGTCAGCATTGTCTTCTCAGGTAGCTAATCCATTAAGGGCTCTTCAGCTTCTGGAGCGTGGCAGGCAAACAGAAGGCAATAACTCAGTGGGGTGTGAAAAGTGTCTCTGCGGCAGGACCAGGGCAGTGCCAGCTCTGCCCACAGGCTGCCTGGCAGCTGAGACCAGCTCGGGTCGCTCCGGCCCTTGGTTGTCAGCCCGTGGAGCCTCTCCCCTTAGAAGCTTCCTTTCGGAACGAGTCCTCTGCCCCTCCAGGCCAGGGACAGCTTTGCAGGGCAGGGGGTGCTGAGCAGGGGGAAGGACATCTCCACCCCTGCAGCTGTGTGGAACAAGGAGGAAGTTCTAAGGGCAGAGCTCTCGGGCCCCTCTTCAAAGCCATCCTCCAGCAGTCCACTCGTGGCTGGATTGTGCTTAACTCTGCCCCTCCCCCCCCACTTCCCGCCCCTCTCCCCCCCACGCTCCCTGCCCCTCTCCCCCTGCTTCCTCTCCATGCTTAGCCAAGCCTCTGGTCACTGAGAAGTGTCTTATCCTCCCCTGGCCCCACTGCCACTCCAACAGTGGTGCCTGTGCCAGCAAGCCCAGCGAGGAACACTCAAGAGCTGAGTCCTCCTCCAGCTCCTCAGGTACCTCCAGCAGCAAGCCCATGCAGAAGGCAGCTTGTTCCTGGCTCACCCAAAGCCTTGGAGTTCAGCTTTCCCCAGGGGAGACCTCACTGCTCCCTGCAGCTCCCTGAAAGGAGGCTGCAGTGAGGGAGTTGGGCTCTTCTCCCTAGCCTCAGGTGATAGAAGGGGAGGAAGTGGCCTGGAATTGCGCCAGGGAGGCTGAGGTTGGAGATGAGGAAGAAATTCTTTGCTGCAAGAGTGGTCAGGGACTGGCAGAGGCTGCCCAGGGAGGTGGTGGTGGAGTCCCCATCCCTGGAGGGAAACCTGGGGCCATGGCACCTGGGGCCAGGGTTTGGTGGCCATGGAGGTGTTGGGTTGGTGTTGGACTGGATGACCTCAGAGGACTTTTCCAACCAAAATAATTCGATGCTACATCCAAATGCAGGTGCTGGCAGTGGCCACACGAGGCCCGGGCAGGAAGACACACGGCCTGCACCTCTGCTGTGGCCTCTGCCTGCAGGCAGCTGCAGCCCTCAGCTGCTCTTGTCACAAGGTCACATCACCCACCCCAGCCTCAGTGACGGAGCGGGAGGAGGGCCCCCACGCACGCCTCAGATGATGGATGCCCAGCTCCAGCCCTCAGAGCCCTGCCCAGGAGCCCCAGGAGACAGGCTCAGCTCTCTCTTTGACAGCAGCATTTTGTCCCTTCTGCTCCCTGGAGTGTTTTCAGCATACCAACAGCAGTCCATTAACATTGAACCCAGCCCTCCTTCCCCTTAGCAACAGCATCAATATTTATGATGTGTAGCTAATGCAGTTCCTACTTCTGTGACTTCTAGGATTTCAGGTGGGAATTCTTGGTACAAAAGCCCTCTATTACCTTGCAGGAGAGGAGGAGAGGAGGCTGCTCACCTGCAAAGCAAGCACCAGGGAGCTCTGACCTCTCCCTTGCAGGGCATTCGGTGCTGGAGGGACCCAGCCTGCAGCTGCTTCTCCATCGTGGCTGATTGAAGGGGGAAGCAGGCAGCAGAAAGCCAGCTAAAGCTAATTGCAGGCTCCTGTCAGCGTCTGAAAAGGATCAAGCCCATTGATTAATTAACCAATAACCTATAAAGAGGCTTCAGGGCAAGCTCCAGCCCTCTGCTTGAGGCTCTCTGCTGCCTTCAGGCACTGTGAAGTGGTGAGCAAGTGCTGTGCCCTCAGGGTTGGCTTTCTGAGCTCCTTGCCTGCCAAACCCCTTGGGAAGTTGTCCTCAGCACAAGAAGGACGTGAACCTGGCAAAGCTGGGGAGGGGGCTGGGGCACAGCCCTGGGGGAGAGGCTGAGGGAGCTGGGGTTGCTGAGCCTGGAGGAGAGGAGGCTCAGGGGAGACCTCATTGCTCTCTCCAACTCCCTGAAGGGAGGCTGTAGCCAGGTGGGGGTTGGTCTCTTCTGCCAGGCAAGCAGCACCAGAACAAGAGGACACAGTCTCAAGCTGTGCCAGGGGAGGTTCAGGCTGGATGTTAGGAAGAAGCTCTTCATAGAAAGAGAGATTGGCCCTTGGGATGTGCTGCCCAGGGAGGGGGTGGAGTCCCCATCCCTGGAGGTGTTTAGGAAGAGCCTGGATGAGCTGCTTGGTGCCAGGGTTGAGTTGATCAGATGGTGCTGGGTGAGAGGTTGGACTGGATGATCTCAGAGGTCTCTTCCAACCTGGTTAATTCCATTCTATTCCAGTCTATTCCATTCCATTCTGATGGAGCAGTTCCAGAGGAGGCCACAAAGGTGATGAGAGGGCTGGAGCATCTCTCTTATGAGGGAGGGTTGGGGCTGTTCAGACTGGAGAGGAGAAGAGAAGGCTCCAGGGAGCCCTTAGAGCAGCACTTCAGTGTCTGAAGGGGACCCCCAGGACGGCTGGGGAGGGACTGTCCAGAAGGGCCTGTGGGGGCAGGACAAGGGGTAATGGTTTGGAAGGGGAACAGGTTACCCAGGGGGTGGTGGAAGCCCCAGCCTGGGAGATGTTCAGGGTTAGCCTGCCCCAGGGCTCCAGCCCTCTCACAGCAGAGAAGTTTCTCCTCCTTTTCAGATGGAACCTTCTGGGTTCCACTGTGTGCCCATTGCCCCTGGGGCACCACTGACAAGAGCCCAGCCCCAGCCTCTTGCCTTCCACCCTTCAGCTCTTGCTGAGCATTGCTCAGATCCCCTCTGGGGCTGCTCTTCTCAACAGCCCCGGGGCTCTCAGGCTCTCCTGGTCAGGGAGATGCTCCAGAGCCCTCAGCACCTTAGCTGGGCTCTTTCCAGCTGTTCCCTGTCCCTCTTGAACTGGGGAGCCCAGAACTGGACCCAGGGCTGCAGCTGTGGGGCAGAGCAGGGGGGACATGAGCAACGATTTCCTGAGGGTTCTGAAGGCCTGGGACAGGCTGCCTGGGGAAGTCACCACCCCTGGAGGGGTGTAACGGCTGTGTGGCTGTGGTGCTGAGGGGCCAGGGCTCAGCACCAGGCTTGGCAGTGCTGGGTGAACGGTTGGCTTGCACCTGGCGCTCTTTTGCAGCCTAAACTGTTCTGCCACCCTCTGGAGCCCCAGAAGGACCTGGGGGGCTTTCCCTCCTCTTGCTGGCCTGGCAGATTTCTTGCAGCTACAGCAAGTGGGGTGTCTGGAAGGGAGAGCTTGAGATGTGCAAAGCATCTATTGATCATGAATCATTAATGATTATTGTTTAAAACACCGAGGCTGGAAGGACAAAAAGGAGACATAAAAAACCCCCAACCCCACATCCCAGGGTGGGCATTGTAGATCTGTAAGTGCCAAAGCTTTTAATTCAGCAAGAGGGGAACAGAATCATCACTCAGCTGGTGTCTACCAGCTGGCATGCTGGGGGTTGGCTGCCCCAGGCCTCAGGCAGCAAAGAGCAGCAGCTTCACCGGAACGGAGAGGAGCTTTGGGCCCGAAGGATGAGCCCAAAGAGCAGCATCCCCCCCCGGGGAGCTGGAAATGGCTCCTCAGCGTTTGGGGCCGTCACTCAGGTCCCTCCTGCAGCCTCAGCCCTGATGCCTTCCCTGGGGCTTTAGAGTCAAGAGGGGAAGTGCCCAGCTGGCTGCACTGTTCCCAGCACTTGTCAGCCCTGGAGCAGCCTCCTGGGGACTGGTGGACACTCTGGGATTGCATGAAGGAGAGATGAATGAAGAGGCCTGGAGAAGGCAGCAGCAGGGGACAGCAGGGAAACCCCCACAGCACAAGCAGTGAATTCCAGGATGCACTCAGGACCAGACTGGATGTGGCCTCCACCACCTCCCTGGGCAGCCTGTGCCAGGCTCTCGCCACCCTCATGGGGAACAACTTCTTCCTCACATCCAAGCTGAATCTCCCCACTTCTAGTTTTGCTCCATCCCCCCCCACTCCTATCCCTCCCTGGCACCCTCAGAGGTCCCTCCCCAGCTTTCTTGGAGCCCCCTGCAGATCCTGGAAGGCCACAATTAGGTCTCCTGGGAGCCTTCTCCTCTCCAGCCTGCACAGCCCCAAGTCTCTCAGTCTGTCTTCCTAGGAGAGCTCAGGTCTGAACAGAAGCAAAGCTTGTGGGGCTTGCTCAGCACTCAGCAATGCTTTAGCTTGGCTTGAAACCATCACTCTTGCTGAACATCCCAAAAGCTCAGCAGAAGAGGGTGCTGCAGCTGCCCTGGGGCTCACCTGTGGCACTTACCTCCATGCAAAGCTGTGAGCAAGCTGCCTGAGAGGCTGCACCATGCTGCCTGGGGGCTGCTGCACCTGTGGGAGGTGCTGCCAGCCCAAGCAAGTGGGCAAAGTATCACAGGATCACCAAGGCTGGAAGAGACCTCAAAGACCATCAAGTCCAACCTGGCACCACAGACCTCCTGGCTAAACCATGGCACCAAGTGCCACATCCAATCCCCTCCTGAACACCTCCAGGGATGGGGACTCCACCACCTCCCTGGGCAGCACAGACCAATGATGAATGACTCTCTCTGGGAAGAACTTTCTCCTCACCTCCAGCCTAACCCTCCCCTGGCACAGCTTGAGCCTGTGTCCTCTTGTTCTGGTGCTGCTTGCTAGAGAGAAGAGACCAACCCCCACCTGGCTACAACCTCCCTTCAGGGGGTTGGAGAGAGCAATGAGGTCTCCCCTGAGCCTCCTCTTCTGCAGGCTAAGCAACCCCAGCTCCCTCAGCCTCTCCTCCCAGGGCTGTGCTCCAGACCCCTCCCCAGCCTTGTTGCCCTTCTCTGGACACCTTCCAGCCTCTCAACCTCCTTCCTAAACTGAGGAGCCCAGAACTGGACACAGGACTCAAGGTGTGGCCTCAGCAGTGCTGAGCACAGGGCACAATGACTTCCCTGCTCCTGCTGGCCACACTGTGCCTGCTGCAGGCCAGGATGCCATTGGCCTTCTTGGCTGCCTGGGCACACTGCTGCCTCATGTTCCGGCAGCTGTCAATCAGCACCCCCGGGTCCCTCTCTGTTTGGCTGCTCTCAGCCACTCTGCCCCCAGCCTGCAGCTCTGCCTGGGGTTGCTGTGGCCAAAGTGCAGCCCCTGGCACTTGGGTTTGTGTTTGGATGGTGCCCCTGTGGCTCGTGTGCATCTCAAAGGCTCCTGCCTGCAGCTCACTTCCTGCAGGATCTCTCAGCTAGATCTCTGCTTGGGTGCTTGCAAGGTGTTGCAGCTCTACCTGCTCCCTTCTCCTGCCCAGCAGGCCCAGAGATTGGTGTTCTGCTGCAATCTAGTGGTGCAGCAGAGGGAACAGGTTTGTGGTGCTCACGTCGGGCTGGGGATGAGCTCCCGAGCAGCTCTGCCCAGGTTAGGTCCCTTTGAGACAGAGCTTAGCTCCTGCAGGAGTTCATCTGCTCTGCACCGGCAATTCCTGCATCAGACAAGAGAAATCATCAAGCAGTAGCTGCTAATGAGGAAATCAGGAACAATTTCTTTGCTGCAAGCGTGGTCAGGGGTTGGCACAGGCTGCCCGGGGAGGAGGTGGAGTGCCCATCCCTGGAGGGGTTCAGGAAACCTGTGGCCGTGGCTCTTGGGGACGTGGTTTAGTGGGCACGGTGGTGTTGGGTGGGTGGTTGGGGTTCTGATGGTCCTAGAGGTCTCTGCCAGCCTTGAGGGCTCTGCGAGCCTGTGGACACGGCGGCTGCGGCAGCAGATGGCAGCACCGGATCGGGAACGGTTTGTGCCGGGCTGCGCTGAGCTCCGCCCGGGCTGACGGCTCCTGGCGGCTCAGGGCTGGGCATCCGCCTCCCGCCTCAGCCTCCCAGGGAGCGGTGCGGCGGCAGAAAGGCAGGTTGGGCGTCTTGCTGCAGCTGCAGAGGTCTGGGTTTGCTGGGATGGGAGGTTGGGTCAGTTGGATGGCTCCAGGGATCCATCACCAGCTGGGAGCTCATGGGCTGAAGAACAGGGAAATGGTGGAGAGAGTCCAGCTGAGGCTATGAGGATGATGAAGGGACTGAAACACCTGTCTGGGGAGGAAAGGCTGAGAGCCCTGGGGCTGTGTAGCTTGGAGAAGAGAAGGCTGAGGGGGAATCTTACTGATGGCTACAGAGGTTGTGGGGCAAGAGGAGGAGGCCAGGCTCTTTTCAGTAGTGTCCTGTGACTGGACCAGGGGCAGGGGACACACACTGGAACCCAGGAAGTTCCACCTCAACAGGAGGAGAAAACCCTTTGATGTGAGAGTGCTGGAGCCCTGGGGCAGGCTGTCCGGAGAGGTTGTGGAGTCTCCTCCCCTGGAGGTTTTCAAGACCCTTCTGGACGCTTTGCTGTGTGACCTGCCCGGGGTGGAAGCTGTGTTGTGTGCCTGCAGTGCTTTAGCACACCACAGGCTGACTTATTTTGGTGCCAGGCTGGGTTTGAAGCCCTCTGCAGCCACACTGAGTAGACCTGCAGGTGCTTCAGTGGGGCAAGACCCCTCTGCCAGTGCTCCTGGAGCTGTGGTGGGGAAGGGCTTTGTGTCCTAGGGAGGCACAGGCCGGTTGCCACAGCACAGTGATTGATGTCCTGGGGGCCAAGCAAAGCTTCTTCTCCATTAAAACAAAGTGCCTGGGATGTGCATCCATCACCAGCTCTGGCTGAGAGGCTGGGGTGTCATGGCAGGGCACCCATGAATCCATCTCCATGCTCCAAGGCTAAGCAACACTCTGCTGCAGGAGGTTGGTTGGAGGAGAGGAGCTCAGCTCAGCTCAGCTCTCCTCTTTGCACATTCCCTGGTCAACCACACTCCTCTGATTGCAGTGGGGCTCTAGGGAGAAAGCAAAGGAGGGGGCCCTTGTGTGAGGGCAAATATCCTGAGTGGATGTGGCAGGGGTTCAGGGAGCACACCAGAGCCACGTCAGGAGGAAGCTCCTCACCCCTCGTGGGTGGGCTCTGCCCTGCAGGCAGCTCTGGCTCAAGAACCATCGCACATATGGCTCTCTCTGCTGGGGTGGGATCTCCTCCTAGTCCAACCATGCCCTTGCAGGGAAGCCCCAAGCCCCTGGGCTGAGCTTCGTGCTCATTTGGATGGCTGACTGCCCCAAACAGATCTTGCAAGCAGGGTTTGGTTATCCCTAGACAGAGACTCAGGGGAGGAGATAACATCTCAGGTTTGTTTTATAGGATCATAGAATCAGTCAGGGTTGGAAGGGACCAAAAGGATCAGCCAGTTCCAACCCCCCTACCACGGGCAGGGACACCCCACACTGGATCAGCCTGGCCACAGCCTCAGCCAGCCTGGGCTTAAACACCTCCAGGGACGGGGCCTCAACCACCTCCCTGCACAACCCATTCCAGGGCTTCACCACTCTCATGGGGAAGAACTTCCTCCTCAGCTCCAGCCTGAATCTCCCCACCTCCAGCTTCATTCCCTTCCCCCTAGTCCTATCACTGCCTGATCTCCTGAGCAGTCCCTCCCCAGCCTTCCTGTAGCCCCCTTCAGACCCTGGAAGGCCACAATGAGGTCACCTGGGAGCCTTCTCTTCTCCAGACTGAACAGCCCCAACTCCTTTAGTCTGTCCTCACAGGAGAGGTGCTCCAGCCCTCTGCTCATCCTCCTGGCCCTGCTCTGGCCCTGGACCTGTCTGAGCAGCCTCCAAGCAGCAGAGCTCTGCTCACCACTCCTTCCACTGCACCTCTCAGAGGCAGCTACAAAGGAGAGAGTGAGCAAGTTTTTATTCCTAGCACAAACAGATCCACACTGAGTGCTGAGAATCAGGATTTGTGTCCTCCTCCAGATGGGCTTCCTGGAGGCAGGCAGTGTCCTCCTCCTCCTCCAGAGGGGATTCCCTGCAGAAAAAAAGAGACTTCCCAAAGCACTGAGGGAGAGATCTTTCCACTTCCCTCCCAGCAGGATGTTCAGCAACCGTGCAGAGGAGAGAAGGGACAGACACTTGCAAGGACGAGAAGTGAATCTGCAAGGTACAGAGCAGCTCCCAAAGCACAAAGTGCCCTTGGATCCCCCTGGAGTGAATCTGCAAGGTACAGAGCAGCTCCCAAAGCACAAAGTGCCCTTGGATCCCCCTGGAGTGACAGCAATCAGCATCTTGGAGGAGCACTCAGTGCTGTTGAAGCAGCTCTCCAGTGTCCTTCCTCCTGCCCTAAGCCCAGCTGTGCAGCGGGATCCTGCAGGAGTGGCAAAGCCTGGTGTAGTTTAATACTGCTGAAGGTGCTGAGCAGCTCCAGGGCAAGGGAGGTGAGTCTGTGCCTTGGTGACATTCCCACTTAAAGGTCCCCACCTGATCTCCTTCTGCTTTGCTGCTGTGATCCCTCCTTCCTCCGTGCTTGTATCTGGAAAGCTGCCTGGGGGGGTGTTGGTCAGCAGCCAGCTGGTGAGGAGCAGCTGAGGGGCCTGGAGTGGTTCAGCCTGGGGAAGAGGAGGCTGAGGGGAGACCTCCTTGCTCTCTGCAGCTCCCTGGAACAGAGCCAGGTGGGGGCTGGTCTCTTCTGCCTAGTAACAAGGAGGAAATGGCCTCAAGCTGTGCCAGGGGAGCTTTAGGTTGGACATTAGGGAAACTTTCTTCACTGCAAGAGTGGCTAAGCCCTGGCACAGCCTTCCCAGGGGAGTGCTGGAGTCTCCAGCCCTGGAAGTGTTCAAAAACCATGGGGATGTGGTGCTGAGGCCGTGGGTTAGTGCTGAGCTGCTCAGTGCTGGGTTCAAAGTTGGACTGGGAGACCTTTTCCAGCTTTAGTGACTCCGAGGCTTTGCTTTTGCCTCTGCTTTTGCCTCTGCTTTCCCCAGCCCCTGCCAGCTGGGGCTGGCTGGATGCAGCTCTCTCGGCCCTGGGCTCTGCACTCTCAGCTGTTGCTAATTGATTGATCTCCATTTAGAGCAGCTGGGCCTTGGCTCTCCTGCTGCACCTGCTCGCTGGACCTGGCTTTGTCTCACTCCACCTCCACCACCGCGGGAGAAACCACAGCCTGCAGCTTCTGTGCCAGGTCCTCTGAGGAAAGGTCCTTCCTCTGGTGCTCCAGCAGACCCTGCAGGACACATTGAAATCCTGACACATGGGCTCTGCACTGCCTTCCATGGGGGTGCAGATGGATAGGGTCACAGAATCACTGCAGTTGGAAAAGGCCTCTAAGACCATCAGGTCCAACCTTTTGTCCAGCACCTCCATGACCACCCCTCCAGGTGCCACATCTCCTCATTGTTTGAACACCCCCAGGGCTGGGGGCTCCACCACCAACCTGGGCAGCCTCTTCCCAGCCCTGACCACTCTTTCAGTAAAGAGTAAGTAAAGAACTTCAGTAAAGAAGTTCTTCCTAATGTCCAACCTAAACCTCCCTCGGTGGAGCTTGAGGCCATTTTCCTCTTGTCCTGTCTTTAGTAATGTGGGAGAAGAGGCCAACACCACCCTCACTCCAACCTCCTTTCAGGCAGCTGAGGAGAGCAGTGAGGTCTCCTCTCAGCCTCCTCTTTTGGGCTGAGCCAGGGGCCTCAGGGCTGTTGGTGAGAAGCCCCTCAAGGGGCTCCAGCACCTTTGGTGGCTGTTCTCCGAGGGACACCCTGGGGCAGTGTGTGGCTCCGAGAGGAAGTGTCTCTGGGGGCTGAAGTTTCAGCAGGGTGGTGGGAGTGCAACAAAATGCAGGGTGAGGGGAAGCAGCCAGTCTTGCTGTGAGTGCTTCCTGGATGGGAGGGGCTGTAATTAAACTGCCATCTCTGATAACCAACTCGCTGTGGAGATGTCCGGGCTGCCATGCGAGCGGAAGCCTCCGCTGGGTCACTTGGCAGGGGACAGTGGCCGACTGCAGGGAGCCACCAGCTGACATCTTTCCCAGAGCCAAGCTGGGATGCTTCTGCTCCTCTTCAGCAGCAACCCTGCCTGGGAAAGATCACCCTGCAGCTCCAACCCTCCTGCTCCAGCAGGGCGCCCACGGCAGCTTGCCCAGGGTCACAATGACCCAGGAGGGAGGTTGGAAGCTCTCTGGAGAAGGAGACTCCACAACCTCTCTCCGGGCAGCCTGCTCCAGGCCTCCAGCAGCCCTCACACCAAAGAATTGTCTCCTCCTGCTCAGGTGGAGCACATCAGGCAGTTTTGAGCAGTAAATGCAGTTCATCAACTCAGATCTTACTTCTACCCTGGAAAAAAACCCCTCAGCACGGTGAGGGTTGGAAGGACCTCTGGGAATCATCCATCCCAAGCCCCCTGCTCGAGCAGGGGCACCCAGAGCTGGGGTATGTAGCATTCCCTTCCCCTGGGGATTCCCAGGGGGGAATCAGGACCAGACCTGTCCTGACTCGATGGAGCAACTCTCGAGATGAGCTTCAGCGGCTGGGACCCTCCTGGGTTGTTTCCTTCCCCCCACCCCACCTTTGGGCTTTTACTTTTAGAGGCTGCTCAGCTGGGAGGGCAGCTCCAGGGCAGGGCGGCGGCAGCTGCTAATTAACGGCACCGCTAATGAGCTCCTCCCCTTGTCTTGCCCTTCCTCCCTGCCTCCTCCCGGGGCGTACTCGCCATCCCTCCATCCCTCCCTCCTTCTATCCCTTCCTCTCTCCTCCCTCCCGGGAGCGCGCAGTGCGGCGCGGCCGCGCCCGGGAGCGCGCAGTGCGGCGCGGCAAGTCCCGGCTGCAGAGAGCCCCGGAGCTCCCGGATCAGGTAAGCAGGTCTGGCAGGGGGGACAACCGGGCTGGCAGGGGGGACAACCGGGCTGGGGCCGCGACCGGTGCTGGGTGCTCGGGTGGGGTCTGGCCGCGACAACCCCAAGCCACAGCTGGGGATACCGGGGGAGCAGGGGCGGGGGAGGACTGGCCGCGCACCCCGATGGTGGGTTTGGGACCCCATTGCCTGCGGGGCTGCCTCTCCTCTCCTCTCTTTCTTCCCCCATCCCCGTGCCCGGTTTTTGCCTCCCCGGGAGGCGCCGTATGCAGGGGGAGCTGGGTACCAGGCTGGGGCATGTGATGGGATTTTGGCTCTTACGTCACGACACCGTGTCCACGCGTGTGATAAAATCCTGATGTGTCAGCCCGGGAGGACGGGAGCGGGAAGGGGAGCATAAGGGGAGCACGGCCCCAGGAGAGACCTTTGTGTGGCAGGGCAGCGTTTGCTCCTCGCAGGCTCCCGGGGAGCTTGCTCTGCCCGGGGGCTGCGTCCTGCTGCTTCCCTCGCGTGTTTCGGGGTTAATCCGTGCTCTCCTCCCGAGCCGCCCTGGGCTGGCGAAATCCATCCGCTGGCCTCCCGGGTGAGGCCTCTTCGGGAGCCCCCGGGTGGCGATGCGGCGTCGGCTGGAGCTGGACCTCGCCGGGGAGCAGCGGTTAGTGGCGGCCGTGTGTGGAATCTGCATGCTCGGGCTGCGCCTGCAGAGCAGCTCCCTGCTATCGATCAGGCTTCTGGAGGTGGGGAAAGTGCTGAATCATTTGTCCTCCCAGCCGCACGGATGGTTCAGCTCTTCCCCGTCTCCGGCAGATGCTCCAAAATGGGCTGCAGGGGATGAAGGCAGCTCTGCCCCCCGCGCCTGGCGGGGTCTGGGGTGGGAGTCCCGCAGGCCTGGCACAGAGCTGCTGCTCGGCTTGAGCACAGAGTAGGATCTTCTTCTGTGGCCTTAGCTGGGAGCAGGGAAGGTGCACTCTGGCACGGTGGTGAGGCCTCTGGGCACGGTGCTGCGGGGATGCAGAGGGCTTACGGAGGGGCTGGGGGAGGATTCCTCTGGGAAATGCTCTCCCCGCTCCGAGTGGGGAAGGTTTGTGGGGCTGGCTGCTGGGGAGGCTTCTCTGCTTCCTGCTGAATGCTGTCTTTGAGATTCTTTGTCAAGGTCAGCTCCTTGGAGTAGCGTGTGGGCTCTGGAACACTTCTGAAAGTCAAGCAGGGATGCTTCTGTCCGCTCTCTGAGCGAGAGGCAGCGCAGGGGGGGCGATGGTAGCCGTGGTGGAGGGAGGGGGGACGTGTGTGTTGCCCAAGCCCCTGGAATCCTGCAAGACAGAGCAGAGGCCTGGCTGGTTTAAGATGGACACTGTGGGCTGCCGGTGATTCCAGGGTGCTGCTCCAGATGCTGAGGACAAAAGCAGGAATCCAGCGGCTCCTCCTGAGCTGCCGACCCCTTCTTTGTGGCCTGTGGTCCTGTGAGACATCTCCCCTCTGGCAGGCAGCAAATGTGATGGGCAGCACGACTGCTTTGTCCTCCCTAAACTTCTCTGCATGGCCCAGCCTGAAAGATGAAACTGCTCGAATTCAGCCCCAGGTTCTCCCTGTTTAACAGCTTGGAGGCTGAGCCCTCGCTGGCTCCTCTCTTTTTGTGTGTGTGTCTCTCTCTCTCTGTGTGTAGCTGTAATGCAAGCACCACATAAATAATGCATGGAGGTCTTCTCAGCTGACCAAGGGAAGGGCTCAAGTTGTTAAATTTGAAAATGGACTTTGGTTACTGTGGTTGAGACCTGGGGACTGCCTTTGTCTTGCTTCAGCTTAGGTAGTGCTTGGCTGATGGAACAACAAAGCTCCACCAGCACCTTCAGGGGCTCGTGGGGGGCTGGCTGCAGGCCCTGGGCTGGGGCTGGGGCTCTGATTTGTTTTTAAACCGAGCCACTCAATCCAATCATCTCCTGCTCACAGCTAATGATGAAATGGAAAATACCCCAAGCTCTCAGAGGGTATTAATTCATGATGAGTTATTTGCTGAGCTGTGATCTAATTGTCTTCGTCTTCGCGGGTCTTGGGTATAAAATCGATGCTGCTGCTGCTGGCAAAGTGCCACCACAAAGGCTTTCTGCAGTGCACAGGCAGCAGAGGTGGTCAAATGTCTTTAATCAGAGAGTTGTTTAAGCTGGGGAAACGAAGAGAACTTTAAGATCATCAAATCCAACCAATAACAGCAGGCAAGGAGGTGGTCTTCGGATCTGTGCTCCTGCTGGCTGCACAAGACCCCCTGAGGAGTCTGCTGCCCTGTGTGTAGGTCTCAAAGGAGGACATTAAGAGGCTCTTGGGGCAGCTGCCGGGTGCAGCCCCTGTGGTGAGCAGGGACGGTGCTGAGATCAGGTGTGAATGGTTAAGGGTCAATATCGTGCTGGGGACTGGGCTGCACCAGAAGTGGGGAGCTGTCAAGGCAGCCCCAGGCAGCTGCTGGCGTCGCCTGCGGCCAGGAGGAAGGGGAAATGGGCAGGAGGCAAAGGGACCTTTGTTGGTGCTTGGGTCAGGCTGGGGGAAATGGTGCAGCAATGGCTTTTCAAGCAGTTCAACTTCCCACTGAAAGGATTTTTGCTTCCAGCACTCTGCCTGGGGCCTGGATGGGTGACCTGGTGTCCTTGGAGGAAGGGTGGCCGAGGGAAGCATTCACGGGGACCCAGCACCTTGCCAGGCTTGGAACCTCTGCCCATTCCCATCAGCTTTCAACCCTGCTTAGCAGAAACGAGGCAGCTGTGGGGTGCCTCTAACAAACTCCCTGGGTATCCACCAGTGTTTCTAGAAGGGGAGCCGTCCTGGGCAGAGGAAGAGGCTTCTGCAGGGTCACCCAGAGCTTCAGAACGAGTTGGCTCTGTCTTGTTCTCGGTGTGCTCTGGTGAGGAGGAGCCCAGAAGTGAAAGGTTTGCAATTCAGATGGAGGGAATCTGTGGAACTTAAGCAGCCAGGTTTCCCAGGACGCTTCTGCACCTCTGATGTTATCTCTGGGCCTTCAGCAGGAGCTGCTGGATTTCTTCCTCCTCCTCCTTCCTGAAGCAGCCTCTGTGTGTGTTTTGGCTTTGCTGGGGGTTTGACTTAGTTGCCTGTGCAGCATCAGGCTCTCAAATCTCATCAGCACTTAACCTTCTATGTAGATGAACCTTGAGTGGTAATAAGGCAGAGCTGCTTCATTTGTGCTGTTACAGGACCTCAGGGAGAGGTGAGGCTTCTGCACAGCTGTGGAAGCTTCTTCAGGTGAAAGGAAACTGCAGCTGAGTGATGAGGATTGAAACCACCACAGCTGCTGGCACCGAGTGTCTCTGAGCCATGCAGAGAAAATCAGGTTGTGGGGTTTGTTTTCACCTGGATTTGAGTCCTGTGTCCAGTTCTGGGGCCCTCAATTTAAGAAGGATATTGAGACTACAGAATGTGTCCAGAGAAGGGCAACAAGGCTGGGGAGGGGTCTGGAGCACAGCCCTGGGAGGAGAGGCTGAGGGAGCTGGGGTTGCTTAGCCTGGAGAAGAGGAGGCTCAGGGGAGACCTCATTGCTCTCTCCAACTCCCTGAAGGGAGGTTGTAGCCAGGTGGGGGTTGGTCTCTTCTCCTGGGCAGCTAGCACCAGAACAAGAGGACACAGTCTCAAGCTGTGCCAGGGGAGGTTTAGGTTGGATGTTGGGAAGTTGTTCTTCCCAGCAAGAGAGATTGGCCACAGGGATGTGCTGCCCAGGGAGGTGGTGGAGTCCCCATCCCTGGAGGTGTTCAAGAGGGGACTGGATGTGGCACTTGGAGCCATGGTTTAGTTAGTC
Organism: Picus viridis; assembly: GCA_033816785.1. Classification (NCBI taxonomy): domain Eukaryota; kingdom Metazoa; phylum Chordata; class Aves; order Piciformes; family Picidae; genus Picus; species Picus viridis. Next base: position 1,759,751 of record CM066602.1, read on the forward strand.
AGGAGGTGTTGGCTGACAGGCTGGACTTGATCTCTGAGGTCTTTTCCAACCTTGTTGATTCCATGATGGATGCTAAAGGCCAAACCTGGGAGGAGACTTAGAAACCTACACTCTGGTGCTCCCCCTTGGCATCTCTGCTGCTCCTTGGGTTTAGTTTGCCCTTCTCCCTCCTATCTTAAAGGCAGGAGGGCAGCTCCAAGCAAAGCTTGTGTTCAATTACAGCGTTGGAGAGGCTCTAGCAAATCTTGTCAGAGAGGTCTGGCTCGTCTGCCTGCCCTGGGGGGCTCCTTTCAAAAGCCATTTCCCTGGTTTTGAATGCTGCCTGACTTCTGCTCTCTCTCTCTCTCTCTGTGTCTCTTCCTTTCCTCCCATTGAAGCAGGCCATACCTTCATCCTTTTACCTTTGCCCCCAGGATAATGGTTGCATAATCTCAGAGACCCAGCTCTGAGTGAACTTGCTTCAGGTTGTTGTTATGCTAAATAATCCTCCTCCTTTCCTCCCCTTTCCCCCCCTCCCTTCTTTTTCAAATCCAGAGCTGAATGAAACCCATGCTGTGTTATTATGGATTAAAACAGAGGAGGATTTAAACCTCAGCCCTGCTTACAGGGATCACCATCCCCAGTTAATGAGATAGGAGGGGAAGGATTAACAGCTGAGCAAATAGAGATGGGGTTGCTTGGCTGAACCAGGTAGAAGCTCCTCAGGATGCTCTGACAGGGGCAAGGCTCTGCTTTGCCTCTCCAGCTCCCCTTCTCTCAGAGTCCTGTAGGATCTCATCCTGGAATGGACTGCCCAGGGAGGTGCTGGAGTTGCTGTCCCTGGAGGTGTTTAAGGAGAGCTTGGATGTCGGTGTGGTGGTGTTAGCTCACAGGCTGCACTTGATGGTCCCAGAGGTCTACTCCAGCCTCAATAATTCTGTGCTTCTGTCCTTGAGGATGCCTGGGTCCTGTTATCCTCACTGGAGGAATGCAGCTCAGAGAGAGCAGCCCAAGGGCACAGGAGAGCAGAGCACCATGCCCTGGCTGCAGGCAGAGCTGGGCAAAGGACAGGGTACAGGCCCTGGGGACAGGGACTGGAGATGTGCCTTCAACAAGCAGCACCTGGAAACCTTTTCCTGGTGTCACTTTGCCTCTGCTACTCAATGAAGCCTAAAGTGAAGTCTGCTGGTGCCTGGGGCTGGCAGAGCAGCGTTAGCACTGGCTGCCTTGTGAAGGCAAGGGTCGACCTAAAGTGGTAATGGGCAGCTTCCAGACACTCCAGTGGGATCTGAGAGGCTTTAATGACCTCACGGAGCCTGTGCAGGCCAGGGGGACTCAGCTCCTGCCAGCCCTGCCTCAGTGGGCACTGCTGGCCCCTGTCCTAGGCAGCAAATCACCTGATGGTCAAAGCATGACGTAGGTAGAGCTGACAAATGCCTGGCATGGGCTGTCCTGGATGCTGCTCTCCCTCTTTGGAAGCCATGGCTGGGCCTCACAGATGGCTAAAGGGAGCACACCCCTTGCTGCAAGGTGAACCTGGAGCTTCATTGCAATTCCTGGCAGGTCTGCTACTGCTTTGTGCCTCCTTGGGAGTGGATTTTGCTGCCTTCCAGCACGGAGACCGCTGGGCTCCTGCAGCCCTTCGAAGTCGCAGCTAGTGTGACACCGTCTCACTGTCAGCCTGCATATCCTGCTCCTCCTGAAGTGCCCTGGCACAGATGGGCCAGGCTGGCAATTGCAGTGGGAGCTGCGAGGCAGGCAGGCCTCTCCCTGAATCTGCAGAAAACGTGGTGGAGTCGCTTCCTGCTAGGAAATGTTTGTTTTCCCGGGGGCTCCGTTACCCTCCAGAAGCTCCAGGGGGAAAGAAACCACAGAGCCTCGAAACCCGAGGTGAGCACCGCAGGCACTGACCTGCTGCCCATAGCCACCCCCTGGCAATTTCAGGCCGTATCCCCTCGTTCTGGCCCCTGCTACAAGGGAGAGGTCCCTCGTCCCGGTCCCTCGTCCCGGTCCCTCGTCCCCTCGTCCCGTCCCTCGTCCCGGTCCCTCGGCACCCCGGCCGCTCTCCAGGGTGCTGAACCGGGACCCCCGCCCCGTGGATCCCGCGCTGTGGATCGTCCCGTCGCTCCTCCTGACTTTTGGGAGGGAGAAGGGATAGCAGGCATGGGTTGAAACGGAAGGATGCAAGTGGAAAGAAATCTCTCCCCACTCCTCTTCCAGCATGGCTGCCAAGCAGACAGGTGACCCAGAGAAGAGAGGCTGCTCTCCCACTCCTCTTCCAGCGTGGCTGCTAGGTGACCCAGAGAAGCTGGGTGGTCTCCACCCTTGTCAGATGGGCGCTTTAAAGACCTGCCTGGATAAAGCCCTGAACAACCTGGTCTGACCTTCCAAACCTGGTCTGACCTTCCAGCTGATCCTGCTTTCAGCTGATGGCTGGGCCAGGTGACCTGCTGGGGTCCCTTCCAAACAGAATTGTTTTGTGATCCTCTTACCTTCAAGGTTCTCACTAGGAAGAGGCAGAACAAATCTGCTCCCTCCCCTGCATCCCTTTGAGAGCCTTCTCTTGTGTCTGAAGGTTGATTGCTCACCCTCAGGTTGCTGCCAGGCAGCTTTCAGTGGACGCTCACCACATCTTTTATTGGCTATTCGCAGCAGCTATTATTGGCTATTCACACAGCCTGGGGGCAGGAGGGAGGGAAAGAAATGGACTGGATGTGAGGAAGAAGCTCTTCCCCATGAGGGTGGTGAGAGACTGGCCAGGGAGGTGGTGGAAGCTTCATCCCTGGAGGTGTTTCAGGCCAGGCTGGATGTGGCTGTGAGCAACCTGCTGTAGTGTGAGGTGTCCCTGCCCGTGGCAGGGGGGTTGGAGCTGGCTGAGCCTTGAGGTCCCTTCCAGCCCTGACAGTTCTGTGACTGATTCCATGAAATGACACCACCTCCTCCTCGCCCAGCAAAGTGAAAGGGTGAAGCCCAGCCCTGACTCTGGCTCCCAGAAGCTTTCCACAGCCTGCTGTGTTAATGAGGAGCTGCCTGTGCCGTGGTGTGTGAGTGGTGGCAAATGTCACTCCTCTTCTGCAAGCTGTTCAGATGATTGGTGCTTGGGGCCAGCCTGCATCTTGCTCCATAGGCGCTGAGGAGTCCCACAGTAGGGTATGGTACCACCAGCCACCTCCTGCTCAATTACAGAGCCCTGCTTGTGATAGCTGAGAGAGCTCCTAGCATGCCCAACAGCACAGCGTGGCTCTGCACTTGATAAAGACACATCTGTGAGCTGAGCTGCGCCCTGGTTGAGTGAAGGGCACAGAAGGAGCCTCTCTTTCTTGCTGTCACTTAAATGGTGTCAGGACTCGTGAAATCTTGCTTTCAGCTTCCTACCAGACCCAGCAACAAAGCCTGGCTTGTTGCAAGCTCATTGGTGTCTGTTCAAGTCCCTCTGACGTGTTCACAGATGTGTGCAGGCAAGTGGGAGGGAGGAGGGGAGCAGAGAACTGAGGCTTTGTAGCCATGCACGTGTGCCAGCATGCATGGGACCCCTGCAGCTCCCCTCAGGCCAGCCCTCCCTTCATGACATCTCTGGCATGCCTCACACCATGCTTTGGCACTTGTCTGCAGCAGGCTGGCTGGAGCTGGATTGCAGCGTGGCTGGGGAGTGAGATCCTGGCTGCTTTTTCACTTCTCCCATCACAGAATCACCAAGGTTGGAAGAGACCTCAAAGATCATCAAGTCCAACCTGTCACCCACAGACCTCATGACTAAACCCTGGAGGAGACCTAATTGGGGCCTTCCAGGATCAGCAGGGGGCTACAAGAAAGCTGGGGAGGGACTTTTGAGGGTGTCAGGGAGGGATAGGACTGGGGGGATGGAGCAGAACTAGAAGTGGGGAGATTGAGATTGGATGTGAGGAAGAAGTTGTTCCCCAGGAGGGTGGTGAGAGCCTGGCACAGGCTGCCCAGGGGGTGGTGGAAGCCTCATGCCTGGAGGTGTTTGCATCCAGGCTGGAGGTGGCTGTGAGCAACCTGCCGGGGTGTGAGGTGTCCCTGGCCATGGCAGGGGGTTGCAGCTGCCTGATCCTTGAGGTCCCTTCCAGCCCTGCCAGCTCTGTGATTCTTCAGGAGTGTGGCCGGGGGGGGGATCCAGTGTGCCCTGCAGTGAAGCTCTGCTCGTGAGTGTGCACCGAGGACAAGCTCTCGGGAACCACAGCAAACCAACTTCAGCAGCTGAGGATCCCTTTGCCTTCTCCCCCTCCCTCTAGGAAAGCTGGGTTCCAACGTGGAACACCCCAAGTCTGAGCTTTGTGGCACAGCCGAGTGCCCCCTGCCTCGTGGCCGGCCGAAGCTTTGGGCTGGGTGAGTTTGTGCAACCCGCGCGGGCTGCGCCTCCCAGCAGGTCGGTGTCTGTCCAGCAGAGGTGTCCTTCAGAACGCTGTGCCCTGTGCCACAGCCTGGCAGCTCTTCTTGACAGCTCTGGCATCCAGATGCCAGGGCCCACGGGGATTCCTCTCCCAGCCGTAGCGGCAGCTGGGTCCCCGGCCGGGCGGGTTTGGGTTGACTTCCCTGGCTGCTCCTGGCCGTGGTGACAGCTGTGAGCCCGGTCTGGCGTGAGCCCAGCAGAGCAGGGCTCTGTCTGATGTTGTATTTCATAGCATCATAGAATCAATAAGGTTGGAAAAGACCTCAGAGATCATCATGTCCAAGCTGTCAGCCAACACCTCCTGACTAGCTAAACCATGGCACCGAGTGCCACATCCAAACCCCTCTTGAACATCTCCAGGGATGGGGACTCCACCACATCCCTGGGCAGCACGTCCCAATGGCCACAGCTTCATGGGCTCCAACTTCCTTGCCTGCCTTGGCACTTTACCCTTGCTCTCCAAAAGAGATCAACCTTTATAGAGAGGTTTGCAGTTGGAGGTGGGGCTGGTTCCTGAGTGCCAGGGCCTGAGCTGATCAGCCTGGGTTTTCTAAGTGTCCCTGGCAGGCTTTCCACCCTGGAGATCACTGTTTGCTCAGCTGAAATGCTTCCTGCTGCCCCTTAACTTGCTTTGCAAGACAACCCAGTGTGAGTGATGGTTATGTCCCTAGCATGGCCCTGGCCCATGATGCAAGCTGATGCACTTAGAAGACAGCTTGATCACCATCAAGAGAGGAGTTAGGGACTTGTAGAAGGATAAATACCTCTCTGGCTGCACTGCTTGCACCGAGTGCTGGAGAGAGAGCTCGCTTCAGTTCAGCAGGGTGACCAGGACTGGCCCTTTGGGACAGGAATTGGCTCTTCTCTGGGACTGCATCAATGGGGAGTTAATCCACCGAGTCTCAGCTCTCTCTTTGGCATCCAGTTGCTCCCAAGCACCTGGGAATCCACTTGATGCTTCTAGATGCTTCCCCAGGAGCAGGTTGATGATGGCAGCTAGAGAATACTGACAGCACAGTCCTCCAGTGGGAACCAAACTCGCCACAGCCCTGTGGGGCAGGGTTGGGGTTGGGAGGGAAGGATAAGAGCTCCTTGCTGAAGGGACCAGGCAAAGCAGGAGAGCCTGAGACTGGATTTTACAGGAGAGTATTGTCCCTTGGCCTGAGCAAACATGTAATTAACAATAAGGCTCTACAAGGCAGCTAATTGCATCTCCAAATGTCAGCTTGTCAGCTCTTGTTTAGCCTCCCTTCAATCTGGGCTTTGCCAGAGCAGCGTCTGGGTTTAAATGGCATTTCCCTCTCCTGGCACCACGGAAAGATCTTCTCCTCCCCCTGTCCTCAGAAATCCCAGCTAGCCCAGCTCCTGGTTTGCTTCACCTCGGATGTGGTCTCACTTGTCAGAGAGTGATCTCAATCCAGGGGGTTACAGCAAAAGCAATTCAAGGAGAAAAGCCTTGAGAGGGGGAGGAAAAAATGAACCCCACGACCAAGAGGGGGCCCTGCAGCTTGCAAGGGGCTTGCTCTCCATCAGCTGCCTGAGAAAGCCTTCGCAGGCACCTTCCCCTTGCTGCAGCTGGTGGTATCACAGTGGGAGAAGGCTGTCCAGCCGCCCTGGGCTCCACAGCCTGGCTGGTGGCGTCCATGGCGATGGCTCCGCGGGGACTGCTGTCAGCCGTGCTTTGTGATGTCGGCTTCCCCGTGCCGGTGCCAGGGTGGCAGCTGGCAACGTGTGGCCAGCCAGAGGCACCTTGGGTGGGAAGAAAACTCTCTGCCACGGCGCTGGGAGATGGCTGAACAGCTCCGAGCTCCACTGCTGGTCCTCTGAGCAGCAGCACAGGCTCCTGCAGCTGCCTCCAGCTAAGGTGAAGGACAACTCTGAGATGCTTTGAGCCTTGCTGGGTGCCAGGATTGAACCAGGCAGGCAGGAACCCTTCGGGGGAAACTTCTCCCAGCACAATGGGTGGGAAAGGAGGAAAGGAGAAGCTCTGAAGCTTTGTCTGAGCTCTTGCTCTGCAGGTGCAGGGTATCATTGCCCTGTGGAGAAGGCTGGTGTGTGACTGCGGGCAGGAGGTGGGAAAGCAGCCTGAGGACATCTAAGCTCCACCATCCCTCCTCCAGGGAGGGTGAGGAGCCCCTCAACAGCCTCCCCACGCCAGTGAGGTGGCTCAGCTGTGTTTCTGGGTTCCAGCTGTGGGGATGCTGTGGGAAATGCAGAATGATAGGCAGTGGAAGGCACCTCTGGAGACCCTCAAGTCCAACCCCATTGCCAGAGCAAGCTGCAGAGCATGGCAGCCAGGTGGCTTTGGAATGACTCCAGAGAAGGAGATTCCACCACCTCTCTGGGCAGCCTGCTCCAGGGCTCCAGCACCCTTCAGTTAAAGAAGTTCCTCCTCCTGTTCAGATGGAACTTCCTGTGTTCAAGTTTGTGCTCACTGCCCCTTGTCCTGTCCCTGGGCACCACTGAACAAAGCCTGGCCCCATCCTCCTGCCACCCAGCCTTTAAGTATTGATCAGCATTGGTCTGCTGCAGGCTAGGAAGCCCCAGGTCCCTCAAGCCTTTCTTCATAAGGGAGATGTCCCTCAGCATCTTTGCTGTAGCCTCTCCAGCAGCTCCTCCTTGAAGCAGGGAGCCCAGCTGGCAGTGCAGCAGGTGGCTGCTGAAGGGCTTCTCAAAGCCTGGAATGCTCTGCCCGGGGCAGTGCTGGAGCCACCACCCCTGGGGGTGTTCAGGCACTGTGTGGAGCTCAGGGACGTGGCTTAGTGTTGACCTCTCAGTGCTGGGTCGAAGGTTGGGCTGGATGAGCTCGGGGTCTCTTCCAACCAGATCTCCACTGTGACTGTGAGCTGTGGGAGGCTGTTGAGGCCACCCTGCCCAGCTTGGTGCTATCATGGGCAGAGATCAGCATCACCCTGCTGCGTGGAGCAGACAGCACAGGCAGGGTGTCAGCTCCAGCGAGCAGCACTGTGTCACTTCCACTCAGCACAGCTGCAGGAGGGTGGCCTCGCTGCTGACCAGTGAGAAACCCCAGTGGCACCCCCCCACACACCTCCCCCCGTGTCTGCCTCGGCCTGTGATGAGCAGGGAAGTGACATTAATGAACTTTTCGGTGTCTAATCCCTGCCATGCAGAGGCAGAGGTGCTGCGACCTGACTTAAGGCTGGCCCCGGGCCGCCCGCGGGGGAGAGAGCATCGGCGGCGCTAAGGACACCTGCGTAGGGCTTGCAGGCTGCCAAGTGCTTTGCTTTGATGGCTGTAGTCGCTCTGGGGGGGTGATTTGTAGGGGACAAGTGCTGCCCTCCCTGCCCCATATGTGGCTGTGGGTGTAGGAGAGCTGGCTGCAGGTACAGGCTGCTTGAGGTGGATCAACCAGCAGGGGAGCAGGAAAGACTCCAGCTCCTCTTAAACCCCCAGGATCAGCTCCTCTCTGTGCACTGCTCCTCGGTGTGCCAATCACTTTGCAATCAATCCTCACCCTCTCCTAATGGAAAGGGTCCAGAGCAGGCCACAAGGATGATCAGAGGCCTGGAGCCCCTCTCCTACGAGGACGGGAGGAAGGAATTGGGGTTGTTCAGCCTGGGGAAGAGAAGGCTCTGGGGAGACCTTAGAGCAGGAGAGCTGGAGAGGGACTTCTTGTAAGAGCCTGTGGTGGTAGGACAAGAGGCAATGGCTTGAAAGTAGAGCAGGGGAGGTGTAGATTTGACATTAGGAGGAAGTTCTTTATTGTGAGGCTGGTGAGACACTGGAACAGAGAAGCTGAGGATGCCTCAGCCCTGGAAGAGTTTAATCCCAGGCTGGGTGAGCAACCTGGGCTAGGGGAGGTGTCTCTGCCCATGGCAGGGGGTTTGGAATTGGATGATCTTTGAGGTCTAAAGCTGTTCTCTGATTTCTATGGTGCTGACCAAAACAGGAGCTCTTGCAGAGAGCCAAGGAGCAGAGGCAGGCAGCAGGGACTCCAGAAGGGAGAGAAAGAGGGAGAGAAAGAAAGACAGAAAGAGCTTCTCTGCCGTGGAGCTGCAGCTTCTGCCTGCTGCTGCCCATTGTCTGCTGAAAGGGGGTTTGTTGAGCTGCTCTGGCCACGCTCCTGGTATTGATTCTGAGCAGCTGCTGGGATGTGGGGAAGCAGATGGAGCCCTGCAGAGCAATTATGGGGTGGGCAGCATCGGCCAGATGCCACTCGGGCTTGGTGTGAGGGGTCGAGTTCAGCCCGGGATGCAGCAGAGCCTTTCTCTGGGAGCCTGGCCTGGGAGAGGCTGTGGAGGGGGCTGTGCCTGGGAGAGGCTGTGGAGGGGCTGTGCCTGGGAGAGGCTGTGGAGGGGGCTGTGCCTGGGAGAGAACAGAGCCCTGGGTCTCCAGCAAGTGAATCTGACACCTGCCTCAGATCCTAATTGTCCTGGTGCTGAGGGACCCCAGGCTGCTCGGAGCGACGTGTGCCACCGGCTCGCTATTTCTGGCTTGCAATCTGTGACAAATCCTGAGCTGCCTTCAGTGCTGGGCTCCAGAGGGCACAGGAAAAAAGGCTTTGGGAGCTGGGCTGCCACCAGTGTGTGCTCCTGGCTAATTATAGCCCTGTGCTGGCATCTGAAGCTCCTGCGCAGAGAGGGAGGTATGCAGCAGCATGGACCCGACCCCTCCTGGTACAACGGAGTAGGCTACTCCCTGCTGCTCTGATCACATCCTCGGCATCTCTGTGCACATCTGGACTGTGGCTGGTGGCTGAAAGCTCATTCCTGGGTGCCTCTTGGCTGCAAAGGGCCCTGAGGGTCCTGCCTTGCAGCTGAGCATCTGGATGGGAGCTGGGGGGTGGGTGGTGTATGTGGGATAGGGTCAGTGGCTTTAAGGAGGTTCTGAGCTGGTTGAAATGAGAAGAGAGCTGCAGCTGGGACCCTGGTAGCAGAGCAGTGATGGCTCAGGAGCGAGTTCAAGCTGCACTGGGCTCCTGGTAGCAGAGGAGTGATGCCTCAGGAGCAGGTTCAAGCTGCACTGGGCTCCTGGTAGCAGAGCAGTGATGCCTCAGGAGCAGGTTCACGCTGCACTGGGCTCCTGGTAGCAGAGCAGTGATGCCTCAGAAGCAGGTTCAAGCTGCACTGGGCTCCTGGTAGCAGAGCAGTGATGCCTCAGGAGCGAGTTCAAGCTGCACTGGGCTCCTGGTAGCAGAGGAGTGATGCCTCAGGAGCAGGTTCAAGCTGCACCGGGCTCCTGGTAGCAGAGCAGTGATGCCTCAGGAGCAGGTTCACGCTGCACTGGGCTCCTGGTAGCAGAGCAGTGATGCCGAGCAGGTTCACGCTGCACTGGGCTCCTGGTAGCAGAGCAGTGATGCCTCGGGAGCAGGTTTAAGCCGCACTGAAGTGTCAGTTGGGGCTTCTGGAGGGCAGTTAGAATGCAGCGTCCGGTGTTAACCAAGGCAGATAAAAGGCATCTTCCTGCCGGGGAGGAGCTGAGGTGGGAAAGGTGATTTGCCCTGCCGCGGGTGCAGGTTCCTGGACCTCACACCGCATTTCCCTCCCGTGCTTCCCTCTCGCTGCGAGTCGCGGCAGTCCGCACGCTCCCAGGAGCGGGCGCGGCGGGCCCGGCCGCCTGCAGGGGCAGCGGCTTGCCTGGCATCCTGCCCGCTCCCGCAAGGAGGGGCGGGAAAGGGGGAGCGCAGCCCTCAGAAACCACCCCAGGCACGAACGCTGGCAGCGGCCAACTGCTTTTCCTCTGCTGCAGCTTCCTTCGGGACAAAAGCAGGAGGGGAGCCGTGGTTAGCTCGCTGTGGTCTTTGCAGGACGGTGCAGCTCTTTCCGTGTGGCTGGGCAGGAGGTTTGCGAAGCTGCCCGGGCAGGAGGCAGCGGAGGGAACGAGGAGAGCGCCTTTCATGCACAGCTTTGTGCTAAGCCAGAGCTTTCCCCTCCTGCCGCTGCCGCTGCCCTGGGTGCGCGCAGTCCCCGGTGAAGCAGCGAAGCCAAGCTGCAAAAGGGGCTCAGGAGCGAGCAGCACTTCGGCAGCGCCCTGGGTGCGCGCAGTCCCCGGTGAAGCAGCGAAGCCAAGCTGCAAAAGGGGCTCAGGAGCGAGCAGCACTTCAGCAGCGGCAGCGCTGCTGTCTTGGGGACCTCCACCCCACCAACAAACTCCTCCTCTCCCCGGCAGCTCATTAGCCCTGGGACATGACCACCTAAGAGCTTCCTCAGGCTTCTCTGGGGAGAACCAGCTCCAGGGGACGACTCCTGCTCAGTGCAAGCCTGGAAGCAATCAACGGGATGGGAAGGGTCCTGAAACCAGCCCGTGGCTCATCTGCCCTGGGGAGCTTTTATTCCTGCTCATTATTCCCTCTCTCCCAGGATTGCAGCTTGTGCTGTCCCCACCTTCAAGCAACAGAGAGATTGGCCTGAGCTAATCCCCGCTGATTTCCTGCATCTTCAGGCAGGGCTGAGTTGTTTCTGGGTGTGGGGTTGCTTTATTTTGCTGGCAGCCAGCCCTGCTTCTGACCACCTGCCACTGCTCTCTGTGGCGTGACTGAGGCCATCACCTCCTGCCAGGCTTTGCCTCTCCTCCTCCTCACCTCTGCAACACTCTGTCTGGGCTGTCCATCACCCAGCAGACAGCAGCCACTGGGATGGGAAACGTTTCAGCCTGCAGTGCTGGCAGTGTCCTGCTGCTGTCTGGAGCTGTGCAGAGAGGAGGTCTCTCCAGCTGGTTTTGTGCTGTCAGGGGGATGGTGCTGAAGTGCAGCAGCTTGCCCTGTGGGAGTGTTGTAAAGGTCAGGGTGGAGGATGGTCAGCAAAGGTCTGCTGGCTCAGACTCTGGACCGGGAGATGCCACTGCAGAGAGGTGCAGGCAGAGCCAAACCTGCTCTGCTCTTGTGTGGGGAGATGAAGGTGCTGTGGGCTCACCAGGCCGGGCTCAGGGACAAGAGCAGACCTAGAAGCTCAGGACTGTGTGGCTCTGGACACTGTTCAGCCTGGCACCCCTGCAGGAGGATCAGCTCTGCAGTGGCAGTGTGAAATGTGGGGGGTGGGGGGCGAACAGCCCCAGGGGCTCTCAGCCTTTCCTCCTCACAGAGCTGCTCCAGGCCCCTCAGCAGCTTTGCAGCCTCCACTGAGCTCTCTCCAGCAGTTCCCTGTTCCTCTTGAGCTGGGGAGCTCAGAACTGGACCCAGGACTCCAATGTGGCCTCACCAGTTTCACCAGGCAGCAGCAGGGCATTGCCTGAGAGCAGTGCAAGCCAGGGAGCAGTAATTAATCACTTGCAGGAATGTGGTTCATGGTTTCAACTCCCAGGGCTGGCTGCTGCTCTCATTGTCCCATTGCCCTGGACCTCTTGCCCCTCTCCCAGGGGGCCTCTCCTCCTTCTCCCTTCCAGCCTCACTCTAGTTTTCCAGGGGCTTGGAGGCTGCTTGGGCTCCTGCCCTGCCCCTGGGGCACTGCCCAAGCTCTCTAATCTGGATCAGCAGGGCTGGCTCTGTAATTATCTGAGCAGCTCCTTGGGGTTAATGAGAAACACAGACAGCAGAGCTGGGCTGAAGTCAGCTGTGTGGTGGAGACCAGGTTGTGTGGGGGGAAGAAAGGATCTGTGGGGGGCTATGGAGCCTGAGACAACCACCAGGCAACAACTATGGAGCAGTTGCCCCTGAGCCAGAAATGAGAGCCTGTGGCCAAGAAGGGCAATGGTGTCCTGGGGTGTGTGGAGAAGTGTGGCCAGCAGGGCAGGGGAGGTTCTCCTGACCCTCTGCTCTGCCCCAGTCAGGCCACACCTGGAGTATTTGCTCCAGTTCAGGGCTCCCCAGTTCAAGACAAACAGAGAATTGCTGGGGAGGATCCAGGGGAGGCTACAGAGCTGCTGAGGGGCCTGGAGCAGCTCTGTGAGGAGCAGAGGCTGAGAGCCTGGAGCAGAGCCGCCCCAGGGGGAGCTGAGCAATGCTCAGCAAGAGCTAAAGGGTTGGGAGCAAGAGGCTGGGGCCAGACTCTTGTCAGTGGTGCCCAGGGACAGCACAAGGGGCAGAGGGCACAAACTGGAGCCCAGGAGGTTCCATCTCAACAGGAGGAGAAGCTTGCTTGCTGTGAGGCTGCTGGAGGCCTGGAGCAGGCTGCCCAGAGAGGTTGTGGAGTCTCCTTCTCTGCAGAGGAGAGCTTCCAACCCCCCCCAGCCATTGTGCTCCTGGGCAAGCTGCTGGGGGTGCCCTGCTTCAGCAGTGGGGTTGGAGGATCTCCAGAGGTCCCTTCCAACCCCCACCACGCTGGGATTCTGGGCTGCTGTGAGGAGCATTGTGGTTAAATCAGCTGTCACAAATCACCTTCTGGTCACTTGTTTGAGCCTTAAGGCTTTAAACCCAGTAATTGGTACTGAGGGGGAAGTTTGGAAGCACTGGGGAGGGGTGGGGGGAGTGGGATGATGTGCTCTGGGTGAAGATTAGAACATACCCTGTGGCATCCAACCCCCAGTGAGCACTGACACCAAACCCTGAGGAGCCAGGAGCCAGCAAGCAAGGGAGAGGGGATGGGATGGGATGGGATGGGATGGGATGGGATGGGATAGGATAGGATAGGATAGGATAGGATAGGATAGGATAGGATAGGATAGGATAGGATAGGATAGGATAGGATAGGATAGATAGAATGAACCAGGTTGGAAGAGACCTTTGAGATCATCAAGTCCAACCTATCACCCAGCACCACCTGATCAACTAACCCATGGCACCAAGCAGCCCATCCAGGTTCTTCCTAAACACCTCCAGGGATGGGGACCCCACCACCTCCCTGGGCAGCACATCCCAAGGGCCAATCTCTCTTGCTGGGAAAGACTTCTTCCTAACATCCAGCCTGAACCTCCCCTGGCACAGCTTGAGACTGTGTCCTCTTGTTCTGGTGCTGCTTGCCTGGGAGAAGAGACCAACCCCCACCTGGCTACAACCTCCCTGCAGGGAGTTGGAGAGAGCAATGAGGTCTCCCCTGAGCCTCCTCTTCTCCAGGCTAAGCAACCCCAGCTCCCTCAGCCTCTCCTCCCAGGGCTGTGCTCCAGACCCCTCCCCAGCCTTGTTGCCCTTCTCTGGACACCTTCCAGCCTCTCAACCTCCTTCCTAAACTGAGGAGTCCAGAACTGGACACAGGACTCAAGGTGTGGCCTAACCAGTGCTGAGCACAGGGCAGAATGACCTCCCTGCTCCTGCTGGCCACACTGTTCCTGCTGCAGGCCAGGATGCCATTGGTCCTCTTGGCTGCCTGGGCACACTGCAGGCTCATGTTCAGCCTACCATCCACCAGCACCCCCAGGTCCCTCTCTGCCTGGCTGCTCTCAGCCACTCTGACCCCAGCCTGTAGCCCTGCCTGGGGTTGCTGTGGCCAATGTGCAGCACCTGCCACTTGGATGTGTTCCACCTCCTGCCCTTGGGCTCTGCCCATGTCCCTCTGAGGCACATCCTTGGAGGGCACCTGGGCCAGCAAGAGCATCGAAGTGCTTGCTCCAAAGGCTGTCACCCACACTGTCCCTGGGGGCTTAGACCTCTCTCTCAGGTGCACCGCAGCAGCTCCTCCCTGGAGGAGAGCCCAGGCCACAAAAGCCTTCCCTCCTCTCAGCCACTTTAATCAGGGGCAGGGAAGTGGCATTTTAATGAGATGCTAATGAAGTGGTGGCTCAGATTTGGTGGCTTCCTCCTTTGAAGCTACAAAGGGAAGCTTTGGGTTTGGTTTTTTTCCCTTTGTATCTTCCTTGGGTTTATCACTTCTGTTCCTGCCTGATTAGTTGGAATCTGCTGCTGCCCTGTGCTGGGAAACTCCTTCCTTTATCCTCTCCTTTCAGTTTGGGTGGGATCCTCCTGGGAAATCATCCACCCCTCTTTCATTTAGTGACTTCAGACAATTAACCTGACAAAGCTGCTTCTCTCTCTCTCTCTCTCTCTCCCCCTCCCTCCCCTCCTTCCCCTAACTGGTTCCTAATTAGCAGTGGCACTGGGATGTAGCTGCAGACTGTGCCCATGCTGTAAGGCAGTCCCCTCCCAGCCCTGTGCTGTGGGTGGCTCTTGGAAAGCTGCCGGGAGCAGAAGGAAGCACAGCAGGTAGCAGGAGGGAGGGTGAGCCTGAGGAGGGTCTGAGATGCAGAGAGCTGGACTGCAGGACTCCTCCAGGTGGATCAGCAAGTGCTGAGTCGTCTGGAGGGCAGCAGGCTGGGGGACCTGGAGCCCTGGAGGAGCTGCCAGCCTGGAGCAGCTCTGGGCTAAGCTCTCTGTGGATCAGTGAAGCAGCTCTGGGAGCAGAGCAACCTTCTGTCCCCACCCCACCCCCATCCCCCTCTGTCCTTGTCCACACTGTCCTGCCTGCCCCCTCCTGCTTGCTTCAGAGAGCTCCAGGGGTGCCCTGAGCCCTGCCAGGAGCTGTGCCAGGGAGCTCTCCCTTCCTGCAAGCAGCTACAGGCCCTGGGTGATGGTGCAGGGGGTGTATCCATACTGGTGTGAGGAGGAGGAGGAGCAGTGCCCTGCAGCAGGGACTCGGGATCTGTGTGGGACCTGGTGCCCACTTGGCACAGGGTTTGCTGCAGCCTTTGGCTCTCGTTGCAGAGCTGCAAAGGGCTCCTGCTGCCATCCTCACCCCTTCTCCCTCCAGCCCCTGCCCTATTCCTTGCCCTCTTCTTTACCCTGCCTTGCCCTCCTCGGTGCTCTGAGTCATCTTGTCTGCACCCCGGGGGCCAGGGTGAGGAAAACCTGCTCGGGTCTGGCTGCTCAGCCCACGCTGCAGACGCCCGGGAGCCAGCAGAGCCTCCTCTGCCCATGCTGGGAGTCACTCAGGGCACCTCTGCACCCTCCTGCCCTCACTCTTCTCTCCCTCTGCTCTACCCTAGCAAGGCCACATCTCGAGTAGTGTGTCCAGTTCAGGGCTCCCCAGTTCAAGACAGGGAATTGCTGGAGAGAGTCCAGTGGAGGCTGCAAAGCTGCTGAGGGGCTTGGAGCAGCTCTGTGAGGAGCAAGGGCTGAGAGCCCTGGGGCTGAGAGCCTGGAGCAGAGCAGCCCCAGAGGGGAGCTGAGCAATGCTCAGCAGGAGCTAAAGGGTGGGGGGCAAGAAAATGGGGCTGGGTTCTTGTCAGTGGTGCCTGGCGATGGGACAATGAGCACAAACTGGAGCCCAGGAGGCTCCATCTCAGCATGAGGAGAAGGTTGTTTGGTGTGAGGCTGCTGGAGGCCTGGAGCAGGCTGCCCAGAGGGGTTGTGAAGTCTCCTCTGGAGACTTTTAAGATCCCTCTGGACCCATCCCTGTGTCCTGCCCTGGGTGATCCTGCTTTAGCAGGGGGTGGCACTTGATCTCCAGAGGTCCCTTCCCACCCCTACCATTCCGTGGCTCTATGCTTCTGCCCTGGCAGCTCCAGTTGGGTTGGCAGAGAAGCATTTAAACGTTCCAGAGGAAGTTAATGACAGGCAGGGCTGGGCGGCTCAGGATCTGCAGGGGGCTGAGAGTCCTCTGCTCGGCTCCCAGCGCCTTTGCTGGGCTGTGATGCTCCAGGAGTTAAAGCCACAGCTGCTGGGTGCTGCATCTCGGGCGTGGGCTTGGCAAGGCTCAGGGCAGGTCCCACCAGCCCTGCCAGCAATGCAGTAGGTGATTCAGCAGAACCAGGCTGGGGAGGAGGCAGCTGCTCTGCTCTCTTGCCTTCTGCTCCACCGCATTTGAGCCCCTGGGCTGCCAGACCGTTGTGGTGGCAGAGGGTGGAGGCAGCGTGCTGGGGGGGGACCACGAACTGCCCAGCACACAGCAGCCTGAGGTGGGACACACTGAGCACAGAGCCTGAAGGACAGCTTGGGAGCAGGCAGGGTCTAAGAGGTGCCTGGAGCTGGGGGCTGCAGCTTGCTTTGTGCTTCCTGCATTGGCTGACCAGGGGCTGGCAGCTCAGGGGGCATTGGCTGACCAGGGGCTGGCAGCTCAGGGGGCATTGGCTGACCAGGGGCTGGCAGCTCAGAGGGCATTGCCAGGCTGGTTTCTCCCCCAGCTGGGGGAAGGGCAGGGCTTCTCCTCTCCAAGCTGGACCAGCCTCCTCCTCAGCTTCTTTGCCTTGAGTTGGAGTGGCTCAGACGTCCAGAACCATGGGACTGTTTCCGCTGGAACAGACCTCTGAGGTCACCCAGTGCAGCCAGTCCCAGTGCCTGACCACTCTTGCAGTCAAGAAACTCTTCCTGGTGTCCAATCTAAACCTCCCCTGGTGCCATTTGAGGCATTTCCCTCTCCTCCTACGCGTGGTTTTCTCCCTTTTGAAGACATTTCAGACTCAGTTTCCCCCCTCCAGAGCTCAGGTCAGGGCTCCCCCCTCCTCCATCCCAGACACAAAGTGTCTCCCTGCGCTGGGGAGGGTGCACCAAGCCCTTTGCTGAGCTGGCAGCCTCACGGCCCCACCAGCATCCCCCAGCCCCGGCACGGACCCAACCAGCAACACTGAGCTGCTGCCCAAGACCCTCTCCCCACCCTGCCCCTGCCCCCCCCCCCCCAGGCTGTGTTACCTGCGGCCCACCCATCCCCTGGGGGCAGCCGAGGGGAGGAGACACAATAGCTGCTGTGAACAGCTCTGACTCTCTCCTCCCTTCCCTCCCTGCTCCCGCTGGATTTTCCTGCATGAATAATGCAGGAGCTGTGGTGCTGGACACTACCCACTCTGTCCCCTGCCAGTCCCTGAGCCAGCAGGGAGTGGGTTCAAGTGCCAGCCAGGGCCTGGCCCCGTGTCCTGGGCACCGGCGCTGCCAGTCCGAGAGGGTTTTGTTCCCAGCTGCAGCTTTTGTTCCTGCCCTGCTGCCGGTGGTGCTGAGCCAGACCCACACACGCAGCAGGGCTGCCAGGGAGGCGGAGCAGAGGTCTCGGGAGGCTGCAGCCTCCGAGGGGAGGATTTCCAAGCGTTCCACCGACGTTTCAGCACAGTTTCTCCCCTCTCCACCTGCAGCAGCTCCACTTCACGGCTCTGGCAGCTGAGGCAGCAGGGGTGAGGAGGCTCAGGGAGCCTCATCTTCTGCACAGCAGCTCTCTGCTTGCTCAGCTCCCAGACCTGCAGGAGAATGATTTAATCAAAGCCCTTCCCCTTGTCCTGTAGCCCCAGTCCTGATGTGCCCACCCCCCCCCCCCCCCAGACTCCACTTCCTCTGCTGAAGATCTTCTTTACTGCCAGGTGCAAGAGGAAGGCTGGAGAAGTCCTGGGAGGAGTGGGTGAGGGGAGTGGGGTTGGATTGTCCAGCCTGGAGAAAAGGAGGCTGAGGGGAGGCCTCATTCCTCTCTACAGCTCCACAGCCAGGCGGGGGTTGGGCTCCTCTGCCTAGGGTCAGGTGATAGAATGAGAGGAAATGGCCTCAAGCTGCAGCAGGGGAGAGTTGGGTTGGGGGTGAGGAAAAAAGTTTAGGGCTGGGGGCGAGGGGAGAGGTTTAGGGTGGGGTTGGGGGCGAGGGGAGGGGGTTAGGGTCGAGGGTGAGGAGCAATTTCTTTGCTGCCAGAGCAGTCAGGGCTGGGCACAGGCTGCCCGGGGGGGGCTGGAGTCCCCAGCCCTGGAGGTCCTCAAGAACCCTGCGGCCACGGCACCTGGGGCCGGGGTTTGGTGACCGTGCTGGGCTTGGGTTGATGTTGGCCTGGATGAGCTCAGAGGCCTTTTCCAGCCTTAATGATTCTGTGGTTACGTGGGAAGGGCAAAGGCGCTGGTGGGCACTTGTGGGGAGGAAACACCTCAGGATGCTGAGGCTGCAGGCTGGCCAGGAAGCTCTGCCCTGCCTGAGGGCTTCCCAAGGGCATATGGGGCTGAGACACTTAGGGGCTGTGTCCTGCCTGCAGCCCCTTCCATGTGTGTCTGTCCTGCCGGGATCAGCCTGCTCCTGGGCCCTCCTTGGCTGCCTGGCTTTGCCTTGGCTGGCTGCTGCCTTGGGCCGAGCTGCCTGGGTCTGATCTCTCTGGCCACGGTCTGCCCTTCGCCTCCCTTGCTTTCCATTCCTTTCCCAGCCAGGCAGGGATGAGGTCTGCACCCAACCCCTTCCCTCCTGCCCTTGGGACTGCTGCAGAAGGCTGTGCTGGGGTGGGGTCAGCTCCTCAGGGAGATTTCTACCTCGTGGTTTGATGAAGCTGCTTCTCTTTTCATGCAGATGCTTCTCTTGTCATCCAGAGGGCTTTAGGGCAGGATGTCAAAGTGCTCTCCCGACTTTGGGGCTCCCAATAAGCTTTTTCTTGCAAAGGGAGTTGGTGGCTCTGCAGTCATCTGGGTGTAAGCTGATGGCAGCCTCCTGCTCCCTTGTGCTGGGCTGGGGGTTCATTAGATCCAAGCTGCCCTCAGGAAGGCTTATTCCAGAGCACCTGGAGATGCCTTCCCACCTCCCAGCAGGGCAGACATCGGCCAGGGGGCCAGGGTGGGGGTCTGCACCCCCAAGGAGGTGGCAGGAGCATTCAAGCAGGCTCCAGCCCCTGGGCACGCGGAAATGAAGATGATGGAGCTGGTGTCCCCGGGGAGCTGATTAGTGTCATCTTCCTCCTGCAAACTCTGCTGGGCATTTTCATTACTATTTAATGGAAGGCTTTGTCTGCTCTGCCTTGCCCCAGCCCTGCTTGCACCGGGAGGGTTTGGCTCTGGAGGCCCTGGGAAGCTCAGAGCGTGGAGGAGGGTGCAGCCCAGGGGGCTGCCTTCCTGCTTGGGAGGGTTGGAGAGTAGGAAGAATGTAGGAAGGGCGGTCAGGGCTTGGCAGAGGCTGCCCAGGGAGGTGGTGGAGTCCCCATCCCTGGAGGGGTTCAAGACATGTGTGGCTGTGGCACTTAGAATACAGGAATACAGGACTAACCAGGTGGGAAAAGACCTTTGAGATCATCGAGTCCAACCTATCACCCAACACCATCTAACCAACTAACCCATGGCACCGAGTGCCTCAGCCAGGCTCTTCCTAAACACTTCCAGAGATGGTGACTCCACCACCTCCCTGGGCAGCCCATTCCAATGGCCAATCACTTCTTCCTAACATCCAGCCTAAACCTCCCCTGGCACAGCTTGAGACTGTGTCCTCCTGTTCTGGTGCTGGTTGCCTGGGAGAAGAGACCAACCCCAGATGGCTACAACCTCCCTTCAGGCAGTTGTAGCGAGCAATAAGGTCTGCCCTGAGCCTCTTCTCCTCCAGGCCAAACAGCCCCAGCTCCTGATAGAGACCAGGATGCCATTGGCCTTGCCTGGGGCCATGCTTTAGTGACCACAGTGGCCTCAGATTGCAGGCTGGACTCGGTGCTCTCAGAGGTCTTTTCACACCAGGACAGTTCTGTGGTCCCGTGGCTGAGGTGGTGAGCTGCCTCCCTGCTCTCCCCCACCCACCCAGGCAGGCCTGGGAGCCGTGTGGTGCAAGCAGAGGGACAGCTCTTCGCTGCTCCCAGTGCTTCCCAGCACGCTCTCAGCCTTTCCCCCCAGGGCTGTGGGCAGCCAGGCTGCTCTCTGAGCTGCTCCAGGGCCGCCTGCTCAGGTGGTTTGGGTGGCCCTGCAGCTGCCTTGCCCTGCAGGTGCTGTGCCAGGCTCTATCTGCTGGCCCTGCCTGTCTGCTGCTGTCATTTGAGCTGATTAAAATGAAAACCTCTCAAAAGGTTGACTGGGAAACCAGCCCTGAGCAGCCCTGACAGCAGCACCTGCGCTTCAGTGTCCTTGAATGTGCTCCAGCAGACATCTGTCACGGGAGGACTCTGCTCCATGGGCCCACAGCTCCTGCAGGTTGCTCTCCTTTGAATCTAGCTCAAGGCTCACTCCTGCCCAGGAATCATGAGACCACAGAATGGGTTTGGTTGGCAGAGCCCTTTGAGCTCATCCACTCCAACCATTCTCTAACCCTACCCTGGCCCTCAGCGCCACACCTCTGCAGCTTCGGTTCACCTCCAGGGCTGGGGGTTCCACCCCCTCCCTGGGCAGCCTGGGCCAGGCTTGGAGAACCCTTTCAGGGAAGAAGTTTCTCCTAATATCCAGCCCAAGCCTCCCCTGTGCTGCACCCTGAGGCCATTTCCTCTCCTCCTAAGCTGGGCATGGGGGAAAGCACGCCCCAAAGTCTCTGGCTGAGCTCAGACTTGCTGCCTTTTGTGTTCTTCCTCCTGTTGCCCTGGCATCTGTCCTCCCATGCCCACAACTGCGTGGTACAACCCCAGGCAGGTCAAAATGATGCCCCACTGGGCTCCATGCTGGGCTGGGGTGGTGGAGATGCCCCAAGAACCATTAGTCACTGTGGAATCTCTCGCAGGCAGCCGGTGGAAGGGGCGTGAGCCGTGTCAAGCCTGCTTGGAGCCCAGCAGTGACCCAGCAGGAGGGACTCACACCCCCAAGGGGAGTGTCTGGGGGTGGATGTGACAAGCTGATTGCACTCAGAGCCTGGCAGAGCTGTTTCCATGCCTCATGCTCTGCGGGAAGGATTTGCACCAAGCTGTACAGAAAAGAAGCAGCAGGAAATGGCCTTCAGTTCGGGTGATCCCTCCCACCCCCAGCATAAGGAGGACTTGGAGCTGCTGGATGGGGACAGGCTGAGAGGGTTGGGGTTGTTCAGCCTGGAGAAGAGAAGGCTCCAGGGAAACCTTAGGACAACCTCCCAGTGCCTGAAGGGGCTGCAGGAGAGCTGGGGAGGGACTTCTGGCAAGGGCTGGGAGTGCCAGGACAGGGGACAATGGCTTTGAGCTGGGAGAGGAGGGTTTGAGACTGGAGAGGAGGAAGAAATTCTTTCCAGTGAGGGTGGGGAGACACTGGCACAGGCTGTCCCCTTCAGGGCCAGGCTGGATGAGGCCTTGAGCAGCCTGGGCTGGTGGGAGGTGACCCTGCCCATGGCAGGGGGTTGGAGCTGGATGAGCTTCCAGGTCCTTTCCCAGACAAACCATTCTGTGATTCGATGAACTGAGTCTGTTGGGTGTGAAAGAGAGCCCCAAGGGTGCAGGGGGATGTGGTCACTGCTAGTCCCCCTGCACTGATGTTCCTCCTGCCATGGCTTGAACCCCAGAGGGCAGGGGAGAAGCAGTCCCTGAGCTCCAGCTGAGATTCCCAGTGGGAGATGCTCACTGAGCTCTGCTGGGGGAGGGGGATGAGGGCAAGGAGGTGTCTGGTTTCCAGGCTATCGTGTTGTTGTGGCAGAACACGGTCCCTTAATTGAATCCAGCTCTTATCTGCCCTGCCTGGCTGCTTCCTGCTCCGTGGCACTCCGTGCAGCGCAGCACCCGCGGGGACTGCTCCGGCCCTCGCTGCCTGCACTGCACCTGGCTGCTGCACAGCAAAGGGCTGTGGCTGGCTGGGGGCAGAGAGATGGGGAAAGGGGGGACTCAGGGCTGCCCCACTCCCCATCTGGACTCTTGTGTCCGGTTCTGGGCTCCCCACTTTGAGAGGGGCAGGGAAATACTGGAGAGAGTCCATCAGAGGCTATGAGGATGATGAAGGGACTGAAACATCTCTCTGGGGAGGACAGGCTGAGAGCCCTGGGGCTGTAGGGCAGCCTGAGAGGGGATCTTACTGAGGAGGAGCTTGGGGCAAGAAGATGGGGCCAGGCCAGGCTTGCTTCTTCCCTGTGACAGGGTGAGGGGCAGTGGGCACAACCTGGAACCCAGCAGCTTCCACCTCCACATGAGGACAAACTGATTGGTTGGGAGGGTGCTGGGGCTCTGGAGAGGGTTCCCAGAGAGGTTGTGGAGCCTCCTTGTCTGGAGGCTTTCAAAGCAGCCTGGATGCACTCCTGGGTCCCCTGCACTGGGTGGTCCTGCTCTGGCAGGGAATGGGGACTGGATGATCTCCAGAGGTCCCTTCTGACCCCTCACAGTCCCCTGCCAGTCGCTGTCTGCAGCCTCAAGTCACCTCTGGGTGCTAGATCAGGTTTGGAGTGAAAATGTAATAGAAGGGTGGAAAAAGCCCCCAAGAGAGGGGGAGAAAAAAACGGCCCCCAAGAGAGGGGTGGGAAAATCATGAGTGAAAAAAAGGAGAGGAGAGTGGGGGTCAAAAAAAGGGGAGAGGAGAGTAGGAAAAAAAATAGTAAGAGTGGAAAATAGAAGAGTAAAAAAATGATGATGATATCGATGGTATCATCCCAGTGAGGTCAGAAACGTCTGACCTGAGCAGCTCATTGCTGCCTCAGGCTGCAGTGAGGGCTGACCTCGGAGTGGGGGCTGAAAGCAGCCGTGGGGGTCCCCAACCTCTCTGCCACCTGCTCAGAGACTCCCTCCAGGCAGGTTTGTCTTTGAATGAAGAGCCGACGCCGCCAAAAGGCATTAACCCTTCCTGGCGCTAAGTGAAGAGCATCTTGGCCGAGGGGGTGGGGAGGAGGGAGGTCCTCTGCCGGCCTGCTCGCAGGCAGGGCTGGGGGGGGAAGGAGGCTTCAGAGGCCTTCCTGTGGCTTTCACTAATTTCTCATTAATAATTTCTGAGCTGGGGAGAGAATTCCCCTCCCTCCTCCTCCAGCCTCGAGCCGGGCAGAGAATCCCCCTCCCTCCTCCCCCAGCCCCGAGCCGGGCAGAGAATCCCCCTCCCTCCTCCCCCAGCCCCGAGCCGGGCAGAGAATCCCCCTCCCTCCTCCCCCAGCCCCGAGCCGGGCAGAGAATCCCCCTCCCTCCTCCCCCAGCCCCGAGCCGGGCAGAGAATCCCCCTCCCTCCTCCCCCAGCCTCGCCGCTCCTCCTGCGCATGGGCGCAGGTTGCTATGGCTACGCGCAAGGGCTGCGCTCCCCGGGGATGCGAGCGAGGGGCTGCGGAGGGCATGGTAGGCTCAGCACACCCCCCCAAAAAAGGGTCTGACGCCCTGCGAGGCTGCCTGCGGTCCAAACCCCCCTGCTCCGGTCCTAGGGTGCGCTTCGGTGATGCTCTAAAGCCCCAGCAGCGTTGGCAGGGTGTGAGGCGCAGCCTTCGTTCCTCCCCCACGGCAATCCTCGGCTTAACCCCCGGACTCAAAGCTCCCTCCTCTTGCATCCCGTGAGATTTGGGTGGTGGAAACCCGTTAGTTGGCCTGGAGGAAAGGAACCGATCGGATTTAATTGAATCCTCTACTCCCAGCCGCCAAACCCGCTGCGGGCAGGAGGTGGAGAGCGCTGGAGCCAGCGCTGCGCAGGAGGATCTGGATGCACCTCGCCTGGGGGCGCTTGGCTTTGCTCCTCCGTCCTGAGACTCTGCGGCTTTCTCAAGGCCTGCAAAGGGTTACAGCTGCCTCCGGGCTCTGCCCAGCTCCCCGAGCTCGCAGCAAGGCTGGGAGGCAGAGATTCCGGGGAGTGTGTGCGTGCCTGAGCGGGAGGGAGGCTCAGGCTGCTCGGCAGCCGCTCGTCCCACGGGGCTTGTTGGGATGCCGGAGGAAGGATCCCGAGGTCGCCGCCCAGGAGAGAGATGCTGCTCCTTAAGCTAATCGCGCCCCCTCGGTGATTCTCACACAGCACAGGGCCAAAACTGCTCTCTGCTCCTATAATTCCCGGAAAATGCCTGACACTGCTCCCTACTCCCTGGCAAGAAGGACTGAAGAGAGCAAAGGAGCAAAATAAGCAGCTGGTTGTGATTGTAAGGTCACAAAGAGGGGGGTTAGGGGCAGGGGAAAAAACATTTCTGGCTTTATCCAGCTGCTTGTGAGCTCCCAAGTTCCTTTGGGAAGTGCTAACCCTCGGGTAGGGTCCTCAGGAGAAGGGGATTGAGGCCTTTCCAGTGAGGATGGGGAGAGGTTGCCCCAGGGAGGTTGTGGATGCCTCCAGCCTGGAGGTATTCAAGGCCTTGAGCAGCCTGGGCTGGTGGGAGGTGGTGTCCCTGCCCATGTCAGGGGGTTGGAACTGGATGATCTTGAAGGTCCCTTCCAGCCAACCCACTCTCTGATCTTCCCCTATCCAGAACAGTACAGAGCTGGTGCCTCCACCTGCATTGGTTGCAGCAATGCTTCCAACAAGTTTCTCCTGAAGTATTTTCTTCTCAGATGGTGCCAAACACTCTGAGCTTCTCTCCAGAGGAGAATGAAAATCCCATCCTTAAATTAGAGCACAACCCTTGGAGCCTGGGGCTTGCACTGGGGCTAAAAATGCAGCTGAGGGGATGCAGGTTGAGCCCAGGAGGTGCTCAGGCTTGTGGCTGACTCTGCCTTTGTTCACTGCAGGTTTGAAATAAAGCAGCTGCTGCTGCTGCTTCAGTGCATTGCCCTGTTAGGAGTGGGACTGGGAGCAAGGCTGGGAGGCAAAAGTGAACTCTTTCCTTGCTTGTTAGAGCTGAAAAAGCAATGGGAGCTGGCTCTTCCCTCCTGCTCTGGGAGGGGGTTTAAAAAATGAGCTGTGGAAAGCTCTCTGGGGAGAGATGAGTCTGTAGTGGAGCTCTCTCTCAAGCCTTTGCCTCTCTTATCAACACTCCCAACCAGCTCCTGAGGTGGAGAAATGCCTAAAGTGGGTCAGGCTCCTCGGTGCTGCCAGCTCTCAGTGGGATTGGAATGTGTGGGGAAGAAACCAGGCTTAGCCTTCAAGCCTGGCAGCCACAAGCAGGGGGACCAGTGCTGGGCTGTACTGCTGCCTGAGGGCAGGCTGGGGGCCTGGAGCATCTCTGTGAGGAGCCAAGGCTGAGAGCCCCAGAGGGGATCTGAGCAAGAGCTAAAGGGTGAGGAGCAAGAGGGTGGGGCTGGGCTCTTGCAGTGGTGCTCAGCAAGGGGCACAAAACGGAACCAGGAGGTTCCATCAGAACAGGAGGAGAAGTCTTTGGTGTGAGGCTGCTGGAGGCCTGGAGCAGGCTGCCCAGGGAGGTTGTGGACTCTGCTTCTGTAGAGAGCTTCCAAACCCACCCCCCATGGCCGTTGCGCTGCTGGACAAGCTGCCGGGGTGCCCTGCTGGAGCAGGGAGCTTGGGCACCTCCAGAGCTCCCCTCCAACCATGCTGGGCTTCTCTAAACCCTGGCAGATCCAACTCTCCTCTCACTGAGCAGGGCTGGGAGCAGAGGCAAACTTCACTGGATAAATAATGGAGTTTAAAGGCAGCAACAAGCAAAGGGAAGGGGAACTTCAATATTTAACTACTCAGCTCTCCCTCCTCTCCTCTCCCATCCACCCAGCCCCAGCTGGTGAGGAGCTGCTGCAAATGTTAAATGCCAAATGTCTTTGTGAAAGCCATTAAAGTGCTGTAGCTGCCAGGAGCAAGGGGGAACGGGAAGGGGTTGGGAACCAGGAGCTCCATCAGCAGTTCTCTCTGCCAGAGCTGGAGCTGAAATCTGCCTTTGCTTTCCCAGCAAAATACCCCAGTGGTTTTCCCCCTCCCCCTGCCAGTCCTCGGGGAAAGGAGGAAGGATTCCACTGAGCAGCCCCTGAGCTCACCTCTGGCAGAGGAGCCACAGAGGCAGCGCTGGGGTGGCTGATGCCCCAGCCAGAGCATCCCAACGCATCCATCTCTGGCGCCCTGCTTGTGATCCGGCCGGGCAGGCTGCCTCTGCTCCACTCCCCCCAGCAGCTGGACTTGTAGGCCCTCAGTTTCACACCTTCCAGCCTGGAAATGATAATGGTGCTTAGGCTGTGCATCCCCCTGGCTCGGGCTGCCCCTCCCCACTGAACCCTGCCTGTGTCTGAGGCTGGGCCTGGCAGAGCTGGAGACCACAGGGCAGTGCTTGGTCCTGCAGCTGGTTCGTTTCCCCTCCCGTGATTTAGATCTCATTTACCTGTGACACTTTCACTCCTCCTGTGCCCACCTGCACCTTCCCAAGACATGAACCACTTGCTTTTGCCTTCCCATGCTCCCAGCAGCTTTTGGATGGAGCGGTTCCCCTCCCCGGAGAAGGGGAGGCTGCCCTGCCCAGCTCTAGGAGACCTCCCTCCTGCCTCTTCCCCTCGATCCTGAAGGTTAAAAGCTGGGCTGGTGCCAACTTCATTATGCAGAAGCCAAATGCTTCTGCTCCCAATTGACTGCTTACTGTTCTGGATGGGGCTCAGCAGGCAGATGGAGTGGCTGTGCTGGCAGTGCTCGTGGTGGTGCCGCAAAGGGTGAGAATTTCATGCAGAGCAACCTGAAAGGCTTTTGCAGAGCAGCCCCCAGAGAGTGGTGCTTCCCTCCCAGCTCTGAGCTCAGGGTAAGAAGTAATGTGTGATTTCACACCAGGCTGAAACCTCCTGGCTGCCATCAAAGGCTGTCAAATTTCCATCCCTGAGGGGCAGGCAGTGAGCAGGGAGGCACCAAAACGATGTGGGAAGGAGGGGGTGGGGGTGGAATGTGTGTGCTGGAGATGGAGACCATTCACTTGGGCTCACCAACTGCTTCTGCAGGGAAATAAGACTCCTTTAAAATGCTGCTGGTGGGGTTGGAGGGAGGAAAAGGGGAGGGAAGGTGCCCAGCACGGTGGGTTTGAGCCCCAGGGCTGTGAGGCTGGCTTGGGTTTAAGTGGTGGCCCCCAGGGCTCAGTGCTGGGCCCCATGCTCTTTAGTATCTATTGATGATCTGGAGGAGGGTATTGAGTCCATCAGCAGTAAGTTTGCAGGTGACACCAAGCTGGGGGCAGGAGTTGAGCTGTTAGAGGTATCCAAGAAAGGTGTGGCCATGGTGCTTGGGGCCACGGTGGTGCTGGGCTGCTGGTTGGACCTGATGGTCCTGGAGGTCTTTTCCAGCCTCAATGGCACTGTGTAGCTGTGGCAGGTAGGCAGGCATCAAAATCAGAGGGCAGGAGCACCTCTCCTGTGAGGACAGACTGAAGGAGTTGGGGCTGTGCAGTCTGGAGAAGAGAAGGCTCCGAGGTGACCTCATTGTGGCCTTCCAGGATCTGAAGGGGGCTCCAGGAAGGCTGGGGAGGGACTGCTCAGGAGATCAGGCGGTGATAGGACTAGGGGGAAGGGAATGAAGCTGGAGGTGGGGAGATTCAGGCTGGAGGTGAGGAGGAAGTTCTTCCCCATGAGAGTGGTGAAGCCCTGGAATGGGTTGTGCAGGGAGGTGGTTGAGGCCCCGTCCCTGGAGGGGTTTAAGCCCAGGCTGGCTGAGGCTGTGGCCAGGCTGATGTAGTGTGGGGTGTCCCTGCCCATGGCAGGGGGTTGGAACTGGCTGATCCTTGTGGTCCCTTCCAACCCTGACTGATACTATGAGAAATCAGATGTCCCAGGCAGGACCTCAGTTACTTTCAGTTAGTCAGGAGGTGGTGGGTGGTAGGTTGGACTTGGTCATCTCTGAGGTCTTTTCCAACCTTACTGATTCTATGGTGCTCTGTGGCTGGTTAAGGGAGTGGAGATGGGAGGTAAGGATCTCCTTCCTGGGGCTGCCCAGCTGTGGTTAGGATCCAGGTGTGCCCAGGGCGTGGAAAAGCTGTTCCCCAGCACTGGGTGGAAAAGCAAACCCAGAGGTGCTGGGGGGCAGAGCTCCAGCCAGCCTTGTTGGCTTGTGTAAGGCTCTGAGGGGCTGCCCTGTCTGCCTCGGTCCAAGCAGGTCTGTGCTGCAGCCTCATCTAAAGGGTGTGCTTCAGGTGGCTCAGGGAGGAGATGTCAGGTTTGCTGCTGCTGTGCCCTGTCACTGCTGCTGGAGGAATTCAGTGTCAGAGGCACAACGTGGGAACCAGATGTGCTCCCAGAGGCCGCCTGGGAAGAGCAGAGCCTCACAGAAATGGGTTGGAAGGGACCTTAAAGCTCATCCAGTTCCAAGCCCCCTGCCACGGGCAGGGACACCTCCCACCAGCACAGGCTGCTCAAGACCTCATCCAGCCTGGCCTTGAACGTCTCCAGGGAGGGGGCAGCCACAGCCTCCCTGCCAACCTGTGCCACCTGACGCTTCATGACCTGCATTGGCTCTCCCTGGCAGAGTCTGGAGCCGGGACGAGCCCCGGTGCAAGGATGTGGTGCTGGAGAGGCCGGTGTGAGGGTGGTGGATGGAGGGATGGAGGAGAGGCTGTCTGGCAGCTGCCTGCACGCCGTGAGCGGCTGTAAGGTGATCCAGCAGCTCGAGGGCCCTGTGCCAGGCCCTGGGGAGGAGCTGCTGTCTGTAACTACAGCTCACTTGCAGCATTAATCAGCAGCAGGCATGTCCCTGCCGTGTTGCTGACACCCCTCTGCTTGATCCTGTTACACACCCGGGTGATGTGGGGGCTGAGGACCTGTGCCGGAGGTGGAGGTGGCTGAGGGTGTGATGCCTGAATGCATCTGGGGTGGGAGCATTGCCAAAAGGATGGGGAAGACTCGGAACCTTGGTGTGCCTCAGGCTGGAAGGGACCTCAGACATCATCCCCTCCAACCTCCTCACCGTGGGCAGGGACACCTCTCAGCTGGGCTCAGCTGCTCAAGGCCTCATCCAGCCTGGCCCTGAGTCCCCCCAGGGAGGAGGCAGCCACAGCCTGCCTGGGCAGCCTGTGCCAGAGCCTCACCAGCCCTGTACTGAGGAACTTGTTCCTCAGAGCAACCTGCAGCAGCAGCGGGGGGGGGTGTTGCAGCGGGGTGGGGGGCTGCAGCGGGGTGGGGGGGCCGCAACAGCGTGGGGCTGCAGCAGCAGGGTCCCCACGGACCTGAGCACCCCCAGCAGGCCTGGGCAGCCCCTGCCCTGCTGTGCTCCCCCGGGGAATGTGGCATTCGCAGCTCCTCAGCAGGAGCATTCCCGCGCGGGGGGTGGCTGCACAGTCCAGCTTTGTTCCCTCAGCCCTCTGTGGAGGCACGGGAGGCCTTGCCTCGGGCTGCTGCCCATCGGCCCCCTGCAGCTGCGCACAGCTCTCAGTGCCGTCTCCTCCTCCCGTTCGTGGAGGCTTGCTTGCTCCTCCTGCTTCACTCTGGTGGTCCTCTGGGCTCAGCCCACGCCGTGAAAATGAAAGCTTTGTCTGCTCCAGTCCTCCTTCACCTCTGAATGCCGCAATTCCCGGTTCAGCACTTGACTAATTGCAGCCTGAGCATCACCCACTGCTGCCAAGAGGGCTGGAGAGAGGCACAGCTCTGCCCCAGCGTGGTCCTGCTGCCTGCACAGCTCCAGGACAGCTGCCCTAGAGTGGGGGCTTCGACCTGCCACCCCTAAAATCCAGGAGAAATTCTTTGCAGTGAGGGTGGCACAGCCTGCTCCCTCCCTGGAGCTGTTCCAGGCCAGGCTGGATGAGGCCCTGAGCAGCCTGGGCTGGTGGGAGGTGTCCCTGCCCATGGCTGGGGGTTGGAACTGGATGATCTTGAAGGTCCTTTGCAGCCCAAACCTTGGGACCTGCCTTCTGGCCATGCCACTGCAGCAGCTGCAGGTGCCTGGTGGAGGAAGAGCTCAGCTGAACAGAACCCCAGGGTGGTGTGGCCCAAGGCAGCCGTGTTCCCTTCCACCTGCTGAAGACAAAGGGTGGAAAGGAGTCTGGAAAGGAAAAATCCATGGATTAAAAGGCGTCTGCAGAGGTGCAGGCAGGAGCAGGGCTCTCCCAGGTCCCTCCTCTCTGCTCCTGGAGTCTTCCTCACTGCTCCCTTCCTTGCCCCTAAGCCCATCTGTGGCAGTGCCCCTCCTGCCTGGCCGCCACACCTGAGGCATTGGGCACAGCTCTTGTCGCTGCTGGGGACAGCTCCGGGCTGCAGGACGAGCCCTGCTGAGGCTGAGAGCAAGGTTTTCCTCCCACTTAAAGGACTCATCAGGGAACTGGGGGTCCCCGGGAGGGAGTTAAAGGGTAATGGAAGGTTAATGACCTTTTCTGAGGCCCTTCAGTGGCCACAGGTGACGAAGGAGCTCAGTAATGCGAGCCAGAAACACAACCACTCCAATTCATTTAGCTACCACAGTGGTGCAGGGGCAGCCGAGGACCTTTTAACCCCTGGGTGTCCTCATGCTGTGGGGCAGAGCCTTCTGCTCCATTAATCTTCCCTCTGTGCCCAGGGGAAGCCCTTCCTGCGGTGTCAGGCTGTGTGCAGCTGTGGCATCGTGGCCCTGGGGGTGGCTTGTCCTTCTGACACTGGGTGAGTGTAGGCAGCTCCAAGAAGGGACTTTGGTGGCACAGTTGAAGAAGTCACCACTGAGTTAGCACTGGAGGGTGTGAGAGATGCTGTGGGCTCTGGGAAAGCCCTTGGTGTGGGAAGGGGAGAGGCTGGGAAGGGGCAGGGCAGCTCTCCAAGCTCTCCAGGCTTCTCCCAGGGCTTTGTTGATCACCACATCCACTCCCCTGAGCATGGAATTGTTTGGATTGGGAAAGCTCCTTAAGATCCAGTCCAACCAGTCCCTAGCTCTGCCAAGGCTGGGGCTAAACCATGGCCCTCAGCACCACAGCTCTGTGGCTTTGGAACCCCTCTGGGGGTGGAGATCCAACCACTGCCCTGGGCAGGGCTTGGGAAGCCTTTCTGGGAAGAAATTGTTCCTCATGTCCAACCTAACCTTCCCCTGGTGCAACCTGAGGCCATTTCCTCTGGTCCTATTGCTTGACCCTCACCTTACTCCAACCTCCTTCCAGGGAGCTGGAGAGAGCCAGAAGGTCTCCTCTCAGCCTCCTTTACTCCAGACTAAACCACCCCGGGTCCCTCAGCTGCTCTTCACTGACTCATGGTCTGGAACCTTCACCATCTTCCCTGTCCTTCTCTGGACACACTCAGCTCTTGCTTTTCTTTGGGTGCTGCCTCCATCACCTCTGCTGGAGAGCCTCAGCTTGCTGCCAGCCCCAGCTCTGTGTGGCCCTTGTTGGGGTTGTACTCCCAGAGGGAAGCAGAGCAGCCTCTCACAGGAGCCAGGAGGGCAAAGGCAGCCTTTGCAGGGCTGTCCTGCAGTTGCTGTTTATAGCTCTTGCTCTGCATGATTAGCAGTTGGCTAATCACCAGGGGCCAGATGCTGCAGCTCCTGGCAGGGGTGGCTGAGGGACACAATGGGGGCAGGCATTAACCACTCACAGGCTGAGCATCTCCCCCCCCCCCCTTGCTCTGAGCTCTGTTGTGCTCCCCCTGAGCAGCGTGGGATGGGTGATGGCCTTGGAAAGGAGCTTTGCTGGGAGGGGAGGGGCCCAGGACCCTGCAGGTGCCCCCTGGTGCTGGCCTCTCCTGGGCTGCTGGGGGTTTGGCAGTGCTGCCCTTCACAGGCTCATGGAGCAGTTTGGATTGCAAAGGACCTTGAAGGTCATCCAGATCCAACCCCCTGCCATGGGCAGGGACACCTCCCACCAGCCCAGGCTGCTTAAAGCCTCATCCAGCCTGGCCTTGAAGGCCTCCAGGGAGGGGAAATCCACAGCCTCCCTGGGCAGCCTGTGCCAGAGTCTCCCCACCCTCGCTGGGATGAATTTCTTCCTCACCTCCAGTCCAGATCTGCCCTCCTCATGCTTTTGGGGTTGGTCTGCTCCATCAAGATGCCCACAGTGTCCTTCCCAGGCAGAGGTGTTCAAGGCCAGGCTGGATGAGGGCTTGAGCACCTTGGTCTAGTGGGAGGCATCCCTGCCCATGGCAGGGGGGTTGGAACTGGATGATCTTTAAGGTCCCTTCCAACCTAAACCGTTCTCTGAATCTATGAAACAACCACTTTAGGGCTTTGGCTGCTGGGATCCTACTTTGCTGTGGGACAGGTGATTGGGAAGCTCCTGGCCCAGCCCCACTGCTTGGATGAATTGCTCTCAGGTAGGGTCCTGTGCAGCACTAAAGTGGGGGCCACCAATGGGCCCTAAAACTGAGCCTTCAACCTTCTCACTCCCCCACTTACATCTTTCCCCCCACCCCCCCCTTTTAAATCCATATTTCCCTCCTTTCTCCCTCTGAAAACAACATCCTCATGCAGCAAATTAGCTTCCTATACCTATTGCAGCAGCAGGAGAGCTGTTAAATCATGGATTATTAATCCCCCCACCCCTGGCCTCGGTATAACAACCAGAAACGATTCACTTTTTCATCCTGGCTGTGGCCCACCCCATGGCCCTTCAGTGTCACAGCACAGCCAAGGTGCAGCCCGTGCCGAAAACGATGCTCTGGGCCCTCTGTTTCCTACCCCGGAGAGCTCCCCAGTCGCTGGGGGGAGGGGGTTCGGTTTGGGTTTGGTTGGGTTTTTTTCCCCCCTCACTCTTGCTGATGAAAGGAAAAGAGGCAGAAAAAAACCCCACCCCCCAACCCCCGAAGCAGCTCGGCGGGAGGGTGGGAAGCTGATTAGCGAGGCTGGTGTGACCCCGGGGCTGCGGGTCCCCGGCAGCCTGCGGATCAGCTGCGGCGGGGCCGTGGCGCAGGCGGCGGCGGTGCGCTAGCTGCCGAGGCGCGGCGCCGGCGCCCGTGGAAAGCTTCCGGCGCTGCTGCTTGCTTTCCTTCTTTAGCATGATGTTTTCCCCCCTTGGCTTGTTTTCTTCCATTTCTTCCCCCTTTCCCCTCCTTTCCTCCCTTTTCCCTCTTTTTTCTTCTTTTTTTCTTTTCCCTCTTGCCCCCCTCTCCTCTCTCTCTCTTCCCTCTTGCCCCGCTCTCTTCTCTCCCTCATCCCTCTTGCCCCCTCTCTCTCTCTCTCTTCCCTCTTCCCCGCTCTCTTCTCTCCCTCATCCCTCTTGCCCCCCTCTCTCTCTCTTCCCTCTTGCCCCGCTCTCTTCTCTCCCTCATCCCTCTTGCCCCCTCTCCTCTCTCTCTCTTCCCTCTTGCCCCCTCTCCTCTCTCTCTCTTCCCTCTTGCCCCCTCTCCTCTCTCTCTCATCCCTCTTGCCCCCTCTCTTCTCTCCCTCATCCCTCTTGCCCCCCTCTCTCTCTCTCTTCCCTCTTGCCCCCCTCCCTCTTACTCCCTCTCCCTCTTACCCCCCTCTCTCTCTCTCTCTCTCTTCCCTCTTGCCCCCTCTCCTCTCTCTCTCTCTTCCCTCTTGCCCCCCTTCTCCTCTCTCCCTCTTCCCTCTTGCCCCCTCTCCTCTCTCCCTCTTCTCTCTCCTTCTTTTTTTCCCCTCATTTTCTTTTCTTTCCCTTTCCCCCCGGCTGTGACCACTTTGCAGAGGTCAAATGATGTTTGCTGATTGAAGTGAGCACTCGGTGATCTCAGCTCATTTCCCACTCCTGCCATATCTTTTGTCTGACCTTGGGGTAACACTTAACCTCCCTGGACTGGAGCCTCTCTGTCTGATATAATGACACTGAGTTCTCCACATTAGCAGCAGGACAGGATGATAAATTAATTCACATTTATGTAGTGCTGAGATATGACTCTGATAGATTAAGAGTCTGTCCCTGGAGCTGCCTTTGCTCTCAGCTCTCCAAGGGAGTGAGTTACCTCCTGAAAACAAACCCACTGCCTGCACTCAGACCCTGCAGAGTGCAGCCAGGCTCTGCAAGCAGACAGAGCAATGAACCTTCTCTTCCTTCACTCCCTAAATAGTCCCCAAATTGGAGCCTGGAGGCAGCTGGTCCCAACTGGAGAATGCTGCAGGAGGAAAGGCTGAGAGCCTGGGGCTGTGGAGTCTGGAAAAGAGCAGCCCCAGAGGGGATCTGAGCAATGCTCAGCTGCAGGGTGGAGGGCAAAAGGCTGGGGCCAGACTCTGCCCAGTGGTGCCCAGGGACAGGCCAAGGGGCTCTGGGCACAAGCTGGCACCCAGGAGGTTCCATGTGAACAGGAGGAGAAACGTTGGTGTGAGGGAGCAGGAGGCCTGGAGCCGGCTGCCCAGAGAGGTTGTGGAGTCTCCCTCTGTGGAGAGCTTCCAGCCCCCTGGCCGTTGTGCTGCTGGGCAAGCTGCTGTGGGAGACCTGCTGGAGCAGGGGTGGGGTTGGACTGGGTGAGCTCCAGAGGTCCCTTCCCACCCCAGCACGCTGGGACTGTGTGCAGGGGGGGGGGAGCTGTGGCTGGTAGCTCAGAGAGGAGCTGAAGTGCAAATCTGCTTAGTGCCCAGCAGCAGCTGCGAGGTGCAGAGGGCTGATGGATTCCTTCCCACTTCCCACACACGTCCCTGCGTGGAGCCAGGGGGATGCTGCTGTGTCCTCCTGGCATCTGCTGGTGGGTGACTTTGGGAAGCCAACCTTGTTGCTGCTGCTGTCATTCTCTCAATGCTTGTTTGTTTCTTGGGTTGCTTTAACACACAGCCAGCCTTGCAGGGCTTGGAGGCTCACCCACGTGCCAGGCAGGAGAGCTCCAGGCAGTGAAAGGAAAATGCAGCATATGGCAAAAAACCCCCAGGGAGGAGTGAGACAAGGAGGGAAGGGGCTGTGAGAAACGGCCTCTGCCTGTGCTCCTTGGAGATGTGCTGCTTAGAGCTGTGCTGAAAACACAACAGGGGGAGCGTACAGGGAGGTATTCCAAACAAGTGGGGCTGCCTGGGCTTGTTACAGGGGGTTGGCAGGGATGGGGGGGAAAGCAGCTCTCTGCAAGCCTCTGCTGCTGCAGGCAGAGGTCCTTTTGTTCAGAGGACGGCGGCAGAGCTGGGCCTGGAGGCTCCTTTGGGCTTAGAACAGGTACAGAATATGATTAGAAGGGTGACAAAGCTGGGGAAGGGTCTGGAGAACAGGGCTGGGGAGGAGCAGCTGAGGGAGCTGGGGGTGTTGAGGCTGGAGAAGAGGAGGCTGAAGGGAGACCTCTTTGCTCTCTACAGCTCCCTGAAAGGAGGCCGGGCTGAGGTTGGTCTCTTCTCTCTAGTATCAGCTGATAGAAGGAGAGGAAATGGCCTGACATGGTCTAGTGGCCACGGTGGTCCTAGGCTGATGGTTGGACTCGATGCCCTTAGAGGTCTTTTCCAACCAAACCAATTCATAGGCACTGGGCCATGAAGGGTCTTAGCCTGGGACCCGTTCCCCATCACCAGCCTGACTTCCCTCCTCGCCTCTGACCAGAGGGCACCTAGGTCTGGAGTGCGAGCTGCTGGAGGGGTGGGACTGGTTATCTGTCAGGGGGAGAAGAGGAGATGCAAATGACTTTGCTGCTGTTTGCTCTGCCAGCTTGTTCCACAGAACAATTGTGAAAGCTGGACCCAACCTCAGGAACAGGCACAAAGAGCTTCTCTCTCCTCCAAAACAGAGGAAAGGGGAAGCTCTGCCCTCCCCAGGGAAGGGCACAACCCATCCCTAGGGATGGAGATGGCCAGATGATCCTGTTTGGCCTTCTCGATCGTTTCTTGCCTCCTTTGGGGCAATCCCCTTCCATCTTCACGATCATTTCTTTCCTTCTTCATGGCACCCTCATGCAAAGTCCCTCTCCGGCCTTCCTGTAGCATCCCTTCAGGTACTGGCAGGCAGCTCTGAGGTCTCCCCAGAGTCTTCTCTTCCCCAGGCTGCACACCCCAGGCTCCCTCAGCCTGTGCTCACAGCAGAGCTGCTGCAGCCCTGGGAGCATCTTTGGGGCCTCCTCTGGACTCCAACCTCGCTGAGTCCTTCTTATTCTGGGGACACCAGAGCCGGAGGCAGGGCTGGAGCTGAGGGTCTCGACACTTAGCATCATAGGAAGCTAAAAGGGAATTTCTGTTGGTGGAAAGGTTGCTCTGTGCTGTTCAATCAGTATTAATTAAGTGTCTGAAGCACATTAATTGGTGCTGCAGGAATCTTCTTGGGAGCAGGAGCTGCTGGAGTTTTACTGCTCCTTGCACAGCCATAAATAAGGATAAATGCCTAATTGCTGCTGAGAGCATCCTGCTGGACCTAATGAGCTGATTAAAAACAATCCTTCACTGTGGAATGATTTAATTTTGCTTAACTCCAAGCAGCTCTTCCTCCTTTTTTTTTTTTTTGGGGGGGGGTGGGTTTGCCCTTGCTGCATCTGGCTCTGCCCTGCAGCCCTCTGTCCCCCCCTGCGCCCCCTGCCTCGGTGCCCCACGGTCACTTTGTGGCAGCGGGGCTCCAGGGATGGGATTGGGCTCCAGGGAAGGGATTGGCTTCCATCATCATTCCAGAAGGTCTCATTTCATTAAGCTGGTGAGAAGGCAGTGAAGTTCAGCCCAGCCCCAGTGATATTGGTGCACCCAAGGCTCAGTGCAGCCTCGCAGGGGTGGGAGGGAGGCTCCCACCCACAGCAGCTGGGAGGCTGCTGAGCTCCAGCAGTGCCTGAGACAGGAGGCAGACTCCTGCCCCACTCTGCAACTCTGAAAGACCTGCTTCCAGCAGTGCCTTGTCCAGAGTCACTGTGGGGAGCTGGTGGTGGAGCCAGGAGCTAAGAAGCACTTGGTGAGAGCCTCTCTGGTGTGCCCGGAGAGCTGGGAGCTGCCCCAGGCCTGGGACCACTCCAGGTCAGGCTGTTTGGGGCTCTGAGCAGCCTGCTCCAGCTGGGGCTGTCCCTGCAGGGAGCTGGTGAGAAGGCAACGAAGCTCAGGCCAGCCCCAGTGATGTTTGTGCCCCCAGGGCTCAGTGTGCTCAGACCTCCCCCAGGGTAGGATGGGACTGGCAGAGAGTGGCTGGAAAGCTGCCCAGCAGAGAGAGCCCTGGAGGTCAGCAGCTGGCCCAGCATGAACCAGCATGTGCCCAGGGGGCTAAGAAGGCCACCAGCATCCTGCCTTGGCTCAGGAATAGCGTGTCCAGCAGCAGGGGAGCGATTGTCCTCCTGGACTGGGCACTGGTGAGGCCACACCTCAGTCCTGCCTTCAGGTTTGGGCCTCTCAGTCCAAGGAGGAAGAAATTGTTTCTGCTGAGGGTGGTGAGAGCCTGGCCCAGCTTGCCCAGAGAGCTGGGAGCTGCCCATCCCTGGCAC
The DNA here is from genome assembly GCA_033816785.1 of Picus viridis. Lineage (NCBI taxonomy): Eukaryota > Metazoa > Chordata > Aves > Piciformes > Picidae > Picus > Picus viridis. The sequence goes on from CM066602.1 coordinate 1,796,528, forward strand.
CATTGCAGCTCAGGCTGCCTGGGGCTCCGAGCAGCCTGCTGCAGCTGGGGCTGTCCCTGCCGGCTGCAGGGAGGTTGGGCTGGAGGAGCTTGCAAGGTCCAAAGCATGCCACGATGCCGTGAGCCTGCGTCCCCAGGGCAGCTCCAGCTCCGTGCTGGAGAGATGGCCCCGGCCCTGGGCTAGGGGCAGCCCTGACAATGTGAGCTGTGTTCCTCCCAGCACTGCCTGTCCCACAGCCACCTACACACACGGGCACAGCCCTGGCTTGTTCCTGGTGCTGGCTGAGCTGCACCCACACCTGCCCCGAGACAAAGAGGCCCTGCAGGAGCCCAGCCTCGGCTCTTCTAGTGCCAGGGAAGCATTTTCTGTCTCCTCTGTCCTGGCCTTTACTCCTTGCTCTTGCTTGGTGCTGCTCAGCATGGACATGAGGCCACAGAGACTCTTCTCCCTGGCTGGTCCAGCAGCACTGGCAGCACCTGGGGTGCTTCCCCTACAGCTCAGCTCATGGTTTCAGGCCAGAGCCACAAGGTCCTTGCTGCTTCCTTTTGCAGCTCAGAAATGATCTCTGCAGCTTTCCCTCTCCCTGCTGTGCACAGCAGCCTTTGCTGCAGCCCCAGGGCCTGGGATGCTGGCCTGCAGCCGGCTGCCAGACCCTTGCCAGTGGTGCCCAGGGACAGGGCAAGGGGAAAGGGGCACAAACTGGAAGCCAGGAGGCTCCATCTCAACAGGAGCAGAAAATGCTTCAGTGGGAGGGTGCTGGAGGCCTGGAGCAGGCTGCCCAGAGAGAGAGGCTGTGGAATCTTCTTCACTAGAGGCATTCCACCCCCCAGGCCATTGTGATCCTGGGCAAGCTGCTGTGGGTGCCCTGCTCAGGCACAAAGTGTGTGTGCAAATGCCTCCCAGGCCAGCACCTGTGCCAAGACCCTTCTCCCTCAGGTCAGGGCCAAGTGTTTCACAGTAAAGAACCCCAAGAGCTTCTGTGCTTCCCAGGCTGCCAGCAGCACACAGAGCCATGTGCTGTGTCTGGCACCTCCCCTCCCAGCCCACAGCTGTGAATGGAGGAGGATTTAGAGGACTTCTTGTGATGGGGCTGGGAAGCATCAGTGTGTGAGCAGAGCAAGGGCCCCACAAACCTTCAGCCTCCCTTAAATCTCTGCCTGCAGCATTAGGCTGATTCAGTTCCCAAGCCAGGCTTGTGCTTGGGAGCAGGAAGGCATCAAAGCAGCTGATCCATCACTCATTTGAAGCTGCAACTGGGGAGACAAAGCCCTTGGCAAAAAGAGAAAGAAAGAAGCGAAGGCTGCAGATCAAGCTGAGGTCTTCCCTCAGACAGGAGGCCAAGGGAGCCATTGGAAAAGCTTTGTTCAGCATGACCTGATCACAGGGCTGCAGGAGTCCTGGACATGACTTTAATTACTGGCCCAGGCCTGTAATTATTGTGTCCTTCAGCTATTTCTGGTGGAACAGCTGGACTGGAAAAGCCTCAGAACCAGCACAAAAAGCACTAAAATGCCACCAACCCAAAGGTCAAAGCAGCTCTCCCCCTCCAAGCCCCTCCACAACCTGCTCTCTCTCATCTGGTGGAACTGGGACCTGCTGAGCTCCTTTGGGCTTCAGCCCAGAAGGGAGGACCTGGAGAGCTTGGTCACCCCCAAAGCTGGGCCAGGGGAGGGCTGGGTGGAGGAAGCATGGAGCAAATCAGGGATGGGGGAAGTGGTGTTAGATGTCTCACTGGTTCTGGGGTGCATGAAGAGGAGAGTTAGAGAGGGTGTCCTTCCCCTCTACTCTGCTCTGATGAGGCTACAGCTGGAGTGTTGTGTCCAGCTCTGGGCTCCCCAGTTCAAGAGGGACAGGGAGCTGCTGGGGAGAGTCCAGGGGAGGCTACAGAGGTGCTGAGGGGCCTGGAGCAGCTCTGGGAGGAGCAAAGGCTGAGAGCCCTGGGGCTGAGAGCCTGGAGAAGAGCAGCCCCAGAGCGGGGCCAGGGCTTGACAACCCTTTTGGGGAGGAAATGGTTCCTCGTGTCCAACTCAAGCCTCCTGTGGTGCAACTTGAGGCCATTTCCCCCTGCCCTGTCCGTTTTGCTCTCCTTTGAACCTGTGCTTCACCTCTGGGTTTATTAACAGGGAAATAAAAGGCGTGGGGGTGGCCAACGAAGCCTGTCCAGTCCTCGGCAGGTCTGAGGGGGGCTCAGTGACCACTGCTTTGTGTTGTGTCTTGTAGCTGAGGATCCACCTGCGTGTGCTGCTGCTCTGCTCGCCTTGAGGGACGTGGCTGAGGTGCTGATGCTGCCCTGGGCATCCAGGATGGTGATGCCCAGAGCCCAGCTCCCCCGTGCAGCCATCGCCTTTGCTCTCTGCCTTCACCTCGTCAGCGCCATTGAGGTCCCTCTGGACTGTAAGTACCGGAGGGCTGGGACCCCTCTGCTGGGAGGCCAGGCTGAGGGAGTTGGAGTTGCTCAGCCTGGAGAAGAGAAGGCTCCAGGGAAGCCTTCTGGTGGCCTGAAAGAAAGCTGGGGGCAGACATTTGAGCAGGGCCTGTTGGGGCAGGACAAGGGTGGGTGGGGGGATGGTTTGAGACTAAAAGAGGGAGATGCAGAGTGGAGAGAAGGGAGAAATGTTTGACACTGAGGGTGGTTGAGAGCCTGGCCCAGGCTGCCCAGAGGGGTGGGAGCTGCCCCCCACTGCAGCTCAGGTGGTTTGGGGCTCTGAGCAACCTGCTGCAGCAGCAGCCCAGCACGTGGGAAAGGCATCACTTGTTTGAATGCACTCTGAGAGCAGGCAGGCAGGCAGGCAGGGAGGGAGGGAGGGAGGCAGGGAGGGAGGTCACACTGAGAGCTGCTCAGCCACTGGTCTGGAAAGCAGTTTCATAATGTCTTTGTGTCCCAGCTTCCTCCTGGAGCAGCTATTAATAATGATCAGTCTGTTGCTGCAGGGAATCTCTTCTGACAGAGCAAGGCACAGAGATCCTCTGCAGCAGAGCAGCCAGAGACAGAGCTCCAGCTCTCTGCTGGGGTCTCCACCCAGGCTGTGAAGGGCCAGGCCAAGCTCTTGAGGGGCAGAAATTTCTCCCCTCTGGGCTGTGCTGGCTGGAGCTCAGCTCAGCCCAGCCCTGACTCTGAGCAGCAGCATGGGGAGGAGAACAACAAACCTGGAGGCAGAGGATGCTGGATAGATACTGGAAATGAGTGAGGAGAATGGGAGGGAAAGCTCTGATTCATGGAGGGGAATCAACACTCGTGGGACTTGAAAGCACAGGGAGCTGGTGCAGGGCTGCAGCCCCTCCTCTGCTCCACTTCACGGCTCAGAATCATAGAATGGGGTTGGGTTGGAAGGGACCTTAAAGATCACAGCGCCCCGGGATGGAAAGGCTTGGGAAGGACCTCTGGAGAGCATCCAGTCCAACCCCCCTGCCAGAGCAGGGGCACAGGGAGCAGGCTGCACAGGATGGTGTCCAGGGGGGTTGGGAATGATTCAAAAGGTCCACAGCCTCCTTGGGCAGCCTGCTCCAGGGCTCCACCACCCTCAAAGTGAAGAAGTTCCTCCTCATGCAGTTTCCTGTGCTCAAGTTCGTGCTCATTACCTCTTGTCCTGTTGCTGGGAGCCACTGGGGTAGGGAAAAAAAGGGTCCCAAAGATGATCTGGTTCCAGGGCACGCAAGGCAGGGACACCTCAAAGCCTCATCCAGCCTGACTTGGAGCACTTCCAGCCTTGGAGCCTCCACAATTCCTCTGCTCCAGTGGCTCAGCAGCCTCGTGGGGATGAATGTCTTCCTCCTGTCTGATCTAAACCCAGCTCCTTCCCCAGCTGTGGGTGCTCACATCTGCCTCCCTGTCGCCCCACTGGGGCACTCCTGCTCCCAGCAGTGGGGTTTTTTTTTTCCCCCTGGTGCACACAGCTTGGTGGTTCCTTCAGGTCTGAGGCTCTGTTGGCAACCTCTCACACCCCAGAAGCTGTGGGGAGAAGGGAAGGGCTCAGCACACAGCTGCCTGCTGCTGGTCCTGGGGCTCTGCAGCAGGGAAGAAGCAGTTTTGCTCCTTGAGGGCAACCTGACCTCGGAAAAGGCAGAGAAATGCTGAGAGCTGCTGGAGAAAGGCTCAAGCAGCCTGCAGCAGCTCCCCAGTTCTCATCTCTCCTCTCACTCTGAGCACCACTTAAAAAGCCCCTCAGGGCTTTCTCAGGCACACATTAACCTCTGGCCCAGCTGGGGCTCACAGTAAGGTTGGCCAGGGGGAAGAAGGGAACGTTCCTGACTCCTGCAGGTGACTCCCTGGACCACGGGGGCCACCAGCACCACACCAAAGCCCTCCCAGGCAGCCTCTGCTCCCCTTTTGGGGGGCCTAAACCCTTCTGCTGCAGAGGCAGCTGGCAGCTAGCAGGACCCCAGAGCAGCAGCTTCTGCCCTGTGGGCAGTCAGGAGGCAGCTCAGAGGAGAGGTTGCCTTGTGCCAGGGTTTGTGTGTGGTGCCTGGCTGGAGGGGGCTTGGTTTGCTCCTCAATTAACCCTTTCTCTTTCCCTCATCATGCTTGCACTTTGGGAATCACAGCAAACATTCAGAGCGAATGTAAGTGTGCTCCTCACCCTCTGCATGGCCCAAACAGGGCACCAGGGCTCCATCCTGAGCTGGGGGCTGTGCCAAAATGGGGGGGGGCGAGCTGGAGGTGGTGGTCCTTGGCACACGGTGTGGGTCAGTGCATCGCCCCCTCCAGTGCCAGGGCTGGCCAGAGCCAGGACAAACCACTCCTGCATGGCTGAGGGAGGTGCAGGAGGTGCTGGAGCAGCTTGGGAGGAGTCTGTGTTGCTTTCCCTGGAAGGGGTCTAGGGACAGAGGCTGTCTCTTGGGGATGCAAATGCTGCTTCTGCAGGGGTTTGTAACTGCTGAGGCCACATCTCAGGGGGCAGCAGGCCTTGCCTGGCCTCCTGTGCCAAGCTCAGCTCCACGGGCTGGCAGGCAGCACCACTGGCTCCGTCCTCAGCACCGCAGCTGTGCTCCTTTGGGGTAAAGCTGGCAGGGCTTGAGCCCCTGCCTGGCACTGGCAGTGCCTGCAAAGCTCTCACAGCAGCTCTTTCTCCTTGTCCCAGCCACAGCCTTTCCCCTGGTGCTACACAGCCAGGATGCCTTTTGATCCAATTCATGCCACCAACCTGCAGCAGCAGGGAGATGGAAGTGTGGCATCTGAGACCGAGCTGCTGAGTGGGGAAAGGGCTCCCTGGCTCCAAAAGGGAGTCTGAGTGCTGCCAGTGGTCCCAGGGCTGATGAGCAGCACCCCCCTTACACATCTGCCTGAGCAGCACCCCCCAGAACTGCTGGAGCAGCACCCCCCAACTGCTAGAGCACCACCCCCCATCTGCTGGAGCAGCACCCCCCAACTGCTCCTGCTGCTTTCCTCAGGTGTTGAAGGGCTTTAAACCACACACTGCACACCCAGCCCGGGGAAGAAGCTGGAATCCCACCGGGATCTGCTGCAGGAGGGCAGAGAGGGGATTCCCCCTCCTCACACCACCCTCCCCACGGCTTTGCCTTTGCTTTGCAGTGCCTCAGCCCCCCACAATCACCAAGCAGTCCGTGAAGGACTACATCGTCGACCCGAGGGATGACATCTTCATCGAATGCGAAGCCAAAGGGAACCCAGTCCCCACGTAAGTGCATCCCCAGCCCTCCTTCCCCCGGAGCCCTGCTGCTCCTTCGGGCTGGCCGCGGCGGAGCTGCCCCCAGCTGCAGCCGGTGCCTCACCCGGCACAGGTAAGGCTCCGGCCGGGGCGGTCCCTGCCCACAAACCCAACCTCTCCCCCCACGCTCGCAGCTTCTCCTGGACACGGAATGGGAAGTTCTTCAACGTGGCCAAGGACCCCAGGGTGTCGATGCGGCGGCGGTCGGGGACCTTGGTCATCGACTTCCACAGCGGGGGGCGGCCGGACGACTACGAGGGGGAGTACCAATGCTTCGCCCGCAACGACTACGGCACCGCCCTCTCCAGCAAGATCCACCTCCAGGTCTCCAGTGAGTAACAGCAGAACGCAGCAGCCCCCAGGCGGAGGAACGGACTGCGCTCAGTGAGGTCTTGCTAGCGGCGGAGGGAGCCGGGGGTGCTCAGCCCTGGAGAAGGCTCTGGGGAGGCTTTAGAGCTGCCTTCTGGTAACTGAAGGGGGCTGCAAGACGGCTGCAGAGGGACTGTTTGCAAAGGAGCTCAGCTATAGAAGGTGGGGAGGGACCTTTTGAGGAGGGTTTCTGGTGATAGGGCAGAGGGGAGTGGGGTTAACGTGGAAGAGGGGAGATGGAGACTGGAGGTGAGGAAGAAATTCTTTGCAGTGAGGGTGGGGAGGCACTGGAAGAGGTTGCCCAGGAAGTCTCCTCCCTGGAGGTGTTCAAGGCCAGGTTTTACAGGGTCTTGAGCAGCCTGGGCTGGTGGGAGGTGTCCCTGCCCATGGCAGGGGCTTGGAACTGGCTGATCTCGAAGGTGCCTTCCAGCCCAAACCGTTCGATGACCTGCTCCGTGTGCCGGGATGTATCCAGCCACAGGACCAAGGTGGAGGCCTGGTGGCTGTGGGTGTAGCTAAGGGGGGAACTCTCCACCTGGGTGTAGGGGAGCCTTGCACACCTAGAAATCAAGTTTGCTTTGAAGGCTGCTCCATTGAAACCAGGCCAGGGCCCCCGGGAAGGGCTCAGCACCCTCCCTCCCTCCCTCCCTCACGCGGTGCCTTTCCTGCTCGTGGCAGAGTCTCCCCTGTGGCCCAAGGAGAAGGTGGATGTGATTGAGGTGGATGAAGGTGCTCCACTCAGCCTCCAGTGCAACCCACCCCCCGGCCTGCCCCCTCCTGTCATCTTCTGGATGAGCAGCTGTGAGTTGGGGGAACCTCCTTAAGCTCCCCGTGCTGGGGCTCGGCGCTGCTAGCTCAGAGCTCGGAGGCAGCCAGGCGTGGCCTGGGAGGGTCTGACTTGCTCTGGGTGTCTGACCTCCTCTGCAGCCATGGAGCCCATCCAGCAGGACAAACGTGTGTCCCAGGGCCAGAATGGGGACCTCTACTTCTCCAATGTCATCCTGCAGGATGCTCAGACCGACTACAGCTGCAATGCACGCTTCCACTTCACCCACACCATCCAGCAGAAGAACCCCTACACCCTCAAGGTGAAAACCAGTAAGTGTCATGGTGGGCACTCAGGAGGGGTCTTCCCTGGCCTCTCCTGGGCAGGGTGTTCCTCCCAGACATCTTCTTTCTGCCCTTGACAGCACTGAGACCTCCCAGGGAGAAGGGGCTGCTTCCCTCCGCGGCGTTTAGGGCAGCACAAGGACGGGTTTGGGTGAGGAGCGGTGGTCCCTGGATGGCCACCCTGGCAGGGAGAGCTGGCTGCTTTGCCTCCAGCAGCGTGGAGAGGGCGGTCTGCCCCTTCACTCTGAGACCCCCGCCTCAAACCCTGCCTCCAGGTCTGGTGTCCCCAGCATGAGAAGGACACAAAGATGATCCAAGGGCTGGAGCAGCCCTGCTGTGAGGCCAGGCTGGGGGAGCTGGGGGTGTCCAGCCTGCTCTTTAGCTTCTCTCTGGGACCTGGAGGGCTTGAGCTGTTGGGGTGTGAGCGTGTCCAAGTGGCACATGCTTGGGATGGCCAACAGCCTCGGTGCCACCACGGGGCAGAGCATCCTCTTGGGGGAGAGGAGGAGCTCCTGTGTGGCTCTTCTCCCATCCAACTGACTCAATGGCTCTGAGATTGTCCAGCTCTAGAGAAAACAAGGGAGAAATCCTGGAGGATTTCTCTGCAGGCAGCTTGCAGCCCCCGTGCTGCAGGCAGCTTGCAGCCCCCCGTGCTGCAGGCAGCTTGCAGCCCCCCCCCGTGCTGCAGGCAGCTTGCAGCCCCCCCTGCTGCAGGCAGCTTGCAGCCACCACAGCCTCTTGCTCCTGGGCTTCCCCACGATCCTGGACCCTCTCTTGGAGCTTTCCTTGGCAGCACCTGCTGTGTTCATCAGAGGCAAACACCACCCCATGAGCCCCCAGAGACCCTTCCTGTTTCAAGAGCCCAGGCTCTGATTGCTCCTCTGTGAGGGCACAGAACACTCTTCGTGCCCACAGCGCTCAAAGGAGAGCAGCTTGGATGTGGCTCAGGATGTTCAGTCAGCTCAGCCTGAAGCCATCAGCCCTGGGTGTCCTTAAAGACCTGCCCCAGCTGCATGGGATTGCCATGGCCTGGCTGCAAGAGGGGACAGATGTGGTGGCTTGGAGGGGGCTGATGCACCCCTGCAGAGAGCTTCTGTGGTGTTCTGGTAGCTCTTGGGTACCTGCTGGGCTCTCTTGGCCCCAGGGCACAGAGATCTGGTGTGTGGCTGAGGACCTGAGGCTCAGAGCAGCAGCTCTGTGGGAGCAAACACAGCTCCTGTTGGGTAGGTGACAGCAGCTGGGCATGGGGCTGCAGCACCTCTGCTGTGAGCACGGGCTGAGGGAGCTGGGGGTGTTCAGCATGGGGAGGAGAAGGCTCCAGGGGGACCTCAGAGCTGCCTGCCAGTAGCTGAAAGCATCCTGCAGGAAGGCTGCAGAAGGGCTTTTCCTGCGGGTGCCTGGAGACAGGCCAAGGGGGAAGGGTGGGAAGCTGAGGCAGAGCAGGGTTGGACTGGAGCTGAGGGAGAAGCTGTGCAGGTGGTGAGGCTCTGGAAGGGGTTGCCCAGGGAGGCTGCGGCTGCCTCCTCTCTGGAGGGGTTCAAGCCCAGGCTGGGTGAGGCTTTGGGTAACCAAGTCTCGTGGAGAGGTGACCCTGCCCAGGTTGGAGCAGATGACCTCGGAAGTCCCTCCCAGCCTGAGCCATTCTTTGCCTCCTCCCAGTGGCAGCCAGCTGTCCTCAGAGCCTGAGGGACCGTGGGGGGTCAGGCTGTGAGCTGGGGAGGGCAGCTCCCCCAGCAGCTGCTGGCCAGCACGGAGCATCCCACCCTCCTCCAGGACTCCTGGCGGCCATCCCCTTCTCTTTCAAGCAGAGGGCATGAGTGGTGGTGGTGGCTGTCAGTAACCAAGAGCAGGCTGGTATTGAGGAGCTGGTGCTTTGCACCTATCAAGATCAGCTTTAATTACCTTGTAATTAGCAGGGGTTTTGCAGCCCATTGTGCTTCTAGAGCCTCGTGATGATGACTGTCTTTATTTGTTCACCTTTGCCATCCCTCTCTGCATCACTGCTGCTGCCTGGCTGTGTCCAACCTCTCTGCTTTACCTCTGGCAAAAAGGAGCCAGAACCTCCTTGCTCTCTACAGCTCCTGACAGGAGGTTGGAGTGGGGTGGGGGTTGGGCTCTTCTCCCCCTGTCAGGTGATAGAAGGAGAAGAAACGGCCCAAAATTGTGCCAGGGGAAGGTTAGGCTGGAGAGGAGGAAGAATTTCTTTGCTGCAAGAGCGGTCAGGGACTGGAGGAGGCTGCCCAGGGAGGTGCTGGAGTGCCCATCCCTGGAGGGCTTCGAGGAACCTGTGGCCGTGGCACTCGGGGCCAGGGTTTGGTGGCCATGGTGGGGTTAGGTTGCTGCTTGGACTGGATGATCCTAGAGGCCTTTTCCAACCCAAACCATTCCCTGATTCCATGTGTCCCTCCCAGTTATGAGACAGAGAGAAGAGCATTTTTCTCCTCCAGATGGAACCGCTTTTCCCCCAAAGATCCTCCTGTCCTTCCACCATCAAGACCGATCCCTCCAAGGAAACATTCCTGATGCTCTCCTCAGACCCTTTTGCTGTCCTCCCAGCACGTGGGAGGACTCCAGCCCTCTTGTCCCTCTCCCTTTGTGTCCTTTGTGCTGGAAGGCAGCTGTGCTGGGAGTGCTTTCGGAGCCCTGCTGTCCCCGTCCTCGTTGCTTTTGTGTTTCAGGAGGTTATTTTGTTTTCTGTGTCGCCCCCTCCCCTCTTTGCCTGCTTCGTGGCCCTGGATCTGCTCATGGTCTTTTGTTTATTGCAGAGAAGCCCCATAACGAAACGTCCTTACGAAATCACACTGCCATGTACAGTGGTGAGTCAAGCCCGGCGCCCGCAGACCCTCCCCACTTAACCCCCTGCTGCCTAACCCCACTGATCTCCTCTGCTAACTGGGCAGCTCCTCTGTGCGCCCCCCCCCCCCCGCTCTCTTCTTGTCCCCCTCCCCCTTGGTGGGTTCACGGCCTCGACTCTGCGCGGCTGGGTGGGACAGGAGGAGCCAAACAGCCGCCCCGGAGCCCCCCCGGGGGTGTTCCCCGCTTCAAACGGCTGAGGGTGGAGCTGACCGAGCGGAGATGCAGAGAGGTGTTTGGGTTAACAGGAGCCAGGCTGCGGGGCTGTGAGCCCAGCTGGCTCCTCACCAAAGGCTCCTGGTCTAAGGACCTCTCCTCCTCCTCCTCCTCCTCTTCCTCCTTCTCTCTGTCTGCAGAAAACAGCTGGCTGAAGGTCAGCCAGGGGGTGCCCAGGTGGCCAAGAAGGCCACCAGCATCCTGGCTTGGATCAGCAATGGTGTGGCCAGCAGGAGCAGGGCAGCGATTGTCCCCCTGTGCTTGGCACTGGTGAGGCCACGGCTGGAGGACTTGGGTCAGTCTGGGCTCCTCACTCCAAGAAGGACATCGAGGGGTGGAACAAATCCAGAGGAAGGCAACAAAGCTGGGGGAGGGTCTGGAGAACAGGGCTGGGGAGGAGCAGCTGAGGGAGCTGGAGAACAGGAGGCTGAGAGGAGACCTCATTGCTTTCTGCAGCTCCCTGGGAGGAGGCTGGAGCCAGGTGGGGGTTGACAGGAGGAAAGGAAATGGCCTCAGGTTGCCCCAGGGGAGGCTTAGGTTGGACATTAGATGAAACTTCTTTGCTGCAAGGGCTCTCAAACACTGCAGCAGGCTGCCCAGGGAGGTGGCTGAGTGCCCATGCCTGGAGCTGTTGCAAAGGCACAGAGATGTGGTGCTGAGGGATGTGACTCAGCCTCACTGCCCCATGGCCAGGCAGGATTTGCTCTCTGCCTTTATTGCTGCCTATGGGGCCAGGGTTGTGTCAGCAGGATGGGGACAGCCCCAGCCCCAGCCATGCCCTGTGCTGGTCCCCAGCTGTGCCCTGCAGAAAATGCTGCTCAGCCATTGTCTCGTCCTCCCACAGCCAGTGCCACAGGTTTAGTTGTGCCTCACGGGAGCCAGGGCACATTTTCTTCCTCCATGGGGGCTTCTGGGGACAAGGAGGGCTTCTGTCAGCTAAGAGCAGGAGAGTTGGAGCTTGAGAACAGGAGGATGTGCCAGCCGAGGGCACTGGGTTCAGTGTCCCTGGCCAGAGCCCTGCCCATGCCAGCAGGCAGCCTTGGGCATCCCTCCCCTGCTGGGGGAGCTGGGATGTCGGCATCTCGCCATCAGCCAGGAGCAGGAGGCTTCTGAGGCTGCTGGAGAAGGCTCAGCAGAGGAAGAGGCCTTGGAGGAAGGGCTGGTGGCAGCACATGGGCTGGGAATAGTCTGGAAGGATGAGCAGAAGTGGCTGGGAAAGGGCTCTCCAGCACGAGGAACTTTGGTTGGGAATGGCCTCAGCTGCATCCTGCGGCACTGGGGGTGAGCAAGGGGAGACGCCTCCCCCTCAGGGCCAGGGACCCAGAGAAGGCCAGGGACCCAGAGAAGGCCAGGGCTGAGCTCTGCTGTGCAATTGTCCTGCACCTCAGCAGCACAAAGGATGTTTGCACCTCCAGGAGGATGCCTCCATGCTGTCTGGGCACCACCTTGGTGCTCACAGCCCTCGCTGGGTCCAGCAGGAAGGTCTCTGCGGTGGTCTTGGGCTTCCTGATCCCCTGCTGCATGCCTTTGGTCAGGGGGAAGGGAAGCTGGAGTCACTTGGCTGGGAAAAGGAGATCTTGGCTGCACAGTCTCGTGGCTGACTCCAGATCCCTGCTGAGAGGGGCTCAGGATAAAGCTGCTGCTGCTGGCACTGGAGGGGCTCTTTGCATTTAGCACCACCCTGGAACACTTTGTGGGGGCCGCTGGATGCAGCCCTCCCCCTTGTGCACATCTGAGCTCCAAGGCAGCAATTCCTGACTGAACTGGTGAATCAAAACCTCTTCTCCTCCCCAGCTGCAGAGGAGTGCTGGAGCCTCACTGCCAGAGTGCTCAGGGCTCGAGTCAGGCTGCCCAGGGAGGTGGTGGAGTCGCCACCCCTGGAGGGCTTCAGAAACCTCTGTGGCCATGGCACTTTGGGCCATGGTTTGGGGGCCATGGTGGGGCTGGGTTGATGCTTGGACTTGCTGACCTTGGAGGTGTTTTCCAGCCCAGACTGCTCCACCATTCTGTGATCCCCTCCCTGCAAAGCTTCCTTGCCAGCTGTCTGGAGCTGTGAAGGAGAAATGACCTCAATGGAGCTGGAAGGATTCATTTGGTCTTTTGAGAGCAGAAGTTTCTCACCTTGTCTATTAGCCAGAAATGGAACTCTGGCTTTCTGGGCTGGGTTGGGTTGGTTGGGGTTCCCCTCCCTCCACTCCTTTCCCTTGTTTTTCCTTTGGCAGCCCTGGGGAGGTGTTTTCAGGCTGTGCAGGAGGGGGACAGATGGGATGTGTGTGGTTAGCCCTGCTCCCGTTGCTGCCCTGCAGGGAGAAACAGGAGTTTGAATGCCAGCAGCCCAGGCCTGGGCTGGAGGGGGTGGCTGGCTCCTGGATAACCTTGGTCACAGCTGAACAGCTCCAGTTCCACGGGGGCTGGGACAGCAGCACCTTGGAAGCAGAGGCTATTTCTGAGCAGGAATAAATAGCCATGGGGTTTATCTTCCCAGCTCTGCCTGGGATGAGTAAGGCGCTTGGAGGGCTCACAGCTTCCAGCTGGAGCTGCTGGAGCAGCACCTCTGCCTTGAGAGAATTTTCCCTTCCCCTCCCTGGTATAAATAGCCAAATCTTTCTCAGGAGTGCTGTGCTAAGGCAAAGCCAACAGCAGCAGCAGCAGCAGCAAAGAGGTTTTCAGCTCTGCAGTGGTGGTGTTGGGTTGGTAAACAAGTGGGAAGGTTACTAATCCCTCTCCCTTACGTTTTAATTGTCATCATTAACCTGTGGCTGGTAAAATCTGGCTTGCACTGCTGCTTCTCTCTTCTTCTTACACCCCTGAGCAAAAGGCTTCCTCGAGGGGGGGGACTGCAGCCTGCTATTAGCCAGCAGGGGCTAATAAAAGCCACTGTTGGCTTCCAAAACGATCTCCCACCCCACCTCCCTAATCCCAGGAGAAGGGAGGAGCTCCTGAGCCTGCCCAGAGCTGGGGGAGCTGCTGATCAATATTGGCTTTAAACCCAACCAATGGCTCTGCCACCCCCCCAGCAGAGCCCCAGCATGGGCTGAGGGCTCTCCCCAAGGGGCTGGGCCCTCTCCAGCGGTGGGCAAGCAGCCTGTGGAGGGCTGAGCCTTCAGGATGAGGTCAGGATTTGCCTGCCCTGGTCATCAATTAATCAAGTAATTGACTAACCTGTGCCCAGCGTGCGTGGGGTGGTGCCTGGGGGTGATGGGGGGTGTGTGTGTGACCATGCTCCAGGTGTGGAGTTGTTTCAAGGGGCTGGGCTCACTCCCAGGGCTGGGCTCAGTCCCGGGGCTGGGGTCTTTTCCCCTGGGGAGAGAGTTTCCCCAGGCTTCCCCTGCTGAGGGCTGAAGGCAGTTCCATGGGCAGCCCTTGACCTCCTTCCCATCCCTCTTCCCAGCCCCTTTTGCCCTGCCAGAGCTCAGGTGGAGGCTTCCCAACGAGCCATGGGCATCTCCACAAGCCACTGCCTCCTGCTGCTGCTGAGCAAACAAAGCTCTGGGGGCTTGGTCTGCACCCCAAGATCCCACCAGGGTGGCTTCTCTCCATGGCTCCAGTGTTTGTGGTGACCCTGTGCCACCCCTGGCCCCATTCTGTCCCCTTCCCTAATCTCATAACCTCCATCCCTGCTGCTGCTGCTTTCAAGCCCATCTCATCCTGCTTTGTCCTCACTGATTCAGGTCTGGTTCATGGAATTCCACTTGTCAATGGAATTCATCCCACTAATAATTCTCTCACCACCACCCCCCTCTACAGAGAGGCCTCTGCTGTGTGTGTCTAGAGAGAGCTGTCCTGTGTCTTCCCCTGGTTTCTCCTCTTGAACTGTCCTGTCCAGTCCTGGTCTTTGTCATTTGTGGTGGCTGAGCTGTTCCTCCCCAAAGGGCTCTCTCCTCCCAGGCCCTGCAGCTCCCAGGCAGGGTGGGAAACCTCCTTGGTGCTGCCCAAAGCCCCAAGCAGCTCTTGGGGCCTCCACACTTTGGAGATCTCTGTGGCAAAGCAGCTCAGCTGTCCAAGCAAACCCTTCCTGTGCCCATTTGTCCCTTTTCCCCTTCGCTGCACGTTCTGTCCATCACTATTTCCATGTCTCACCCGGTCTCAGCCCATCTCTTCGTGCCAGGGGCAGGGCTGGGCAGGAGAGGTGCTGTCCTGGTGGGAGCTGCTGCTGTGGCACCAGGCACCACCCCCATGGCTCAGCTCCCTCTGCCCTTGTGCTGCTTCTTTACCTCCCTGTCTGCCAAACAACCTCTCTACTGCAAACACGAACTACCTTGAGCCCTTCTCTTACTTTCCAGGTCCATTTCTGGGTGAGGTCAGCAGCCCAAGCTGCTGGTCATGAACTTGACAGCTTCTCCCCTAGCTCCCCCCAAGAAACAACCCCCCCCCAACCTAAACCCCCCAGGTGGACCTCTGGCCCTGCCTGTGCTGCAGCAGCAAAGGAGAGTTTAAAAGCACTTCTTGTTTTGTTTTTGTTCTTGTTTTCTCTCCTGCTGATTTCAGCCCGAGGCATCTCAGAGACAACTCCCAGCTTCATGTTCCCCTACGGGACCTCCAGCAGCCAGATGGTGCTCAGAGGGGTGGACCTCCTGCTGGAGTGCATCGCTTCAGGAGTGTACGTACCACCCCCAGCTGCGGGAGATGGGGAGGGGGTGGCCCCCCTGGGGTGCTGAGTCACCGGTGGAAGCAGCTGTGCCGAGGCAAAGGGATCCTTCCCTTCCTCTTAGCGGCTGTTAATCACCCAGCATCACCTGCCTGGAGCCCGGAGCCAACGGGAGAGATGCGTTTTGCAGCCCTGCTCACAGCAGATTCCTGCTGCCTAAGGATGAGCCTCCACTGGTTTGTCCCTAGAGCTGTTTGTGAGCCTCCCGGGTGCTCCTCTGGGGTGGACCTTTGCGGTGTTGACCAAAGCATCCCTGGGCTTGTGGCCACGCTCCCAGCGGCGCTGCCAGGCCTGCGGTCTGCCCCCAAGCACGAGGGTGGAGAACGGAGCCTGCTGCTCCATCGCCTGCTGGTGCTCAGGGTCCTGGTTTTAGGGGCTGTGGGAGGAAGGAGGGCGGCCCAGCAGTGGGATCCATCCTTCTCCGTGCTTCTGAGCGCTCCCCAGTGCCAGGACCATCAATTTCCAACCCCCCTGTCGTCCCCCCCACCTTCTTTAGGAGTCATTTGAGTTGAGTCATTGCAGTCCCCCAGCGCTGACCTCCTCCCCTTCTCCTTAGCCCAGCACCAGACATCATGTGGTACAAGAAGGGAGGAGAACTGCCAGCAGGCAAAACCAAGCTGGAGAACTTCAACAAGGCTCTTCGCATCTCCAACGTCTCGGAGGAGGACTCCGGGGAGTACTTCTGCCTGGCCTCCAACAAGATGGGCAGCATCCGGCACACGATCTCGGTGAGAGTGAAGGGTACGTCACCTCGGCCTCTCTTCTGCCTTCCCAGCGGCAGCCCAGGGCGCAGACCCGCAGGCTTGGGAGGGCCCTCGAGGCTCACCCAGCTCCAACCCCCTTCCCCCTCTCTTTTGCCCCCTTCCTCTCCCTCCCTTTCGCCCCTCCCCCCTCCCCCCTTTCGCCCCTCTCCCCCTCCCCCTTTCGCCCCTCTCCCCCTCCCCCCTTTCGCCCCTCTCCCCCTCCCCCCTTTCGCCCCTCTCCCCTCTCCCTCTCTTTTGCCCCTTTCCCCCCCCCCCCCCCCCCTTTTATCCCCCCTCCTTTTTATCCCCCCTATAGAATCTCAGAGCTGGCAGGGCTGGAAGGGAGCTCAAGGCTCAGCCAGTCCCAGCCCCCTGCCATGGGCAGGGACAGCTCACACCACAGCAGGTTGCTCACAGCCACCTCCAGCCTGGCTGCAAACACCTCCAGGCAGGAGGCTTCCACCACCTCCCTGGGCAGCCTGTGCCAGGCTCTCACCACCCTCCTGGGGAGCAACTTCTTCCTGACATCCAACCTGAGTCTCCCATTGCATGGCATGCCCATGGCAGGGGATGCTCTGCCCCGGGGCACCAAGCTCTGCCTCCAGCCAGACTTCCTTGGCGTCCAAAGTGAGCTCAAAGCAGCGTGAGGTGACCTCAGCAGAGCCTCACTGGTGGAAGTGGTTGTGGCTTTGTGTGGCCAAAGATGAGGGGAAGAGGACTTTCCACCCTTGCTGCCCCCTAGGGAAGGCCACCTGAGAGGATTCATTTGGCTTGATTGAGAGGATTGAGGTTGCATTTGCTTGGGAGGGACCCTCAAAGGTCATCTTGTCCCACCCCCTGCAGCCAGCAGGGACGTCTCCAACTGCCCAGGGCCACATCCAGTCTGATCTTGAATGTCTCCTGGGGTGGAGCCTCAACCCCATCCCTGGGCTGCCTGTCCCAGTGGCTCACCACCCTCCCTGTGCAGAGCTTCCTCCTGATGTCCAACCTAAATCTCTCCTGCTGTGGCTTCAAACCATTTCCCCTCATCCTGTTCACTCCAAGCCCTTCTGAAGAGCCCCTCCCCAGCCTTCCTGTGGGTCCCCTTCAGACACTGAGCTGTAGCTCTGTAGGATCACAGAATTGTTAGGGTTGGAAGGGACCTCAAGATCATCTAGTTCCATCCCCTCTGCCAGGGGCAGGGGCACCTCACAGTAGAGCAGGATGGTGTTCCCTAGAATGGTTTGGGTCGGAAGGGACCTTGAAAGGTTATCTAGTCCGGCCCCCCAGTGCTTGTCTTGCCTTAGCTCAGGAGGGAACTGTGGAGAGGGCTGGATGAGGTGATGCTGCTGTGTTTGTGACTGGTGCATTGGTGTGTCTTTAAAGCTGCTCCATACTGGTTGGATGAACCCCAGAACCTCATCCTGGCCCCTGGGGAGGACGGCAGGCTGGTGTGTCGAGCCAACGGGAACCCCAAGCCTTCCATACAGTGGCTGGTGAACGGTGAGCCCATAGAAGGTGAGTAAGACTCTTGCACCTCCTTAATAAAGCATCTAGCCAGGGGTCTCAAGGCTGACCAGGAGAGCCAGAGCTGCTGCTGAGGTGCCTGACACCTTGCTGAGGGGGAGGTGTGAGGAACAGCATCACAGCACATGAACCTCCTGCAGCTCTGGGACAAGGTTAATTGAACCTCAGAGTCCCGGCATGGAGAGGGTTGGAAGGGACCTCCGGGGACCATCCTCATCTCTGGGGACAAGGAGTGCTCTTTCCAGCTAAAGGCAGGAGAGCTGGAGTGTGAGGAGGGTGTCCAAGCCCCCTGCTGCAGCAGGGCACCCCCAGCAGCTTGCCCAGCAGCACAATGGCCGGGGGGGGGGGGTCGGAAGCTCTGCAGAGAGACTCCACAACCTCTCTGGGCAGCCTGCTGCAGGGCTTCAGCAGCCTCACACCAAACAAGCTCAGGTGGAACCTCCTGGGTGCCAGTTTGTGCCCACTGCCCCTTGTCCTGGCCATACTTCTCCTGCTGCAGCCCAGGCTCTGATTGGCTTTCTGGGCTGCAAGTGCACACTGAGAGCTCCTGTTGAGCTTCTCCTCCCCCAGCACCCCCAAGTCTCTCTCCTCAGGGCTGCTCTCCAGCCAGTCCCTGCCCAGCCTGGATTTGTGCCTGGGGTTGCCTCCACCCAGCTGCAGGACCCTGCCCTTGGTCTTGTTGAAGCTCATGAGGTTGGCTTGTGCCCAGCTCTCCAGCCTGCCCAGGTCCCTCTGGCTGGATCCCTTCCCTCCAGCCTGCCCAGGACCCTCTGGCTGGATCCCTTCCCTCCAGCCTGCCCAGGACCCTCTGGCTGGATCCCTTCCCTCCAGCCTGCCCAGGACCCTCTGGCTGGATCCCTTCCCTCCAGCCTGCCCAGGACCCTCTGGATGGATCCCTTCCCTCCAGCCTGCCCAGGACCCTCTGGATGGATCCCTTCCCTCCAGCCTGCCCAGCTCCCTCTGGCTGGATCCCTTCCCTCCAGCCTGCCCAGCTCCCTCTGGCTGGATCCCTTCCCTCCAGCCTGCCCAGCTCCCTCTGGCTGGATCCCTTCCCTCCAGCCTGCCCAGCTCCCTCTGGCTGGATCCCTTCCCTCCAGCCTGCCCAGCTCCCTCTGGCTGGATCCCTTCCCTCCAGCCTGCCCAGGACCCTCTGGCTGGATCCCTTCCCTCCAGCCTGCCCAGGACCCTCTGGCTGGATCCCTTCCCTCCAGCCTGCCCAGGACCCTCTGGCTGGATCCCTTCCCTCCAGCCTGCCCAGCTCCCTCTGGCTGGATCCCTTCCCTCCAGCCTGCCCAGCTCCCTCTGGCTGGATCCCTTCCCTCCAGCCTGCCCAGCTCCCTCTGGCTGGATCCCTTCCCTCCAGCCTGCCCAGCTCCCTCTGGCTGGATCCCTTCCCTCCAGCCTGCCCAGCTCCCTCTGGCTGGATCCCTTCCCTCCAGCCTGCCCAGCTCCCTCTGGCTGGATCCCTTCCCTCCAGCCTGCCCAGGACCCTCTGGCTGGATCCCTTCCCTCCAGCCTGCCCAGGACCCTCTGGCTGGATCCCTTCCCTCCAGCCTGCCCAGCTCCCTCTGGCTGGATCCCTTCCCTCCAGCCTGCCCAGCTCCCTCTGGCTGGATCCCTTCCCTCCAGCCTGCCCAGCTCCCTCTGGCTGGATCCCTTCCCTCCAGCCTGCCCAGCTCCCTCTGGCTGGATCCCTTCCCTCCAGCCTGCCCAGCTCCCTCTGGCTGGATCCCTTCCCTCCAGCCTGCCCAGCTCCCTCTGGCTGGATCCCTTCCCTCCAGCCTGCCCAGCTCCCTCTGGCTGGATCCCTTCCCTCCCGCCTGTGTCTGCTGCACCACACCATCTGGGCTGAGCCAGGGAGGTGAGCAGTGAGAGGCTGGTGGATTTTCACTGCAGATCTGATGAGTGCTCTCTCTCTCTCCCTCTCTCCCTGAAGCTTCTCCCCCAACCCCAGCAGGGAGGTGGCTGGGGACACCATCGTGTTCCGGGACACGCAGATCGGCAGCAGCGCTGTGTACCAGTGCAACGCCTCCAACGAGCACGGCTACCTCCTGGCCAACGCCTTTGTCAGTGTCCTGGGTGAGTGCCTCAGGGAGGGACAACACAGAGCAGAACCACAGAATCAACCAGCTTGGAAAAGACCTCAGAGATCATCAAGTCCAAGCTGGCACCCAACACCTCCTGACTAACTAAACCGCGGCTCCAAGTGCCGCGTCCAGTCCCCACTTGAGCACCTCCAGGGATGGGGACTCCACCACCTCCCTGGGCAGCACATCCCAGTGGCCAACAACTCTCTCTGGGAAGAACTTTCTCCTCACCTCCAGCCTAAACCTCCCCTGGCACAGCTTGAGGCGGTGTCCTCTTGTTCTGGGGCTGCTTGCCTGGGAGAAGAGACCAACCCCCACCTGGCTACAACCTCCCTTCAGGGAGTTGGAGAGAGCAATGAGGTCTCCCCTGAGCCTCCTCTTCTCTAGGCTGAGCAACCCCAGCTCCCTCAGCCTCTCCTCACAGGGCATCCTCCAGTCAAGCTTTAGCACACTATCAGAGTACCTTCTAGATTGGAAGGGACCTCCAGAGATCATCCCCCAGCCAAAGAAGGGTCAGCCAGGGTAGTCCACACAGAAATGCATCCAGGTGGGGGTTGGGAGGTTGTAGCCAGGTGGGGGTTGGGCTCTTCTCCCAGGCAAGCAGCACCAGAACAAGAGGACACAGTCTCAAGCTGTGCCAGGGGAGGTTTAGGCTGGAGGTGAGGAAGAAGTTCTTCACAGTAAGAGAGATTGGCCCTTGGGATGTGCTGCCCAGGGGGTGGTGCAGTCCCCATCCCTGGAGGTGTTTAGGAAGAGCCTGGATGAGGCACTTGGTGCCTTGGCTTAGTTGGGGCTGTGGCTGCCTCCACCCTGGCTGGATGAGGCCTTGAGCAGCTGAGTCTAGCTGAGAGCTGTCCCTGCCCATGGTGGGAAGCTTGGAGCAGATGACCTCTGAGGTCCCTTCCATGATTCTATGGAATCACAGGATCACTCGGGTTGGGAAAGCCCTCTAGGATCACCAGGGCCAACCATCAACCCGACCCCCCCATGGCCACCATCCACAGCCCCAGGTGCCGTGGCCACACTTGTTGTGAGCACCTCCAGGGTGTTCCACCACCGCCCTGGGAGCGCAAAGAGCTTTCCAAGGAGGCGTTACTGAAGGAGAAGGGAGGGTGGGTGAGACGCCTGGCAGGGGAGCAGTGGTCTGGACCCTCTCTCACTGCCTGTGGCCTTTGCTGCTTGCAGATGTGCCCCCACGGATCCTGGCCCCCCGCAACCAGCTCATCAAGGTGATCCAGAACAACAGGACCCTCCTGGACTGCCCCTTCTTCGGCTCTCCCATCCCCACCTTGAGATGGTAAGAGCCGCAGGCAGGCCCTCCGGCGGGCCAGGAGGGGGGGAAGGGAGAGCTTTGCAGCTCTGGCATCCCCTTACCTTAGCACCTGGTGGTGTTGTGAGGTTTAAGAACGGGCAGGGGAACACGCTGGACGGAGGCAACTACAGAGCCCACGAGAACGGCAGCCTGGAGATGAGCATGGCTCGCAAGGAGGACCAGGGCATCTACACCTGCGTGGCCACCAACATCCTGGGCAAAGCAGAGGCCCAGGTTCGCCTGGAGGTCAAAGGTAGGCCCACAGAGGGCTCTGGGTCTCAGGGATCTCGTGGAGCTTGGCAGAAATAAGGAGGCTGAGGGAGGGCTGGCTGTGGGTCCCAGCAGCCTGCCAGCAGGACGGGAGCTGTGTCCTGTGCAGGGCATGTGTGTCCTGTCCAGGCAGCCTCAGAACCATCAAGGCTGGATAAAACCTCTCAGATCAAGTCCAACCATCAGCCCAATGCCACCAGGGCCACTGAACCATGTCCTCAAGTGCCATGGCCACACATGGAGCACCTCCAGGGATGGGGACTCACAGTACCACAGAATCCCCAAGGTTGGAAGAGACCTCAAAGCTCATCAAGTCCAACCTGGCACCACAGACCTCCAGACTAGACCATGGCACCAAGTGCCACATCCAAGCCCCTCTTGAACACCTCCAGGGATGGGGACTCCACCACCTCCCTGGGCAGCACATCCCAATGACAAATGACTCTCCCAGTGAAGAACTTTCTCCTCACCTCGAGCCTAAACCTCCCCTGGCACAGCTGGAGACTGTGTCCTCTTGTTCTGGTGCTGGGTGCTAGAGAGAAGAGACCAACCCCCACCTGGCTCCAACCTCCCTTCAGGTAGTTGTAGAGAGCAATGAGGTCTCCCCTGAGCCTCTTCTTCCAGATCATCAATGAAGATATTGAACAGGCTGGGGCCCAGCACTGATCCTTGGGGCACACCACTGGTGCCTGGCTGCCAGCTGGCTGTGGCACCATTCACCACCACTCTCTGGGCTCAGCCTCCAGCCAGTTCCTAACCCAGCTCAGAGTTGCTGCTGTCCCAGCCAGGGGCTGACAGCTTGGCCAGCAGTTTGCTGTGGGGTGTCAAAGGCCTTGCTGCAGTCCAGGCAGACCTCATCCCCAGCCTGCCCCACATCCCCCAGGCAGTCACCTGGGCACAGAAGGAGATCAGGTTGGAGACTCCACCACCTCCCTGGCCATGACAGAAATTCCCTTTCAGTGCTGGGAAAAGGCCAAGGCTGTGGATGTAGTGAGGGTGCAGAAGGGCTTGGGGGGGGGTGTTGGGCTGTGAGGTGCCATTAGCAGTGCACAAAGTGCTCCTCAGGGTTAACTGAACGCAATAAAACATCTTCCAAGTCAAGTCTCCTGTGGGGCTTGCCTTGGTCAGCAGAACTGGTTGCTGACACAGAAGGGTGGGGAGATTTTTTTCAGGGGTCAGCAGGAATTAATGGCTTGTTAAATTAATTTATCTGGGAGCTTCAGGAGCAGAGGCAGCTCCCTGCAGCAGGCTGCACAGACAGTGCCACCTGTGGGAGTCCTTCCCCGGAAGGTTGCTCTTCATTGAGCTCCTGAGCTGTGACCCATCAGATTCACAGAATCCCACAGTGGCTCTCAGGCTGGAAGGGACCTCAGAGGTCATCTCCTCCAACCTCCCTACCACGGGCAGGGACACCTCTCAGCTACACTCAGCTCGTCCAGCCTGGCCTTGAGCAACCCCAGGCAGGAGGCAGCCACAGCCTCCCTGGGCAGCCTGTGCCGGAGCCTCACCACCTCTGACTGCAGAACTCCTTCCTCAGCTCCACTCTGACCCTGCTCTGCCTCAGCCTCAAACCATTCCCCCTTGGCCTGGCTCAGACACCCTCAGGAAGAGTCTCTCTGCAGCCTTCCTGCAGGATCCCTTCAGGTCCTGGCAGGCAGCTCTGAGGTCCCCCTGGAGCCTTCCCCTCTGCAGGCTGCACAGCCCCAGCTCCCTCAGCCTGTGCCCCCAACAGAGCTGCTCCAGCCCTGGGAGCATCTTTGTGGCCTCCTCTGGACTCTCTCCAGCAGCTCTGTGTCCTCATGCTGGGGGACCCCAGAACCGGAGGCAGGATTTGAGGGGGGTGTGTCTGACTAGAGCCAAGTTTCAGTGGCCAACACTTCCTCTGCTGTCTTTGTGCAGACCCAACCAGGATTGTGAGAGGCCCAGAGGATCAGGTGGTGAAGAGGGGCTCCATGCCTCGCCTCCACTGCCGGGTGCGGCACGACCCCACGCTGAAGCTCACTGTCACCTGGCTGAAGGATGAGGCCCCCTGTACATTGGGAACAGGTCTGTGTGGGCTGAGCCCTCCTGGCTCTTTCCATCCCTCCTGGCTCTTTCCATCCCTCCTGGCTCTTCCCGTCCCTCCTGGCTCTTCCCGTCCCTCCTGGCTCTTCCCCCTCCTGTCCCTCCTGGCTCTTCCCGTCCCTCCTGGCTCTTCCCGTCCCTCCTGGCTCTTCCCATCCCTCCCAGGAAGGTTTCAGGAGCCGCCAGGGGATGGTTGTGGCTAAGCATCGAGCTCCCATCCCGGCCACACGTGATGCTGTTGATGCTTCCCAGTGTCCCCAGCTCCTCCCAGCAGCCTCTGCCAAGCAGTTCAGGTGGAGTTCTCAGGACACCAAGCCTTGGACTGCAGGTGTTGCTTACAGATGGTTCAGGACATCTTGATGAACCCACTCTGGCAATAAGAAGCTGCCTCCAAATGGATGTTTGTCTGCTGCAATTTCCTTTCCCTGGCTGGCTCCCTCCTGGTGGAGGGAGATCTGATCACAGGACAGGAGCCAGGCAGAGGTCAGGCTGTCTCCCTGCACGGCTGATGATTGCAGGCACACAGCAGAGCACATTCACAGATTCCTTAGGAAATGAGGGTTCCAAGAATAACTCAGCATGTCCTTAGCTGAGGGAGTCTCCAGACCAGAGCTGTGCCCCTGGTCTGTTTGGGCTTTGATAGAATCATAGACTTCTTTTTTCTGTGGGTAAAAGGCCTCTAAGGTCAAAGTCCAAGCAGCAGCCCAACCCCACCATGGCCCCAAGTGCCATGGCCACGCTTCTCTTGGACACCATGGGGACTCCACCACCTCCCTGGGCAGCCTGTGCCAACCCCTGACCGCTCCTGCAGCAGAGAAATTTTTCCTCATCCCCAACCTGACCTTCCCCTGGCACAACTTCAGGCCGTTTCCTCTCCTATCCCCTGATTCTAGGGAGAAGAGCCCAACCCCCACCTGGCCCCAGCCTCCTTTCAGGGGTCTATAGAGAGCAATAAGATCTCCCCTCAGCCCCCTCCAGGCTGAACACCCTCAGCTGCTCCTCCCCAGCCCTGTTCTCCAGACCCTTCCCCAGCTGTGCTGCCCTCCTCTGGACCTGCTCCAGCCCCCTCGATGTCCTCCTTTAGAAGTCTTTCTCTGGGAGCTTTCTCAGTGTCTGTCTCCAGCATTCTCCTGTGCCTGGACATTTCTCAGTGCCTTTCTTTGGGTGTATTTAGCCCTCAGCCCTGCTGCCCAGTGTGCTTAGGCACAGCTGTGTGCTGATCTTCTTCATCATCCCTTTGAAGGATGAAGAAGGAAGATGATGGCCTGACGATATTTGGGGTGGCTGAGAAGGACCAAGGGGATTACACCTGCGTGGCGAGCACGGAGCTGGACAAGGACTCGGCCAAAGCCTACCTCACCGTGCTAGGTAAGGCTGCCCTGCACCACCCCTGCCTCACCGCTGAGAGCTTCCTCTTTAATCCCCCAGCCTGGCTTGGAAGGTCAGGCAGGAAGGGTGAGCTGTGCTCATTGCCCTCTGAAGCAGAGATGCCGAGGGAGATGCTGGCAGAGCGATTGTTCCGTGGCTGCGGGACTCGGCAAGGACAAGCTGCCTCAGCTCAGACTCAGACATTGAACCGGAGCCCAAGAAAACTTCCATTTGAGACAAGGGGGGAGGGGAAGGGAAAAAAACCAAGGAGAGGAGTTATTACACACAGCTAAAAATATCCCAGTGTGAGCCTGGAAGCTCTGGGAGAACAGCCTGAAATTTGCAAGGGGATTTCACTGAATGTCAGGGTGCTGGAAGCACAGGGCTGGAGGAGCCTCTCCTAACCTTGCAGGGGCCCCTTTCGGGACAGGGAGTGACAAACCCAAGCCCATTTCCCCCACCCCCAAGATTTATCAATCCCTGCTCTTGGCCAGCTCAGACCTGCCTTGATGGGAGAGCCCCAACCTGCCGGTGCGCGCTGGCACGGCCCCGCAGCGCCCCGCGAAGCCCCGAGGGCAGTCTGAACGCTCTCTCCCTAATGACTTGACTCGGCTTGATTGATTTTTCCCTTCCCTTCCCCCTAATAGCTCATTAACTCTCTAGCAGGCCGATGGGTCCCCTTGGCTGCGTGTTAGGAGGATGACTGAAGGTGTGCAGCACACGCCTGGAGGTCTCAAGGGGAGGGATGGAGCAGCTCCGGGCCCCAGGCAGGAGCAGATCCTCAGCAGTCTGCAGCCCTGGCTGTAACTTGATGCCTGCCAGGTGCCGCCGCGGCCAGCCAGGCTTAATGACTCAACTAACCCTGTTAACAACCCGTGTCTTACCTTGCAGCTGTCCCTGCTAACCGTTTGAGAGACTTACCCAAAGGTAATCAGCACTAATTCGTTTGGGTTCTGTTCTTGGCTCGATTTCTAGGTTTTTTTTCCCTCGCCCCCATTTTCCCTTCTTTCCCTTTCTCCCTCTCTCCCTCCTTTTCTTTCTCCCTCTCTCCCTCCTTTTCTTTCTCCCTCTCTCCCTCCTTTTCTTTCTCCCTCTCTCCCTCCTCCTTTTCTTTCTCCCTCTCTCCCTCCTTTTCTTTCTCCCTCTCTCCCTCCTTTTCTTTCTCCCTCTCTCCCTCCTTTTTTTTCTCCCTCTCTCCCTCCTTTTCTTTCTCCCTCTCTCCCTCCTTTTCTTTCTCCCTCTCTCCCTCCTTTTTTCTTTCTCCCTCTCTCCCTCCTTTTCTTTCTCCCTCTCTCCCTCCTTTTCTTTCTCCCTCTCTCCCTCCTTTTCTTTCTCCCTCTCTCCCTCCTTTTCTTTCTCCCTCTCTCCCTCCTTTTCTTTCTCCCTCTCTCCCTCCTTTTCTTTCTCCCTCTCTCCCTCCTTTTCTTTCTCCCTCTCTCCCTCCTTTTCTTTCTCCCTCTCTCCCTCCTTTTCTTTCTCCCTCTCTCCCTCCTTTTCTTTCTCCCTCTCTCCCTCCTTTTCTTTCTCCCTCTCTCCCTCCTTTTTTCTTTCTCCCTCTCTCCCTCCTTTTTTCTTTCTCCCTCTCTCCCTCCTTTTCTTTCTCCCTCTCTCCCTCCTTTTCTTTCTCCCTCTCTCCCTCCTTTTCTTTCTCCCTCTCTCCCTCCCTTTCTTTCTCCCTCTCTCCCTCCCCCTTTCTTTCTCCCTCTCTCCCTCCCTTTCTTTCTCCCTCTCTCCCTCCCTTTCTTTCTCCCTCTCTCCCTCCCTTTCTTTCTCCCTCTCTCCCTCCCTTTCTTTCTCCCTCTCTCCCTCCCTTTCTTTCTCCCTCTCTCCCTCCCTTTCTTTCTCCCTCTCTCCCTCCCTTTCTTTCTCCCTCTCTCCCTCCCTTTCTTTCTCCCTCTCTCCCTCCCTTTCTTTCTCCCTCTCTCCCTCCCTTTCTTTCTCCCTCTCTCCCTCCCTTTCTTTCTCCCTCTCTCCCTCCCTTTCTTTCTCCCTCTCTCCCTCCCTTTCTTTCTCCCTCTCTCCCTCCCTTTCTTTCTCCCTCTCTCCTCCCTTTCTTTCTTTTTCCCCCCCATAGAATCTCAGAACTGTCAGGGCTGGAAGGGACCTCAAGGATCAGCCACTTCCAACCCCCTGCCATGCCCAGGGACACCTCACACCACGGCAGGTTGCTCACAGCCACCTCCAGCCTGGCTGCAAACACCTCCAGCCAGGAGGCTTCCACCACCTCCCTGGGCAGCCTGTGCCAGGCTCTCACCACCCTCCTGGGCAACAACTTCTCCCTCACAGCCAAACTCAATCTCCCCACTTCTAGTTTTGCTTCATCCCCCCCAGTCCTATGCCTTCCTGACACCCTCAAAAGTCCCTCCCCAGCTTGCTTGGAGCCCCCTGCAGATCCTGGAAGGCCACAATGAGGTCTCCTCAGAGCCTTCTCCTCTCCAGCCTGCACAACCCCAACTCCCTCAGTCCGCCCTCGGAGCAGAGGTGCTCCAGCCCTCTGATCTGTTTCTGTTAGTTTGGTTTTTTTGCCTTGCCAACAACACCCAGAGAAAAATCTGAGTGTAGCAGCTGGAAAAACAACAAAACTAAACACAACAGAAAGCTGGGAGCTGGAGCTGCTGCTGCTTCCAAGTCCTGCCCAGGTTGTCCTTGAACACCTCTCCAGATGGCTGTGGGTAGAAAGGTTTCTGCCACTTCATTGCCTGTGCCACAGTCCCAGTTCCTGAGTGCAAGAATCTCTTTGCCTGGACCTGGAGATTGTGAAGCCCTGATGGGAGGGGGCAAAAAGAAAATCACACTGAAGGCTTTGACCTTTCCCTAGAGAGATTTCCTTGCTGCTAGTGCAGAGTCATCACACAGCCTGGCTTGGAAAAGACCTTTCAGCTCATCCAGTCCAACCATCCTCTGTCTCTGCCAAGGCTGCTGCTAACCCATGGCCCTCAGCACCACATGGTGGTGGCTTTGAAACACCTCCAGGGGTGGGGACTCAACCGCCTCCCTGGGCAGCCTGTTTAAGAAGCCCTTCAGTGAAGAAGTTTCTTCTAATGTCCAACCTAAGCCTCCCCTGCTGCAGCTAGAGGCCATTTCCTCTCCTCCTATCACTTGTTCCCTGGGAGAAGAGACCAACCCCCAGCCGTCTCCAGCCTCCTTTCAGGGAGTTGTAGAGGGTCAGAAGGCCTCAGCCTCCTTTTCTCCAGAATAAGCCACCCCAGTTCCCTCAGCTGCTGCTCACAGGCTGTGCCTGAGCTGGTTCTGTGCCACCAGGCGGGCTGTGACCCGTGGGGGAAGCCGGAGGTGTGCTCTCACCGCTGGCTGCTTTCACTTCCCGTCCTTTCTAGTCGGCTTGTTTGCACCTATTTTATAAACAGCTGCCTGTAGGTGGTGGGAAGAGCAAATATTTCCCTCCTGAGCCACTCTGGGCTGCTTTCCCCAGCAGACAGCAGCAGCTGGGCAGGCGGCAGGAAGGGTTCCAGGGCAAGGCGCAGTCGGGACCCGAGCACATCGGCATTGAAACCTTGCCCTGCTCCAGCAGGAGCTGAACCATGCCGCAGAGCTGGTGTCCTCCCATGAGTCTAGGCTAAGGTGGCCAGGAACCGTGCCGGGAGCCGGGGCTTGCAGCTCCCGGGACCGTCCCAAGCTCATTGGTGTCGTTGCTGGGCCAACAGAGCGCCCGACCGGCCTCGAGACCTGGAGCTGACAGACCTGGCCGAGAGGAGCGTGAGGCTGACCTGGATCCCTGGGGATGACAACAACAGCCCCATCACAGGTCAGCCCCCTCTGCCCCACCTCCCTCCTGCTGGCCTCTGCATGCTCAGCCTGGCAGCTCAGCCCTGGAGCTCACCTCTCTCTCTCTCTCCACCCTCTGCCCCAGACTACATCGTCCAGTTCGAGGAGGACCGGTTCCAGCCCGGCATGTGGCACAACCACTCCAGATACCCAGGGAACGTCAACTCGGCCGTCCTGAGCCTCTCTCCTTATGTCAACTACCAGTTTCGGGTGATAGCGGTGAATGATGTGGGCAGCAGCCTGCCCAGTGTGCCCTCTGAGCGGTACCAGACCAATGGGGCCCGTGAGTACCCTCTGCCCGCTCCCCGCGGGGCCTCAGCTTCTGGCCCCCGCTCTCCGTGCAGGGCTCTTTCCTCCTGCTGTGTGAATCCTTGCAAGGCTTGAGCTGGAAGGCACCTAAAAGGTCATCCAGTCCCAACCCCCCCCCCCCCATCCCAAGTTGCTCAAAGCCTCATCCAGCCTGGGCTCAAGCATTTCCAGGGATGAGGCACCCGCAGCCTCCCGGGGAGCCCATTCCAGCATCTCCCCACCCTCCTAGGGCAGAACTTCTTCCTCCTGTCCAATCTCCACCTCCACCCTGCTCTACTTTCCAGCCACACCCCTGTGTGATCACAGAGCCAGGTTGACCCAGGGTGTAGGGATGACCTGGTCCACGCAGTCCTGCCCTGGGATGCCATTTTCGTATCCTTAAGCCCGCGAGTGATGCTCTGCAGAGCAGCACGACCCCAGCAGAAAGGCTTTCTGCAAAGGTCACTCCAGCAGCAGCAGTGGAGGCAGAGCCCTGGGTTCACCTCACTGGGCAGCATTCAGAGGCAACTCTTTCATCCTTCCTGGCCACAGGAAGCTCAGAAGCCTTGGGGGGGGGGGGGAAGAGACTGAAGTGCAGACTGGCCAGGAGCAAAAGGCATTGTGTTCCCAGATTGCTAATTCGTTTGCCCACTGCTGGAGCTGGGCAGGAGCCCAGATGGATGGAGGAGGAAAATGGGCTGCAGCTCGCCACCGGGCGCCGGGGCTGCAGCTCGCCGCCGGGCGCTGCAGCTCGCCACGGGGCCCCGGGGCTGCAGCTCGCCACCGAGCCCCGGGGGCTGCAGCTCGGGCTGCTGCAGGTGGTGTGCCCAGCGCTTTGTAGGCTGTAGAACGCTTGGGGCAGCTCCTGCGAGGAATTCACAAGGAGCTCAGTTGGTTGTTGGAGGGTTCCCCCGACCTTCCCCCCTCCTCCTTTTCCTTCCTGTCTTCATTTCCCCATCGCAGCTCCCTCGGAGATATCTGCTGGCATCTAGTGTTGGCTTCGGACATTGCTCTTCTGCTTTCAAAAGGGTCCAGCACAATGGTTGCCTTTCAGAGATTTAGGACATTTGGGGATGGAAAGAAGGGGGAGGGCGGAGGGGGAGGATAAAGAGTCTCCTAAATAACTTGCCCTGGTTTTTCAGGCTCCTGTTCCATTAACCTGAATGGAAAAATCAGGCCATTAACTTCTTGTCTTGGGTTGGCACAGTGGAAAGGAGGGCTCTTTTTAACCACTCAAGTGGTCAGTTGTCAGCCCTCTAAGCTGCCTTTATGTCTGCCTCTTCTTTTGTTATTCCTTTTATTTCCCCCACCCCCGCCCCCCTTTTCACTGTGAATTTCAGGTCCTGAAATCAACCCAACAGGAGTTCAAGGGGCAGGGACCCAGAAAAACAACATGGAGATCACCTGGACGGTGAGTTCTGCTTCAGAGCCCCCCAGCAGCTCAGCACCGGTCTTGCATCCAGCTCAGGAGGGACAGGGATCTGCTGAGGAGGGTCCAAGGGAGGGCTGCAAGGATGCTGGAGGGACTGAAGCACTGCCCTGTGAGGAGAGGCTGAGGGACCTGGGGCTGTTCAGTCTGTTCAGACTGAGAGGGGATTGAATCAATGTTTATCTGAGGGCTGGGGGTCAGGAGGGAGGGGACAGGGACAGGGACAGGGACAGGCTCTGCTCCCTTGCTCCCTGGGATAGGCCAAGGAGCAATGGATGGAAGCTGCAGCACAGGAGGTTCCACCTCAACACCAGGAGGAACTTCTTCACTGTGAGGGTCCCAGAGCCCTGGAGCAGGCTGCCCAGAGAGGTTGTGGAGTCCTCTTCTCTGGATACTCTCAGGGCCTGTCTGGATGTGTTCCTGTGTGACCTGAGCCAGATTGTGTAGTCCTGCTCTGGCAGGGGGTTGGTCTGGATGATCTCTTTGGGTCCCTTCCAACCCCTGACGGCCTGGGATCCTGTGATTGTGACCACAGCTGTTGAGATTTAGAGGGCTCAGAGTCTCTAGCAATGTGTGATGCCCCACACAGGATACTACAGCCTTGGTGGCCACAAAACCTTAATTTAGGTCATAGAACCTTAATTTAGGTCACAGATCCATAGAATGGTTTGGATTGGAAAGGACCTTGAAGACCATCCAGCTCCAACCTCCCTGGCATTGGCAGGGACACCTTCCACCAGGCTCTGTTGCTCAAGGCCTCACCCAGCCTGGCCTTGAACACCTCCAGGCAAGGGGCATCCATGACCTCCTTGGGCATCCTGTTCCAGTGTCTCTCCACCCTCATTGGGAAGAATTCCCTTCTAATCTCCAGCCTCAGTCTCCCTTCTTCCAGCTCAAATCCATTCCCCCTTGTCCTATCATGCCCAGCCCTTGTCAAAAGTCCCTCCCTGGCTCTCCTGTAGCCCCCTGGAAGGCAGCTCTAAAGTCTCCCTGGAGCCTGCTCTGGGCTGAACAACCCCAAAGAACCTTAAAGATCATAAAGGAGATGAGAAGCAGAAGATGCATCCCCGGGAGAGGATGCTGCCAGTGTCTAGGAGGTGGTTTGTGATAGAAACAACAGCTTGCAGCTACTTCAGCCAGAGCAAAGCAGCTGGCTCACAGAGCCAGGTCAGGGAGGATGCTCCAAGCCCAATCCTTCAGCAGCCTGCAGACCTGCTTTTGCTTCCCTTCATGGACCAGCAGGTGTCATCCACCAACCAGCCAGCGCCTGCTAGAGGCTGGAAACTGCGGTGGGAGTACGGACCGGGATGTAAAGATGTAGCTCCTGGTCCTGCCTTGGGTCTGGAAGGCAAGGGCTGGGTCTGCCTCTCCCTCTGGGAACAAAAGCATTGACCTGCTTTGAGATTTGCTGATGTAGAATGAAACCAGCCCCAGGCTGCTGAACAGAAGCTTTTGGAGCTCCGTGGCAGAGAGATGGAGATGGTTTGGGGGAGTTCGGGGGGGGGGGGGGGCGGGTTGGGTTGGGTTTTTTTCCTTTCTCCTTCTCACTTTCTCTGTTTTCCCCCCTTTTGGTCCATGAAGCCTCTGAATGCCACTCAAGCTTATGGGCCCAACCTCAGGTACATTGTGAGGTGGAGGAGGAGGGACCCCGGGGCAGCTGGTACAACGAGACGGTGAAGAGCCCAAGGCACGTGGTCTGGAACACCCCCATCTACGTCCCCTACGAGATCAAAGTGCAGGCAGAGAACGACTTTGGGAGAGCTCCAGAGCCTGAGACCTACATTGGCTACTCAGGGGAAGACTGTGAGTACTGCCTCAGCAGTGGGAGCTTCAGGGCAGGATCCCACCCGAGGCCAGAGGGTTGGCCTGGCAGCTGTGCCCAGGCCGTGCTCGTGGCACCGCTGGGGCTGGCACCAAAATCCAGTTGCAGGGACAGGAGGAAAGAGGCTTGGCCCTTAGCTGCTGCTCTGGGCTTTGCTGCATGACCCAGCTCATGCCTTGGTCAGGTAACACCTTGGGTGTGGATCACAGTCAGGATTCACTTCAGATGAGCTCTGGCTGGACTCCAATGAAACTCCATTCAAGCTGTGGCCCCTGACAGCTGCAGAGCACCAGGTTCTGCTCAGATGAGTGGCCCAAAGGGCCTTGGCTCATCCTGAATTGGATTCTTCTGCCTCTCTGACAAAGCCCCAGCCAAGCAAGCCTCAGCTTGGGCTCCTCTTTGCTTGTCTCCACACTTTCCACCTGGTCACACAAGAGCAGTGGCCAGCTTGTGTGGGAGGCTCTGCTTGGGAGGTTCTCTTTCTCCTCTGCTCTGCCATGGTGAGGCCACAGCTGCAGTGTTGTGTCCAGTTCTGGGCTCCCCAGGGCAAGAGGGACACGGAACTGCTGGGGAGAGTACAGGGGAGGCTACAGAGCTGCTGAGGGACCTGGAGCAGCTCTGTGAGGAGCAAAGACTGAGAGCCTGCAGAAGAGCAGCCCCAGAGGGGATCTGCTCATTGCTTAGCAAGAGCTAAAGAGTTGGGGGCAAGAGGCTGGGGCCAGACTCTGCTCAGTGGTGCCCAGGGACAGGGCAAGGGGCAGTGGGCACAAACTGGAACCTAGGAGGTTCCATCTGAACAGGGGGAAGAACTTGCTTGCTGTGAGGCTGCTGGAGGCCTGGAGCAGGCTGCCCAGAGAGGTTGTGGAGTCTCCTTCTCTGCGGAGCTTCCAACCCCCCCTGGGCATTGTGCTGCTGGACAAGCTGCTGTGGGTGATCCTGCTGGAGCAGGGTGATCTCCAGAGGTCCCTTCCCCCCCCCCCAGCATGCTGGGGTTCTGGTATCATTTTCTGTGCCTGTATCACCCAGGACCTCTTCCTGAGCCTCTTCCTGTGGAAGAATTGCTAAGCAAAACCCCAATAGTCAGCTTCTAAAGCATGCAGACAGCAGGGAGAAAGTGAGGGGGCTGCAGGTAAGTGATGCTCTTCAGTGTGTTTGCACGGCTGCAGGGTCTGCTGGCCCCAGGTGAGGGCAGCCAGGGAGCTGAGGCTTGGCCTGTGGCTGCTGCCTTGTGCTACCCAGACTGGACCTCCTCAGGAGTCGAATTCAGGATGGAGAGGAGGAGTTGGGGGGAGAAAAGGAGCGGCTCCTCCCCATGCAAGCCTTGCCGGCAGACAGCAGGTGGCAGAGCCAGCACGCAGGGCTGCGGCAGCCCGGCAAGGCTGCCAGGGGAAAACCGCCGTGGGAGCGGGCAGAGGGGCGTCCGTCTGTCTGTCTGACCGCCAGGGTGCCAGCGGGTACCTAACAGACTCTGCTTTACCCCTGGCTGCTCAGATCCCAAGGCTGCACCCACGGATGTCAGGATCAGAGTGTTAAACAGCACTGCCATTGCTCTGACCTGGACACGAGTGCACCTGGACACCATCCAGGGCCAGCTCAAGGAGTACAGAGTGAGCAAAGCCCAAGGCCCTTGGGCACTGTTAATCCAGCTAACCTTCTCACAAGCCAGGGTGGCCCCAGCAAAGGAGCTGCCTGCGATGGGGATGACAGAAAACCCTCCTCTGGCTGCCGGGAGCCGCCTGCAGACCGCAGGGGCTGAGCTCTGCTCTTGGAGCAGCACCAAAAAGCGTTTGAGCTCAAGGCTCAGGGAGCTTTGGGCTGCTCTTTGTGATGCCTGGATGGGGCTGGGGACATTTCTTGTTGCTCTCCCAAGGCTTGGTGCCTCCCTTACAGGCTCTGGGGTGCTCAGGCACAGCAGCTGGGGCTGTCCTTGTGCACCCAGAGAAGGGCTTGGGGTGCCCCTACCCATGCAGTGAGTTGCCTCCTGACCCTGGAGCTGCCCAGACCCCTGGGGCTGGCTGGCTCCAGGGGGTGGGAAACGACCTCTGATAGCTTTTGTGTCATCCCCAAAGTACCTGCAACGACTTGTAACCAACAGCCAGCCCTGCAAGGCCTAAACCTGATGGCTTGTACTAACCAGCAACTAAAGCCAGCAGTGGATCCTCTTAGTTCCTTTACTCCTAAGGCACAACACTAACACTTCTGGACAAAAGAGCTGCTGTTTGGACAGGTTCTGTTCAAAGCCAGCACAAACCTGCACCAAAGCTCCTCCTGCCAGCATTGAGAACCTTCCCAAAAGCCTGTGTCCTGCCACCTCTGATAACATTTCAAATCCAATAATCCTCTGGGCACACAGAGAGCTCCCTGGGTAGTGCTTGTAGGAGGTTTGGAGGGGATTCCCTCCCCCTCCCCTTCTCTCTCTGTCATTCTCTGCTCTCTTTTCTTCAATGAAGCTTATTTCTGCATGAAATAAGATTTCCACTCAGGGCTTTGGAGGGGAGGCTTTGTGCCTGGATGTTTCTCACCTTTCCCAGGCTTCATTCTGGGTAGAAAGGAAGAACCAGAGGAGGCTCTCAGGGGAGACTTTATTGCTCTCTATAACTCCCTGAAGGGAGGTTGTAGCCAGGTGGGGGTTGGCCTCTTCTCCCAGGCAAGGAGCACCAGAACAAGAGGACACAGTCTCAAGCTGTGCCAGGGGGGTTCAGTATCACAGTATCACGTCAGGCTGGATGCTAGGAAGAAGTTCTTCATAGAAAGAGAGATTGACCACTGGGATGTGCTGCCCAGGGAGGTGGTGGAGTCACCATCCCTGGAGGTGCTTAAGAAGAGCCTGGATGGGGTGCTTGGTGCCAGGGTTTAGTTGATCAGACGGTGCTGGGTGGTAGGTTGGACTCGATGATCTCAAAGGTCTTTTCCAACCCGGTTCATTCTAATTCTAACCACTCCGTGCCCGGCAGCCGCCGGGAACGGCTCTTTGTAACCTGAGCTTAATCGGTTTCGCTCTTTGACCTCCACTTAGCAGCTACTTAACGCCACCCCTCAGCCTCTAACTCGGGTAACACCACCGACCCGCCTCGCTGGCCGGGGACGATGTGGAGCTTCATTAACGCCTTTAAAGCAAACAAACCAACCAAGCAACCAACCAACCGAACCTCTCCCGCAGCCCGGAGCTGCGCTTTGCTTTGCTGCGCTTCGTTAACGAAACAAAACCCGACCGGCCCCGACCCCGCTGCGCTCCGGCGGGGGCGGGGGTTGGGGGAGGGGGAAAAAAGGGGCCAGAAAAAAGCTTGATTTGCCGTGCATGTTTCTTGAAGGCCTATTTCTGGAGAGACAGTAGTTTGCTGAAGAACCTGTGGGTCTCCAAGAAACGGCAGTATGTGAGCTTTCCTGGAGACCGAAACCGGGGCATAGTGTCCCGGCTGTTTCCTTACAGCAACTACAAGCTTGAGATGGTTGTAACCAACGGGAGAGGAGATGGGCCCCGAAGTGAAGTGAAAGAGTTCCCCACACCAGAAGGAGGTATGTTCCTGCTGGGGGTGGGGGTGAGGGGAGTGGTGCTGCTGCTGCTGCTGCGTCGTGCAGGCACTCAGCCCTCAGCCCCGTGGTGGTGCTGGAGAGGTTTGAGTGGCTCAGCTCGGCGGAGCGGCCCAGGAGCTGTTCCAGGTGCTGGAGAGGTTTGGATGGTTCATAACTGCAGAGCAGCCCAGGAGCTGTACCCTGTGGTGGGAGAGGTTTGGGTGGCTCAGCTCTGCAGAGCAGCCCAGGAGCTGTTCCAGGTGCCGGAGAGGTTTGAGTGGCTGGCCAGGAGCTGTTCTATGTGGTGGGAGAGGTTTGAGTGGTTCTGCTCTGCAGAGCAGCCCAGGAGCTGTTCCGGGTGGTGCAAGAGGTTTGGGTGGTTCATAAGTGCAGAGCACCAGGAACTGTTTCATGTGGTAGGAGACGTTTGGGTAGTTTATAACTGCAGAGCAGCCCAGGAGCTGTTCCAGGTGCTGGAGAGGTTTGAGTGGCTCAGCTCTGCAGAGCAGCCCAGGAGCTGTTCCAGGTGCTGGAGAGAGGTTTGGGTGGTTTTACTCTGCAGAGCCAGGAACTGTTCTAGGTGGTGGGAGAGGTTTGAGTGGCTCAGCTCTGCAGAGCAGCCCAGGAGCTGTTCTATGTGGTGAGAGAGGTTTGGGTGGCTCAGCTCTGCAGAGCAGCCCAGGAGCTGTTCTATGTGGTGAGAGAGGTTTGGGTGGCTCAGCTCTGCAGAGCAGCCCAGGAGCTGTTCCAGGTGGTGGGAGAGGTTTGGGTGGCTCAGCTCTGCAGAGCAGCCCAGGAGCTGTTCCAGGTGGTGGGAGAGGTTTGGGTGGCTCAGCTCTGCAGAGCAGCCCAGGAGCTGTTCCAGGTGGTGGGAGAGGTTTGGGTGGCTCAGCTCTGCAGAGCAGCCCAGGAGCTGCACTGCTCTGCGGCAGAGCCACGATGCTGCTGGGGAGATGTGCCAAGGGATCACTTTGAGCTGAGCCTGGGCAGCATCACTGTCACAAGGCACTGCTGCCTGCCTTCGTCACCAGGGGGCCAGGTGACATCTCTGCAGCTCCACCTGAAGTCCTGGCCCTGTCTCATCAATCTAAAAATCTCCTCCAGGTGCTTTGAGCACCTCAGTCAGTAGCTCTTAGGCTGAGCAAGAGAGTCATAGAATGCTTTGGGTTGGAAGGGACCTTAAAGATCAGAAGTAACAGAAGCAAAGCCACCAGAGGCTCAGCACCTTGTCACAGAATCAGAGTGCACCAGGCTGGCAGGAACCCTCAAAGCTCATCTTGTCCAACCCCCCTTGCAGTCAGCAGAGACATCTCCAACCAGATCAGGTTGCTCAGGGCCCCAGCAAGTTTAACCTTGAATGTCTCCAGGGCTGGGGGCTCCACCACATCTCTGTTCCAGTGTCCTTCCTTTGCTGCTTGCCCTGCAAACGTCTCCGTGCTGTGGGGTCAGTGGGATGGGAGCAAGAACGTTCCCTGTGCTCAGGCAGGAAAGGCCTCTGGGGGAATCCAAGTGTTCCTGTTCTGGAGGGATGTCACCAGCAGCCCTGTCAGGTTCTTCAGGCAAGAGCACCTCCTCCTCCTCCCCCTCCTCCTTGTTCCAAGAGCTGGTGTCAAGAATGAACCTGAGATTCTCATCTCCTTGCTGCCACAGGAGCTATTTATAGACACACCAAGAACTTCTCCTTTCTGTTGGAGCTGCACTTTTCAGGGGCTGGCAGTGAGCCTCCCTGGGGCACAGATGGCTTTGGTACAATGCCTTGGGAACAGGCAAGAGGAGGAAAGCGAAGAGGCTGGAAGCAAATCCTCCCCCAGCGCAACACACTGGGGGGAGGGGAGAGGGGGAAGCTTCCTCTTCCTGCTGAACAAACTCAGCACCTCTCAGGCCTGGCTCCTCCTTCCTGACCATTTCCTTGGATGCTCTCACCACTCCCCAGGGATTTTCAGTCGCTCAGCCATAGTT
The DNA here is from genome assembly GCA_033816785.1 of Picus viridis. Lineage (NCBI taxonomy): Eukaryota > Metazoa > Chordata > Aves > Piciformes > Picidae > Picus > Picus viridis. The sequence continues at coordinate 1,833,534 of CM066602.1, forward strand.
AAGCTCTGCTCCAGGGGGCTGGGGCTGCAAGGTGTGTGTGTGAGGAGGAGGGGGGGATTTTGCTGCTGCCTGTGTGCTAGAGGCATGGAGCATTGGGGGTGACTGTAGGCACTTGGGGTTCCTGTACATGTGGAGCAGCTACAGGCACTGGGAGCATCTATACATTTGGGGTGGCTGTGGGGCATTTGGGGGTACCAATACCTTTGGGGCAGCTATTGGCATTTGGATTAGCCATATCAACATGAGGTAGCTCTGCATTTGGGGGAGCTCTGTGTACTTGGGGTGACTCCAATGCATTTCCCATAGGCATTGGGGGCACCTATACATTTGGGGTGGCTGTGGGCATTTGGGGGTACCAATACCTTTGGGGCAGCTATTTGGATGATCTCTGTGCATTTAAGGTAGCATCTGGGGGAGCTCTGTGCACTTGGGGTGACTTCAGTGCATTTCCCATTGGCATCTGGGGTAGCTGTGGGCATCTGGGGGACCAATACCTTTGGGGCAGCTATTTGGATGATCTCTGTGCATTTAAGGTGGCATCTGGGGGAGCTCTGTGCATTTGGGGTGACTTCAGTGCATTTCCCATTGGCATCTGGGGTAGCTGTGGGCATCTGGGGGACCAATATCTTTGGGGTAGCTCTGTGCAACCAGGGTGCCCACATGTTGAGGGTAGCTCCCCTTCCTTTACTGCCTTTGACTAAGCAGCCACTGCTCGAGGTGAGGAGCACTCCAGGCATGCAGCAGCTCCCCCTTAGCCACCTCTAGCTGTTGAGAAGCCAAAGTTGCTGTGCATGAACAGAAGCCACTCCGCTGCTTTTCACAGCTCCAGCAGCTCCCTAGCTGAGCTGTGAGCAGTGGTCTGAGTGGGGAGCTGGAAACCAGCCCAGTGGAGCCCGTGCACCCCACACGGAACCAGGCCCTGCGGCGTGCCACAGCTCCCTGGCTGCCACATCTCTTGTGGGTGAGGCCAGTGGGCCCCAGCCAGGCAGCACAAGCGTGGGCAGGGGGCTGGCTGCGTGGCAGAGCTGCTGCTGCTTGCTGCTGCTGCCAGCCCTGGGGCTGGTGCAAGGTTTGTGGCACAGAGCCTCGTTCAGTCTCTCTGTGAGCTGTGTGTGTGTCAGCTGTGTGCTCTCTGTGTGTTATTTCTCTGTGTGCTCTCTCTGGGTGGACCTCAGTGCCTCGAGTGTGCCCCCAGCCTGTGCTGCACACCCGCTGTGGGCGGCTGGGGTTGATCTCGTGTCTCTTTGGCTCTTTCTTCCCCCTCCCCCTCTCCTTTCCCTCTCCTCCTTGGCCCCATCCTCCTCCCAAGTGCCCAGCTCCCCCAGGTATTTAAGAATCCGACAACCCAACCTGGAAAGCATCAATCTGGAGTGGGATCACCCAGAGCACCCCAACGGAGTCCTCACAGGATACAACCTTAGATACCAAGCCTGTACGTGCCACACTTTCTCTTCTCACTGATAACAATTAGTCACTTTCTCCTCTTAGTGATGATAATTAAGTCATTAAGTGTGTAGGTTCCCCCTCCCCCCTCCTCTTGCTGCTAATTACTTTGTCACCCAGCACTGAAAGTTCTCTGTAAGGAGCTGGAGGCTTTCCCCACGAGATGAGGCGCGCTGGGGCTGATCCTGGAGCAGTGCCTGGCAGCTCCAGTTAACCAGGGAGGGTGGCTGGGTGCTCAGCAGTTGCCCAGGCTTGGCCACTGAAGGGGAATGAGTTTGAGCTGTGGCTTAGCACAGCCTGAGGAGCTCAGGTGCTCTCCCAAACCCGAGCTCCTGGCTGCGTAGCAGTGCAGCACGCTCCGCAGAGCTCAGCACATTGCTTGGCCTTTGTATGACCTTCTCTGAGAGCCTGGCACTTGTGCTCTGCCCTTCCTTCACCACTTTTACAATCCAGAGGGCCCCTGCTGGCAGATCCCCGTGGGATCCATGGGCTCATTACGCCCCCAGCCACCCCTCAGTGAAGTGGATTTAGGAGCAGCTCTAGCCCTGAGCCCCTGTGGCCCCACGGCGCCCGCAGCCTGGTCCTGGGGGCAAGGTGAGGAGGGAGAGGACACAAATTACTTCTGCAACAAGGCTGAAGCCGCCACAACCTGCCTTTCCTCCCCAGTTAACGGATCCAAAACGGGCAGAACTCTGGTAGAGAACCTCTCTCCCAATCAGACAAGGTTCACCCTGCAGAGGACAGACCCCATCTCGCGCTACCGCTTCTTCCTGCGTGCCCGGACCCAGGTGGGAGAAGGAGAAACCATAGTGGAGGAGTCCCCAGCCCTGCTGAACGAAGGTATGTGAGCAACAACAGCTCCTGGCTCTGCTGAGCCCTTGGGGGAGCTGATGGTACAGGGCAGGGATCAGCCACCGAGGAAATGCAGGTCAGAGAAGCAGGTGGTTCACAGAGCAAGCGGTGCCAGCCTCTGATGGGTGCTTGGCTGCTGTCTGCTGCATGGAGAGAGGGGTGGAAGGATGGAGGGATGAAAGGAGAGATGGATGGATGGATGGATGGATGGATGGATGGATGGATGGATGGATGGATGGATGGATGGATGGACAGAGAGAGAGAAGGATGGGTAGACAGAGGGGGAGAGAGAGAAGGATGGATAGACAGAGAGGGAGAGAGAGAAGGCTGGGGGGAGAGAGAGGGAGAGGGAGAGAAGGCTGAAGAGGGGGGAGAGAGGGAGAGAAGGCTGAAGAGAGGGGGAAGAGGGAGAGAAGGCTGAAGAGAGGGGGAGGGGGAGAGAGAAGGCTGGAGAGAGGGGGAGGGGAGGGAGAGAAGGCTGAAGAGAGGGGGGAAGAGGGAGAGAAGGCTGAAGAGAGGGGGAAGAGGGAGAGCTGAAGAGAGGGGCTGAAGAGAGGGGGAAGAGGGAGAGAAGGCTGAAGAAGGCTGAAGAGAGGGGGGAAGAGGGAGAGAAGGCTGAAGAGAGGGGGAAGAGGGAGAGAAGGCTGAAGAGAGGGGGAAGAGGGAGAGAAGGAAGAGAAAGGCTGAAGAGAGGGGGAAGAGGGAGAGAAGGCTGAAGAGAGGGGGAAGAGGGAGAGAAGGCTGAAGAGAGGGGGAAGAGGGAGAGAAGGCTGAAGAGAGGGGGAAGAGGGAGAGAAGGCTGAAGAGAGGGGGGGAAGAGGGAGAGAAGGCTGAAGAGAGGGGGAAGAGGGAGAGAAGGCTGAAGAGAGGGGGAAGAGGGAGAGAAGGCTGAAGAGAGGGGGAAAGAGGGAGAGAAGGCTGAAGGGGGAAGAGGGGAAGAGAGGAGAGAGAGAAGGCTGAAGAGAGGGGGAAAGAGGGAGAGAAGGCTGAAGAAGAGAGGGGAAGAGAGGGGGAAGAGGGAGAGAAGGCTGAAGAGAGGGGGGAAGAGGGAGAGAAGGCTGAAGAGAGGGGGAAAGAGGGAGAGAGGCTGAAGAGAGGGGGAAGAGGGAGAGAAGGCTGAAGAGAGGGGGAAAGAGGGAGAGAAGGCTGAAGAGAGGGGGGGGGAGAGGGAGAGAAGGCTGAAGAGAGGGGGGAAGAGGGAGAGAAGGCTGAAGAGAGGGGGAAGAGGGAGAGAAGGCTGAAGAGAGGGGGGAAGAGGGAGAGAAGGCTGAAGAGAGGGGGAAGAGGGAGAGAAGGCTGAAGAGAGGGGGAGGGGGAGAGAGAAGGCTGGAGAGAGAGGGGAAGAAGGATGGACGGATGGACGGATGGACGGATGGACGGATGGATGGATGGATGGAAGGACAGATGGATAGAAGGATAATAGAGGGAGAGATGGATAGGTAGATGGGGATGGAAGGAAGGCTAGCTAGGGTGAGATGGATGGACGGATGGACGGACGGACGGATGGACGGATGGATGGATGGATGGAAGGACAGATGGATAGAAGGATAATAGAGGGAGAGATGGATAGGTAGATGGGGATGGAAGGAAGGCTAGCTAGGGTGAGATGGATGGACGGATGGACGGACGGACGGATGGACGGATGGACGGATGGATGCCTGGCCAGGGCTGAGCAGCTCAGCAGCAAGGCTCGCCGGGTGACAGCCCTGTGGTGCAGGGAACCAGCTCGCTGCCCCTGAAGCAGCCGGTGCCCACCTGCCCTGCAGCAGGAGGGTGTCTCGCTCTGCCCTCGCTGAAGGTGCAGCTCTGTCCCCTGCAGGCTCTGTGTGAGCTAAAGGAGGAGCAGGTCTGGGTGGTTTTTCACAGGGCATCCTCCAGGCACCCAGCCCGAGGCAGGGGCTCTGGTGCCACCTCCCTGTCGCCTCCCCTCAGCGGCTGGCCTGACCCTCCAAAGTAAAGCTCCAGCTCCCAGACTCCTAACAGGATAAAATGTTCATTGTGGGACATTCATCACACTAAGTGAAAGTGCAGGAGCCCCGAGGGAGCTCGGGCAGACAAAAGCTGCCTCTTTCCTTCCCTTGGCCTTTGCTAAAGGACTCTGATTTGGTTAGGGCTGGGATTTAATGGGGGTTTTGTCTCCTTCCCTCCCCCTCCCCTCTCTCCCCCCTCCCCAGCTAATGGCTTTGAGCAGACAAAGCAATTCCTGCTGATGACCCAGAGGAAATGAAATGCTTCCTGACACCTCTTAGGTGGGCTCCAGCTTTGCTAATTGAAAGGAGAGGGTGGGAGATGGAGCTGCATATGCAATGGGGTCCAAAACACCAACCCCACTCAGCTGAGTTACACCTTGGCAAAGCTGAGGGGGGAAATGCCAGGCAGGAGCTGTGCTGAACAAAGTGGTAGAGCCCAGGGGTGGGATTGGGGCTGGCGGTCAAGAGCCTGATCTCTGCTTGCTCAGCTGGGTTTGTTTCCTGGGCATGGCAACTGCTAGCAGAGGGCAGCCAAACGCCAGCCAGGAGCAGCTGCTGCTGTTGTGCTGCCTAACTGAGGGGCATCAGGCAGGAGCAGGTCCAGCACAGGGCAGCAGGGCAAGGTAAGGCCGTTGAGGGGTGGAGGATGCTCCCACCGAAGGGCCAAGCTGCTGCCACTTAGCAGAGGGACAAAGCGTTGGCAAAGCTGTGAGGAGTGTTCAGAAAGCTGTGGAGCCCAAGGGGTCTGCGGGCTGAAGCTGCAGAAGTGTGGCACAGTTGGAGCTCAGAGCAGCAGACCCCGAGGTACAGCCTGGCACAGGTGAGTTCTGCTCATGCCAAGCACCGAGAGCAGCTCCTGGTGCCCCCTTGGGTGGGAAAGGACCTGCTGGAAAGCTACAGGAAAGATGAGTTTGGAATCCAAGCCCACAAAAGCAGAGGAAGGAAGCTGAGGGCATTAATGCACCCGGGGGGGGATCTCTGCTTGCCAGACTCCTTCACCTGAGGAGCTGACACAAAGGACCTCTCTGTGGTGGTGTCTCCGTGGGCCCCAACCCTCCCAGGGCAGGATCAGAGCTGTGCTGGGAAGGCTAAGGAGAAATTCAGAGCATCCAAACCAGTCCTGGCTGGGATTAGACTCAAGCCCCTGCTTAAGCACTTTGTTTAATCAACATTGTTGGCATCTCTAGAGTGGGTTTAACTGAGATCTCCATCCCCAGGGGGACCTCCCTGCTTGTTTAACTGGGGATCTCCATCCCCCCAGGGACCTCCCTGCTTGTTTAACTGAGATCTCCATCCCCCCAGCGACCTCCCTGCTTGTTTAACTGGGGATCTCCATCCCCCAGGGACCTCCCTGCTTGTTTAACTGAGATCTCCATCCCCCCAGCGACCTCCCTGCTTGTTTAACTGGGGATCTCCATCCCCCCAGGGACCTCCCTGCTTGTTTAACTGAGATCTCCATCCCCCCAGGGACCTCCCTGCTTGTTTAACTGAGATCTCCATCCCCCCAGGGACCTCCCTGCTTGTTTAACTGAGATCTCCATCCCCCCAGGGACCTCCCTGCTTGTTTAACTGGGGATCTCCATCCCCAGGGGACTTCCCTGCTCTCTCCACCCCATGCAAGAGGCTCTGATGCACAGAAGGGTGCTGGGCTGTAGCTAAGTCTTTGGTTTCCTCTCTCTCAAGTCTCTGGTGACTGTGTGCAAGTGGTCCCCAGTCTCTCGTTGGTGTGTTCTGGTTGTTTTATATATTCCTCTGTTCTTTTCTCTCTCTCTCTCTCTCTCTTCCTTTCTCTTCTATGCTCTCCTCGTATCCCCCTCTCTCTCCCTGGTGCTGCCCTCTGAAGCCACTCCAACCCCAGGTACTGTACCAGCCGGAGGAGGTAACAGGCATGGGGCAAGGCTCCCTCCAGCTCTGCTCGCTCTAAGCATGCACTCCATTAACCCTTTCAATGGGAACAGCAAGTGGCAGGAGTCTAAATCGGGCACAGGAAGCCACATTAGGCAGAAATGAAGCTCCCCTCCCCCCCCCCCAAGGCAGCAGGAACAAGGGCAGACTCCACGGCGGGGGGGGGCTGCAAAGATCACAACCTCTCTGGGAAGGGCTTCACAGCCTCCTGATGACAGTGAGAGCCACCAACCACCACAGCTCCCACAGGCTCCAGGAGCAACAGAAGTCACACTCAGCTTGCCCCAAGAGGTTTTTCTGTAAGCTGGAGCCTGCTCAGAGCCACTTCAAAATGTGGTCATCACTGAGTAGTTTGGGGGTTCCCCCCCCCCTCCCCCCTTCCTTTTTGCCTTTCTCACCTCCACCATGAGAGAGAGAGAGAGGTTTGGGAGAGAGAGGTTTGGGAGAGAGAGGTTTGGGAGAGAGAGGTTTGGGAGAGAGAGGTTTGGGAGAGAGAGGTTTGGGAGAGAGTTTGGGAGAGAGAGGTTTGGGAGAGAGGTTTTGTGATCCCCAGTCCTCTCCCTTTCTAATCTCTGCCCTGCAAAACTCAGGCTATTTCCCAGCCAGCCCTAACTTGGCAGTGCCCATCCTACACCCATGCTCTGCCCTGTGGTATTTAAGCTGCATTTGGACACCCAGGAGCCTTGGGCTTGTTTGCTGTTGCTGCTGGAGCAGCTCTTCGCTTTGGCCATGCAGCTCTGGGCACCACAACAAACACACCCCTCCCACCCCCAGGGCTTTGGGTCAGGAGAATCCTTTTGCTCCTAGGTGCCCATTGAAAGGGTTAAGGACGACGTTTGTGCCCCAGCTGTGCATGTCTGCATGTGAGGCTACTGCTGGCTTTGCCCTCGGTTTGCACATCTCCACGGCAGGGTTGAGGCAGAGAGAAACCTTTCCCTGTGAGCAGGGTGTGGGGGGAGCAGCGTCTTGACCTGCTTTCGAGGAACCCCCTCCCCCGGACCCCCGGTGGCAGCCTTGCAAAGTCCAAAGCAGCACTTCTGGCCGCCCAGAGGGCCACCCACCCCTTCCAAAAGCTGCAAAGCTGCAGCTTCCCCACCCGTCCCAACCCCTTCCCCACCCGTCCCAACCCCTTCCCCACCCGTCCCAACCCCTTCCCCACCTCAGCCACCGTTCCAGCAGCAGGGCCGGCCCCGTGAGCAAGTGTGGGAGTTTCAACCCCCCCACAGCAAGCTCTGCAGGGGGCTGCTGCCAGCCCCAAACCCTCAGCCCAAATAGATTCTGTGCTCTGTTTTTCCACCCTCTGTGGGTCAGCTTCTGGCCTGGTGCCACCGGACTCATCTGCCCAGTGCCAAGGGCTCTGGAGGAGGCTGTGCTTTGCCTTTGCTGGGCAGGGCCCCGGGGCTGCTGAGGCTTCCCAGGGAGGAACAGCTGCTTAGGAAAGGCTTTTCCCAAGGGATCCAAGTGCAGGAGCTGCTCTCTGCACCTGTTGGGGGGTTTTTGTTTTGCTTTCCTACCTCGTCGATGTTTCTCTTCCTTTCCTTTTGTTGCACTGATGTCTCCCTAGCCAACCTTGGCTTGCTCCTTTCCTTTTCCCCCCTTCTAAATCCATCCCAATCTCTTTTTTCCCCCCTTCTAAATCCATCCCAATCTCTTTTTTTCCCCCTTCTAAATCCATCCCAATCTCTTTTTTCCCCCCTTCTAAATCCATCCCAATCTCTTCCCCCCCCCCCCCCCCGCTGTATTTTTCTCTTCCTAAGCAAATGAAAAGGAGGGGAACAGTTTGGTCTGCTTTGGGTTGGGGAGAGCCTGAAAAATGGGTGGAAGGCTTTGGGCTTAGAGGCTCTCTGTCCCCTGAGTCCAGGAGGGTGGTTTTGCTGCTCTGCCTCATGCTTCAGCCAAGGTTTAGCTTATCCAAAGGAATCCAGCTTTTCCTTGTGGGTCAGGGTCACCTCCTAAAGTGCTTGCCCGCTTGAGGTGGATATTGCTGGTGCTTGAGAGCACACTGGGGTCATAGACCAGTTTTGGTTGGGAAAGACCCTTAAGCTCATTGAGTCCAACCACCCTCTAGCTCTCCCAAGGCTGGGGCCGAATCATGGCCCTCAGCACCACATCTCTGCCTCTTTGAAACACCTCCAGGGAGCCCTGAGGAGCAGCCTGGGCAGCCTGTGCCAGGCTTTGAGACTCCTTTCAGGGGAGAAGTTTCTTCTAATGTCCAACCTGAACCTCCCCTGGTTCAGCTGGAGGCCATCTCTTAGAATTAGAATAGAATAGAATTCACCAGGCTGGAAAAGACCTTTGAGATCATCCTGTCCAACCTATCACCCAGCACCATCTGATCAACTCAACCCTGGCACCAAGGGCCTCATCCAGGCTCTTCCTAAGCACCTCCAGGGATGGTGACTCTACCCCCTCCCTGGGCAGCACATTCCCATGGCCAATCTCTCTCTCTGTGAAGAACTTCTTCCTCACCTCCAGCCTGAACCTCCCCTGGCACAGCTTGAGCCTGTGTCCTCTTGTTCTGGTGCTGCTTGCCTGGGAGAAGAGACCAACCTTGTCCTATCACTTCTTACTAGGGAGAAGAGACCAACCCCCACCTGACTCCAGCCTCCTTTATCCTTCCAGCATCATTTCAGTCACAGTTTCTCACACTGCTGGAAGCCAGATGGATTATTTGCCACTGGAAGGATAATTCTACCACAGCAGAGCCCGCTGCTCCCCCACCTCTTCATTTCTTGCCTTCTGCCAGGAGAAACAGTACAGGTCAAGGTGATGCCAGAGCTGAGAGAAGTCTAAGAGGTGGAGTAGTAGGTTGTTAGGTGTCTCCCAGGCTGGTGAGGAAGCTGAGTTGACATCAAAGCAGGGGAAGGTGTAGCAAGAGTCATAGAATCATGGGAAAGGCCTCTAAAGTCATCCAGCCCAACCAGCAACCCAGCACCTCCATGGCCACTCAACCCTGGCCCCAAGGGCCTTGGCCACACATCCTTGGCACCCCTCCAGGGATGGGGACTCCACCACCTCTCTGAGCAGCCTGCTCCAGTGCCTGACCCCTCTTGCAGTGCAGATCCAGCACAGATCCTCCTTTGTCTTGCTCTTGAGCTGGCTGCCAGCTCACCTCAGGACAGGGGCTGGGTGCAGGAGCTGGGGCTGTGCTGAGGGCTGTGCAGGGCCCAAGTGCAACCCTGCTTGACCTTGCTCAGCAGCTCCATCTCCGCTCCCTGCCCCAGATTCTGCTGGAGGTTTGTGGCTTCACAGCCAAGGCTGTGTGAAGTGGCAGGAAGAGGCTCTTGGCCAGGGGCTGCTGGCACTGAGGCAATATGAAAAGGTCCTTTTTCTGCTTCTGTGGTAGGTTTTTGCTCCCCACCCCCAGGGCTAACCTGACAGATGCAGGGTCAGAGCTGGTTTGTGGGTGGCTGAGGGCCTGGACCAGCTTGATGAAATCAAAGTGAAGTGCAGGAACTTTCCCTTAGGAGAGGCTTTACCTTTCCTAAGCCTGCACAAAGGGAGAGGTGAGATGGAAAAGAGAGGACATCTCCTTCGTGCTGTGAGTGGTGAAGCCAAGCTGGGGCTCAGGCTACCTGTGTGTGGGGAAGAAATTCAGCAGAGGATTGGTCTTAGACGTGAAGGGGACAAAAAAAAAAAAGGGGCGGGGGGGGAAAGGACTTTTCTCTGCTGCCTTCCTGTCTCCCCCTAATTAGAGAGGGGAGGAGAAGGATCCCATTGTTCATTTGAGAAAGGGGCAAGCAGCAGAACCAGAGAACTGCTGACACCCCACCCCCCACCCCCCCCCCTTTCAGAGGCTGCTCAGTCCCTTCCTTTCTCTCCCTTACAGCTCTCAGACTCCTCTCTTTGCCTTTTGGTAAAGGCTTTGCCGTTTCCTTCACTTGCCACAGAGAGGCCCAGAAAGGGAAACAACAACAAAGTAATGACGATATCATTACTGCTCTTGCTAATAACGACAATTAGCTCTCTGAAGATGCAGTTTGTTGATCACCCCAAGCCCTGCCCAAACCAACCCCCTCCCGTTTCCCCCAGCCTAATCACTTTGCAGGCACAGCCGAGGGGCGGGGCGGGGGAAGCAGTTGCTCCAGCCCTGCCACCAGGCCGACAGCATCTCTGAATAATTCAGGAGCAGCAGCAGGGCTGGGTTTTGTTTCCTGTGTTTCACCACCACCCAAAAGAAACCCCAAAGCCCCCCAACAAACGGCCCTGCAACGGTTCCCTGGATCGCTGCTCTGCTCAGCCCCCAAGCTCAAGAGGCTGCTCTTAGTTTCTTTGCTTTCACGGTTCTCCCTCTCAGGATTCCTTTCATGTCCTCGTTTGAGCCTCGCACAGGTTGTTTTTTTTTGGGGGTGGTGGGAGGGAGAAGGTTTAGGCTCCATTTGATGGTCCACAGGAGCCAGGCCGCCACAAAGGGCGCGGCAGAGCCTGCTGCAAGCGTCTTGCTCGTTACTTAAAGCCTCTTAATTGCCGCGGCCACATCCCCTTCCCATTAGCCCAGCCTGATCTCCTCCCCGCCGCGCCCCTTTGCTCTCCATTACCCGCAAGGATAATGCATCCTGCAGACGGCGAGAGCGATCTCTGCCTGGCAAGGAGGCGGGGCGGGGGGGCTGCTAATGAGCTGGATGCTCATTGGGATGCTTCCCGGAAGAGTGGGGCCGGGAGCAGCAGGGTGGGAACTGCTGCTGCTGCTTTTCCCTCTGGGGTGTCCTGCTTGGGCTGGCACCAGTTAGAGCCTGCTGGGAACAGTTGGGGGTTGGGGTGCAAGGGAAGTGGCAAATCTTTCTCTGCCCTGTCTCCTGCTTTCAGAGAGGGGAGGAGGAGGAATTTTTTCCTCCCTCCCCATCACACAAACATCAGAGGCTTGGTCCTGTACCTAAAAACTGAGGCAACTGTTGGCAGAGCCCTGGAAGCAAACATTTGGGTTTAGGGTGCTGGGGAAGTGGCAGCTCCTCCTCTGCCCTGTCTCCTGCTTTCAGAGAGGGGAGGAGGAGGAATTTTTTCCTCCCTTCCCATCACACAAACATCAGAGGCTTGGTCCTCTACCTAAACCTTGAGGCAACTGTTGGCAGAGCCCTGGAAGCAGGGAAATTAATCCTGCTGGAAACATTTGGGGTGCTGGGGAAGTGGCAGCTCCTCCTCTGCCCTGTCTCCTGCTTTCAGAGGGGGGGGGAGGAGGAATTTTTTCCTCCCTCCCCATCACACAACTATCAGAGGCTTGGTCCTCTACCTTCAAACTGAGGCAACTGTTGGCAGAGCCCTGGAAGCAGGGAAATTAATCCTGCTGCTCTCCAGAGCTCAGAAAGCTTCCAGCTGATGAGTTCTTGCAGCCACGTTTGCAGAGGGGGTGTGTGTGTGTGACTTCTAGGTGCTCCAAGTGCCAGCCTGGGCCTCCAGCCCCCCACTCAGCCTCCCCTTTTTTTTTTTTTTGCTGCCAGGAGCAGGGATCTGTCTCTCCCTTCATTAGCCCTGACAGGGTGGGCAGCAAGCAGGGGCCCCCAGGCCCAGGCTGCTCCCCCAGCCCGTGGTGGGGTCCCCTTGCCTTTGAGGATGCTGAAGTGCTCTGATCTCTGGCAAAGCCATCCTCTGCCTCCTCCCCCCGCCTGAAAGCTGCTCTCATTAGGGATGGATTTCAAAGCCTGGAAACTGCCCCTTATCTTCTCCCCCCCCAAACCTCCCAGCTGAGCTTTTCTCCTGCCTCTATCTCACGTTTGAACACAAATGAGGCTGTAGCTTTGAATCCCAGGACAGCTTAGGGCAAAATCCCCTCTGTGGCTGCAGCTCTGCCTTCCCACTGCCTGGTCCCATCCTGTAGCCCATGGATGCTCTTCCCCCTCCTCCCCTCTCTGAGCTACTGCTTTCCAGAGTCCCTTGCTCCCATTTTTTAACCTGTTCTTAGTCCTGTCAGGATCTTTTTCTTATCCCCAGTGTCCTCCTCCATGCCAGGATCATTTTTAGCCCGGGTGCCAACACTCCCTCCTCAACCCCAGGGTCATTTTTACCTCCCTTCTCCTTCATCTCACCCAGGGACCTGCTCAGGAGTGATCCCACATTCTCCTGATGCAAAGTGATGCCCTGCTCTTGGGGATCACTTCCACTAGAGTGCTGGTGCTGGCTGGGCAAATCCTGCCTGGCATCCCTGCCAGCCAGAGCTGAGCTGCAGAGCTGCTCAGGGCAGCATCCAGGAGGGTCCTGGCACTGCAGCTTCCCCCTGTGCCTGCATGCAATACATGGAGCTGATATCCTGCACAAGCTTTGCCTTATCCCAGCTGATCTCTTCCTATCTAGGGTCTAGAGGGGCATTAAGGCCCAATCCCTCCTCCTGCTAAAGCCCCCAGAGCAGGGCCGGGTGGTGCAGGCAGCGCTCCAAGGTGCTGTGTGGGAGCAGCGCCGTGCAGAGACACCTAACAGGCCTGGGAGCTGTGGGTTTGCTTCCCCCAGCTCCTGCCTTTCTGAAAGGGACTTTGAGGCTTCTGGGATCCCATGTTTTTCCCTTAGAGGGGAGCCAGGGAGTCCCAGGGGAGAGGCAGAGGCTGCGTTAGCTGACAGCAAGTGCCTGTGGAGCTCTCTGGCTGGAGTGAGGAGCTGCAGCTCCATCTGGTTAATGGCGACATTAACCTGGTGCCCCTCATCTCTTAACCCTCCACACCCCCTCTCTGAATCAGCAGAGCCGACGTTAAGCCTTCTCAACCCGACAAAAGCTTTTGTCCCAGCAAAGCCCTTGATCGGGGACTGGGTGAAAGAGAAGCAGAACCACTCCCCCCGCCCACACCCCCTTGCAGGTCAGGTTGGAGAGGGCTTCACCACCCTCTGAGGACAAAGCTGTGCCGTTTCCTACCTGGGTTGGGGTCCCCTCCCTGTCACCAGCATCCCTGCTGCCCCCCCCCCCCCCCTCACCCAGCCGTGGGGGGCTGGGGGCCGCGTGGGGTGGTTGCTTTCTGCGGGGGGGCTGCACTGCTGCATGAGGTTGGCTGTGCTGCTGTGTGCTGGAGGGGAGCTGCTGCTGCCCAGGCAGCCCTTGGGCTGGGAGTCTGGGGCTGTGCTGGTAACTGTGGTTCTCTTACAGCTGAGTGACCTACTGCTCCTCTCTGCCTTTGGATCTCTGGCAGGGCCGAGGGCTCAGGGGGCTGGGCATCCCTTGGGGGGACTTGGTGGGAAGCAAAGCCCTGGCTTGCTTCTGGGACACCTGCTCAGGTGCTTTCCTCCAGCCCTTCTGGTTTGTGGGTGAGGTTTTAGAGAGCTGGCCTCCTTTGCCTGCCAGGGGGGATTTGGAGAGCCCTTGATCAGGAGTCAGAGGAAAGCAAACCCAGCTGAGTGCCAGCAGCCCAGAGCAGACCTGCTGCTTTCCCTTAGGTGCCTCCAGCTGCCTGTGCTGCTGGCAGCTTTGCAGAGCCAAGCCCTCTCCCCTTCGGTGGGGCTCAGGACCCTCTCAGCCCTGCTGGGGGGGCTGTGTGTGAAGTGCACATTTACCTCTTGGCTCTGGCAGCACAGCACAGGGCAAGGGATGGATTGGGGCTGCTTAGGAAACAAATTGCTCAGCCTTTCCCCCTGGATGGCCTGGGGTGGGCCAGGCCCTTTCTCCCCTTTAAATGGGAATGGTGAGGGGCAGTGATGGCAAAGGCTTCATCCCTCTCTCACCCACCTGCTGAAGTCCACACTGATGCTAAAGCAGCTCCATCAGCCAGCTGTGGCAGTAGGACAGAGACAAAGCAGGAAGGAAACAGCCCAGAGGCTGCAGGCTGAGCTGGCAGCTCAGAACTCAGAGAGTCACAGAACTGGTTTGGTTGGAAGAGACCTCTAAGGGCATTGAGTCCAACCAGCAACCCAACCCCCACCATGGCCACCAAACCCTGGCCCCAGGTGCCATGGCCACACCTTTCTTGAGCCCCTCCAGGGCTGAGGACTCCACCACCTCCCTGGGCAGCCTCTGCCACTCCCTGACCACTCTTGGGGGAAAGAAGTTTCCCCTAATCTGCAGCCTTACACCTGGGGCTGCTGGGCCCAGGGCAAGTGGGATGATTCCACATCCTGTTTCTCATTTCAGGGAGCACTGAGTGCTCTCTGCACAGGCTGGGGAGGATGGTTTGAGGACAGCCTATCCTGGACACCCCCTCCCCCCAACGCCCCTCCCTTTCCTCCTGCTCTGCCCTCCCTGTGATTTAACCCCAGGGCTTGGGGGCAGCACCAGCAGAGCAAAGGCAGAAGAGAAGCAGATCGCTCAGCCCTGGCGAAGGGCTGCAGCCCTGGGTGCATGCAGTGGGTGCATGGGGGCAGCCCCCGCTTGCCACCCCTCTTTGCCCCCTGCATTGCTCCCTGCCCCTTGGCTGGGCCTGGGCCTGTGCTCAGTGGGGGATGGGGAAGCTGGCTCAGCCTCGCGTTTCCCGGTGCCGTCCGCTGCCTCCCTCCCCGGTGCCCCTCGCCGCCGTGCCACCCTGCTCAGCTCCCCCTCGTGTGCCTGTGCCTGGGGGAGGGGGAGGGCAACCCCCCCCAGGAGCCATCAGCTCATCTAAGAAGCCAGTCTCTCCCTCTCCCAGCTGCAACTGAGCCACCTCCAACTACAGTCGCTCTAACCAGTACTACAACCACCCCAACTACCACCACCGACACAACTACCACAACTACTGACACTACTACTCCTCCTCCTCCTCCTCCTGCCACCACAACTACTACTACTACCACCACCACCACTCCAGCTGCCACCACTCTACCTGCCACCACCGTCGCAAGCACCACAGCAGCCACCGAGAGGGCTCCAGCAGCCACCACAAAGCAGGAGTTGGGTACTGAGCTTTCCTTTACCTCTAACCCCCCACCCCCACCCCACTGGGACCTCCCCCCAACACCTCCCCCAAGAGAGAGGGCTGAGAACGGGCACAGGCACAGCTGGAGGCATCCCACGCCCCGGGGCAGGGCTGTGGGAGGAGCTGGAGATGGCACAAGTGGCTCCTGGCAGTCTGGGCAGCTCTGTGCCCCCCTCCTGGTCTCCAGCCTCAGGGCTAAGGCAGCCCTCCCCAGGGGGGTTGTGGTGCGTGAGGGGAGCGTTGGTGTTGGGGAAAGGAGGCTGGAAGGCCCTAGCAGAAGCTCTCAGAAGTGTTGTCTGGTGTCTTCTTGCCACGAACAAGAGGTCCTGTGGCTCTTGGAGGGGAAGTCACCTCACCTCTAGCACCTCAGCTGCTAGCTCAGAGCCCTGCCAGCAGCCGTCCTGCTCTCCGGGTTTGTGCTCCTGCTCGTTGCCCACAGGAGAGCTGGGAAGGGCTTTGAGATGCCACCCCAGCCTGGAGCCAGGCACTGCTCAGGTCGAGACACGCCTGTGCAGCAGGAGGATCAGACTCTTGGCTGGGTGGAGGCACTTTCCCCACCAGAGGGATGTATCTTGCCCTTCAGCTGCTGCTCCTCAGGCTATCTGCCGTTAATCAATAGTTAGGGGGAGTTGTAGTCAGGTTAGTGATAGATAAACCAAGCCAAGTGCAGAAGGAAGGGCAGCCTGAGGAGTTCAGCTGCTTGCCTGGCCAGGAGGCACCCCCAAAACGCCAATGCAGGAGCTGCAGAGGCTTTTGAGCTCTTCAGAGAGGCAGAAGGGAAAGAGGAGTCACAATGAATAATAGTAGCAATGATAACTAGCAAAGGTGGCATCCACCCCACCCCCCGGGGCTGGATCCCACCCCACCCCCCGGGGCTGGATCCCACCCCACCCCCGGGGCTGGATCCCACCCCCCCCCCCGGCTGGATCCCACCCCACTCTACTTCACCCCAGGGGCCGGATCCAAGCTGTTCCAACCCCTTCCTTCCTACTTCTGCCACAAGATCAGCTAAAGATGGTTACAAAGCCCACCAAAAAGTGATGCTGGGGCAGGGGGGAGGGGTGGGGGCTGCCTCCCCCTGGTGCTCTGCACTAACCCAGCAAATCAGCAGCACTGTTCCTGCTCTGCACTGATGAAAGATGCAGACCTGAGCTGGGAAACATGAATCTGTGTCCCTGCCAGCGGCAGGCAGCACACACAGAGCCCAGCCCACCCCAGCTGTGCTGTGCAGGTCCCAGATCCATAGAACAGGTCGGGTTGGAAGGGACCTTGGAGATCATCCAGTCCGTGGGGAGCACCCAGAGAGCTGCATGCCCAGAAAGGCAGCTTCAGAGGTGCTGCAGGGAGCAGGGCTGCAGCTCCAGCCCTGAACACAAGGTCTCAGAGGGGAAGCAAGGGTTGCTGGAAGTGCCTAGGTGGGGAAGGGCTGCTGATTGACAAGAGGCAAGGCAGGGGTGAGGTGCGTGGTGCTGCAGAGCAGAAGAGGAGCCAGGAGAGGAGCCAGGCGTGTCCCCAAGCACCCTGGGGACATGGGGGAAGAGGCTGAGCCCTAATGCAGGCAGACAGGGCAGTGGCTTGGCAGCACAGCTTGTGTTTGGAGCAGGGATTCTAGGTCATGTCCCCAGCCCCACAGCTTCAGGTCCTTCCAGCTCCCTAAAAGCCATCCAGAGGCTCGCAGTCGCTCGTCTGCGTTGCATCAACCCCAAACCTGAGCTGCACCCTGAAGGCAACCACCCTCAGCAGAAGCCTAAACCCGAGGAGTGACTGCTCTGACGGCACTCAGCACACACCAGGGGAGAGGATTAGCTCTGCTCCAGCAGGAATGGAGCTGCTCTGCTCTCCAGAGCCACGTCGAGAGCCCTTAACTTCAAAATCAGCCTCGAGTGACTCCATTGCCCCACTGGCTGGCTGCAGCCCCAGCAGGGTGAGGGTTTTCCCTCCCACTCTCCCCTTCCCAGTCGTGCCACCGAGTCCCTGTGCACTCAGGCACGCGTCTCCCCCTGCTCCTTTGGGCGCTGGCTCAGTCAGGAGAGTTCCCTGCTGCCTGAAACCCTCAGGGAATCGCCACAGAAGCCTTCAAACTCCAAAGAGAAGCTGAGTGCAGCTGGACTTTGAGCAGCAGCACCCAGAGAGCTTCTGCTCCCAGGCTTGGGACCGTAGGACTGACCACAGAATCATCCAATCCAAGCAGCAGCCCAACTCCTGCAGGGCCACCAAACCTCGGCCCCAGGTGCCATGGCCACACAGTTGTTGAATGCCTCCAGGGATGGGCACTCCACCCCCACCCCGGGCAGCCTCTTCCAGACCACTCTTGCAGCAAAGAAACTGTTCCTAATCTCCAGCCTAACCCTCCCCTGGTGCACCTTGAGGCCGTTTCCTCTTGCCCTATCAGTTGATATTAGGGAGAAGAGAGCAATCCATACCACGCTGCGACCTCTGTTCAGGTAGAGGACCATAGAATGGCTCAGGCTGGGAGGGACCTCAGAGATCATCTGCTCCAATCTCCCTGCCATGGGCAGGGACACCTCTCAGCTAGACTCAGCTGCTCAACCTCATCCAGCCTGGCCTTGGGCACCCCAGGAGGGAGGCAGCCACAGCCTCCCCTGTGCCAGAGCCTCACCACCCTCCTACTGAAGAACTTCTTCCTCAGGTCCAGTTGAACCCTGCTCTCCATCAGCTTCCAACCATTCCCCCTCCTCCTTTGGCCAGACACAAGGTCTGCCCTCAGCCTCCTCTTCTCCACCCATGGACTTTCCCCCTCCCCTCAAAAAAACAGGTTGAAATTAAGGCTCTTGAAAGGAAGAAGTTCATCCTCAGCCACACTTTAGGTTGAGTTCAAACCATTAACATCATTTCCCCTCCCTCTCCTCCTCCCCCACCACCAGATGCTAGCTGAGGTCTCACTGGTGTGTCACCCAAAAATACTAACTCCTCTTCTAACCTGTCCACCAGCCACCAATGGATCATCCATATGGGACATAAGAGCTATGGCTAATAGTAACTGGGCAAACATCACCTGGAGCCACAATTACTCGGCAGGAACTGACTTTGTGGTTAAGTATATCACCAGTAAGCATCAGATCGCGTGGGGACTCTACAGGGTGGTGATGCCATTAGAGATCCTGCCAGCTCCCAGGGTTGCAACCTGCTAGCCTGTGTGTGTGTGTGAAGGGTGCCAGGAGGAGGCTGGGAGAGCAGGCTGTGGGCATGGCTGGTTGGGAGCTAAGCCTGGTGACTCGCAAGCGGCTGCCACCCTTGGCTCCGGGAGGTGTTTGTGACGGGGCTGGGAGCTGCTCCTTGTGTGCAACAAGCCTTAAATATCTACATGTGTGTGAAGGGGGGGGGGGGGGAAGGAAGGCCTGAAAGGGAAGCCAAATGCAATTGCACAAACTGGAGAGCAGCTCGAAACACCTTTGAAGGTGGCTCCTTGAACCTGGAGTTGGCAGAATCCTCTATGACCCCAAACCTCCTGTCGTATCGGACATCCTTGTCTCTTACAGCTGTAAGGCTCGGATTGGCAACTCAAAGCCACTATCTCTGGGTTTAGGACTGGCTTAGGAAGAGCTTTACACGTTGCTTGGGGTTGCTCTTTTTGTTGTGGTGGCTTTCTGGTTCTTCATGGCCAGGCAGTGAGGGCTACTGCTTACCTCCGACTGTTTCCCGGCCTTACGGGCTGCGAATCTTCAGCTGCCCTTTAAAAACAAACCAGCCAGGCACAGTCTCTGCCAGCAAAGTCTTCAGCTGGCATTTCAAACAGAGCAGCTAGGCACAGTCCCTGCCAGCAGAGCCCTCCTGGTGGTTTAGGACATCGCTGAAGCGATGACCTTGCTCTCTCCTCGACACCAGCGCGGAGCCGCTGCCTGGTCTCGCTCCGCAGCCCGCAGGGTTGGGCTCTGCTCAGCCTTCCCCTTTTTAACTGCTTCCCATAATTCAGGGTAATGCAGCAGCTTTCCAAGCATCCCAGCTCCCAAAACACCCACTGCCAGCCCTGGGGGTTTTTTCCACCCCAATCAGTGGGAAGCACAAAGCCCAAGTGCTGTGCTTGGGATGGGGCTGCATCGGCAGCGCCTTGGAATCCTCTTGTCGCCAGCACCTTGGGATCCCCTTACCAGCAATACCTTGGGGTCTCCTTACTAGTAGCACCTTGGGATCCCCTTAGCAGCAGCACCTTGGGATCCCCTTAGCAGCAGCACCTTGGGATCCTCATTATCAGGCTCTGGCTGAGAGGGAGGCAATCTCCAGCTCTCAACCCTTCCCCTACAGCCCGTGGCCCTCCTCCCTTCCTGGAGGTGACTGAAGCAAGCAGCACAATTGTGGCCTCCAAACGACTTTTCTCCTTCCCCACAGCACTGCTGAGCTGGGAGGTGCACACCCCCAGAGCCACAAATCAAAGCCCCCACTGGAGCCTTTCTTACAACTCAGTGATTTGATGCTCAGCATTAAGCTCATCAGCAAATGCTTCCCAGCACAGTGCAGAGAACAGGGCAGCCTTGGAGAGAGCAGCCCAGGAGCTTCCCTCCTTGATTGAAGGGCTGAACTCCTCTCACCCCCAAAGAAGCCAGCTGCTGGCTGGGGCAAGCAGCCTCACAGCACTCTTCATGCAACACCCAGCTCCTTCAGAGCCTCTTGAGCCCACCAGCAAAACTGGTGCTCAGCAGCACAAGAATTGGCTCCTCCACCGAGCCACACAGCACCAAAAGCACAAGAGCTGGCTCCTGAAGCACCTTCATCCAGCTGAGCAGCACCAGGCAAAGCTCAGACCTCTTGAGGCCACTACCCAACTGCTCAGACCCGAGGCTGGGCAGACAAAGAACCTTTCTGCCAGGTCTTAAGAGCAGGCAGAGCTGTGGAGAGCTGTGAGCACTTTTCCCAGCATGACAAGCAGGGATGCAGCAAAGCCCTCCCTGTGTTCCTGCCCCTCTGGTTTTCATAGAGCTGCAGAATCCTTTTGGTTGGAAAAGGCCTCTCAGACCATCAGCTCCAACCATCTCCTCCTGCCCTCAGCGAGCAATAACCACCTAGAGCTGTTTTGGCTGGGAAAGCTCTCTGAGACCCCCAACTCCAACCATCAGCCCACCACGGCCACCGAACCACATCCCCAAGTGCACTTCTTGAGCACCTCCAGGGGTGGTGACTCCACCACCTCCCTGGGTAACCTCTTCCAGTGCCCAACCTCTCTTCCCCTACCCACCAAGCCGCTCCTCGGCCGTGGTCTCTCTGCTCGGCGTCCAGGGCCAGCAGCAGGCAGGGTGGCAGCAGGGTAAGCTGTGGGAGCCACCCCCGAGGCCTGGGCTGGGTTTGATGTGCGGTTTCTGTTTCTCAGGTAACAAGACAGAGAGATCAATCCCTGTTAAAGCTCAGACCCCTTCCTCTGTGCAGCTGGCGGATCTGACGCCGGGGATGATGTACAAGCTGTGGGTGTTCCCCATATGGTCTAGCCCCAGCGAGCACTCGTACATCACCTTTACCACCAGCTCAGGTGAGACAGCTCCAGCCCCACCAGGGGCTGCCCTTCCCCAGCATGTCACATCCGTCCCCACCGCTGCCATCCGGGTGGTGGAGGGGAGGTGGCTTTGGCTGCATGGAACCGTCCTCATCCTGCCCCCAGCGCCGCCCGGCAGCTCCTTCTGCCATCCCCTTGCGTCGCCTCCGCGGTGTAGGAGGGGGATGGAAGACGCCTTTGAAGGGAAGGTGGAGAACCTGCTGGCGGCGTCCTGTGGCTCTGCCTGAAGCCCTGCCCTGGTGCGTCTGCTGTCCCCAGACGCGTGGTGCTGCTGGAGGGCAGGGGGTGGCTTCGGCCCCCGGTTGTGCCAGTGGGGCAAGAGGGGGAGATGCTCCGGCTGGGATGCAGGCGAGGGGCAGGAATGCGATGGGGGAGATGGGGCTTGGAGAAGACCTTGGCCAGAGTCATGTGTGGCATAGAACCAGAGAAGGGCCTGAGCTGATTTTGCAGCCCAGGCTCCCTCCAGAGCAGCTCCAGCTGCGATGGTGCAACCCCAGTTCAATGCCTGGGCTCTCCCCTGGCTGAGAAATCCCCACAGCTCCCCCACACCATGCAGCTTGGCTCTCTGGATAACTATTTCCCCACCTGGACCCGTCTCTTCTTACCTGCTTTTCATCCACTTTGGGGTCTGGAGGGAGAGGGGGGCAGGGGGTCATTAGAAAGAGGAGAAGAAGGGGGGGGGGGGGTGTGAGGAAAGCACAAAGTCCTTGCCAGATGGATGCTGGCAGCCTGGGCAGATCTATTTTCTGTAACTGAGGGATTGCTCCTGATTGAGACTAAAGGATGGGACCACTTCTGTCCCTGTGGCAGAGGCCAGCTGGGGACCTGAGCCCTGTGGGATGCAGAGAGCTATCACCATCCCTGGCTGGATCCTGCTGCCACAAGCCTCTGGCCCCTGCTGACAATCATCTGCCACCAGAAATGCTTTGGCCAAAAGAAGAACTCCCAGCTCAGGCTGGTTGCTTTGGGTTTTGGTTGCTGTTTTGGAAGGTTTCTTCAGTTGGGGGCTGGATAAATCCCTGCAGGGCACTGCCCTCCGACTCTGCCTCCCCTTGACTGACAGCTGCCACCACCCAACAGAGCTCCTCCCAGCACTGCAACCCGAAAACTCCAGCTAGCAGCTCCACAGAGGGAGGGGGCTCCTAAATTTCAAATCAGCAACAAACTTCCCAACCTCCAGGGGCACAGGGAGGAGGAGCAGGCAGGGCTGGAGCCAGGGAGCCTTTGCAGACCCGACAGCCTGCTTGAAGCAGACCTGTGGGTGGCACAGGGTCAGCTCTGCTCCTGCCAGATCATCTCTGGCCACAGGGAACCTTTCTCTTTCTTTCCCCCCTGCCACAAGGTTGTAATTAGTTCTCAGAAGCCACTTGCAGCTGCATTTCAGCTCAGCAGCTGCTCAGTGACCCAGCTGCCTGCCACCATCTCCCCTTGCCTTGCATTAAAGCAAATCAAAGCATCCTCCCTGACAGCCACCACCTCCAATCTCCTCCTCCTCAATGCTGCTCTGACACTCCCTCCTTTACTCCAGCCACCAGCTTGCTGCCACTCGAACTTTGTCACCAGGGCTTGCCTTTTATTTTGGGGGGATAGGGGGAAGGGTTACACCTCTGCCTTGGCAGTGCCACCCTCCTGCTGCAAGATCTCCTGGTCCCTTGGTGCTCAAATTCCTCCCTCCCTCCACGACTCAGCTCAAGGCTGAGGTGGGCATCCACCTCCCCTTTCAGGCTGCTCTGGTGGTTTAGCACTTTAAAGGTTCCCCCTTCAGGACTGATTCCTGCAGGATCTCCACCCTATCAGCACTGGCAGTGGTGGGCACAAAGCCACCCCTCAGGCTGCTCTGGCATTTTGTATTTAGAAGACCTCCCCCTTAGGACTGGCTTCTGGAGGACCCCCAACCCTACCGCCCTGCTGACATGGTGAGCACCAACCCACCCCTCAGGCTGCTCTGGCATTTTATACTGTCAAGACCTCCCAACACTGATTTCAGGCTGCTCTGGCATTTGGTACTTTGAAGACCCCTTTAGGACTCATTCCTGGACTCACCACTGCCAACGTGGTGGGCACCAACCCACCTCTGAGGCTGTTCTGGCATTTTATACTTTCAAGACCCCCTAAGCACTGATTTCAGGCTGCTCTGGCACCTTATACTTTCAAGACCCTCTTAGGGCTCATTGCTGGAGGATCTCCACCCCATCACCACTGTCAATACAGTGGGCACCAACCCACCTCTGAGGCTGCTCTGGCACTTGGTACATTGAAGACCCCCTTAGCACTGATTCCAGGCTGCTCTGGCATTTTACACTTTGAGGAACCCCTTTCCCCCTCCCTTAGCACTGGTTTCTGCAGCTCACACAACCTTTTCCCGTGTCAAAGCCTTCCAGTAAAGCTTTCTCCCCCTTTCCTCCCCCAGCACTCAGCTAATTGAATTCTCAGCTCCACTCAGGTTCAGCCTCACTCTCCCCATTATAAGAAGTGCATCTTGCAGGACTCCAGAGCTCAGGTTGTACTAAAGGTAAATATTAAATGTGGCAGCATTAGAGGGAAAAGCATCAAGAGGGACCCAAGGCACCACCAGGAAGCTGCTTCCAGGTTCCTCAGTGCTGCTCAGGCTCAGAGCATTCAGGGTCCCCCCAGGAGCTGTTCAGCAGCTGCTGCTTTTTTCTTGTCCTCCTCTTTCATCTGAGCTTCCTTCTCGTGGTTTGGTTGCAATTACCTGCTGGCAGCGTGGCTTAGGCTTCATCCTAAAGCAAGCACCTCGCAGAGTGATAAGGGCTGGAAGGACCTCTGGAGATCATCCAGTCCAAGCCCCCTGTGCTCCAGCAGGGCACCCACAGCAGCTTGCCCAGCAGCACAGTGCCCGGGGAGGGGTTGGAAGCTCTGCAGAGACTCCACAACCTCTCTGGGCAGCCAGCTCCAGGGCTCTACCACCCTTAAAGGAGTTCCTCCTCGCGTTCAGATGGAACTTTCTGTGTTCAAGTTTGTGCTCATTGCCCCTTGTCCTGTCCCTGGGCACCACTGAACAAAGCCAGGCCCCATCCTCCTGCCACCTGCCCTTTAAAGTATTGATCAGCATTGATCAGATCCCCCTCAACCTTCTCCAGGCTAAGAAGCCCCAAGCCCCTTTCCTCATCACAGAGACATTCCAGGCCCCTCAGCATCTCTTCTCTTCCATGCTGATGGACAAAGTAGATTCTCAGAGCCCCAGAGTGCTGGGGGTTAGGAAAAGGCACAGCCTGAGACTACCACATTGACCAACTCAACCTATTTCCAACCTTTTTGCCCAAGAGCCTCTCATCCTGATGCAGTTAGAGAGGGTCAGCTTTTCGGGCTTCCTTTGTAAGAACCAACTTGGGGTTGGTCCCCTGGGCACCACAAAACAACAGAGAGATGTTCCTGGTGCTGCCCTGCCCCTGCCAGGCAAATCCCTGCTGAATCCCAGTCCAACCCCAGTCAGCTCACATCTGCCAGGCTCCTGCCAGGAGCCACCTCTGTGTTTGCACTGCAGGCTGCTTAAATTTAGCCCCCACCCCCACCCCTGCCTTGCTGAAGGTTATTTTCTCCTCTGGCTCTGCCTTGCTGAGTACCAAGAGCCTGTCAATGAGAGCCAGAAAATGGCAGCTAGATGCTATTTATAGGCTGTGGATTTGTCTTGTCTGACCCTGGATGGGAGCAGCAAACAAGGAGTTCGAGGACGTGAGGGAGGACATGGGCAGTGGGAGCTGGCTGAGGAACAGGACAATTCCTTGCTCAGTGTTGATCACAGCCTTGTGTGGGTGCTGGAAGGAACAGCTTGCCCTAGGAGAAAAGCCTTTCCAGTGCCATGTCAGCTCTCCAGCTGGCATGCCTCAAAGAGCTCCTCCCAGCCCTCTGTCCCTGCTTGTGCGTTGGCCAAGTCTTGGTGGGCTTCCCCACGTCCCTTCTCTCAGCTCTGGAGACTCCTGTGGCCACCCAAAGGCAGCAGAACCCCCCGGGGGGAGCGGCAGCAGAGCTGCTGCCCATCCTCCCTGCAGCTTGGGCAAGGTTATCCCCCAGGATTCAGGTTTCTCCCAGCTCAGTGAGCCCCTGAGGTGCTCCCCAGTCTCGCTGGGACACAGGACAGCAGGCACTGGAGCCACCTGGGCAGAGTTCTCTGGGCCCTTGTCACTTGCAGGGCAGTCAGTGAAAGGTAAATCTGTTGCCCAGCTGCTTCTGCCCTTATTTGCAGCTCTCTCTGCTCCGTGTGAGCTTTTCCTTTACCTTGTGGCCCTTTGCTGTCTGCAGCTCCTGCTTAAACCGTGGAGTTGACCTCCCAACCACCAGAGGAAAGAAAGAAAAGCCACAGATCCCCTCTGCTAGGCTCTGGGAGAACTTGGTCAACCTCCCCACACACACACACACACCAACACAGCACTAAAAGTAGTCCCTAAGCTGGTGGACTGTGCCTGAATTCATCTCTTTCCCTCTTTGCCTGTGGTCTGTCCCTTACAGGATGATTTTTCTTGTGTGTGTTTCACCCCCTCCCCCCTCCCCCTCCCCTAATTTTCCTCCCAGCTTACACCAAGAACCAGGTGGACATCGCCACTCAGGGCTGGTTCATTGGGCTGATGTGTGCCATTGCTCTCCTGGTCCTCATCCTGCTGATCGTTTGCTTCATTAAGAGGAGCCGAGGTGGGAAATACCCAGGTAAGAGCAATTGTCGGGGCTTCAAAAGAGCTCCAAGCTTCCTGGGCGGGGTGCTAATCACATTCGATTGTCCTCAGGGAGGTGCTTGAGATTCCCAAGGGCTTTGCCTTTCGTTCTCTCTCTGTTTTGGGAACACATTCCCCGGCGGGAGGCTTTTCAGCTCAATTAAAGGCTCGGGTGAGGAGGGCTCTGTGCCCTGCAGGCTGCGGAGCTGGACGCTCCCAGCTTCTGCTGCGCGAATTTGCTTCTCCTGATCAGGAAAAGGCTCTTCCCAGGCCAAAAAAAAAACCCCAAACAACACCAAGAAATCTCATTAATTTCTTTGTGCAAAGCCAAGATAAGGGCTGAAAAAAAGAAAGGAGAATTCTTTCCCGGGAGGGTGCTGAGGCACTGCAACAGGTT
The DNA here is from genome assembly GCA_033816785.1 of Picus viridis. NCBI lineage: Eukaryota > Metazoa > Chordata > Aves > Piciformes > Picidae > Picus > Picus viridis. Next base: position 1,859,069 of record CM066602.1, read on the forward strand.
GCCCAGGGAGGTGAGGGATGCCTCCTCCCCAAAGCCAGGCTGGATATGAGGCCTTGAGCGACCTGGGCTGGTGGGAGGTGTCCCTGCCCATGGCAGGGAGGTTGGAACTGAGCTTTGAGGTTCCTTCCAGCCCAAACCATTCTATGAACCTATGAAGGTTCCTCCCTCGCTGCATCCTCTCTCGAGAGCCGGACTGCCCACGCCCTCCCACCACCTTTGGAAGCCTTCTGGAAGGCCTCCTGGGTGCCTGTTTCCTACCAAGCCAAAAGGGAAGCTCCACTTCCCCCTGCAGGGGTGTCCCAAAGCCTCCACACCAGCTGCCCCGTGCTGCCTTGTCAAGCTTTGGTCGTCGGCGCCGCTTTGTAACGCGGAGCCCTGGGGCTGTGCTCCTTTGCAGTGCGAGACAACAAGGATGAGCATCTAAACCCCGAGGACAAGAACGTGGAAGACGGCTCCTTCGACTACAGGTAGCTTCCATTGGCATGTCTGCCCCCCAAGCCTCCACGGCTCCCCCCAGCTCCCCCTCCCCCCATCACAGCCCCCCCCCCGCTCCCCCCTCCGCGGCGCCACACAGCCTCCCGAACGGTTTCTCCCTCCTGCCCTCTGCAAGTTCCTCCACCAAAGGAAACCTTTCCTGCCTAAAAGCCTGGGAGGAAGCTGCTGAGATCCCCTCCTTTCTCTGGAGGATCAGCCCAGGGTCAGGGACTGGCCTCAGCTCTCACCAGGTGCAGATCAACCTTAGACTCCTTGAAGCAGCCTCTTCCAGGGGTATCCCCCCCCCCCCCCGGAACTCAGCTTCTCTCCTAGCTGGGAGGGAGATCCAGGGGAGATGTGCCCAAAGCTATGTCTGGATCAGCCCCAGGAGCATGCAGAGCTGCTGCTGTGGGGATCTGCCTGCATTCCAGCCAAGCTTTTCTGTCAGGAAAAGGCCTTTCCTAAGGAAAAGTCCTTCCTGTGAAGGTATCAGAGCCCTGCAGCAGGCTGCCCAGAGAGGTTGTGGAGTCTCCCTCTCTGCAGAGCTTCCAACCCCCCCAGCCGCCATGCTCCTGGGCAAGCTGCTGTGGGTGCCCTGCTGGAGCAGGGGGCTTGGACTTGGACTGGATGATCTCCAGAGGTCCCTTCCTAGCTCCACCACGCTGGGATGCTGTGAGGTCCCCAGGCAAGCCTTACCAAACGGCCTCCCAGGGCTGCAGCAGAGCCTAGCAGAGTCAGGTCCTGCTTAAAACCACTTGGATCAGCCCCACCTGCCCTCAGCTCCCTTCACACCTCCTTTTGGGGAGCAGCAGCCCCCTTTCTCACTCCAGGAGGAGTCCCAGGCTATTTCAGGAAGGGACAGGCAGCGTCCCCAGCCTGCTCACGTGCCATGCAGCAGCCACAGCTCTGCAGCTGCCGGCGGCTGCCCCCGAGGAGCAGGAGCCGGTGTCAGCTCCCATTGCATTGCCCACACTTGACAGGTGACAAGGGGGAGCTGCAGCAGGCCCAAGCTCGCCCTCTGAGCACCTACATTCTTTAAAAGCAGTCAAACCCACCTTTCCAGCTGAGCTGGAGCCAAAGCCCGAGCCAGCTGAGCAGGAAGTTTTGATCCTGGCTTCAGAACCAGAGGTTAATTAAACCTCAGCTCCTTCCCAGTGCTGCCAGCCCCAGGAATGGAGGTAACAAAGATCAGGAGAAGTTTAGTTCTGGTTCAGTAAAGGATGTGACAAAACACACACACAGTGCCACCAAGGGCTTTAGAGGGAGCAAAGTGAATACATCTGCCAGCACACAGCTGATAAAGGGGAGCAGAACTACTCCAGGCCTGGAGACCATCACCTTGATGTGGTTAGCAGGGTGGCAACTCTAGCTTAGGAGCAGCTCTCTCTCCCAAAGCTTGTTGCATGCCCAAAGCTCCTCAGCCTCCTGGTGGCACGATACAGCACACAAACAAACAGCCCAGCAGGAGCAGAATGCTGTGGGAAGAGGTCACCCTTCTCCACTGCCTCCAACAACACCTCCCTCACCTCCCTGCACGAGCTGGTTCTCACTCCTGGAGCTGAGAAGCCAAATCAGGGCGATCACAGGAAGCCCACACACAGACTGCAGGCTGGGGATGTTCCCTTCAGGCTCCTGGCCTGGGACCCAGAACAGCAGAGGAGGAGGGAGCTCAGCAAGGTCCTGTTGCAGGCTTTGGATCCAGCACATCTCTGCCCAAGCGCAGCCAGGGCTCCTTATACAGGCATGAGCCAGAGCTGCAGCCTGCACAGCTCATGCCCCTGCTTTGACCAAGTCCCTGGGATGCTCTGAGTCAGGACAGGAATCCTCCTAGTTCCCAGCTTTGTCTCTCATCCCCAGGAGCTGCCCACACACAGCCCCTCAGGCTTGGCTCCATCTCCAAGCCCTCAGCCACGGCCTCCACGGCCGAGCTTCTGGCAGTACTCACTGATTCCAAAGATCTGCCTCTCAAGAGCCCCTTGAGGTGGTTGCAGCCAAGACCTCCTCAAGATCCCCATCACTCCCAACGCAATCACACTGCCAGGGACCCTTTGCCTTGCACAGAAGGAAGACCAAGCCCCTTGGCATGGCTGGCAGCATTGTGCCAGTCAGCAATGCTGCCCCCATTGCCCAGGCACCATCCGAGGGGCTTTGCCTTCCAGGCAATGGGCAGGAATGGGGCAAATCCTTCATCTCCACCGCACAGCAGCTTCTGCTTAGCTGAAGCTCAGCCTTCGATTGGCATCCCCCATTCCCACCACCCATCTGAAGCTAAAAAGCAGAGCTCAGCAGAAGGGCCACAAGCAAGCTCCAAGATGCTCCTCCATTTCCAGTCACTCACCCACGGACCAGATGGGAGGGAGGTGGGGGGAGAAAAAAGGTGTCCCTAACCAATCATCAACAACAAAACCATTCCCCAAACAACCTATAAACTTCCTCAGGAGCAACAGGTTTCCCGGGAGAAGTAATGGGAGGCTTCCCTCCAGGAGGCAGAGGGGAAGGTGAAGCTGAAGGATTGATCCCAAAAGGCCGTTGGCCGGTTGAGATTCAGGCTGATTGCGATGTTAGGGCTCAAGGAGGGGAAAGCAATTAGCGCTCCCAGCGAGGCCAGGAAGGGAGCCGACGTGAGGTCCCCCGGCCGCCCCTCCACCGCCTCCACACGGCATGTCTGACGTGCTCTCAGCAGCTCTCACGTCCTCAGTGCCCCGCGCATGCCACTCTCCGATCTCTGCAGCCTCTAATGAAGAGCTCCTGTCACCTCCCTCTGTTCCACTAACAGAGTAATGGTTTGCCTGAGCAGAGGCTAAGCTGGGAAGCTTCTCTGCAAAGCAGGAGACCATTATCCTTGGACAGTGTTCTGTGCCAGTGGCTGTGCCTCATTATACCAAATGTTTAAGCTGCACGTTGTGGGGGGAAGCCTGCTGGAATCCCTGGCCCGCTGGGAAGGGAAAGTCGAGTGGGTTTAGCTTCTGGGCTGCAGCTTCAGGTTGGAGGCAGTGTCCTGTGGCACAGGCAGCACGCCCCAGGCGCGGGCAGCACGCCTCAAGGGGTCTGTCTCAGCAGACAATCGAGAGCAGAGGACACAGAGCCATCCTCTGAGCCCAGCCAGGGGAGGAGAGGGCTGGGGAAGCAGCCTGGGGAGCTGTAGGCTTGCCAGCAGGTACAGGTGCACGACTGCCACGGAAAGCCGGCAGCAGGCTGGAGGGGGAAGCCAGCGAGCTGCTCCCCGGCCCTCGCCCTGCTGCACGGCAGCCACCAGCCCCCTGCAGCTGCTTCCACCAGGAGCCCTTCTCGGGGAGCAGCCTGAGGGCTGCCAGCCCGCAGCCCACCTGCCCCATCCTCTGCCGGCTTCTGGGGAGGGGGAAGCCGAGGAGGCTGCCCCAGCCCTGCACCATTACCCCGGCTCCATTTGGTATAACGAGGCAATCAATTAGCCCCACGAGGAACGCAGACCTTCCCTTTTGGTTTCTAGCACTGCCCCTGTTAAATGCAGACCTCCTCATACCTCTCTCTGATCAGGCTCTTTTTTTCCCCCCCCTTTTCTTTTCTTTTCCCCTGCTTCTCTCTGGTTTTATTCCCATTCTTCCTCCTCCTTTTCACCTGGTCTATCCACATGGACCATGAAGGTCTCTTGAAAGGTAGGACCCTGTGCTGCCAGAAGTCCGGCACGTTTAGCTCTCTATTTTGGGGTCTCTCTGATTTATTTCCTTCCTCCTAGAGAACTGATTTCTTTTGAGCTGAAACTACACCACCTTCCCCTCCCTGCTCCCACCTACCTGCCTCCACCTAACACATTCAACAAGATCCCTCTCTAACTCCTGCTGGCAGCTGGGGTTCTCCCCCCCCAGCCAGCCAGCCGCATCTTGCTTGGGAATGCTCTGGGGTTGGAGGCACCCTCCCCCTCTAGAACATCGACCAAGCTCCCCCTGCCCCGTGCTCAAGCAGCTGACCCCCCCAGTATAGTGGGGGCCAGCCAAAGGTTGGAGCTGGGATCTCAAAGGTCTCTTCCAACCCCAACAGGTCTGGGGTGCCCCAGGTGCGTTCAGCCCCCTGCTGCTGGACACTCGTGGGATGGTGGTGAAGGACCTGAGCAAAACCCAGGAGATCCTGAACCCTCTGCCCACTCTTTGTCTCAGTCCTGAAAAGGGAAAAAGCAAACCTCCCTCTGGCTCAAACCTCCTCCCTCCTTCTCAATGATTTATGCCACTCAGGACAATGCCTCCCAAGTGGTTGTCACCTGGGTGCTGTGGTTCTCTAATGCACACATCAGCAAAGCCCCCAGAAATCCATCTTAGCAGGGTTAGAGAGCATCAAGATGCTGATGAGTAGCTGCTTCACCCTCCTAATGCACTAACAGCATAAAGAGTACTGGAGAGAGGTAAAACCAAGGGGCAGGTTTGGGCCGGGGGGTGGGGGAGGGAAGGGAAAAAAGGCACTGCTGGGGTGTTTGGTGCTGCAGAACCTCCCCTGTTAGGGACAAATCTGGCTCTGGATTGAGCTTCAACCAAAGCCCAAACCTTGGGAAAGGAAAAATGCAGGGGTCTGGGTTTTGCCACTCTCTCCTTGACATTTGTTGGGTGTTCTAACCAGCAAGTCCTGCTTGCAGGCTGAACTCCCTCCCTCCTCACCCCCAAAAGAAGCTGCTTTCAAAGCTAACAAGTTGTGTGATGCCAAGTTAACTTCAACCACCAAACCCTGAGACAAGGAAAGCCCTCAGGAAGCTGCATGCTGTGCTGGGGGACACCAGATTCACACTCCCACTGTGGAGCTGCTCCCTTCATGGAGTGACTTGAGGGGGATTCAAAGCCTTCCCCAGCTGGAGAGCACTTTGCTCCTTGGCCCAAGCAGAGCTCAGGCAAACACCTTGGTGGACACCAAGCATCAAGGGCTTGGTTTGCTCCTTGGTCCAAAAGCAAACACCTTGGTGGACACCAAGCATCAAGGGCTTGGTTTGCTCCTTGGTCCAAACAAAGGTCATTGCTTGGTGGGAGGTAAACACCTTGGCTTGTCCACACTGAGGGACACCAACCATCAAGAGCAGTTTTGGTCCAGAGGCAAACACCTTGCTGGGCACCAAACATCAAGGGCTTGGTTTGCTCTTTGCTCCAAAGGCAAACACCTTGCTGGACACCAACCATCAAGACCTCTTTTGCTCTTTGGCCCAAGCAGAGCTCATGCCTTTGTTAGAAGCAAACACCTTGCTGGACACCAACCATCAAGAGCTGGTTTGCTCTTTGGCCCAAGCAGAGCTCATGCCTGTGTTAGAGGCAAACACCTTGGTGGACACCAACCATCAAGAGCTGGTTTGCTCTTTGCTGCAAAGACAAACACCTTGCTGGACACCAGCTTTGGAGGGCTGTGACCCAAGCCCAGTATTTTTTGTCACTGCTCTCAACAAAACTGAAGGAGCAGAGTGTTGTGTCCTGCTGGGGAGTGAGCCTGAGAAGGTCCCAAGCTAAACCCCTCCCCCCCCCCCAAGATGACGACAGCAATGGAGGTGGGAGGACAAACATTTAAGGTCCAGGCACGATGCCTTTAGGAACAGCACAGAATTTGCTTGCTGGGCCTCAGCTCAAGCATGAATTGAGGATTAATTGAGAGGAAAACTAATTGGGTTGGGTGTTTTTTTTCCCCCCTGCAGAACAATCCCCTTTCATCCTCCACACCAGTGTTATCTGGAGATAGCAGCCCTTGGCCTCCAGAGAACAAACAGCTTTGCCCTGCTTTTAGTTTTGGGTTGTTGTTGTTAAAAGATTTCTTCCAAGGCTGTTTTGGATTCCTTTTGGTTGTTTCCCGCCCCCCTGCCCCGTGGGTCAGCCTATTTATTTTTCAAGTGACCTGCCCTAATCTCCCCAGTGCAAAAGAAACGATGGGAAAGGGATGAAGACCTGAGCAAAGCAGCTCAGGTGGTCAGAAATCAGCCTGGAAGGGGTCAAGAAAACAATCCCCAGGAGTTTTGGAAGCTGCACAGAACTTGGCATCTTCTCCATGCCCTCTTCACCCCCCCCCCCTGCCCCCTCACCCTCCCACTCCCCTTGGAGTGCTTTGGAAGCGTTCCTCATTGCATGCAGCTACCTAAACAGCCAAGCTGGGGGCCTGCAAGGAAAGCTGGGGAGCAAACCTCGCTTAAACCAGCTCACACCAAGGTTGGCCAAAGGGCCTGAGAGAGAGAGAAAGGCTCTAAGCAATGCCAAGGGAAGGATATTTGCAAGGTGGATCCAGCTGGGCTGATTGAAGCATCCCGGCTGATGTAGGTGAAAAAAAAACCCCAAACCAAACCAAAACCGAGTTCCAAAAAGAGAAGATAAATGAACTAATGAAAGCATAATGAAGGTTGGGCTTGCAGCAAAGCCACAGGCAGCTGTGGGCCTCCTCCATGGAGGCTGCCTCCCACCTTCAGGTACCAGCCAGGCACTTGCTGCCCCTGAGCCAGCAGCATCCCCACGCTGGCAGGGCAGGGGGAGAGCTCAGCTTGCCCACTGGATTTGCTTGTGAATATCCAGACCTTGGGGGGAGGTCGTGAGCCCCCTTCTCAACCCTTACCCCTGCCTCTGTCTGCCTTCTGCTACCCAGTGATGAAGACAACAAACCCCTGCCCAACAGCCAGACCTCCTTGGACGGCACCATAAAGCAGCAGGAGAGCGACGATAGCTTGGTGGACTACGGAGAGGGAGGGGAAGGGCAGTTCAACGAGGACGGCTCCTTCATTGGCCAGTACACGGTGAAGAAGGACAAGGAGGAGACAGAAGGCAACGAGAGCTCAGAGGCCACCTCCCCAGTCAATGCTATCTACTCGCTGGCATAGCTCAAATGCACTGAAACCACCAACAGCCTGAGGCGTGTGTAGTGGTCGGGGGTTGGGGGAGGGAGGAGGAGGAGGAGGAGAAGGAGGAGGAGTTTCCACAGCCGCCGCTGCAGCCACTACCTCCGAGCCGTCTGAATGAGAGCAACCAACGGTGACAAACAGCAACGGAAACAAAACAAACGACGAGACACACACACACACACACAAAGTAATAGAAAAGGCAAAAAAACCCAAACAGACAAAAAAAAAAGGCAAAAAAAAACCAAAAAGGGAAAAAAAAACAAACATTACTGACTAGAACCCAATCCAAGGCAGAGCAGGAGGCTGCTGCTGCTGCCATCCTGTCCCTACAGCAAGCAAGCCAGCAGCGAGGACTTGCTGGGCACCCGGGGGGGGGGGTGGAGCTGCAGCTGAGCGCTGGGCTGAGCCCCCAGAGGGGTTGGGAGGAGGCTTGGGAGGCTTCAGCTGCACCCCAGCTTCTGGGCCGGCCCCAGCGCCCAGCCTGGCTCTAAGCCACGCCTTGGGCTTGGCCATCCAGGCTCCTCCCGGCTCCTCCCGGCTCCCCCAGGCTCTTCTTTGTTCTTTTGGGAGGGAGTTTAAAACCGATTTCGTCTTTCTTTGACCTCTGCTGGAAGGTTTCAGATAAGAGGGGGAGGAGAGGAAGGAAGGAAGGAACAGAATGAGCTTGGGGAAGAGAGGAGAGCTGGGGAGAGCAGCAAGAGCAGCTTGAGTGGACGAAAGGAGGGGAGTGGTGGATCTTTGGGTAGCGACACCACGGCACTGGGATGTCCATCCTCACGGCAGCACCTTGCCCATAGCCTCTCCCAGACCAGCCAGCACCTCAACAGCCTTCCCAAGAAGCCAAGCAGCACCTATGCAGGGAAGAGCGGGTCCCCACCACGTCTCTTGGCACCGTGTCAAAGCCCACCCCACCCAGAGAGGCCTCTGGAGCATCCTCAAGAGGACAAGAGGTTGCAGAGAGTTTGTGGGATCTAAGGAAGGACACAGCCTGGTGCCACTCACCCTCCAAGCCCACGAGAGCAGCACTGCTTGCCTGGCTAACTGCGGGCAGAGCACTTGGGTTCAGCCTTTGCTTTGTAAGAGGCTGGGGAGGACCTGCCCCCGGCCCATGCCTGCTCTCTTGGAAAGGCAACGCCGTGAGTCTTATGTAGCAGAGAGGGAGCGGAAGCAGGAGCAGTGGTCATGTAGGAGGAGGGGGACCTGGGGGGAGGGGGGAACCTAATCAACAAATCAAAGCCACCAGGTCAGGATGAGAGGCAGCCACTGGGGTGGGGTGAAAGGGTCCCAGCAGCAGCCTGAATGCTTCAGGGGCACACATCCCTCAGGAGCTGAGGGGGAAGGCACACGGTGGGAGCACAGGACCCGAGGTCCACACCTCCCCCAGGCAGCAGGGATGGGCCAGCTGGACAGCATTCCCCACTGACCTCCCCTCCTCATTTCTGAGAGTGGCCTTTCCCCCCACCACCACCCCCCACTCCCCCTCCACCCCTTCTCCATCAGCCAGCCTGAGCAAGACCCTTCCGCGAGCCACCTCCCGCGCCGCGGGGCTCCCCTGCGCTCTCCTTCTCCACATATCAGGACCCAGCGACTTCAGCCCACCCCCTTCCCAGGCTGGAACACAGCGTCTCAGCTAGGAGTGCTCCTTCACATGCCTTACACAGCTTGGAACTTCCCGGGAAGTTTAACAGACTGATATTATTCCTCCCCCCTCCCCACCTCCTCCTCCTCCTCCTCCTCTCCTCCTCCTCCCACCGCTTCCACGCCCCCGGTCTCTTTCGACCCACCCAGACCAGTAGGAGTAGGATGCTTGGGTGGCTCTCCCCGTGGAGCCAGCATGGATCACTGTAGAAGGTAGAGATGTCTAACAGACCACACTTAGTGGCCAAGGCCCTGTTGTATTCTCCCACTTCCTGCACTTTTGAAACCAAAGGTACCTTCGCTGAGAGACTCGGGACGGCTCCGGAGCCTTTCGCCGCCATTGGGATGGATTCTGTTGTTTTCCCCCTTTCTTTTCTTTACATTTCCTGTTCTTTTCCTCTTTTTTCCCCACTCCAAGGAGGATGGTTTTTGTTCAGCAAGAGCAAATGCAGTAGGATTAAGTGCAGTCTCCCTTTCAGCTTGCCAGCGGGGTTGGCTGCGAAGAGCAGTTGCTAACCGGAACGCTTCGACTAACAGGGATTGCTCGGGTGGACTCGGCCACGTTCTGTCAAGCTGCTAATGGCACAGCCCTCCTGTGCTTTGGAGATGAGCCTGGGCCTGCTCAGCACCTGCTCAGCACCTGCTGCTGCGTCACACAGAGGAAAACGGGACAGAGCTGGAGGCAAACACAGAATGCGAGGGGCTGGAAGGGGCCTCTGGAGAGCACGGAGTCCAACCCCCTGCCAAGGCAGGCTCAGCTAAAGGAGGCCACACAGAAACATGTCCAGGCAGGCTTTGAAGGTCTCCAGAGATGGAGACTCCACCATCTCTCTGGGCAGCCTGTCCCAGTGCTCCATCACCCTTACACTGAATGAGCTCCTCCTCACGGAGGGGTCACGAGCGAAGGAGCTCTGCGCACCGCATGAGCCAAGCTCTGGGCTGCTGTTAATGGGGTGAGCCCCCCCAGAGCTGGGGGAGCTGCTGGTGCCCCAGGGCAGCGCGGGGGGATGTTCCCTCTCCACCACACAGGAATCCATCTGCTGAGGTCCTCCACCCATGCCACCTCCCGGAGCAGGAGCTCTGGGACCATCACAGCAAACACATTCGTGCCACAAGCCTATTTCTGCTGCTGCCGCCCTCCGCTGAGCTGCTTTAAGGAGGGCATCTCCCAGCCCATTCAGGGATAATCACTTCCCAAGCCTCCAGCTGCCCTTCCAACACTGAGCCTGCTTAATTTGCCCAAGCAGAGGTGGAAGTGAGGAGAGGAAGCAAGAACAGCCGCTGCTGTGCCTCTGCCACCGGAGCTGGGCACCTTCACTCACCCCCAGCACACAGACCCTCACTGCTTTGTGCCCCAGCCACTGATGGGGACCACAGGACCCTTGGCTGCCACACAGCACCTCCAAACCCCGAGGCAGCTGGGCAGGCACAGGTGGGAGCAGGGCAGCCTGTGTGCCACTCGCATCAGAGGCTGCCTTCACAGAATCATCAAATGCATCAGGCTGGGAAGGGACCTTTAAAGGTCTCCCAGTCCAGCCCCCTGCAGCGAGCAGGGACATCTCCAACGAGATCAGGCTGCTCATAGCCCCATCAAGCCTGACCTTGACTGCCTCCAGGGATGAGGCCTCCACCACCTCCCTGGGCAACCTGTTCCAGTGTTCCACCACCCTCACAGTAAAGAGCTTCTTCCAGCTGTTCCCATCTAGATCTCCCCTGCTGTAGTCTCTCTCCTGTCATTAAGCAGCAGTTCACTGGGCAAACCCCTCAGCATCCACCTGGAAAGGGGAAAATATCTTCACCCTGGAGCTCTGCAGCGTGTGCAAGCAGGGAGGGAAGGAGCTGGCCTCAACCCAGCCAGGTCTGTCCTTGCCCCCCACCCCCAAAGTCTTCTAGAAACATTTAGAGCCCTGCCACCAGGTTACTGGAAGTAACCAGAAAAGGAAGGAGCTGTCTGCAGAGTGCCCAGTGGGCAGCTGGCTTGGTGTAAGTTCCTTGTAGCCTTGTATTAACTGGGTGTAAAAATGACTCACAAATGATAAAGCTCTATTAAAAATGTCAACCTTTCTTGGCAACCTTCCTGAGAGTCTTGGAGCCCAAAGAAGGGTCCTCACCAGGTTCAAAACCCGGCAGTTGTACTCCCTTTAGTGAAGGCTGAGCAGCTGCTTGAACGTGGGGAACAAAGCCACCACAGCTCTGGCCACCAGAGCCACCACAGCCCTGAAGGGGTCACCTCCTGCCACCCCCAAGTGGCTGCACCCCCACGGGCACCACGGCCATGCTTCTGCTGGGCAAGCATCCCCTGAGCACCAGGGGATGGATGGAGGTGAGGGGGCTGAGGGCTCTTGCCCACCCATCTCTGCCTGTTGAAGGGTTGTGTCTGCCTGTCCCCAGGGTCACCCTGCAGGAGCTGCTTTGCTTCTCTGTCCCCAGCTGTCCCTCTCTGGAGGGGGCAGAGCACCCTCCTCCTCCTCACCTCATCTCCCACTGCCTGCAGTGGCACCCCCAGCAGCAGGAGCTGCTCAGGAGGGCCCCAGATCAGTCACCCTCTGCTCAGAGGGCAGGAGCCCTGCTTGGTCTCCATCTGAGGGGTGACCATTCCCACTGGGATCTGCACAGGCTCTCTGGAGCAGGGCACACCTTCACCTTTTCTTCTCCAGAAGACAGACCTTGATTGAAGATTTACATTAGAGGCCAACACAGCAGAGAAATAAATACCGAGGGAAAGGAGAAGCAGAGCCAAACCCAGGCACCCCCAAAAAGCAGCTGGGGTCCAACTCCCAACTTGCTAATTTGAGCCTGTGTCTAAAAGAGTCTGAGCCAAAACCTCACCCATGTCCTGGGAGGGATCCAGACCCCCTGCAGGACACTGCCTGTGCCCTCCGGAGGGGGATCCAGACCCCCCCTGCAGGACACGGCCTGTGCCCTCCGGAGGGGGATCCAGACCCCCCCTGCAGGACACGGCCTGTGCCCTCCGGAGGGGGATCCAGACCCCCCCCTGCAGGACACGGCCTGTGCCCTCCGGAGGGGGATCCAGACCCCCCCGTGCTGGACACTGCCTGTGCCCTCCGGAGGGGGATCCAGACCCCGCTGGCTGCAGCCAAGCCCAGCACACATCCTGCCCCTCCTGGATGCTCAGCCTTGTGCTGTTTGGAGCCCTGCACTTGTCCAACAGCTGGCACAAGCCACAGGAGCACAAGCGTGGGCTACAAGAGGACGTTTGCTGCGTTTCCACGCTCCGGAGGCTGCCGCTGTTCTCTTGCAGCGGTGCTGCGGTAAGGGACGGAAAAGCAGCAGGGAGGAACAAAGGAGGTTTGGTACAACCCTGAAACCCTGCTCACAGACACCCCAACCGTCTGTCCTGCCTGGACACCACGCCTTGATGTCCTCACCACACCTCTCCCGTCCTGTCAGCATTGCCCTCTCCCAGGTGACAGCCCCCAGGGCCACGGCTTGTGCTCGCCTCTGACCCAAGAGCTCAGCCCGGAGCGAAGAGGAGCCGCAGCTCCTGCTGCCACCACAGAGCGAGAGCAGAGCCACGCAGCAGCAGCCCCATACCCCTTGCCATGCCTTAGCTGGCACACAGCACTCTCTCCATCCATGCATCCACCCCTCCTGGCACATGCCAGCAGCTCTCCTCAGCAGGCAGGCCCCAGCAGGGCTGTGAGCTCCACCTGCACCTCGCCGCCCGTGGTGCCAGGCTGCGCCGCGGGCCAGCAGCAAACGATTCCAGTCAAGCAATAAAAAGCAAACCAAGAAAGCAAACCAGAACAAAACACCCAAGCTCACCTTCTGTGCCTTGCACTAAGACCTGTTTTATTAATGACAAGAACAAGGAAGCTTTTCTGGTCCCAGCCAAGCCAACCCCTGGCAGCAGCAGCTCCCCTGACCCAGCAGCTCCGCATCGCTCCCAGGCCAGCGCCAGGCTTTGGTCATCACACTCGGCCTGCAGCCCATCTCGGCCCCCACCCAGCCTGCCCCTGCCTCCACAGCACACACTGCAGAACGTGTGGCCCTCCTGCTCACAGCAGACAGAAAGTGTTGGGCTCTTTTGTTTCCCCTGTGGTGTGTAACTCTGTCTCCAGCCAGCCCTCCTCTCTGTAAGACCTCCTGGTTGTCAGTCTGTCTGCTCTGGATAATCTCCTTGTTGCCTCTCCAGCCTTCTATCCTCCCACCCATCCTCTCTGTAAGACTTCCTGGTTGCCAATCCATCCATCCATCCATCCATCCATCCTTCCTTCCTTCTATCCTTCATCCATCCATCCATCCTCTCTGTAAAGCCTCCTGGGTGCCCATCTGTCCACCCGTCTCTCCCTCTCTCCTTCATCCTTCCTTCTGTCCTCTATAAAGCCTCTTGGTTGCCCCTCTGTCTCCCCATCTATCCACCCATTCCTTCTTCCTTCTAGCCTTCCTCTATCCTTCCATCCTCTGTTACACCTTCTGGTTGCTCACCCATCCCTCTATCCTTCATCCATCCCCTCTGTAAAACCTTCTGGTTTTCCATCCATCCATCCTCTCTGTAAAGCCTCCTGGTCGCCCATCCATCCCTCTATCCTTCATCCCTCCTTCCCCTCTGTAAAGCCTCCTGGTTTTCCATCCATCCATCCTCTCTGTAAAGCCTCCTGGTCGCCCATCCATCCCTCTATCCTTCATCCATCCCTCCCCTCTGTAAAGCCTCCTGGTTTTCCATCCATCCATCCTCTCTGTAAAGCCTCCTGGCCACCCATCCATCCCTCTATCCTCCATCCATCCCTCCCCTCTCTAAAGCCTCCTGGTTGTCCCTCCCTCCCTCCCTCCCCTCTCCAAAGCCTCCTGGCTCTCCATCCATCCTCTGTAAAGCCTCCTGGTTGCCCATCCATCCTTCTATCCTTCATCCCTCCCTCCCTCCCTCTGTAAAGCCTCCTAGTTGCCCACCCATCTTTCCATCCTCTGTAGAACCTCCTGGTTCTCCATCCCTCCCTCCCTCCCTCCCTCCTGTCTGTAAAGCCTCCTAGGTTTCCTTCCATCCATCCATCCATCCATCCATCCATCCATCCATCCATCCATCCATCCATCCTTCATCCCCCCTCCCCCTCTGTAAAGCCTCCTGCTTGCCCTCAAACATTCTATGCATTTATTTGCCTCCCCCCCCTTTTTTTTTGGTGGGTGGGTTGTTGCTGCCAGCAAGCAAACCTCTCCAACCTCTGTGTTTAAGCCACTTGTCCCCACGAGAAACACAGAGCTGAGGCTGCCAGGGTCACACTTTCACAGCCAGGAGATTTATGGACTACAGGAGGGAAAAGAAAAGGGGAGGGGGAGGAAGTCTCAATATAAGGACTTAGAGTAAGAGAAGAGAGCCTGCACGAGAGCTGAGAGAAGGCCAAAAGGACTCAGATCTCCTCTTTGGTTTTGAATCACTGTTAAAAAAAAAACCAAACCCAAACCTGGAGGTGGTTTTCTTTCGGTATAGAGAACACTAAACACAGAATAAAACATTGTCCAGAACTCAGCCTCAGCCTGCAGGTCGTCTCCAGCAGCTTCCAGAAGCTGCTCGGCACCAGCAAGTCCTCCCCAAACACAGCTCCACCCTCAGGAGCGATGCCTGCCTCCCCCCCAGGACCAATTCCAGCCCTCCCCACCCCCCTCCAGCCCTTCCTGCCCCCGAGGCGCTGAAGTGCTCTGGAGGAGAGTCCCCAGTGCAAAGCAGGGGCTGGAGGGAGGGGAAGCCGGCAGAGCCTCAGGCTAATGAAGTTGTAATTGCTGTGGTCCTCCTTAATGGAGGGCTGAGTGCTTCCTACTCCGGTGCTGCGGGGGAGGGGGGGGGGGGATGGCTTTAACTGCCCCCTCCCCAACCACTTCGACAGCGCTAAGAAAGAAAACAGACCCCGCCCCCCTTGCCCAGGGGAGAGGTTGCCAACGCAGGCTGGGGCAGTGGAGGCTCCGACCAGCCTTGGTCCCTGCTCCAGGGGTGGAGAAAGATTTACCTGTGGCCATGGAGTCATAGAACGGGTTGGGAGGGACCTCAAAGCTCAGTTCCAACCCCCTGCCACGGGCAGGGACACCTCCCACCAGCCCAGGTGGCTCAAGGCCTCATCCAGCCTGGCCTTGAGCACCTCCAGGGAGGGAGCATCCACAGCTTCCCTGGGCCAGTGTCTCCCAACCCTCCCTGGGAAGAATGTCTTCCTCATCTCCAGCCTCAACCTCTTCTCCTCCAGCTCAAAGCCACTGGCCCTCATCCTGGCACCACAAGCTCTTGCCAAGAGTAAAAGCGAGACAGAAACCTCCTTCCCTGCTGCAATCCAAGCTGGATGAACCTCCCCCCCAGCCCCCCATACCTCACAGCAGCAGGAGGTGCATGGCCTCAGCCATCCCAAGGGCTGTGCTTCCATCCTCCCCACGGGCCACAAGCAGCATCTTCATCACCATCCCAGAGCGAGGGGCCGCGGACTCATCCTCACAATTGATGCCATTAGCACTCATCCCTTTTTTAATGGCACCCACTTCTGCCCTGACCTCTGCCTGCCCCGGGGGACACCGGGGTTGGATTGATGTCAGCAGGCTGCCTCCAATTAGCTTCTTTCCCCTCCCCGGAGAGGCAGCTGCAGCCTGTTGCCCATTACCGCAGCTGAAAGCCATCCGCTGCCAGACTGGGAGCACCCCAGTGAGCCCCTACGGAGCTGCTGCCTCCCCCAGCGGTGGTCTTGGCACATGTTTGCACCGGGACAAACACTCAAGAGGTCACCAACGTCCTTGTCACCCTCAGAGAGACCCTCAGGGAGCAGAGGCATGGAGGAGAAAGGGCAGAGGGCAGGTCCCTCTCCCTCCACTGGCTTCTTCTCCTGGGTTTCCACCTCTGGAGCAGGCTGCCCAGAGAGGTTGTGGAGTCTCCTTCTCTGGAGAGCTTCCAACCCTCCCCCCGGCCTTTGTGATGCTAGGGGAGGCTGGGGTGGATGATCTCCAGAGGTCCCTTCCAACCTCCTACCGCTCTGTGATTCTTCTGCTATAGGCCAGGGTCCAGCCCTGTCCTTCCCTTCTGTCCCGGGGAGGGCTGTGGGGAGGGCTGTGGCCGGTTTCTCCCTGTCTCACTCCCAAAAACCCCAGTGGGGGGCTAAGGAAAGAGCAACCCAGGCAAAGGAAAGGGAGATGGGACCAGTAACACCCCCCCCCCCCCGTACCAATGGCACTCTCCTGCCCACACCCATTTACTGGAAGAGCCCGGACCTTTGTCGATCAATAGAGACACTAAAGCCTTAATTACTCCTCTCTAATTGCAGATCATTAACCTGTGGCCAGCCCCAGTGCCCACTGCTCCCCCCTGACATCATTAACAGCTCTGGGCTGGAGCTGGGAGGGATGGAAACCACAGACAGGGTGGTCGCTGCCTCCCTCCCCAGCCCTCTGCTCCCCACTTGGCTGTGCAGAGCCTGGCAGCGACCTGCCCACCGGTAAAACCCCACACTGGGGGGAGAGAGGGGGTCTCTTGCACCCCGACTTGCTCAGCAGCGATGGCACCAGCAGCGTCTCTGTCCTCCAAACCTCAGTGCCTGCAGGGTGCCACGGAGGAGGCTCTGGAGTGTCGCTGTCACATCTCATAGCATCACTCCACCGGGACAGACCTCCCCCCGGCAGTCAGAAGCCAGCAAAGATCTCCTGGCTGCACTGGGAAGGGCTCTGGGTGCAGCTTCCTGGGGGGCACAGCCACCATCAGGCTGCCAGAGTTGGGTGACTCTGACTTAGAGCTGACTTAGAGACCCAGAACCATGGAACCGTCTGGGTTGGCAAAGGTGGGAAGGGCTGGGAAGAGGGATGCCAGGAGATGTCCAGAGAAGGGCAACGAGGCTGGGGAGGGGTCTGGAGCACAGCCCTGGGAGGAGAGGCTGAGGGAGCTGGGGTTGCTTAGCCTGGAGAAGAGGAGGCTCAGGGGAGACCTCATTGGTCTCTCCACCTCCCTGAAGGGAGGTTGGAGCCAGGTGGGGGTTGGGCTCTTCTCCCAGGCAAGCAGCCCCAGAACAAGGGACACAGTCTCAAGCTGTGCCAGGGAGGTTTAGGCCGGAGGTGAGGAGAAAGTTCTTCCCAGAGAGTCATTCCTCATCGGGATGTGCTGCCCAGGGAGGTGGTGGAGTCCCCATCCCTGGAGGTGCTCAAGAGGGGATTGGATGTGGCACTTGGAGCCATGGTTTGGTAGTCAGGAGGTGTTGGGTGACAGCTTGGACTTGATGATCTCTGAGGTCTCTTCCAACCTTCTTGATTCCATGATTCTATTCCACGATCCTAACCCTCCCCAGCCTGGCGCTAAACCACATCCCTCAGCGCCTCACCTCGGAGGCTTTTCAGCACCTCCAGGGATGGGCATTCGATCGCCTCCCTGGGGAGCCTATTATGTCCTCTTCAAACAGGGATTATGTCCCCCTCTGCCCCCTCCTGCCTCTTCCCGCAGGGCGCCGGGGGTCAGCCGCCTGCTCTTCTGCCGGGAAGCTGTGGGGTGGCTTCGGCCGCTTGCAGTCTCCCTGAAAGGGCTTCCAAAGCAATCGAGCAACCAAACCAAACCAAACCGACCCAGAGAGGAAGCCGTGCGGGTTGAAGCTCAGGTTTGTTACACCCGCCCGTGCAGAGCGCTGGCCGCGCAGCCGCCCCCAGCCCTGGGCGCTTCGGGCCGCGGCAACAGACAAAGGTGGCTCTGGCAGACCCCCCAAAAGCCCCAAAGGTAGCTCTGGCAGACCCCCAAACCCCCAAAAACCTCCAAAGGTGGCTCTGGCAGACCCCCCAAAAGCCCCAAAGGTAGCTCTGGCAGACCCCCAAACCCCCAAAACTCCCAAAGGTAGCTCTGGCAGACCCCAACCCCCCAAAACCTCCAAAAGTGGTTCTGGCAGACCCCAAAAAGCCCCAAAGGTGGTTCTGGCAGAGCCCCAACCCCCAAAACCTCCAAAAGTGGCTCTGGCAGACCCCAAAACCACCAAACCCTCCAAAGGTGGTTCTGGCAGACCCAAAAAGCCCCAAAGGTAGCTCTGGCAAACCAAAAAAAACCCCAAAGGTGGCTCTGGCAGACCCCCACCCCCCAAAACCTCAAAGGTAGTTCTGGCAGACCCCAAAAAGCCCCAAAGGTAGCTCTGGCAGACCCCCAAACCCCAAAACCTCCAAAGTGGTTCTGGCAGACCCCCCAAAAAACTCCACACCTCCAAAAGTGGCTCTGGCAGACCCCAAGAAACCCAGAAGTGGCTCTGGCAGACCCCCAACCCCCCCAAACCTCCAAAGGTAGCTCTGGCAGACCCCCCAAAAAACTCCAAACCTCCAAAGGTGGCTCTGGCAGATCCCAAAGAACCCAAAAGCCTCCAAAGATGACTCTGGCAGACCCTAATAAAACCCAAGCCCCCCAAAAGTGGCTCTGGCAGACCCAATAAAACCCCAAACCCTCCAAAGATGACTCTGGCAGACCCTAATAAAACCCAAGCCCCCCAAAAGTGGCTCTGGCAGACCCAATAAAACCCCAAAACCCTCCAAAGGTGGCTCTGGCAGACCCTAGCCCCCCCAGAAACCCCCCAAAGCTTCCTCCCCCACAGGCTGCAAGCCCTGCTGTGAGGAACCTCCATCCTCTCCACTCAGCCCTGCTCAGGTACCACCTCCAGCAGCCACCCTTGGCTTGATGGAGCTTCCCAAAGCTCTCCTAGGAGCAATCTCCACAGCCTGGCTGCCTGTGGCTGAGTGCAGAGCTGCACAGAGGTGTCTGTGAGAGAGACTTGGGAACAACTTCTGCCCTGCAAGAGTGGTCAGGGCTTGGAACTCCCCGAGAGGAGGTTGGAACCAGGTGGGGGTTGGTCTCTTCTCCTTAGTTACAAGGGAGAGGATGAGAGGAGGTGGCCTCAAACTGTGCCAGGGGAAGGTTAGGTTGGAGATGAGGAACAATTTCCTTGCTGCAAGAGTGGCCAGGGGGTTGGCAGAGGCTGCCCAGGGAGCCTCTGGTGGAGTCCCCATGCCTGGGAGGTGCTCAAGGAACCTGTGGCCACGGCACCTGGGGCCGGGGTTTGGTGGCCGTGGTGGGGTCGGGTTGCTGCTTGGACTGGAGGATCTTCAAGACCTCCTCCAACCCAAACCATTCCATGAGCCTCCATCCAAGCACAGCTTCCCTACCCAGGCACACTGCACAGAGGTGGATGGCCCTGCTCAGACACCTCCTTCCCAGCTGGGCTTAATCCCTTTCCTCTTTCCACTTCACGGACACGGCCTTGGATCCCCCCCCCCCCCACCACCTCCCTTCTCGCCCCCCACCGGCCCTCCACCTGCTCCAGCCCCAGGGATGGGGAGAGCCGGCGGCGATCGCTGCCTCCTTCCTCCTCAGGTTTGCTTTTTGTCGGCCGGAGGAGCGCCGGGAGCAGGAGGTTTGAGGAAGAGGATGAATTATGCATGATGCTGCTGCGAGTCACTCTGCCTCCCTGCCTGCTCCTCGGTCTGTGGCAAGTGAGGTAAAAGGCAGAAGAGAGGAGGGGGTGGCGGGGGAGATGGGGAGGGGGTGTAAATTAAAGGCAAATAATAAATAACTCGGAATTGTCCTCTCCAGGGAGCGGGGTGGCGGCTGGCGGCGAGCGAGGGAGCGCGCACGCAAGGAGGGAGGAGAGGGAGGAGCACATCCTAATGCAGAGATGCTGCAGTGGCTTCGGGCGCACACATCCCCGCTCGGGCAGCCACCAGCCAGGCTCTGCCTCCCAGCCCAGCCTCCAGCGCTGCCGGGGCCCTGCCGCGCCCCGCTCCGTGCCCACGCGTCCGTCCCACGCGAGGTAAGAGCCTTCCCTTCCCTTCCTCCAGCCCGGAGGGGAGCAGAGGGGCTCCGGGGTTTCGGGGCGCCGTTCCCCGAGCTGAGCCAACTTGCTGCTGCCGCCTTCGGCTTTGCCCCGGTGAGGAGGGACCGGCCAGACCCCGCCGGCCTCTGGCGGGGATGGGGAGGAGGGAGCGGGGGGTTTGGGTGTTTTGGGGGTGGGTGATGGCTCTGCGGGCGCCGCTTGCGCTGGAGAGGAGCTGGAGGTGGGAGGATGGAGGGGGGCGCCGCGGCTCCGTCACTTGTGGCAGGGGCCGGGCGGCAGCGGCTGGCGGCAGCAGCCTCTCGCCTGGAATAACTCTGGGAAGATTCGTGGCGGTGGTCGCTGTTAGGATTAGGCTGCTGCTGCCTTCTGCCGGGGTCGGGCATCTCAAACGTGGTGTCTGGGAGGGGCAGGAGGGGCTCGCAGAGCTTTTTCCCCCACACCCCAAACTACTTCAGCATCCCCAGCATGAGCTGACAGAGCCCCAGAAGAGCCCCAGGGACCTCGGTTTCCTCTCCAGGAGGATGAGGAAGACCTTCGTGTCCCAAGTCCCTTCCTCCTTAAGCCTCCCCCGTGTGGGTAGATGCTAGGTGAGGGGTGGGAGACGGCGCTGGGAGGGTTTCTGTGTCTGGTCAGGGCTTTGCAGCGTGCTGGGGAGGCTCAGGGCAGGGGGCAGCCAGAGGGGCTCGGTGCAAAGTCATGAGCGAGAACTTGCCCGCCCCAAGCCCGCACAGCAGGGCACAGGGAGGCACCAGCAGGCAGGGCACGGGCAGGCAGGGCATCACTTTGCTCCTTCCCACTCGCAGCAGGAGGGATGCTCAGATGGAGGAGCAGCCTGTGGCAGGGCAGGGCAAGGCGGGGCAGGCTGGGATGAGCTTCACAGGGCTCCAGTCCCACGTCCCAAGCTCCCTCCTCCCCTGGCCTCCCACCCACGCTGCCCCAGTGACCCTCCCAGACTCGCAGCACTCCCACGAGCCTCAGCAGGGCTTTTCTGGCTGGGCTGGGGAGCATTCAGAGGAGCTTGTGCTCTCCCCAGGGAAACACTAGTTGCTTTGAGGCAGCAGCCCCCTCACCCCGGAGCCGGGAGCGACCCGAACCTTCCCCACCAGCAACCTCAGCCCGGGGCTGCAGCTGCACCCTGAGAACAGCTCTTGCTCCTCCCCAGGCCACCTCCAGGCACGGCCACAACGAGCTGTGAGGCTCCAAAGCTGAAGCACAGGCTCTTGGGCGAGACTTAGGAGCAGGTTTGCCTCCACTGCTGAACCTCTCCAGGTTCATTTGCCACGGAGCTCATCTGACAGCAGCGGCAGCCCCAACCCCCGGAGCTGCTCCCTCGGCTGCCACAGGGAAGCAGCAGGTCCCAAACTTTCTAGGCACAGCTTGGCCTTCCAGGGGTAGGTTAGAATCACCCAGAGACTAAAGAGACCAGAAAACAGGAGGGTCACACCAAGCCCAGGAGCAGGCTGAGACAAAAGGTCTAGGGTGAGGTGTCCCTGCCCATGGCAGGGGGTTGGGACTGGCTGATCCTTGTGGTCCCTTCCAACCCTGACAACTCTGTGATCCTAAATGGCCACTGAGGCTCCTGTCCAGCACCTCCTCAATGAGTACCAAAAGCAGCAACCATGACTTTTGTCCCTCAAGACACCTGCAGAGGATGGAGTGGCCCATGGTGGTGTCTGCTCTGCACATCCACCACCAGCACAGCAGGGAAGGCAGAAATCCAACCCTGGCATCAGGGAGGTGTTTCCCAGGCAGGTAGCTAACCCAGGTGCCCAGAGGCTTTGGTCCAGGTGGAGGCTGAGCTCGTGTGGAGGAAAGCCTGAGGCAGCAGTTCAGCCACCTGCATGCCCTGAGCATGTCCAGAGCCCAAGTGACCCATGGAATGGGTAGGGAGAGGCAGACCTCTCCCCTCCTTCCTCAACTCCTCCTCCCTCCAGCAAGCCCCAAGGTCTCCCAGAGTCTCCTTGCAGGGAGCATGCCCCCACCCCAGCCTTCGAGCTGTCCCCTTGGAGGTGCTGGGCACAAAGCAAAGCCAGGAGCACATCCCATCCCCAGGGAGTCTCCTAACAGCTTCCCACTCCAGAAGCTCCCTGCTCAGTGGAGCAGAGCTGTGGGGAGCTGGTGAGCCCCAGGCTCAGTGGCCTCAGGGGCTGGCTGCCAGCCCCAGCCAGCCCAGAGCTGCGTCAGGCTGCATCCACAGCCTCCTGGGCAACCTCTTCCAGGGTTCAACAGGAGCTGAGGGAGCATGGGGGACACTGCCCCCCACTGCACCCAGCCCCAGCAGCAGCCTAGGTCCTCAGTGACCTCCTGTGTGGTGCAGCCTGTGGAGCTGTCACTCCCAGACAGACACAGGACAGGGAGGAGGGACGGGCGGGGGGGGAGGGGGATGTTTTGTGCTGGTTCTTGCATCTCCTTGTGAAGCAGAGAGCAGCTTGGCACTGTTTGGAGTCTGAGTACTCAAAACCACTTTGCCAAAGGCAGGTGAGAAGGTCAGACAGGAGGATGCTGCCTTCCAGGGAGCAAAACAAACCTGACACCTTTGCAGGGGATACCCAAACCAGGAGGGGAAGGATCTCAGCAGGGCTTCACCAAGGTCCCCTCTGCCTGAGGACACTGCAGCTCTCCAGCATCCCAGTGCCCATCTCCCCTCCAGCACAAGCACCCTGCAGTGCCAAGGGGAAGGCTGAAGAGCTCTGGGAGGCTGGGGCAGGCACCCAGTGCCATGCATGGACCCCATCCACGCCAGGAAGGCTCTGCAGGGCTGGGGTAGATAGATGCTTGGTGCCATCCCCAGGCACCTGCCACACCAGGAGAGCTCTGGGAGGCTGGGGCAGGCAGCCAGTGCCATGCATGGGCCCCCACCACATGGGATGGGCCTTACCCCGTGGCACAGAGAGGGCAGGCAGCAGCAGTGCTGGTGTGAAGGGCTGGGAGCCCCCAGAGCTTCCCCACACCACACAGCACCTGCCCTGGGCTGTGGCAGTCAGGTTTCCTTCCCAAGCTCCACACTTGGTTCTCCTCACTTCAGCCTCTCCCTGGGACTGGCTCCTGCCTAGTGGTTTCCCAGGCAGGGGAGGGGAAGGAGCTGGGCTCCGCGGCAGGTAGGGAGCTATTTATACCGGAGCCACATCAAAGAGCTCCTGCTGCTGACGCCAGGCAGCACTAATGGCAGGAGGTGGGTGGCTGGGTGTGCGGGGCTGGCAGCGCTGGGGATGTCCCAGGCTACGGGCAGAGCTCCCCACGCTCAGTGCACAGAGCTGTGCTGCAGGAGGGGTGGGAAAAGCTGCTCTGCGAGGCTTGAGTTTGGGGCAGCGGGAGCGGCCAGACCCCAGCCCCCTCCTCCTGCCAGCGCTCTGTGGGACATCCAGCCCGGCTCAGCAGCCCCTTCCCGGCAAGCCCAGACGAAGAACCTGCCTCTCCCAGGCAAGGAGGCGGCAAGATCGTCCTCGGAGAGCATCCAGAGGCAGGGGGCACACAAGGGGGGATTGGAGCAGTTGTAGGCAGGGTGTTAGGGAGGACTTTGGGCAGGCAGCAGCTCTCCCACACTCGTGTGCTCAACTGGAGGCACTTGTGGCCTTGTTTCCAAAGACTTTAAGCATCCTTCCAGCTGCTATTGACTGGAGCTATCGATTGAAAGACCTCTTCAGGGAGAGCTTAGGAGCTGCCTGCTGTGCTGGCAGCCTCGGGCAAGCTGTGCCCAGCCTGGGAGGCTGCAGGCGGCTCGTGGGGAAACCCTTCCCAGAGCACAGCAATGTTCCCTTTCGGGGCCCTCACTCCAAAAAGGACTTCTCTGGTGCCCTGAGCAACCTGCTCTGGTTGCAGCTGTCCCTGCTGACTGCAGGGGGTTGAGCTGGGTGACCTTTACAGGTCCCTTCCCACCCAAAGCAGTTTGATTCTCTGCTCCTGCCCCCATTCCAGACAGCAAACCCTGCCGCTCGCTGCGCTGCCCCTCAGGACATTGGGGCCCGTGCAGACACCTCGAGCCCCAGGTCTGCTCTGCAGGGGAGCAGCCTGGCTCAGGATGCTCTGTGTCAACAGGAGCAGCACATCAGTTTCCATGGATATGGTGATTCAGGATTGCTCCAGATGTAATTGGTTTGCAGCACACAGAGAGGAAGCCTGCAGCATCCTGCCCAGCCCCACAGCTCCACGAGCCACGGGACCAGAGCCAGATCCAAACCAAAGCCCACCTCATCCCAAGTCAGATCCCACCTCATCCCAAGTCAGATCCCACCTCATCCCAAGTCAATGCCCACCTCATCCCAAGTCAATGCCCACCTCATCCCAAGTCAATGCCCACCTCATCCCAAACCAAAGCCCACCTCATCCCAAGTCAGATCCCACCCCTGAGCTTTGGAGGTGCCTCTGCCAACACAGCTGACTTCTGGTGCAAGCAGAGCTGGGGTGAGTGGAGCACTGGCACTGGGCTGGTGCTTTGCTGCCTGACCTCATGGCATCACAGATCATTAAGGCTGGAAAAGCTCCCTCAGATCATCCAGTCCAAGCAGCAACCCAACACCCCCATAGCCACTAAACCGAGTCCCCAAGTGCCACGGCCACAGGTTTCTTGAGCCCCTCCAGGGATGAGGACTCCACCACCTCCCTGGGCAGCCTGTGCCAGTCCCTGACCACTCTGGCAGCAAAGAACTTGTTCCTACTCTCCCCCTGCCCCTCCCCTGGCACCATTTCAGGCCATTTCCTCTCATCCCTTGTTCCCTTGTTACTTGAGAGGAGAGACCAGCACCTACCTGGCTCCAACCTCCCTTGGGTGAGGTCTCCCTTCAGCCTCTTCTTCTCCAGGCTGAGTCTCCCTCAGCTGCTCCTCACCAGCCCTGTTCTCCAGATCCTTCTCCAGCTTTGCTGCCCTTCTCTGGACCTGCTCCAGGCCCTCAACGTCCCCCTTGGAGCGAGGAGCCCAAAACTGAATCCAGATCGCTGCCCCTGGCTGTGCTCATACAGGATGAGCTGAAACTGGTTCAGGATGCTTGGAGCCTCCCTCCCAGAGCTGCAGGAGCAGATGGTGCTCACAGCCAGAGCTCCTTCCCTGCCATGATGCCACCCACAGCTGGGGTTCTGCTGTCTGGGCTCATTTGTGGCTGCCTGATGGGCTGGGGGCTTGGCACACCGACTCTGCCTGCCCCAGGGTCCTGCCTGGCATGGGGCTTTGCTGTGCTGGGGGTGAGGGAGGCACCTGAGGATGGGAAGCTCACACCCAGCTGGGGTGGATTAAAGCAGCTTGTTTCGACCTGTCCCCTAATAGGAGATTGGAGCCAGCTGGGAGGTGGTCTCCTGTCCCAGGGAACAAGCAGCAAAGTGAGAGGAAATGGCCTCAGGTTGCACCAGGGGAGGTTCACATTGGACATGAGGAAGAATTTCTTCCCCAGAAGGGTTGTCAAGGCCTGGCCCAAGCTGCCCAGGGCAGTGGTGGAGCCCCCATCCCTAAAGGGGGTCTCAGAGCTGTGGTGCTGAGGGCCATGGGTTGGGGGTGAGCTGGCAGTGCTGGGGTGAGTCTTGGACTCCACAATCTTAAAGGTCTTTTCCAACCAAACCAAGTCTCTGCTTCTAGGATTTCTCCTTCAAGTCCCCACTCTGTGCCCTCCCTCTGTCCCACTGCCTCACTTGGACCTTGAGGGCTTCTCTGCTTTGGACGGGCTTTGGGGCTTCTGCAGCAGCAGCTGCTCCGAGTCCTGGAGCCACCAACAGCCCCTGAAAAAGTTCAGACAAGGCTGAACTCAGAGTCTGCAGCTTAAATGCACCTCTGCTGAGCACAGGGAGGAGAGATCCATCAGCATAAACCCCTCTGGAGCTCCCTGACACAAGCTGCTCTGGAGAGGCACAGAATGTACCCAGCCTTGAAAAGGTTTCTGCAAGCCCCAGATCCAGCCAGGATCAAAGGCATTGCCCTTGGCAGCCCGAGGGATGGTCCCCAGGAAAAGAGACACAGCACAGGGACAGACTCCTGCCTCGGCCACCCTCAGGAGCAGCTCTCCCCTGGGGGAAGCTCTGCACAATGAGGGTGGTGAGGCACTGGGACAGGCTGCCCAGGGATGTGGTGGCAGGACCCCATCCCTGGAGACATTCAAGGTCAGCCTGGATGTGAGCAGCCTGCTCCAGTTGGAGGTGTCCCTGCTGGCTGCAGGGGGTGGCACAAGGTGACCTTTGAGGGTCCCTTCCGGCCCAGTGCAGTCTGTGAGGTCTCTGAGTGCTGCAGCTGAAGGAGCTGCTCCAGTTCCACACAGACCTCACCACAGGAGGCTGAGTCACAGCCCCTTTGTCCTGCTGGCAGGCAGCCCTTGGCCTGCACTGCCCATGACAGAGCCCCCACCAAAAGCCACTCCTGCTCCCCCCAACACCCAGAGTCCTGCTGGGGTTGCCTGCTCCAAGGGTTGCTGCTCCACACTCAGACCTGGAGCTGCAGGTGCTGGGGCAGGCAACATCTCCTCTTCCAGAGGCTCAGGAGGACTCAGAATCCCTCTGCAGCCCTTTAGCTCTGCCTCCACCACAAGGGCTGATGCCAGGGCCTCCAGAGGGGAGGGCTGATGCCAGGGCCTCCAGAGGGCAGGGCTGATGCCCGTGCTCCCCAGTGTGCCCATGCCTCCCTTGCTACTGGAAGTATTAATGACAGCATCCATTAGCAGGGCTGACAGATCCCCTTTCAGCAGAGCAGGAGCCTCTCCAGTCCCTGCCAACACAGCCAAAGGAGAGGGGAAAGAACAGGTCCCCACGGGCCCTCTGCTAATGAAGGAGGGAGAGCAGCTCTCACTATCAGCTGCTAAGCTGTGGAGAAGTTCAGAGTCAGATGCAGGATCCACAGCTGGGGGGGTGGCTTTAAGATCCAGCCCCCCAGGGCCCCAGCACAGCCCCAGGTGCAGGTTCAGGCCCTCAGGCACAATTTGATCAGAGCACTTAGGTGATAAGGCAATCTGGGAGCACACCGAGCAGCCTCCCGGAGGATTATTTCACCCGGGCTCTAATTGCAAACAAATCAGAGCGTCAGCACTTGCAGAGACGACTCTGTCACTGCCTGCCACCTTCACCTGATGTGGAGCTCTCCCTGCTAGCACCTTCCCAACATTTGGCAAAGGAGTTAAAGCAGGGGCTGGGCTGAGGCTGGGTTCCAGAGAGCCGAGCAGCAGCCTCTGGGAAGAGCATCCCCACGCCCCCTCCCCGAGCCTGCAGAGCGGCACCACCACCACACACCCCCCCTTGGAGGGGGCCCTGAGTGTTCCAGAGGCAAACCCACATCCATGTGCATGAAGGGGAGGCGGAGAGAGGGCCACAAGGAAGTGAGAAGAGAGGAGGAAGGGAGCATTAGGGGTCAGGGTGGGCAGAGCCAGGGCCAGCAGCAGGACTGGTGGTCACAACTGGAGTTTAAAGCGTAAATAATGAACCAACAGCTAATTAAAGCCATGAAAGCAACTTAACTCTTACAAGCTACCAGCTTGGCTTGGCTGCAGGGAAGGAGGCTGAAGGGGGATGCTGCTAGAAGTGTTCCCAGTTGCTCCTGAGGAAGAGGAGGGTGAGCAGCAGCTTCAGGGGAAAGCATCCAGGGGTGCCCAGTGACAGGACAAGGGGCAAGGGACACGAACTGGAGCAGAGCAGCCCCAGAGGGGATCTGAGCAATGCTCAGCAAGAGCCAAAGGGCTGGGGGCAAGAGGCTGGGGCCAGACTCCTGCCACCGGTGCCCAGGGACAGGGCAAGGGACACAAACTGGAACCCAGGAGGTTCCATCTGAGCAGAAGGAGTGTGTGAGGCTGCTGGGGGCCTGCAGCAGGCTGCCCAGAGAGGTTGTGGAGTCTCCTTCTCTGGAGAGATTCCAAACCCCCTCTGGCCCCTGTGATCCTGGGCAAGCTGCTGTGGCTTGGGCTGGACCTCCAGAGGTCCCTTCCAACCCCTCCACGCTGGGCTCCTGTGACTTCCACTGGCTGCTGCTGGGTGCAGGGCAGCCTCAGCCCTTGCTGCCTCTCCCACTCCCTGGGCACTGGACCACGCTGGTGAAGGAACCCAGCTGCAGAGGCTTGGAGAAGTCAACTTCTGAGTTAGCACAGAGCTGGCACAGCACAACAGCTCGAGCTTAAAGCTGGTCCTTGTCCCAGAGCGCTGACTTTGTGAGCACAAGGCACACGAGGGCAAAGCAGGCAGGGGCTGAAGGCAGGGGAACAATGGGGCAGTGTTAGCTGAAAGGCTGTGGGCTCAGGACACCGTTTGGGGCATGATGCTCGTTGACATCAAGAGATCTCATGTGACCGCCTCACGTCGGGGCCGCTGGAACAAACGGCAGGGAGCAGCTTTCATCCCAGCGCCTCTCACGCCCTGCCCCGCGTCTCCTGTCTGCAGCAGGGCTCAGCCCCCTCCTCTTCAGAGCAGGGCTCCCCCCTTCCCCGGCCACGCAGCGCAACTAGCCCCCAGCCTCGTTCAGGGGGCAAGAACGAAGCAGGGCTTGGGCGGGCAGGGAGCTCCGGGGCGGGAGGCTGGGCTGCGGCCCTCCCAGCCGAGCACGATACAAATCGAGCAGGGTTTGGGACGGGGCTGGTAGCAAAATCCTCTCTTCTGGGCGAGGACACGGCGGCCAGGTGGCTCCTCCGGCCAGCCAGGGTCCCCAGAGGCAGGACGTGAGGCAAACCCAGGCTATCGCTGTTTGCTCAGGCGCCTGCCGAGGGCTGCTCTTAATGAGCTGAGCACCGCAGCTTTTAAAGCAGCGAGGCACGGAGGGGGCTGCCTCCCGTGGGCTGGAAAGCTAATCCCTGCTCAGAGGGGCTTAGAAGCAGCACCGGGGGCTCGGGCAGACAGATGGGCAGGGAGAGGAGTGGAAGCAGGACCAGCTGGAGCAGAGGGATAAAGCAGCGTTCGCAGCCCAGGCTTGGCAGCACCTTGGGCAGCACTCGCTGGGCTGCGTGTTGGGCAGGGCACAGGGGCACGAACGGCTCTGCCGGGCTGGGGGGCTGCTGGGGGCTTCGTTTCGAAGGCATTTGTTACCAAAGGGGGGGGAACCTCCCACCCATCACCCCCGTGGAGGTACAAGGGGGCCGTGTGCTGGCGCCGGCACCAGCAGCTCCCGGTTTGGGTTGGGTTTTGCTCTGCCTGAGAGCTTTTGGAAGCCTGGGGTCCAGAGAGGGGCTGGAAATCATCCCTCCACCTCCCCCCGCCGTGTCCAACGGCATCAGGAACCGTCTCAAGGCTCCTTTAGCCCCTGACTAACCGTTCCCCGTGCATTACACTTAGAGGAAGAGCAGGAGATGAGGCAGCCCTGCACAGCCACTTGGTGCCTCTCACTTTCCACAGGACCTCCTGGCAGGGATGCTCTGCAAGTGCGTGGTGAGGAGCTGGGTCCCCACAGCTTCTCCAGACCAAGGGACTGGGGGCTGGCACAGCCCCCACAGGCAGCCACCGCCTGCCTGGGGGAGTTCTGATTAAGGATCCTTTGACCACCAAATAACAAGAACAAATGATTCCTCCCTTGCCACCAATCTCCTGTCTGCTTCTGCCTTTGTGTGTTTTAAGGCTAGGGAGGAAGTGTTCTTTCTGGAGGAGGGAGGAAGAAGGGCAGATAAAGGAGGAGGAAGAGGAGCAGAGGAGGAGGAAGAATTTCCCAACCAGATCTGCAGGGTCAGAAGGAGAAAAAGAGCTCCTTCAGAGCCCCGGGTGCTCCTCCCTGGGCAGCTGGCTGTTTGCTGTCACCCTGGGCCTGTGGCCAGCGGGGACAGGCAGCTGGATGCCAGCTCCTCGGGCAGAGGCAGAGGAATGCTGCACATAACTCCTCTCTCTGTCCCCTGCAGGGCTGCTGTCCCCACTGCTCCGCAGAGGCTCAGCCGCGGCGGCCGTAACCCGGTGGGAGGCAGAGGATGGGAGGCACAGCCGGCCTCACCCACAGCTCCCTGGCCGTCCTCACCTTGCTGGGTAAGAGCAGCAACCTCTGGAGGGCTCCCTGGCGGAGTGGAGAGGGGGCTGCTGGGGGGACCAAGCAGGACACTCCCCGGGGTGTGCGCCATAGGCGTGGGGGTGTTCAGCCGGGACAAAGCTCACCTGCTGCAGCGGTGCTGAAGCTCCTCTCCGTGCTCCCTGCCTGCAGCGGTGCTGAAGCCTCTTCTCCTGGGGGGGATGTGTCTGTGCAGTGCCCAGCCTCCCTTTGGGCCGCTCAAGAAGGAGGCCAAGGTCTTCCCCTTTGAAAGACAAGGGGGCTACAGGAGAGCTGGGGAGGGACTTCTGACGAGGGCTGGGGGGTGACAGGAGGAGGTGCAATGGATTTGAGCTGGCAGTGGGGGAGAGATTGAGACTGGAGATGTGGAGGAAGTTCTTCCCAGTGAGGGTGGGGAGACACTGGAACAGGTTGCCCAAGGAGGTTGTGGATGCCTCCTCGAAGGGGAAGGGGCAGGGATAGGGGAAAGGGGAAAGGGAAAGGGGAAAGGGAAAAGGGAAAGGGGAAAGGGAAAAGGGAAAGGGGAAAGGGAAAGGGGGAAAGGGGAAAGGGGAAGGGGAAAGGGGAAAGGGGAAAGGGAAAGGGAAAGGGAAAGGGGAAAGGGAAAGGGGAAAGGGAAAGGGGGAAAGGGAAAGGGAAAGGGAAAGGGGAAAGGGAAAGGGGAAAGGGAAAGGGAAAGGGAAAGGGGAAAGGGAAAGGGGAAAGGGAAAGGGGAAAGGGAAAGGGGGAAAGGGAAAGGGGAAAGGGAAAGGGGAAAGGGGAAAGGGAAAGGGGGGAAAGGGAAAGGGGAAAGGGAAAGGGGAAAGGGGAAAGGGGAAAGGGGAAAGGGAAAGGGGAAAGGGAAAGGGAAAGGGAAAGGGAAAGGGAAAGGGAAAGGGAAAGGGAAAGGGAAAGGAAAGGGGAAGGGGAAAGGGAAAGGGGAAAGGGGAAAGGGAAAGGGGAAAGGGAAAGGGGAAAGGGAAAGGGAAAGGGAAAGGGGAAGGGGAAGGGAATAGAATTAACCGGGTTGGAAGAGACCTTTGAGATCATCCAGCCCAACCTATCACCCAGCACCATCTAATCAACTAACCATGTCCAAGGCCATGGATGGATGGTCATGGTTGCTGGATGAGCAACCTGGGCTGGTGGGAGGTGTCCCTGCCCGTGGCAGGGGGGTGGAACTGGATGAGCTTGAAGGTCCCCTCTGCCCCAGAGCATGCCTGTGAAGCCTGGGTGAGATGCAGGAGCTACAGGACCAGGATGCTCCTGCAGCCCAGCAGGACTGGCTCAGGACAAAGCCACTTCACGCCTTGCTTTTGTTTAGGGATGTCTCTTTGACCATACTCTAAGATCCCATCCCTCCCTCCCCCCCCCCCCACTCATTTGGGACCACTTCTGGATCTCAGGGAGTCTCAGGCTGCACTCTGAAGGTCTCTTCTTTCAGCAGGGGGATGTTGGGCTTCAGACAGCTGAGGCCTGGATGATGTCCTCAAGCTAATTCATCATCGCAGGCAGAGGCTGCTCGCCTGTCCTCATAAATATCTAATTACCTTTTAATGTCCTCTGGGTCCCCAGGGAGGCAGAGGGAAGGGTGGCTGCCCTAGATTGGGAAGGCAATTAGCCTGTTTGGAAATTGGTCTGACCCAAATCTGGGGGAGGCAATGAGATGGAGTTGGGTTCTCCCATTAACCAGCTGAGTTCGTGCCACTCGCTGCCCGTCCGAGCTGAGCCCGGGGGAAAGCACTGAACAACTGCCTCGGCGCAAGGCCTGGGAGGGTTGTTTTCTCCTGACCTTTGCCTGGTGATGCAATCCATCTCAGGAGCCAGCTGGGACAGAGAGAACTCCTCACTGGGAACACGAGCAAGGGACAAAACAGCCACAGAGGAGGCTCAGGGAAACACTGCGGAGCTGGCACAAAGCCTCCAGGACTGGGATGGCAGCGCTGGGTTGGAAGGGACCCTCAAAGGTCATCTTGTCCAAGCCCCCCTGCACTCAGCAGGGGCAGCTCCAACTAGATCAGGGCCATGCTGAGTCTGCTCTTCAGTGTCTCCAGGGATGGGGCAACCTCTTCCAGTTTTTCACTGCCCTCACTGTGCAGAGCCTCCTCCTGCTGCCCAGCCTAAACCTGCCCCTGCCGCAGCTCTGGGTCGGCAGCTCTCAGCCCTGCCTTGGCCCTGCCACCCACAGGATGACTTCCCAGCACTCTGTGAAGGTTTAAAGCTGGTGAAGCCCACAGAGAGGACTCTCTAACGACCAAGAGATGCCAGAAAAGCCTGAAGAAAGCCTCCCTGGCCTTTCTTCACCCCATTTGGTAACCTTGAAAACGAGAGCTCTGGGGTGCCAGAGGCTCAGCAGCCTCAGAGGAACTGAGGCTTGCTCTCAACTCTTAGCTCAAACCATAACCTGGTCTTCTAACTGGTCAGTCACCACTCCCACCCAAGTGTTGTTTTGCTTCACGAGTGGGATGCAGGCATTTCGCCCCCAGCCCCAGCCAGGCACCTTGGAACTGCAGCTGCAAACTCACCCAGAGCTCCGGCATGGATTACACTTCAGCTGATCACAGTTGTAGCCCTCGCCCTTGGCATGGGAAGAAGGGACAGCAGAGGAAAGCAAGGGGGTGCAGGGGAGCCTGGATGGAATCCAAAGGGCTGAGCAGGGCAGTTTGGGCTTGGCTGGGAAGGAGAATCCCAGGAGGAGAGGGGTGGGAGTGTTAGCAGAGGATGTTTGCTTGGGGAAAGACCTGGGAGCTATTCCCCGTGTGCCACCTATTAACCTCCACATGGAAAGCTGCTAAACCTTCAGCCATTCACTACCCTCTAGCAGCCCACAATTAATCCACCACTTCCTGATTAATTCTCCATTAGCTCCTGGTTGTTTCACCTGCTGGTCAGCAGAATCATCTCCAGCTGAGGCTTGCTCAGCACAGCCACTGCTGACCCAACTGGGAGAAGGCTTCCAGCTTACACAAGCTGCTCCCTTGGGAAGGTAGCTCTTGGGGATGACAAATGGCAGCAGCCCTGCCTGGGGGCTGGAGCTCCTCTCCTGTGGAGACAGACTGAGAGGGCTGGGGCTGTGCAGTCTGGAGAGGAGAAGGCTCCCAGCAGACCTAATTGGGGCCTTCCAGGATCTGAAAGGGGCTACAAGAAAGCTGGGGAGGGACTTTTGAGGGTGTCAAGGAGGGACAGGACTAGGGGGGATGGAACAACACTAGAATGGGGAGATTCAGCTTGGATGTGAGGAAGAAGTTGTTGCCCAGGAGGGTGGTGAGAGCCTGGCACAGGCTGCCCAGGGAGCTGGTGGAAGCCTCATCCCTGGAGGTGTTTGCAGCCAGGCTGGAGGTGGCTGTGAGCAACCTGCTGTGGTGTGAGGTGTCCCTGCCCATGGCAGGGGGTTGGAACTGGCTGAGCCTTGAGGTCCCTTCCAACCCTGACAGGTCTATGAACAGGACCCTCCAAAAGCTGCTTCTCTCTTCTCCCAGAGCAGCAGGCACCAGCTGAGCTCCCTCTCTGCTGGGTGGCACCAAGGACTCTCAGGCTCCTGCCTGCTTGTGGCCCTTCTGCAGCAGCACAGCCTGGGCTGGGGTAATTGCCTGATGCTTGGACACAAGGAGCAGCCAACAGCTGCTCCAAACCCACTGAGCCAATTAGTGCAGCCCCTCGCCCATCTCCTCCTCATCTCCACATGCAAGAGCAGCTGGAACATGAGACAGGCCCCAGGAGCTACAGGTAAAGGGCTGCTTCCCCCAAGCCCTGGAGAGCTGAGCTGCCCATTCCCTGCTGGAAGTGACTCCTGCATAAAACATCACACTCACAGGAGTGGCTTCATTTAACTGGTGCCCATGCTGAGTGCTGGGGGGCGAGGGGGGAAGGAAGCAGATTGCTGGTTGGCATGGCAGGCTGAAGACAGCTATTAATTCAGTTACAAAGCAAGGCAGGATCCTGGGGCTAACCAAGCATCTCTGAGCTTATCACTGCAGAAGCAGAAGGGGGACAGTGCTGGGAGCATGCTGCCTTCAGTGGCTCCAGCCCTGATGAGGGACAGGCATCTCTCAGGGTGACAGGGGCAGAGCAGCCTTGCTGGTGATCATTATCCCACCAGCTGCTGCTGCACAGAAGAGATTTCCAGGCAGCTTCTGCTTTGTTCTGACTTCTTTGCACTGCCATCTCCAGACAGGCTGTGTCCAAAGAGGCTGGGGAAGGGAAGGGTCTGGAGAGCAGGGCTGGGGAGGAGCAGCTGAGAAGAGGAGGCTGAGAGGAGGAGGCTGAGAGGAGACCTCCTTGCTCTCTGCAGCTCCCTGAGAGGAGGCTGGAGCCAGGTGGGGTTTGGGCTTTGCCTCCTGGGAACGAGGGATAGGACAAGAGGAAATGGCCTCAGGTTGCAGCAGGGGAGGTTTAGGTTGGACATGAGGAACAACTCCTTGCCCAAAAGGGTTCTCAAACCCTGGATCAGGCTACCCAGGGCAGTGGTGGAGTCACCAGGCCTGGAAGGCTTGAAAAGCTGTGGTGCTGAGGGCCGTGGTCGGGTGGTGAGCTGGCCCTGCTGGGTTCAGGCTTGGACTGGGTGAGCTCAAAGGGCTTTTCCCACCAAAACGATTCTGTGATTCTCTGAAGGAGGTCTGCTGGCATTTGCCATCCCCCTGGGACCCAGAGCCAGGCCCTGCAGACAGCTGGCACTACCCAGTGGAACACCAAAGGGAGGCAGAGGCACAGGAGGAGCCAGGGGGCTGGTTCTGCGGTTCCTCTTGTGCCTATGCCTGAGCCATGCTCCTGACAGCAAGATCAGAACCAAACCCATGTCCAAACGCCACACAGAAGGCTTCAGGCTTCATCTCTTAGTCCAAAAGTGGATCTGATACCTCCAGTGTTGGTTTGCACAGCAGCAAGCAGCAGGTTTGAGCTGTCAACAGCTGCTGCAGGTGCAGGTGCAGGGCTGGAGGGGATCTGCCAGGAGCCTGCAGGGAGGCAGCTCTGCAACGATCCAAGTTCCCTCTGCTCCTCTCCTTCTCCTGGAGAGGGCTTAGGAGGACCCAACCAGCCAAAGTTTGTAGAGACAGAGGAGGAGCCTCGATGCCAGGGTCAAGGAGGGCATCCAGGGCTTCCCAGCTGCAGACTTGCCTGTGCAGGAGGTGTGTGTCCAGCCTTCCTTCCTCTGCATGTCTGTCCCAGCAGGGGTGGTGTGAGGTGCCCAGCAGGGGTGGTGTGAGGTGCCCAGCAGGGAACACTCAGGCTCTGCCCAGAGCCATGGCTGGGGCTGGGCTGTGGTGCCAGCTGGGCTGTGACTGTCAGCTTGCTCCTTCCCTTGGTGCCAGGGACAGCCCTCCAGAACTGGAAAGGAGAGGGTTTAGAGACAGCCAGAGGCAGCTGAGCAGCCTTTTTTCCCCTCTCCTGCAGTTTGGTGCCGAGCAGAGAGCAGCACGAGGAGCTATGGGCCGGTGTTTGAGGAGCAGCCTGCCCACACCCTCTTCCCTGAAGGCTCAGCAGAGGAGAAGGTCACTTTGGCTTGCAGAGCACGAGCCAGCCCCCCCGCGACCTACAGGTGAGCTGGGGCTGTCCTCCCCCTGCAGCAGGGCACAACCAGCGAGGGGTCTGCTCCCTCTTCTCCACTTTGAAGAGCATCACCCACGTGGGAAACAGCCTCCTGGGCCCCGGGTGGCGTTCCACCCCTCCCAGCTCGTGGAACAAACCCAACTCCAGTCCCAGCGCACCGCAGCTAGGGCAACAAAGAAGGGCAGGTTCAGGCTGGAGGTTAGGAACCATTTCTGTCCTGCAAGGGTGGCCAGGGGTTGGCACAGGCTGCCCAGGGAGGAGTCCCCATCCCTTGGAGGGGGTTCAAGAAACCTGTGGCCATGGTTTGGTGGGGTTGGGGGTTGGGTTGCTGATCTTTTTCCCCCAACCCAAACAATTCAGTGATTCTAAGCAGAGCCTCCTGAGAGCCACCCCCCAACGAGTGCTGCAGTGAGGATCTACCTCTGCCTCCTTGCCCTTGCTCTTGGCAGGTGGAAGATGAACGGCACAGAGCTCAGGCTGGAGCCAGACTCCCGGTACAGGCTGGTGGCAGGCGACCTGGTGATCAGCAGCCCGGTGAGACCCAAGGACGCAGGCTCCTACCAGTGCGTGGCATCCAATCCCAGGGGCACAGTGGTCAGCAGGGAAGCCTCCCTCCGCTTTGGGTGTAAGTCTGGCTCCACAAGGTAGAGGAAATGCAGCCAGAGTTAGGCTGGGGGGGAACTGAACCCCCCTCCTGCTCCCCCCAAGAGAAGCTCCCCTGTGCGTGACACCCACCAGCGCCGCTGGAGGCAACCCCCTGCTGCTCGGCGGCGCTGGGGCAGGGGGCTTGGACTGGATGACCTTTAAGGCAGCCTGTGGGAGGGCTAGGCTGGAGACTGGGAACAGTTTCTGTGCTGCAAGAGGGGTCAGGGATTGGAAGAGGCTGCCCAGGGGGTGGTGGAGTCCTCATCCCTGGAGGGGTTCAAGGAGCCTGTGGCCCTGGCACCCGGGGCCAGGGTTTGGTGGCCAGGGTGGTGCTGGGCTGCTGGTTGGACTGGGTGACCTTTCCCAACCTTAATCATTCTGTGCCCTTTGGACCTCCTCCTGTCCAACCACCAAAGCCCAGCCTGTGGAGAGGGAGAGAAGAAGCCACAGCCCCTGCAGCAGGTTCCTGTGGCCCGTGGAGAGGTTTGACTCTGCCTGTTCAGTCCTGCAGGAGTTCTCGGCGGAGGAGCGAGAGCCTGTGAAGATCACCGAGGGCTGGGGAGTGATGTTCACCTGCAGCCCCCCTCCCCACTACCCAGGTAAGAGCTCCCAGTGCAGCATCACCACTGGGAGGGATCAGCAGCACTGCAGCTGGGTGAAGCACTCCTGGCTTTCCCTGGGGGAGTTTAGGTCAAGTCTGAGGTTAATTCGCACTCTGTAAAGGATGACAGGTGACTGCCTGGGGGATGTGGGGCAGGCTGGGGATGAGGTCTGCCTGGACTGCAGCAAGGCCTTTGACACCCCACAGCAAACTGCTGGCCAAGCTGTCAGCCCCTGGCTGGGACAGCAGCACTCTGAGCTGGGTTAGGAACTGGCTGGAGGCCGAGCCCAGAGAGTGGTGGTGAATGGTGCCACAGCCAGCTGGCAGCCAGGCACCAGTGGTGTGCCCCAGGGATCAGTGCTGGGCCCCAGCCTGTTCAATGTCTTCATTGATGATCTGGATGAGGGGATTGAGTCAGTCATCAGCAAATGTGCAGATGACACCAAGCTGGGAGCAGATGTTGGTCAGTCAGAGGGCAGAAGGGCTCTGCAGAGGGACCTTGCCAGGCTGGACAGATGGGCAGAGGCCAACAGGATGGCATTCAACAAGTCCAAGTGCCAGGGGCTGCACTTTGGCCACAGCAACCCCAGGCAGAGCTACAGGCTGGGGGCAGAGTAGCTGAGAGCTGCCAAACAGAGAGGGACCTGGGGGTGCTGATTGACAGCTGCCTGAACATGAGCCAGCAGTGTGCCCAGGTGGCCAAGAAGGCCAATGGCATCCTGGCCTGCATTAGGAATGGTGTGGCCAGCAGGAGCAGGGAGGTCATTGTGCCCTGTGCTCAGCACTGGTGAGGCCACACCTTGAGTCCTGTGTCCAGTTCTGGGCTCCTCAGTTTAAGAAGGACATTGAGAGACTTGAAGGTGTCCAGAGAAGGGCAACAAGGCTGGGGAGGGGTCTGGAGCACAGCCCTGGGAGGAGAGGCTGAGGGAGCTGGGGTTGCTTAGCCTGGAGAAGAGGAGGCTCAGGGGAGACCTCATTGCTCTCTCCAACTCCCTGCAGGGAGGTTGTAGCCAGGTGGGGGTTGGCCTCTTCTCTCTAGCAACCAGCCCCAGAACAAGAGGACACAGTCTCAGCTGTGCCAGGGGAGGTTTAGGCTGGAGGTGAGGAGAAAGTTCTTCACCCAGAGAGTGATTCACCATTGGGATGTGCTGCCCAGGGAGGTGGTGGAGTCCCCATCCCTGGAGGGGTTCAAGAGGGGATTGGATGTGGCACTTGGTGCCATGGTCTGGTCAGGAGCTCTGTGGTGCCAGGTTGGACCTGATGAGCTTTGCGGTCTCTTCCAACCTTGGCAATACTG
This sequence comes from Picus viridis, assembly GCA_033816785.1. Classification (NCBI taxonomy): domain Eukaryota; kingdom Metazoa; phylum Chordata; class Aves; order Piciformes; family Picidae; genus Picus; species Picus viridis. The sequence goes on from CM066602.1 coordinate 1,896,755, forward strand.
TGATCCTGTGACACTGTGACACAGAGGCAGGGCTTAGCACGTGGAAAAGGACCAGCTCCAGCCTGGGCTGGCCTAGAGGCAGCCTGCTGAGCTTAGTCTCCCCTCAGAGGGCAGAGGCAGCTGGTGCAGCAGTTCCATTTTGCCTTCCCCCCCCCCCCGCCAGGTTTGTCCTACCGATGGCTCCTGAATGAGTTTCCCAACTTCATCCCGGCCGACGGGAGACGATTCGTGTCCCAGACCACAGGGAACCTTTACATTGCCAAGACAGAGGCTTCAGACCTGGGCAACTACTCCTGCTTTGCCACCAGCCACATTGACTTCATCACCAAGAGCGTTTTCAGCAAGTTCTCCAGGCTCAGCCTGGCTGCAGAGGGTCAGTGCCCTTGGGTCGTCGTAAGAGAACAGGAGGAGCAACTCCTCTGGTGTGAGGCTGCTGGAGCCCTGCAGCAGGCTGCCCTGAGAGGTTGTGGAGTCTCTGCAGAGCTTCCAACCCTACCTGCTGGAGCAGCTGCTGTGGGTGCCCTGCTTTAGTAAGGGGGGTTGGAGTGGATGATCTCCAGAGGTCCCTTCCACCCCCACCCCGGGCTGGGATGCTGGGACTGGGGGAAATGCAAAGTTAAGAATCCCCCAGCAAAGCTCCAGGGGACACCAGCAGAGCACAAATCACCCTCCAGCATGTCAGGGGAGCTTAAGAGCTTACCAGAAAGAATGAACGGGCTGGATCCGGGGGAAGCAGCTCTGTCTCCAGGCTCCGCTGCTTCTGCAGCTGCAATCCCCACCAGTGAGGCTTCCCTGCTCGTGAGAGACACAGCCCAAGGTGCACCCTGCGCAGGCTCACGTAACGCATCAGAGGATGGGTTGGCTTGGAAGGGGCCTTAGAGATCATCCGAGCTCCCTGCCATGGGCAGGGACACCTCCCCCAGCCCAGCTTGCTCCAGGTCTCACCCAGCCTGGCTTGGAGCCTGCACAACCTCTCTGAGCAACCTGTTCCAGGGCCTCACCATCCCCACGGGGAGGAATTTCTTCCTAATGTCTGATCTCAGTCCAGCTTCTTCCAGCTAGAAGCCATCACCCTTTGTCCTGTCACTCCCTGCCTTGGCCAGAAGTCCCTCTCCAGCTCTCCTGTAGCCTCACCCTGCTCTAAGGTCTCCCCAGAGCCTTTCCTTCTCCAGGCTGAACAATCCCAACCCCTCACAGGGGAGGTGCCCCAGCCCTTGGACCATCTCTGTGGCCTCCCTGGATGCACTCTAACAGGTCCAGTACTCCAGCTGGGAAGGGTCCACGATGACTCTCCTCTGCCTTTGGTCACCTTGCAGAGCCTGAAGGTGCTTCTTGGGCAGGGCAAAGGAAGTTCAGCAGCCAGGGAATGAAGGAGAAATGGTCCTGAGAAGTTGTAAAGAGCTTTCGAGAGACTTCAGCGAGAGCTGGTTTGAAGAGAGAGGGAAACTTGGCCTCTCTTGCCTTACCCAAACACAGCAAGGTTTTGGGAGGTGGTGAAACCTGGGAGGTAGCTCTGCCCTGGAAGACCTCAGGTGTGGCATTCTGAAGCCATCCAGGCCTCCTCAGTGGTGCTTTCCCTTCAACAGATGCCAGGCAGCATGCACCCAGCATCAAAGCCAGGTTCCCTGCGGACACCTACGCTCTGGCCGGGCAGGCGGTGACCCTGGAGTGCTTTGCCTTTGGAAAGTGAGTGAAGCAGCCCTGCCCCTCAGGCCTGGGCTGGGGAGGGCATCCCAGAACCTGCCGCTTGTACAAGCCCTCTCTGCAGACCGGAGATGGAGCTGGAACAGGAGGAGGGAGGAAGTGGCGAAAGCCATCTGGGTGGCCCAGCTGGGAGGGGGGGGCTGGGTCAGGCTGCAGGGCAGCACAGGGTCCCCTGGAGCTGGCCTTCACCTGGGGGACTTTTCCAGCCCTGTTCCTCGGATCAAGTGGAGGAAGCTGGATGGCTCCCAGGCCTCCAAGTGGATCAGCAGTGAGCCCCTCCTGCAGATCCAGGATGTTGGCTTTGAGGATGAAGGCACCTATGAGTGTGAGGCTGAGAACATCAAAGGGAGGGACACCCACCAGGGCCGCATCATCATTCAAGGTAACACATTCTGATGCCTTCTGCAGAGCAGAGCCAGGTGCCCCAGGCCATGGACTGAGCCTTTGGGAGTGAAACCAACTCCTCTGATCCTGCCTCCTACCAGCCCTAATTAAACCCCTACCAGGCCTGCAGAGATCACTGCTACCTGTGGTTGGAGAGCAGAGAGACTCCTCCTAACTTGCTCTGAAATGATTCTGGCAAAACTAAAGTAATGAGGGAAGGAAGCCCAGTGGGAGAGAAGTCAGCCTTGGTTTTCAACCAAGATCCTCTCCAAGCTTTGAGGAGCTCCCACAGGGGCTGATGCTTGGAGCTATTAACCACAGGAGCAGAACTGGTCAAGTCCCAAAACTCAAACCTGGGTCTCTCAGACTGAACCCTGCCTTCCCTGAAGCCCAGGAATGAGTCTTCAGGGGAGAAACCGCAATGCCCTTGCTCAGGTCTGGAGGCTGCCCTCAGTTTGTGCAACCCAGGTGCACCGCTGCAGCCAGCCCCACGCAGGGCTCTGCACAGCAGGCAGAGGCTGGTCCTGCGCTGGCACTGCCAGCAGAGCTGATGCGAGGAGCATCCTCCTGCCCGCCTGGCACAACAAACCTTCTCTCATCTGCTCTTCTGCTGCTCTGCCACCGCTCTTGTTCCCCTGCAGCTCAGCCGGAGTGGCTGAAGGTGATCACGGACACGGAGGCTGACATCGGCTCCGACCTGCGCTGGAGCTGCGCCGCTGCCGGCAAGCCCAGGCCCACGGTGCGGTGGCTTCGGGATGGGCAGCCCCTCACCTCCCAGGTACCCCCAGCAGGGCAGCTCTGGCAGCCAGAGCAGCTCAGCCAGGGCACAGCACAACCTGCAGTGCTCATCCTGCTGCCTCCAGACTCGGAGCCTCTTCCTGCCTCGCTGCAAACGCATCTCAACCCCCTCCCTCCTCACCCCGCATCCCCTCTGCCATGTGCCCCCCTCGGGGCTGCAGAGCCACCACGCTGCAGCCCCTCAGCACCAGCAAGGTTCCTCCTCCCACCACTGCCATCCCAGCCATTGCTTCATGCAACTACAGGAACTCACAGCCAGCTACCAGGGCGGACAGAGGGCACCTTGTACCTGCCTCTGTGTGACCTGCACGTTGCTGCTCGGGAGTCTCGGCAAGCAGAGCACAGGGATGTGGGGACAGACTGGAAACAAAACCGCCACGAAACCAAACGGTCCAAGAGGTCCTGAGTTTTCTCCCGTGGAAAACCAGGCTGGCTTCAAGCTGGCCCAAGGGTCTGCTGTGAAATTCAACCCTGAACACACGAGGCTTGAATCCCCCTCCCTGTTTTTCCTCCTCTAATTGGGTTCATCCTCTTGTTTGCACAGAACCGCATCGAAGTGAGCGGTGGAGAGCTGAGGTTTTCCAAGCTAGGCCTGGAGGACTCTGGCATGTATCAGTGTGTGGCTGAGAACAAGCATGGCACAGTGTATGCAAGTGCTGAATTAACAGTGCAAGGTAATTCCTCCTTTCCCAGTGCTCTGGGTTTCCATGGGCCACCGCAGGATTTTCAGATCTCTTCCCGATATCCTGCGCTGCTGAGCTCTTCGGGAAAGGGGCAGGCAAGGAGCAGGCAAAAAGCTGCTTCACTCGCCGCTCAGAGAGTGCTGCTGGCTCCACAAGGCCCTCCACGAGCCCTCAAAGTTTAATCCTCCTGTAAATCCAGAGCCAGGACCTCTCTTCAGCTGCAGAAGGCGTGCAGGGCGGGGAGCAGCACCACCGAGCTCCCCTTCACCACCCAGCCCTCCTCCTTTAGGAGGAAAGAGGCCAAAGAGCTCAGTACCCACCCAGCCTGCCTTGCCGGATGGCGACTGAGGCTGGATTGATGCCAAACTCGCTCCACATTAGCCTCAAAGGTTCTCTCCTGGTGGTCAGGAGGTGCCAGAGAGCAATGAAAAGCTCTGAGCATCAGCTGTTCGCTGTGCCTCTTGCCGGGGCACCGAGATAACCCAATTCTGTCTCTGCAGCTCCAGGAGGACCTTTCAGGCAAGCTGGACGTCTGCTCTGGTGACTTTGAGCAGGATATTGAAGAGAACATCCTCTCCCTTCTCCCCAGAAGCTGTTCTCCTGTCCCTCAAAGGCCTTGCACTCGCTAGGGTCATCCCCATCGCTACCTGCGCCGGGCGGCAGAAACCAGCCAGCAGCAGCACCCTCCCTCATCCTGCTCACCAGACACTGCCATGCTGCTCTTCCCAAGCCATCAACAGCTCGTTGTGTGGCAGTGCTCACAGGGCAGAGGTTTCTGATCACTCCTTAACCCTCCTTTTTTCCTTCCTATTCCCTCCCCCCACCCCCGTAGCCCTAGCACCAGACTTCAGGCTAAGCCCAGTGAAGCGCCTGATACCTGCGGCCCGAAGTGGGAAGGTGATCATCCCCTGCCAGCCAAGAGCGGCACCAAAAGCCACTGTGCTCTGGACCAAAGGGACTGAACTCCTCATCAACAGCAGCAGGTAGCAGCACAGAGGCAGTTTCCACCTGGAACCCACAGCCGAAACCACCCGGGGCTTTTGCCTTGCCAGAGGGCTGCGCTTGCCGAGCCGCGGCTGTTGCTCCCTCCCGGCCCATAGGCACTGTGTGACCCTCCCCACTTGCCTCTTTAGAAAGCTCCTCCCTGAGATCCGGCAGCCCTGCCTTTGCCACCAGCTCCTCCAAGAGCAGCAAGGGCTGGCAACTGCCAGGAGTGCAGAGTGAGCAGAGATTTTGTTTTAACCTTCCTCCTGTAAGGTTTCTTCTTCTTCCTCTGCAGGGTGACCATCACCCCCGAGGGTACCTTGATCCTCCAGAACATCAGCAAGTCTGATGAGGGGAAGTACACCTGCTTTGCTGAGAACTTCATGGGCAAAGCCAACAGCACTGGAGTCCTCTCTGTGCGAGGTAGAGATGCTTGGGGGGGTGTCAAGAGACACCTAAGGATGCCCTGATGTGAGGTTTCTCCTCTCCTTACACTCCCCAAAGCAGCACAGGACTCAGGGAATTGGAGACATTCCAGCCTGGGGAGCAGCAAACCTTCTGCCTGACCAACCAAAGCCAGTCCTTTCCTTTTCCTAACCACTGCAATCCCTCCTGTAAAGCTGTCAGGGAGGGATTCATAGAATCATAGAGTCAGCCAGGGTTGGAAGGGACCACAAGGATCAGCTAGTTCCAACCCCCCTGCCATGGGCAGGGACACCCCACACTAGATCAGGCTGGCCAGAGCCTCGTCCAGCCTGGGCTTAAACACCTCAGCCCCCACCCCCCCAAGCTGGAGAGAGTCACTTGGATGCTCTGCAGCATTGAATCACTGCGACAGGCTGCCCAGGGAGGTGGTTGAGGCTCCATCCCTGGAGATAATCAAGGTCAGGCTCCACAAGGCTCTGAGCAACCTGCTCTAGTGGAGGATGTCCCTGCTGAGTGCAGAGGGGTTGGGCTGGATGAGCTTTGGAGGAACCTCCCAACCCATTTGAGGAGTCACACCTACCTGGTGCCTGGGCTCTGGCAGCTCACACCTCAACACCAGGAGGAACTTCTTCGCTCTGAGGATCACAGAGCCCTGGAGCAGGCTGCCCAGGGAGGTTGTGGAGTCTTCTTCTCTGGAGACTTTCAAGCCCCATCTGGATGTGTTCCTGTGTGGCCTGTGCTGGATTCTAGGGTCCTGCTCTGGCAGGGGGCTTGGGCTTGATGATCTCTGGAGGTCCCTTCCAACCCCTACCACCCTCTGACCCTATGATCCTAGCAGCTCTCCTCGCTCTCTCTGCAGATGCCACCAAGATCACGCTGGCACCATCTAGTGCTGACATCAACGTGGGTGAGAACCTCACCCTCCAATGCCATGCATCCCACGATCCAACCATGGACCTGACCTTCACCTGGTCACTAGATGACTTCCCCATTGACTTTGACAAGGCTGAGGGACACTACCGGCGAGCCAGCGCGGTGAGCGGGACGGGCAGGGAGGTGCCCCCGAAGGAAAGGGCAGGAACCCGCTGAGAGCCTCTTCTGCTGGCATGCTGGCTGCTGGGCAGGGGGTCTCCAAATGTCCTCTCTCTCACGCAGAAGGAAGCTATTGGAGACCTCAGCATCTTCAACACGCAGCTGAGGCACTCGGGGCGGTACACCTGCACAGCCCAGACCGTGGTGGACAGCGCCTCGGAGTCGGCCACGCTGACTGTCAGAGGTAATCTCTCTGCCCTCAAGCCCCCTGCTCTTTAAGAGCCTGGCAGGATGGCATGGGCCTTGCCCAGGGATGAGCTCCCTCACCCCTTGTGACCACCTCACTGTCCAGTAGTTGAGCTGGACGAGCTTCAACAGAGGGTTCAGCTGGAGGTGAGGCTCCCAGAAAAGAAAGGCACAGGTTGTCCCAAACAGAGAGGGACCTGGGGGTGCTGATTGACAGCTGCCTGAACAGGAGCCAGCAGTGTGCCCAGGGGCCAAGAAGGCCAATGGCATCCTGGCCTGCAGCAGGAACAGTGTGGCCAGCAGGAGCAGGGAAGTCATTGTGCCCTGTGCTCAGCACTGGTTAGGCCACACCTTGAGTCCTGTGTCCAGTTCTGGGCCCCTCAGTTTAAGAAGGACATTGAGAGACTTGAAGGTGTCAAGAGAGGGGCAACAAAGCTGGGGAGGGGTCTGGAGCACAGCCCTGGGAGGAGAGGCTGAGGGAGCTGGGGTTGCTTAGCCTGGAGAGGAGGAGGCTCAGGGGAGACCTCATTGCCCTCTACAACTACCTGAAAGGAGGTTGTAGCCAGCTGGGGGTTGGTCTCTTCTCCCAGGCAAGCAGCCCCAGAACAAGAGGACACAGTCTCCAGCTGTGCCAGGGGAGGTTTAGGCTGGAGGTGAGGAGAAAGTTCTTCACCCAGAGAGTCATTCTCCATTGGGATGTGCTGCCCAGGGAGGTGGTGGAGTCCCCATCCCTGGAGGTGTTCAAGAGGGGACTGGATGTGACACTTGGTGCCATGGTCTGGTCATGAGGTCTGTGGTGCCAGGTTGGACTCGATGATCTTTGAGGTCTCTTCCAACCTTGGTGATTCTGTGATACTGTAAGTCATGACTTGCACGACAGAGACACAGGCAGAGAGTCAGGAAGCTTGCAAGAGCCCTCCCAGGATCATCGCGTCCAACCTTCCACCCATGGCTGGAGCACCTCTGCTATGGAGACAGGCTGAGAGAGCTGGGGCTGTGCAGTCTGGAGAGGAGAAGGCTCCCAGCAGACCTAATTGTGGCCTTCCAGGATCTGAAAGGGGCTACAAGAAAGCTGGGGAGGGACTTTTGAGGGTGTCAGGGCGGGATAGGACTTGGGGGAGGGGAATGGGGAAAAACTAGAAGTGGGGGGATTGAGATTGGCTGTTAATAAGAGGTTCCTCCCCATGAGGGTGGTGAGAGCCTGGCACAGGCTGCCCAGGGAGCTGGTGGAAGCCTCATCCCTGGAGGTGTTTGCAGCCAGGCTGGAGGTGGCTGTGAGCAACCTGCTGCGGTGTGAGGTGTCCCTGCCCATGGCAGGGGGTTGGGACTGGTTGATCCTTGAGTTCCCTTCCAGCCCTGCCAGCTCTGTGCTTCTCTGCCCCACACCTGCTCACCTTCTGGAACACCTCCGGGGACGGTGACTCCACCACCTCCCTGGGCCACGAGAGCAGCAAGCCTGCAAACCTCTCACATTAATCAGATGGCCATCTGTCTCCCCCAACCCCAGGCCCCCCAGGCCCCCCAGGAGGCGTGGTGGTGAGGGACATCGGCGACACCAGCGTGCAGCTGAGCTGGAGCCGCGGCTTCGACAACCACAGCCCGATCGCCAGGTACCTGGTGGAGGCTCGGACCCTCCTCTCCAGCAGCTGGAAGCAGATGAGGACCAGTAAGTGTCTCGAGGAGAGCAGCAGCGGCGGCTCCAGGGCCCAGCCTGACCACAGGCTCTCGCTCTGAGCCCCCAGCCCTGCTGCCCCCGGCTCTGGTTGCTCTCCTCTCCTGTTGTTGGACCGCAGATCCTGTCAACATCGAAGGCAACGCAGAGTCAGCCCAGGTGGTGAACCTCATTCCTTGGATGGACTACGAGTTTCGGGTCCTGGCCAGCAACATCCTGGGCCTCGGGGAGCCCAGCTTGCCCTCCAGCAAAGTCCGCACCAAGGAAGCGGGTAGGGCTGGGGGCAGGGGGGGAAGGGAAGGGGGAAGGGGCAGCAGGGGGAGGAGGGAAGGGGCAGCAGGGGGGAGGGAAGGGGCAGCAGGGGGAGGAGGGAAGGGGCAGCAGAAGTGAGGAGGGAAGGGGCAGCAGAAGTGAGGAGGAAGGGGCAGAAGTGAGGAGTGAAGGGGCAGCAGAAGTGAGGAGGGAAGGGGCAGCAGGGGGGGGAGGAGGGAAGGGGCAGCAGGGGGAGGAGGGAAGGGGCAGCAGGGGGAGGAGAGGGGCAGCAGAAGTGGAAGGGAGGAGGGAAGGGGCAGCAGAAGTGAGGAGGGAAGGGCAGCAGAAGTGAGGAGGGAAGGGGCAGCAGGGGAGGAGGAGGAGGGAAGGGGCAGGGGAAGGGGCAGCAGGGGAGGGAGGGAAGGAGCAGGGAGGAGGGAAGGGGCAGCAGAAGGGAGGAGGGAAGGGGCAGCAGGGGGAGGAGGGAAGGGGCAGCAGGGAGGAGGGAAGGGGCAGCAGGGGGAGGAGGGAAGGGGCAGCAGGGGGAGGAGGGAAGGGGCAGCAGAAGTGAGGAGGGGGGCAAGGGAAGTGAGGAGGGAAGGGGCAGCAGAAGTGAGGAGGGAAGGGGCAGCAGAAGTGAGGAGGGAAGGGGCAGCAGAAGTGAGGAGGGAAGGGGCAGCAGAAGTGAGGAGGAAGGGGCAGCAGAAGGAGGAGGGAAGGGGCAGCAGAAGGAGGAGGGAAGGGGCAGCAGAAGTGAGGAGGGAAGGGGCAGCAGAAGTGAGGAGGGAAGGGGCAGCAGAAGTGAGGAGGGGAAGGGGCAGCAGAAGTGAGGAGGGAAGGGGCAGCAGAAGTGAGGAGGGAAGGGGCAGCAGGGAGGAGGGAAGGGGCAGCAGAAGGAGGAGGGAAGGGGCAGCAGCAGAAGGAGGGAGGGAGCAGGGGGAGGGAGGAAGGGGCAGCAGGTGAGGAGGAAGGGGCAGCAGAAGTGAGGAGGAAGGGGCAGCAGAGGGAGGGAAGGGGCAGCAGAGTGAGGAGGGAAGGGGCAGCAGGGGAGGAGGGAAGGGGCAGCAGAAGTGAGGAGGAAGGGGCAGGAGCAGAAGGAGGAGGGGGGGCAGCAGAAGTGAGGAGGGAAGGGGCAGCAGAAGTGAGGAGTGGAAGGGGCAGGAAGTGAGGAGGGAAGGGGCAGCAGAAGTGAGAGGGAAGGGGCAGCAGAGTGAGGAGGGAGGAGGGAAGGGGCAGCAGAAGTGAGGAGGGAAGGGGCAGCAGAAGTGAGGAGGGAAGGGGCAGCAGAAGTGAGGAGGGAAGGGCAGCAGAAGTGAGGAGGGAAGGGGCAGCAGGGGAGGAGGGAAGGGGCAGCAGAAGTGAGGAGGGAAGGGGCAGAAGTGAGGAGGGAAGGGGCAGCAGAAGTGAGGAGGGAAGGGGCAGCAGAAGTGAGGAGGGAAGGGGCAGCAGAAGTGAGGAGGGAAGGGGCAGCAGAAGTGAGGAGGGAAGGGGCAGCAGTAGTGAGGAGGGAAGGGGCAGCAGTAGGAGAGGAGGGGGGAGGAGGGAAGGGGCAGCAGGGGGAGGAGGGAAGGGGCAGCAAGGAGGAGGGAAGGGGCAGCAGAAGAGGAGGGAAGGGGCAGCAGGGGGAGGAGGGAAGGGGCAGCAGGGGGAGGAGGGAAGGGGCAGCAGGGGGAGGAGGGAAGGGGCAGCGGAGGGGAGGAGGGAAGGGGCAGCGGAAGTGAGGAGGGAAGGGGCAGCAGAGGTAGAAAGAGGCAAAAGGGGAAGGGAAAGGGCAACAGGGGTAGAAAGGGGCAACAGGGGAAGAAAGGGGCAAAAGGGGCAGGGGTAGAAAGGGGCAACAGGGGTAGAAAGGGGCAACAGGGGTAGAAAGGGGCAACAGGGGTAGAAAGGGGTATCAAAAGTAGGGAAGGGGCAGCAGAGGGATGTGGGAAGGGGCAGCAGAGGGAGGTGGGAAGGGGCAGCAGAGGGAGGTGGGAAGGGGCAGCAGAGGGAGGTGGGAAGGGGCATCAAAAGTAGGGAAGGGGCACCAGAGGTAAGGAGAAGCACCAGAGGTAGGTAGAAAGGGGCATATCAGAGGTACCTGTCCCTGCATGCTGGAGGGGAAAGGTTGGCTTGCAGCATGCCTTGGGCCCAAACAAGCAATCATCTCCTCGAGTGCTCCTCGAGGTGAAGCCATCACACCAGTTTTCTGCCTTTGTGCCCATTTAACCATCCAAAGACAAAGCAGGACCAGAGCTGGCAGCTACAGCTCCCCACAGGCTGCCCCCAGACGAGCTGCTCAGGCCCTGGCCAGTGCTCCAGCCCTGACTGCCACAAGCACCTGAAACACTGAGGGCTGAAAACGCAGAGCCCAGCACCTCCCCACGAGCTGTCAAAGCCTGCCCCCCTCCCCAGCCCTTCTGCTGTTGGTGCTCATCTTCATCACCATCAGCTCCTTAACCCAACCTGTGCTGTCTGCTTTTGTTTGGGGACCCTGCAGCACCTACTGTGGCACCATCTGGGCTCGGTGGAGGTGGAGGAGCTCCCAACGAGCTGATCATCAACTGGACGGTGAGTGAGCAGCAGGGCACCGGCTGGGGGGTGCTGGGAGAGGGCCAGGGGGAGGTGCTGCTGCCAGCTCCTTCTGGCAGTCCCTGCAGCAGTCACAGGTTTGATGTGGCCAAACCTGTGCTTAGTCCAAAGCCTCGCTCCTTGAATGGTCCAGGGCTGGGCTCAAGAGGGACAGGGGACTGCTGGAGAGGGCACAGCAAAGGGCTGTGAAGATGCTGAGGGGCCTGGAACGTCTCTGTGATGAGGAAAGGCTGAGGGACTTGGGGGGGGCGGTTAGCCTGGAGGGGAGAAGACTGAGGGAGGATCTGATCAATGCTGATCAAGGGTGGGTGGCAGGAGGATGGGGCCAGGCTTTGTTCAGCGGTGCCCAGGGACAGGCACAAACCTGAGCACAGGTGGTGGAGTCCCCATCCCTGGAGGTGTTCAAGAAGGGAGTGGATGTGGAGCCACTTGGAGCCATGGCTTAGCTGTCAGGAGATGTTGGGTGACAGGTAAGAGGTTGGACTTGATGATCTCTGAGGTCTTTGCCAGCCTGGTTGATTCTAAGTTCCATCTGAACACAAGGAGGAACTTCCTCAATGTAAAGGTGGTGGAGCACAGGTCCAGGCTGGTGGTGGTGGAGCCTTCTCTGGCAGGGGGCTTGCTCTCAATGACCTCCAGAGGTCTCTCCCGACCCTCATCACTCTGTGACCAAAGCTCTCTGCCCACCCCCTCCACAGCCAAACCTTCTTCTCTCTGCCCACCCCTCCACAGCCAAACCTTCTTCTCTCTGCCCACCCCCTCCACAGCCAAACCTTCTTCTCTCTGCCCACCCCCTCCACAGCCAAACCTTCTTCTCTCTGCCCACCCCCTCCACAGCCAAACCTTCTTCTCTCTGCCCACCCCCTCCACAGCCAAACCTTCTTCTCTCTGCCCATCCCCTCCACAGCCAAACCTTCTTCTCTCTGCCCATCCCCTCCACAGCCAAACCTGAGCATAGATGGTGGAGTCCCCATCCCTGGAGGTGTTCAAGAGGGGATTGGATGTGGCCCTTGGAGCCAGGGTTTAGCTGTCAGGAGGTGCTGGGTGACAGGTTGGACTTGATGGTCTCTGAGGTCTTTTCCAACCTTATTGATTCTGTGATTCCAAGTCCCACCTGAACAGGAGGAGGAAGTTCCTCAATGGAAGGCTGGTGGAGCACGGGTCCAGGCTGGTGGTGGAGCCTCCAGCTCTGGAGTCGCTCCAAGGCCACCTGGACGCCGCTCTGCGCAGCCTGCTCTAGGTGACCCTTCTCTGGCAGGGGGCTTGCTCTCAATGACCTCCAGAGGTCTCTCCCAAGCCCTCATCACTCTGTGACCGAAGCTCTCCTCTCTGCCCACCCCCTCCACAGCCAACTCTGAGGGACTACCAGAACGGGGATGGCTTTGGCTACCTGCTGTCCTTCCGCAAGAAGGGCTCCCAGGGGTGGCTGACGGCCAGGGTGCCGCACGCGGAGTCGCTGCACTACGTCTACCGCAACGAGAGCATCGGCCCCTACACCCCTTCGAGGTGAAGATCAAAGCGTACAACAGGAAGGGAGAGGGACCAGAGAGCCTCACTGCCATCGTGTACTCTGCAGAAGAAGGTAAAGGGGGCAGCAGGCTCTGCGCCCTCCCGCTCGGCCCAGCCGCGGGGCCGCGGGTTGCGCGGGGCTGGGAGGGACGCCTCAAAGCTCGTCGGGTCCAACCCACCCCTCCCCTGCAGCCAGCCACAGCAGGTTGCCCAAGGCCACAGCGAGCCTGAAGCAGCCAGCACCACCTCCCTGCTGAGCTGTGCCTGGCTGGGAGCTCAGTTTCTTTGGCAGTGACGGCAGCAGAAGGTTTCCCTTCGAGTACGCAGAGAGAGGTTTCCCTAAGCCGGAGGGCTGCACACCCAGAGCTTCAGAGCAGACACAGAGCCCCCCAGCTCACAGCTGTGGCCCTGCTCGTCCTACTGAGCCCCTAAATCCCTTGCTCTGCTCCCACCCCTCACCCCAGCTGGCTGCAGAGGACGGTCCTGCAGGGGAAGCCTTTCTTACAGCACAGGCACTATGCTGCCCAGGGCCGGGAGAAGGGTTTTGATTCCCTCTTCTTGGCTCTCTTTTTTCAGAGCCCAAAGTGGCTCCTTTCAGAGTCCTGGCCAAGGCTGTTCTGGCCTCAGAAATGGATGTGTCCTGGGAGCCTGTGGAGCAGGGAGACATGACTGGAGTGCTTCTGGGCTACGAGGTAGGAGCCTGCCATGGGGATGGGAGGCACTGGAGAGCCCAGCGAAGAAAATTCCCCCTAAGGGAAGGCTAAGGGAGGTGAAAGGAAACAGAGTTGTGCTTCCAAAGAGGGAGGGCAAGGGGCAGCACCAGGCTCCAGTGGGGCCAGCAGTGCTGCTCATGAGAGGGATCAGTGAGGGACAGACCTCCCCTCCTTGCTGCCTGCCTTCCCTCACAGCCTGTGACCTCGTTCCTGGGCACTCAGACACAGCCGCCAGGAGGTCTCCAGCTGTGGCTGGGCTGAGCCTGGATGGGGCAGAAGCCTCTCCCCTGACCAAACCCTTCCCTACTCTTCCCCACCCAGATTCGGTACTGGAAGGATGGTGACAAGGAGGAGGCAGCTGACAGAGTGAGGACAGCCGGGCTGGTGACATCAGCCCACCTCACAGGGCTGAACCCCAACACCAACTACCACCTGTCGGTCAGAGCTTACAACCGGGCTGGCACCGGCCCCCAGCCCCTCCACCAACGTCACCACCACCAAGCCACGTGAGTCAGGCCCTGCCCCTCCCCTGCTCTGCACACTGGCTGCCCTGGCAGCATCCTCCAGAGGACCCCCAGTGCTCAACTCACTCACCAGCCCCTCGGGCTCGGTGCTCTAATGGCACTTCAGGTGCCGCACAAACACTCCCCTGAGCTTCCTCAGGTCATCCTCTGGGCTGGCTGGCACTTCTCTGAGAAGATCTGTCCTCAGAATCCTGTCTGGCTGGGCTGCCTCCCTTTAAGCCAAGCATCCTGGTGCCAAGGATTCATTCACAGACCCCCAGAAGGGGTTGGGCTGGAAGGGTCCTTGAAGATCATCCAATTCCAACCCCCCTGCCGTGGGCAGGGACACCTCCCCCAAGCCCAGGCTGCTCAAGGCTTCATCCAACCTGGCCTTCAACACCTCCACAACCTGTTCCAGTGTCTCCCCACCCTCACTGGAAAGAGTTCCCTCCTAATCTCCAGTCTAAATCTCCCCTCCTCGAGCTTCCACCCGCCAGCCCCTGGCAGCCAGCGGCAGCGTCCCAGGGGCTGGTTGTGACCAGCACGACCTCCTCATGGGTCCCTCACCGCGTCTCTGTCTTGCTTTGTATCTCCCAGCACCAAAGAGGCCACCTGGCAACATCTCCTGGACTTTTTCTGGGTCCACAGTCAGCATCAAGTGGGACCCAGTGGTGGCCAAAGCAGATGAGTCTGCAGTTACAGGCTACAAGGTACAGGCGGCAGGCAGCTGACCAACCCCCAGGGGTGACCCTGAGGAGATCTCAGTGAGCACCAGCTCAGACTCGCCTCTTCCAACAGATGCTTTACAGGCAGGATTCCCACTCTGCTCCCACGCTGTACCTGGCCAGCAAGAGCAGGATTGACATCCCTGTCCCCGAAGACTTCACTCACGCCTTTGTGCAGATCAGGGTGACGGGGCCCGGGGGCGATGGCACCCCGGCAGAAGTCCACATCCTGCGCAACGGCGGTACGTGGGACCCTGCCCCCCGCCGCGGCCCCTGCTCCAGCCCCCGGCCGCGGCCCCTGCTCCAGCCCCCCGGCCGCAGCCCCTGCTCCAGCCCCCGCCGCAGCCCTGCTCCAGCCCCCGGCCGCGCTCCCAGCCCCCGGCCGCAGCCCCTGCTCCAGCCCCCGGCCGCAGCCCCTGCTCCAGCCCCCCGGCCGCGGTCCCTGCTCCAGCCCCCCGGCCGCAGCCCCTGCTCCAGCCCCCGGCCGCAGCCCCTGCTCCAGCCCCTGCTCCAGCCCCCGGCCGCCCCTGCTCCAGCCCCCCGCCCCCCCTGCTCCAGCCCCCGGCCGCAGCCCCTGCTCAAGCCCCCGGCCGCAGCCCCTGCTCCAGCCCCCGGCCGCAGTCCCTGCTCCAGCCCCCGGCCGCAGCCCCTGCTCCAGCCCCCGGCCGCAGCCCCTGCTCCAGCCCCCGGCCGCAGCCCCTGCTCCAGCCCCCCGCCACAGGGTGCTCCACAGCCCGCTGCAAAACCACCCCAGAGAGAGGAGCTCACAGGCAGGACCCCAGGGCTGAGACTCTTTGGAGGAAGGAACTTCTGCTCCTCCCCAGCCCTCCAGCAGCAGACCTCTGCCCAGGCTCTGAGCAGCCTCTGTCCAGCTTGGACTCAGCTTTGGAAGCTGAAGCTGAATCCCCCAACTTGCACCCCCCAGCAGTGAAACCCTGAGCCTGTGGGGCCCCAGCCCCAACTCCAGCAGGTTCCCTTGAGTCAAGGGAGAAGCTCTCAGGGCCCACCCCCAAATTCTTGTTTCAGACAGAAGTGTTCCTGGGAGACCACCAGCACCCAAGCACCCAGAAGCCCCAACTAACCTTTTACCAACCCTCCCAGCTCTCTCTGGGAGGCATCTGCTTGTGTCTGCTCGACAAGGCAGTTCCTCCTGTCCCATTCAGAGACTCACAGAATTGCTTTGGTTGGAAAAACCCTCTGAGATCCTCCAGTCCAACCAGCCCCACCATGGCCACCAAACCCTGGCCCCAAGTGCCACGGCCACAGGTTCCTTGAGCCCCTCCAGGGATGAGGACTCCACCACCTCCCTGGGCAGCCTGTGCCAGTGCCTGACCACTCTTGCAGCAAAGAAATTGTTCCTCACCTCCCACCTGGACCTTCCCTGGACCTTCCCCTCTCATCCTGTCCTTGCTACCCTGGGCAGCCTGTTCCATTTCCAGCCAAGAAACTTCTCCTGCCCAACCTCCTCCCTTTCAGGCAAGGAATTTCTCCTACCCAACTAAACCTCTTTCAGGCAAGAGATTTCCTGTTCCAAAGGAATTTCTCCTAAACCCCCTTTCAGCCAAGAAAAACTTCTCCTGCCCAACCTAAACCTCCCTTTCAGGCAAGAGATTTCTCCTTCCTACCCAACCTAAACCTCCCTTTGTCTTTCAGGGACCAGCATGATGGTGGAAGACTCCTCCTACCCAACCTAAACCTCCCTTTGTCTTTCAGGGACCAGCATGATGCCAGCACCACACGTTGTCATCATCACAACTCACTCTCTCCTCATGGTGGCCCTGATCAGCTACCTGGAGCTCTGACAGTGCTCAGCACAGCAGAGGACTCCTGGACACCTTTCCTCCCCAGGCCAGTGGCTGAACTGCTCAACACCTGGCTGCTGCCAGCTTCCAGCTGCTGACCACAAGGCAGCCCCAGGGAGGAAGGATTTGGTGACCTTGCTTGAAGGGAGGGGAAGACACAAAGAGCTTTTTGGAGTGGTGGTTGTTTTCTAGGGGGGGGAGGGGATGGAAGCCTTTGGCTACCAGATGTGGGTCTTGGACCAGTTCACCAGATTGTGTTTCAAAGCCACCTGGTGGCAAAGGAAGAAGAATCCTCCCAGGAATCCTGCCAGCCCAGCTGCCTCCACACCACCACCACTGTCTCCAGTAGGTTTTCTGCCTTATGAAGCCATGGACTAAAAGGACCAGACTGCTACAGTTGACCTTTTTTGTCTGGGGGGGGGGAGGGGATAAAAAAAAGCCAACAGGAACAGAAAAGAAGCTGTAGAGTGACTTGGGGGAGGGAGGGGGTGGGGGATGAAAAAGGGAGGAATGGGGAATGAAAAAGGGAGGAATGGGGAATGAAAAAGGGATGGGGAATGAAAAAGGAAGGGTGGGGAATGAAAAAGGGATGAGGGACAAGCAAGGGGGAGGATGGGGGACAAGCAAGGGGGAGGATGGGGGACAAGCAAGGGGGAGGATGGGGGACAAGCAAGGGGGAGGATGGGGGACAAGCAAGGGGAGGATGGGGGACAAGCAAGGGGGAGGATGGGGGACTGAAGAGCTCACAGTGATCAGCATGTTCCATGCCAGCCCTCAGAAAGGAAGGGACAGGAATTTTTCTTGGGGGGTGGGGAGGAGGTGGGGAAGGGGTGGGAAGGGCTGGGGAGGGGTTCCCCTCCTCTAACACAAGCCAAATCCTGCAGCAGAGCAGCCCCAAGGAGGCAAAAGCCAGGAGAGAAGTCTGAGCTCTGCCCCACCCTGCAGGGGGCTGAGGGCAGAGGTTAGGTCGTGATAAAGCTTTTCTACACCACTGCTGTTGACTTGCAGCCTCCCCTCCAGCCCCTCGTGTGTATCACGTTGTGAGGTGCAAAGTTCCATGTGATCCACAGCCCCCAGGCTTTGGTTTGGTCAATACTTCTGGGTTTGGGGGTGGGGGTTTCGGTTTGGGGGGAGGAGAAGGAGGATGTGAAAAGGAGATTCCAGCAGCCTCTGGCCGGCAGGGGCAGCTCTGCCTGGCCCGCCTGGGGCCAGGGGTCCTTAAAGGAGGAAGGGAAAGGGATGTGGCAGCATTTACCCAGGAGCTGGAGGAAGCCAGCACTGAGGCAGCAAGGAAGGTCTAGCTGGGCTCACATTCACCTCTGCTCCAGCCAAAATGCCACTCTCAGCCTGGGGGCTGTGAGGCTGAGAGCAGCCTGGTTCTCAGGGGCGAAGCTCACACTGTAAGGAGCCCACAGAGCAGGGTGGGTTGGAAGGGAGCTCCAAAGCTCACCCAGTCCAACCCCCCTGCACTCAGCACTGGGGAGGGAGGCAAGGGGGGGGGGAGGCAAGGAGGAGACAGAAAGGATTTCTCAGGAGGTGAGGAAGGCCAAGTTCGGGCTCAGAGGGCTCCAGGCTAACCCCCACTGCAGCCAAACCAGCTCCATTCCTGCACACAGCCCCAAGCCAGGCTAAGACAAGAACCTCCTGGTCTGAGGCAGCCTCCTCTACCGTTTTCTTTGTGAGGGCTGGGGTGAGCCCCTTGCACAAACCCCACAACTCCCTTCAGCCTCAGCCAGGCTCCCCCAGACCCCACAGGAAGCCCAGCCAGAGCCTCTGTCAGGAGAAGACCTGGCAGAAAGCTGCTGCAAAGGCAGTTTGGGCTTCCTGAACTGCGGCCCGGGGCTGGCAAGGAGTTGAGTGCCAGGGGAGAGATTTCCTCACCTCCGGGGAGTCGATGGGCTTCACGCCGCTGCATTAAGGTGCAAATCAGTTTCCTGTCCCATTAGGAGCCTCCCCTCGTGGTCGTCGCTCCCAGCATTTGCTGTCGGGATTAGCTCAGCTCCGAGGGATGAGTTGAGGCGCTGGGCTTTGTTCTCAGCCTTCTCCGGGCTCCCCCGAGGGAGGAACCATCCGATTCCACAGGGTCCATCTGACTTGGCGGCAGCAGGACCCGACCTGAGGAGGGTGCTGGGGGTGGAACTTCGTGAGCCTCCCAGAGGAGCTTCACAGCTCTGCTTTGCTCCTACCTACCAGAAAATCACCAGAAACCCCCAGAGTGGCTCAGGCTGGAAGGGACCTCAGAGATCACCTCCCCCGACCTCCCCACCGTGCCCAGGGACAGCTCTCAGCCAGGCTCAGCTGCTCAAGGCTGCACCCAGCCTGGCCTTGAGCACCCCCAGGGAGGAGGCAGCCACAGCCTCCCTGGGCAGCCTGTGCCAGAGCCTCACCTCCCTCACACTGAAAAACTTCTTCCTCAGCTCCAGTCTGACCCTGCTCTGCCTCAGCCTCAAACCATTCCCCCTTGGCCTGGCTCCAGACCCCCTGATGGAAAGTCCCTCTGCAGCCTTCCTGCAGGACCCCTTCAGGTGGTGGAAGGCAGCTCTCAGATCCAGCCTCCCCCTCCCCTTCTTCCTTCCTGATCCTGCTGAATCTAGAGGCTGAGGTCTGTCCTCCTGCCTTGAGGTCGGTGGGGCTCAAACCCAACCCTCAGCTGCAGTCTGGAGCAGGAGGAGCTCACATTTGCAGCAGGACAGATGAAGTGGAGGGGGTTGTGGGGCTGGGGGGGTGAACAGGAGCCCCTCCCCTCTTGCCCCAAGGAACCAGCTGGGTATTGCAGGCAGCCCCTTTGCACAGTGCCTGGAGGGGGCTACAGCCCCTCTGCTCTGAACCCCAAAGCTGCTCCCTGCTCCCTCCACAGAGAACCTCTGCTGGGAGGCTTCCCAGCCAGCTTCACCACCACCCCAAGGGGAAGTTTTCTTCTCAGCCACTTTGCTGCTCACTGATTTGTGTTTTCTTCCAGCAGACCACAGGGCAGAGGCTGTTTGCAGCCTGCCCTCGCTGTCCTTGCAGGTCTTTGTTGGCTACAGTAGCAGACAGGTCATAAATAAAGATCTCCAGAGGCTTGAGGCAGCTGCTGGAGTCTGCAGTGCTTCTGTCCCCCTTTACCTGCAATCAGCAGCTTGCTGGCTCCAGAGCCCCACGGCCCGGGGCTGTGTCCCTCCTGCCTGCCAGCTCCACACGCAAAGCAGCAGCCCTGCGAGGGCCCAAGTGCATGGGGCTGGACCCCTATCCCACAATCCCAGCATGGTTGGGGCTGGGAGGGACCCCTGGAGATCATCCAACCCCCCTGCCCCAGCAGGGCACCCCCAGCAGCCTGCCCAGGAACACCACGGCCGGGGGTGGGTTTGGAAGCTCTGCAGAGAAAACTCCACAACCTCTCCGGGCAGCCTGCTCCAGGCCTCCAGCAGCCTCACACCAGAGCAGGTCCTGCCCAGCACAAACCATTCCATGACCTTCTCTGAGCCCCTAAGGAGCAGAAGGATGGACAGAGGGAAGCAGCCTCTCCTCCTCCTCCTCCTCCTTCTCCCCTTCCCAGGAGCCACAGCCACCCACGGTTTAAGGCGACCAAAGTGTTTGGCTGCCAGAGGACACTGCCCAGCCCCTGGTGCTGGTGGCAGAGGAGATCCAACAAAGGGCCCAAGGAGGGTGGGCTCAGCCGTACTCGGCCCCCAGGCAGCCTCCTGCCCCTCTGCCCCAGGCTCTGCGGAGCTGCCGGCCGGGCTGGGGCCGTAATGAGCTGAGGGATTCGTGCTGCAGGGAGGCTTTGTGGAGCCGAGGGCAGCATCGTTAGAGGAAGCAGCAGGGAGCAGCCCAGGCTGAGATGAAGCCCCCCCCCCCCAGTCCACCCACCACAAGGGCTCTCCGTCATTAAAGGCTGCTGCTGATGGCATCAATCAAGGAGACAAATGGACCACGACTCAATGTGGCCGTGCTGGGGGGAGCCGACAAAGGGAAGGGGGAGGCAGCTCTGCATCACCCCAGGGGCTCAGGCCAGCAGCACTCTGAGCTGGGTTAGGAACTGGCTGGAGGCTGAGCCCAGAGAGTGCTGGTGAATGGTGCCACAGCCAGCTGGCAGCCGGGCACCAGTGGTGTGCCCCCACCACGGCCCTCAGCACCACAGCTCTCAAACACCTCCCGGGGTGGGGATCCAGCCACCTCCCTGGGCAGCCTGTGCCAGGCTGGGAGAGCCCTTCCAGGGAAGAAGTTTCTTCTCCTCTCCAACCTAAGCCTCCCCTGGTGCAACCTGAGGCCATTTCCTCTTGTCCTATCACTTCTTACTAGGGAGAAGAGCCCAACCCCTACCTGGCCCCAACCTCCTTTCAGGGAGCTGTGGAGAGCCAGAAGGTCTCCCCTGAGCCTCTTTCTCTCCAGGAACACTCTGAAGTCCCTGACCATGGAAGGTGTTTCACAGACCCACAGCTCATTAAAGACAGTTTCCACATTCCTGGTTATTGCCTTCATCCTGTGTGAGGCCTGGGGAGTGCCTGCAGTGAGCAAGAACTGAGCCAAGGGCAGAGGAAAAGCAGCAGAAGTGGAGGGGGAAAGGGAGGGACAGGAGGACGACAGCCCCAGGGCTGCACTCGTCCATACACCCAGCACAGCCCTGAACTGCTGCAGGCAACCAGAGAAGCAAGGCTAAGAGGAGAAGGCTCTGGGGAGAGCTGAGAGAAGCCTGAAGAAGCTAGAGGAGAGCTGGGGAGGGACCTCTGGCAAGGGCTGGCAGTGCCAGGCTGAGAGGCAATGGATTGAAGCTGGAAGAGGGTAGATTGAGGCTGGAGATGAGGAAGAAATGCTTTAGAGGGAGGCTGGGGAGACCCTGGCACAGGCTGCCCAGGGAGGCTGCGGCTGCCCCCTCCCTGGAGGTGCTCAGGACAAGGCTGGATGAGGCCTTGAGCACCTCGGGCTGGTGGGAGGTGTCCCTGCCCATGGCAGGGGGCTGGGGCTGGATGAGCTTTAAGGTCCCTTCCATCCCAACCCATGGCATGAATTGACACCCAGAGCAAGGTGGAGGGGAGGGCAGAGTCAGGTCCCCCCCAGCCCAGCGCAGAGGCAGCAGATGGCCTTTGTTTTGCTCTCTGCTGCCACTCCAGTTGCAGCAGTTAAGACAATCTCCTTACTCAATTTAATTAAGCCTCAGCAGCACTTGAAGCAGCTGCCTGTGCCTCACCATCCTGCTCTTCCCTTCTCCTTCCCAAGTGCTTAATGCCATTAGCAAATTGCCTTCCTCCCTCACACAAGCTGTCTGCCCTTAGCACCTCCAGCACCAGTTTGCTTCCTCAGCCTCAGGGCCATCAGTGGGGCAGCACAAGTTGGGACCAGAGGATTACCTCCAGCTGGCAACTGGCAGCAAGCAAAGGGTTGCAGGCAGGCACTGCCACCTTCTCCTCCAGGGGAGGCAGAGGAGAAGCTTGGGCACCATCTTCATAGCTGGTTTGGGCTGGAAGGGACCTGAAAGATCATCTGGGTCCAGCCCTCCTGCCACAGGCAAGGACCTGAAAGATCCTCTAGGTCCAGCCCTCCTGCCACAGGGACAGGGACCTGAAAGATCATCTCTAGGTCCAGCCCTCCTGCCACAGGCAGGGACATCCCCAGGTTTGAGCAGAGAGAGAGTTTGCAGTTCATAGACTCATAGCAGGTCCCCAGGCAGGTGTCCAGGTGGGTTTGGAGGCTCTCCAGAGAAGGAGACTCCACAACCTCTCCTGGCAGCCTGCTCCAGGTCATCCTCACCCCAAAGAAGTTGTTTCCCTCAACACAGAGGCGAAGTGCCTCGCTCCATCTTGGCTCTGCCCTCTGCACCGCTCCACTGAGACTCCAGCTCTGCTTCTCCAGCCCTGTGCTGACCCAGGGGACTCAGAAGCTGAAGGAAATCCCTGGCAAGAATCAGTTGTGCCCGAACCAATCCCTCAGAGCCATCCCCACGAGGTTCTGCATCGAGCAAGAGACAAGAGGCCAAGGACTTGCATCAGCTTCAGTTCATTGCTTTGCAGCTCTCCTCCTCCAAAGCTTCCTGAAGAGGCAGCTGGCCACCAAGCTCACCAAGACGCCTCCTAGCACCCCACTTCCAAGGCCCACCCAGTACACATCCAAAACCTTCCCTTGCCAGAAGGGCTTCTGCCTCTGCACCTCCTTCTCGGTGCCGTTCCTCGCGGTCCCTTCCGGCTTCTTGGCCGCCAACTTCTGCTCCCGAGTCAGGGACCTGTAGAAGTCCAGGTCTGCCAAATCCTCCTGGACCGTCCTGAGCCCAAAGTAGATCCTCTTGACGAGCTCCAGGCTCTTCAGCCTCTGCACATCACACTGGTAAGTGCCTGCATCGGCCTCCCTGGCGGCGGCAAAGCGGAGGGCGGGCCGGGCGCTGCGGAGGGGCTTCAGGAGCAGCTTGTTGGTGGTGATGAGGCCTGGGGCAAACCTCCACCTGAACCTGTAGGCTCCAGTGCCCAAGCCGACCGCGTCCGAGTCCAGGCAGCTGAGCTGGAAGGGTTTGCCCACGGAGGCGGTGAGGTGGAGCAAGCCGCAGAGGGAGCCGCCGAGGCAGCCGGACCTGCGCAGGGTGCAGTTGCGCCGCTCCCCGGCGCCGGTGAGGTCGCACAGCTCCTCCAGCCTGCTGCCCAGCCCGCAGGTGGCGCTGCAGGGGGTGGCGTTCACTGCCACCCTGACCACGGCGGTCTTCAGCCCTGCCGGGATGGTGACGGCGCCCAGGGAAAGCACCAAGGGCAGGGAGGCAGCCCCCAGCAGCAGCCCCCGGCGCGGGGCTTCATTGGAGGGCTCCCGACCAGCCGCCCTGGAGGGGCACAAAGCCAGCAGGCGAAAGAAGAAAAGCCAGCGAGGAAAAATCAGTCTCCTTAGTGCCAGCCTTCAAACCCACTGCTCTGGGATTCCCACCAGCGCCACCTTCAAGACCTCATCCTTCCGGGGGCGGGGGGGGGAGACGACAAAAAATCCTCCAGCAAGAGAGTCCTGAAGCACAGCAGCGAGACGCAGGGCAGCGAGGACAGCACCAGGCGGGGGCGAGGAGCGCAGTCTGCCTCCTGGGCCACACAACGGGCCAGCCCTCCCTCCCCTGCAGCGCTTGGTTTGGAGTCCTGCTGCCTCGGCCGCTCCCAGGGACTGTGCCTCTGCCTGGGAGCTCCGCTGCCTGCAGGTGGAGTTCAGCTGACTTCTGATGGACTTCCACAGGCACACTGCAGAGGGACTGCCACGGATTCCAGGTGGATTTCAGCTGATTCCAGAGGGACTTCCCTGACAGATTCCAGAGGGACTGCCACAGATTCCAGAGGGATTTCAGCTGATTCCAGGTGGATTTCAGCTGATTCCAGGTGGACTGCCACAGACAGGTTCCAGGTGGAGTTCCACAGATTCCAGATGGATTTCAGCTGACTCCAGATGGATTTCAGCTGGTTCCAGGTGGACTGCCACAGACAGGTTCCAGGTGGAGTTCCACAGATTCCAGATGGATTTCAGCTGATTCCAAGTGGATTTCAGCTGATTCCAAGTGGGCTGCCACAGATTCCAGGTGGATTTCAGCTGATTCCAGAGGGACTTCCCTGACAGATTCCAGAGGGACTGCCACAGATTCCAGGTGGATTTCAGCTGATTCCAGAGGGACTTCCCTGACAGATTCCAGAGGGACTGCCACAGATTCCAGGTGGATTTCAGCTGATTCCAGAGGGACTTCCCTGACAGATTCCAGAGGGACTGCCACAGATTCCAGGTGGATTTCAGCGGATTCCAGATGGATTTCAGCTGGTTCCAGGTGGGCTGCCACAGATTCCAGATGGATTTCAGCTGATTCCAGGTGGGCTGCCACAGATTCCAGATGGATTTCAGCTGATTCCAGGTGGGCTGCCACAGATTCCAGATGGATTTCAGCTGATTCCAGGTGGGCTGCCACAGATTCCAGATGGATTTCAGCTGATTCCAGGTGGGCTGCCACAGATTCCAGATGGATTTCAGCTGATTCCAGGTGGGCTGCCACAGATTCCAGATGGATTTCAGCTGATTCCAGGTGGACTGCCAGAGACAGATTCCAGATGGACTTCCACAGGCAGATTCCAGATGGATTTCAGCTGATTCCAGGTGGGCTGCCAGAGACAGATTTCAGGTGGGCTTCTCCTGACAGTCTTCAGATGGACTTCCACAGGCAGATTCCAGATGGACTTCCACAGGCAGATTCCAGACTTCCACAGCTGATTCCAGGTGGGCTGCCACAGATTTCAGCTGGATTTCAGCTGGTTCCAGGTGGGCTGCCACAGCCCAGGAGCACTGTTCCAGTTCAGTTCTGCCACCAGTCCCTAAAGCACTGCTGGAACACTGCTGCAGAGCACAAGGACAGCGTCACTCTCCAGGCAGCATGTGGACAGCTCTGCCTTCCACACAGTGCCCAGAAGCACTGCCAAGACCACCAGAAGGCAGTTTCAACCTGAGGAGAGCCTGAGAGCACTGAGCTCCGAGGCAGCCTGGCCTGCACCTTCTCACTGGTGATGTGCAGCTCCTCTCAGCCAGGTCACTGCTGTCTCCATGACTCTCTGCTCCCATGGCAGCAGTGCTGATGTCACAGCCAGGTCAGGATGCAGCCCCAGCCCTTGCCATGGAGAGCAGAGCACTCCTCAAGCTGTGGAGCCAAAAGAATCCCCTGAGGCCTCAGCATGGAAGCATCAGGTCAGGTCTTTGCCAGCCACTGGCAGGCTCAGGACGTCCTCCACCGGAGCAGGTTGCTCAGAGCCTTGCTGAGCCTCACCTCCGGGGATGAGGCCTCAAGCACCTGCAGCAGGCTGCCCAGGGAGTGTTCCAGCAGCCTCCTGGGGCAGAACTTGTTCCTCACATCCAATCTCAATCTGCTCCTCTCTCATCTCAAACCACTGCCCCTGGTCCCGTCCCTGCAGCCCTTTGCACACAGTCCCTCTGCAGCCTCCTTGCAGCCCCCTTCAGGTACTGGAAGCTGCTCTAAGGTCTGCCTGGAGCCTTCTCTTCTCCAGGCTGAACACCCCCAGCTCCCTCAGCCTGTCAGGGCTTGGAAGGGACCTCTGGAGATCTCTGTGGCAGAGGGGCTTCAGCTCCCTGATCATCTTTGTGGCCTCTTCTGGACCTGCTCCATCAGCTCCAGGCCCTTCCTGCGGCGAGGGCCCCAGAGCGGGCTGCAGCGCTCCAGCTGAGCTCCCACCAGGGAGAGCCAAGTGGCAGAATCCTCTCTCCCCTGGCTGGCCAGGCTGCTTCTGCTGCACATCCATGGATGATCAGCCAGGATTCCCTTCCCCACAGCCCTTCAAGTCAGCAAAATGAAGCCTGGTGAAGGTGTTGCCCACCCTCTCCTGGGGGTGCAGCCTACAGCAGCACACCTCCTCTTCTCTCCTGCTTGAGCTGGGTGCCTCGGGGGTTTTTCAGGCTCCAGCTTTCCTCCTCTCTCTTGAAAAGAGCCCAGGAAATACACACCCCCACCCCCCCGAGCACCAGCAGAGGTTTGTGTCAGCCCTGGGGCTGGCTGGGAGGAGCCCTCGAACCTGGCAACATGAAGAGAGAGATCCCAAGTGGGGATGGGAAAGCCGAGAGCGAAGGAAATAAACCAGAACCTCTTTATTTACAAACACAAAAGCCTAACAGCACTGCTCTATGCTACCAGCAAGCCAGGATCCACCAGGTATGGTACAAAACTACCCCCTCCCAGCCCCCCTCTCCCCTCCCCTCCCCCCAAATAATAATAATAATAATAATAATAATAAAATAGGTGGTGGAGGGAAACAGCCCAAGGCCATCTACACTGTACAGAGAAGGCTGAGCAGAGGAAAGGCAAATCCAGCTGCTTCCAAGTGATCCAGGGAAGCAGTGGCCTGTGCAGCACTCATGAGCCCCTGGGCCTTCAGCCACACCACAGAGGGCTGGGCTTCACCCAGCAGTGGCCCAGCAAGGGTGTGAGAAGGCAGCAGGGAAGAAGGAAACCCAAACCTGGGCACAGAGGACTGAATTCCTCCCATGGAGCAGGCCCCCAGCCCCGAGAGCAGCTCAAAGCCCTTCTGGTTCCCAACAGCTCCTCTCAGTCCCATGCTGCTCATCTTCAGCTCACTGCTGCACACTTCTGCCTGACTCTGACTCTGACTCCTCCTCCTCCTCCTTCTGCAGGATGCTTGGGAAATCTAAACACCTGTGATAAGCTCAAGAGGGACCTCTGGGGAAAGCCTGGCAGGAATTG
Source organism: Picus viridis (assembly GCA_033816785.1). Taxonomy (NCBI): domain Eukaryota; kingdom Metazoa; phylum Chordata; class Aves; order Piciformes; family Picidae; genus Picus; species Picus viridis. The sequence continues at coordinate 1,922,939 of CM066602.1, forward strand.
CATAGGAGTCAGGAAAAGTCTCCAAGCAAGGGGCTTGGGGAGTGGAAACTTCCCCTCCACAGCTGGCAGCTTTGGGCCAGGGGCAGAGGCTGGATTGTGTCTCTTCCCATCACCCACACAAGGCCCAGGAGTAAAAGGCTGAGGGGAAGGAGCTGTTAGCAGTCATCTTCCTTCCATTCTTGATCCAGGAGTGGGGGGAACAAAAAGCAAACAACGAGGCCTGGGAAACGGCTTCAGTGGAATCAGCTCTGCCTTGGCCCTAACTGCCCCCCAGGGCAGAAAGGAAATCAACTGCTCCTGAGAGGACACCTCAGAGGAAGGAGGCAAACTGAACCCACTGGCAGGGGCAGGAGGAGAGCTGCCAGCAGAGCTTTTCACACCCCAGGCCAGAGGCAGATGCTTCCACAAGCTGAGCACTGCACCCAGAGCTATTTCCACCTGATCCTTCTGCCACCAGCAGCCACCCTCCACATCTGAACCCTTCCCAAGCTGAAGATCCACTCTGTGCAGCCTCCTTCAGAGGGGCTCTTGATTCTTCACCCTGTCCCCTTGGGGATGAAGTCCAAGCTGGCACAGCAGCAGCAGCAGCAGCAGCGGTGGTGGTGGTTTCACCAAGCCTGTCAGCATCACACTGAGCCCAGAGGAGAGCTGGGGAAGCTCAGCCCAGCTGGCACAGGAGGAGTGGAGTCACAACCCAGTGGCATGAAAAGGAACAGCAAAGGAAAGGGAAAAGTCTGCAGGGGACAGAGGAATAGAAATGACCCACCCTGGGGCACTCCTCAGTCCAGGAAGGAGATCAAAACAACCCAACCCCAATGGCTGAGACAAGCTCTGGAGTGCAGGGGGGGCAGGTACCAGCTCATTCAGAAGCAGTTATCCCAACACAAAGTCAGTCCAGTTGAAAGTCTCTTTGCAAATGGCATCACCTGAGAGGCAGCACCTTGCACACTGCCCACTGGAGAGGCAGGGGAGGAGCAGGGGAAGCTGCTTCCTCTTCCATAGGCTCACAGAAAGTCACTCCCTGAAGCCAGGAGCAGTCTGCTGCTGGAGTCAGTCCACCCTGACTGAGCAGTCAAGCTGGTCTCCATGCTAGGATGTGCCACCAAAGGAAAGAACACAGCAGGGCCCAGGAGAGAGTCTTCACAACAGCTCTGAGATTGCACCTCCTGCTAGAGAGACACAGACAGGGGAGCAGTAAGTAACCAACCAGGCTCAAAGAGCTGCCCCCAGAGAGCACTGAGCAGGGCAGCACCTCCAGAGGCCAAATGAGAACAAGAACCAAGATCCCCCCGAGGACAAACTGCAGAACAGGGCAGCACCAACCAGACACTGCCTGGGACAAAAGGAAGATCCCCAGGGCTGCTGCCCCTGTGCCTGAGCTGTGTGAGTGGCTCAAGGAGCTCTGAGCTGCTGCCCCTGTGCCTGAGCTGTGTGTTGTGAGTGGCTCAAGGAGCTCTGAGCTGCTGCCCCTGTGCCTGAGCTGTGTGTTGTGAGTGGCTCAAGGAGCTCTGAGCTGCTGCTCCTGTGCCTGAGCTGTGTGCTGTGAGTGGCTCAAGGAGCTCTGAGCTGCTGCCCCTGTGCCTGAGCTGTGTGTTGTGAGTGGCTCAAGGAGCTCTGAGCTGCTGCCCCTGTACCTGAGCTGTGTGTTGTGAGTGGCTCTCAAGGAGCTCTGAGCTGCTGCTCCTGTGCCTGAGCTGTGTGCTGTGAGTGGCTCAAGGAGCTCTGAGCTGCTGCTCCTGTGCCTGAGCTGTGTGTTGTGAGTGGCTCAAGGAGCTCTGAGCTGCTGCCCCTGTACCTGAGCTGTGTGTTGTGAGCTGTGTGCTCAAGGAGCTCTGAGCTGCTGCCCTGTGCCTGAGCTGTGTGCTGTGAGTGGCTCAAGGAGCTCTGAGCTGCTGCTCCTGTGCCTGAGCTGTGTGTTGTGAGTGGCTCAAGGAGCTCTGAGCTGCTGCTCCTGTACCTGAGCTGTGTGTTGTGAGTGGCTCAAGGAGCTCTGAGCTGCTGCTCCTGTACCTGAGCTGTGTGTTGTGAGTGGCTCAAGGAGCTCTGAGCTGCTGCTCCTGTACCTGAGCTGTGTGTTGTGAGAGGCTCAAGGAGCTCTGAGCTGCTGCCCCTGTGCCTGAGCTGTGTGCTGTGAGTGGCTCAAGGAGCTCTGAGCTGCTGCCCCTGTGCCTGAGCTGTGTGTTGTGAGTGGCTCAAGGAGCTCTGAGCTGCTGCCCCTGTACCTGAGCTGTGTGCTGTGAGTGGCTCAAGGAGCTCTGAGCTGCTGCCCCTGTGCCTGAGCTGTGTGTTGTGAGTGGCTCAAGGAGCTCTGAGCTGCTGCTCCTGTACCTGAGCTGTGTGTTGTGAGAGGCTCAAGGAGCTCTGAGCTGCTGCTCCTGTGCCTGAACTGTGTGTTGTGAGTGGCTCAAGGAGCTCTGAGCTGCTGCCCCTGTGCCTGAGCTGTGTGTTGTGAGTGGCTCAAGGAGCTCTGAGCTGCTGCTCCTGTGCCTGAGCTGTGTGTTGTGAGTGGCTCAAGGAGCTCTGAGCTGCTGCTCCTGTACCTGAGCTGTGTGTTGTGAGTGGCTCAAGGAGCTCTGAGCTGCTGCCCCTGTACCTGAGCTGTGTGCTGTGAGTGGCTCAAGGAGCTCTGAGCTGCTGCCCCTGTGCCTGAGCTGTGTGTTGTGAGTGGCTCAAGGAGCTCTGAGCTGCTGCTCCTGTACCTGAGCTGTGTGTTGTGAGAGGCTCAAGGAGCTCTGAGCTGCTGCTCCTGTGCCTGAACTGTGTGTTGTGAGTGGCTCAAGGAGCTCTGAGCTGCTGCCCCTGTGCCTGAGCTGTGTGTTGTGAGTGGCTCAAGGAGCTCTGAGCTGCTGCTCCTGTGCCTGAGCTGTGTGTTGTGAGTGGCTCAAGGAGCTCTGAGCTGCTGCTCCTGTACCTGAGCTGTGTGTTGTGAGTGGCTCAAGGAGCTCTGAGCTGCTGCCCCTGTGCCTGAGCTGTGTGTTGTGAGTGGCTCAAGGAGCTCTGAGCTGCTGCTCCTGTGCCTGAGCTGTGTGTTGTGAGTGGCTCAAGGAGCTCTGAGCTGCTGCTCCTGTGCCTGAGCTGTGTGTTGTGAGTGGCTCAAGGAGCTCTGAGCTGCTGCCCCTGTGCCTGAGCTGTGTGCTGTGAGTGGCTCAAGGAGCTCTGAGCTGCTGCTCCTCTGAGCTGTGTGTTGTGAGTGGCTCAAGGAGCTCTGAGCTGCTGCCCCTGTACCTGAGCTGTGTGCTGTGAGTGGCTCAAGGAGCTCTGAGCTGCTGCCCCTGTGCCTGAGCTGTGTGCTGTGAGTGGCTCAAGGAGCTCTGAGCTGCTGCTCCTGTGCCTGAGCTGTGTGCTGTGAGTGGCTCAAGGAGCTCTGAGCTGCTGCTCCTCTGAGCTGTGTGTTGTGAGTGGCTCAAGGAGCTCTGAGCTGCTGCTCCTGTACCTGAGCTGTGTGTTGTGAGTGGCTCAAGGAGCTCTGAGCTGCTGCCCCTGTACCTGAGCTGTGTGTTGTGAGTGGCTCAAGGAGCTCTGAGCTGCTGCCCCTGTGCCTGAGCTGTGTGCTGTGAGTGGCTCAAGGAGCTCTGAGCTGCTGCCCCTGTGCCTGAGCTGTGTGTGTGTGAGTGGCTCAAGGAGCTCTGAGCTGCTGCCCCTGTACCTGAGCTGTGTGTTGTGAGTGGCTCAAGGAGCTCTGAGCTGCTGCTCCTGTGCCTGAGCTGTGTGCTGTGAGTGGCTCAAGGAGCTCTGAGCTGCTGCTCCTGTACCTGAGCTGTGTGTTGTGAGTGGCTCAAGGAGCTCTGAGCTGCTGCCCCTGTACCTGAGCTGTGTGCTGTGAGTGGCTCAAGGAGCTCTGAGCTGCTGCCCCTGTGCCTGAGCTGTGTGCTGTGAGTGGCTCAAGGAGCTCTGAGCTGCTGCTCCTGTGCCTGAGCTGTGTGTTGTGAGAGGCTCAAGGAGCTCTGAGCTGCTGCTCCTGTGCCTGAACTGTGTGTTGTGAGTGGCTCAAGGAGCTCTGAGCTGCTGCTCCTGTACCTGAGCTGTGTGTTGTGAGTGGCTCAAGGAGCTCTGAGCTGCTGCCCCTGTGCCTGAGCTGTGTGTTGTGAGTGGCTCAAGGAGCTCTGAGCTGCTGCCCCTGTGCCTGAGCTGTGTGTTGTGAGTGGCTCAAGGAGCTCTGAGCTGCTGCTCCTGTGCCTGAGCTGTGTGTTGTGAGTGGCTCAAGCTGCTGCTCTGAGCTCAAGCTGCTCCCCCTGTGCCTGAGCTGTGTGTTGTGAGTGGCTCAAGGAGCTCTGAGCTGCTGCCCCTGTACCTGAGCTGTGTGTTGTGAGTGGCTCAAGGAGCTCTGAGCTGCTGCTCCTCTGAGCTGTGTGTTGTGAGTGGCTCAAGGAGCTCTGAGCTGCTGCTCCTCTGAGCTGTGTGTTGTGAGTGGCTCAAGGAGCTCTGAGCTGCTGCTCCTGTACCTGAGCTGTGTGTTGTAAGTAGCTGAAGGAGCTCTGAGCTGCTGTTCCTCTGAGCTGCAGGCACTTACCTGGTGTAACCCCAGACTCTCAGGGCAAAAATACACCAGGAAACCCCCAAAGTCCTACCTAAGCTTGGGGTCAACCAGATTGGTGAGGGCTGAGCTGTTGGAGAGCAGCTCTGGGGGTCCTGGAGGACAACAGGATGCCCACGAGCCAGCAACGTGCCCTGCTGGCCTATAAGGCCAAGGGCAGCCTGGGGTGGATTGGAAGGGCTGTGCTGAGTAGGTCAGAGAGGTTCTCCTGCCCTGCTGAGGCTACAGCTGCAATCTTGTGTTGAGTTTTGGGCCCCTCAGTTCAAGGAGGAGCTCAGGGAGCTGCCTGAGAGAGTCCAGCAGAGAGCCACAGAGCTGCTGCAGGCAGTGGAGCATCTCCCTGTGAGCACAGCTGAGGGAGCTGGGAGCAGAGCAGCCTGGGGGTGCCCTCATTGCTGGGGATAAAGATGTGCAGGGCTGGGGCCAGGCTCTGCTCAGGGATGGCCAAGGACAGCACAAGGGGCACTGGGGCCAGCTGGAGCAGAGGAGGTGCCAGGGGAACAGGAGGGGAAACTTTGCCCCTGTGAGGGTGGCAGAGCCTGGAGCAGGCTGCCCGGAGGGGCTGTGGAGTCTCCTGCTCTGGACACATTCCAAACCCTCCTGGATGTGTTCTGTGTGCCCTGCCCTGGCTGATGCTGCCCTGGCAGGGGGGTTGGACTGGGTGATCTCTGGAGGTCCCTCCCTACCCCCTGTGAGTCTGTGATCCCATCCTAAGGCTACAAAACTGGATTGGGCTTCTCAGTTTGTTTACACTGCTTGGGACCTCTGACCACCAGAGACTGAGTGCCAGGACTGCACAGCAGTGACACAGACACAGCTTGCAGCAGGCTCCAAGTCCCAGCCATGCAGTTTGCAGAGGCACTGGGGCAGGGCAGGGCAGGGCAGCAGGGGAGAAGCAGCTGCCTGGGTGACTGAGCAGCTCAGCTCTGCAAGCCACAGCACAAGGAGCCAGCAGAATGAACAGCTTCATGCACAAGAGACAGACCAGGCAGCCTGGCTGCAGGATGCCAGGCAGGTGGCTACCTGAATCTGGTGCTGGAATCCCAGCAACACCAAGGTGAAACTCCCTGCCCGAGATGGGAATTCTAAGTGCCAGGAGACCTCACCTGCAGTGCTGTGTCCAGCTCTGGGGCCCCCAGCACAAGAGAGAGGGAGCCACAAAGATGATCAGAGGGCTGGAGAACCTCTGCTCTGGGGACAGGCTGAGGGAACTGAGGCTGGAGGAGAAGGCTCCAGGGAGATCCTGGAGCTGCATTCCAGAATCTGAAGGGGAGGGACTGTTCAGAAGGGGCTGTGGGGACAGGACAAGGGGCAATGGTTTGGAACTGGGGCAGGGCAGGTTTAGGTTGGACATCAGGAGGAAGTTAAGGGTGGAGAGACACTGACTCAGGCTGCCCAGGGAGGTGGTTGAGGCCATTAGGGATATTTAAGACCAGATTTGCTGTGGCCCTGGGCAGCCTGCTCCAGCTGGAGGTGTCCCTGCTGCCTGCACAGGGATTGGACAAGCTGAGCTTCGAGGGTCAGCAACCTGTGAATCGTGGGCCGAGAGGCACTGTGAGTTTGGCAAGGTCCAAGTGGCCCTCTGCAGTGGTGGCCAAGCTGCTGCTTCCCTACATGACTCCCACAGACACTTCCTGCACAGCTCTGGGAGATCCCAAGTCCACTCCTGGGGAGAAGCACAGCAGCAGCTTGCAAGGAGAGACAGAATCTCTCCCAACACCACTCCCAGAACGCAAACCCCTGCCTGGAGGTGTTCCAGGCCAGCTTGGATGCAGCCTTGAGCAGCCTGGGCTGGTGGAGGAGCCCCTGCCCATGGCCCCTGATTGGTTTCCCCCACTATTGCTGTTTGATTACAGACACTGAAAGCATTTCGACTTCCTCCCAGCGGCAAACAAAACCAACTCCTCCTCCTCCTCCTCCTGGCCAGCAGCGAGACATTCAGGGAGCAAGAGGCTCAGAGTGCTGGGGGCTGGGATGCAGTGAGCTGGGGAGGCAAACTGCTAGCACTACATGAAGCCTGTACAAGAAGCAAGGCCACCAAGCAAGGCAATGAAGCTGACACTTGGGTTCCTTACCTGTCAAGGGCTGTCCCAGCTCCGCCTGCACTTTACCCTTCGCTGCTCCTTCCAGAGGTAAAGAACCTCTGTCCCCTTTGTAGAGTTTCGGTTTAAATGGAGAATCTTTGTCTTTACCTTTTGATCCTTTAGGCCTGCCTGCTTGCTTCTTCTTGGATTTACCATCTCCTTCACACCCAGCAGCGGATGGACCTCTGGGGACAGACACAGAGCCGTTAGCCCAGGGCGAGGCGAGGCAGGGAGCCGCCCGGCCGGCGGCGCCCCAGGCGGCGCAGCAGCAGCAGCCGCGCCCAACCCCCGCCGGGCCGACCGCCGCGGCTCGGCCACCCCGGCGCCAGAGAGCAGAGGGGGAAGGGAGAAGGGAGAAGGGAGAAGGGAGAAGGGAGAAGGGAGAAGGGAGAAGGGAGAAGGGAGAAGGGAGGAAGGGAGAAGGGAGAAGGGAGAAGGGAGAAGGGAGAAGGGAGAAGGGAGAAGGGAGAAGGGAGAAGGGAGAAGGGAGAAGGGAGAAGGGAGAAGGGAGAAGGGAGAAGGGAGAAGGGAGAAGGGAGAAGGGAGAAGGGAGAGGAGAGAAAAGAGAGAACTGAACCAGGTTGGAAGAGACCTTTGAGATCATCAAGTCCAACCTCTCACCCAGCACCATCTGATCAACTCAACCATGGCACCAAGCAGCCCATCCAGGCTCTTCCTAAACACCTCCAGGGATGGGGACTCCACCACCTCCCTGGGCAGCACATTCCAATGGCCAATCTCTCTCTCTATGAAGAATTTCATCCTCACCTCCAGCCTGAACCTGCCCTGGCACAGCTTGAGACTGTGTCCTCTTGTTCTGGTGCTACTTGCCTGGGAGAAGAGACCAACCCCCACCCCTGACTCCAAAGGGAGAGGCAATTAAGGAGTCAGCTTCTCAACTTCTGCTCTGCAGACACAGCTAAAAACCACCTCAGGAGCAGAACTGGCACTGAAGCCACAGCAGCTTGCACCTACCATCATTAGGAACTCCTTGGAGCTCAACATTGGTGGTTTTGGGCTTCTTCTTTGGTGCCTGAGGTCCATCAGAGGAGGACTGCCTCTTCTTCTCAGAGCCTATCCCCTCATCAGTCAGAGAGCTCTGAACTGCATCTGGTGGAGGTCCATAAGGGTTTTCCTCTGGATCCTCCACCTCAGGAGCAATGGGTAAGTAAAGCAGAGCTTTGGAGTCCTCCAGCTCTTCATCACTGTGAGGGAAGAACTGGTTTCAGTTCAAAGGGGATGGCCCAGGGGGTGGCAGGGAGGCATCTGCCACCCACACTTCACAACCCCAAAGGTCCTCTCACCTGCTGCAGAAGGCAGCTATGGGATCCACACTTGTCACATCCACTTCTTCATCTTCTGCAGCATCAGCACCTGAGAGGCAGGGCAAAAAAAAACCCCAAACACAGTAAGGAAAGGACCAAAGTGCTCAGGATGAATCAGCCTGGCTGTGCTTCAGCAGCTCAGCAGGCAGAGGGGGAACTGAAGCAGAAGCCAGGCTGGAAGTGTTTGCTCTCAGATTCACCAGGGCTGCATTTCAGTCTGCTGTGCTCTGACCACAGAATGGGTTGGGTTAGAAGGGACTTGAAAGATGGAATAGGAATGGGAATAGGAATGGGAATGGAATAAGAATGGGAATGGAATAAGAATGGGAATGGAAATGGAATGGGAATGGAAATGGAATGGGAATGGAAATGGAATGGGAATGGAAATGGAATGGGAATGGAAATGGAAATGGAAATGGGAATAGGAATGGAATGGGAATGGGAATGGAATGGGAATGGGAATGGAATGGGAATGGGAATGGAATGGGAATGGGAATGGAATAAGAATAGGGATAGGAAAGGAAGGGGAATAAGAATAGAATAGAATAGAATAGAATAGAATAGAATAGAATAGAATAGGATAGAATAGGATAGAATAGGATAGAATAGGATAGAATAGGATAGAATAGGATAGACCAGACCAGACCAGGTTGGAAAAGACCTTTGAGATCATCCAGTCCAACCTATCACCCAGCACCATCTGATCAACTAACCCATGGCACCAAGCAGCCCATCCAGTCTCCTCCTAAACACCTCCAGGGATGGGGACTCCACCACCTCCCTGGGCAGCACATCCCAAGGGCCAATCTCTCTCTCTATGAAGAATTTCTTCCTCACCTCCAGCCTAAACCTCCCCTGGCACAGCTTGAGACTGTGTCCTCTTGTTCTGGTGCTGCTTGCCTGGGAGAAGAGCCCAACCCCCACCTGGCTCCAACCTCCCTTCAGGGAGTTGGAGACAGCAATGAGGTCTCCCTGAGCCTCCTCTTCTCCAGGCTAAGCAACCCCAGCTCCCTCAGCCTCTCCTCCCAGGGCTGTGCTCCAGACCCCTCCCCAGCCTTGTTGCCTTTCTCTGGACACCTTCAAGTCACTCAATGTCCTCCTTAAACTGAGGGGCCCAGACCTGGACACAGCACTCAAGACCATCGAGCTCCAACCCCCTGCCATGGGCAGGGACATCTCCTAGTGGATCAGGTTGCTCCAGGTCCCACCCAGCCTGGCTTTGAACACTCCCAGGCTTGAAGCCTCCAATAACTTCTCAGGACGGGCTCACACAGACCCCTGCCAGCTGAAAGACTTTGAACCTTCTCAGATGGTTTCTTCTTTTCACTCCCTCAGCCCCAAAAGCTAAGGAAAGCTGTTTTGATGCATCATTGCCACAGGCCAGCAATGCATTTGGGTATCAGGAACTGCTCAACAACCATGAATCTACCTCTGGTGCTGAGGAGAGCTCTGTGCTATGCTGGGAAGCAGCTTCCTTCCTTTCCCTGTTTATCTACAGCCTCCATTCCATCGCTTTTTGGCACCACCCAGTGGCCAAGCTGCCTGCCACTGATTCAAAGCCAGTGCTGCTGCTGCTGCTGCTGCAGGCTGTGGCTGTTTGCTCCTGCCTGCTGCCTAAAGATGTGCTGGGGAGGGGAGGCCGTGCCAAAAAGGGAGAGGAAGAGAAGAGACACAGAGGAAAGCTGCAGAGTCACAGAATGACTCCAGAGCCCTGAGCATCATCTAACAGAGACTCTGCCAATCACCTAAGAGGATCCCTGAGCTGCATCCCAGCTCCTGAAAGGATCAGGGAATCAGTAAGGGTGGAAAAGGACTCAGAGATTCTCAAGTCCAACCTGGCACCCAGCACCTCCTGACAACTAAACCATGGCTCCAAGTGCCACATCCAATCCCCTCTTGAGCACCTCCAGGCATGGGGACTCCACCACCTCCCTGGGCAGCACATCCCAAGGGCCAATCTCTCTTTCCATGAAGAACTTCTTCCTCACCTCCAGCCCAAACCTCCCCTGGCATAGCCTGAGACTGTGTCCCCTTGTTCTGCTGCTGGGTGCCTGGGAGAAGAGACCAACCCCCACCTGGCTACAACCTCCTTCAGGGAGTTGGAGAGAGCAATGAGGTCTCCCTGAGCCTCCTCCTCTCCAGGCTAAGCAACCCCAGCTCCCTCAGCCTCTCCTCCCAGGGCTGTGCTCCAGACCCCTCCCCAGCTTTGTTGCCCTGCAAGCCAGAAGCACAGCTCACACAGTACCTGTCTGCTCTGGTTCACTCTTGTCTTCATCTTCAATGTCAAACTCTGATTCTCTCTCTTCATACTCCACATTTTCATCCAGCTCTTTGAAGTCAGGTGCAAAGGCACTCCAGTTTTCCTGAAACCACAAATCCAAAGGGACTTTTTGTTCCCCTCCCCCTTGCACAGGAGAAGAGGCACCACAGAGAGGACTCTTGCAGCTGCAGCCTCATTCTGCAGCAAAAAATCCCCCAAGCCACACACAGAAGAGCATAAAGCAGACACTAAAAGAGCAGCCAAGGCTGGCTGGCACAGGCTGAGGGCTGGACCACAGGATCACAGAATCACCAAGGCTGGAAGAGACCTCAAAGCTCATCAAGTCCAACCTGGCACCACAGACCTCATGACGAGACCATGGCACCAAGTGCCACATCCAGTCCCCTCTTGAGCACCTCCAGGGATGGGGACTCCACCACCTCCCTGGGCAGCACATTCCCATGGCCAACAGCTCTCTCTGGGAAGAACTTTCTCCTCACCTCCAGCCTAAACCTCCCCTGGCACAGCTTGAGACTGTGTCCTCTTGTTCTGGTGCTGCTTGCCTGGGAGAAGAGACCAACCCCACCTGGCTCCAACCTCCCTGCAGGGAGTTGGAGAGAGCAAGAAGGTCTCCCCTGAGCCTCCTCTTCTCCAGGGTAAGCAACCCCATTGGCCTTCTTGGCCCCCTGGGCACACTGCTGGCTCATGTTCAGGCAGCTGTCAATCAGCACCCCCAGGTCCCTTTCTCTTTGGCTGCTCTCAGCCACTCTGCCCCCAGCCTGGAGCTCTGCCTGGGGTTGCTGTGGCCAAAGTACAGCCCCTGGCACTTGGACTTGTTGAATGCCATCCTGTTGGCCTCTGCCCATCTGTCCAGCCTGGCAAGGTCCCTCTGCAGAGCCCTTCTGCCCTCTGACTGACCAACATCTGCTCCCAGCTTGGTGTCATCTGCACATTTGCTGATGACTGTCTCAATGCCCTCCTCCAGATCATCAATGAAGACATTGAACAGGCTGGGGCCCAGCACTGATCCCTGGGGCACACCACTGGTGCCTGGCTGCCAGCTGGCTGTGGCACCATTCACCAGCACTCTCTGGGCTCAGCCTCCAGCCAGTTCCTAACCCAGCTCAGAGTGCTGCTGTCCCAGCCAGGGGCTGACAGCTTGGCCAGCAGTTTGCTGTGGGGTGTCAAAGGCCTTGCTGCAGTCCAGGCAGACCTCATCCCCAGCCTGCCCCACAGCCACCAGGCAGTCACCTGGGCACAGAAGGAGATCAGGTTGGTCAGGCAGGACCTGCCCTTCCTAAATCCCTGCTGGCTGGGCCTGAGCCCTTGGCCATCCTGCAGGTGTGCAGTTATTGCCCCCAAGATAATCTGCTCCAGGAACCAGCCACTAATCAAGTGACAGACAGCCCTCCACGAGCCACTCTCCCTTCCCAGTGGGAAAAGAGAAAGGGAATAAAGAGAGAAACTGATGGATTAGCCCTGAGGGAAATTAGGAACTGCACCAATCAGCTCCAGCACTGAAATACTCCTTCTGTGTGGCCATGTGTGGCAGGAAGCCAAGCTGCAGGCTCACACTTAGCCACTTCACTCTGGGCTCACCCCTCCAGACTTGCTGGGCTTCAAGAAGTCGTGACAGTAGCTGGGCTTCAGGTAGTGATAGGACTAGGGGGAAGGGAATGAAGCTGGAGGTGGAGAGATTCAGGCTGGAGGTGAGGAGGAAGTTCTTCCCCAGGAGAGTGGTGAAGCCCTGGAATGGGTTGTGCAGGGAGGTGGTTGGGGCACTGTCCCTGGAGGTGTTTAAGCCCAGGCTGGATGAGGCTCTGGCCAGGCTGCTCTAGTGTGGGGTGTTGGAACTAGCTGATCCTTGTGGTCCCTTCCAACCCTGACTGATACTCTGATAAGATCAGCACTCAGCAGATCACCTGCCTCAGAGGGTCACCCATTCCCAGAGGAATCCTGTCCCTGGGATGATGTTTAAAGCTTCATTTGTTGAGCAGCTGCAGTGCTGAGTCCCCTCCTCACAGGCAGGGCAGGGCAGGGCAGGGCAGGGCAAGCTTGAGGAAGGCTTTCAACATGCAAGTGGTGAGTGTGCTGGGATGGAGAGCACTGGGGAGGGGGAGGATCCTCTGAGGGAAGCAATGTGAAGCAGACACTCACCACCTGATTCTGAGCCCAGATGGACACCACACCGCTGGAGATGGAGGCGATGATGGGGCGCACAGGATGCCACTGGGGGGGAAGAGAAAAGAGAGTCACAGAATCAAGAAGGTTGGAAAAGACCTCAGAGATCATCAAGTCCAAGCTGGCACCCAGCACCATCTGATCAACTCAACCATGGCACCAAGCAGCCCATCCAGGCTCTTCCTGAACACCTCCAGGGATGGGGACTCCACCACCTCCCTGGGCAGCACATCCCAAGGGCCAATCTCTCTTGCTGGGAAGAACTTTCTCCTCACCTCCAGCCTGAATCTCCCCTGGCACAGCCTGAGACTGTGTCCTCTTGTTCTGGTGCTGGGTGCCTGGGAGAAGAGCCCAACCCCCACCTGGCTACAACCTCCCTTCAGGGAGTTGGAGAGAGCAATGAGGTCTCCCTGAGCCTCCTCTCCTCCAGGCTAAGCAACCCCAGCTCCCTCAGCCTCTCCTCACAGGGCTGTGCTCCAGACCCCTCCCCAGCCTCGTTGCCCTTCTCTGGACACCTTCCAGCCTCTCAACCTCCTTCCTAAACTGAGGAGCCCAGAACTGGACACAGGACTCAAGGTGTGGCCTCAGCAGTGCTGAGCACAGGGCAAAATGACCTCCCTGCTCCTGCTGGCCACACTGTGCCTGCTGCAGGCCAGGATGCCATTGGCCTTCTTGGCCACCTGGATCCTCTGGACACATTCAAGTATCTCAATGTCCTTCTTAAATGGAGGGGCCCAGAGCTGGACCACTAGACACTGAAGCCATGATGGGGCAGAGAGGAGGCCACCAGGGGGTTGGAAGAGAGAAAGAGGAAGAGCTTAGGCTGGCCACTGGGATTCAGAAAGGTTGGCTTGCAAAGTCACAGCAACAAAAAGCCTAAGAGCAGGTGGTTTCCTTACTGCAACATCCAAGAGCAGCTCTCCTCTGGTCCCATGGAGGATTTTCACCAGGTTTCCAATGCTCTTCTCCCAGATGTAGAGGGCATGCTGGCGTGCTGAGCCTGCCACGATGTACTCCCCATCCCCAGAGAAGCAGCACTTCTTCCAGGGTGTCCTGAGGGCCAAGGCAGCACCACACAGGTAAAGACCAGCACAGCAGGAGGGTGGAGGACTGTGGACAGGGCTTGTTCTTGAGACTGAGGTCATACAGACCACAACCCACCTTTAAATCTCTAATCAAATTGGGACAGAGAGGCTTGAGAGAGCAGTGCTGAGGAGAAGGGTTTGGAGGTGCCGAGAAGCTCAACAGGAGCCAGCAACAGGCACTGCCAGCCCAGGGCCAGCCCTGTCCTGGGCTGATCCCCAGCAGCATGGGCAGCAGGGGGAGGGAGGGGATTCTGCCCCTCTGCTGTGCTCTGCTGAGTCCCCCTGCAGCGCTGGGGCAGCTCAGGAGTCCTCAGCACAGACAGGGACCTGTTGGGAGTGGGGTCAGGAGCCCACAGAGATGATCAGAGGGCTGGAGCACCTCTGCTGTGAAGACAGGCTGGGAGAGCTGGGGCTGTTCAGCCTGGAGAAGGCTCCAGAGAGACTTTGGAGCAGCCTTCCAGGATTTGGGGTGGGTTACAGGAGAGCTGGGGAGCAGTTACAAAGGCAGGGAGTGACAGCACAAGGAGCAACAGCTTCAAAATGGAAGGAGCTGGACGGAGATTAAGAGGAAACTGTTGTCTGTGAGGGTGGGGAGGCAATGGAACAGGTTGGCAAGAGAGGCTGTGGAGGCTCCAAGCCTGGAAGTGCTGACTGCCAGGCTGGTGGGACCTGGGGCAAGCTGGCTGCATGGAGGTGTCCCTGCCCACGGCAGGGGGTGGGTCTGGCTGACCTTTAAGGTCCCTTCCGACCCAACCCACCCTGTGCCTCCAGGGAACGAACCCCCTGCCCGCTACACCGAGGGAGACACTCAGCCACCCTGCATCCAGCAGCTCCCAGGGGGGCTGAGCACATGAGCCTCCCCTTGCCCAGCTCCTCCTCACCTGTTCACTAAATCCTGCAGCTTCTGCATGGGCTCAGGCTCCCGTCCCGGCCGCAGGTGAGGATCTCGCGCCCGTCGTACACCCGGATGATCCTGTCGGCTGTGTTTATCAGGAAGCAGCTGCAGGGAGCAGAGAGCAGGAGAGAGGAGAAGGGAAGAGAGCAGGAGAGAGGAGAAGGGAAGAGAGCAGGAGAGAGGAGAAGGGAAGAGAGCAGGAGAGAGGAGAAGGGAAGAGAGCAGGAGAGAGGAGAAGGGAAGAGAGCAGGAGAGAGGAGAAGGGAAGGGAGCAGGAGAGCGGAGAAGGGAAGGGAGCAGGAGAGCGGAGAAGGGAAGGGAGCAGGAGAGCAGGGAGCAGGAGAGCAGGAGAGCAGGGAGCAGGAGAGCAGGAGAGCAGGGAGCAGGAGAGCAGGAGAGCAGGGAGCAGGAGAGCAGGAGAGCAGGGAGCAGGAGAGCAGGAGAGCAGGGAGCAGGAGAGCAGGGAGCAGGAGAGCAGGGAGCAGGAGAGCAGGGAGCAGGTTGGAAGAGACCTTCAAGATCATGGTGTCCAACCTATCACCCAACATCACCTAATCAACTAACCCATGGCACCAAGCACCCCATCAAGTCTCCTCCTGAACACCTCCAGGGATGGGGACTCCACCACCTCCCCAGGCAGCCCATCCCAATGGGCAATCACTCTCTCTGGGTAGAACTTCCTCCTAACCTCCAGCCTAAACCTCCCCTGGCACAGCCTGAGACTGTGTCCTCTTGTTCTGGTGCTGGCTGCCTGGGAGAAGAGACCAACCCCCACCTGGCTACAACCTCCCTTCAGGAGGAGTTGGAGAGAGCAATGAGGTCTCCCCTGAGCCTCCTCTTCTGCAGGCTAAGCAACCCCAGCTCCCTCAGCCTCTCCTCCCAGGGCTGTGCTCCAGACCCCTCCCCAGCCTCGTTGCCCTTCTCTGGACACGTTCCAGCAAGTCAACCTCCTTCCTAAACTGAGGAGCCCAGAACTGGACACAGGACTCAAGGTGTGGCCTCAGCAGTGCTGAGCACAGGGCAGAATGACCTCCCTGCTCCTGCTGGCCACACTCTTCCTGATGCAGGCCAGGATGCCATTGGACTTCTTGGCTGCCTGGGCACACTGCAGGCTCCTGTTCAGCCTACCATCCACCAGCACCCCCAGGTCCCTCTCTGCCTGGCTGCTCTCAGCCACTCTGCCCCCAGCCTGTAGCCCTGCCTGGGGTTGCTGTGGCCAATGTGCAGCACCTGGCACTTGGATGTGTTCAATCTCCTGCCCTTGGGCTCTGCCCATCTGTCCAGCCTGTGGAGGTCCCTCTGCAAAGCCTCTCTCCCCTCCAGCACATCAACTCCTGCCCCCAGCTTGGTGTCCTCTGCAAATTTACTGCTGATGGACTCAATGCCCTCATCCAGATCATCAATAAAGATGTTGAAGAGCATGGGGCCCAGCCCTGGTCCTTGGGGCACACTGCTGGTGCCTGGCTGCCAGCTGGCTGTGGCACCAGCCTACCATCGACCAGCACCCCCAGGTCCCTCTCTGCCTGGCCGCTCTCCAGCCACTCTGGCCCCAGCCTGTAGCACTGCCTGGGGTTGCAGTGGAGGGCACAGAGAGAGCAAGAGGAGAATCAAAACATGGCCCACAACAAGAACTAGGGAGGCTTTAAGACCTTGTGTGCTCTGCCAGTCTACCCCCCGAGCTTTCAGTTCCCCCTGGCGCCCGCGGGGCCTCACCTGCCCTTCCGAGCAAACTCGATGGATTTGATGGCTGTGGTGTTGCTGGTGCCAGTTGTCACTCTGAAGGAAGCAACAAGGTCCTGAGTTTCTGTTTTTAAGACCAAGATCTGAAGATTAAGGAGACAGAAAGCAGTCAGTGTCCTCCCTGTAACTCAGTCCCCTTGTGGCTCCAATCCTGACCCTGCCCGCAAAAGCCTCCCGGGCTCGGCAGGAGCCGCTGGGATTCCGCAGCTGGGGCTGTGCTGCAGCTCTGGCACACCAACAGGGGATGGTGTACACTGCAAAAGGAGCCAACAGCTTGGGTCACAGCCAGCACCAGCACAAAGAGGAAACCTGCCTGAACCCAGGGCACTACAGATGCACAGCATCACAGATTGCGCTGGGCTGGAAGGGAGCCTCAAAGGGTAACTTGTCCACCCCCTGCACTCGGCAGGGACACCTCCAGCCAGAGCAGGCTGCCCAGGGCCACACTGAGTCTCATCTTGAATGTCTCCAGGGATGGGGCCTCAACCACAGCCCTGGGCAGCTTGTTGCAGTGTTTCACCACCTTCATGGCGCAGAACTTCCTCCTGATGTCCAACCTAAGCCTGCCCTGCTCCAGTTTCAAACCACTGCCCCTCAGGAGAGTGGTGAAGCCCTGGAATGGGTTGTCCAGGGAGGTGGTTGGGGCCCCATCCCTGGAGGTGTTTAAGCCCAGGTTGGCTGAGGCTCTGGCCAGGCTGATGTAGTGTGGGGCGTCCCTGCCCATGGCAGGGGGCTTGGAACTGGCTGATCCTTGTGGTCCCTTCCAACCCTGACTGATACTATGATACTATTACACCACTCGAAGCCCTTCTGAGCAGCCCCTCCCCAGCCTTCCTGCAGGTTCCCTTCCACATCAACAGAAGGAAAAACCTTTTCCCTGTGAGGGTGGCAGAGCCCTGGAGCAGGCTGCCCAGAGGGCTTGTGGAATCCCTCCAGACCAGCCTGGACGCGTTCCTGTGCGACCTGCTCCAGGTGACGCCACTCGGGCAGGAGGGTTGGAGCGGATCACCTCCAGAGGCCCCTTCCAACCCTCCCCATTGTGTGACGCCGCACCCAGGGCGGCCTGCTGAAGCCTCACCTTCCCTTTGGCATTGCCTGTGTAAATGTATTCCCCTCTCCTGTCAAAGGAGGCCACAACATTGAGGTCAGAGTCGTCATCCACAGGCAGCACGACGTGCTTGGAGTCCGACAGCGTCAGCATCACCGGCGCCGACTTCATGGGGCACACCAAGACTCTGTTCCTACAGAGCAGGGAGAGGAAAAGAGATTCTTCTGTAGAAAAGAATTTCTGCAGTTACAAGCAGGGAGGGGGACAAAAAAAAACCAAAAGAAAGAATAAATCTCATTCTGCATCAGGAAGTAAGAGAACATCTCTGTGGGTTCGCTATCTGCCTTCACCCTTGGCATTTCAATCACCCAACGAGGTGCGGCTGGGGGCTGCGAACCCCAGAGGGGCTCAGCTCGGAAGGGACCTCAGAGATCATCTCCTCCAACCTCCTCACCGTGCCCAGGGACACCTCTCAGCCAGGCTCAGCTGCTCAAGGCCTCATCCAGCTTGGCCTTGAACACCCCCAGGCAGGAGGCAGCCGCAGCCTCCCTGGGCAGCCTGTGCCAGAGCCTCACCTCCCACCTACTGCAGAACTTCTTCCTTGGCTCCTCTCCAAGCCTGCTCTCCCTCAGCTCCAAACCATTCCCCCTTGGCCTGGCTCTAGACACCCTTCTGAAAAGCCTCTCTGCAGCCTTCCTGCAGGATCCCTTCATGTATTGGAAGGCAGCTCTAAGGTCCCCCCAGGAGCCTTCTCTTCTGCAGGCCGAACACCCCCAGCTCCCTCCTCGTTCCCGGGAGCTTGCCCAAGCCCATGCAGCGATTTGTAAGCCCAACCAGAGGATTCCACCCAAGTTTCCAAACACTCCTCCCATGTTTACCCCTCCTGGTGGGCTGCCATTTCCATACACAAAAGGAACCCCAACAAACCCAGGCAGGGTTCCCAAGAGGAGCACAGCGGACCCCCACCCAGCAGAGCTGGAAGGATCACCTTGCAAAGGGCAGCATAAGCATTTCGCTAATCGTGAAGCTTATCACAGAATCAGTCAGGGTTGGAAGGGACCACAAGGATCAGCCAGTTCCAACCCCCTGCCATGGGCAGGGACACCCCACACTAGAGCAGCCTGGCCAGAGCCTCATCCAGACTGGGCTCAAACACCTCCAGGGACGGGGCCTCAACCACCTCCCTGCACAACCCATCCCAGGGCTTCACCACTCTCCTGGGGAAGAACTTCCTCCTCACCTCTAGCCTGAATCTCCCCACCTCCAGCTTCATTCCCTTCCCCCTAGTCCTATCACTGCCTGATCTCCTGAGCAGTCCCTCCCCAGCCTTCCTGTAGCCCCCTTCAGATCCTGGAACGCCACAATAAGGTCACCTGGGAGCCTTCTCTTCTCCAGACTGAACAGCCCCAACTCCTTTAGTCTGTCCTCACAGGAGAGGTGCTCCAGCCCTCTGCTCATCCTCCTGGCCCTGCTCTGGACACCTTCCAGCCCCTCCAGATCCCTCTTGTCATAGGGGCTCCAGCACTGGAGGCAGTACTCCAGGTGGGGTCTCCCCAGGGCTGAGCAGAGGGGGAGAATCCCCTCCCTTGCCCTGCTGGCCACACTTCTCCTGCTGCAGCCCAGGCTCTGGTTGGCTTTCCGGGCTGCAAGTGCACACTGAGAGCTCCTGTTGAGCTTCTCCTCCCCCAGCACCCCCAAGTCTCTCTCCTCAGGGCTGCTCTGCAGCCAGTCCCTGCCCAGCCTGGATTTGTGCCTGGGATTGCCTCCACCCAGCTGCAGGACCCTGGGTCCTTGAGCCAAATGAGAGAGGTTTGAGCCAAAGAAGAGTGGTCTGAGCCAAAGGAGAGCGGTCTGAGCCAAAGGAGGGTGGCTTGAGCCAGCTGAGGATTCAGGCCTTTCCTCCAGCACTTACTGGTCTCGAGGGTGGTACTGAACTTTCAGGATAGGCGATGGGAAGCGAAACCTCTGGTCACAGTCTCCAGAGAGGACGTCCCACTGCGACACGATGTTGTCGGTGGAAGCACTCACCAGCTTGTGGCCATCTCGACTCCAGCTGCAGCAGAGAGAGGCAGCCTGAGTCAAAGCCACTCTTTAAATGCATACAACACTTCCCCCACACCTCCTCTCTGCTCCCCCCCCTCCTCTACCCACCCCCACCTCCTCTCCTCCCCTCACCCCTTTGCAGATAACAAATCACCAGCCTCAGCTGGAAAACCATCAGGGTGAAAAAGAATCCAGCCTGCAAAAACCTCAGAGAACAGAATCAACCAGGATGGAATAGACCTCAGAGATCATCAAGTCCAACCTATAACTCAAGAGGCCAAAGGCATTTCCCAGCACTGTGGGAAATGTGGCTGAGCACCCTGCAGCTGGGGAGCATTTCAGCAAGCAGCACACCCAGGCCCCCAGCTGCTGGGGTCAGCACACCTGGAGCTCAGCAACCATGGGCCAGGGGAAGCTGACAGGAATGAGCACAGCCTGCCATGGACTCATTGACAGGTTTGGGAGAGAAGAGACCTTTAAAGCTCATCCAGTCCACCCCTCCTGCACTCAGCAGGGACAGCGAGCAGCAGGGACATAGAGAGACTTGAATGTGTCCAGAGAAGGGCAAGAAAGCTGGGGAGGGGTCTGGAGCACAGCCCTGTGAGGAGAGGCTGAGGGAGCTGGGGTTGCTTAGCCTGGAGGAGGCTCAGGGGAGACCTCATTGCTCTCTCCAACTCCCTGCAGGGAGGTTGGAGCCAGGTGGGGGGTTGGGCTCTTCTCCCAGGCAGCCAGCACCAGAAAAAGAGGACACAGTCTCAAGCTGCACCAGGGAAGGTTGTTTAGGCTGGAGGGGGAGGAGAAAGTTCCTCACAGAGAGAGCTGTTAGGCACTGGAATGTGCTGCCCAGGGAGGTGGTGGAGTCCCTGTCCCTGGAGGTGTTCAAGGGTGGATTGGATGTGGCACTTGGTGCCATAGCTTAGCAGTCATGAGATGTTGGGTGCCAGGTTGGACCTGATGATCTCTGAGGTCTTTTCCAACCTTATTGATTCTATGACCTGCAACTAGAGCAGCTTGCTCAGAGCCCCAAACAGCCTAACCTGGAATGGTTCCAGGGTGGGGCCTCTCCCACCTCTCTGGGCAACCAGGGCCAGGGTCTCACCACCCCCACTTTGATCCCTAGTGGTCAAGCTGTGAGCTTTAGCTACACCGGAGCCCTGAAGGGAGCTGTTCCGGGGGGAACCGAGCCTCTCCTCACCACAGCGAGCAGACGGGGTGGATGTGAGCACTGATGATTTTGGCGATGCCCCTGGTCAGGAAGTCCCAGATGACGATGCGCCCATCGTTGCAGCCCACGGCGAGCAGCGTGCCCCACCGGTTGAAGGTGCAGGTCAGGGCCATGCTGATGCAGTCCAGTGTGCCATCGGCCTCCTGCGGGGAGAGGGCACCGGAGGAGGGGGCGGTCAGCCCACCGCCCCGCCTGGCCGCCCAGCCGCTCGCAGCAGCTGACGGGCCGGGGGCAGCCCCGCGGGGCGGGGAGAACCGTTACCTCGGGGTAGTTCTGGCCGAAGGACTCTGCAACGAAAGGCAAAGACACCGCTTGAGTCAGGCGCGCCCGCCGCCCCCGCGGCCCGCCCCGGCTCGCCGCCCCGCGCAGCTCTCCGCCGGCAGCGCGGCGGCTCCGGACCCGCCCGCGCACCGCCCCCGGCGCGGCCCTGCCGCCTCCCGCCGCCCCCGGCCCGGCCCCCGCACCCCGGACCCACCGAGCAGCTCCAGGTTCATCGCGGCTGCCGTCCCGCTCCCTCCGTCCCCGTCGCCGAAGGACCCCGCCGGGGGCCTGCGTGGCGCCGCCCTTCCGTTCGCCTGACGAATCCGCGCTCCCCTCTCCGCCTCGCCCCGCGGCCCGCCGGCACCTCACGGCTCGTTTCGTCCGGACCCACGGCCGCCGAAGCCGGCCCCGTCCCCTGCCGGTGCGGCGGCGGCAGCGCGCCGGGGATCAGGCAGCGCCGCGGACAGCCCGGCGCCTGCGTGCGGCTGCTTCCGGGCGGGCCCCGCGGCCGCTCCTCCAAGGTTCCGAGCAAGCGAGAGGCTCCGCTCCAGCCCCGCGGCCGCTCGCCCTTGGTGCCGGAGCGCGGCGGGGGGGCCAGGGGGAACCGCCAGGGGAGAATAACGAAACAAAGCACCGAGAGCAGCGGGGAGCGGCCGTTCACAGCAGCTTTATTGTGCAGCGCCCGGTAGGCGAAGGCTGAACTCACAGTCGCGTCTCGTACAACACAGGGGGGTGCGGGGAGGGGGTTAGTACCGCGCGGGTCTGATACAAAACAACAACAAAACAATGAAAATAACAATTACAACAGTAAAATCCAACAGGTGAGCTCGGTCGTGCCGCTTATTGCACTTTCTCTGCGCGCTCGGGAGGGTCGGTCCAGCACACCCCAGCCTGGGCTCCCTTCCCTCTCTCCTCCCCCCGCGGCCAAGCCGCTGCGAAAGAAAAGGGTTTTAGTGCTGGTTTATTTTTAAGCCCCGAGGGAGTGGGAAGCAGATAAAGGGCCGCTGGCTCCTGCCCAAGGGCAGTTCTGCTGTAGGAAGAGATAAAAAGAGTGACTTCTGTAACTTGATTTCAGCTAAAAGGAGCGGGGCCAGGGGCAGGGGAGGGCTGCTCCGGTTCCCCCCCATCCTGCAGCGGGGAGGGGGAGAGCCCAGGCTGCCCTCTCCCAGCTCAGCACCGTTCCTGCTTCTCAGTCCCACGTCATGGCATTTAGTGTAGGCAATAAACCTCTAAATTAAAGTATCAGGTGCTTCGAGACCACCAAGGAAGTGCCCTGCAGCCTCCTGCTCGAGCAGCAGGAGCAGCAGCCAGAGCCCTCCTCTCCATTCCTTCCTCCCCCCATGTGGTCCAAGTTCATCCCACCAAGTGTAGTGTGCACGAAAGGCTTAAAACTTTCTGGGAGTCAAGTGCAGAGAGAGCTGCCAACACCTCTAGGGTTCTACTTGAGCTTTGCAGTGACCTCCCCCTCTTCTGGCAGAGCCCCAGCAGCACCGTGTAACCCTCACCCCAGCAGCCCTGCCCACCAAAGCTGCTTTGCCAAAGTCGTTTCAGGCCTCAGCTCCACTTTAGGTTTAGAGGAAGGGAGAAAGGAGGTGGACTCCCCCCTGCAGTCAAGCCTCAGCCTCTGGGATTGAGCTTGGCTTAAGTGGCAAATGGTCACATCAGTGGAAAAAAGTGTCCACATAGCACAGAAGTCTGTCCAGTGCCTGGGGACAGGTGGTACACTGCACAAGGCACCAGCTTTAAGTCCCCTTCTTGCAATGTAACACTAAAAAGGTCCTGTAACAAACACCATCAGGAGATGGAGGGCAAGAAAGGGAGGAGAGCGTGGAGAGGAGAGCTCCTGCCCAGCTCAGCCTCACTGCCCCAGGCTCAGGTGCTTTGAGCTTGGCACAACTTGCAGCTTGGAGCCTGGGGAATCTTTTCAGTCCAGTAATTATTCATCACTTTGTTTTCCTGGCTCTAAAGTTGGGGGGGGGGGGAGGGGGAGGGGAAGAGAACACTGGCTTGAAAGATAAACAGGGGGTGGGAAAGCTCTCGAGAGGAGTTCAGCCAGGCAGGCTTGATCCCAACAGAAAACAGAAGTATTAAGTGCAGAGAAGTGGCTGTGCTGAGCTTGGGGGAAAGCTGCACATGCAAAAAGACACAGAACAAAACCCCCAAACACTGAAGGGAAACAAGACAGCAAAGAGCTGCAAGGCAGCACTAAGAAAAGGCAGCAGAGAAAGTGCCTGGTGATGGCTACTCAAGGAAAGCAGCTCTGGAATTGCATATATATATAGAGAGAGAGAGATGGAAACTTTAGTCAGACCCTGACTATTTACACAAAGCTGCCTCTAACTTAATTGCCAGAGCCTGCCCCTGCCTCTCCTGGTGCTGAGGGAGGTTCCTCACCACCATGCCAGAGCAGGGTTAATACTGTGAGTGGCATCAGCGAGGCAGCAAAAGGCTGAAGGGTTCTGCCTGGGGCCAAGTTCTCGGCTGTGCTGGCAGCAGGAGGTGGGGGGCTGTACAGAGCCACACTTCATGCCAGCCCAGAGCAGAGAGCTGCCTGCAGGTGAGCCAAAAAAGGTCTTTTTTGGGGCTCTCTCTCCATATTCACCTAAAAGCACAGCAGTTCTGTTTATTGCACAAAGAAAGGGAGAGTGAAACTAAGCTAATACTGCAGGGTTAGGTATTTCCCTCTCCTTTGACCCAGCTGTCAAGCAGGCAGATTATGGAGTGCAATTTGGCTCCCTCCTAGCCAAGAAGTTCCAGCAGTGAGGTGCAGCAATTCCAGGTGGCCCCAGACTGCTCTGGCTGCAGCCTCCCTGGCAAACAAAGCCACTTTGTGCCCACCCTCTGCAGCCAGGAGGAACAGCACAACCCAGGGAGAAGTTGCCAGCTCGGGGTTTCCTCCTGGGGTGCATGTTCTCCTTCAGCCTCCCCCTCTCAGGATGTTCACATTGACCAATCTTGCCCCAGAAATGCACAGGGCAAGGCTGGGGGGGGGTGGGGTGGGCAAAGGGAGCATTTGGAGAGTCAGCCCTCTCTGGGGAAGAGCAGCAGCATCACCCCAGCCTGGGATGCTTCTCCCTCCCTCCTCACCCCCTCCCTCCAGGTTTTCCTTCTCTCCAGCACAGCCAAAGGAAGAGCTCCCAGGGTGCAATGATCAGAGGAAGGGCCACAGCCACACCACACAGCTACTGGAGAACACGGGCTGACCTGTTTCCCCCTCCTGTAAGCTCTCCCCAAGCAGATGACTTTAAAACAAGCCACCACCCAAAAGAGAAACCTTGTTTAAAACCCTCCCCAATCTCTCTCTCATTCTCTCTCCCTCTCTCTCTCTCTCCCCCCCCTAGTTAGCACAGTTTAAAACTCTCCTTCCTTTGCCAACTAACTCAAATCCCCCTCCCAAGGAGGGGAAAACAAGGAATTAAAATGAACTGGCATCTCCCCCAGGGGCAGCCATCAGCTGGAAGGACTTCCTTGGGTTGCCACTCCCGTGTGCCTTCCAATGTGACCAGAAGGCTGCCAGGCAAAGGGTAGGTTTGTTCAGACATTTCAGTAACAATGATGAAGCAAAACCGTCAGGGAAACCCCCTCCCCCCCCCCTCCCCAACCCCCACCCAAAAGAGAGCTTGTTCAGAGAAAGGAGGAGGTGAAGGGTACAGAAGAAGTTAGCTTATGAACTCGGGGGCTTGCACTGCAGTGAAGCCCCCTCAGGTAAAACAGGGAAGCTTTGCTCCTCTCAATGTAAACATCTGGGGTGCTGCAAGAAGCTAAGGGAGCTGCTTTTAGCTCCTCCAACGCTGCCTTAGCCTCCAGCCTCTGCTTTCCTCTTTCCTCCCCAACCACCCTGTGCCAATCTGAGAAGGGACTGGGAGAGCTGGGGGGTGGAGGGGGGGTGGCCACCTAGGACCAGCACTGAACAGGAAGAGTTTGGACTCGAGTCAAGAGTGTCAGGATGAGCTCCTGGCAGCACAGGCACTGCCTGGAACACTTGACAAGATGCTTTGTGGGGGCTTGGCAAACCCTCCTCCCCCTTCTCAGTTCAAGGGTGTGGATTCTTCGCTCTCCTTCGCACACCTCCACGAGAAAAGCTGCAGCAGGGTGACCAGCATCAAGGGGTGCTGCTCCAGGGGAGATTCCTCTGGCTTGCTGTTCAAGATGGAACTTTTCTCCCCTCCCCCTTCCCCCCCCCCCCCCAAAAAAAAAAGGCCTCACCTCTGTGAGCATTCTGCTGCTTTGCTGTTACCTGTCCCACTCGTGTCAGCCACCAGGAGCTTACATCTGAAGAAGCCATCTGCAGGAGTTAGGGGCTCAGGATCCTCCCACCGTTCAAGAAAGGAAAGGAAATTCTTCTGTGCTTCCTTTTTTCCACCCCCCATCCTCAGGTCGAGTCGTCCAAGCCTTTATTGGGGTGCTCAGAGCTCGACTTGCAGAGCCTGTCCATGATCCCCTGCAGCATCGGCTGAACGATCCCCAGGAGAGGGCGCTGGGAGGAGTCTCCGTCCCAGCAGGCTTCCATCAGCTGCCAGCACTCCTCGTCGAACACCGGGAGCCGCTCCGGGCGCACCCCTGCGGAGCGGGGAGGGACTCGCTCAGCACCGGCAGCAGCCTCGGCCCAGCCTCCCGGCGCCGGGCCAGGCCTGAGGGGGACTGGAGCTTTGTAAACACTTCCAGGCATGGGGACTCAAGGGCAAGGGAGGGGATCCTCCCCCTCTGCTCAGCTCTGCTGAGACCCCACCTGGAGTACTGCCTCCAGTTCTGGAGCCCCTATGACAACAGGGATCTGGAGGGGCTGGAAGGTGTCCAGAGCAGGGCCAGGAGGATGAGCAGAGGGCTGGAGCACCTCTCCTGTGAGGACAGACTGAAGGAGTTGGGGCTGTGCAGTCTGGAGAAGAGAAGGCTCCCAGGTGACCTCATTGTGGCCTTCCAGGATCTGAAGGGGGCTACAGGAAGGCTGGGGAGGGACTGCTCAGGAGATCAGGCAGTGATAAGGACTAGGGGGAATGGAATGAAGCTGGAGGTGGGGAGATTCAGGCTGGAGGTGAGGAGGAAGTTCTTCCCCAGGAGGGTGGTGAAGCCCTGGAATGGGTTGTGCAGGGAGGTGGTTGAGGCCCCGTCCCTGGAGGTGTTTAAGCCCAGGCTGGATGAGGCTGTGGCCAGGCTGCTCTAGTGTGGGGTGTCCCTGCCCATGGCAGGGGGTTGGAACTGGCTGATCCTTGTGGTCCCTTCCAACCCTGACTGATTCTATGACTCCACCACCTCCCTGGAGTCCCCATCCCTGGAAGTGTTTACACAGAGCCTGGATGAGGCCCTTGGTGCCATGGTTCAGCTGATGAGATGGTGCTGGGGGACAGGGTTGGACTCAATGATCTCCAAGGTCTTTTCCAACCTGCTTAGTTCTGTGATTTCCTGCAGCCCTTTGGGTGCTTTGCACATCAGGAGGACCACATCCTGCTGAGGCAAGATGGGCTCTCAGTATCAGGCAGAGCATAAAATCCCCCTCCTGGCACCCAGGAGAATCCTTGAGTTGTCTTGGTTGGAAGAGGCCTCTGAGGTCATCCAGTCCAACCATCACCCCAACACCACCATGGCCACTAAACCATGGCCCCAAAGGCCACATCCACACACTCCCTGGCCTCCTGCAGGGATGGTGGCTCCAGCACCTCCCTGAGCAGCCTGTTCCAACCTCACCCTGCCCTGTTCCTGCCGCTTCTGAGAAGCCTCAGCTGATGCTCCCTGCTCTGGTGCAGGCTGAAGTGGACTGTTCTGGGGTCTCTCACTCTTGCTGAAGGCTGAGGTTTGAGCTCAGACATCCCCTGAGGAGCCATTCACTGAGCTGAAGTTGCTCAGGAGAGGATGGCCAACAGCTTTCCTTTCCCTGCAGCCTCCCCCTTTAAAACTACTCAATGAAAACCCTCCCCTGAAAGCAAAGAGCTCCCCCACCCCAGCTGCTCCTGCCAGTGCCTCTGGGAGCAGGCTCAACACAAGAGCAGGCAGCAAGTGCAGCCCCTGGAGCAGCTACAAGACTCACTCAGCTGAGCTAATCTTTTCCACCTGAGGAAGGGAGAGATCCTATGGGCAGGATCTGAGGCCACACAGCAGTAAAGCACTCTGAGACCATGACACAGTGCAAGGGACTGCAGCCCCACCAGACCTCCTCCTCCCCCCCACCTCCCTGGGCATAAAAGCAGGGCAGTGCTTTGCTGAGCAGCCAGCAGCATGGGTTTGACTCAACAGCAGCTCCCTCAGCCTGCTTGCTGCACATGAAGTGGTGGAGTGTGGAGATCACCACACACAGCCTCCAGGAATCCCCAAGGGATTAAACATTCCTCAGGGGATCATTCCTGGCTGCTCTGAGGCCTGCTTTACACCAGGGGTGTTGTGCTGCTTGGCAGGCTTTAAGCTACGTGGCAGGAGAGCTCCTATGATGCAAAGGCAAAACGGGAGGTCACTGAAAGCCTTTTCCCACCCCTGCTGATTTTAGGCCTTCAGGAGATTAAGTCCAAGCTTAACTAGCTCAGTGTTACTCTTCTGCTTCATTGGCAGCCTGGACAAGTGGTGTGCTTACCTTTCAGCCCCAGGAGGAGACAAATCATGGCATCATTGAATGGCTTAGGTTGGAAGGGACCTCAGAGATCATCTACTGCAACCTCCCCACGGAGGGCAGGGACACCTCTCAACCAGACTCAGCTGCTCAAGGCCTCCAAAAGAAGTAGTTTCCTCAAGCAGAAGGGAAGGCTCAGAGGAGACCTTCTGGTGGCCTTCCAGGATCTGCAGGGGGCTCCAAGAAAGCTGGGGAGGGACTTCTGAGGATGTCAGGGAGGGATAGGACTGGGGGGGGATGGAGCAGAACTAGAAGTGGGGAGATTGAGATTGGATGTGAGGAAGAAGTTGTTCCCCAGGAGGGTGGTGAGAGCCTGGCACAGGCTGCCCAGGGAGGTGGTGGAAGCCTCCTGGCTGGAGGTGTTTGCAGCCAGGCTGGAGGTGGCTGTGAGCAACCTGCTGTGGTGTGAGGTGTCCCTGGGCATGGCAGGGGGTTGGAACTGGCTGAGCCTTGAGGACCCTTCCAGCCCTGACAGTTCTGTGGTTCTACAACATCAATCAGAGCTCCAGTAAAGCTTTTGTACCTCTTCTGACGTTGTTCCAGAGGTGATCTTTGCTTGCACATCTCTCAAAGGCCTCTGGCAGCTTCACATGGCCAGAGCAGATGTACCAGAAGAGAATGCCAAATGCATAAACATCCACTGAGTTATCATACTTCCCTGGGACAGGAAAAAGAACACCACAGCAGATCAGCAGGGCAAACATCCTCCCCAGCCCTGGAACCTCAGCAGGCTGAGCAACTCAGATCTGGCTTTCCAGGTCCTTGAATTCCAACCACAACTTCACTGCCAGAAGGGCAAGGACTTGGGGGAAGCCAGGCAGGAGTCACTGCCAAAAAGGTGGGGGGATAGAAGTGGAGAGCTTCAAGTGGAGAGCTTCCAGTTCTCAGAGGGTCTGTCCCTCCACCTGTACCAGCAGCTCCCAAGCTGAGGTTCAGGGTTTGGGTGAAGGTTGTGTTTCATTTCTTTCCCCTCCCCACTCCCTCTCAAGAATAGAATAGAATAGGAATAGGAATAGACCAGACCAGGTTGGAAGAGACCTTCAAGATCATAGTCTCCAACCTATCACCCAACACCACCTAATCAACTAACCCATGGCACCAAGCACCCCATCAAGTCTCCTCCTGAACACCTCCAGGGATGGGGACTCCACCACCTCCCCAGGCAGCCCATCCCAATGGGCAATCACTCTCTCTGGGAAGAGCTTCTTCCTAACATCCAGCCCAAACCTCCCCTGGCACAGCCTGAGACTGTGTCCTCTTGTTCTGCTGCTGGCTGCCTGGGAGAAGAGA
Source organism: Picus viridis (assembly GCA_033816785.1). Lineage (NCBI taxonomy): Eukaryota > Metazoa > Chordata > Aves > Piciformes > Picidae > Picus > Picus viridis. The sequence goes on from CM066602.1 coordinate 1,951,505, forward strand.
CCAACCCCCACCTGGCTGCAACCTCCCTTCAGGGAGTTGGAGAGAGCAATGAGGTCTCCCCTGAGCCTCCTCCTCTCCAGGCTAAGCAACCCCATCTCCCTCAGCCTCTCCTCCCAGGGCTGTGCTCCAGACCCCTCCCCAGCTTTGTTGCCCTTCTCTGGACACCTTCAAGTCTCTCAACCTCCTTCCTAAACTGAGGGGCCCAGAACTAGACACAGGACTCAAGGTGTGGCCTAACCAGTGCAGTGTACAGGGGCAGAATGACCTCCCTGCTCCTGCTGGCCACACTGCTCCTGCTGCAGGCCAGGATGCCATTGGCCCTCTTGGCCACCTGGGCACACTGCAGGCTCATGTTCAGCCAACCATCCACCAGCACCCCCAGGTCCCTCTCTGCCTGGCTGCTCTCAGCCACTCTGCCCCCAGCCTGTAGCCCTGCCTGGGGTTGCTGTGGCCAATGTGCAGCACCTGGCACTTGGCTGTGTTCAATCTCCTGCCCTTGGGCTCTGCCCATCTGTCCAGCCTGTGGAGGTCCCTCTGCAAAGCCTCTCTCCCCTCCAGCACATCAACTCCTGCCCCCAGCTTGGTGTCCTCTGCAAACTTACTGATGAAATCAAAGCTGAGAGATGCATTCAAAGCAATGGCTTCCAGAAGTGAAGGCAGAGGAGGCCAGCAGTGGATGCAGGCCAGGAGCATACCTGTGAAGAGCTCAGGAGCCATGTGAATGGGGGTGCCCACGATGCTGCCAGACATCATAGCCTCTGGTTTGCAGAAGCCCAAGTCAGTGATCTTGGCTCGATTCTTCTTGTCAAGCTGTGGAAGGATTCACACACAGGCAGCTGAGCTGACAGCCACACTTCCATGCCCTGGGATGCCCTACAATGGGTTGGAAGGGAGCTCCAAAGCTCACCCAGGCCAACCCTCCCTGCACTCAGCAGGGACATCCTCCACTGGAGCAGGTTGCTCAGGGCTCTTGTGCAGCCTCACCTTGAATGTCTCCAGGGGATGGAGCCTCAGCTGCCTCCCTGGGCAACCTGTCCCAGTGTCCCACCACCCTCATGGTGCAGAACTTGCTCCTCACATCCAACCTCTGCTCTGCTCTCATTTCAAACCATTTCTCCTCATCCTGTCCCTGCAGGCCTTTGCACACAGTCCCTCTGCAGCCTTCTTGCAGCCCCCTTCAGGTACTGGAAGGTTGCTCTGAGGTCTCCCTGGAGCCTTCTCTTCTCCAGGCTGAACACCCCCAGCTCCCTCAGCCTGTCCTCATGGCAGAGGTGCTCCAGCCCCCTGATCAACCTCATGGTCCTCCTCTGGACCTGCTCCGTCAGGTTCATATCCTTCCTGGGTTGAAGAGTTTGAGCCAGGCTTCCAGCTGAAGGCTTGAGCAGTTGTTCTGGAGCTTCAGGCATTAATTGGCTGCTCTTGGACACTCACCTAGTTAAGCTCAGTACCAAGACAAGCCTTCACTTGTCTTCTACAAGGAGGGTGTGGCTGGGATCTAGCAGATGCAGGAACTGGAAGCCCTACTTTGTAGCTCAAGCACTCTGCCTTTGAGAGAAGTCTCTCTGCTGCTCCCCTCCCCAAGGCTTGCTGCCCAAAAAGGAGTTGGGGAAACCTCACTGCCAGGCTGGTTGTGGCTAAAAATAGGACAGGTTAACAGATCCTGGGTGAAGGAAGCTATTGCTTCCCTTCAGCCACAGCAGAGGCTGGAGGAGGAAAGGACCTTAAAGCTCAGCCAGTTCCAGCCCCCTGCCATGAGCAGGGACACCTCCCACCAGCCCAGCTTGCTCAGGGCCTCATCCAGCCTGGCCTTGAACACCCCCAGGGAGGGGACATCCACAACCTCCCTGGAAAACCTGCTCCAGTGCCTCCCCACCCTCACTGTCAACCCTCATCTCCAGCCTCAGTCTGCTCTCCTCAAGCTTCAATCCGTTCCCCTCTCATCCTGTCCCTCCCAGCCCCTGTCAAAAGTCCCTCCCCAGCTCCCCCGTAGCCCCCTTCAAGTCTTGGAAGCTCTCTGGTGCATTATGCTTCTCCCTCCTACTCCAAGGGCCTTGTAAGGCTTCAGGAACAGCCAGAAACAAACCCAGTTGTCCTTACCAAGACATTTTTGAGTTTGATGTCCCTGTGCACCAGTCCCTGACTGTGGAGGTACCGAATCCCTTCGACCACGTCCAGGGCAATCTGCAGTCGTGGCTTCAGCTCCAGCCCAGCCTGCAGAGCAAACCCAACACGGGTTTCGTTCCTCCAGGGGAAGTCACCTCTTGCCTCCTCTTTACTTCCCCCAAAAGCACTGAAAACTGAGCAGTTCTGGCTGTGTTCTGCAGCTTTAGAGCTACTCAGGTGTGGGCTATTTGAAATGCAGCCACACAGAAGTGTTTTGGGGTGGAAGAGTTCTAAGATCAGCTCCCAGCAGCAACCCAACCCAACCCCACCGTGGCCACTAAACCCTGGCCCCAGGTGCCATGGCCACAGGTTTCTTGCCCACCTCCAGGGATGGGGACTCCACCACCTCCCTGGGCAGCCTGTGCCAATGCCTGACCAGCCTGTGCCAATCCCTGCCCACTCCTGCAGCAAAGACATTGTTCCTGAGCTCCAACCTAAACCTCCCCTGCTGCGGCTTGAGGCCATTTCCTCACTTCTGTCACCTGGTACCAGGGAGAAGAGATCAACCCCACCTGGCTCCAACCTCTTTTTAGGGACTTTTAGAACCCCTCAGCCTCTTCTCCAGGCTGAGCCACCCCAGGACCACAGCACCCAGGCTGCTGTTACCTTCAGGCCTGTATAGAGGTCTCTGTGCAAGCGTTCCATGATGAGCAGCACAGCGATGCTGGAGCCTCCTCCATAGCCATAATCTATCACAGAGCCGTGGAGGTGGACAAGCCTCTCGTGGCTCTGTAAAGACCTAGAGGAAAGTTCAGCACAGAAAAGCTGCTCAGCTTCTGTTGATCCTCCCCTCCACACCCAGCCAAGCCTCAGAGCTTGTGAAGGAGAAACTCAGCAGCTGGAGTGCACCAGGGAGACAAACCCCCAGCAGCCTGCCCCAGGAGAGCTGCCTGGGGCAGTTAAGCTCAAGGAAGCCAACTTCAGGGTCACAGCACCCAAGCACTCCTGCTTCATTTCAGCTCTCTGCTCTGCAGCTCTTCACTGAGCACAAGCTTGCCTTCCTGCAGTGGAGCCCCCAAGCTGCTTTTGTGAACTCAGGGAGACCAAGACTGAATCATCCCTCCCTTCCCACCAGCAGAACTCAGCAGGGAAGAGCTGTTTGCATTCACAGCTTGTTAAGTCAACCTGACTCTGCAAACCAGCAGGCTTCTGGACAGTGGAGACACCAGAGAACCAGAGACACAAGAATGGGTTGGGCTGGAAGGGTCTTGAAAACTCAGCCAGTTCCAACCCCCCTGCCTTGGGCAGGGACACCTCCCACCAGCCCAGGATGCTCAAGGCCTCATCCAGCCTGGCCCTGAACACCTCCAGGGAGGGCACAGCCACAGCCTCCCTGGGCAAGCTGTTCCAGTGCCTCCCCACCTTCACTGGAAAGAATTTCTTCCTCATCTCCAGCCTCAGTCTCCCCTCTCCCAGCTCAAAGCCATTGCCCCTCAGCCTACCACTTGCCTAAAGTCCCTCCCCAGGGTTTTTGCAGCCCCCCTTCAGGTACTAGAAGGCTGCTGTCATATCACCATGGAATGGTTTGGGTTGGAAGGGACTTCCAAAGGTCATCTAGTCCAACCCCCACCTTGTAAGTGAAGGCAGAACTGCAGAGATGGAGAGAGGGAGGAGCAGCCCTGCCTCCCGTTTCAGGCCTGTTACAGTTCTGCAGTGGCAGCTCAGCTGGAAACAGCAGCTGAGCCTTTCAGGAGGTGAAGCAAGGCTGCTCCCCGTGCAGACAGCACTGGTTTGCAGCAGCGAGGGAGGGAGAAGCCCAGAGGGAGGAGAGCAGCACTCCGGATACACACCTCATGTAGTGAAACTCCAGGGCAAGGTCGTTCCAGTGCTTCTCATCTGGAGGAACAACTGATTTGAGTGCACAGGGGAAGTGGCCTCCCCAGCTGTCACACAGGTACACCACTCCATACTGCCCTCTGCCCAGCTCACGGCCCAGCTTGGGCTTGCCTGCAAGAGAAGCACCAGTCAGACACGCAGAGGAGTTCCCCTCTCCCCCCCCGGCAGCCCGCAGCCCCTCGCAGGCCGGCAGCTGCACGGCTCCAGGCGTCAGCTGGAGGCCGGGTGAAGGAGCTGAGTGGAAAGCAAAACAGCCTGCCTGCTCCCTCCCACCCACTGAGTGCCTCAGGGGGGAGCAGGAGGCAACAGGAAGGAGATGAAGCAGGCTGCTCACCGTGCAAGAGCACATCCTGCAGGGACCTGCTCTCCAGAGAGAGCCGTGCCAGGCGCGGGGCGTGATCCTTCCGCACCTTCAGCCACAGGTCTTCTGTCTTCTCCAGCCTGCCAGAGTGGCCATCCTCTAGCTACAAGAGATCCACAGATGGCATTGGGTTGGAAAGGGACCCTCAAAGCTCATCTTGTCCAACCCCCCTGCAGGCAGCAGGGACACCTCCGACTGCAGCTGGCTGCCCAGGGCCACGTCGAGTCTGGTCTTGAACTCAACCTCAACCGCAGCCCTCAGCGGCCTGCTCCAGTCTCTCACCACCCATTGGGCAGAGCTTCCCCCTGAGGCCCAGCCTGAACCTCCCTTGTTCCAGTTTCAAACCACTGCTCCTCATGCTGTCCCCACAGGCCCTTCTCAACAGTCCCTCCCCAGCCTTCCTGTCGGTCCCCTAGGGGTACTGAAATGCTGCTCTCAGTGCTTCCTGGAGCCTTCTCTTCTCCATGCTGAACAGCCCCAACTCTTTCAGCCTGTCTCTGCAGGCCAGGTGCCTGGGCATCCCCTGCCTGGTCTGCAGCCCTGGTGGTGCGAAGCTGAGGGCCTGCACGGGGATCCCACCGAAAGCTCACCTAAACCCAGCTCCCCGCGCTCGAGCTCCGCCGCCTCCACCTGGAGAGGGCGGCGATTCACTGCACAAGCTGCTCCTGGGAGCTCCCTCTGCCATCAAAACTCCTCTTCCCAGCAGGGGCAATGCACAAGACAAAGCCTCCTCCTGCGCTGCCCACACTCACCTGCCTCAGAGAGGCTGCAAAGGCCTCGTGGGAGCTGTTCAGCCTGGTGCGGAACTGGCTGCAGATGCTCTTGGCCAGCTTGGAGGCACTGAGGCTCTCGATGGCATCCTGAGCAACCTTCCTCTTCCAGTCACTGGTGATGGCAGGGGGCTGACCCACGTGATCCTTTGGATGATCTAGGGGTCAGGAAGCACAGAATCACCAAGGCTGGAAGAGACCTCATAGCTCATCAAGTCCAACCTGGCACCACAGACCTCCTGACTAAACCATGGCACCAAGTGCCACATCCAGTCCCCTCTTGAACACCTCCAGGGATGGGGACTCCACCACCTCCCTGGGCAGCACATCCCAGTGGCTAACAACTCTCTCTGGGAGGAACTTTCTCCTCACCTCCAGCCTAAGCCTCCCCTGGCACAGCCTGAGACTGTGTCCTCTTGTTCTGGTGCTGGGTGCCTGGGAGAAGAGACCAACCCCCACCTGGCTACAACCTTCCTTCAGGGAGTTGTAGAGAGCAATGAGGTCTCCCCTGAGCCTCCTCTTCTCCAGGCTAAGCAACCCCAGCTCCCTCAGCCTCTCCTCACAGGGCTGTGCTCCAGACCCCTCCCCAGCTTTGCTGAGGGGCTAGAGCAGGCTGCCCAGGGACACATGAAGTCTGATCTTGAATGTCTTAATGGGCAACCTGTTCCCACCCTCATTGTGCAGAACTTCCTCCTGATGTGCAGCCTGAATCTCCCCTGCTCCAGGTTCATAGCATCAGAGAATGGTTTGGGTTGGAAGGGCCCTTGAAGAGCAGCCAGCTCCCAGCCCCCTGCCATGGGCAGGGACACCTGGAGCAGCTTGCTCGAGGTCCCCAACCTTGGAGCCTCCACAACTTCTCTGGGCAGCCTGGTCCAGAGCCTCAGCACCCTCATGGGGAAGAGCTTCCTCCTAATGTCCGATCTGAAGCCATCACCTCTCCTCCTGTCACTCCATGCCTTTAGCAGAATTCCCTCCCCAGCTCTCCTGGAGCCCCCTTCAGGCACTGCAAAGCTGCTCTAAGGTCTCCCTGGAGCCTTCTCTTCTCCAGGCTGAACAACCCCAACTCTCTCAGCCTGTCTTCACAGCAGTGGTGCTCCAGCCCTCTGACCATCTTCGTGGCCTCTTCTGGACCTATTCCAGCAACTCCATGTCCTCCTCCTGCTGGGGGCTCCAGAGCTGGCCAGAACATTCTAGGTGGGGTATTCACATCAGGCTTTGCACCAAGTGCCAGCACTAGAAATGAAAGACCAAGATGCCCATACCTGTTTGATCTGCTCCCACAGCATCCTGGTGACTGTGGAGCCAGAGTGGAAAGTGACTTCAACATGATAAGCTGCATTTAGTATCTGGAAAGCAGAGGAAAGGTGAAAGAGTGGCAACTTTGCACTAGAGAACTTGCTGGAGCCTCTGCACATGAGAGCAAGGAGACAAGAGATGGAACCCTCCAGCTGCTCTGGTGAGGTGGTTCTGAGCTGTACACCGATCACTGCACACAGCTTCAGGAGAGGGAAGTACTTGAAGTGACTCTCTCCCAATTTTAGCACCTCCCTTCATGACCCCAGAGCTGTGCCCCTCTCCATTCACCAAGCAGCTCAGCCTCCTGCCACCCTCAGAGTCATGGAATCGAGAAGGTTGGAAAGGACCTCAGAGATCATCAAGTCCAACCTCTCAACCCAACACCTCTTGACAACCACGGCTCCAAGTGCCACATCCAGTCCCCTCTTGAACACCTCCAGGGATGGGGACTCCACCACCTCCCTGGGCAGCACATCCCAGTGGCCAATTACTCTTTCTGGGAAGAACTTCCTCACCTCCAGCCTGAACCTCCCCTGGCACAGCTTGAGACTGTGTCCTCTTGTTCTGGTGCTGCTTGCCTGGGAGAAGAGACCAACCCCCACCTGGCTACAACCTCCCTTCAGGGAGCTGGAGAGAGCAATGAGGTCTCCCTGAGCCTCCTCTTCTCCAGGCTAAGCAACCCCAGCTCCCTCAGCCTCTCCTCCCAGGGCTGTGCTCCAGACCCCTCCCCAGCCTTGTTGCCCTTCTCTGGACACCTTCAAGTCTCTCAATGTCCTTCCTAAACTGAGGGGCCCAGAACTGGACACAGGACTCAAGGTGTGGCCTAACCAGTGCTGAGCACAGGGCACAATGACCTCCCTGCTCCTGCTGGCCACACTGTTCCTGCTGCAGGCCAGGATGCCCTTGGCCTTCTTGGCCACCTGGGCACACTGCTGGCTCATGTTCAGGCAGCTGTCAATCAGCACCCCCAGGTCCCTCTCTCTTTGGCAGCTCTCAGCCACTCTGCCCCCAGCCTGTAGCTCTGCCTGGGGTTGCTGTGGCCAAAGCGCAGCCCCTGGCACTTGGACTTGTTGAATGCCATCCTGCTGGCCTCTGCCCATCTGTCCAGCCTGGCAAGGTCCCTCTGCAGAGCCCTTCTGCCCTCTAACAGGTCTGTGCTCCAGACCCCTCCCCAGCCTCGCTGCCCTTCCCTGGAGCACATTCAAGGATCAGGGTAAGAAGAGCACAGGCAAGCCTCGAAGCCACCATACCTGCTTGAGATAATTGCTTGTGATGTGTACAGAAGCATCCTTGGACTTCTCCAAACTCCTTGCAGGATGGACTGAGACCTCCCAAGACTCCTCCAGGCTCTTCAGACACCTCTCCAGGGTCCCCACGAAGCTCTCCCGCAGGTAGTCCACGGAGCTGATCAACTTGTTGGCCACAGCTTGGTTTAAGCGAGAGATGATCAGCTCCTGGATCTGTTTGATACAACATTTGATGTCCTTGGAACTGACAGGTTCCCCATTCTCAGGGATGATGATATCTACACAAAAGAAAAGGGAGAGGGGGAGTGGGAAACAAAGAGGAGGCATCTTCTGCGTTCCCCAGAGCATCGCTGCAGCAGCGGCTGCCGAGAGCTGCTCGGAGTGCCCTGCAAAGGCCTAGAGCACAGCCCTGGTGCAGGCAGCTTCTGCTCCAAGCACTCTGGTGCTCTGTTGTCCCTGCAGAGATTCAGGACTCAGACTCAAGATGATCAAAGCAGTTCCTCTCCCTTCAGAAGTCACACAAAACCACTCATGAGCCCCAACCTCTGCGGGCGGCCTGCTCCAGGCCTCCAGCACCCCCACAGCAAACAGCCTTCTCATGAAGCTCAGGTGGAACCTCCTGGGTTCCAGTTTGTGCCCACTGCCCCTTGTCCTGGCTCTGGGCAGCACTGACAAGAGCCCAGCCCCAGCCTCTTCCCCTCCTCCCTTTAGCTCTTGCTGAGCATTGCTCAGCTCCCCTCTGGGGCTGCTCTGCTCCAGGCTCTCAGCCTCTGCTCCTCCCAGAGCTGCTCCAGGCCCCTCAGCAGCTCTGCAGCTTGGACTCTCCCCAGCAGTTCCCTGTCCCTCTTGACCTGGGGAGCCCAGAACTGGACACAACACTGCAGCTGTGGCCTGCCTAGGGCAGAGCAGAGGGGCACTGGGCATTTTTAAACCAGCAAGGAGCAATCACTGCCCAGGCACTGGAACCACTCTGAGCATTGCAAGGTTACTACCAGGAGCTGAAGACCTTGGGCTCCAGATTTTGGCCAGGAACAGCCTACTTAAAACAAATCCAGTGATCAGCAGATGGCATTAGCTCCTCAAAACAACACCTTCCTGCTTGCAGGGTACTGCACTTCAACTGCTGATAGCCAACAAGATGCCACACACCCAGTGCTGGCTGTTGTGCAAAGGGACAGACACCCATTTACTGCAGGGTGATCTGCTGCTGCCCCTCAGGATGCTCCTCCTGCACCTCAGAGAATCCTGACCTTGGACACTGCAGTGCTCCAGCTCTGGAATCACAGAACCCTACAATGGGTTGGGTTGGAAAGGAGCTCCAAAGCTCACCCAGGCCAAGCCCCCTGCACTCAGCAGGGACATCCTCCACTGGAGCAGGTTGCTCAGAGCTTTGTCCAGCCTCACCTTGAATATCTCCAGGGATGGAGCCTCAACCACCTCCTTGGGCAACCTGTCCCAGTGTTCCACCACCCTCATGGTGCAGAACTTGCCCCTCACATCCAGTCTCTGCTCTGCTCTCATTTCAAACCATTTCTCCTCATCCTGTCCCTGCAGGCCTTTGCACACAGTCCCTCTGCAGCCTTCTTGGAGCCCCTTCAGCTACTGGAAGGCTGCTCTAAGGTCCCCCTGCTGTCTTCTCCAGGCTGAACCCCCTCCAGCTCCCTCAGCCTATCCTCAAGAGGTGCTCCAGCCCTTGGATCATCCTTGTGGCTCTCACCTGGACTCACTCCAACAGTTCTATGTCCTCCTTATTTCCCCATCTGCAGAAGCAAAAAGATGCAGATCCTGGCCTGCAAGCTTAAAGCTAATCCCCCACCTCTCCTCTTTGTCCTTCAGCTGGAAAATGGAAGGAAGTCAGTCAAGACAAATAATGTGCCCTGGAGTTTTGGCTGCTCCCATGCCTCAGAAGAAATGATTTTGTCAACTGAGTGCTCTTCTAAACCAATAACCTTGAGTTATTGCTGATCTTCAATGGAAAATCCCCACCAGCCCAGGGCAGCAAACTTCCCCAGAGGAGGAATGGTGCTTATGGCAAAGATCATCATGAAGATGAACAGAGGGCTGCAGCACCTCTGCTGTGAGGACAGGCTGAGAGATTTGGGGTTGTTCAGCCTGGAGAGGAGAAGCCTGCAGGGAGACCTCAGAGCAGCCTTCCAGTACCTGCAGGGCTCCAGGAGAGCTGGGGAGGGAATTCTGCTAAAGGCATGGGGTGACAGCAGGAGAGGTGATGGCTTCAGCCTGGGAGAAGCTAGACTTAGAGCAGACTTTAGGAGGAAACTCTCTACCATGAGGGTGGTGAAGCACTGGAACAGGTTGCCCAGAGAAGTTGTGGAGGCTCCAACCCTTGAATTGTTGAGAGGCAGACTGGATGAGGCCCTGAGCAAGCTGACCTTGCAGGAGGTGTCCCTGCCCGTGGCAGGAGGGATGGAACTAAATGGTCTTTAAGATCCCTTCTAACCCAACCCATTCTATGGCTCTCTGATCTTTAAGGCCCCCTCCAACCCAACCCCTTCCCTGGCTCTCTGACCTTTGAGGCCCCCTCCAACCCAACCCCTTCCCTGGCTCTCTGACCTTTGAGGCCCCCTCCAACCCAACCCCTTCCCTGGCTCTCTGATCTTTAAGGTCCCCTCCAACCCAACCCCTTCCCTGGCTCTCTGACCTTTGAGGCCCCCTCCAACCCAACCTCTTCTGTGATTCCATGATCTTTAAGGTCCCTTCCAACCCCTTCTGTGATTCCATGATCTTTAAGGTCCCTTCCAACCCCTTCCATGGCTCTCTGATCTTTAAGGTCCCTTCCAACCCCTTCCACGGCTCTCTGATCTTTAAGGTCCCTTCCAACCCCTTCCACGGCTCTCTGATCTTTAAGGCCCCCCCCCTGCTCTAGCCCCTCAACAAAGCTGGGGAGGGGTCTGGAGCACAGCCCTGTGAGGAGAGGCTGAGGGAGCTGGGGTTGCTTAGCCTGGAGAAGAGGAGGCTCAGGGAAGACCTCATTGCTCTCTCCAACTCCCTGAAAGGAGACTGTAGCCAGGTGGGGGTTGGTCTCTTCTCCCAGGCAAGCAGCACCAGAACAAGAGGACACAGTCTCAAGCTGTGCCAGGGGAGGTTCAGGCTGGAGGTGAGGAAGAAGTTCTTCCCAGCAAGAGAGATTGGCCCTTGGGATGCGCTGCCCAGGGTGGAGGCCCCATCCCTGGAGGTGTTTAGGAAGAGCCTGGAAGAGGCCCTGGGTGCCATGGTTGAGTTGATGAGATGGTGCTGGGTGCCAGGTTGGACTTGATGATCTCCAAGGTCTTTTCCAAGCTGGTTAATTCTGAGCTGGAGGTGCCCCTGGTGCCTGCACAAGCTGCCCTGGGAGGCTCCCTCCCGGCTCAACGCACTTGGACTCTCCAGCTAGAGCTGGCCGCTCAGGGCCCCGGCGAGCCGAGCCTCGCGCGAGGGGCAAGCGCCGCTCCCCACCTCTCCTCAAGGCCCCCCGGCTCTCCTGCCCACGGTTACCTTTGAACTCCATGCTGGCAGCATCCTCCAGGAGCTCCTCTTTCATGTTGCCCAGGGTCTCCACGATCATGTCCTTCATCTCCTCCTGCTTGCGGTTGGCGATGCCCATGAGGGACTCGTAGAGCTCGCTCTCCTTGCGGCGGGTGTACTCCAGCCGGCAGGGGTGATCTGCAGGTCCCGCTGCATGTCGAAGGCCTGGTTGATGAAGATGTTGAGGCAGCGGCAGTGCACCTCGTTCAGGCCGGTGGCTGCCTCCACCAGGTGCTTCTGCAGCACCTGCCGGCAAAAGGCGCCGAGGAGCCGCAGCTTCTCCAGCTGCTCCACCAGCATGCTCGGCGCCTCGCCCTCGGCCGGCGCCCGCAGCTGCAGTGGCTGCTGCTGAGGTACTGCAAGTCCAGCAGCTGGCAGTAAAGGGAGGACTTCTCCTCGGCGGGGGTGGGAGCAATCAGGTCGAGGCCCGGGTCTGGCACCCTGAAGAAGAAGATGGGCAGGGAGAACCTCTCCTTGATGCGGCGCAGCTCGCTCTCGTCCGGCGGCGAGAGCTCGGCCTCGCTGATGGCAAAGGTGACCACAGGCAGGACTTGGTTCCGTACTCTGCCAAGGTGGCTTCAGCAGGCTGGAAGCCTCGACAGGGTGCTACCACAATGTCCACTTCCTAGCAAGTGAGGAAGGACAAAAGAATTAAAGCCAGGCTTGTGGAGGTCAGGAGCACCCAGACCCTCTCCGACAGCTGTGGCGGCACAGAACGCTCCAGGGCGTAGAAGCAGCTTCCCAGGGACGAGCTCAAATCCTTCCTCCAGCTTAACTTGGGGCTGTGCAGTCTGGAGAAGAGAAGGCTCCCAGGTGACCTCATTGTGGCCTTCCAGTAGCTGAAGGGGGCTACAAGAAGGCTGGGGAGGGGCTGCTCAGGAGATCAGGCAGTGATAGGACTAGGGGGAATGGAATGAAGCTGGAGGTGGGGAGATTCAGGCTGGAGCTGAGGAGGAAGTTCTTCCCCATGAGAGTGGTGAAGCCCTGGAATGGGTTGTGCAGGGAGGTGGTTGAGGCCCCGTCCCTGGAGGTGTTTAAGCCCAGGTTGGATGAGGCTGTGGCCAGGCTGATCTAGTGTGGGGTGTCCCTGCCCATGGCAGGGGGGTTGGAACTGGCTGATCCTTGTGGTCCCTTCCAACCCTGACTGATCCTATGAGCTACCTCTCCCCCTGCTGATGTTCACCAGCTCAGCTCCCTGAGGAGACAGAGCCAGCTGGAGCTCCCAACAGCAGGAAGCACAACGCCAGCCGCTGCTGGCACAAGACCCCCTTCCAGAGGTCACAGCTAAAGGGTGGCTGAGGAGGGGCAGGGGGCTGTGACAAGCTGAGCCAGGATTTTCTTCAGGTCCAACGACAAGCTAAGAGGGCCCCAGTGAGGCCACAGCTGCAGTACTGGGTCCAGTTCTGGGATCCCCAGGTCAAGAGAGACAGGGAACTACTGGAGAGAGTCCAGTGGAGGCTAGAAAGCTGCTGAGGGGCCTGGAGCAGCTCTGTGAGGAGCAAAGGCTTAGAGCCCTGGGGCTGAGAGCCTGGAGAAGACCAGCCCCAGAGGGGAGCTGAGCAGTGCTCAGCAAGAGCTAAAGGGTGGTAGACAGGAGGATGGGGCTGGGCTCTTGTCAGTGCTGCCCAGTGACAGGTACTGGGCACAATCTGGAAGCCAGGAGGGTTCCATCTGAACAGGAGGAGAAACTCCTTTGGTGTGAGTCTGCTGGAGCCCTGGAGCAGGCTGCCCAGAGAGGTTGTGGAGTGTCCTTCCCTGGAGAGATTCCAAACCCACCAGGACATTTTGATCCCAGGCAAAGCTGTGTGTGTGCCCCTGCTTGAGCAGGGGCTTGGCCTGGATGATCTCTAGAGGTCCCTTCCAAGCCTCAGCATGCTGGGATTCAGGGATCAAACTCTTTTCTGACAGCACAGAGTTTCCCAGCTTTGCTCACATGCCCCTCCTGATGCTGCTTCTTACTAACCCTACCAGAGAGAGGCCAGCTCTGAAACCTGCTTCCCTCCCTCCCAAGGATGGAGCTGAGATTCACCTTGGCACAGGCAGGAACAGTGTTGGGGATTTCATCTGTCACTAAAATAAGGGAAACATTAAAGGCTTTGAACTGAAGCAAGGATGTTTGGCCACCTTCCAACACCTATACAAGGAGGGAGGGGAAGGGGGGAGCAGCAAAATCATTCATTTATATTTTTCCCCCCTACACCAGTGAAATGAAAGCCTTGACCACATCTCCCACCTGCTCTTGGAGCTAAGAGGAAGTCCTGACTTCAGCCCTGCCTGCTGCAGAGGAGGCTGAGCAGACTGGGATGTGTAGTGCTGCAATGCTCCCCAGAACAGATGACTCACAGCAGCCACTGTAAACAAAGGAGGAAGCCAGAGCTGTCTCTAGGAGACAGGGAGGGGGAAAAAAAACCAACACAAGACAACCCAACACCACATGAGCAACTGCTCCTTCTGTTTCCAGAGAGGCCTTTCAGGCTTTCCCAAAGAGGCTTGGCAGTTTTTTCCCTTGCTCACCCCTTGTTTTGTTCCTCAGAAGGGTCCAAGAGCAGCTGGAGTGCTGCCTGTGCAGCATCACGCTCTCAGGGATGGAGTCCTTCCTATGTGGGGAACACCTCTGACTCAACCTGGATTCCAAACATTTCCAAGCTGGTTCTCCCAAGGCCACAGTGCTATAATCATCCTCAAATGCTTCTGTGACAGCTGCAAGCATGAAATTGCTGTTCAGTAACTCCATTCCTCTCTTACTTCTCTGAAAGGCCCTTTTGTAAGGCTTCAAAGCCTCCCACTTACCAAATCTGAATGGCAGGTACCAAAGATCAGTTCCAGCTCCTCACTGGGAGCAAGAGCCAGAGGTGCTGCCAGCAGCAAGAAAGACCATTTGAAGAGCACACCACAGAGGCACACACCATGAGCTCACAGAATCACCACAGGATGGTTGGAAGGGACCTTAGAGACCAGCCAGCTCCAAGCCCTCTGCCATGGGCAGGGACACCTCCTGGAAGATCAGCTCGCTCAAGACCCCATCCAACCTGCCTCTGAACACTGGCAGCCTCCAAAACTTCTCTAAGCAACCTGTTGCAGTGCCTCACTACCCTCATGGGCAACAATTCCTTCCTAATGTCTCATCCAAATCCACCTTCCTCCCCAGTTTGAATCCATCACCCCTGTTCCTGTCACTCCATGCTTTTGGAACAAGTCCCTCTCCAGCAGGGCAGAAGGAGAGGGGCAGAAGGAGAGGGGCAGAAGGAGAGGGGCAGAAGGAGAGGGGCAGAAGGAGAGGGGCAGAAGGAGAGGGGCAGAAGGAGAGGGGCAGAAGGAGAGGGGCAGAAGGAGAGGGGCAGAAGGAGAGGGGCAGAAGGAGAGGGGCAGAAGGAGAGGGGCAGAAACCTTTGAGATACTGGAAGGCTGCTCTAAGGTCTCCCTGAAGCCTTCTCTTCTCCAGGCTGAACAACTTCCAGCCTGTCAAATCATCTCTGGAGTCAGACTTGCAATGCCAAGGTGACCACCACTGCATCCCAGGGCCCAGAAGAAAGGAAGGATCAAGTAGGTCTTGGCCTACAGTAAGACAAGCAGAGCTTCAGTGCCTGCCCCCAGGGCCCACTTCAGCACACCCACAGCCAGTTCCTCCCCTCCAGCTCAGTTAGAGAGCATTGAGTCACTGCATCCCATGAGGTCCTTGGCCTATTTTGCCAGGCTCCAGGCACTTTAAGCACTCTTTGTGCAGTACACTGAGGTGCTGAGAAACTAACCCAATTTAGGCAATTCTTGCCCCAAACTCCTATCAGGCAGATGATCAGCAAGCCTGGAAAAGACCTTGATCTTCAAGTCCAACCACAACCCAACTGCCACAACCACTAAACTATATCCTGGGGTTGTTCAGCCTGGAGAAGGCTGCAGGGAGCCCTCCTGGTGGCCTTTCAGTGCTTAAAGGAGCCAAGAAAGAAACCTGGGGACAGACTTCTTCGGTGTGAGGCTGCTGGAGCCCTGCAGCAGGCTGCCCAGAGAGGTTGTGGAGCCTCTTTCTCTGCAGAGCTTCCAACCCCCCTGGCTGTTGTGCTCCTGGGCAAGCTGCTGTGGGTGTGCAGGGGGCTTGGAGTGGATGATCTCCTTTCAGCCCCCACCATGCTGGGGCCTTTTGTGATTCTATCCACACAAACCCCAGTCCTTCAGAGGAGCCCAGTTTGGCTTCCAGGCACCCCTGATAAGATGTAGGGCAAGAGCCAACTGTTTCCTTCTCCTCTCAATCTAATCACCTGTCTGACTAGATGGATGGTTCCCCATGGCCCTGCTGCATTCCTGGGCACAGTGATCCCCAAGGAACACAGAAAGCTTTGCCAAAGTTGGGTTTTTTCCCCCTTCCCTGCTACTCCACATTTAAAAATAACCCAGTTCACAACCCTGCTGGCACAGGGGAGGGTTCCCACAGCAGCTGACCCCTGCAAGGACCTTGCTGGTTCCCTCCTCCTCCTCACCCCCTTCTCCTGGGATGCAAGTTTTGCTGAGGGCATCCTTCAGGAACACAGTAAAGCAAGAACAATCCCACCCTGGATCCCAGGCTGAGGAAAGGGAAGTGAAGAGAACTTCTTTCCAGTGAGGCTGGGGAGACACTGGAACAGGTTTTCCAGGGAGATTGTGGCTGTCCCCTCCCTGGAGGTGTTCAAGGCCAGGCTGGATGAGGCCTTGAGCAAGCTGGGCTGGTGGGAGGTGTCCCTGCCCGTGACAGGGGGTTGGACCTGGAATTATCTTTAAGGTCCCTTCCAACCCAACCCATTCTGTGAATCCCTGAGAAGGAAAAAACCCCTCTCAGGGCCTTCCCCTGGCAGCTCAGGGTGAAGAACTGGGATGTTCTACACCTGTGTTGAGGTTCTCTGTAGCTAATGCTTGGATGCTCTTAACTCACAACCAACCTCACCTCTCTCTAGCAGGGTCACAGCTAATGAGTGGGGATTTAGCAACCACGCACCCAGTGTGACTCAGCACCAAGTGCCTGCACAGCACAGCAGCACAGCCTAGGTGCCAGCCAGGTTGTGCAATGAAACCTCTCAGGAAGAGGCCTGAGAAGCTGCAGCGTTGCCCATGTCTTGCAGTCACTGAGAGCTCCTCTGAGGGCAGACCTCTGGTGGGGAAAAAGCCTCCTCAGCATGGGGAATGGAGGTGATCTCCTCCAGAAATCCCCAGGTGAAACTCTCAGCTCAACTGTTGGGGTCCAGAAGGATCCATAAATGCTTCTTCCAGGTGTGTGGGTATCTGAAGGCAAGGTTAGGAAGCAGTCCTGACCGCTCTGCTGTTGGGGGAGAACAAGCAGATGAGCACAGAGGGATTCTGGAGAGCAGGGGGGGGGGAGGGTAACATTCCAACTGATTTTCCTCCCCCTCCACCCACAAGGTGCTGAGCTCCTCCAACTCCTCTGCTTCCTGGGCAGATGTGAATCCTCAACTCTGTGCTATCACTTAATCATCAGGCATGCAATTGTTATTAGTCCTACTCCACCAGCTCAGAAAAAGCAGAAGTTCCTTCAGAGCAGTTCTGCAGCCAGGCAGCTTTGGCTAGTGGCCAAAACCTCTCCTCCATCACTGCTCCAGATATGTTCCCCTGGTCCCAGCAGTGCCCATGGCCAGCAGGTATCTACTGCAAAGGCTGTTAGAAGCATTGCTGATGGAAAAGGCCTTTAAGGTCACCCAAGCCCAACCATTCTCTAACCCTAACCAGGCTGGGGCTAAGCCAGGGCCCTCAGCACCACATCTCTGCAGCTCTGGAACACCTCCAGGGATGGGGATTCAGCCACCTCCCGGGATGGGGATTCAGCCACCTCCCTGGGCAGCCTGGGCCAGGCTTGGAGAACCCTTTCAGGGAAGTTTCTTCTCATGTCCAACCTAAACCTCCCCTGGGGCAACTTGAGGCCAGTTCCTTTCTTACCTCAGAGAAAGCACCAAGCCCTGCCTTGGCTCTGGCCAGCCTGATCTAGTGTGGGGTGTCCCTGCCCATGGCAGGGGGGTTGGAACTAGATGATCCTTGGGGTCCCTTCCAACCCTGACTGATACTATGACACTATGGTATCTGGCTCCAGCCTCCTTTCAGGGAGCTATAGGGAGCCAGGAGGTCTCTCTTCAGTGTCCATTCTCCAGGCTGAACACCCTCAGTTCCCTCAGCAGCCCTGTTCTGCAGAGCCCTCAGCAGCTTCATTGCCCTTCTCTGGCCCCACTCCAGCAGGCTGCCTTGCTGTGTGCTGAGAAGAGCTGCAGAACACAAATAAGCTGAAAGGGTGGGGAAAAAAAAGGGCAGCCCAGAGGTCTCCAGAGGAGGTCAGGCTCCTGTAATTGAAGAGGAGCCTCTCCCCAGGCCAATTACCTGCTGAGATTCATCTCCTCCTATTAGTCTTTAAATAAAAACCCCACAACTTTTGGTTTCCCTTTGCCCCCCTGGAATTCATCTAAGGACTCCTTCAGCTCCCTCTGAAGCTAGCTGTGATTCACCCTCCCTTCTCCTGCCACTGGAAGAGCTTTTGATTTCCCCAGCCCCTTTTGCAAATCAATCTGACTGGCTGTTTTCATCTAAGTGCCCTAAATATAACTGGAGGCAGACAGAGAGATCTTTGTCACTTCACAGGAGCAATCTGAGAGAGGGTTGGGAGCTGCAGCCTGGCTAAAGTGGCCCAGCTACAATACAAACCCCAGCCAAAGAAGTGTGAAGCTAAAGCCTCTTTTATGCAGGGCAAGGAAGGGTTTGGCAGCAGGAGACCAGAAGAGGCTCTTTTCTATCTTTATATTTCTGTGGACTGAGTGATTGATTCGTTACTGAGATTAGGAAGAAACTGTTTGAAGTCAGGCTGGTGAAAGACTGGACCAAAGGCCATGGAGACATTTGGAGCTCCAGCTAAGGAGGCTTAGCTCCCAAGATTCATGGAATGGGTTGGGATGCACCTCAAAGAGCATCTGCTCCAACTCCCCTGCCATGGGCAGGGACAACTCTCAACCAGATTTGGCTGCTCAAGGCTTCATCCAGCCTGGCCTTGAACACCCCCAGGCAGGAGATATTCACTCACCACCCTTGACTGAAGAACTTCTTCCTCAGCTGCACTCTAACCCTGCTCTCCCTCAGCTTCAAACCATTTCCCCTTGGCCTGGCTCTAGACACCCTCAGGAAGAGTTCCCTCTGCAGCCTTCCTGGAGGATCCCTTCAGGTCCTGGCAGGCAGCTCTAAGCTCCTCCTGGAGTCTTCTCCTCTCGAGGCTGCACAGCCCCAGCTCCCTCAGCCTGTGCTCACAGCAGAGCTGCTCCAGCCCTTGGAGCATCTTTGTGGCTTCCTCTGGACTCTCTCCAACAATGAAGTCCACAATGAAACAAAAGCAGAGAAGCAGAGGAGGTGATGCCCAATTAAAGTCTTAATGAAAGAGAAGCTGGAAGTCTGGTGCTGAAATTCCTGTGCCGGAGAGTTTACACCATCAGCTTTATTAGTGTGGCCTGCCAGGATCTGCAGGGGGCCACAAGAAAGCTGGGGAGGGACTTTTCACAGAATCAATAAGGTTGGAAAAGACCTCAAAGCTCATCAGGTCCAACCTGGCACCACAGACCCCATGACGAGACCATGGCACCAAGTGCCACATCCAATCCCCTCTTGAACACCTCCAGGGATGGAGACCACCACCTCCCTGGGCAGCACATCCCAGTGGCGAATGACTCGCTCAGAGAAGAACTTTCTCCTCACCTCCAGCCTAAACCTCCCCTGGCACAGCTTGAGACTGTGTCCTCTTGTTCTGGGGCTGCTTGCCTGGGAGAAGAGACCAACCCCCACCTGGCTGCAGCCTCCCTTCAGGGAGTTGGAGAGAGCAAGAAGGTCTCCCTGAGCCTCCTCTTCCCCAGGCTAAGCAAGCCCAGCTCCCTCAGCCTCTCCTCCCAGGGCTGTGCTCCAGACCCCTCCCCAGCTTTGTTGCCCTTCTCTGGACACCTTCAAGTCTCTCAATGTCCTTCTTAAACTGAGGAGACCAGAACTGGACACAGGACTCAAGGTGTGGCCTCACCAGTGCTGAGCACAGGGCACAATGACCTCCCTGCTCCTGCTGGCCACACTGTTCTTGCTGCAGGCCAGGATGCCCTTGGCCCTCTTGGCCACCTGGGCACACTGCTGGCTCATGTTCAGACAATGTCAATCAGCACCCCCAGGTCCCTTTCTCTTTGGCTGCTCTCAGCCACTCTGCCCCCAGCCTGGAGCTCTGCCTGGAGTTGCTGTGGCCAAAGTACAGCCCCTGGCACTTGGACTTGTTGAATGCCATCCTGTTGGCCTCTGCCCATCTGTCCAGCCTGGCAAGGTCTCTCTGCAGAGCCCTTCTGCCCTCTGACTGACCAACATCTGCTCCCAGCTTGGTGTCAGCTGCACATTTGCTGATGACTGTCTCAATCCCCTCATCCAGATCATCAATGAAGATATTGAACAGGCTGGGGCCCAGCACTGATCCCTGGGGCACACCACTGGTGCCTGGCTGCTGGTGCCTGGCTGCCAGCTGGCTGTGGCACCATTCACCAGCACTCTCTGGGCTCAGCCTCCAGCCAGTTCCTAACCCAGCTCAGAGTGCTGCTGTCCCAGCCAGGGGCTGACAGCTTGGCCAGCAGTTTGCTGTGGGGTGTCAAAGGCCTTGCTGCAGTCCAGGCAGACCTCATCCCCAGCCTGCCCCACAGCCACCAGGCAGTCACCTGGGCACAGAAGGAGATCAGGTTGGTCAGGCAGGACCTGCCCTTCCTAAATCCCTGCTGGCTGGGCCTGAGCCCTTGGCCATCCTGCAGGTGTGCAGTTATTGCCCCCAGGATAATCTGCTCCATAATCTGCTCTGCTTTTGAGGGTGTCAGGGAGGGATAGGACTGGGGAGAGTGGAAAATAAAACTAGAAGTGGGGAGATTGAGCTGGGCTGTGAGGAAGAAGTTGTTCCCCAGGAGGGTGGTGAGAGCCTGGCACAGGCTGCCCAGGGAGGTGGTGGAAGCCTCAGCCCTGGAGGTGCTCAAGGTCAGGCTGGATGCGGCTGTGAGCAACCTGCTGTGGGGTGAGGTGTCCCTGGGCATGGCAGGGGGTTGGAGCTGGCTGAGCCTTGAGCTCCCTTCCGGCCCTGGCAGCTCTGTGACTGTGCTCTCTGCCTGGGGACTCAGCGGCACGCCGAGCGCTCGCCGCCCGGCCGGGGCTGCGCGCCCAGGTTACCTTCAGCAGCGAGTAGGGCAGCATGACCTCCAGCTCTGCTATCCGCTGAGCGGGATCCTCTCCGTCCCCATGAACCTCCAAGTCCTCCTCGGGAATGGTGTCCCAGTGCCCTCTGTGGGCTGCCATCATGTGGACCAGTTCGTACTGCTCGGGCAGCGCCAGGCTGAGGCGGGTCTGGGCGCCGTGCGTGAAGCGGATCCGGCGCCTCCTGCAGTTCTCCTCGCCGCTGATCTTGGTGGTAGGCAGCAGCTTCTCACCCAGCAGGATGTTGAGTAGCTGGCACTTGGCATTGCAGTTCTGGCCAAGAATCAGGAGGCAAGGGTGCCAGCTCACAGTCCTCTGGAGATGCTCTTCCTCGTGGCGAGGGAAGGAAATGAAGTTCTGCCCTGAAACGGAGGGCAGAGCATTAGGGCAGGCTGCACAAAGGGGGTGGAAGGGACCCTCAGAGGGCAGCTTCTCCAACCCCCTGCACTCAGCAGGGACACCTCCAATGAGATCAGGCTGCTCAGGGCCACATCAGGTCAGATCCTGAATGCCTGCAGGGCCTCAACCCCTTCCCCAGGCAACCTGCTCTGCTGTTTCACCACCCTCACTGTGCAGAGCTTCCTCCTGGTGTCCAGCCTACATCTGCCCTGCTCCGCTTCCAAACCATTGCCCCTCATCATACCACTCCAAGCCCTTCTGAACAGTCCCTCCCCAGCCTTCCTGTAGGTCCTCTTCAGGTACTGGAATGCAGTTCTAAGGTCTCCCTGGAGGCTTCTCCAGGCTGAGCAGCCCCAACTCTCCCAGCCTGTCCCCATAACAGAGGGGCTGCAGGGCCAGGTCTCTGTGCTGGGGGTCCCAGAGCTGGCCACAGCGCTCCAAGTGAAGTCTCAGCAGAGCAGAGTGGCAGAATCACCTCTCTCAAGTCGCTGGAGCACAAAGTCTCATCTCTACAGCTCAGACAGTGCTGCCCCACAGCCCACCCAGCAACCCACCCAGCCCCAAGAATTTGCCTCTGTGCCCTACCATCAGTGTCAGCAGCTCAGCACTTCCACTGCACCAACACAGAGGACCACAGGAGGCTGATTCTCACCAAGCCATTGAGACAATTCCTCACTGTTCTCCCCACCTGTGTCCCTGGGGAGTGCTGTGGAGGTGTCCCAAAGCCGCTGAGATGTGGTGCTGGGGGGGTGGGGGGTGGGTTAGCCTCAGACTCGGTGGAGTTGGAGATGGACTGGCTGAGCTTAAAGGCCTTTTCCAAGCACTGTGATTCCATCTGCAGCTCCTGCAGGACTCCCTGTACTCTCTCCTCACCCATCTCCCATCTGAAGCAGCAGTTGGACCATCCCCCAGAGCAGGCCCTGTGAATTCCTGGTCCGTGACGCTGCAAGCCCCTGCAGGTCCCTTTACTACACAAACTCAGCCTCAGCACCGCATTTAGCTCCTGCCTCCTTCTACAGCTCCTAAATACAGCTTCTCCCACACTCAGTCATCCAAGCTGGAAGCCAAGAGGCTTGGTGTTACCTCATGCATAGCAACAGAACACTTCTGGTAGTACAAGAGAAAATAAATAAATGGCTACAAACAAATTCACAGCCTCAGAGAAAGGGCTGGGCTGGAAGGGACCTCCAAGAGCAGCCAGCTCCCACCCCCTGCCATGGGCAGGGGCACCTCCCAGACCAGGATGCTCAAGGCCCCATCCAACCTGCCTTTGAACACTTCCAGCCTTGGAGCCTCCAAAACTTCCCTGGGCAGCCTGTTCCAGAGCCTCAGCACCCTCCTGGGGGAGGATTTCCTCCTAAGGTCCAATCTCAATCCAGCTTCTCCCAGCCTGAAGCCATCACCTCTCCTCCTGCCACTCCATGCCTTCGTCCAAAGTGCCTTCCCAGCTCTCCTGGAGCCCCCTTCAGGCACTGGAAGGCTGCTCTAAGGTCTCCCTGCAGCCTCCTCTTCTCCAGTCTGAGCACCACCAATTCTCTCAGCCTGTCCCCACAGCAGAGCTGCTCCAGCCCTTGGATCTCCTTCTGCTCCACTCCAGCACAAGCCCTGAGAGCACAGAACAGCCTGAGAGCTCCCCTCTGGGCCCAGCTCTGAGGGCAGATGGCACCAGAGCATCAAAATGGCACAAGAGAGGCACAGGTCCCCAAAAATAGCTGCCAAATCTGAGAGCTCTGAAGAACAATCCCCTGGTGTCAGGCAAGCTGAGCAGAAGGTCAGCTTGGAGATGGACTCCAAGAGCACAGCAGAGAGAGCAGCAGGGATTTTGTAGGGCAAGGTCTTGTTCCACCAAGGCTATTAAAATTCTTCTCATGAGTCATCTTCTGGCATCTAAAATTGTTTCAGCATCTCAAGCCCCAAGAAAACAAACCAAGCTGCTCTCAACCACCAACATCCCTCAATTAAAGACCACACACACCACAGCTACTCCTAACCCCTACTCCCATGGCATTCCAGCCCTCCACCTGAATTCCCATCACTCCAATCAGGAGAGCTGCTTCTCTCTGAGCTTCAGGCTCCTTTAATCACCTTGGCTAAGATTTGCCTCTCCTTCAAACCTGCAGGCTGCCAACAGGACTGCTGGAGGAGCTGTCTCCATCAGAGGAGTCCTCCTATGTCACAACACCACAGGGAGAGCCTCTGTGTCCCCCAGCAAGCTCCCCTCCTGCACCTCCGCCCCACAGACACTGAGCCTCATAAGCCAACAGTTTGGAAAGGTCTAAGGGAGACACTGCTGGGGAAGAGAATTGTTCCTAGGACTGGAGATGAGGAAGAAATCCTTTCCAGTGAGGGTGGGGAGACACTGGCACAGGTTGCACAGGGAGGTCATAGAATCAGTCAGGGTTGGAAGGGACCACAAAGATCACCTAGTTCCTACCCCGCTGCCATGGGCAGGGACACCCCACACTAGAGCAGCCTGGCCAGAGCCTCAGCCAGCCTGGGCTTAAACACCTCCAGGGACGGGGCCTCAACCACCTCCCTGCACAGCCCATTCCAGGGCTTCACCACTCTCCTGGGGAAGAACTTCCTCCCCACCTCCAGCTTCATTCCCTTCCCCCTAGTCCTATCACTGCCTGATCTCCTGAGCAGTCCCTCCCCATAGCCCCCTTCAGACCCTGGAAGGCCACAATGAGGTCACCTGGGAGCCTTCTCTTCTCCAGACTGAACAGCCCCAACTCCTTCAGGCTGTCCTCACAGGAGAGGTGCTCCAGCCCTCTGCTCATCCTCCTGGCCCTGCTCTGGACACCTTCTACCACCTCCATATCCAGGGATGCCCCCTCCCTGGAGGTGTTCAGGGCCAGGCTGGATGAGGCTTTGAGCAACCTGGGCTGGTGGGAGGTGTCCTTGCCCATGGCAGGGGGTTGGAAATGGATTCTCTCTAAGGTCCCTCCCAACCCAAACCATTCTGTGCCTGTCCATGAAGTGTGACTCTGGGTAACTGTTTCACAACCAAGCCTTTCAAGATTCACCACCAGAGCAGAGTGGCCACATCAAGTGACTGAAGGGCAGAATCTGGCCAGCAGCTCACAAGAGACAAGCATCAGCAGAAAGCCACAAGCACCACATTTTCGCCTTCATCTACAAGATAAAGAGCTGCTTTGATGTAGCTGTTGATACTTCAGCAGGAATCCAGACAAACTCTTCAGCTACCAAACATGATAAAACACAACTCAAAGCTTTGTACAAGCCATGAAGCCTTCTTCTGAGAAGAGGATTACAGAATGGCTCAGGTTGGAAGGGACCTCAGAGATCATCCCCTCCAAGCTCCCACCAGGGGCAGGGACTCCTCTCAGCTACACTCAGCTGCTCAAGGCCTCATCCAGCCTGGCCTTGAGCACCCCCAGGCAGGAGGCAGCCACAGCCTCCCTGGGCAGCCTGGGCCAGAGCCTCACCATGCTCAGACCGAAGAACTTCTTCCTCAGCTCCAGTCTAACCCTGCTCTGCCTCAGCTCCAAACCATTCCCCCTTGGCCTGGCTCTAGGCACCCTCAGGAAAGGTCCCTCTGCAGCCTTCCTCCACCATCCCTTCAGGTATTGGAAGGCAGCTCTCAGATCACAGAATCGGGAAGGTTGGAAAAGGCCTCAGAGGTCATCCAGATCCAGCGATCCCCCCGGAGCCTCCTCCCCTCTGCAGGCTGCCCAGCCCCAGCTCCCTCAGCCTGTGCTCACAGCAGAGCCGCTCCAGCCCTGGGAGCATCTTTGCGGCCTCCTCTGGACTCACTCCACAGCTCTACGTGCTGCTTCTGCTGGGGACACCAGAACTGGAGGCAGGACTGGAGGGGAGGTCTGAGCAGAGCAGAGCCCAGGGGGCAGAGGCCCCTCTGCTGCCCACCCCGCTCCCGGCGCGGCCCAGGGCACGATTCGCGCAGGCCCCTGGAGAGGCGAGGCGAGGCTCCCGCGTCTCCTGGGAGCACCTCCCGCGTGCGAGAGGGCTCCTGCCAAAGCTGGGGGCTGGTGCCACCCAGGGTGCCCAAGCACTGTGTCATCGGGAGACATGTGATCGACACATCAAACCCCAGGGCTGCGGGGGAGCCCCGGAGCGCGTGCGAGCCCCGCCGCGATGAAAGGAGGCCTGTCCAAGAACAAGGACGTCTCTCACCGAGACTCGGCTCCAAACTCACTCCAAGCACTTGGCAGAGGCAGCTTAGGCTGAATGTATGGAATCTATAGAAGCCCTGAGCATCTCAGCTCAGCCCCTTTTCAAGGGAGGCCAAACGCACAGGCAAACGGAGAACGGGTTTGGGTGGAAGAGACCTTTGAGACCTTCCACTCCGACCGCCCTCTAACTCTGCCAAGCCTGGTGCTGAGCCATGGCCCTCAGCACCACGGCTCTGAAACACCTCCAGGGAGGGGCATTCAACCACCTCCCTGGGCAGCCTGTGCCAGGCATTGAGAACCCTTTCAGGGAAGAACTTTTAACATCCAACCTGACCCTCCCCTGGTGCAACCTGAGGCCATTTCCTCTTGTTCTACCCCTCGATACTAGGGAGAAGAGACCAAGCCCCACCTGGCTCCAGCCTCCTCTCAGGGAGCTGTAGAGAGCAATGAGGTCTCCCCTCAGCCTCCTCTTCTCCAGGCTCAACACCCCCAGCTCCCTCAGCTGCAGCTTTTCCCCCCTGGGAGAAGCCTGCAAGAGAAGGCTGCAGAGGGACCTCGCTGCAGCTTCTCACCGAATCACCAAGGCTGGAAGAGACCTCAAAGGTCATCCAGTCCAACCTGGCACCACAGACCTCATGCCTAAGCCATGCTCAACACTAGGAGGGCCTATAGGAGTTGTGAGGACAGACTTTTGTGCAGGGCCTGGCAGGACAGGACCAGGGGGGATGGCTTGAAACTAAAAGAGGGAGATTCAGACTGGAGAGAAGGAAGAAATGTTTGAGGGTGGTGAGAGCTCAGCCCTGGTAGCCCAGAGGGGTGGGAGATGCCCCACTCCTGGAACCATCCCAGGTCAGGTCTGAGCAGGCTGCTGTCCTTGCTGACTGCAGGGGTTGGATCAGAGGAGCTTTAATGGTCTCTTCCCACCCAAACCAGCCCATGATTCCATCCAGCAACACCAGCAGCTTGTGCCAGGAGCTGGCACTCCTGCTCTGGCAGAGGTTATAGCATCAGCAGCTCCTCTGCTGGGCAGAGCCAAGCTTCACCTTCTGCCTCACTTGAAGCTTGCTAGCCAACCCCTCCTGCCACCTCTCTGAGGAGTTACTTCCCAAGTACCCAAGTACTGATCTCTGAGGTCTTTTCCAACCTGGCTGATTCTGTGATTCCATTTCTGTGATTCTACTCTCCCCACCAGCCCTCCACACACGATCTGGTCTTAACACCCATCTCCTTATGTTGACATAACCAAGAGCACAATGGAGTCCCAGCCTCTTGGGGACCACAGCAGTGCAAGCAGAGCAGTCACATTTCAACCAGGCTAAGCCTTGGTCAACACAGCATCAGGAGCAACACTCTCCCAAAGTCCTCTGGTTAACACATTCAGCCTCTCCAAAACACTGTTCTTCAATATGAGGGAGGTGAGCCTCTGGCACAGGCTGCCCAGGGAGGCTGGGGATGCCTCCTGCCTGGGGGTGCTCAGGACCAGGCTGGCTGAGTCCATGAGCAGCTGAGTCTAGCTGAGAGGTGTCCCTGCCCATGGTGGGGAGGTTGGACCCCATGATCTCTGAGATCCCTCCCAGCCTAAGCCATTCCATGATAGCTTGGTAAAAACTTGCTGCTGAGCCCCTGATTAGGATCTTCTCTTGCCAAAGTCAGTCCCAAACACTTGTTAGCAGCACCAAGACAAGAAGAAGCTGCCAGAGCTGTGCAGCTCCAGGACTGCCAGAGCCCCTCAACAAAACACTCTCAAACCTGCTCAGGACAAAGCATTTTGCTGAGTGCTTCAGAACTGCAGCCACTGCACACAAGGCTCCCTCCCTCCCCTCTCAGTGGAGGACAGTTATCTCCTCTCTTGAACTTGTTCTCCTTCTCTCTTACTGCCAGGAGTAAATCCTGGGATTAAGGCCACATTTGGGGAGCATCTGGTCAGTGACAACCCCTTCTGGATGAGCACTGCCTGCCATCCTCCTAAGCAAGGACACATTTGCTCCTGCAAGTCCCCAGCCCTGACTGACCCAGCTTCCCTGAAAGCTCAGCAGCTACTGAGGCCTGGTTTTGGATGAAGTAACCCCAGCTGCGCCCTTAGGATGCCTGAGCTGGGTTGCTCTGCAGGGGCAGTTCCCCCTGGGTTGCTACACCAGCCTCACAGGTGACTCAAAGTACAACCCCCTCCCTCCACCTCTGTTTGGTTTCCAAGACATCTGCATTTGCTTTCACAGTTTGTTTTGCCACCTCAAGCACAGCCACTCGAGTGTCCTGCCCATTTCACTTCCCAGCTCCTTTGTCTTTCACCAAACCTTAGAACTCAGCCTCAGGAGGATGCAGAGCACTGCAAGGAGGCTGCAGGATCCTTTGGTCAGAACTCCTCTCGCTTTGACACCACCTGGAGAGCAGATTCTAAGGAAAAGTGGTGCTGAAGTCAGAGAAAATTGTGCTCCTTAAACTCTTTGACACTTAAAATCGCCTCCCCATGGCGGGGGGGGGGAGGCGGGAAACCACTTTACTGCCAGTCACTAAGTTTAGGGAGTGCTGGAAACACACAACACAAGCAATGCTTTATGGAGCCAAGCTCTGGCCAGAGGTGGTTATTCAGCCACAAAGGCAACAAGCAACACCAAGGCTCTGGGCTTCACACCAAGGCCTGGGGAAAGCCAGTGATCATGGGGTCAGTTGATCTGCAGCTCATAGAATGGCTCAGGTTGGAAGGGACCTCAGAGATCATCCCCTCCAACCTTCCCATCATGGGCAGGGGCACCTCTCAGCTACACTCAGCTGCTCAAGGCCTCATCCAGCCTGGCCTTGAGCACCCCCAGGCAGGAGGCAGCCACAGCCTCCCTGGGCAGCCTGGGCCAGAGCCTCACCATGCTCAAACTGTAGAACAACTTCTTCAGCTCCAGTCTAACCCTGCTCTGCCTCAGCTCCAAACCATTCCCCCTTGGCCTGGCTCTAGGCACCCTCAGGAAAGGTCCCTCTGCAGCCTTCCTCCACCATCCCTTCAGGTATTGGAAGGCAGCTCTCAGATCACAGAATCGGGAGGGTTGGAAAAGGCCTCAGAGGTCATCCAGATCCAGCGATCCCCCGGAGCCTCCTCCCCTCTGCAGGCTGCCCAGCCCCAGCTCCCTCAGCCTGTGCTCACAGCAGAGCTGCTCCAGCCCTGGGAGCATCTTTGTGGCCTCCTCTGGACTCACTCCACAGCTCTATGTGCTGCTTCTGCTGGGGACACCAGAACTGGAGGCAGGACTGGAGCAGAGCAGAACCAAGAGGCAGAACCCCCCAGGGAGGACACATCCACCACCTCCCTGGGTAACCTGTTCCAGACTCTTTCCCATCCCTGCACTCATCTCTGGCCAATTCTCAGAACTCTTTTCAGGCACAGTGAGCCTGAAATCCCAAGCCAAGGGCCTACACTGTCACTCCTGTTGGCATGAACAAACTCTAGAGCACTCAGCCTTTCCCTGAAGCCCTGCTCCTCCTCAAGGGCCAGCTGGTAACTCATTCAGTACTGGTGTCAAATGGGGTCAAGGCAACTAGTTGAAAGAGAGGAGGGTGGAAAAAAAGGTTCAAAAAGCAAAAAAGAGGCTCTGTGGTGGAAAGAACAAGCAGGACCTTGGGTGAAGTTTGTACCCTGCATCAGGGATATGCAATCAATGGTGCCCCCACACCAAGCAAGCCCTTCCAGCAGGCTATCAGAGATGCTCTGACTGGTTACCTAGCAAGAGTTTAGGAGTAACCAAACAGAAGAGCAACTTCAAGGCAGTGCTGCCACTCAACCAGCAGGAAGACCAAAATGAAAGGAGGGGAAAAAGTGAAGGAAACCAACCAGCTCCCAGTGTCCCAGGGTGGGGTTACAGGCAGAGGAACACATCTTCCAGACAGCCCCCACCACCCACTCACCCCTAGGCCTCGCTCCTTTCACCCTACAAAGCCTCTCACACCCCCAAGGTGTCTGCAGAAGGGCAACGAAGCTGGGGAGGGGTCTGGAGCACAGCCCTGGGAGGAGAGGCTGAGGGAGCTGGGGTTGCTTAGCCTGGAGGAGAGGAGGCTCAGGGGAGACCTTCTTGCTCTGCCAACTCCCTGCAGGGAGGTTGTAGCCAGGTGGGGGTTGGTCTCTTCTCCCAGGCACCCAGCAGCAGAACAAGAGGACACAGTCTCAAGCTGTGCCAGGGGAGGTGCAGGGTGGAGATGAGGAAGAAGTTCTTCCCAGAAATCAATAAGGTTGGGAAAGACCCCAAAGATCATCAAGCCCAACCTGTCACCCAAGACCTTCTGGCTACTAAGCCATGGCTTCAAGTGCCACATCCAATCCCCTCTTGTACACCTCTGGCCACTGGGATGTGCTGCCCAGGGAGGTGGCGGAGTCACCATCCCTGGAAGCGTTTAGGAGGAGCCTGGATGGGCTGCTTGGTGCCACGGTTCAGCTGATCAGATGGTGTTGGGGGGACAGGTTGGCCTGCACGACCTCGAAGGTCTTTTCCAAGCTAGTTGACTCTATTCTACCCAAGGAGCCCCCACGTGCACCCCGCGGTCCACCCAACCTCCCGCCGCAGACCCTACAGGCCCCGCAGCACCTCCCGCGGCTGCACCCTTCACTCCAGCAGCCCCCGCGCGGCCTCCCACTTCCACCCCAACCCTCCCAAGCCCTCACCCCCGGCTGCCCAGCGGTCCCCCCACAGCCCCCCGCTTACGCCCCGGTCCCCGCACACTCTAACGCGGGCCTCCCCCGCCCGCCGCAGGCCCTGCCCGATCCTTCCCCGGCCCTCTCTCACCGCCGGGCGCGGGACCGTCCCGGGGGGCTCCATCCCCATCCCCGACGAGGAGGCCCTCGCCAGCCGCCGCCGAGGCGAAGGGGTGGCCTTGGGAGTACTTGACGTCGCGGAAGAACTTCCTGGTCTCGCGCAGGTTGTGCTGCAGCCGCGCCAGGTGCCGGTTGTAGTGGCCGAAGGAGCGGCAGAGCTCGCGGAGTACCCCTCCGCCGGCGCCGGGACCCCGGCACGCAGGGGCCCCTTCGCCCTCCATGTCCTCCGGGTCCGTTCCGCTATCCTCTCCCCACCGCGGGGGACGCTCGGCCCCTGCCAGGCTGCCACTCCCAAGCCTCTCCGTTGTGCCGGAGGGAACGGCGCGGCGCGGCTCCGGCGGCCGGGCTTTGCTCGGCTCGTTTCCCCCCCACCCCTCCCGCCTCCCCTACCCCCGCCGACCGCCGCCTTCCTCCTGCGGGACAGCGCCTGGGCGATCCGCGCTGCGTGCGCCGCGGAACCTTTATCGGGGCGCCGCGGGGCAAAGGGGGAGGAGGCCGGGCGGACCCGCGCCGCGGAGCATGCCGGGAGCCGTAGTCCCGTTCTTGCCGCACGACGTCCTGGGAGCTGTGGTCCCGTGAGGCCGCAGAGGCTCCCGGCACCGGGCCGCCCTCCCGCGGCCGCCCAACCCCGCTCCGGGGCCGCCGCCCCCGCCGCGCGTCGCGGAGCCGAGCGGGAGAAGCAAGCGGGCGGCAGCGCCCGGCGCAGTCCTCGCCCGCAGCCACACCCGCGCTGAGGCAAAGCGGCGGCGGAGGATCCGCGGCCGCTGCGGGACGGCCCCGCTGCCCGGTCAGCACCACCGGGCCCGCGGAGCTGCCAAGGGCTCCTGCGCGGAGGGCGAGAGTGAGGACAAAATAACCACAAATAATTACAATCGCAAACATACATGTTTTGTAAATGACGCAAAAGGCAAAGCAGCGCCCGGGAGGCCGGGCACCGGCACCCCGGGGGTCGCTCCGGCCGCGGGCGGTGGGCCCGGCAGCACCCGCCGCCGCGACAGCTCCGCGCCGCCGCCAATCACCTCCTCCGGCTCCGCCCACCGCGCTGCGCCATTGGTCAGCGGTGCTGCCACTCGAGCCCCGGCGGCGGCGGGGATCCCGATGCCGATGCCGGCGGGCGCGGAGCCGCCGCGGCGCGGAGCCGCCGCCCGGCCCGGGCACGGCGGGGCAGGCGCGGGCGGGGCGGGGGCGCGGAGCCCGCGGGCCCCGCAGCGACCGCCCGGGCGCCGCCCGCAGCCGCCACCGCGGCCGTAAGCGCCCCCGCCTCCCGGGGGTACCGCGCACCGGTATGAAGCGGTGCCGGTCGGACGAGCTGCGGCAACCCGAAGAGGATCCCGGTGCCGCGGGGGAACCGCCCGGCCCTGTCGCCATGGAGGCCAAGTCCGGGGAGGGGGCGGCGGCCCCAGAGACGGGCGCTGTCCCGCCGCCGCCGCGCACCAAGCCCCCGATCTGAAGGTGAGCCCGCGGTGGCGTCGGCCGGCGGGTGCCGGTGGGTTGTCAATGGGGCGAGCATCCCGGTGGGGTCACTGGAGGGGCGAGGACCCCTTAGGGTCACCAATCAGGCAAGCACCCCTTGACGTTCCCTTCGGCGCTCCCGGTGAGGAGAGCATCCAGTGGGAGCCTGGTGGGCTGTGCACCACGGTGGGACACCACCGTCCCACCCCTGGTCTCTGCTACAGGTGTGACATTGGACGAGGTGGAATAGCCAAGGGTGAGGATGGTCCCAGGATGATGCTGCTCCAGGGATGGGGATGCTCCTGGGTTGAGGATGGTCCCAGGATGGGGATGCTCCTGTGGTGAGGATGCTTCTGGCATGAGGTTGCACCCTAGGATGGTGAGGTCCCAGGTTGGGACACTCCCAGATGGGGGACGCTCCTGAAATGCAGGGATAGTCCCAGGATGGGGGGGTCCCAGGATGGATATGCTCCTGGGATGGAAATGATCCTGTGACGAGGAAGGTCTGGGGATGAGAACGGTCCCAGAATTAGGATACTCCTGCAGTAAAGATGCTCCTGGAACAGGGATGCTCCTGGGGCGAAGAGGTCCCAGGCTGAGATGCTCCTAGGCTGAGGATGCTCCCGGGGGAGAAGGTTGCCCTTGGAGTGTGCGTGCCTCCACAGTGGTAGGCATGCAGAGGGCTGGGCACCACCGAGGCCATGGCCCTGCTGCAGCCTGGCCGCCAAGAGCACCGATAACAACAGGGCAGCGGTGGGAGAGGTGGCAATCCCCTGCTGGCACCACCCCCCGGGCTT
The DNA here is from genome assembly GCA_033816785.1 of Picus viridis. Classification (NCBI taxonomy): domain Eukaryota; kingdom Metazoa; phylum Chordata; class Aves; order Piciformes; family Picidae; genus Picus; species Picus viridis. Next base: position 1,983,501 of record CM066602.1, read on the forward strand.
GGGGGTGCTGCTGGGGCAGCTCCGGAGAGGCCAGATTTTAGCGGGGGGGGGGGGTGTGGGTAAACAGAGCTGTCCCCCTTCAGAGGGGCTGAGCAACCCCGGAGTCACCCCAGTGCTGAGCTCTGAGATGCTCTGGGGCCACCATCGGTGTGGGTTCGGGTTTAGTGCTGCGGCAGCCGGGAAGTGACGGTGGAGAAATGGCCCCCGGGCTGCTCCGGAGCCTTCAGGCTGTGTCCGGTTAATGAGGGGAGAAAAAAAAAAAGCAAGCACAACAGTTCCGCGGCACTGCAGCGCTGCGGGAGGAGAGGGAGCTGGCGCCTGGCACGGAGGAGAGCAGCCCCGGCTGGAACTGGGCAGAGTTTGGAGGGGAGCAGCTCTGCTCAACAGGGTCCCGCTGCCCTGGTTTGCTGGGTGGGATTGGGAGATGGATTCTCTGCTCCTAAGTTTGCTGCTTGCAGGAGCTGCAGGGGGGCAGAGCCTGCTCCTGGCAGCGCTGTCAGAGGTGCTGGTGGTGGCTGTGTGTCGTCCTGGTTGTGTGTCGTGGTGGTTGTGTCATGGTGGGGGTTGTGACCTGGTGGTGGTGGTGTGGTGGTGGTGGTGTGGTGGTGGTGTGGTGGTGATGGTGGTGTGGTGGTGGTGATGGTGTGGTGGTGGTGATGGTGTGGTGGTGGTGATGGTGTGGTGGTGGTGATGGTGTGGTGGTGTGGTGGTGGTGATGGTGTGGTGGTGGTGATGGTGTGGTGGTGGTGATGGTGTGGTGGCGGTGATGGTGTGGTGGTGGTGATGGTGTGGTGGTGGTGATGGTGTGGTGGCGGTGATGGTGTGGTGGTGGTGATGGTGTGGTGGCGGTGATGGTGTGGTGGCGGTGATGGTGTGGTGGCGGTGATGGTGTGGTGCTTGTGTGGTGGTTGTGTCGTGGTGGTGGTGCTTGTGTGGTGGTGGTTGTGTGGTGGTGGTGTGGTGGTGGTGGTGTGGTGGTGGTGTGGTGGAGGTGTGGAGGTGCTTGTGTGGTGGTGCTTGTGTGGTGGTGCTTGTGTGGTGGAGGTGTGGTGGTGCTTGTGTGGTGGTGGTGCTTGTGTGGCAGTAGTGCTCGTGTGGTGGTGGTTTGGAGGTGCTGCTTCCAAAAGGAACACCACACAAAACCCCCAATGGAATAAAGGTGAAGAGTGTCCCTGGTTGCCCAAAGGCATCCCGGGTGGAGATCCTTGCTGTGCAGCACCCAGGTCTGATGCTTGGCCTGGAAGGTCTTCCTGGCACAGTCAAGGTCATGCAGGAGCTGGGAAACGCAGCCAGGACTGCCAGGCTGCTGCTGTGCCTGCAGGCAACCCCTTGCAGAGCGGCAGCCAGGGAATAACCTCCCCTTCCCATGGGGAAACTGGGCTGCCTGAGGCACCAGAAGCCCTGTGGCTGCAGGGCAGAGCTCTGCTCTCACACCTGCTGCCTTTTCCTTGATGCCCAAGCAGCAGCTCCTGCTCCTCAGACCGGTTTGGCTTTGCTGCCCTAAGAAAATCCGGCAGAGAGAGCCCAGTGCCAGGGGCAGGCACAGCCCTGGGGACGTGGTGCTCAGGGCCATGCCGAGGTTGCTGGGGTGGGACACCCTTACCTCAAGGAGGCTCAGCCTGGCTTGGCCAAGAAGTTCTTCGGTATGAGGGTGGTGAAACTCTGGAACAGGCTGCCCAGGGAGGCTGTGGCTGCCTCCTCTCTTGAGGTGTTCAAGGCCAGGTTGGATGAGGCCTTGAGCAACCTGGGCTGGATGAGTGCTGTCCCTGCCTATGGCATGGAGGTTGGAGGAGATGATCTCTAAGGTCCCTTCCAACCTAGGCCATTCTGTGATGATTTGATGATGATGATGATGATGATGATGATGATGATGATGATGATGATCCACGTCCTCCCCCAGCCTCTCTCCATCCCATCAGGGCCCCATGAATGAGTCACAAAGGGCCAAAAGGATCTCAGCAGCTTGTGGTGGGGAGGGCCACCAGACCAAGGGCTCCTCAGCTGGCAGGTCCTGCTCTGAGCTGGAGCTCAGCCTGGCCTGCAGCCCTGTCCGGCTCTCAGCCACAGCAGTGGCCAAGCTGCCATTGATTTTATCGACCCGAGTACAATGCCCTGCTGCAGGTTTCCTTCCCCACCCTCACCTTTAGCACAAGTGCAGCTCAGCAATTAATTGCCCACATGAGGGGAAGCCCCATCCCTGCTTGGCTCTTGCCCAAGGCACAAGGCATGAAAAATGGTCTCAGTGCTGCCCACAGCTTCCACAGCAGAGCTGGGCACTCTGCCTGGCCCCACCACAGCCACCACCCAGCCAGCCACTTCTCCTCCTGTTGCTGCAATCAGTGACATCATTAATATCATCTCAGAGCTTTTCTGCCCCAGGAGCTGCACCACCTTGGCCCCTCTGCTGTCCCCAGATTCACCACAGTGAAGTGGTCCCTCCCTGGAGGCCAGGCTGGATGAGGTCTTGAGCAGCTTGGGCTGGTGGAAGTTGTCCCTTCCCATGGCAGGGAGGTTGGAAGGAGAGAACCTTGAAGATCCCTTCCAACCCAACCCCTTCTGTGATTGTCAGCTGTAAACTTATGTTTGCTGCCACCCCAAGATGGATTTGAGTTGGCCTCCTAGAGCCACGCAGCTGCCTTGTCTCAGCTCCATCCCCTAACCCCGGCAGATCTGTGGCAGCTCTCTGTCCCTCAGCCCCAGCTCCAGCTCCTGGCTGAGAGCTTGAGCTCCATTAGGGGGAAAGAGGTGGGGAAAAGAAGTTCTGGTGAGGAGCAGAGCAGATGCATGACACCCAGCTCTGCTCAAAAACAAAGCTGGGTGGCAGGGAGGCCTCTGCTCTGTGGCTGGCTCCATGCAAAGCACTGCAGGAGGAGACGGCCAACCCCTCCTGGCTCCCAAGGTGTCTCACCCTCCCTGCTTGCTCCCACTCCCCACTCCCTTCTCTGAGCTGAGTGTTTTCCATGGGTCTCTCAATGTATGCTCCCCAAAAGCTTCAGCTGGCCAAGGGCTGAAAGTTGAAGCCTGACACCACTTCCATCTCCAGTTTCACCATCCTGGGCTTCGTGGCTCCCACCTTTCCCTCCTTTGAACCTGAGAGCCAAGATCAGCAGGAGGCTAGGGGCAGCTCTTCCCTCTGCCACGGACAAAGAGCTTCCTCTGGGCTTCCTGGAGCAGGGAAACTCCTTGTGGAGCAGGGAAACTTCTTGTGGAGCTGGGAAACTTCCTGTGGGGCTGGGAGGCTTCTTGTGGAGCAGGGAAACTCCTTGTGGAGCTGAGAAACTTCCTGTGGAGCTGAGAAACTCCTTGTGGAGCTGGGAAACTCCTTGTGGAGCTGAGAAACTTACTGTGGAGCTGGGAAACTCCTTGTGGAGCTGAGAAACTCCTTGTGGAGCTGAGAAACTTCCTGTGGAGCTGGGAAACTCCTTGTGGAGCAGGGAAGCTTCCTGTGGAGCTGGGAAACTCCTTGTGGAGCTGGGAAACTCCTTGTGGAGCTGGGAAACTTCTTGTGGAGCTGGGAAACTCCTTGTGGAGCTGGGAAACTCCTTGTGGAGCAGGGAAGCTTCTTGTGGAGCTGGGAAACTCCTTGTGGAGCTGGGAAACTCCTTGTGGAGCTGGGAAACTCCTTGTGGAGCTGGGAAACTTCCTGTGGAGCTGGGAAGCTCCTTGTGGAGCTGGGAAGCTTCTTGTGGAGCTGGGAAGCTTCCTGTGGAGCTGGGAAACTCCTTGTGGAGCTGGGAAACTTCCTGTGGAGCTGGGAAGCTTCTTGTGGAGCAGGGAGGAGATGACTTTGGAGGGGGAGAAGCCCTGATGAGGGTCAGAGACTCCCAGCACAGAGGTGCCTGTGCAGGCTGCTCGCTGTAGGGAGGATGAGGAGGACTCTTCCTCTCCAAAAAGGTCCCCAGCCCCTCTGCTAGAGCCCCAGGAACATTGACGTTTAATCCCTTGCACGAACAATTTCCAGGCATATTTTGGTCTTGAAAGGACACAGCCAAGGTGAGCTGGCTCCCCTGAGGTTAGCAGGATGGAGCTGTTGTCAAGCAGCTCAAGCAGGAGCAGCCTGGTCCCTGGAGCAGCCCCATCCATCATCTCCCCAGGGCATCATCCATCGAAAGCTCTCAGGCTGCTGGCAGGGACCTCAGTGGGTCCCCACTCCCACCACTGTGGATGGCTGGGACCCCTCAGGCACCAAGGAGGTGAGAACATCCTCCTGGGCAGGACAGCATGTTCCCCTGGGCTTTGCCCCCTGGAGAGGCCACAGCCATCATCTCCCCAGGGCCTCACTCATCAAAAGCTCTCAGGTTGCTGTCAAGGACCTCAGTGGGTCCCCACTCCCACCACTGTGGATGGCTGGGACCCTTCAGGCACCAAGGAGGGGAGAACATCCTCCTGGGCAGGACAGCATGTTCCCCTGGGCTTTGCCCCCTGGAGAGGCCACAGCCATCATCTCCCCAGGGCCTCACTCATCAAAAGCTCTCAGGTTGCTGTCAAGGACCTTAGTGGGTCCCCACTCCCACCACTGTGGATGCTTGGGACCCCTCAGCCACATCCTCGTGGGCAGGCTGCAGCCCCAAGCCCTCTGTGTTCCCCTGGGGGTTGTGCCAGGCAGGGTGGAGAGGCGAGAGCCAAAGCCAGGGAGCTGCATGTCGGTGTGAGGCACCTGGCTGAGGCCAAGCCTTCCATGCCCATCCCCCCAGCTCTGAACCCCCAGCGACCCCCTCCTCACTTCCCACCACATTCCATCTCCCAGCAGCTCTGCTGTCACTTCAGGAGACACAGAGGTGACAGCCAGAGGAGAAGCAGTCCGTGGGCTGGCACTGGCACTCTCTGTGGTGTTCCATCAGGACCACCTCTGCTCTCCAAGCACCACCTGAGCTGGGGAGCTCCTGGGGGCCCTTCAGCCCCCCCCCAGAGCCAGAGGCACACCTGGGCAGCCCTGCAGGTGCGATGCCATGGGGAGCCGAAGGGGCTGTGTGTCACCAGAGCCTGGTGGCAGTGCCTTCACCGCCGTGACTAAGGCTTGTCACATGTTTGTTCCCTCCTCCTGTCCCCAGGAGGAGCAGCGTGGGTGGGCAGTGCTTTATTTGCCGGTTTAGCACAGCTCTACCTTTGCCTTGGGCTTGGTGGCAGCAGGAGGAGTGGCAGGAGAGGGGATCTGGGGCCTGGGCTGCAAGGGGCACTTGGTTGCCACCCACCCCAGGGCCAGCTCAGCCCCCGGCCTGGCTGCTGCTGCTGGTGGTGATGGAGCCGTGGGATCACCTGGTTGGAAAGGGCCCCAAGACCTTGAGTCTGACCAGGGCACAGCTGTTAGACCATGGCCCTCAGCTCCACATCCAAACAGCTTCTAAACCCCTCCAGGGGTGGGGACTCCGCCACCCGCCTGGGCAGCCTGGGCCAGGGCCTGATCACCCTCGCACTGAAGTTCTTCTCATGCCCGACCTAAGCCTCCCTGGGCAACTTCAGGCTCTTCCCTCTCATCCCAGCACTTGTTACTGGGGAGAAGAGAGGTGTTCAAGAGGGGCTTGGAGATGGCACTTGGTGCCATGATTTAGTCAGGAGGTCTGTGGTGCCAGGTTGGACTTGTTGAGCTTTGAGGTCTCTTCCAACCTTGGGGATTCTGTAACCCCCACCTGGCTCCAGCCTCCTTTCAGGGACTTGTAGGGAGCAGTGAGGTCTCAATGAGGTCTCTCTGCTCAGCCTCCTCTTCTCCAGCCTCAACTCCCTCAGCTGATCCTCCCCAGCCCTCTTCTCCAGACCCTCCCCCAGCTCTGTTGCCCTTCTCTGGACCTTCTTCAGCCTCTCAATGCCCTTCTAGGAGTGAAGAGCCCAAAACTGAACTCGGTCCTCAAGGTGTGGCCTCCCCAGTGCTGAACAGAGGGGGACAATCCCTGCCCTGCTCCTGCTGGTCACACTCCCAAGTTTCTTTCCCCTCCAGGGACAGGAGTTGGTTGCATCTTGGCCCTTGGACCTCCTGAAGGGGAGTTGGCTGCACCCCAGGCTGTGGCATGCCCTTGCTGGTGGAAATCTGAGGGTTATTACTTCTCTAATGCTCTCTCTGTTTCCATAGAGATTCTATAAATAGAATCAAATTTAAATCACTGTTTCCTGGAGTAGCACTCCAGGCCTCATGGATCCTGGTAGATGTTTCCCAGGGAAAACTCAGAGGGATCCAAAGTTTCCTCGTGAACAGATAGCAGCAGGATCCAGCAGCCTGCCTGGAGACTTGGGAGACAGGGGATCTGAGTGCTGAGCCCTCAGCAGCATTGGCAAGTGTGCTGAGGCACTGATGGAGCTGGATCTCGGGGCTTTCATGTCTGGGATCATAGGAGAAGGAATCATTTCTGAGTGCCCATGAAGCCCTCCCCACTCTGCAGCTCCAGGCTGCCCAGGGAGGTTGGGGCTGCCCCCTCCCTGGAGCTGTTCAAGGCCAGGTTGGATGAGGCCCTGAGCAAGCTGGGCTGGTGGGAGGTGTCCCTGCCCATGGCAGGGGGTTGGGACTGGATAGAATCATAAAATCATGGAATCAATAAGGTTTGGAAAAGACCTCAAAGATCATCAAGTCCAACTGCCCAGGGAGGTGGTGGAGTCGCCATCCCTGGAGGGGTTCAAGAGGGGACTGGATGTGGCACTTGGTGCCATGGTCTAGTCATGGGGTCTGTGGTGCCAGGTTGGACCTGATGAGCTTTGAGGTCTCTTCCAACCTTGGGGATTCTGTGATTCTGTGAACCTGTCACCACAGACCCCATGACTAGACCATGGCTCCAAGTGCCACATCCAATCCCCTCTTGAACACCTCGAGGGATGGGGACTCCACCACCTCCCTGGGCAGCACATCCCAGTGGCCAACAGCTCTCTCTGGGAAGAACTTTCTCCTCACCTCCAGCCTAAACCTCCCCTAGCACAGCTTGAGACTGTGTCCTCTTGTTCTGCTGCTGCTTGCCTGGGAGAAGAGATCAACTCCCTCCTGGCTACAACCTCCCTTCAGGGAGTTGGAGAGAGCAATGAGGTCTCCCCTGAGCCTCCTCTTCTCCAGGCTAAGCAACCCCAGCTCCCTCAGCCTCTCCTCCCAGGGCTGTGCTCCAGACCCCTCCCCAGCCTCATTGCCCTTCTCTGGACACCTTCAAGAGTCTCAATGTCCTTCTTAAACTGAGGAGCCCAGAACTGGACACAGGACTCAAGGATGAACTTGAAGGTCCCTTCCAGCCCAGACCCTTCTCCAAGGTCTCCATGGCCTTTCTGAAAGCCAAAGCTTGGGCCAAGTGCCCTCTGAGCTGTGAGTAGCTCCCAGTTCTGTGGCTGCTCCAGGCTGGTTTTCAAGCATGAGTTCATGCCAGAGCCACAGCTCCAAGAGCCAGCATCCCTGGGGAGAATCCCAGTGGCAGGAAATCAGGCCCTCAACGTCAGCAGGGTCAGGACTGGCGTCCTCAAAGGTTGGGTGCTTGGCTCCACTCCACAGCCAAGCCAGGGAGCAACAGGGCACTCCCATGCCTTGTGATCTGCTGGCTTCGCAGTAGCTGAGGCTGCTCTGGGGGCAAGAGGACCTTCTGGTGTCCCAGGATCATTTACTTGCTGCCTGGGAGCCACGGTGGAGCAGGGCTTTGGGGTCTGCCAAGCCATTTGCAGATGCTGGAAGCCACAGGATCATGGAATCAGAGAATGGTTTGGGCTGGAAGGGACCTTAAAGAGCATCCCATGGGCAGGGACACCTCCCACTAGACCAGGTTGCTCCAAGCCCCATCCAACCTGGCCTTGAACACTCACAGCTTCTCTGGGCAACCTGTTCCAGTGCCTCACCACCCTCAGGAGGAAGGATTTCTTCCTACCATCTCATCTAAACCCCGCTGCTTCCAGTTTGAAGCCCTTGCCCCTCATCCTGTCACTCCAAGCCCTTGCCCAAAGTCCCTCCCCAGGGGCTTGTCACTGCCTGTGCCACTCAGTCCTCTGTTCAGCCACACACAGGGGGCTGCAGAGGGCACCCAGCCCAAATCTCCTGTGGATGCCAATCTGGGCATTGCAGTGGCTGGAGAGAAAGCCCTGCAGGCTGCCCTGGCTGCTATCAGGGGCAGGATCTGTTCCACCATCCATATTGCATGACTTCTCCTTGGCCATGCCAGGAGCCACCCCGAGTCCCAGGAGCCAGCACTAGAAGGGCAGTGTGCTCTGTGGGAATGTGAGTCTCTGCCCCCAGGAAGACCCAGGGGTACCCAGGGGAGCAGTGTGCCCCCTCTCCTGCTGCAAGCCAGCTGCTTCCCAGCCGGGACTGGATGTGGTGGCACTGGGCCATGAGCTGCGGTTTCAGCCCTGTGGGTGAGGTCAGCCTGGGTCCATGCTGCCCTCAGAGGCCATGGAAAACCAGCCTGGGAAGAGCCCTCCCTGCTCTGACCCTTCCTGGAGCACAGTCTGAAGAGCAGGTGGCTCCTGGCAGCGTGTTGGTGGCCCAGGATCCAAGGCTGGGAGTAGCCCTGGCTCCTCCAGCTAAGGGAAAGGCTGCTCCATGCCTGCTACCCCCAGGGACAGGGGCTCAGTGCAGCACATGGCATTGGCTGCAGCAGGCACCCACCTCCCTCCTTTGCTCTGAAGGCTCCTTCTGCTCCCCTTGCTGCTTGTAGGAGCAGCCAGTGCTCATCAGAGACCTCCCAGCTGTGGGGGCTGCATACCTGAGCCGTCCTGAGCTGCAGCACTCAGCCCTGTGTGCCACCAAATGGCCACTGGTGCTCGATACTCTCCCATGGGTATGAAGTGCAGGCCTGGCACCAAGGCTTGTTCCCTTCCACAGATCTCCTTGGGCTGGTGTGGGGTCCCCAGAGCCCTCCAGCAGCTCTTTAATGCCAGCTTCGGTGGCAGGGTGGGCAGCGTCCGGCAGAGCTCTGCGTGCCCAAGCTGGCCGATGCTGTTTGGATGCTAGGGGGAAGTCCTTCCCAGTGAGGGTAGTGAAATACAGGGAACAGGCTGCCCAGAGAGGTGGTGGAAGCCTCATCCTCGGAGCCACTCAAGGCCAAACTTCTTGTGGCTGTGAGCAGCCTGAATCTAGCTGGGAGATGTCCCTGCTGAGCGCAGCTGGAGGGGTGGACAGGGCGACCTTTCCGCCCTGATGCATCCTCCGGTGAGTTCTGATGCCTGGGGGAAAGGTTCAGGGGAAGGCAGGCCCTGATCCCACTTCTGGGAGCAGTCTGCTGTCACATGCACCATGATGCCTACCAGCAGTGGGGTGGCCAACAGCAGGAGGGCAGTGATGGTCCCCAGGTGCTTGGCGCCGGCGAGGCTGCACCTCGAACCCTGGGTTTGCTTTTGGGCTCCTCACTGCAAGAAGGAGATGGAGAGGCTGGAGCATGGCCAGGGAAGGGCAAGGAAGCTGGGGAAAGGTCTGGAGAACAGGGCTGGGGAGAAGCAGCTGAGGGACCTCGGGGTGTTTAGTCTGGAGGAGGCTGAGGGGAGCCCTCATTGCTCCCTGAAAGGGAGCTGCAGTGAGCTGGGCATTGGGCTCTGCTCCCCAGGCTCAGGTGATAGGGCGAGAGGAAGGGAAGTTGTGCCAGGGGAGGGCTAGGTTGGATATTGGGAGCAATTTCTCTGCTGCAAGAGTGGTCAGGGGTTGGCACAGGCTGCCCAGGGAGTCCCCATGGCTGGAGGTGTTCCCAAGGTGTGTGGCCATGGCTCCTGGGGCCATGGCACCTGGGGCCACGCTTTGGTGGCCGTGGCGGTGCCGGGTGGCAGGTTGGGCTGGGCGACCTTAGAGCTCCTTCCCAGGCGAAGCAACTCTCTGGTCCCGTGCCCCACTCCCTGCCAAGTGGTGCCAAGGGGGCTGCTTCCCCTCTGTCATAGTATCATTGAATCAGTCAGGGTTGGAAGGGACCACAAGGATCAGCCAGTTCCAACCCCCTGCCATGGGCAGGGACACCCCACACTAGAGCAGCCTGGCCACAGCCTCATCCAGCCTGGGCTTAAACCCCTCCAGGGACGGGGCCTCAACCACCTCCCTGCACAACCCATTCCAGGGCTTCACCACTCTCCTGGGGAAGAACTTCCTCCCCATCTCCAGCCTGAATCTCCCCACCTCCAGCTTCATTCCATTCCCCCTAGTCCTATCACTCCCTGATCTCCTGAGCAGTCCCTCCCCAGCCTTCCTGTAGCCCCTTCAGATATTGGAAGACCACAATGAGGTCACCTGGGAGCCTTCTCTTCTCCAGACTGCACAGCCCCAACTCCTTCAGTCTGTCCTCACAGGAGAGCTGCTCCAGCCCTCTGCTCATCCTCCTGGCCCTGCTCTGGACACCTTCCAGCCCCTCCAGATCCCTCTTGTCATAGGGGCTCCAGAACTGGAGGCAGTACTCCAGGTGGGGTCTCAGCAGGGCTGAGCAGAGGGGAGAATCCCCTCCCTTGCCCTGCTGGCCACACTTCTGCTGCTGCAGCCCAGGCTCTGGTTGGCTTTCCGGGCTACAAGTGCACACTGAGAGCTCCTGGTGAGCTTCTCCTCCCCCAGCACCCCCAAGTCTCTCTCCTCAGGGCTGCTCTGCAGCCAGTCCCTGCCCAGCCTGGATTTGTGCCTGGGGTTGCCTCCACCCAGCTGGAGGACCCTGCCCTTGGTCTTGTTGAACCTCCTGAGGCTGGCTTGTGCCCACCCCTCCAGCCTGTCAAGCTCCCTCTGTCCCCCCTGCAGAAGATCCAGCAGCTCTCCGAGGGCTCCATGTTCGGCCACGGCCTCAAGCACCTCTTCCACAGCCGCCGGCGGTCGCGGGAGCGCGAGCAGCAGAGCTCGCAGGACTCGCTGCCGCCGCACCACGGAGCCTCCGACCACGACTCCCCCGACGAGAAGGAGCGGTCCCCGGAGATGCACCGCGTCTCCTACGCCGTCTCCCTGCACGACCTCCCCGCCCGCCCCACCGCCTTCAACCGCGTGCTGCAGCAGATCCGCGCCCGGCCCTCCATCAAGCGCGGCAGCAGCCTGCACAGCGGCAGCCGGCGGGCCAAGAGCGGCTCCCTCGAGCCCCAGCGGGGCAGCCCCCACCTGCTGCGCAAGGCCCCCCAGGACAGCAGCCTCACGGCCATCCTGCACCAGCACCAGGGCCGGCCCCGGTCCTCCTCCACCACCGACACTGCCATCCTGCTGGCCGAGAGCGGCGCCGTCTACCTGCTCACCGAGGACACCGAGGGCCTGGCCGATAAGGTAGGGCTGAGGCGTGGGGGGCAGCCCCCGGCGGGGGGGGCTGGGGAAGGGCTGGGTGGGGAGCGGCGCAAAGTGCTACTGGGAGGAGAACCTCCTTGGGGCAGCGCTGGGTGTGCAGGGTGGTGGATGTCCACTGGGGCTGATGCTCCTCTCATGGGTGTGCAGGGTGGTGGATGTCCACTGGGGCTGATGCTCCTCTCACGGGTGTGCAGGGTGGTGGATGTCCACTGGGGCTGATGCTCCTCTCATGGAGTGTGCAGGGTGGTGGATGTCCACTGGGGCTGATGCTCCTCTCATGGGTGTGCAGGGTGGTGGATGTCCACTGGGGCTGATGCTCCTCTCATGGAGGGTGGTGGATGTCCAGGGTGGTGGACAGCTGCTGGGGCTGATGCTCCTCTCATGGGTGGAGGGTGGTGGAGTGCATGGGGTGGTGGATGTCCACTGGGGCTGATGCTCCTCTCATGGAGGGTGGCAGGGTGGTGGATGTCCACTGGGGCTGATGCTCCTCTCATGGAGGGTGTGGATGTCCAGGGTGGTGGATGTCCACTGGGTGTGCTGATGCTCCTCTCATGGAGAGTGTGGTGGATGTCCACTGGGTGGCTCCTCTCATGGAGAGTGTCCACTGGGCTGATGCTCCTCTCATGGAGTGTGCAGGGTGGTGGATGTCCACTGGGGCTGATGCTCCTCTCTGGAGTGTGCAGGGTGGTGGATGTCCACAGGGCTGATGCTCCTCTCATGGAGTGTGCAGGGTGGTGGATGTCCACAGGGCTGATGCTCCTCTCATGGGTGTGCAGGGTGGTGGATGTCCACTGGGGCTGATGCTCCTCTCATGGGTGTGCAGGGTGGTGGATGTCCACTGGGGCTGATGCTCCTCTCATGGAGTGTGCAGGGTGGTGGATGTCCACTGGGGCTGATGCTCCTCTCATGGAGTGTGCAGGGTGGTGGATGTCCACTGGGCTGATGCTCCTCTCATGGAGTGTGCAGGGTGGTGGATGTCCACTGGGGCTGATGCTCCTCTCATGGGTGTGCAGGGTGGTGGATGTCCACAGGGGCTGATGCTCCTCTCATGGGTGTGCAGGGTGGTGGATGTCCACTGGGGCTGATGCTCCTCTCATGGGTGTGCAGGGTGGTGGATGTCCACTGGGGCTGATGCTCCTCTCATGGGTGTGCAGGGTGGTGGATGTCCACAGGGGCTGATGCTCCTCTCATGGGTGTGCAGGGTGGTGGACAGCTGCTGGGGCTGATGCTCCTTTCTGGAGTGTGCAGGGTGGTGGATGTCCACTGGGCTGATGCTCCTCTCATGGAGTGTGCAGGGTGGTGGATGTCCACTGGGGCTGATGCTCCTCTCATGGAGAGTGCAGGGTGGTGGATGTCCACTGGGGCTGATGCTCCTCTCTGGAGTGTGCAGGGTGGTGGATGTCCACTGGGGCTGATGCTCCTCTCTGGAGTGTGCAGGGTGGTGGATGTCCACAGGGCTGATGCTCCTCTCATGGAGTGTGCAGGGTGGTGGATGTCCACGGGGGCTGATGCTCCTCTCATGGGTGTGCAGGGTGGTGGATGTCCACTGGGGCTGATGCTCCTCTCATGGGTGTGCAGGGTGGTGGACAGCTGCTGGGGCTGATGCTCCTCTCTGGAGTGTGCAGGGTGGTGGATGTCCACTGGGGCTGATGCTCCTCTCATGGAGAGTGCAGGGTGGTGGATGTCCACTGGGGCTGATGCTCCTCTCATGGGTGTGCAGGGTGGTGGAAAGCTGCTGGGGCTGATGCTCCTTTCTGGAGTGTGCAGGGTGGTGGATGTCCACTGGGCTGATGCTCCTCTCATGGAGAGTGGAGGGTGGTGGATGTCCACTGGGGCTGATGCTCCTCTCTGGAGTGTGCAGGGTGGTGGATGTCCACAGGGCTGATGCTCCTCTCATGGAGTGTGCAGGGTGGTGGATGTCCACTGGGGCTGATGCTCCTCTCATGGGTGTGCAGGGTGGTGGATGTCCACTGGGGCTGATGCTCCTCTCATGGGTGTGCAGGGTGGTGGATGTCCACTGGGGCTGATGCTCCTCTCATGGGTGTGCAGGGTGGTGGATGTCCACTGGGGCTGATGCTCCTCTCATGGGTGTGCAGGGTGGTGGATGTCCACAGGGGCTGATGCTCCTCTCATGGGTGTGCAGGGTGGTGGATGTCCACTGGGGCTGATGCTCCTCTCATGGGTGTGCAGGGTGGTGGATGTCCACAGGGGCTGATGCTCCTCTCATGGGTGTGCAGGGTGGTGGATGTCCACGGGGGCTGATGCTCCTCTCATGGGTGTGCAGGGTGGTGGACAGCTGCTGGGGCTGATGCTCCTTTCTGGAGTGTGCAGGGTGGTGGATGTCCACTGGGCTGATGCTCCTCTCATGGAGAGTGCAGGGTGGTGGATGTCCACTGGGCTGATGCTCCTCTCATGGAGAGTGCAGGGTGGTGGATGTCCACTGGGGCTGATGCTCCTCTCTGGAGTGTGCAGGGTGGTGGATGTCCACTGGGGCTGATGCTCCTCTCTGGAGTGTGCAGGGTGGTGGATGTCCACAGGGCTGATGCTCCTCTCATGGAGTGTGCAGGGTGGTGGATGTCCACAGGGCTGATGCTCCTCTCATGGGTGTGCAGGGTGGTGGATGTCCACTGGGGCTGATGCTCCTCTCATGGGTGTGCAGGGTGGTGGACAGCTGCTGGGGCTGATGCTCCTCTCATGGAGTGTGCAGGGTGGTGGATGTCCACAGGGGCTGATGCTCCTCTCATGGGTGTGCAGGGTGGTGGATGTCCACTGGGCTGATGCTCCTCTCGTGGAGTGTGCAGGGTGGTGGATGTCCACTGGGGCTGATGCTCCTCTCATGGGTGTGCAGGGTGGTGGATGTCCACTGGGGCTGATGCTCCTCTCATGGGTGTGCAGGGTGGTGGATGTCCACTGGGGCTGATGCTCCTCTCATGGGTGTGCAGGGTGGTGGATGTCCACAGGGGCTGATGCTCCTCTCATGGGTGTGCAGGGTGGTGGACAGCTGCTGGGGCTGATGCTCCTTTCTGGAGTGTGCAGGGTGGTGGATGTCCACTGGGCTGATGCTCCTCTCATGGAGAGTGCAGGGTGGTGGATGTCCACTGGGGCTGATGCTCCTCTCTGGAGTGTGCAGGGTGGTGGATGTCCACTGGGGCTGATGCTCCTCTCTGGAGTGTGCAGGGTGGTGGATGTCCACAGGGCTGATGCTCCTCTCATGGAGTGTGCAGGGTGGTGGATGTCCACGGGGGCTGATGCTCCTCTCATGGGTGTGCAGGGTGGTGGATGTCCACTGGGGCTGATGCTCCTCTCATGGGTGTGCAGGGTGGTGGACAGCTGCTGGGGCTGATGCTCCTCTCTGGAGTGTGCAGGGTGGTGGATGTCCACTGGGCTGATGCTCCTCTCATGGAGAGTGCAGGGTGGTGGATGTCCACTGGGCTGATGCTCCTCTCTGGAGTGTGCAGGGTGGTGGATATCCACTGGGGCTGATGCTCCTCTCGTGGAGAGTGCAGGGTGGTGGACAGCTGCTGGGGCTGATGCTCCTCTCCTGGAGTGGTGCAGGCAGGGATTCCCAGAGTGGGACCTGAGGGAGAGAGAAAAGGGATATGGCAAGAGCTCAGTGATAAGGGGGTGAGACCCCCAGCACAGGGTCTGAGGGGATCCCAGGCCCCCATTCTCCCCCTCTGCCCTACTGAGGCCTCCTCTGGAGTATTGTGTCCAGTTCCAAGCTTCCAGCTCAGGAGAGGCAGAGAACTGCTGGAGAGAGTCCAGAGGATGCTACAAGGATGATTAAGGGCCTGGAGCACCTCTGTGCAGAGCCCTGGGGCTGTTGGGCCTGGAGGAGTGCAGCCCCAGAGGGGAGCTGAGCAATGCTCAGCAAGAGCTGAAGGCTGGGGGCAAGAGGCTGGGGCTGGGCTCTTGTCAGTGGTGCCCAGGGACAGCACAAGGGGCACTGGGCACAAAGTGGAACCCAGGAGGTTTCACTTGAGCTTAAGGAGAAGCTGCTTTGGTGTGAGGCTGCTGGAGGCCTGGGGCAGGCTGCCCAGGGAGGCTGTGGAGTCTCCTTCTCTGGAGGTACTCCAACTCCCCTGGCCATTGGTGGCTTCACCAGGAACAGCTGTGTCACAGGGTGGCAGTGGCTGGGCAGAGCTGCCAGGGTGGGGTGGCAGTGGGGGCGTCAGGTCCCTGCACTCTCTCCAGTGGGACTGGGCATGATGCTTCCCACGTGCCCCCCCAGCCCAGCCTCTCTCCTCTCTTTGACACTGAGTCTCTGGCAGGGAAATCTGACCTGGGGACTTCTGTTGGCCTCTGAGCTCATGGAAAGAGGATCCTCCAGATACTTTTTCTTCCTGGTTTCCCTTCAGCTCTTTCAGTGAGTGCTGAGCTGCAGCTGACGCTCACAGCTGGCAGTGGGTGCCAGCACTGCTCCACTGCCATGGCTGTGCAGGGATGGGGCCACCACCAGGACGTGGGAATCTGGTCCCAGAGGACAGGCACAGTGTTGTACTCACAAGATAAAGCCACCCAGGTCCCCCTCTCACCACTTCAGTGTGCAAGTCAGGGCACCCTGACCCTTCCTAGGCAGTCCCACTGCACTCCACCAGCTTGCTGCACCCACACCAAGTGCCCCAGCAGGGCCAGGAGCCAGTCAGGGAGTTAATTTGAGCATCTGCAGCCAAAATTCCTCCCAGCTGGCCCATGGCAGTGGCCTTGCAAGGAGCCTGATCCTGCTGAACTCTTGGGGGGTTACAGCCAACCCTTCAAGCTGAAGTGGTTTGCACTGGGACAGAAGCAGGACAAAGAGCCCAGAGAGGGGATGAATAATTAACTGCATATGACACAAAGAGTAATAAGGAGAGAGAGAGATGATACTGGGGCCTTTGTGAGGCAGTGGAAAAAATAAACCTATTTAGAGAAACAGGAGCTATGTGATATTCTCATGCAGTATTCTTTTCCCTTAGCCCTCAGGAAACCCAGCCTCCTGCCCACAGCAGCCCAGCTCCCTCCCGCTGCCACGGCTGCTCCTGCCCTGCCCTGGCCTCCAGCACACCCAGCACAGCTTGGCCAGCCCCCAGCAGTGCCTTCACATCACCTCTGCCTGGGCCAGCCCCCAGCAGTGCCTTCACATCACCTCTGCCTGGGCCAGCCCCCAGCAGTGCCTTCACATCACCTCTGCCTGGGCCAGCCCCCAGCAGTGCCTTCACATCACCTCTGCTTGGGTCCTACCCCAGCAGTGCCTTCACATCACCTCTGCTTGGGTCCTACCCCAGCAGTGCCTTCACATCACCTCTGCTTGGGTCCTACCCCAGCAGTGCCTTCACATCACCTCTGCCTGGGACAGGCCCCAGCAGTGCCTTCACATCACCTCTGCCTGGGCCAGCCCCCAGCAGTGCCTTCACATCACCTCTGCCTGGGCCAGCCCCCAGCAGTGCCTTCACATCACCTCTGCCTTCTCCTGCTGGCCACAGACAGCTCCTCCCCATTTCAGCCTTGCTTCAGAAGCCACCACCCCAGGGGTGCAAAGGGCTCCTGGGAAAGAGGCTTTTTCCACCCCCCCAGGAATTTCCTGCTGGCTTTTCCATCTGTTGTGTAAGGAGCTGAGCACTCTCTGGCTCCATCCCTCGTGGGATTGCTCAGCCTCAGCAAGTGCTTCTGGAGCAGCTATTGATTTTTCTTGCCTTTTGCTTGCTTGCTTTTTTTTTTTGGTTTCCTCAATTAGGTTCCTGCAGCTTTCCCTTCCCTTCCCTGCCTTTATCCACACCGGTTTCTTGCTCTTCCCCTCCTTTACCCATACCAGTTCCTTGCCCTTCCCTTCCCTCACCTGCACCAGTTCCTTGCCCTTCCCTTCCTTCTCCTCTCCAGCACCAGTTCCTTTCCCTTCCCTGCCTTCACCTACACAAGTTCCTGCCCCTTCCCTGCCTTTATCCACACCAGCTCCTTGCCCTTCCCCACCTTCACTTGCACCAGTTCCTCGCCCTGCAGCCCCCACTGGCCCTGGGCCACCCTCCTGGGGCCAGGCACACATTGTTTCTCCCCCCACACACCCCCTCAGTGTCCACCAGAAGCAGCTGCCAGGGTGCTGTGGTGGGAAGAAGCAGATGGGGAGGACTGGAGGGGGCAGGTGGGACTGTGCCCACTTGGAGCACCAGTTCTGGCTGGGGCTCTCCCAAGTCTTCCACACCACACAGTGGTCTGGGTTGAGGGGACCTTCAAGATCAGCCCTTTACCTGTAGCTCCTGGGGCTTGTCTCATGTTCCAGCTGCTCTTGCTTAGGGAGATGAGGAGGAGATGGGCGAGGGGCTGCACTAATTGGCTCAGTGGGTTTGGAGCAGCTGTTGGCTGCTCCTTGTGTCCAAGTATCAGGCAATTACCCCAGCCCAGGCTGTACTGCTGCAAAAGGGCCACAAGCAGGCAGGAGCCTGAGAGCCCCTGGTGCCACCCAGCAGAGAGGGAGCTCAGCTGGTGCCTGCTGCTCTGGGAGAAGAGAGAAGCAGCTTTTGGAGGGTCCTGTTCATAGGATTGTCAGGGTTGGAAGGGACCTCAAGGCTCAGCCAGTTCCAACCCCCTGCCATGGGCAGGGACACCTCACACTGTCCCGGGCTGCTCCTCGCCCAGCCTGGCCCTGAGCACCGCCAGGGAGAGGGCATCCACGACCTGCCTGGGTCCCAGTCTCCCCTCAGCTCCCTGGCTCCGCACAGGCAGCCCGGGTGGCACATGTGACAGCAGCGGTGGCAGCGGCAGGGGGAGGCTGCCGGCAGGCACCGTGCGTGGCGCTGGGATCATGCTGGAGAGCTCTCTCCTTATCTCCCTAATCTGCTGCTGGTGACCCGCCAGCACCTCGCCCGACGGGCGGCCGGAAGGAAACCGCCAGCAGGAACGGCCACCGAGGGGCCAGCACCGGCGGCTTGAGGGGTCACCCGCGGACCCTGAACCCCCCCCGGGACAAGGTGGGGGTCACCGAGTGCCGGTGCTGGAGGGACAGAGCCTCCCGGGGGGACCCTCGTCCCCTCCCGCGGGCTGGCCAGAGCTGGACCGGGGCGGCCGCGGGGTTCTGTGCCTGGTGCTGCCGGGGAGCTGCGCCGATGCGTGCGGGGACTGCGGGATGGTCCATGTCCAGGTGAGCCTCTGCTGGGGAGCCCTCCCGGACCCCCGAAACCCAGGGCGGGCGGCAGGGAGCTCGCCCGGCCGGGCTGGCACCGGGGTGGTGGCCGCTAGAGGGCAGCGTTGCCGCACCGGCCTGCGCCGCTGGCTGTCCGTCCGTGCCTGTCCGCCTGGCTGCGCCTGTCCGTCTCTCTGTCCCAGTCTCTGCCTGTCCATCTGCCTGTGTCTGTCCCAGCCCCTCTCTGTCCGTCTCTCTGCGTCTGTCCCACTCTCTGTCCACCTGTCCCGCCGTCTGTCTGTGCCCACCCAGCTTCTCCCCAGCATCCCAGCGGGACCCACTCGCACGTGTCACGAGTGTGAAGCGCTCAGCCCTGCGTGGACCCACGGAGCTCCCCCCGCCCCGAGGGGTGCAAAGGGTCAGAGCCCTGCCCGGGCTCCTCCTGCCCCTCTGCCCTCAGCGTCCCTTGGCAAGTGACAGCAGCAGCTGCCTGCTGTCCCTGTGCTCCTCCTGCAGCCACCTTTCCCCGCCCCCTGGCACAGATGCTTCTCCCATGAGACACAGGAGAGGCAGGGGGGAGCAGGGGGGACTCTGTGCCACCCCTCAGCGTTGAGCTTGTGCCTGCTGATGGGCTTGTAGCCCGTGTGTGCCATTTCCCTGCTCCCATCTCCTGCCTCTGCTCCTTGCCTCATGCCCAGCTGATCCACAGCATCCTGGGACTGTGCCCTGCAGGGTAGGGACCTGTCCCTGTGGCCCCATCCCTACCCTCCTGCTGCTCCAAGGGCAGCAGTGCTCCCAACACAGGGCAGGATTCATCCTGCTAAATTTAGCAGCTGGCTGGGTCAGGGCCCAGATCAGGGCCAGAGGGATTACAGCAGTGGAAGAAAGCAGCAGGTTCTGAGCACCCAGCCCAGGGCTGCTGTGGGCCTGGAGGGCACTGGCTGAGGGGTAGCCAGGAGGCTGCAGCACAGCTCAGCCCTTGGGGACCATCAGGCAAAGTTCACCTCCTCTGCTGTCTCTTTTTGGCTGTGGCATGTCCAGCTTGGCCCTGGCTCCCTCTGGCCCCACTGGCATCTGGCCCCCTTTGGTTTCAGGGTGGGGACGTGGTGTCTCATCCCCTATGGCTCCAGTTACCCACAACTGGTCTCAGCTGACAGCCAGGACAGGAACGGGGACAGGGACTCTGTGCAATCTAGCTGTGACTCCCTGGAACCCTTGGAGTGCTGAGCAGCCCCAGCCCTGCTCCAGCTCGGAGGGGAGATGCTCTGGGGCTGGGGGCTTGCAGGTCGGCAGCCAGGTTTGCTCCATGGTGCTCCCTGAGTGTCCTTTCTCCCTGCAGCGAGTGAGGACGTGGTGGTGGCAGGGGAGGTGTCTTGGGCACACTGCAGTGGCTCAGCTGGTGCCATGCTGGGGATGCTTTGCTGCCCCTAAAACTCATTGTAAGTGGGAGGTGTAGTGCTGGTGGAGCTGGGGCTGGTGATCCTAAACCCAGAAGCCTGAGGCCGAGCTCCTGAGCCGTCAGCCTGCCTTCTGGAGGTGCTGAGCGTGGGCTCAGGGGACACAGGACCTTCACCTCCCACTGCTGGTGGCTGTTGTCCCTACAGCTATCCCAAGCAGGGGTTTCCCAGGCAGGGAATTCCCAGAGTTTGCTCCTTATCTCAGCTTCCCCCTCTAGGAATCAGAGGCAACACTTCCATGCCTTAGGTGAAGCCCCTAGCAGCTCCTTAGGAGGATTTGCTGATGGAGGCAAAGCATGTCCTGCCCTCCCACCCTCCAAGCAAGTTCTGGTGGTAAAACCCCAGAGGCAGGAGCTAAAACATGCCAGAGGTGAGTGAGGAAGTGATCAGAGAGAGCAGTGGTGTAAAGCTGCCCTCCCTGCAGCCCCACAGCCCCGTGGCTGCACAGCACCTGAGGAGCACTGGTGTGCAGAGACAGAAACACAGTCACCAAGGTTGGAAGAGACCTCAAAGCTCAACAAGTCCAACCTGGCACCACAGACCTCATGACTAGACCATGGCACCAAGTGCCACATCCAATCCCCTCTTGAACACCTCCAGGGATGGGGACTCCACCACCTCCCTGGGCAGCACATCCCAAGGGCCAATCTCTCTTTCCATGAAGAACTTCTCCCTCACTTCCAGCCTAAACCTCCCCTGGCACAGCTTGAGACTGTGTCCTCTTGTTCTGGTGCTGGCTGCCTGGGAGAAGAGACCAACCCCCACCTGGCTACAACCTGCCTTCAGGGAGTTGGAGAGAGCAATGAGGTCTCCCCTGAGCCTCCTCTTCTCCAGGCTAAGCAACCCCAGCTCCCTCAGCCTCTCCTCCCAGGGCTGTGCTCCAGACCCCTCCCCAGCCTTGTTGCCCTTCTCTGGGCACCTTCAAGTCTCTCAATGTCCTTCTTAAACTGAGGAGACCAGAACTGGACACAGGACTCAAGGTGTGGCCTCACCAGTGCTGAGCACAGGGCACAATGACCTCCCTGCTCCTGCTGGCCACACTGTTCCTGCTGCAGGCCAGGATGCCCTTGGCCTTCTTGGCCACCTGGGCACACTGCTGGCTCATGTTCAGGCAGCTGTCACCCAGCACCCCCAGGTCCCTCTCTGTTTGGCAGCTCTCAGCCACTCTGCCCCCAGCCTGCAGCTCTGCCTGGGGTTGCTGTGGCAAGCACCAAGGGGTTGGGGCTTGGGGGGGGAAAATACTGACCTTGGCCGCACCCCGAGCCCCCAGCGGGCGTCAGGGCAGCGCCGAGGGGAGAGCTTCGGAGCGCAGGTCAGTTCCTCCCTCTCTGCCTCCACCTCCCGGCGTGGGACAGGCGGCTGAGCGCTGCGAGCGCGGGGCGGTGGCGGGAAGCCTCCCCTCGGGAGGGTGCTCTGGGGGAGCGCTTCGGGAACGAGCAGATAATAGCTGGGAAGACAAAAAGACACCCGAGATTGCCGCTTAATTAACGCAGGAGGAGAAGAATGTCAGGCTCTGGCACTGATTCACCCCTCCCCCCAGCAGGAGACATCGTGTTCCTCAGCCTTCGCTGACATATGGCTGTTGTTCCCAGCCCACCAGCAGCTCCCGTTTCCCTGCAGGCAGCGCCGCCAGGGGATCTGGGTCGAGGGAACGCCTGATGGGACTTGGGCCTTTGTAGCCTGGGAAAGAGAAGGCTGAGAGCGATGCTGATCAATACTTCAAAGGGTGGGCGGCAGGAGGATGGGGCCAGGCCTTCGTCAGTGGTGTCATAGGATCAGAGTATCAGTCAGGGTTGGAAGGGACCACAAGGATCAGCCAGTTCCAACCCCCTGCCATGGGCAGGGACACCCCACACTAGAGCAGCCTGGCCAGAGCCTCATCCAGCCTGGGCTTAAACACCTCCAGGGACGGGGCCTCAACCACCTCCCTGCACAACCCATTCCAGGGCTTCACCACTCTCCTGGGGAAGAACTTCCTCCTCAGCTCCAGCCTGAATCTCCCCACCTCCAGCTTCATTCCATTCCCCCTAGTCCTATCACTGCCTGATCTCCTGAGCAGTCCCTCCCCAGCCTTCCTGTAGCCCCCTTCAGCTACTGGAAGGCCACAATGAGGTCACCTGGGAGCCTTCTCTTCTCCAGACTGCACAGCCCCAACTCCTCCAGTCTGTCCTCACAGGAGAGGTGCTCCAGCCCTCTGCTCATCCTCCTGGCCCTGCTCTGGACACCTTCCAGCCCCTCCAGATCCCTCTTGTCATAGGGGCTCCAGAACTGGAGGCAGTACTCCAGGTGGGGTCTGAGCAGGGCTGAGCAGAGGGGGAGAATCCCCTCCCTTGCCCTGCTGGCCACACTTCTGCTGCTGCAGCCCAGGCTCTGGTTGGCTTTCCGGGCTGCAAGTGCACACTGAGAGCTCCTGTTGAGCTTCTCCTCCCCCAGCACCCCCAAGTCTCTCTCCTCAGGGCTGCTCTGCAGCCAGTCCCTGCCCAGCCTGGATTTGTGCCTGGGGTTGCCTCCACCCAGCTGCAGGACCCTGCCCTTGGTCTTGTTGAACCTCATGAGGTTGGCTTGTGCCAGGGACAGGCACAGACTTGGCTGTAAGAAGTTCCATCTGAACACGAGGAGGAACTTCTTGCTGTTGAGGGTGGTGGAGCACAGGAGCAGGCTGCCCAGAGGGGTGATGGAGTCTCCATCTCTGGAGTCACTCAAAACCTGCCTGGACATCATCCTGCTGAACCTGGAGGTGTTCACACACTTTGCTTTAATGACCATGGACTCAGTAATCTCAAAGGTGCCTTCCACCCAAAACCATTTCCTAGTTCTTCTAACCTGCTCTGGGGCAGCCCTGCTCTGGCAGAGGGGTTGGACCCCTCTGGGTTGGCCCCTTCCAAACCCTATCACTCTCTGCTGTGTGGGGTGGAGGCCCAGGGCAGGATGTGGGCAGCAGAGGTTCACGTCTGTACCACGAGCTCTCCTCTCCAGGCAGGTGGTTGGGTTGCAGCTGAGAGGAGGATTTGGCTCCTGAGTCAGGGTGAGCAAAGCAGGGTCCTGCCTTGTGCCTCCTCACCTTGCTGCAGCTGAGCTCAGCCTCTTCTGCCTTCCCCTACAAACAAAAGCTGCCACAAGTCCAGCCCCCAGCTGCCCAAGCAGCCCTTTGGAGGTGTGGAATCCCAGCTGCAGCATGGGCTGGGGGTGCTGCTGGTGGCTTAAAGGCTGAGCCAGCCAGCCAGTGGAAGAGCAGCACCACCCTGGGAGCTCCCAGGGTTACTTAACCCCCCAGTGAAAACTGCTGGGAGTTTTTCCAAAGGTTCTCCAAGGGTTGGCAGGGCCCTGAAGAGCTTCACCCCTGAGGGGTGATCACCCTTGCAGAGGTGGCTCTCCTGGTGACCTGCAAGCCCAAGGCACAAGTCCCCAGACTGAAGGATGTGGGGTCCAGGTAGGAAATGCTAGGATTCACAGGGTGTGGACAGGCATGGAGGCACTGGGAAGCACTGGGAGGCAGGGAGCTGAGGGCAGGCAGCAGGGGTGGATCCCAGGAGCTGCCCACCTGCACCCCCACGACCACCTTCCTTCCACACAGAGCCTCCCAGTGCCCTGTGCCTCACCACACGCTGTGAATCTCAGCATCTCTCTGTTGGACACCACATCCCCCACTTTGGGGACCGTCCCTTGTGCCCTGGGGGGCAGTGGCGCCCTCCCAGCTGAGGCCCGGGGCCAGGGAAGCATGGCAGCCCCTGGGCTTGCTCTGTGCATGGCTCGAAGGCAGCTGGAAGGCAGCACTCGGCGGGGCTGTTTGTTCTCCCAGCACAGTTGGAGGAGCAGGATCAGCTCCCAGCCTGTTCCTGCTCCCCCCTGGGCTCCCTCCCTGCTCACCAGCCTGTGCTGCTTGTTCTTGGCTGCCTCAGAGCCTCGTAGAGCCTCCTCTGCAAACACACAGCCTGCAGTCCTCTGGTTCTTCAACTGCTTAGCCACAGCCATGACAGAGGGAGAGGATGCAGCTGCCTCCCGGAGCTCCTGCAGGAGTGACCAGGGCCTCCTCCTGCCAGAGCCACCTCCTCCTGACTCTTGTCCTGGGAAAAGGATCTTGTTCTTAAATTCTCTGCTGGGTGTCTTTGTAAGTACCTCCCCTCTGCTCCCCTCCCTGCTCCTAGGCATGGGCAGGGCAAGGACTTGGGATGTCCAGGAATAAGGGGTGAGGAGCAAGGTGGTACCTGCTGGGGCAGGGCAGGCTGCTGCTGGGCCCTGTGTGGTTGCTGCTTGCAGGGCTTGAGGTCTTAGCCAAGAAGCCTCTTGCTCTGGACAGCAAAAGCAGCTGGGGACAGGAGGCTGAGGAGCACTGGGCTGGCAGCTCTTCACCCGTATCAGCAGCCTGGCTCCTGCTCATCCGTATGCAGCTTTCCCAGCCTGGCTGGGGATGCTCTAGTGCAGCTCAGCTGCCTCCTCCCTGCTCCTGGCACCCAGGGGTCCAAGGGCATGCAGGCATAGGCATCACTGCAGGTCCAGAAGGATCTGACAGTGCCAGGCTAGACAAGGCAAGGCAGCTGGTGGCAGTCCCTGCCCAGAGCTGTCAGAGCAGTTGCTCTGGAAGTGTTCCTGCAGAGATTCTTTGCTGGCACTGCAGGAGCTGTGTCCATGCTGAGGTTGAGGGGAGCTCAGCATTTGCAGGGTACAAGAGGGACAGAGGCTTGGGGGTGGTGCTTTTGTGGAGCCATCAAACCAAACCTTCCCAACCCATCCTTGCCAGGTCAGGGTGAGTTTTATGCTGCCTTTCCCAGCTGCTAGATCCAGGCAGGGCCAGCTCCAGCACGGGCAGTGCTGGCTGTGCACCACAGAGGTGAAGCATTGCACCCAGAGCCTTTCCAGCTCCAACTCCCAGGGCATGGAGGGACAAAGGGGAGCCCAAGGGAGGATGGGAATGGCTCAGCTGTGGGAGCAGCTTGGTCTTCTCCATTAAACTTGCATCTAGGTCATGATCAGCTTGTTGGGCCAGCCTGCCCCATTCAGAACAGACTTGCTAAGCTGTTGTCTTGCTGCTTCTCTGTGAGCAATGACTAAAGCTGAGGGCTGAAGATGAGCCTCTCTCATTTATCCCTTTGTCTGCAGCTGCACAGATGCTCTCTGCTCTGCAGCCACAGTGGGTTTGAGCTTTCAGCCTCAGCCCAGGCACGTTGAGGGCTTTGATAAGGCCGTGGGCTTGAGTCCTGCTTCCCTCAATCTCTCTTATCCAGGCCTGATCCTGCACTGCTGGCCACACAAACCCTGCTCTGTGCAACCCCCACGGGCCTGGGCTGAGTCACAGACAGGAGCTGTGGGTCTCTTGGGTCTCCTTTCTCACCCAGGACTTTCACTTTGGTCTCTTCCCACACGAATGCAGCACCTGGGAGGTGCCACCAGCCCCTGCCTGCTGTCAGCTGCTCAGCCATCCCATTTGATGGCTTTTTAATGGCACATGAAGCCTCCCACTCAGGCACCTGGGCAGCTGAGTGGCTGTTTCCCGAGCCTGGCCCTTTCTCCCGTGGCAGAGCTGGGTGGGTGCCACCTTGCCCATGGTCCCTGCGTGGGCTGAGGGGTTGGCAGCGCTCCACAGGCCACCTGGACCGGGCTCCATCCCAGTGCAAGGATCTGCCTGCTGCCTCCCCCAGCTGCTGAACCCAGACAGGCCCAGCTCCCGGGTCTGCACCCTGGCTCAGAGGTGCAGCATTGCTCCCAGAGCAGGTTCCCCTTCCAGGGCTCTCTCTGGTCCTGACACGAGTGGCTGATTCCCGGCGTTTGGCTCCCTCGGGCTTGCCCAGCTCCTCGTTTGGTGACTGCGTGCTCCCCGGGCGCCGCTCCCGCCCGGGGCTTGCGCTTCGGGCACGCTGCCCCCGGCCTCTGCTGGGCTTCCCGTCCCGGGAGGCGACACAGCAGCTGGCAGCAGCCTGTGCCGACCCTGCGCGTCAGGGCAGCGGCAGCGGATGGGGCTGCGGGCGTGCGAATCTCCCGCCACGGGGCCGGGGGAGGGGGTTTGCATCTCAGCCCTGAAAGCTCCAGAGGCTGAGAGCTGTAAACAGCTCCGGCAGATCTCCTGAGTCTGCAATCCCGCTGCAGCCACGCTCCAGCCTTGCGCCGTCGGGAGGGAGCCCCCGGGGACGCGGGGCCAGCCCTCACGGGGGGCTGCTAGAGGGCTCAGCTCCTCCCTCCCTCCCCGCTGCTCCCCCAAAACTTTGCTGCCGTCAGCTGCCACTTTCCCCCCGGCCAGGCACCCTGCCATGGCAGCCAGCGCTGCCCGCCCGGCGCTGCCAGGCGCGGGGACGCGGCGGGGACGCGGCCAAGCCGCCTGCACCGACTAGTCCTGGGGAACCCGAGCCCTGCCCGCAATGGAGGTAGGTCCTGGCAGCTGCTGGGGTTAGGATAAGGCTGTGGGGAGGAGGAGGAGGATGGTGGGCAGAAGGACTTTAGGGGGACTTTGGGTACCTGCGTTTCTGGCGCTCGGCGAATGAATGCCACGGGCACCACCCCGTGCTGGCACGGCGAAGGCTGGCTGGGGAGCTCCTCTGTGAGCTGAGACCTTCACCTTGCCTCTACAGGATACAAGAAAAACGATCCTCAGGCTGGGGAAGGAGTGGAGGCAGCTGCTGCTGGCCTGCTGTGGCCATCCGGGGCGATGTGGGAGCGCGCAGGGGAGGGCAGGACAGGCAGGGCACAGGGAAGGGGGCATGGAGCTGCCTGCTTTGGTCTCTGCTGCAGGCTTGGAAGCAGGGTGGGAAGTGTGAGTCAGGGCTCCTGCTTCTATTTTCAACTCCTGGGGTGGGTAATGTGGCCTGGTGGGAATAGCAGCTCCGCTCCAGGAGGCACGGGGCTGCGGAAGCATGTGGGGAGGGGGCTGGGACAGGGCTGGGACACCCAGAGCGTCCCCAGCAGCGTTGGGCTAACCACAGCCAGCAGCTCACAGGGCAGAGGCCATCCTGAGCTGTGCTGCTAAGGAGCTCTGGGGCCGTGGAAGCACCACAATAGTCACTGCCCCAGAAACCAACCTCCCCACATCCGCTTCCCACCTGGGCTTCTCCGCTGCCCGCGGCCTCTCTCTGCCGCCTTCCCGCAGCCACCGTGGGCTCGGGGCAGGGCTCAGCAGCTCCTCAGCTCTGCCCTGCACGCCAGCATCCCTCAGCAGCTCGCTGGCACTTCCTTCTTCCACACTTAGAGGTGCATAAGGTCCTTCCCACAGCTGCGTTGTCCCTGTGTCACCTCCCGGCTGGGAGCTGCGGTCACAGCTCGGTAACAGCCGTGGCTCAGGGTCAGGGCGGCAGGAGCCACGGAGTGAGCTCATCCCCTGCACCTCCAGTAGGCTGCAGGGATGGAAAACAGAACAGTCCAGGGCATGAGTAAGTGCCTTGAGAGTTTTCTCCCGAACTTTGCCACCATTATGCAATTCCTTAAGAACTCCTTCAAATCCCTCCTGCTCCTGGGTGTGCTGGGAGCCCCACAGCCCCATGCCAGGGCTATGACCACGAGTGAACCCCCCTCCCCCTCCCTCAACAAGCTCCTCTCCTGAGCCTCTCCACCCAGGCTTCCCTCCTTCCAACCTGCAGCAGCAAATAACCCAAGCATTGCATAATTGTGCCTGGCCCTGGCCCTCTAAGTACTGTTTGCTCAGCTTATTAGCCTGAGCCTTTTGCATATCTCAGCTCTCCTGGTTTGAACTCTGGTGATAACAACACTTTTAGGCTTTTTCTTTCCCCCCTCCCTGCATCCCTGCATTCCTCCCTCATCCCACATCAGCCCCTGGGCTCTCCCCCTCTGAGCCTGCCTGGGAAAAACAAGGGCTGGAAAACAGCCTTTCCCTTGGGATGTGCCTACCAGAAGGCTTTCTGCATGTAGGGAAAGTGTGGCTTTGACTAATCCCCCAGTTAAATCCACTGCACAGTCATCTGGGCTCGCTGGGATTTAGCAGGCACTGTCTGTTAATGCTGCAGGGATGGGCACTGCCTTTAATTCTCTTTTTGATTTGCTCTGGGGTTGGGTTTTTTTTGTTTGTTTCTTTCTTTTGATGGCTGTTTTCAGAGCAGTAACCTCCCGTGGCTTCCCTGTGATGCTGTGCTCTGCCTGCCTGAGAGAGAGAGAGCAGAGCTTTCAGGGGGCTTGGGGGAAGGCTTTCACCCCAGAGCCACCTCAGCAGGGGCAGGCAGCATCAGGCAGCTGGTCACCAGCCCCCCCCCCCCCCCCCTGCCCTCCCTGCTTTGCTCCCAACTGCTGCCCCACAAATAAATGCAAAGGTCATGGAGTGGGTTTGGTTGGAAAAGCCCTTTGGGATCATCCAGACCCTGAACCATTAACTCACTGGAAGGTGTCCAGAGAAGGGCAACAAAGCTGGGGAGGGGTCTGGGGCACAGCCCTGTGAGGAGAGGCTGAGGGAGCTGGGGTTGCTTAGCCTGGAGAAAAGGAGGCTCAGGGGAGACCTCATTGCTCTCTCCAACTCCCTGAAGGGAGGCTGTAGCCAGGTGGGGGTTGGTCTCTTCTCCCAGGCAAGCAGCCCCAGAACAAGAGGACACAGCCTCAAGCTGTGCCAGGGGAGGTTTAGGCTGGAGGTTAGGAAGAAATTCTTCATAGAAAGAGAGATTGGCCATTGGGATGTGCTGCCCAGGGAGGTGGTGGAGTCCCCATCCCTGGAGGTGTTTAGGAGGAGACTGGATGGGCTGCTTGGTGCCATGGGTTAGTTGATTAGATGGTGCTGGGTGATAGGTTGGACTCAATGATCTCAAAGATCTCTTCCAACCTGGTCTATCCTATCCTATCCTATCCTATTCTATCCTATCCTATCCTATCCTATCCTATCCTATCCTATCTATCCTATCCTATCCTATCCTATCCTATCCTATCCTACCCTATCCTATCCTATCCTACCCTATCCTATCTCTAATTCTACCAAGGCTGGGGCTAAACCACTGCCCTCAGCACCACAGCTCTGCCTCTTGGAAACACCTCCAGGGATGGGGCTTCAACCACCTCTGTGGGCAACCTGTTCCAGCCTTTGAGAACTCTTTCAGGGAAGAATTTTCTCCTGATGTCCAACCTGAACCTCCCCTGGTGAAGCCTGAGGCCATTTCCTCTCATCCTCTCATTTGATACTGGGGAGCAGAGCCCAGCCCCCACCTGCCTCCAGCCTCCTTTCAGGGAGCTGCAGACAGCAATGAGGTCTCCCCTCAGCCTCCTCTTCTCCAGACTCATCCAGCCTGGCTCTGAACACCCTCCAGGGAGGGGATATCCACAGCCTCCCTGTGCAACCTGTTCCAGGGTCTCACCACCCTAATTTCTTCCTAATCTCCAGTCTCAATCTCCCCTTTTCCAGCTTCAATCCGTTCCCCCTCATCCTATCAGTACAACCCCTTGTCAACAGTCCCTGCCCAGCGTCCTTGTGGCCTCCTTGGATGCTCCCACCAAGCTGGGGGCTCTCTGATTCCACATCCCAAGCAGGCTGAGACTCCTCCCAGGCAACCAGCACCAGAACAAGAGGACACAGTCTCAAGCTGTGCCAGGGGAGGTTTGGGCTCAAGGTGAGGAGAAAGTTCTTCCCAGAGATAGTTGTTAGCCATTGGGATGTGCTGCCCAGGGAGGTGGTGGAGTCCCCATCCCTGGAGGTGTTCGAGTGGGGATTGGATGTGGCACTTGGAGCCATGGTTTAGTTAGTCAGGAGGTGTTGGGTGGCAGGTTGGACTTGCTGAGCTCTGAGGTCTTTTCCAACCTTAGTGATTCTCTGATTCCTGCATGAAGCAGCAGCAGCACTCCCAGGCTCCCAGCAGGACAGGAAAGGGAGATGCCAGGCACCGAGAGGAGGGCAAGACTTGCTTCTGCTCTGCCAAACCCTGCGTGGGACCTGCTGCGAGCAGGAGAGTGTTTTGCAAAGCAGCATCTTGAGCACATTCCTCCCGCCCGTGCAAGGCGTTTCCTGGGGATAACACACGCCCGAGTAATGATCTCCCGGCGTTCCCCCCATCAAAGGGTCATTGAGGGGGAAAGCGCGGTGGGAATGAGAACCTGTGCGGGTCTGCCAGCAGTGTTTAACTTTCCAGCAGCCTCTTAATTAGCAGCCAGGAGCCATTTAGACAGCCACTGAGATTTGCATAAGAATCGGCAAGAGCAAACCCAGCAGCTGGGAAGAGTCACTGATTGATTGGCCGTGCTTGTTTCCAGGTGGCAAAGCCACCTGCCCGGGTTGGACCCTGGGCTGCAGACCCTGGCCCCCCTAGGTTGCAGTCCCGTGGTGTGAAGTGTGGCCTCAGGCAAATGATTTCCTGACCCACAGAGCTCCAATTTTCCCCCCTTGGACTGATTCCTTACTCCAAAACCTCCAATCTTTTCCCCTTCGAGTGATTCCTTCCCCCAGACCCTCCAATCTTTCCCCCTCCGAGTGATTCCTTCCCCCAAACCTCCAATCTTTCCCCCTCCGAGTGATTCCTTCCCCCCAAAACCTCCAATCTTTCCCCCTCCGAGTGATTCCTTCCCCCCAAAACCTCCAATCTTTCCCCCTTGGAGTGGTTTCCCTCCCCCAAAAGCTCCAATCTTTCCACCTGGAAAATGGCTATCAGCCTGTGTCCAAGCTTTCTAGGTGGCTTCTTGGGTATGGAAGAGGAACCTGGCAACGCAAGGTGGGAAAGCCTGGAAGAGAAAGTAAAGGAGATCTTGGAACCACAGCCTGCTGCTCTCTGGGGGCCAGGAGCTGCCGCCTGGGGGCCAGAAGCTGCCAAGTCACCTACAGACTGGGGTTGATGGCAGAGTTTCTCCTCAGCTAAATCCCCCTCTGTGCACCCAGGCTAAAAGCCAAAGACTGAAAACAAAGAACAAATTTACCTGCAGGTTGCTCAATCCCTGCTCTCACTGCTCTGAGTTGAGGAGGGGTTCCAGTCCTTGCTGCTTCTTCCCTGGCTGGCACTGGGTGTCCAGCAGCCCAGAAAAGAAAACCCAGCAGGTGCCCAGCTGTGCCCAGAGAGAGGATGGGAAGTCAGTCAGGCTGCCCCTTGCTGAGAGCCAGTGGCTACCACCACCCTCCAAAACCCTCCTCAGTTTATTGCTGCCCCCTCTAAGTGGCTTCTGGCTGGGGTGCCAGTGGCCTGCAAGGGAAATGCTTAACCAGGGGGGATAAACCAACAACTTCTTGCTCTGGTTAACTATTCTCCTGCCCAGCTCTTCCTTCTCTGCCCTATTCCCTTCCTGCGCCCTCCCCGGACAGGGAGCCACCGGGGGCAGGGAGCCACCCGGGGGGGCAGGGAGCCACCCGGGGGGCAGGGAGCCACCCGGGGGGGCAGGGAGCCACGGGAGCCACTGAACTGTCAGGGTTGGAAGGGACCTCAAGGATCATCTAGCTCCAACCTCCCTGCATTGCGTTGAGCATCTCCCTCCTCTCTCTCTTTGCTCCCAGCTGGACAAGGGGGACGTGACCGCCCTCAACCTGCCCCCGGCACCGGCGGGCACGGCGACGCCGATGGCACCATCTGCCTGGACGTCCCCGATGGCACCCCTGACCCCCACAGGACCAAGGCTGCCATCGAGCACCTGCACCAGAAGATCCTGAAGATCACGGAGCAGATCAAGATCGAGCAGGAGGCGCGGGACGACAACGTGGCCGAGTACCTGAAGCTGGCCAACAACGCCGACAAGCAGCAGGCGTCGCGCATCAAGCAGGTCTTCGAGAAGAAGAACCAGAAGTCGGCTCAGACCATCGCCCAGCTGCACAAGAAGCTGGAGCACTACCACAAGAAGCTGAAGGAGATCGAGCAGAACGGCCCTTCCCGGCAGCCCAAGGACGTCTTCAGGGACATGCACCAAGGCCTGAAGGACGTGGGGGCCAACGTCCGCTCCAGCATCAGCGGCTTCGGGGGCGGCGTGGTGGAAGGGGTGAAGGGGGGCCTCTCGGGGCTCTCCCAGGCCACCCACAGCGCCGTGGTCTCCAAGCCGCGGAGTTCGCCAGCCTCATCCGCAACAAGTTCGGCAGCGCCGACAACATCGCCCACCTGAAGGAGGCGCTGGACGACGGGCACCCCGAGGAGGCGGCGCGGGCGCTCAGCGGCAGCGCCACCCTGGTCTCCAGCCCCAAGTACGGCAGCGACGACGAGTGCTCCAGCGCCACCTCCGGCTCGGCCGCCGGCAGCAACTCCGGGGCGGCCCCCGGCGGGCTGGGGAGCCCCAAGTCCAACACCTTGGACAGCCACCACAACAGCTTCGACGCCATCCTGGAGGAGCTGCGGGAGATCAAGGACAGCCAGTCCCACCTGGAGGACTCCATGGAGGACCTCAAGGCCCAGCTGCAGAGGGACTACACCTACATGACGCAGTGCCTGCAGGAGGAGCGGTACAGGTAGTGGTAGGGGGGTGCTGGGGGTGGGGGGGCTCCGAGGACCACAGGGGCTGCCAGCCTGGGCTTGTCCAGCTAAGCTTACCCTGCGTGCCAGGGACGGAAGGAGCTGCCCTCCTCTCTGCTGCCCTCCTCCCTGCTGCCCTCCTCTCTGCTGCCAACCCTCCCCAGCAGCAGCACTGCCATGGAGGATTGTGCCAGGCTTTCCCCTTCAGCAGCCATAACCGGGTGGGGCAGAGGCACCAGGTGGTTTCCCCCAGTGCCCAGGAGGAGGAGGAGGAGGACAGGAGGGGGTCCTGCAGGGAGCTCTGCCCACCCCAGCGCCCCTCCACCCTCCCTGTGCAGGTATGAGCGCTTGGAGGAGCAGCTCAACGACCTCACCGAGCTGCACCAGAATGAAATGACCAACCTGAAGCAGGAGCTGGCCAGCATGGAGGAGAAGGTGGCCTACCAGTCCTACGAGAGGGCACGGGACATCCAGGTAGGGCAGTGTGAGGGCTCAGCCTCCCCCTGCACCCTCCACAGAAGGCCTCTAAGATCACGGAGCCCAACCATCCCTGGGTCCATCCGTGGGGCAAGGGAGGGACCCTGGGCTGGGACAGAGGGTGGCCAAGGAGGGGGTCCCTTTCTCTGGCACCCTCTAGATGAGGTCCTCACTGTGATGCTGGCACAGCAAGAAGCAGGTAACTGAGCCCTGTCTCCCCAAATCCTTGTCTGTGCCCCAGCAAGCCCCCACTGTGCTGGAGTCCCCAGGTGCCTAAGGCAGGGCAGGGCCCTGGGTGGATGGCTCCAGCCCCAGGCTGTTCCAAGCTGTGTGTGGGCCAGCGGGCAGTCCCCACTGTGCCAGTTTGGGTCATCTTCCCTGCTGCAGTAGGTACTCAGGGCACTGAGGCCTTCCCTGGCACAGGCAGAGCAGGGTGGGCATGGATTGCACATCACAGAATGGTTTGGGGTGGAAAGGACCTTAAAGAGCATCCAGTTCCAACCCCTGCCATGGGCAGGGGCACCTCCCACTAGAGCAAGATGCTTAAGGCCTGGCCTTGAACACCTCCAGGGAGGAGGCTTCCAGAGCTTCTCTGGGCACTCTGCCCCAGTGCCCCAGCAGATCACAGAATCACAGAGCTGTCAGGGTTGGAAGGGAGCTCAAGGCTCAGCCAGTTCCAACCCCCTGCCATGGGCAGAGACACCTCACACCGCAGCAGGTTGCTCACAGCCACCTCCAGCCTGGCTGCAAACACCTCCAGGGCTGAGGCTTCCACCACCTCCCTGGGCAGCCTGTGCCAGTGAGGAACAGGCCAAGGGTCTGTGGGAAGGAAACTCCTTTCCAGGCAAGCTGACCACCCAGGGCTCAGCTGTGGCAAGCAGCAAGGCCCCAGAGCCCAGGGCAGGACACCTCCCGGAGCCCCTGAGCAGCCTCTGCTGTCCCTCGCAGGAGGCGGTGGAGTCCTGCCTGACGCGGGTGACCAAGCTGGAGCTGCAGCAGCAGCAGCAGCAGGTGGTGCAGCTGGAAGGGGTGGAGAATGCCAACGCCAGGGCACTGCTGGGCAAGTTCATCAACGTCATCCTGGCCCTCATGGCCGTGCTGCTGGTCTTTGTCTCCACCATTGCCAACTTCATCACGCCGCTGATGAAGACTCGCACGCGCATCCTCAGCACCGCCCTGCTCGTCCTCTTCCTCTTCTTCCTCTGGAAGCACTGGGACTCCATCAGCTACTTCCTGGAGCACATCCTGCTCCCCAGCTGATCTGCAGCCCAGCCACTGCTGCCTTCCCTGCCCCCTCCCCGAGGTCTTCCCGAGGAGAGGCGGTGCGAAGCCTTTGGGTTGTCTCTTCGTGGCTTGGTTTTCGCCCGGTGGAGCTGGGATCCCCTCGGTCCCCTGGGCTGTCTGGGATGGGCAGGGTGGGGAAGGAGGAGGGTGAAACTGGGAGTTTAGGCGGCTCTGGGGGTCTTCTAGGAGTTTTGGATGGGTTTCTCAATGCCCTTCTGTTCTGGAAGTGGGTGGGAAAGAGGCCCTCCGCAGGGGGCTGCTGGCGGCGGGAAGGATCGAGCTGGACCAAACCTGGCTCCGAGAGGACTTTCTGTGGAGAGAGGAGGAGAGGTTAGCTGGGGCTGGGGCTGCACTTCTGTCCTGCAAGGCCAAAATGGCAAAACAACTCAGTCCCAGGATGGAGTGGAAGCAAAGCAGGTGGCCAAGAAGAAAGCAGGTCCAAAGCCACCACGGCAGGACCTGCACATCCCACCAGCCCCTCCCAACCCCACCACAGCCCAGGCAGGACGCAGCAGGGCTGTGACACCGTCCCTGTGTGCCTACAGGGCTGGGACAGTGGAGCTGGGCAGGCAGAGGGGGACCCAATGCTGGAGATGCATCCCCTCAGCTGGTTTCCCTTCATTGATTTGATTCCTTCTCCTTCAGCTTCGATCTGATCTCTTCAGGGACACTTGGACTGTGCAGCATCACACCTGCAGGCCTGGCAGCCCCTGCACTGTGTCTGTCTGTCTGTCTGTCTCTGTGTGTGTGTGTGTGTGCGTGTGTGTGTGTGGTTTTTAATTTAACCCCAAGACTCTCTTCCCACTTGTGAATCAAAAGCTGGGAGAGCTGGGGGAGGGGGAGGAAGGGGAGCAGCTGCCTTCTTGCCCCCAGCCCTGCCCAGGAGCACAGCATGCTGTCTCAGATGGTTCTGAAATTCTTTCCTACCTATATATTTCTGTACTATAGCTCTACACACACACAGTAGAGGTATAAATATATATGTACATATATATAAAAGCATATGCACAGGCAGATCCTCCTCTGGTGCAGATGCTGCTGCTCCACCACCCTCAGAGCTCCTCCATCGCTTGGCCTCAGAATTTGTCCCTTTAATGGTTGGAGGGGGTTGGGTGGGTTTTGTCCTGTGGCACACCCCAGCCTCATACACAAAGCTGGTGTGGGGCAGAGGGTGGCTGGGAGGGATTCTGTCCCACAGAACCAGGAAGGTTGCAAAAGACCTTTAAAAGGTCATCAACTCCAACCAGAACACAGCTACCAGGACCACTAAGCACCTGAAGCACCACATCTACAGCTTCTGGAGCACCTCCAGGGGTGGTGGCTCCACCGCCTCCCTGGGCAGCCCCAGCTGGGGAGGGGAGGTCGTGTGTCCTCTCCTACCATCTCCCTGCTCCCAGGGCTAGGCCAGGCTCACCTGTGGCCCCACCTGGAGCTCTCTGCATTCCCCAGGCACTCGAATCACAGAATCACCAAGGTTGGAAGAGACCTCAGAGATCACCAAGTCCAACCTGTCACCACAGACCCCATGACTAAACCATGGCACCAGGTGCCACGTTGAGCATCACCTCTCACACCAGCGCAGCTCCCAGCCCGTCCCAGCAGCCAGAGGTTGGTGCAGGAGCCCTGCCAGAGGAGCCAGCAGCACAGCTGGGTGCTGGGGGGAGCGGGACACTGGGCTGGAGACCCCCAGTTTGTACCTTGGAATTGCAGAGGAGGACTTTGGCTGGGAGCCCTGACCCCAGGGTGCCGAGTCTGATGCATCAGCAAGGATGGGAGGTTGGTGGAGGAAGCTGAGGATGGAGACAAGCCATGGCTTGTGGAAGGTGACCACAGCAAGATGACCTTGCAGACACCTGGCAGCAGAGCCAGCAGGTACCAGACACCTCCCAGCCCTTGGTTTGCACTGAGGCTCAACCACAGGCTGAGAGCAAGCCCAGCACGGGTGGGCAGGGGGCAGCCAGGAGCAGGGCAGCAGGCAGATGGGTTTCAGCTGCTCTGACCTGGGGGTGGCAAATGGACCTGAAGTGGCTGCTGAGCAGACACAGGTGGGGAGAAAGAAGGCACAGGGTGCTGGGGGCTGAGATGGCCTGGCAGTGCCTCTGGCTGGTGATGGGTGAGGGGCACATGGGTGAGCTCCACTCCCAGGCATCCCCAGTGCTTGCTGCAAAGGGCATCTAGGAGCTGGTGTGGGGTTAGTACCAGAGACAAGGCAGCCAAGCCCCAGCATGCAGGATGGTGAAGGAGCACCGTGGAGTGGAGAGACCATTCCCAGGTGAGATGAGCAGGCAGGGGCACTACACACCTTGGTGGGGGCTCCCCAAGGCCTGGCTACTGCTGCAGGGACACCCAGGGCACGACTGCCAGTGCATGCCAGCAGCTGGGGCTCAGTGCAGGAGCTTCACATCCCAGAGCAGGGCAGCTGCAAGAACAAGCCAGTGAGGAGTTAAATTTCCAAGCCTGAGCTCCCCAAACCCAGCTCCTTTCACCGCTTGGTTCCGCCCAAGCCCAGAGCCTGAGAGCTGCGGTGGAGGAGCAGCTGCCCCACCGCTCCCAGCCCCACTCCCGCAGACAGGAGAGGGGAAGGGCAAGGGAAAGCCTCTCCTGCTGTTCCCCGTGATCCTACCAGGTCAGGGGACTCGGATCAGGACTCGTGGCCGCAGGGGGGCCCCCGGTATCCGCTAGAGAGGAACCGGCAGCCCGGGAGCTGCTCTCGAGCATCCTCCCTAAACAGGCTGCAAAGGCAGAGTGGAGTCACTCGCCCCAGCTAGCGCTTTAACCCCTTCCTGCCTGCGTCTCCCACCTCTCTTTCACCGTCTCCCTTGGAACGGGGGTCTGGAGCAGCGAGAGGGGCTTGGGGGGGAGGATGCCCAGGGTCTGAAGGAGGAGCTGGGGCGGCTGATCAGAGAATGAAGCGGGGCTGGTGTCCCTGGGCTGGCAGGAAAGGAGGGGATTTGTGCTGCAGACAGCGAGCACCTCGTCCCAGGAGGCTGCAGGCTCCCTTTGCAGCGGGAGGTGGGTGCCCCGGAGTGCCCAAGCGGGGAGAAGGTGAGAGGCACAGCTCGGCACCAAATATCGCTGGACCCCCCTTCCCAGCCGCCGGGGCAGGTGCCCACTTCCACTCCATCCTACCCCGGGCAGCAGAGGAGCCCAAGGGCAGGTGGTGCCAGCCGGGAGCCACATCCCGGGAGTGACATCCCGTCCGGCGTCCAGCGCCCTCCTACTCCCCAGGAGTGGGCACCCAGCCGAGCCCCGCTCCCTTGGGCAAGCAGCTGGCAGAGGGGATGTCTGCTAGCATCTTCCCATGCCCGGCAAGGGGGCAGCAGGAGCCGGGAAGTGCTGCGCAGGGAGCCAGGGAGCTGCCGCTGACGTCGGCGCTGGTGGCAGCGACAGTGCCCACAGGGCATGAGCGGCTCGGGGCTCCCTGAGGACTCGCATTCTCCCAGCGGGGCCAGGGCTGGGGGTTCATAACGGCCCCCTTTGTGCGGCTGGCAGGAGGAGAGGTGAAGCTTTGACGTCAGCCCGGGAGGAATTCCTTAATGCCACTCAGCCTCCCGTGCCCGCCTGCTAATTGCGTTTTATGTAAGAGCTGCAGCTGGGCTCCGGCTCTGCCGCCGAGCCTGGGATCAGGCAGAGCGACAGCCCCGGGGGGGCCGGGCGGCGAGGCACGCCAACGGGGTGTCACCAGGCATAGGGACCCTCATGGCCTCATTCCTCAGGGTCCCAGGGCTCAGCCATCCCCTCCCTGGCATTGGGGACAACAAGGCATCCCAGATGGATGCCACCGGGCATGGGGACCCTCACAGCCTTGCTCCTCGGGGTCCCAAGGCTCAGCCACCCCCTACCCGGCATTGGGAGCAGCTGGCACCCGCTGCAAGCTGCACCCCATGGGGCTGGTGTGGGTGCCTGCGGGCACTGGTGCCCACTGCACACAGGGAGCTCAGTGAGAGAAGCAGAGATGGGCCAGGGGGCTCTGCAGGGGTGAGGAGCACCAAGCTGGTGGGGGGAGACCTCTCCCTCTGCAGGGCTCCTCTATGCTCCCCTTTGTGACTGGTTTGCAACCTTCCAACCACACCACTGGTGCCACCCAAATGCACCTTGGGGCGCCCCTGCCCCACGGTGGGACAAGGGGTGGCCTGTGGGCAGTGGCCCCATTCCCCATCCTGTCAGCTTGGAAGAAGGAAGAACAATTGATTGGTTTGGATTCTAAGGGGTAATTGCCCTTAATGGAGATGAATGAGCTGGCTGGTGTTGGGTTGCCAGCTCCAGATGTGTTTGCTGCCCTCTGCCCTGCTGCTGGCACTCCCACCATGTCCTCACAGCATCCCCACAGGCTCCAGAGGTCTCCACGAGCAGCACCCAAGGCGAGGGCCACCAAAAGCTGGCAGCCGCCCCCTCAGCAGCCACCCGGATTCCCTCGCCTCCTTTTCCTGGGGGTGCTAGTGGCATTGCCTCGTCCTCAGCTTGCCCTCTCCTCACCCCGCTGCGAACCCTGGCACGGAGCCCTTCCCCTGGGTACCCACCAGGATGGCTGCCCCAGGGCAGAGGGAAGGCTTTCCCAAGGAGGAGGATGAGGAGGAAGGAGTCTGGGGAGGGGGAGGGGGCTGCTGGCAGCCCTCAATGGCAAAGCCGGCAGGACCCCAGACGTTCCCTCCCCCGCGGGCGGCGTGGCCAAGCTTAGAGCGTAAGAAGAAAGAGCTGGTACCGGGGAGAACATGCCTGACATTCCTGCGCTGTCTCCGGGGGAATTTCGACTGATCTACAGGAAAAATAGTCTCTGCCCCCGGGGTCAGAGTGGCTGCAGGAAAACAATTCCGAGCGGAACACCTTAGGGCGGCGCAGAGCCGCGGCCCCCCCGGGGCTCGGCGCTCACCTGCAGCCAGCCGCGCCACGGCCGGAGCCACAGTCACCCCGGCCGGGGCCACTACCACCGTGCCCAGTGCCTGTGCTGCTCTAGGCGGTGCCCATGCCACCCTGGGCGGTGCCTGTGCCGCTGTGGTCAATGCCAATATCACCACGGGCAGGGCCTGTGCCACTGTGATCAGTGCCAATATCACCACGGGCAGTGCCTGTGCTGCTGTGGTCAATGCCAATATCACCACGGGCAGGGCCTGTGCCGCTGTGATCAATGCCAATATCACCACGGGCAGGGCCTGTGCCGCTGTGATCAATGCCAATATCACCACGGGCAGGGCCTGTGCCGCTGTGATCAGTGCCAATATCACCACGGGCAGTGCCTGTGCCGCTGTGATCAGTGCCAATATCACCACGGGCAGTGCCTGTGCCGCTGTGATCAGTGCCAATATCACCACGGGCAGGGCCTGTGCCGCTGCCAATATCACCACGGGCAGTGCCTGTGCCGCTGTGATCAGTGCCAATATCACCACGGGCAGTGCCTGTGCCGCTGTGATCAGTGCCAATATCACCACGGGCAGGGCCTGTGCCGCTGTGATCAATGCCAATATCACCACGGGCAGGGCCTGTGCCGCTGTGATCAGTGCCAATATCACCACCGGCAGGGCCTGTGCCGCTGTGATCAGTGCCAATATCACCACCGGCAGGGCCTGTGCCACTCTGGGAAGTATCTGTGTCACAGCAACCAGTGCCAGAGCCACCATGGGCAGTGCCTATGCCACTGTAATTAAAGCCAGTGCCACCACAGCCAGTGCCCCTGTAATCAATGCCAGTGCCCATGCTACTCTGGGCTGTGCTCATGCCACTACAACCACTGTCAGTGCCACCACAGCCCGTGCCTGTGCCCCTGTGCCAAGTCTGTGCTGCTCTGAGCACTGCCTGGCCCACTGAGTCCAGCGCTAGTGCCACCATGACCACTGCCCATGCCACCCCAACTAATGCCAGTGCCACCATAACCAGTACCTGCGCAACTCTAGGCAGTGGTAATGCCACCAAGACCAATGCCAATGCCACCATGGCCCTTCCCAGAGCACGGCAGTGCTGCCAGCACCCATGAGCCTTCCCTGCCCCACTGGGGCCAGGAGGAGGTCTGCCTGCCCCTGCCAGCAGCTTCACTCTGCTTCCAGTGGGCAGGCAAAGGCTGGGAGGGAGCCATGGGTGGCAACACTCTCCCCCCTGCAGGGCTGGTGGCAGTGGTGGAGGACTCCACATCCCCTGCAGGCATCAGAGACACCACAGGGCAGCTCCTGGTGCCACTGGGCTTGGGAAATCAGAGGATCATTAAGGTTGGGAGAAGTTCTTCACAGAGAGAGAGAGATTTGCCACTGGGATGTGCTGCCCAGGGAGGTGGAGTCCCCATCCCTGGAGGTGTTCAGGAAGAGCCTGGATGGGCTGCTTGGTGCCATGGTTGAGTTGATCAGATGGTGTTGGGTGGTAGGTTGGACTTGATGATCTCAAAGGTCTGGTCTGGTCTATCCTTTTCCCTATCCTTATCCCTATCCCATCTCTATCCCTTATCCTTATCCTACCATTATCCCTATCCCTTATCCTTATCCTACCATTATCCCTATCCCTTATCCTTATCCTACCATTATCCCTATCCCTTATCCTTATCCCTATCCTACCCTTATCCCAACCCTTATCCCTATCCTACCCTTATCCCAACCCTTATCCCTATGCCAACCCTTATCCCTATCCTATCCTACCCTAATCCTATCATCCTATCCTTATCTTATCCTATCCTACCCTCATCCTATCATCCTATCCTTATTGTGGCAGGGTGAGTCCTAAAACAGTCACACTTATCCTTATCCTATCCAATCCAACCCTATCCAATCCTATCCAATCCAATCCTATCCATCAACCCAACACCACCGTGGCCACCAAACCACAGCCCCAAGGGCCACCTCTGCAGGGGTTTCTCAGCCCCTCCAGGGCTGGTGGCTCCACCACCCCTCTGGGCAGCCTTTTCCGGTGCCAGCGGGCACTGCAAACGCTCTGCCCCTTAGCCAACAGCTACTCCCAGACCCTGCAGCCCCTCGGGCCGAGCTCCTTGCCCAGCCTGGGGTACGTGAGGGGTGACCAGCAGCACCTCCAGCTCTTGCGAGCCCAGCAGCTCGGGAGGGAGGGAGGGAGGGAGGAAGGGCAAGCCCCTGAGTTCCCCTTCCCCTGAGCAGAGCCCTGCTGGAGGCAGCCCCTGGACTCGTGGCCAACCTAATGATTTAATTGCACGTTTGAAAATAAATACTCGTCTGGGGCGAGGGGGGAGGCAAGAGGGGGGGGGGAAGAGAAAAAACGCTTCGGGAAGAAAATTAAGAGGAATTTAATTAAGGGCAGCGCTGGGAACGTCTGCACTGCAATAAAGATAAGGAGGATCAATTGCTGCTTCCGAGGATCAAAGCGCAGGGCTGGAGGGGGGAAGTGGAGCTGTCGGTGGCTACAAAGCACAGGGGAGGAGGCAGGAGGGGCAGAGGCAGGGAGAGAAAAGGCTCCCGGAGAAAGCAGCAGAAAGACAGACCGAGAAGATTAGAAAAATCATGGAGCTGCAGCCCCCCACCTCCCCACCTCCCCCGCCCAGGGCTGCCAGGTCCCCCCAGCCCGCTGGGGGCTGGCGTGGGGAAGGGGCTCTGCTGTCCCCTCAGCTGCTTTCTGCCCAGCAAGAGCTACCGAGGAGGAGCAGGGAGCAGGGGCAACACTGCCCTCCCCTGCAGCCTGCCTCACCTCCAGGCAGTGAGCCCGCAGCTCGCACCAAGGCTGTGCCAATCCCTTCGAGGGGCTGAGCGAGGAGCGACGCTCAGGCCCCAGCAGGAATCCAGTTCCAGGCTCTGTGCCCCATGCCAGGCACCAGATGGCCCAAGGCATTCACCAAGGGTGCTGCTGCCACCCCTCCCAGGCCTCCCGAAGGGTCTGGGATGGCTTTGTGTCCCATTTGCCTACCAAGAGCAAGCTGCTGTGGGGAATGCAGGCAGAGCACGGAGGTGTGGGGCAGCACCGTGGGCACTTCCCAACTCAGGCACCCTCATCCCAGCCCCTCAGCTGCTCCCGGGGCTTGCACAAGCCCCTGGCTGTCATCCTTTAGCACAGCTCAGTGACTCAGGTGGCCTGGGGGACAGCAAGCTTTGCAACACCTCCCTCAGCTCTGCCTCACTGCGATGGAATCTCCACAGTGCTTAAGCATCCCCAGCTGGGCAGGGCCCTGCTGAGCTCAGCCAGACCCTGAGTGAGGCTGCAACCCAACACCATGACCCTGCTGGTTGGGGCTGCACTGGGCTTGGGCAGGGAGCTCCAAAACAGCTCTGCCAAGAGCCCTTTCTGCATCAGCCAGGAGCCTCCATCCCCCAGCCCATCCCATGAGGGAACCTGTCCTGTGCCTCCCGTGGCAAGAGAGTGTGGGACCGCTGGGAGCTGCAGGGGAGGGCGATTTTCCCAGCCTAGCTGGTTGCCTGTGAATGCAAAGCAGCACCCAGACAGGTTCCTTGAGAGGGCTGGAGCTGGTGGGTCCCACATTCAGCAGGCTGCCAGCTGAGGCAGTCCTGAGGCCAGGCCACGCTCTGCATCTTCAGGCACCCAAGCACTTGTCTGACTCCACCTTCTTCAGGTGTGAACTGGGCACACCAGCCCCCATCTACCCCCAGGGCCCACCAGGGGCCTTGCTTCTGGCCCGTGGGGTTTGCACAGCTCTGGCCATCGTTGCCCTGCTCCAGGAGCAGCTTTGCCTCCCAGCTAGGAGCTCCCTGCAGCAGCACTGCCCAGCGTGTGAGCAGGGCTGAGCTCCTGCCCCCAGCCCGCAGCCACTGCTCCCCTCCTGCCTCACCTGCTGCTGGAGGCAGCCAAACCTGCACCCGGGCAGAGCGGTTCAGCAGGCTCTGGGGGCAGGGCCGAGCTGGCAGCCTGGCAAGGAGACAGCATCTGGGTGTGCCAGGTCCTGGCAGAGCCCCGTGGCAGCTGTGCCCTCGCCGGGCAAGCGCGGCCCCCGGGCAGCTGGTGCTGGCAGAGCCAGCAGGGCTGGTTCCCCGTGTGCCCATGGGAGCTGGGCCAGGGCTGTGCCTCCCCTGCCCGCTTGGCACAAGGGTGGAGCGTCTCAGGAGCACCTGGAGGGGCTTCTCTCAGAGGGTCGTGGAATGATTTGGGTCGGAAGGGACTTCAGAGGTCGTCCAGAGCCCCCTGCTCCAGCAGGGCACCCACAGCACTGGAGCACAATGGCCAAGGGCGGGGTTGGAAGCTCTGCAGAGAAGGAGACTCCACATCCTCCCTGGGCAGCCTGCCCCAGGCCTCCAGCAGCCTCACACCAAAGAAGCTTCTCCTTAAGCTCAAGTGAAACCTCCTGGGTTCCACTTTGTGCCCAGTGCCCCTTGTGCTGTCCCTGGGCACCACTGACAAGAGCCCAGCCCCAGCCTCTTGCCCCCAGCCTTCAGCTCTTGCTGAGCACTGATCAGATCCCCTCTGGGCCTGCTCCTCTCCAGGCTCTCAGCCCCAGGGCTCTCAGCCCCAGGGCCCTCCACTGGGCTCTCTCCAGTACTTCCCTGTGCCTCTGGAACTGGCAAGCTCCTAGCTGGCCACAACACTCCAGATGTGGCCTCAGCAGGGCAGAGCAGAGGGAGAAGAGAACCTCCTCTGCCCTGCTGGCCACACGCTTCTTCACTCACCCCAGAGGAGACTCCAAACCTCAATGGTCTTGCACAGAGCCAGCAGCCAGAGCAGCTTTGGGGGAGCTCTGGGGCTTCAGGGTATCATAGTATCAGTCAGGGTTGGAAGGGACCACAAGGATCAGCCAGTTCCAACCCCCCTGCCATGGGCAGGGACACCCCACACTAGAGCAGCCTGGCCAGAGCCTCAGCCAGCCTGGGCTTAAACACCTCCAGGGACGGGGCCTCAACCACCTCCCTGCACAACCCATTCCAGGGCTTCACCACTCTCCTGGGGAAGAACTTCCTCCTCAGCTCCAGCCTGAATCTCCCCACCTCCAGCTTCCTATCACTGCCTGATCTCCTGAGCAGTCCCTCCCCAACCTTCCTGGAGCCCCCTTCAGATCCTAGAAGGCCACAATGAGGTCACCTGGGAGCCTTCTCTTCTCCAGACTGAACAGCCCCAACTCCTTCAGTCTGTCCTCACAGGAGAGGTGCTCCAGCCCTCTGCTCATCCTCCTGGCCCTTCTCTGGACACCTTCCAGCACCTCCAGCTCCCTCTTGTCATAGGGGCTCCAGAGCTGGATGCAGGGTGGTTGCCAACTCACCTCTCCCAGGTCCCCAGTGGGATTCGGGGTTGGATTTTGAAGCCTGAGGCTCAGACGGGCTGCAGCCGTTCCCGGTGCGGCCAGGGGAACCGCATCAAAGCTTCCGGCTGCCTCTTTCTCCCCTTCCCTTTTCGGCTGCTCCGGGCTCCGTTGAAGACAGGAGGGCTTTCATGT
The DNA here is from genome assembly GCA_033816785.1 of Picus viridis. Taxonomy (NCBI): domain Eukaryota; kingdom Metazoa; phylum Chordata; class Aves; order Piciformes; family Picidae; genus Picus; species Picus viridis. Next base: position 2,027,632 of record CM066602.1, read on the forward strand.
GGGGATTTCTCCTCTTCAGATCTTCAAAGAACGGCAGCAATCAAACAGGTCGCAGTGGAAGCACCTTGAAAGCAGAGAGAAAGCAGCCACCAGAGCGCCACAAGCGCCGCTTTGAAAGCGTCGGAGGCAAAGGAGATGGCTGAGCTTTGTTGTGCTAATTGTTCCGGCACTCAAAGCCGCCCCCAAAAAAAGGGGCTCAGAAACGCTGCTGGCTCTGGGCCCACCCTGCCTCAGACAGGCACCGAAGCGCTCCAGCACAAAACCTGCGGGGAAAGGGGAACACCACCCCAAAACCAACCGACCGACCGACGCTCAGCCGCAAGAGGCTGCTAGAGACAGGACCAGCAGAGCGCCTTGGGGGCAGAGAGGTGGTGGCCACCAGGGAGCTGATGGGAAAGCCTCAGAGCCCCCTGCAGCCTTTGCTGGAGCTGCTCCATGCCCTGCATAGAGGCACAGAGCTGCTTTGGTTGGAAAAGGCCTCTAAGGTCGCCCAGCCCAACCCCACCACGGCCACCAAACCCCGGCCCCAAGTGCCACGGCCACAGGTTTCTCGAACCCCTCCAGGGATGGATGGGGACTCCACCACCCCCTCTGGGCAGCCTGTGCCGAGCCCTGACAGCTCTTCAGTCAGGAAACTGTTACTAATCTCCAGCCTAAACCTCCCCTGGTGCAGCTTGAGGCTCTTCCCTCTTGTCCTGTCACTTCTCACTAGGGAGAAGAGCCCAGGCCCCACCTCGCTCCAGCCTCCTTTCAGGTAGCTGCAGAGATCCAGGAGGCCTCCCCTCAGCCTCCTCTCCTCCAGGCTGGACACCCCCAGCTCCCTCAGGCACCACCTCCCTCCCACCCCTATGAGGATGGTCCCTGCAGCACCTGTGGCACTGCCACCTGCTCCCTGAGCTGCCTGTGGCTGCTTGCTCAACAGCTCTGTGCAAGTGACTTTTGCTGCAGGCTGTCCCTGGGGGACTCAGAGGCTTTCCACCCCCCAAGGCAAGGCACATGGCTCTCTTTCCCACACCTTGTGTCCCCCCTCCCCAGCCTGCTCTGCCCCAAATATGGGCTTGGTGCATCCGGGCTCCCCGGCACAAGCCTGGGCAGGAGCCTGGTGCCAAGGGGTGACTTGGGGTGACTCAAGGTGCTGGGAATCCTGGCCCAGCCTGGGCAGGACCTGCTGGGAGTGCCAGGGGAGCAGCTTGTTTCTGCTTCTCCAGCCAGCTCACTGCTGCCCCAGCCCCTAAACAGCCTTTTCTGCCCTTTTTTGGGAGCCACTCCTGGCTGTCTCACAGGGATCTCACCTGGAGGTGCCACCACCCCTGGAGGGGTGCAAGAAACCTGTGGCCAGGGCACTTGGGGCCATGGTTTGGTGGGGTGGACGGTTGGACTGGATGACCTTAGAGGCCTTTTGCAGCAGAAACACTTCTGGGATGTCCCTTTTCCTTCCCTCCCTCCCTCCTGCCTCCTTTCCCTCTCCCCCAGGCCAGCCTGGCAGGAGCTCAGCTCCTCTCCCACGACAGCCCTGCCTGTGCTGGCAGCAGGCTCAGCAGGTCAGCTGAAGCCACCTCCCCCCAGAAAAATGACATTTCCTCAGCAAAAAGCCTCTGAGGTCACTTTTTCCCCCCCCCCATTTCAAACGCCCACGGGGGTGGGAGTTGGCAGGGGGGAAGGATGGGGGCTGTGCCAAGCGGTTCCCAGGAGCTGGGGAGGCTGGTGGGAAGCAAAGGGTTTGGGAATCCTTGGGATGAAAGGGTTGGATGAAATGGAGCTGTTAATAATAGTCCTGGTCTGAAAAAGGGGGGGGGGAGGCGGGCTCCGCCCCCAGCTTGGGGGCAGGGGGGCACCCCAGGGTGGGTGGGGGGTAGGCAGAAGCAGCAGAAAGCAGGGCTGGGATGAAAGGGACGTTTCCAAGGGCTGGTGAGGGAATGCCAGCAGCATGGGCACAGCATGGGGAGAGAGGCAGCAGCAGGGATGGGGGATGGTCACTGTGCCCCCCTCTCCCCCCTCCCCTTCAAGGTGCCTCACTGAGGCTGTTCCTTCACTCACTCACCCAGCCCTGGGAGGCTCTGGGTGGCATTTGTCACCCTCACACATCACTGGGGCCAGGGCTTGGGTGGGCAGGGGCTGTGCCCACCCCAGGAAGGGCTTCCCAGAGCCAGGGCTGGGCTGTGCTGAGCAAAGCACTGCTCCTAAACCAGCTCAAACAGCAGCTGCTGCCCACTGGCACAGCCAGCACCTGTCTTGCACCCATGTGGTGCCCACCCCGAGCTGCCACAGCTCTGACCCCAGCCCAGGGGAACATATGCTTGCAAATCATTAACAAAGCAGGGCCCAGCCCCTCCTCCTCCCCCCCCCCAGGGATGCTCCAGGAAGCCACCCCCCAGCTGCTGTCCACCCAACCACCTCTGTCCCTCTCAGAGCTCCCCCAGCCTCACCTTCACCTCGGGATTCTCCATGCCCTGGAGCCATAGGTGCTGCAGACCCCCAGCTCTCCCTCTCCCCCCCACTCCAGCAGCCCTCAGGGCACTGGGACTTTGCCCTGCCTAAGCTGGAAGGTCGTTAATGGAGCAGGAAGCACGCAGGGAATGCGCCGCGGGGGGCAGAGCGTGTGTGACCCCCACACGGCTCCAGCCTGCTGGGACCAGGGGTGGCATTCCTGGCAGGCAGCCCTGCTGCCCTGCCCCTCTGCAGCTCAGCCTCTCCCCACTGGGGTGGAGGAGACCTGAAATGGGTCCAGTGAACCCGAGTGGAAAAGGGATCTGGTCACAGGGCCTCGCAGAGCGGTGGAATTGGTTTCTGGTGGCACACAGCAGGAGCAGAGGGTGAAGGCAGCAGGGGGAGAGGGTCAGGGGGGAGACAGCCTCATGGCCATGCCCTGGCTGAGCTGCTCATGGGGCTCTGCCCAGCACAGGACAAGAGAGGAGGAGAGGAAACGGCCCCCAGCTGCTCCAGGGAGGGGTTGAGCTTGGTCACAAGGAACAGTTTCTTACCCCCAAAGGCTGTCAAGCCCTGGCCCAGGCTGCGCCCCCACCCCTGGAGGGGTTCCAGGGCTGTGCAGAGGTGGTGCGGAGGGCCACGGTTCAGTGGTGCCCTGGCAGTGCCGGGCTAAGGGTTGGACTGGGTGGTCTTTCAAGTCTCTTCCAACCCAAACGATGCTGTGACTCGTTGGCCTCTGGGCCAGGGGAGCAGCACTGACCACCAGCAGCAGCCCTGCACCATGGGACCCCCCCAGCAGGTCCTGCCGTCATCCAACCCCCTCCCTGGCTCACCCTGCAGCTCACCATCCCTGGGGGGATTGGATGTGGCACTTGGTGCCACGGTTTGGGCATGAGGTCTGCGGCGAGAGGTTGGACTCGATGATCTCTGAGGTCTCTGCCAGCCCTGGTGACACTGTGAAACCCCAGAGCTGCTCAGCCTCCTGGTGGGTGCTGAGCCAGCCAAGGCACAGCTCAGCACCACACAACGGGGGGGTGCAGGCAGCGGCTTAAAGCCAGATTCTATCCACACAGCAGCCTCAGCCCTGGAGAAGGGGCAAGCCCTGGAGGGGCCAAGCACACACTGCACGAAGCTGGAGCACCCCAGGGCCCCCTGCCTGGACCTAACCCATCCTCACCTGCACTGCAGCCAGCTCCAGCCCACCAGGAGCAGCACAGAAGCCTGGAACCCCCTCCCCCCCCCCCCCCGAGAGAGAGAGAGCGAGCAGAGAGCTGAAGGGGCAGCAGCACCTCCGTGACACAACTCAGGACAGCTCAGCCTGACCACTTGCTTTTCATTTAATGGTTTTCTCCAGACCACTTTGTAGGGGGGGGAGGGGAAGAACCCCCACCCTGGGGGAAGGGCACGTGGCAATAGTGCAACAGAGCTTGGGGGCAGGGGCACAGACCCCCACCCCACCCCACCAGGAACGTCTGGGAGACCCTTCTGCAGCAGCTTGTGCTGCTCCACTTCTGCATCAAGCTGGACAAAGGCAATAAATAAGGAAGCAGTGCCTCACCCAAGGCACTTTTTTTTTTCTCCTCTCTCTCTTTTTTTTTTTTCCTCCTGCCAACATTTAAAAAAAAAAAAGGAAAATAAAACAAACCACAGCAAAACCCACCCCCCCCCCCCCCCAAAAAAAAAAAAAAAAAAAAAAGAAGAGAGATTGGCATCAGAGCATCTTCTCAGACTGGGGTGGGGGTTCAGCCAGATCCAGTTGAGTTTCTCAGCACAGCAAAGGGAAGGGAGCCAGGACCTGGCCAGTTTGGCCACCCCCAAGAGCCCAGCCCCCCCCCCCCCAGCCAGGGCAGCCCTGTGCCAGCAGCCTGCTACATCTCCAGCTGGTTTGAGGTATATCACCTGCCCCATCCCCTACCTTGTGCAGCCACAACAGTGCAAAGACGACAAAAAAAAATCATCCCTCCCCCCTCCCCCCAGCAAGCCCTGGGTTCTCCCGAGGTGAGAAGAGTCTGCTTGCAAGGGAGGGCGACAGCGAGGAGCCTCCGGGACCCTCCGAGCCCCTCCCTGGGGGTGGCGCCCGGAATCGCTCAGGGCTTTGGTCCATTCAATGTCCTGGCCGCGGAGCATCCCCCACCAACGCCCCCCCGCAGCCCCCCACCCGGGGCCCTCCCTCCCTCCCTCCCTCCCCTGCCCGCCGGGGACCACCAGGCTGCCAAATAAATACTTGGGGATGTGGCTCAGCAGCAGCCCCAGAGGGCGGGGAGGGCTCAGCCCCCTCCCCAGAAGTGCAGCCCGGGGGGAGCCCTGCTGGGAGATGCTCTCAGCTCAGCTTCATGCCGACGGCCACGGCACGCTGATAGCCCTCGGTGACGGCCTCACAGCCTGCCAGGGACAAGCTGCTCCGCCGCAGGGGGCTGCGGCAGTGGGTCACGGTCCAGCGGCGCAGCCTGCGCCCCTCCTCCAGCTCCTCCTCCTCTTCCAGCCGCAGGAGGCTTTCGGCGGAGACGCAGCCCCGCATGGTCCCGGCGGCGTGGGGGACACGGGCGGGCAGGTCGAGCTGGTCGAAGGACTCCGTGGAGAGGATGCTGTCCTCGCTCACGGCGCTGGACGGGCGGGCGCGGGGCGCCTGGGGCAGGGGCACCTCGCTGAAGCCCCCAAAGCCCTGCCCGGGGGGGCTGTCTGGCTCTGCGCTGCTGGAGGAGTATTTGCCGTTGTGCTTGAGGATGCCTTTCCGGAGGGTGGGGAGGCTCTGGGGGTCCTGCTCCGGCAAGGGGGTCAGCAAACACGCTGCCATCGAGGTCCAAGCTCCCTGCATCCAGGACATCCCCGGACTCGCAGCACTCCAGGGACGAGTAGTACCCGGACTCCCTCGTCGAGGGCTTCTTCAGGATTCCCTTCTTGGGCATGCTGGGGGGCACAGCTGCCACGTCCGTGCTGCAGGGCAGCCCCCGCGGGCAGGCTCTGGGTGAGCCCCGCAGCAGCCACCTCTCCCTCCTCACCCTTCGCCTCTCCCACGGGCGCTGCCAGGGGGGACCGGGGCTGGGCACCTTCTGCTCACAGGAGTTTCTCTTCTTCAGGATGCCCTTGGGCCTCTTGAGGATGGATTTGGAGGGGTTCTCCGGGGCCAGAGCCACCTCCTGCAGCGTGTGGGAGACGTCGTTCTCCTTCTTGGACTTCTTGAGGAGCGCTGCCGCTCCAGGGCCACGCTGGGGATGTGCTGCTTCAAGAAGCATCGAACCTTGGAGCTGTTCTCCAGGAGGGGGCGGGAGGAGCGGCGAAGCCACTCTGCCACCGTGGCCAGGGGGGACTCGTTCTCCCGCAGCACCTCCTGCTCCCCGAGGGGCACTTTGTAGCCCCAGTTCACCCACCAGTGGGTGGCAATGTCCTCGATGGTGGCACGGCGCTCCGGGTTCACCATCAGCATCCAGCGGATCAGCCCGCAGGCATCTGAGGAAGAGGAAGGTCAGGCTCTGGAGGGAACAGGTGGAAGGGGAGGATGCACAGGGGGAGGGGGGGTGGGGGCTCTGCCTACCCGACAGCTTTGTGGGCTCCCTGTAATCCCCACTCGTGATCTGCTTGACCAGAGTCTTGTAGTCCTGGCCGTCGAATGGCATCGTGCCGTGGACCAGGATGTAGAGCAGGACACCCAGGGACCAGCTGTCCACCTGCCAGAGGAACAGATGAGCCTGGAGGGGGGCAGCAGGACCAGGCAGCCCGACCAGGCAGCCCTGGCCCCCACCCCAGGCGAGCAGGACCCCTCCACCACCACCTGAACCTCAGCAGCGGCTCCTGGATGGCAGCAGCCAGCGGGGAGGGGAGAGCATGGGGCAGGGTCAGTTCCAGCCACCCGCATCCCACCACATCCACCTCAGGGCAGCTGCCACACACCAGCCACGCAGTGCTGGGACCCGGGGGGGACCTGTTGCCCCAAATCCCACAGGCAGGGCTGTGCTCTGCTGGGAAGTCTCACTTGTGAGCCCAAGTGAGGAGGCAGCAAGACATTCCCCTGCCCGGGGGGCGAGGCGCAACCTACCTCCGGGCCCTTGTAGGGTCTCCCGTTGATGATCTCGGGGGAGGCGTAGAGAGGGCTGCCACAGTAGGTCTGCAGGAGCTTGTCCTGCTGGTAAACGTTGGAGAGGCCAAAGTCTGCAATCTGGAGAAGATGTTTGAAGTTGTTACCAAGCAGCAAAAGTTCCCTCTGCAGGTGGAGCAGCATTGCCACCTGCCAGCTTGGCTGCAGCCAAGCTGCCCTTGACACCCTGCAGTCTCCTCAGGGGCCAGCAGCAGCCTGGCTTTCCGCCTCCAAGGCTGCCCCTGCCCCTTTTTCCCAATCCCAGAAAGCTCATCCTGACCGCTACAGGACCTGCCCTGCAGCTCTGCCCTTCCTGCCTCATCACCAGCCTGCCAGGAGTGGAGGCAACCTCAAAGGTGTGGTGAGAGGGAGAGCTGCTGGGCTCCCCTCCAGCTTGTTCACAGCCACACGAGGCTGCTCCAGTCCCCATCTGCTCCACCTGGCACACAGGCCTTCATTATCCTCATTCCCCACGGAGCAGCAGGTCCAGACCCTGCTCCCCAGCTCCCAGTTTGCCAAATTACCCCTTGGAGAGATACAGCCCCACAGCCTGCTCAGCACCAGCCACACCAGATCCCAGCTGTGGCTGCTTCCTTCCTCCCTAGCAGAGGCAAAAAAAGCACCACCTGGGGCTAGTGGAGCCAGGAGCTGCCCTGCACCTCCCTCCAGCAGCCTGCTTGGCACCTACAGGGACTGAGGACTTTCACTGGGAGAGCCTTTTCTTACTCAGCTGGTTGTGTTTTGACCTCAGCATTCAGACTTTGCCCTCTTATCAGCAGCCAGATACATACAGCATGGCCTCAACAGGCAGCTGTGAGGCTGCTCTGCCTCCACAGCCTCCCACAGGATCAGAGAATGGTGAGGAAGGAATGGGAGGGAGCTCTGGAGAGCACCCAGTCCAACCCCCCTGCTAACACGGGTTGGCCTGGAGCAGGTTGCACAGGGACACAATGTCCAAGTGGGTTTGGGAAGCTCTCCAGAGAAGGAGACTCCACAACCTCTCTGGGCAGCCTGCTCCAGGCCTCCAGCACCTTCAAAGTGAAGGAATTTCTCCTTAAGGTCAAGTGAAACCTCCTGAGTGCCAGTTTGTCCTGTCAAGGCCTGAGCCAGACACAGGGAGCCTGTACCGGTGCCCTCCTGGCTCTCCCCCTCCCAGGCAAGCAGCAGAGGGGCCAGTGCCAGTGGTCCCAGAGCTGGCAGATGCTTCCCAGAGTGTTGAGAACCACCCATCCTGGGGGTGTCCAGGGTGTTGTGGCCACCCCCAGCCCACCTACCCTGAGCAGCACCCCTCAGCCCCCCGGGCTGGGCGGTCGGGCAGCTCGGGCAGCCTCTCACCTTGATGTTGCCGTTTGCATCCAGAAGGATGTTCTCCAGCTTCAGGTCCCTGTGGACAATCCCATTCTGCAGGAGGGAAGGGAGAGGCTGGTTAAGCCCCAGGGTGCTGGGGGAAGGCAGGGGAGGTGGCACAGGGGCAGAGGGTGGCACAGGGCTGCGCCAGGCTGGCGACGCGGCAGCAGTAAACAGCCCTGGGTGCATCCACGGGGACGAGCTGGAAGCCACGTCCTGGCATGGGTGCTGCCAGCTCCCTGTGCTGCTTGGCAGCAGGAACTGGGTGCCACCCAACACCAGGTGCCATGCTGGGCTCCCACACCCTCCCTCAGTGCCAGCTGGTGCCAGCTCCTAGATAGGGCATGATGAGCAGGGCTCTGTTTTTGCCTAAACAAGGGAGATCTCAATTTGCTTTGGGTCCAGGAGCTGCCCTGCTCTTCCCCCACTTCCTTCCAAGGGCATCTGGGTGCCCAGGACCGAGGAACAGCCTTAGAGCATCCTCCTAGGAGACCCTCGAGGGTCCTTCCAGGCCAGGCAGAGCGCATTCCACAGCCCCAGACAGGATGAATGACCCAGGGTTGGCTTTCAGCCCTGACAGACAGCCCCAGGGCGTCTCCCTCTGGGTGGGTAGGACAAGAGCTGATAGCTCCCAGACAGAGTTAGTCACCCCACAGCACAGCAGCAACAAGCCAAGGCAAGAGCTTCCTAAAAGCTGCCTGGGCACTGCTTGAGGGCTGCTACACCCTCCAGATAAGAGCCCAGGATTCACTCCTCTGCCAGGAAAGGCCAAGAGCCTCCTCTCACCTCCCAGGCCAAGCCCAGCTTCCCCATCAGCCGCTGGATCCCTACCCAGCCCTGGCTGCTTCTCCTCTATCCAGAGCCAGCCCTGCCAAGCTCACAGGAGTCCATCCTCCCAGCTTCCCCCCGCCCCGGGAAGGTGTTGGGAAGCACGGTGCTGCCCTACCTTGTGGCAGTAGTAGACAGCGGAGACGACCTGGCGGAAGAAGTGCCGAGCCTCCTGCTCCGGCAGCCGCTGCCGCTCGCTGATGTAGTCGTACAGGTCCCCCTGCTGGCGTACTCCATCACGATCACGATCTTGCTGCTGTTCTCGAACACTGCACGGAGGGGAGCAGCCACAAGGTGTTAGGAAGGGGGCTCTGAGCTCGGGGACTTGAAGATGGGGAGCCACAGGGTGCTAGGAAGGGTGCTCTGAGCTAAAGGACTTGAAGATGGGGAGCCACAGGGTGCTAGGAGGGGGGCTCTGAGCTCGGGGACTTGAAGATGGGGAGCCACAGGGTGCTAGGAAGGGGGCTCTGAGCTAAAGGACTTGAAGATGGGGAGCCACAGGGTGCTAGGAGGGGGCTCTGAGCTAAAGGACTTGAAGATGGGGAGCCACAGGGTGCTAGGAGGGGGCTCTGAGCTCAGGGACTTGAAGATGGGGAGCCACAGGGTGCTAGGAGGGGGGCTCTGAGCTCAGGGACTTGAAGATGGGGAGCCACGGGGTGCTAGGAAGGGTGCTCTGAGCTCAGGGACTTCATTAGCTCAGCCTCTTAATGAGGAGGTGTAGCCTTGGCCGACTCCAGCACACTGCTCACCCCATTGCCTGTGCCCCCAAGCTGCTCTGCAGGGCAGAAAGTGTTAGGATTTCACCGAGGCTCCTGCAGGTCCCTGCAGGTCAGAGGGAGGCAGCCAGAGCTGCCACCCCCATCCCACAGTGCCCCCAGGGCTGCTGGCCAGGCCGTCTCTGCAGCCACAGAGCAGGCTGTGCTCTGCCAGGAGGCGACTGAGGGGCAGGGGTCTCTGCCAGACAAAGCCCTCCTGGGTGGGGGAAGGCGATGGAGCTACCGACTGGCACTGCTGGGTGGCCTTGCAGCTCCCCCCACGGCTCCAGCTGAAGGCCAGAGGAGCCTGCAGCCTTTTCTTCCTGCTTGCAGGCAGCTCCCTCGATGGTTTTTTGAATTCCCCCAGCCAGCGTGACTCAGCCCTTGCAAACACTCCCTCCGAGCTGCCAAGCCACTTGCTTTTGTTTCGAGGACAAAGGGACTCTGGATACCTCACACACGGAGGAGGCAGGCGCTGGTCACAGCCTGGCGGCGTGCCACGACTCCAGGCAGAGCCAGCCCCAGGGAAGAGCAGAGGGCACCCAGCCCTGCAGCCCAGGGGTTCGGGGCCGAAGCAAAACCTCACCCAGCTGGAGACCTGCTGTAAGGCTGCTTGCAGCCAGAAGCCGAGGGTTTCCCCTTTGCTTGGTGTTGCCCTGACAGCCTGGGAGCAAAGCCCAGCCCTGGCCGTGAAGCCAAGCCCAGCAGCACCCAGCAGCTCTCCCAGCACCCTGTGGTTCGGTTTCCCCGTGCCCCAGGGGAGGGAAGGAGGACTCTAGCTCTGGGACTAGCTCCTGCCTGGGGCTGAGGGCAGAGCCACAGCGACTGCTCGCTGCTGCGGCGCCTGCCGTGGCTGGGGCCAGCATCCAGGACAACCAGAGCCACACGCGGCACTGGCCTTGGTGGTGGGCTCCCCAGGGAGAGCTTGGTGACTCGGGGTCTACCACAAAGCCGCTGGAGGCAGCGCTGAGGCTTCCAGCCTGCAAGCCCCACGCCAGCGTCGGGAGGCAGCGCGCCGCCGGGGGCCGGCAAGCAGCAGTGTCTGGAGCAGGTATTTCCCCCTGCCGCTGCTCCGCGGGCAGGCAGGGAAACCGCAGCCCAGCAGTATCTGCTTGCCGTGCAGCACTGCGTCCCCAGCTCGGCACAAACAGCAGCCAGCAGCTTCTGCTCCGAGCAAACAGAGGCAGGAGAAGGACCAGCACCAAGCCCAGCGCTGCACGGCCTGCCCCGGCGGCTGCCCAGCCCTGCCGGGGGAAAAGGGAAGGGGAGAGGAGGACTCACCTTCATGGACAGCAATGATGTGGGGGTGGTTGAGGGAGGACATGATCTCAATCTCTCTCCTGATATGGACAAGGTCCTGCTCGTCCTTGATTTTGTCCTTCCGGATGGACTTGATGGCCACCTGCAGAGGAGCACAGGCAGGGAGTCAGCAGCTGCTGGGCACAGGAGCTGCCCAAAGCCTTTGGCAGAGCTGAAGGCCCACTCCCCTCTTTTGGGGACCAGGGGGGTCAATGGCTCAGCTTCTCCACACTGCATCCCAGAGCCCACGACCCACAGCTCCACTGAAGCACCTCTCGGGCTGCCCAGGGTTGTGGAGGAGTCACCATCCCTGGAGGCATTTAAAAGCCGTTTGGATGAGGAGCTGAGGGCCATGGCCTAAGAGCTGTGTACAGGGAGATGTTAGGTTATGGCTGGACTTGATCTTAAGGTCTTCTCCAACCAGGTGGTTCTGAAACTCCAAGAAAAGTGAGCTCCATCTATGACATTTTTATGCTTTCCAAGCCCTGCTGCTGGGCACGAGGGAGAAGCTCCTCTTTGCCTCCCCTCCAAGGCAAACCTGCTGCCAGAGGAGCTCCCCAAGCCTCCTCCCACAGCCCTGCTCCTCATTTAGGTGCTGTGACCACAGGAATTGTGTCCACTGCAGCCACTGCTGGGCCACAGCCAGCCACAGGAATGTGACCTGCACACATGACTCGGAAGATAACAACAACATCATCATCTTGGGGTCATGAAAATGAGAGGAAAGCAAAAGCAGCCTACCCCCAGGCCTTTGTTTTCCTTGCAAATGTTTGTTTCCAGGAGCTGACTGTGCAGAGGTAGAAGAAAGTTTGATATTAAAGGGTAGATCCCTCCTAGGCACGGGGCTGAGCCCCAGCCAGGCAGGAGACCCAGCACTGGTGATGCAAACTGCTTCCCAAGGCTCTCTCTTGGGTTTAAAGTTATCCTCTACAAGGGAATTGAAAGGGCAGGAGAAAGAAGAGTAAGGGCTGGAGAATAGAGGCCTTCTAATCCACTTTCAAAGGGGCTGGGGAGAGACAATGTGCTCCTAGGGCTGAATTTACAACTGAATCCAGCAGAACCTCTCTTTTCTCTCAGACAAGAATGCAGAACAGCATTAATCCTGGAAAGGGACCCCTGCACTGGTCTCCCAGCAACGGGGAGAGGGGCCATGGACACCCACTGGCCCCAGCTGCCAGCACAGGGACCGTGCTCATAGCTATGCTGTGCAGAGACCCTCCTCCTCCTCTGGCTGGCTGAGTTCAGTGCTCAGCCTGAGACCCTCCTCCTCTGGCTGGCTGAGTTCAGTGCTCAGCCTGAGACCCTCCCCACCTTTGGTTGCCTAGGAGGGATGCTCAGCCTCAACTCCCTCTGATTTAGGGGAGTCAGGAGCCTCACTCCTTCAGCCCTTGCTGGGCTGCTTCTTGCCCAGCAAGCAGCAAGAGGCTCAGAGCAAGTTTCCCGCCCCTGCTAAGCAAAAGCCATCACACCCGTGGCAAGCCACCAGACGTGAAAGCTGCCAGATCTCAGCTGCCACATCAGGGTCTCCAAGGCAGGAGGCCATGCCCAATTTCAGGGCTCAGAGGGGCATGTGAGAGACGGCTGATGGAGTCCCTTTGGCCTCAGAGCACAGTGCTGCACGGGGCAGGGGGTGCCTCCAGCTCTCTGGTGGAGCACCATGCCCGCCCCAGCCCCGGGAGCTGAAGGGACCAAGCAGAATGAACTCTGGCCAAGAGAAGTTCAATAACCCAGGCCCAAGTTTCTGTGCACAGCAATACTGAGAGTGCTTAACAGCTTCTTGAAAGTCAGGTGTATTCTTTTCCCTGACCTTTGTGCTGGGTTAACAGGTTAACGTTTAACTGTTTTTTAGCTCCAGCCCCTGCTTACCTGACCCTTGCTAGAACAGAGGCAAAGCCTTTGTGCAGCAAGTCAGCCTCCTCCTGCCCTCCAAAATTCCTCCTGACTCACTCCACTCATCTCCCCGCTAAAGCTCAACACCCAGCCCAACAGCCTCAGTATTTCAGGGTGCTGATTGAGATGCTTGCAGAGCAACGCCGCTGAGCCGAGGCTCAGGGCAAGATCTGAGGCTCAGGGCAAGATCTACTATTCATGAAAACTCAGAGTGGCTCCAAGCTGCCAGGGAAGCCTTAGGAGATGCCACTGGCTGCATTCAGCAGCGCTGCAGAACGCCCTTGCCTCTGAAGCCAGCAGTTAGCGACCTCCAAGGCAGACGGAGGCAGGGCAGCGGCAGTGCTGTTAGAGCCCCGGGCTCCCCTTGCCAGCCGCCTGTGTAACGGTTGGGCACAACGCAGGGAGGCTGCACCGCTGCCAGGGTCCTCATCTCCTACAGCAGGGCACCACTCAAACCCTTGCCATGGAGCTTAATCCCTTTGGCCATCCCATCCTCCCCAGGGATGCCAAGAAGCAGCTTGGTTCCAAAACATCTCCTGCCTCAGAGGCTGAGAGCAGAGGATCTCCCCTTGAGCCAGAGCAGGTCTGGAGGCACCATCCCTGGAGGCATTCAAGGTCAGGCCTGATAGGGCTCTAAGCAACCTGCTGTAGTTGGGGATGTCCCTGCTGACTGCAGGGGGCTGGACTGGACTGGGTGGTCTCTAGGGATCCCTTCCAACCCCACCAGTGCATTCTGTGGGGACCAGCAGCTCGAGGGCCATACACAGCTTCACCCTACCTGCTGCCTGCAGCCCACCACCGCTACGAGAAGCATCTCCTGCAGGAAACAGCCCCAAGAAGCTCTGCTGCAGGAGCTTTGGGAGCTCGAGAGTACTTTCCAAGTCAAAAAGGATTTCAATGAAAGGGGTTTGGGGTTTTTCTTGGTGGGGGGGTGGGGGGAAGGGGGGGGGGACAGACGGAACAGGTATTTTCAGCACCTGCTGAAAGATGCATTAAAGCTACAACCCCAGGCAGCACCTCAGAAGTTGTTCCAGGTTGCAAGTGCAGCATTTCACGCCCCATGAAACACAGATTACAAACCACCACGGGAGGGAGCAGGGTCCAGCCCTTAGTGGAGATCAAAAGAGGCTTTGCTGCTTTGGAATATTCCAGGTGCTGCCTTCCCCTTGACATCACACGAGCCCACAAATACATTTCCGACACTGCCAGCGAGTCCCACAGGAGATTCCTCCTCCTATTTGGCTTGGCTGGAGGCCAGGGCTTGAGAAGCAGGCCGGGAGAAACACCAGACTGAGGAGGAAACACAACTGAACAGGCCAGACACTGCTCTGCAAACAGGTGCAGGAGCCTTGGCACCTCCGTGGGGCACATTGCTGAACCTTCAGCCCAAAAGCCACGGGGGGGGGGGGGAAAGGAAAGGACAAATAGATGCACAAACCACCACCACCAACTCTTTCCCCACCTGCTTCGAGGGCACAGCCATTCCCCAAGCACTTGGGAAGAGCCCTCAGCAGTGCCCCACCACAAGGCACCAGCCTCCCTTCACCTGAAGCATTTCCACCCAGCAAACAAAACTCACTCAGGCCAAGAACGTTCAGGGAAGTCCCCCTGGGGGTGGGGTGGGGGTGGGTGTAGGCCACAGTGCTCCCCCTACCAAATCTCTTCTGCTGTGGGAACGTGGTCCTGCCAGCTGTCTATCAAGTGCTTAGGCACACCTTCCTCTGAGCCAAGTCGAGGCTGGGGGGTGGGAATGGGAAGGGGGAGGCAAAACCAGAGAGGCTGGGGGGGGAAGGCAAAACCAGAGAGGCTGGGGAGGCGGGGGGGGAAGGGGGAGGCAAAACCGGAGGCAAGCAAGCAGGCTCGGTGGTAAAACGGGCTGGTCCCATCCCCAGCGCCTCCGACAGGAGCAGCTCCTGATTAGCCAGCGGCAAAAGCCGTGCCCGAAGCAGCTCCGGCTCTACAGCCTCAGCCGGTAACGTGGGATGGGCAGAGCCCAGGAGGGGTAACTGGTGGAGGCAGCCGTACCTGCTCTCACACCTTGGCGTTTAGGAAGTGAAAGCCACTTAGAGAAGGAGCAAATAACAACCCGGCTCAGGATAAGCCTGAAAGATTAAACAGGTCCGGAAACGCTGAGCGCTGCGGGAAAGAATTTGTGGGAAGAGGAGAGATTTGTGGTTTAAGCCTCCTGCTCTCCACCAGCGGCTGGCTGAGGTGCTTGTCAGCTGAGCCTGTGACTGTCTCTGGTGTTTATTAAGGAGTCCTTGGCCCCGCGCGTTGTGTTTGCATGATAACAGAACCAGCGCCGCCGCGCAAAGGAGTCCCGCTTAGGGGCTGCCCACAGCCCCAGGTGAGTCTGGGGGCAGCTCAGAGGTTCCCCCTTGCCCAAGCTGCGTTAGGTGCAGCCAAGGAAAGCCAAATCTTCTCACCCATCCCGAGGGGAGGGACCCTTCTAGGTCTGTGGGTGGAAGCTGCATTTCAAGGCCCTGATTATGCAGCAGAGCAGCAGCTCCCTCGGCATCAGATGGGCTGATGGAGGGGGCAGATCTGCCCGGAGCAAGGAGCTGTCCTGTTACACAAGCAACCCTCACAGCTTTCCACTTGTCTTCCTCTGTGGCACATCAGGGACCTGAGCTCACACCCAGATGTTAGCGACCCAACCTCACGCCTTGCTCTTCTGCTCAGCCCTCAGAGCCTTGCCGAGCCAGTCCCACCACTTGCAACAGGACCTTTATTGCACACCAACCCACCTTGGGACCACGGCTGAGCAAGCACCACTCTTGGGTCCCACACCACGCTGCTGGCTGCTCAGGACCGAGCAGGGGCAGGGAAACGGCCTTCAAGTTCATCCATTGAAGCCTCGCAGGTTCCTAAAGGACAGAGCTGCCAGGACGGCAGCACCCTGCTTTCCCCGGGGTGGGGTGGTGAAGGGGCCCCACCTCGCCCAGCACCCTGCTTTCCCCGGGGGTGAAGGGGCCCCCACCTCGCCCAGCACCCTGGCTGGCTGTGCTCTGGCCTGAGCCGTGCATCACCCTGAGCCGCTCTTTTTGGAGGGGCTGAGCTGTCGATGGGGTGAGTCACGATTTAATCAAGCACTTGTGGGGGCGGGGGAGGCTCAGCCTGTGCTTGCTGAGAGTAGAAAGGCAAACCCCACCGGGAACCAGGGCAAGAGGAAGGGAAAAGCCCTTCAGACACAAGTGCAATATTTGCTCTTGGCTGCCGGATACCTGCGGGGTCCCTTTCCCAGGAAGCCTGACCAGGTCAAGTGGGCGAAAGGAGCTGCAACCACCCCCACCCCCGCGGAAAGGGGAATGCGAAGCCGCTCCGGGCTTCCCCTGACTGCGGCAAGGGCCCGGGCATGGTAACGCCGCAGCCTCCCAACACCGTGCCCCGGGAGGGGGCTGCTGTTACCGGCTAAGGGGAGCCCGTACCGGAGGGGATACACCGGGATGAAGTCGGGGGGATGCTTCGGGGTGGCGGGATGCACCAGGACAAAGAGAGGGAGGGATGCACCGGAGACTGGGGGATGAGCCAGGGGGAACGCACTGGGAATAAGAGGGGAATACGCCGGACCGGGGTGGGGGAATGCACTAGAGCTGGGGGGATGCACCGGGCCGAGCGGGGAAACCCCGAGACGAAGAGGAGGAGGATGCACTACAGCTAGGGGAATGAGCCGGAAAGAAAGGGGGGGGGGGGCGATGCACCGGCACCAAGGGAGGGGATGGGGAGGAATGCGTCGGGATGAAGCGGGGGGATGCGCCGGGACGAAGAAAGGGAGGAGAAGAGGATGCACCGGGAGCAGGGAGGGAGCGAGGGGAGGCACCGGGACGAATGGGGTCAGCACCTGGCCCGAGCTGCTCAGAGCAGGGGGTCGCTCGGAGCCCCGGTACCGGCTTCTGCGGCCGATACAACGATGCCATAAGAAGCCCCTTACCAGTTTACCGGAGCGCTCCCGGGCTTTCTTCACCTTGCCGTAGGTTCCCTTCCCCAGCGTCTCCAGGAACTCGTAGCGGTGCTTCAGGTTGTGTTTGTGGTGGTGCCGTTTCACCGCCTGCTTCTTCATCAGCGGCCGCGGGGATTTGATCAGCCCCTCGGCCAGCGAGGTACCCAGCGCTGTCCCGGTGCCCGGTGCCCGCTCCATGCCGCTCCCCAGCCCCGCTTCCCCCGGCTCCCAGCCCGGCACAACCCGGCCCGGCCCGGCCCGGCTGCTAAATGCGGCGGCCCCGCCGGCCGCGCCCCCCCGCGCCCATTGGCAGCGCAGCAGAGGCTGCCCCGCCCGCAACCGGGGCGAAAAGGCAGAGGGGAGGATGAGGGAAACCCCCGGCAGGGCAGGGAAAAGGGGGGTCCACGGATTGGGGTAGGGGGAGACACAAGCTGGGTGTGAGGAGGCGGCAGAGGTAATGGACAAAGGAGAGAGGCAGGAGACAAAGGGGGGCACAGGGGTGTCCTGCGGATTGGGGGTGGGCAGTGAGGACTCTCCAGGCGATGCAGGGAGAGGCTGGAAGCCAAAGGGTGGGAAGAGCAGGACCAGAGCGCTGGGATGCTCATGGAATCGTGGAATCTCAGACTGGTTTGGGTTGGAAAGGACCTCTGAAGCTCCTCCAGCCCACCCCCCTGCAGCCAGCAGGGACATCCCCAACCAGAGCAGGCTGCTCAGAGCCCCAGACAACCTGACCTGCAATGGTGCCGGGCGTGGGGCAGCTCCCAGCTCTCTGGGCAACCTGGGCCAGGCTCTCACCACCCTCACCATAAACCATTTCTTCCCTATCTCAAGACTGATTCTCCCTCTTTTAGTTTCAAGCCATCACCCCCTGCCCTGTCACAACAGGCCCTGCTCAAAACTCTCTCCCCAGCTTTGTGCTTGGTCCCTCTAAGTGTTGAAAGGCCACCAGAAGGTCTCCCTGGAGCCTTCTCTCCTCCAGGCTGAAGAACCCCACCTCTTTCAGCCTGGCCTCACAGCAGAGCCCTTCCAGCCCTCTCATCCTTGCTGTGGCCTCCCTCCAACAGGTCCATGTCTGTTGTGTGCTGAGGACTCCAGAGCTGGAGACTGCTCCAGTCAGGGATGCACAGCATCCAGGTCTCCTGTTCCCCCCAGCAGAGATGTGAGGACAGGAGGAGACAGACACACAGCCAGCCAAGACACACACAGCCAGACAGATGTGGTTTGCTGCAAGGAGGCAGAATCCACTCAGGGCTCCCAGAGAAAAACAAGCAAAACAGAGAGAAAAGGATGATAGTGAGAGCAAACACAGAGAGAGGAGAGGCCTGGGCAAGCACAACCTGTCCATGCTGGCCACAGGCCCATCCTTTGCCCTCCTGGATGCACAGCTTGGGTGGGAGCCGCTGAGCTCCAGGAGCAGAGCCCAGAGCGGGGGAAACGTCCGCAGGCAGCTCGGGCTCCCACACAAAGGCTCCCCAGGGACAGTTGTGGTTAAGTCTGCAGCACCTCCCCGTGTGGTCTTTTTTGCCCCTGTGGTAAATCGTTGTTTGGAGATATTAAAAGAATGCAGTTATTACCCAAAGCAGCCAAAACAAAAGCTCTTGCCCAGCTCTGGCATGTGTGAGGACACACCGGATCGATCGGAGGAGGAGATAGCTCCAGCATTACTCACCCCAGCTCCCAGACCTGGATTTTCCCACCACCACCTCCAGCAGCTCAGGGCAGCCTGGCAGGGTGAGGCAGGGCCAGGGCTCAGGAGTGTCTGAAGGGGATGATTTAATCCAGCACCAGCCCCTCTCTGAGGGCTTGGTGTCCCTCGCCACGGAGGTGGCACAGGATGGAGCTGCGCACTGGCTCCGTGTCTGGCGGCCACGCCACGGCTCTGTGTCAGGACGTGACCCAGTTGGGTGCTGTGGTCCCCTGGGTGGTCTTGCATTGTGAGTGCCAGAGGGCTGAGATCAGGAAACAACCTGCTGGGGACATTCAGCTCGCTCTAACAACAGGCACTTGAGTCCTGGCCGTGGAGGCAGCCATGCACCAAACTCCTGCATCTGTCTTAGTGCTGGAAGGACTCCACGTGAGAGACCAAGGACCCCAGATTAGACAACACTTCAATGCAGCCAGGACACAGAGGTGTCTTGCATTGCCACTGATTTTCACTGCCAGTGGCCCCGTGGCACCTCCATTCCTCCCAAGATATCAAGGATGAAGAACTTCTCTCTGGTATCAAGTGACAGAATGAGAGGAAATGGCCTCAAGTTACAGCAGGGGAGGGTTAGGTTGGAGATTAGGAACAATTCCCTGCCAGAGTGGTCAGGGATTGGAAGAGGCTGCCCAGGGGGGTGGTGGAGTCACAAAACACATGGAGGCATGGCACTTGGGGAGATGGTTCAGTGGGCAGGGTGGTGGGGGGTCACAAGACACATGGAGACGTGGCACTTGGGGAGATGGTTCAGTGGGCAGGGTGGTGGGGGGGTCACAAGACACATGGAGACGTGGCACTTGGGGAGATGGTTCAGTGGGCAGGGTGGTGGGGGGGGGTCACAAGACACATGGAGACGTGGCACTTGGGGAGATGGTTCAGTGGGCAGGGTGGTGGGGGTCACAAGACACATGGAGACGTGGCACTTGGGGAGATGGTTCAGTGGGCAGGGTGGTGGGGGGTCACAAGACACATGGAGACGTGGCACTTGGGGAGATGGTTCAGTGGGATGGGTGGTGCTGGGCTGATGGTTGCACTCTGTGACCTTAGAGACCTTTCCCAACCGAAACAATTCCACAAGTGTACTACTTGGAGCTGCAGCCTGATCCCACAGCCTCCCCACCCCCACCTCTCCATAAGCCATGGGCAAACCTTTCTCCCTGTTGGGAAACCAGCCATCTCCCACCAGTAGGGCAGAAGAATCACAGAATCAATAAGGTTGGAAAAGACCTCAGAGGTCATCAAGTCCAACCTGGCACCCAACACCTCCTGACTACTAAACCCTGGCTCCAAGTGCCACATCCAGTCCCCTCTTGAACACCTCCAGGGATGGGGACTCCACCACCTCCCTGGGCAGCACATCCCAATGGCCAATCTCTCTCTCTGGGAAGAACTTTCTCCTCCCCTCCAGCCTAAACCTCCCCTGGCACAGCTTGAGACTGTGTCCTCCTGTTGAAGAAGATCCTGGTGTGGAGCTGCAGCCATGAATTATTGACTGGGGAGTAACAGGAGCTGCTCTTCGCTCTGCAAGTGGCCAGGAGGGCCCAGAGGGAAGATAAACAAGGCGAGGCTGAGATTAACTAAACTGCTGTAATTTCAATGTCAAAGTAAACAGATAGGATCCTGTTCAGGCACGGCCCAGAGATTGCAGAAGAGCTGAAGAGGAGGAGGGGGTGGGAGGGGAGAAGGTACAAACTTTCCTGATTGCAACAAGCAAAACAATTTCGCCTGACTTGAGATGAATAAGATGAAAGTGTCTGTGACTCCGGGACCCAGGGCGAGAGGAAGCGGCCTCGAGGTCTGCCAAGGGAGGTTCAGGTTGGATGTGAGGGAAGATTCCTGCCCAGAAAAGGTTCTCAAGGCCTGAAACAGGCTGCCCAGGGAGGTGGCGGAGTCAGCACCCCTGGAGGGATTTAAAAGATGCTCAGATGTGGTGCTGAGGGATATTTGGTGGCGGTGGCTTAGCAGCAGTGGTTGTGAGCTCTAGGTGAAGGGTTGGACTTGGTGATCTAAAGGTCTCTTCCAGCCTCAGCAGTGTTATGGTTCTGTGATTCTGAGATTCCATAATTCCATCACTCTGGGCCTCTATGATTCCATGGTTTTGAGATTCCATGGTTCTGATTCCATGGTTCTGAGATTCCATAGTTCTGAGCCTCTATGATTCCATGGTTCTGAGACTCTGTGACTCCATGGTTCTGATTCCATGATTCTGAGATTCCATGGTTCTGAGATTCCATGCTTCTGAGCCTCTATGATTCCATGGTGCTGAGCCACTATGATTCCATGGTTCTGATTCCATGATTCTGAGACTCTATGATTCCATGGTTCTGATTCCATGATTCTGAGACTCTATGATTCCATGGTTCTGAGCCTGTATGATCCTATGGTTCTGATTCCATGGTTCTGAGCCTGTATGATCCCATGGTTCTGATTCCAGGGTTCTGAGCCTGTATGATCCCATGGTTCTGAGCCTCTATGATTCCATGGTTCTGATTCCCTGATTCTCAGACTCTATGATTCCATGGTTCTCAGATTCCATGCTCCTGTGATTCCATGGTTCTGAGACTCCATGGTTCTGATTCCCTGATTCTCAGACTCTAGGATTCCATGCTCCTGTGATTCCATGGTTCTGAGACTCCGTGGTTCTGATTCCCTGATTCTCAGACTCTAGGATTCCATGCTCCTCAGATTCCATGCTCCTGTGATTCCATGGTTCTGATTCCATGGTTCTCAGACTCTAGGATTCCATGCTCCTCAGATTCCATGCTCCTGTGATTCCATGGTTCTGATTCCATGGTTCTCAGACTCTAGGATTCCATGCTCCTCAGATTCCATGCTCCTGTGATTCCATGGTTCCGAGGCTCTGTGGTTCGCTGGGAGCCCACAGTGCCCTGCTGGGAGAGCTGTGGCCTCACTCCAAGTTCAGCCACCCGTCCAAGAGAACACCTGAGCACGCCTCTGGCTTGCAGCTCGCGTTTAGCACTCCTGTGCATTCCCAAGGCTGCTCCCCAGAGGTTCTCCCCACCGCGGGAGGGGGCCGAGCCTTGGGCAGCTTCACTTTCAGCTCCCGCCGGATGACTTCTTCGCCGCGGTGGGCCGTGGTGGCTGAGCTGTAGCCTCAGGTATGCTTTTGTTCCTGCCTGGCTCAGGAAGCCTATTTTGATGGAAATGCCAAGGGACACAGATCTAAGTCCACTGGAATCCACCGATAAGGATCCTCTATTGTAAGAGAGTCGCTGTGGCTTTCTCAAAGTGGGGAAATCCACTGAAATTCCCTGGCCGCAGCAGCCTCAGACATCCTCGACTGGCGGGGGGGGGGGGGGCGGGGTTCTCCCTTTGTTCCACAGGGCATGGCCACTAAACCCAGCGTGAAGGTCGGCAAGGAATTCGGCTGGATGTCAGCTAAGCACCAGCTTTAGCGCCAGGCTCGGTAGTTTAGAGAATGCTTGGACTCCGTCACCTTAAAGGTCTTCCTGCAACCGCGATGATTCTGTGCTGAGCCAGCTCAAAGCCAGCCCCAGCAGCTCGACGCCGGCTCCTCGCAGGAGCTCTCTTTGCTTGCAGGCTCCTGACTTTGTTGATCCTTCCATTTGGTGATTTCTCGCTCCTGAGTAAACACCAGGACCTCACCCCGGCTCTAGACACCTCCACACCGTGGTCCGAACCCACGGCTCTGCCTCTGCATTTCGGTGGCCACACGCTCAGTCCACCGCTGCTTGTGGACTCAGCAAGGAACAAACTTTCCCCAGCGGCTTTGCCTACAGCAGTGAGGGAAAGGAAGAGCCCCACGAGGCATTCAAATGCCAAAGACAACAAAACCTTTAATGATCACCTCTCGTTAGCGGTCTTCCAAGCCGGCAGCATTCCTCACCTGCTGCTGGGTAGTGCTCAGGCAGGTGTGAAACCCATTCCCCCTCTACAAACACCGAGGAAACTGGTTTGGCTCTGATCCTCCCCACTGGGTGCCCCATCCATCAGCACAAGAAGGGAAAGAGATTAGCAGCAATGGGAGCCTTTGGGAAAGTAATTTATGGCCTATCACATCTAATGATTACAGCAGAGGCCACCCCTACAGCCCTCTTCCACCACAGCTGTGGATTGCACCGGCATGCAGCCACCCAGCCATCCACCCATCCATCTATCCATCCATCCACACAGCCATCCACCCATCCTTCCATCCATCCATCCATCCATCCATCTACCCATTCATCCATCCATCTATCCATCCATCCATCCATCCATCCATCCATCCATCCATCCATCCATCCATCCTTCCTTCCATCCATCCATCCATCCATCCTTCCACCCCATCCATCCATCCATCCATCCATCCATCCATCCATCCATCCATCCATCCATCCATCCATCCATCCATCCATCCATCCATCCTTCCATCCATCCATCCATCCATCCTTCCATCCATCCATCCATCCATCCATCCATCCATCCATCCATCCATCCTTCCACCCATCCATCCATCCATCCATCCATCCATCCATCCATCCATCCTTCCACCTATCCTTCCACCCATCCATCCCCACATCCATCCACCTATCCACCCATCCATCCACATATCTATCCATCCATCCATCTATCCTTCCATCCATCCATCCATCCATCCATCCATCCATCCATCCATCCATCCATCCTTCCATCCATCCATCCATCCACCCATTCATCCACCCATCCTTCCATCCATCCATCCATCCATCCATCCATCCATCCATCCATCCATCCATCCACCTATCCTTCCACCCATCCATTCCCACATCCATCCACCTATCCACCCATCCATCCACATATCCATCCATCCATCCATCCATCCATCCATCCATCCATCCATCCATCCATCCTTCCACCCATCCATCCATCCATCCACACACCCACCCACCCACCTGCTCAGGACATACACCTGTGGACGGAGCTGAGCTCTTTTCCCTGGTTCCCAGGGACAGCACAAGGGCACTGGGCACAAACTGGAACCCAGGAGGTTTCACCTGGACTTAAGGAGAGACTCAGTTTCTGTGATGCTGCTGGAGGCCTGGAGCAGGCTGCCCAGAGAGGTTGTGGAGTCTCCAACCCCCCTGGCCATTGTGCTCCTGGGCAAGCTGCTGAGGGTGCCCTGCTGGAGCAGGGGGGTTGAACTGGATGATCTCCAGAGATCCCTTCCAACCCTCACCATCCTCTGACTCTGTGGCTCTGGTTGCTCTCTGATGTGCTCTGGGCATAGCCCAGCTCCTTTTCCCGGCTGGCTGCCTCCCCAGTGGTCAGATGTTGTGCCCTGGCAAGTCACTTGTAAGGATTATTCTGCAACACCTCCTTAACCTGGTAACTTCTGCAGCAGGGTGCTGGTGACCCCAGGTCCTGCCATCCCTCCTTATCTTTACCAGCAGAGGCAAGGAGAGCAGAAGGGAGCTTGCTGCTGAGTGGAGCTATGGAGATAAGGATGCAGCCAGGCATAGAGCATGGCTGGAGAAAGCAGAGGAGGGAC
Organism: Picus viridis; assembly: GCA_033816785.1. Classification (NCBI taxonomy): domain Eukaryota; kingdom Metazoa; phylum Chordata; class Aves; order Piciformes; family Picidae; genus Picus; species Picus viridis. The sequence goes on from CM066602.1 coordinate 2,051,380, forward strand.
AGAGCAGGGGAAAAGCCTCCCTCTGAGAGGCTCCACAGGTAGAAATTTGAGCAGTGAAGCACACCAAGGAGAGAAAAGCAGCAAAGCAGAACCATGATGAGAGTGACCCAGGCTGGGAGCAGCACTGAGCTGGAAGAGGCCCTCAAAGGTCATCTTGTCCCTGCAGGGAGCAGGGACATCTCCAGCTGGATCAGGTTGCAGGTAGGGAAGGGTAGGCTCCGGGGTTGTGTCCTGCTCGCTCCAGAGCTGAACCAGCCCCAGCAAGGTTCCAAGACCTCATTTCCTGGCTGCTGGTGCAGAGCAAGTCACCCCAGGTCAGTGACACACTTCTTTAACCACTGGATTTATGAGACTGCCAGGAAGCAGCCAGGGCAGAAGGAAACCTTAGCTGGGGCTTTTCAGTCGTGGTGCTGGTGAGTGATAACCTGAACTTCACTGCTGGGTGGCATTGATCTCACAGCAATTGCTGCAGCCAGATAAGGGAGATGTGCAGTGCTCTCCCTTGCACTTCCATCCAGATACTTGATGAAGAAAAGCAGAACTCTCACTCCCCATCCAACTCCAGCCCTGGGCTTCCACCACTGAAGTCCCCCCACTTCCAGCCCCCAAACCCCAGCCAGGTTGGGCTAAGGGCTGGGCAGGGACCTGGCCACAGTTCTTTCTTGTTCTGGTGGCCTTGGAGCAGTCCTCTGGGCCTTGCTCTCCTCTCAGGTCACCTATGGCTTGTGCTAGCACAGGGTTGGTGGAGAAGATGCACAGAGCAACAACCACCCACACTCAGGGTGCTGAGACCATGGCCCGGGCTGCCCAGAGAGGTGGGAGGTGCCCCGTGCCTGGCACCATTGCAGGGCAGGTTGTTTGGGGCTCCAGTTGCAGGTGTCCCTGCTGACTGCAGAGGGCTTGGACCAGACAACCTTTCAAGGTTCTCCCCAACCCAAAGCCCCCTGTGAGCCGATGGCACCACCTTCCTCAAGCTCCCCCTGCTGCAGACCCAACAGCTTGCATCCATCAAAGGGCCCAGGACGCCCTGTGCTGCACTCCCGGGCGCTGGGAGGGGGTGTGGGGGGAAGGTCACAGCCTGAGGGGCTGCAGAAGTGTCATGGGATGCCTAAAAGGAAAATAAGCAAAGTTCTCCCCTCCCCCCAAAAATCCCCAAACCCAAACCCTGGAGCTTTCCTCCTCAGTGCAGGAAGCGTCCCAGGGCAGGGACTCCGCATCCGTTACCGGCGGATGCTGATGGAGAGGCTTTGTCTGCCGGCGGCTAGGGAGGCTGCATCAGCTGCTGCTTGTCCCCGTAGGGCTGGGGACCAAAGAGGGTCAGGGCAGTTGGGGACAGCAGTGCCAGCCAGGTCATGGTGCTTCCCAGTGCCTCTGCAGCTCTGGCAGCCCGGGGAAGCTTTGTGCAGAGAGCAATGCGTGGCAGGAGCGGCAGCAGGGCGGTCACACAGAGCGGCCACGGGGCCCTTTAGGGAAGGGTTGGCTTGGCTGACGGCCACAAGGGCAGCAGTGACCTCAAAGAGCATCTTCCCCTGATGGCCAGGGCCAGCAGAGCAGAACGTGGCACGGGCACAGGGCGAGGAGCAGCACTCATTCCTTCCCCCCACCAGATCTGTCAGAGGTTGTTCTCAGGAAGTTTCCTGTTTATGCAGACAAAGGCTGCTCAGGGACAATGAGCAGCAGTGGGGTTTGGCAGGGGGAGCAGCACAGGCCTGGGCAGGAGGAGCGCAGAGCAGAGCAGCCACCGGCACTGGTACTGAAAAGCTTGGCTGCAGCCAACACGACTTCGAGTAGCAGGAGGTCAGGCGAGGACAGGGCTGCAGCCAGCTCCGGGATGTGTTGAGCCCCATGAGGTGGCTGGGAAAGTGCAAGAGCTCAGCTGGGCTTCAGGGAGAGGGCTGTGGAGAGCAGGCTGCAAGTGCACCAGGACATAAAGGGTGGCTGCTAGGAGGATGGAGGCTCCCTGTCGACAGGGAGTGCCATGGACAAGCCAAGGAGCAATAGGCACAAATCACTCCTGGGGGATGGGAGGGGATGGGATGGGATGGGATGGGATGGGATGGGATGGACCAGACCAGGTTGGAAGAGACCTTTGAGATCATCAAGTCCAGCCTATCACCCAGCACCATCTGACCAACTAACCCATGGCACCAAGCAGCCCCTCCAGGCTCTTCCTAAACACCTCCAGGGATGGGGACTCCACCCCCTCCCTGGGCAGCACATCCCAAGGGCCAATCTCTCTTGCTGGGAAGAGCTTCTTCCTAACATCCAGCCTGAACCTGCCCTGGCACAGCTTGAGACTGTGTCCTCTTGTTCTGGTAGATACCAATTGGACTTCTTCCCCCCGCTGCCATGAGGACAGTTAAGAGATTGGAATAACCATAGAATCAGCCAGGTTGGAAAAGACCTCAGAGATCATCAAGTCCAACCTCTTACCTACTACCTAACAGCTCCTGACAGCTAAGCCATGGCTTCATGATCATGGAACAGAGAATGGTTTGGGTTGGAAAAGACCTCAGAGATCACTTGAGTCCAACCATCAGCCTAAGACCTGATCCAGATGAACCTGCTGGAGCAGGGGGGAGGTTGCACTGGATGATCTCCAGAGGTCCCTTCCAATCCCCACCGTGCTGGGATCCTGGGACCAGAGATGCTGCAATGGGAGTTGCTGCCTGTCTGCCACCCACGGAGCTGGGCCAAGGTGTGGGCTCCTGCAAGCAGCTCCCGGAGATGCCCTGGAGCAGCTCTGGGGCTAACAGAGAGCAGCACCTGCTGGAGGTGACAGCGGCTGCCAGATATGTGCTGTCCTGCCAGGAGACAAACCCAGCCCTGGGGGCAGCCTGTGGGGTGAGCCTGCAGCTGCCACCTCCAAGATGTGCTGATCCCGGTGGCAATTTTCCTGGCTCCCACCCCCCAGGGGCACAGCCCAGCTGCAGCCTCGACACTGGGGATGTCCCGGCAGCCAACCCACGCTGGGGAAGAGAAGGGTTTGGCACCAGCCCTCACCCCAAGCAGTGTTCCAAGCTCAGCCTCCACCCCGGGCAATTCCCATCCACGTCCCTGTTCCGTGGGGCTGGTCTGAGGCTTTACCTCGTCCCCCCCGCCAGGCATCCATCAAGTATCAGTTTCAAAGGTGGAAGCACTCAGCACCAGCTGCTGAAAAGCGACATCTGGGGAAAGAAACCGCAGCTTTGGAAGCCCTGCAGAGCCCCTGCAGAGCCCCGGGAGCTGCAGCAGGCTGAGCGAGAGCAGGATTCAACCCCCCAGCTGACACCGTGCCAGCAAGCCTTAGGGACTACGCCTGGGAGGGGACCTCAGAGCAGGATTCAGCTCCGCCACAGCTCCTGCAGGGTGCTTGGAGATGCCTGCTCGCGGGAACGGAACGCTGGGGGAGACGCACAACTTCCTTTCCACCTCAAGTTACTAGCCAGCAACCCCCAAAAGGGCATTTTGAAGCCAGGCTGCCCCCCAGCAGCAGGGTCCATCACCGCCCGGACAGGGCAGAGGCAGCCTGCTGGGAGGCGCTGCTCCAGCCCGGGCTCAGCCCAGGGATGCCATCTGCTGTTCGCAGCACTGGGAGGAGAGCGGGAGCCCATCCAGCACCCCTCGGCCCCACACCAGGCACAGCGCTGCTCGCAACCAACCAGCCCAGGACAACACGCGGTCAGGGCGCATCTGATCCACCTCCCTGCTCCCCAGCCTTGGCCGCCGGTCACATCTCCGGCGCCCGGAGGGCAGGCACAGCCCTTTTGTTCCAAGCAACAGCAGACGACCTCCCAGTCTCCCATTTCCCACAGGAGCAGGAAGAGCCCAGAGAAGGGCAGGATTCAGGCTGCAGCTGTGAGAACCTTCAGTGGAGAGATTCCAGCGTGCTGGAACTGGTAAATGCCACCAGGCAGCCTCTAGAGGTGATGGGAAAGCTTGGGAGGGTTTCTCCTGCTCCTGCAGGGAATCTCAACCCACTGGAAAGGTTTTTCCCACGAGCAGGGAGGAGCTGCTGGTTCCCAAAGGACCTCGGGTGGCTGGCAAGAGGGTGGCTGTTGCTGGAGCCCCAGAGGGTCTCCTTCCAGTCTTTGATCAGCCTAGAAGGGAGATGGAGAAGTCCAAAGGACAGCTTGGTTCGGAGCACCTGGCTCTGCACAGCACCAGCTCAGAGAAAAGCAACCCCAGCCAGGGCCACCCAGGGCCCTGCCACTGGCAGGGGACACACCAGCCCTGGGCACCTCCCAGGGATCCTGTCTGGTGCTGGTTTCACTGCAAAGGCAGCTGCCCCTTGCTCTGCTGCAGCCCAAGAGCCTCCCTTTCTCCCCACTCTTAATGCCCAGCACATCCCCAGCTTTGATTAGTGACCATTCTCCCCCCCCCCCAGCCTTGTCCCCAGCCCCTGACATCTCTTCATCAGCTCCTGGAGCAGGCTCATTCCCATGACATTCCCTTTCTGTCCTTCCCTTCAGCCTTTCTGGAGGGAGAAAGCAAAGGATCAGCCTCCAGCTGTGCTGCAGCCAGACAAAAGCAGCAGATTCCTCCTCCCTTTGCTCCAGCTGAACAAAGCCAGGGCAGCAGCTCTGAACCCTGAGCCTCCACTGTGAGGAGCAGGGCTCAGGGCTAATGAGACAGCGAGAGCAGAGGAGCACCAGGCTGTGCTGGCTGTGGGAAAGGTTCCTCAGGGACAAAAGGAAAACACTTCATTAAGAGCTAGGGGCTCAGGGCTCTGCAGAGATTTGCTGTGCTGGGAGAGACAGAGCCTGTTCCAGAAGAGAAGGCTTCCTCCTTCCCCCCAAGCTTCCTCCACCCTCCTGCAGCTCCTGCAGTTCCAATGGATGTTTCATGAGCCTGCTGGGGTCAGCAGGCAGCACCCCCAGGGCAGCACAGGAAGAGAGGTGTGCTCCTAGCACCTTCCCTCAGCTCTGCTGGAGCCAGCAGATCTTCAGTCAGCCCAGAATGCTGTTGGACAAAAAGGCCCTGCTGCCCTGCTCACCCTTCCCCCAAGCAGAGCTCACCCTGGAGCCCTCCTCGGCTGCACTGCACCAAGATGATCTTAGCCTGAGGTCTGTGCTCCTCACCAGGAGCCTGGGCCACAGCCACCATCACTGCAGGCAGCTTCCCCCCACCCTGGCTGGAGCTGCAGATGGGCAGCAGGCTGGGCAGCAGGCTGGGCAGCAGGGGCAGGGCTCCTTTCTGTGTCAGAGATCTGCATCGATACAACCTTCCCAAACACAGGGACTAAAGGAAGGAAGCAGCAGGACCACAGGTGGGAACACGACAGGGGATGGGGACAGACAGTGCTGGGCCTCTGCATGCAGCCAGGGAGTGGCAGGTGGGAGGTAGGGAGCAGGCTGGGACGTGGAGGGGATGGAGAGGGGTTGTGAGCAGGTTTATGAGCAGGTTCTTAGCTGTGGATTCAGAGCCTTTCCCCTTCCATGGAACACAGGGGCTGGAAGGGTCCTCTGGAGATGATCCTGTCCAATCCCCCTGCCAGAGCAGGGTCACCCACAGCAGTTTGCCCAGGATGACAACACCCAGATGGGTTTGGGTTGACTCCAGAGATGGAAGCTCCATAACCTCTCTGGGCACCCTGCTCCAGGGCTCTGTTTCCTCTTGTCCTGTTACTTGCTGCATGTGAAAAGAGACCAACCCTCAGCTGGCTCCAAGCTCCTTCCAGGGAGCTGCAGAGAGCCAGAAGGTCTCTCCTCAGCCTCCTCTCCTGCAGTTTAAACAACCCCAGCTCCCTCAGCTGCTCCTCATGGGACCTGTGTCCAAGGTCCCTGCCCCTCCGGCTGTACCCACCCCGGGGACCGCAGCTGGGGACATCCCCGGAGCCTGCGCTGGGGAAGCAGCGAGGATAGAGCAGCCTCTGGTCCCCGGTCCCTATCCCCGGTCCCCGGCCCTGCCGTTGCCGCAGCCGCCGCACGGTGTCCTCGGAGCTCCGCAGCAGCGGGACCGGCACCGGCTGAGCCCCGCAGCGCGGAGGGGCTGCCACCGGGACCCCGCCACCTCCCTCCTCCTCCTCCGGCAGCCCAGGGACCGCTCCACAGGAACCCCCTGGAGAGGAACAAGTGGTGGGGCAGTGCCCAAGGAAGGGCCACCCCACCGAGACCTGCACCACTCCCGGCTCCCAGCCGCGGTCTGGGTCCCAGAGTTTCGCACAAGGATGACCCTGAGGCAGCCCAGAGCACAGAGCTGCCTTCCCCGAGGGCTTTTCTGAGACAGCTTTTAATGATGCAACTGCTACAAGCTAGAATTGTGACCTCGTGCCTGGGACCCTCCTGCCGACTGCCTGCAGAAGAACGAAACCAGAGAGGAGATGAAGGTTGGGGGCTTCTGGCTTCACTGCAACCAAGCCATGGCCAAAGCCACTGCCTGGCTCCTCCAGGACTCCCTCGGGTCTGCTGCTGCTTTCCTCCCAGGGCTGAGCAGAACATCTCAAAGCACTGAAAGAGCTACAGCCCGGGTTGGAACATTGCAGGGTTGAGGTCATCTCTGCATGAATCCCAGCAAAGGCAGAGTCTGTGCCAGTCCTGTGCCAAAAGGAAGGTCCTTCCCTCTGCCCAAAACAGTCTCTTGGGCATTCATCCCTCCCAGGAGCTCTGGCAGCCTCTTGCCCCAGCTCCTGGCAAAGCAACAGTCAAATGCTACAGGCCTGCAGGAGAAGCCTTGCTATGAAGGCAAAAGAATGATCCCCTGGGTCTGGCTGCAGGTCAGGACTGGCCCTGCTCGCAAGCCAACGGGATCTGTGCAGGGAAGCACCTGGATGGAGATCCCAGGATGCTCAGAGGGCAGCATCACAACAGCTCCCCCTGAACCACCACTGACCTGGCTGGACGCTCCCAACGCCTCCAAACCCTTTGCTAGAGGGTCAGGATGGCCACAGGCAGCCACCTGCCCTCAGCCTGATCTCCAGAGTCCTTCCTGCTGGCAGGAGGCACAGCACCAGCACTGCAAGCAGCTCCTTCACCTGGCTTCCCCTGCAGAGCTCCCAAGACAACTGCAGAGGACCTCTGGCCAGCGTGCTCCTTCCCTCTGTGCAGCTGGAAGGGCAGCACCCAGGAGGGAGAGGGGCAGCAGCCCTGGCCCCAGGGCAAGGCTGGCTCTAGGCGGTGCCCAGCTGCCAGGCTCCCTGGGCAGCTTGGGTGGCGGTCACCCAGCAGCACCACCACTGCTGGAGGCAGCAAGGGGCAGGTCCTCGGCCAGGCAGGAGGCAGCTAGGACTCAGAGAGGCACAGAGCCTCCACTGCACTGCTCAGGCCCTGGCTCACTCCACCAACGGCCAGCAGACAGTTCCGGACCACGATGCTGGAGCAGGCGCAGCGTGGGGTGGGCATGGGGGGAAGGCTCTCCCACTTGTTCTTCTCGGGGTGGAAGGCCTCTGCAGAGTCCAGGACCGTTGGCTGGTTTCCTGGAGGCACAAAAGGAGGCACTGAGTCACCTGGGAAGCAGCAGCAAGTGTCCCTCATCTGCTATGGGACAGCAGCTGTGCTCTGGAGCCCATTCCCTTGTGGGATCCCTTTTCCCTGGTCCCTCAGGGCAGCCAGGGCCAGGACCTCTCCCCTCTATGATGACAGCTTACAAGTCAGACCTGCTTTTGAAGTGCTACCACCATCCCCCAGTGCCTCACCTAGTCCTCCAGCCACCACGACTCTGCCTTTCAGGTAGCCAGCCACGAAGTCTGCTCGCCGTTTCTTCAGGTAGGAGCCACGCTCCATCTTCATCCAGCCACCTGGGGGACACAGCACGGGCCAGGCACGGCTGGCAAACCACCTGCCTCCCTGACCTCCTGCTTGCCTCTGCAAGTGGAGCTTTGCTGCTGCACCTTGGGGTGATAAAACCCTGTGCCAAAGGGCTCAGCTCCCTCACCACCAGGTCAGGAGGGAGCTGCTGAACGCAGCTGCCCCAGGACCAAGGTTTTCCCCTCTGCTGCCTCGACTTGTTCATAGAGTCACAGAATGGTCAGGGTTGGAAGGGAGCTCAAGGCTCAGCCAGCTCCAAACCTCCTGCCATGGGCAGGGACACCTCACACCGCAGCAGGCTGCTCACAGCCACCTCCAGCCTGGCTGCAAACACCTCCAGGCAGGAGGCTTCCACCACCTCCCTGGGCAGCCTGTGCCAGGCTCTCACCACCCTCATGGGGAACAACTTCTTCCTCACATCCAATCTGAATCTCCCCACTTCTAGTTCTGCTCCATCCCCCCAGTCCTATCCCTCCCTGACACCCTCAGAAGTCCCTCCCCAGCTTGCTTGGAGCCCCCTTCAGATCCTGGAAGGCCACAAGAAGGTCTCCTCAGAGCCTTCTCTCCAGACTGAACAACCCCAACTCCCTCAGTCTGGCTCCACAGGAGAGGAGCTCCAGCCCTCTGCTCATCCTGACTGCAGGGCTGCCTCTGGGCTAGGCTCAAGGCACCAGCAAGCAGTCCCCAGGACTCAGCTCCTGGAGGACAGCAAAACCCCAAGGGACATCTTTGGGTGGCACCCCCCCGGTTGCCCTGGCCAGGAGAGGGCTGGCCCGGTGCCCACCTTGCTCCACGTCAAACACGTCCACGGTCCTCATGAACTTGGGCTGCCTGTAGAGCCGCCCCTGGCGCAGGCCCCCAGGCTGAAGAGCTTGTCCTCCGTGGGCACGAAGCTGGAGAAGGCTCTCTTGTTGGGGATGCTGGGGAACTTGCTCCACGACCTGCTCTCTGTGTCGAAGACCTCGAAGGCGTTGATGGCATACTTGGATTGCCTTCCTCCTGCGGCAGGGGAGGGGAGCAGAGGGGCCTTCCAGTTGGAAAAGGCCTCTGAGCTCATCCAGTCTCCCACCGCGCCGAGCCTGGAGCTAAAGCCACAGCCCTCAGCACCACGTCCCTGCAGCTCTGACACACCTCCAGGGATGGGCATTCCACCACCTCCCTGGGCAGCCTGTGCCAGGCTTGGAGAACCCTTTCAGTCAAGAAGATTCTTCTAATGTCCAACCTGAACCTCCCCTGGGGCAACTTGAGGTCATCTCAGGAGATCAGGTAGTGATAGGACTAGGGGGGATGGAATGAAGCTGGAGGTGGGGAGATGCAGGCTGGAGGTGAGGAGGAAGTTCTTCCCCAGGAGAGTGGTGAAGCCCTGGAATGGGTTGTCCAGGGAGGTGGTTGAGGCCCCGTCCCTGGAGGTGTTTAAGCCCAGGCTGGATGAGGCTCTGGCCAGGCTGATCTAGTGTGGGGTGTTGGAACCAGATGATCCTTGTGGTCCCTTCCAACCCTGACTGATACTATAATCTCCTCTTGTCCTATCACTTCTTACTGGGGAGAAGAACCCAACCCCTACCTGGTTCCAACCTCCCTTCAGGGAGCTGCAGAGAGCAATGAGGTCTCCCCTCAGCCTCCTCTTCCCCAGACTAAACACCCCCCCAGGTCCCTCAACTGCTCCTTCCCTACCCTGTTCTCCAGACCCTTCCCTGGACACTCTCCAGCACTTCAATGTCACAGAATCAATAAGGTTGGAAGAGACCTCAAAGATCACCAAGTCCTACCTGTCACCCAAGACCTCCTGACTGCTCAACCATGGCACCAAGTGTCCCCAGAGCGAGGGCAGAGCAAAGGCTGAGATGGAAGGAACACAGCCAGCTGGGCTCTCGGCACCAAGGAAAGGCAGCAGGAGGCAGGAGAGCCTCCTGGGGCGGGCTGCAGGCAAGCCACCAGGGGATGTCACATCCCCCACATCTCAAGTCAGCTAGAGGAGGACCTCCTGACCCAGGTGAGCTCTCACACTCGAGCTCCCTCTCCTTTAAGAGCAGGTTGATGACAGGAAAACACTCTCAGCTGTCAGCACCTCACCCCCGCCACCTCCCCCGGTGCCGCCGCCGGCAGCTGCGGGTCGCTGGCACGGCAAGGTGTTCGGTGTGCACCAGTTTTAATCAAGACAAACTCCCAGCAGAGCCAGGGCCCAGGGAGCCTTTGCAACTGAGAGGAGTTCAGCTCCAGAGCAATCCAGCAAGCTGCAGGTGAGCTCCTGGAGCAGGGAAGCCGCCGCAGCCAGGGATGAGCTTTGTGCTCCCACCCGTCCCCGGCAGATGAAGGCAGCCCAGGTGCTCAGCCTGCCTCTGAAGGCACCACCACCACCGGCCCCACGGACGGGTCAGCAGCAGCACATCAAACTGCAAACCAGACCAAAGAGCCTTTTCTGGCCACTCCTGAAGAGAAGGCAGAGCTGCCTGGTGGTTTGAGCAAGCAGAACTCCTCTGTTTTGATCCTGACGGGCTGCTCGGCCAGGAGCTAACAGGCACCATTTCCCTGCCCTGGCTTGCCCTTCTGAAAGGCCAAACTAATGACAATCTTCCCCTGCAGAAGGGCTTGGACCAGCAGCTGCCAGCCACAGCTGGATTCTCCTCTGCCAGAGGCAGAGCCCTCACAAAGCTGCCCAGCACTTGGCTGCCACACAACTCACAGAAGCCTTTTCGCTCCCCTAGCTGAGCTCCCGGGGCCTTTGGCACAGCCACAGGGCTGCAAATTGAGCAGGCAAAGAGCAGCAGGACCTTCAGCTCCCTGCAGAGAGCTGCTGCACGACCTGCCAGCTCCTGGAGCAGCCTCAAGGGCACTGGGTGCTTGCTGGGGAGCTATGAATCCAACCCCAACATCAGCAAGCTTGGTGCTTCCGACTGCAGGGGAAAGCAGGCAGGGATGGGGAGGAGCATCCCCAAAAGCTCTTCCAGGGAGGCTTCTCGGTGCTCAGCTCAAAGGAGCTGCTGCCCAAGGGGAGGAGGAGGAGGAGGCAGGATGGTTTCTTACCCAGCACATAGATCTTGGAGCCTCTCAGGAAGGAGGTGGCAGCATACCTGGGTGTGGGCATGGCTGCCAGGGACACCCAGATGTCCTTCAGCATGTCGTAGTGCTGCAGGTAGTTGTGTGGCCGCAGGTCAGATCCCATCCCACCAGCTGCATAGACTCTGTAGTCTGCACAAGGCCAGGAAGCAAAGCAAAAGCCAACATATTACTGTAGGAAAGCACCAGAACCTCTCCCCCCACCCCCCACAACCCCCCACGTGCCCCTGGGCAGCCTGCACCAAGGCTCCAGCAGCCTCACACCAAGGAAACTTCTCCTCCTGTGCAGAAGGAACCTCCTGGGTTCCAGTTTGTGCCCATTGCTCCTTGTCCTGTCCCTGAGCACCACTGAGCAGAGCCTGACCCCAGCCTCTTGCCCCCCACCCTTTAGCTCTTGCTGAGCACTGCTCAGGTCCCCCCTGGGGCTGCTCTTCTCCAGGCTCTCAGTCTTTGCTCCTCACAGAGGTGCTCCAAGCCCCTCAAGCTGGACTCTCCCCAGTGTTTCCCTGTGCACAGCAGTTGTCTTCAGCAGGTGACAGATGACAGCTGCCCAGGGCTCAGCTTCTAGGAGCAAAGAGAAGCCTTTGCAGAGCACCAGCCCTCTAGTGCCGTGCTTTAGTTGATCAGATGGTGCTGGGTGACTGGTTGGACTCCATGATCTCAAAGGTCTTTTCCAACCTGGTCCATTCCATTCCATTCCATTCCATTCCATTCCATTCCATTCCATTCCATTCCATTCCATTCCATTCCATTCCATTCCATTCCATTCCATTCCATTCCATTCCAACAGAACCCTGAGGCACTGCCCAGAGAGCTTCAGTGCCTGGTGCACCACCCAGTGCCAGCCCTGCCCTGGCAGGCTGGGACCCTCCTTGCCTTTTGCTGTCACCGAGATGCCCATGGCTGCCTCCCTCAGTGAGTTCCTCTTCTTCCACTTGCCCTCATCTATGTTGTACATCTCCACTGTCTTCAGGGGCAGCTGGTTGGCTCCAACCCCTCCTATCACCATGATCCTCTTGCCCAAGTTGACCACAGCCACCCCTGCCCGGGCCGTGGGCATGGGGGGCAGCGAGGTCCATTGGTCAGCCTCGGGGAGTACACCTCGAAGCAGTCCATGGGGACTCCATTGTCATCGCAGCCCCCCAGGGCAAACACCTGGCCCCCGGCTTCCACCAAGGTGGAGTAGACCCTGCGGCTCGGGAGGGGGCCAGGGATTTCCACTGGAAGTCTTTGGTGTTAGCAAGCTCCATGGGGGCTGGAGGGCGGGGGAGCCGAGGTGCTTCAGTCCCTGGTTTAGCCTGCAAAAGAGAGCAGCGAAGTGCCAGGGGAAAGCAAGAGAGGCGCGGAGGCAAGGCAGGGGCGGGAGGCAAGGCAGGGGCGGGAGGCAAGGCAGGGGCGGGAGGCAAGGCAGGGGCGGGAGGCAAGGCAGGGGCGGGAGGATTCCTGCAGCCACCCCCTGCTCCTGCACTGAGCAGCAGCCACTGGTGTTAGCAAGCTCCGTGGGGGCTGGGGGGGGCCGAGATGCATCAGTCCCTGGGTTAGGCTGCAAAAGAGAGCGAAGAAGTGCCAGGGGAAAGCAAGAGAGAACCACCGAGGCAAGGCAGGGGCAGAGCATCCCTGTGACACCCCTGGTCCTGCAGCCACCCCCTGCTCCTGCACTGAGCAGCAGCCACTGGTGTTAGCAAGCTCCGTGGGGGCTGGGGGGGGGGCGAGATGCATCAGTCCCTGGGTTAGGCTGCGAAAGAGAGCAAAGAAGTGCCAGGGGAAAGCAAGAGAGAACCACCGAGGCGAGGCACGGACAGAGCATCCCTGTGGCCACCCTGCTCCTGCAGCCACCCCCTCCAGCGCTGAGCAGCAGCCACTGGTACCTCTCATCGTGTCTCCATCAATCCTGCAGCTCCAGATCTGCCTCAGAAGCTTGCACAGAGACTGAGCCTAAAAATAAAACAAAACAAAAGGGGGGGGGAAGGCTGGCAAGAGAGGCTGGAGTCGGTTTGCTATCCCCAGCATCCCCACCCCCACCTGACATCCACTCCGAGGAGGCTGGGAGCTGTCTGCTCACTTCCCTGCCTGTATTCCTGCCTCCTGGGAGACTTTTCCCTGCATCCTCCTTCCCTGACCTGATTATTCCTCCTGAACCCCACATCCATCCCTCCTGCAGACCCCGGGGAGGACCTGCTCCAGCAGACCTCAGCCTGGCAAAAGCCAGCACTCACCGCTCCGACCCCGACCCACGGAGCTGGATCCAAGGTGGGAGAGGCACCACCTCTCCCTGGAGCCCTCCTCTTTCATCTCCTCTCTCAGCACGGCCATTAAGGATGCAGATGAGATTAATTAGCGCAGGAGGACAGAGAGAGGGCGAGTGGAAAGGAACAAAGGCAGCGCTTTGCAGCGCAGTCTTGGGGGTGAGACACAAATCAGCACCACTCAGACGTCTGCCAAGCGCAGAGCCTCCCAGCCAGGGCCAGGCAGGTCCTCTGCTGTCATTAAGGCTGCCCAAAGCTTGAGCAAAATTGTCTGAAACGGCCTTAAAAATTGGGTCGGTTGTGTGGTTTTTTTTTTCCCCCTCCAACATCCCAGCACACAGAGCGTGCTTCAAAGCCCCCTGGAGCTGGCTGAGCCCGTCCGGGGAGCGCCGGGCAGCTCCTGGACATTCAGCCCGGCTGCGGGTCCCAGAGAGCAGGGGAAAGCCGCAGCTCCGGGGAGCGCCCCCCTCGGCGGCAGCAGCAGCAGTGCAAAGCTCTGCCTCAATCCAGCCGCCTCGGCACAGCAAGAATTCGCTGCTCCTCTCTTTCCTGCTCTCTAAAGGCCAAAACAACACAACCCCAAACCCCCAAACCCGAGGTCAGTCTGAGGCGCTGTGCCCGCACCCGGCATCACCTGAGGCCCCCCCCCCCCAGCAAACTGCTGGCCAAGCTGTCAGCCCCAGGCTGGGACAGCAGCAACTCTGAGCTGGGTTAGGAACTGGCTGGAGGCTGAGCCCAGAGGGTGGTGGTGAATGGTGCCACAGCCAGCTGGCAGCCAGGCACCAGTGGTGTGCCCCAGGGATCAGTGCTGGGCCCCAGCCTGTTCAATATCTTCATTGATGATCTGGATGAGGGGATTGAGACAGTCATCAGCAAATGTGCAGGTGACACCAAGCTGGGAGCAGATGTTGGTCAGTCAGAGGACAGAAGGGCTCTGCAGAGAGACCTTGCCAGGCTGGACAGATGGGCAGAGGCCAACAGGATGGCATTCAACAAGTCCAAGTGCCAGGGGCTGCACTTTGGCCACAGCAACCCCAGGCAGAGCTACAGGCTGGGGGCAGAGTGGCTGAGAGCTGCCAAACAGAGAGGGACCTGGGGGTGCTGATTGACAGCTGCCTGAACATGAGCCAGCAGTGTGCCCAGGGGGCCAAGAAGGCCAATGGCATCCTGGCCTGCAGCAGGAACAGTGTGGCCAGCAGGAGCAGGGAGGTCATTTTGCCCTGTGCTCAGCACTGGTGAGGCCACACCTTGAGTCCTGTGTCCAGTTCTGGGCCCCTCAGTTTAAGAAGGACATTGAGAGACTTGAAGGTGTCCAGAGAAGGGCAACAAGGCTGGGGAGGGGTCTGGAGCACAGCCCTGGGAGGAGAGGAGAGGCTGAGGGAGCTGGGGTTGCTTAGCCTGGAGAAGAGGAGGCTCAGGGGAGACCTCACTGCTCTCTACAACTACCTGAAAGGTGGTTGTAGCCAGGTGGGGGTTGGTCTCTTCTCCCAGACAAGCAGCGCCAGAACAAGGGGACACAGTCTCAAGCTGTGCCAGGGGAGGTTTAGGCTGGAGGTGAGGAGAAAGTTCTTCCCAGAGAGAGTCATTTGCCATTGGGATGTGCTGCCCAGGGAGGTGGTGGAGTCGCCGTCCCTGGAGGTGTTCAAGAGGGGACTGGATGTGGCACTTGGTGCCATGGTCTAGTCATGAGGTCTGTGGTGCCAGGTTGGACTTGATGATCTTTGAGGTCTCTTCCAACCTTGGTGACACTGTGGTACTGTGAGCCTGGCTGGGAACCGCTGCCAGCGCTGCGCTGGAGGCAGAGGGAGCTGTCGAAAGGCGCTGACCGCACACCCCCCGCGGGCTGGAGCCGCGTTCTGCTCCCGGGCACAGGGAATTAGCACTTAATTAGAGCAAACAAATCCGAAACATTCGCTTTCTGGTGTTTTTTTCTTCCCCCTCCCCCTTAAATGGCCACATTAAAATCAAAAGGAACGGTAATTGCTTTGCTAAT
This sequence comes from Picus viridis, assembly GCA_033816785.1. NCBI lineage: Eukaryota > Metazoa > Chordata > Aves > Piciformes > Picidae > Picus > Picus viridis. The sequence goes on from CM066602.1 coordinate 2,066,400, forward strand.
CAGAGCAGAGGGCAGGCCTGGTGCTGAGCCTGCTCCAGCAGCCGGCCCGCACCCTCGCAGGGCTGAGCGCCCCCTGCCAAAGAGCTCAGCAAGCAGCACAGCACTCACACACCTCCCCCAGGGGCTTTCCTGAGAGGCTCTGGGGCAGGGAGAGCCCCCACATCCCCCCTGAGAGGGGGATAAGGCTCTGGTGGGAGGGGGACACCTCTCAGTGCATGGTTCTGAGCCCCCTGTGCTCTCACACCTCTGCAAGGAGACGACATTCCTCACCCCACCAACAGCCCCAGGCTCATTTTAGGCAGCTCCTGGTCGAGAGGCATTTGGGACCTGCAGTGAGCTGTGATTTCTAGCAGAGAGATGCTGGTGAGCATTAAAGTGAGGGATGAGCTGAGCAGGGGAGGGAGAGCTTGGTGCTGCTGCTCCTCTGCCTCCCAGGATTTGGAAGCTTTTGCCCCTCTGGGTTTGAGATTCCCTCAGCTGCACATCCAACCCCCACCCTCCAGCCACCAAGATGCTCTTTTGGCACTAAATGCTCCCCCTGCATGAGCACAGAGGGCAAAGGGGGCCTCCATTTACACCTCTGCCAGCTGAAGGGAATGCAGAAAGGTCCCACGAGATGAAAAGCCACAGAGAGAGTCCCAAATCCTCTCTCTTTAACGCTCATGCTGAGGATTATCCACCCTGAGCCACACCACCGCACACACCCCCAGGCACACGTCCCTGCATGACACACACAGGGCCCTGCAGGGAGGGCTCAGGGCTAGGAGGAGAATGAGATCCCCCACGTTGAGGTGCTGCTTCCACAGCTGAAACATCTCCCTGTGCCAGTTGAGATCTGCTGTGTCCTCCTGATAGTCAGCACCGAGGCAGTTATCATAGAAGCACAGAACTGGCAGGGCTGGAAGGGAGCTCAAGGCTCAGCCAGCTCCAACCCCCCTGCCATGGCCAGGGACACCTCACACCACAGCAGGTTGCTCACAGCCACCTCCAGCCTGGCTGCAAACACCTCCCTGGGCAGTTGTTCCAGGCTCTCACCACCCTCATCTGGAGGTGCTGGAAGGTGTCCAGAGAAGGGCCATGAGGAGGAGCAGAGGGCTGGAGCTGCTCTGCTGTGAGGACAGACTGAGGGAGTTGGGGTTGTGCAGGCTGGAGAGGAGAAGGCTCCAAGGAGACCTCATTGTGGCCTTCCAGGATCTGCAGGGGGCTCCAAGAAATCTGGGGAGGGACTTTTGAGGGTGTCAGGGAGGGACAGGACTGGGGGGGATGGAGCAAAACTAGAAGTGGGGAGATTCAGATTGGATGTGAGGAAGAAGTTGTTCCCCAGGAGGGTGGTGAGAGCCTGGCACAGGCTGCCCAGGGAGGTGGTGGAAGCCTCCTGCCTGGAGGTGTTTGCAGCCAGGCTGGAGGTAGCTGTGAGCAACCTGCTGCGGTGTGAGGTGTCCCTGCCCATGGCAGGGGGTTGGGACTGGCTGAGCCTTGAGCTCCCTTCCAACCCTGACCATTCTGTGACTGTGATAGTTGCCCTGGTGCTGACCATCAGCAGGACACAGCAGACCTCAGCTGGCACAGGGAGAAGTTTCAGCTGTGGAAGCAGCACCCCAAGCTCCCCATTAACCACTGCAGTTGAAGGGAGCTGCTTTTCCTCCTAGAAGCACATCCTTGTCGTGGTGCAACCACCACCACTGCCAGATAAACATCAGCCCAGCATGAAGAAGCCTTTTCCCTGCAGGCTCCAGCCCCAACCTCTGCTCTAGACAACTGCAGCTTTAGTTTCTGGCCAGCCAGAAAGCAGCTCCCAGGGGCAGATTTTTCCAGCAAGCTCTGAGTCCTGCCTTTCTCCCCACCTCAGCACCCAGAAGGGAGCCATTAATTCCTCCTCCTCCCCCGGGGACAAGGCTCATTTCTCTGCCTCCCAAGGTAGAAGAGCTTTTCAGAGGAGCCCAGCACCCCAAAGCCCTCTTGGACCACAGCCCAGAGAGCTCAGCACCCCCTAGGTGTAGCTCTCTTCAACCCTTCACCTCTTATTTAAGGTTCTTAGTGGGACCAGAGGCTTTGGAAGAGTTTAGCACCTTTGTACCACCCCAGAAGGAGAGAAGCCTCAGGTCCCACCCCAAAACTCCCTCTTTCCTGGGGAGACTCAGAACAAGGTCGAGACCCTTAGCAAGGGCCCAGAGGGCCATGGGGGTAACCCCAAGGTTAGGTTTATTCAGGTCAACTCCAGCTTTGAGGCAGAAAAACCTTTCCAAAAGCCTCTGAAAAGTGGCCAGCCTGCTGCCTTGACTTCTCCCTTGCTCAAGCCCTGGCAGCTGAGGCTTGAAAGAGAGCAAGCATGAGAAGTTCAGCCTGGGATTTCTGACCTCTCTTCACACTGAGTCAAGTTTCCTTGCCAGAGTAACAGCTCCCCAGGGGCAGAAAAACCCCAACCCCAGCCCCCAGCAGCAACACCACCACCCCAGAAAACGATCCACCAGTTCCCTGCCTCTCTCTTTCTCCCTCTCTGGCGAAAGGGGCTGCTGAGTTCTAAGGGCAGAGGAAGCCCCTGGCAATTCTCAAGGAGTTAAAAGGCAAAGTGAAAAGCAGCAGCACTTCCCCAGCAGCTTGCTCCACTCCTCCTGCTCCTGAGCAGCTCTCCTTGCAGGCATGAGGAGCTGCTGCAAGGTGAAGGGCAGTGGCTGTGCCCAGCCTGACCTCCTCCCCAGCTTCACCCCAGCCTCAGCTTGGCAAATGCAGTCTCCTGAGGTTGCTAATAGGAGGAAGGCAGCGGGGTGGTGGAAGGAAACATTCCCCTGCCGGCAGCACAGCTGCTGTGAAGCAGGAGGATGCCAGGAGCAGGCTATGGGACAGGGAGAAAAGAGCTTTTGGGGCGGGTTTAATTTTGGTGCTCGATAGCACAGCGGAAAGAGCCCAAACCTTCCTCCTTTTAACTCCTGGGTGGGCTGAAGGATCAGCAGAACGTGGTCAGGGCTCCTCACATGGCTGGGGAGAGGAGTTATGGCTTGCTGGAGAAAGATCACCCAGCTGGGAGCCCAAGGGATGTCTCTTCCCCAGCCCAACTCCAGCAGCATCCTGCATCTCTCCTGCCTTGCCCCCCAGGGCTGCCTCTGCTCTGCTGGCTGCACCAGCAGCTTCCCTTTGGCCCAGGTCAAAGCCAGAAGGGCTTCTTGGAGCCCTGCAGCCTCCCTGGCTGCGCTTCTACAGCTGCTGCGAGTGAGCATTTAGGGCTGCAGCCCTCTGGGGGAATGTGAAGAGCTCAGAGCAGATCGCAGCTGGGGGTAGCTCAGTGCCCCCAGCCCACCGCTGCTGCCTGAGCTGAGCTGCCAGGGCCTGCCCTGGGGAAAGAGGCTGAAAAGAGGAGGTTTGAGGACTGCTGAGGAGACCCAAAAAAAAACTCCCAAAGTAAGGAGGAAAAAAAAAAAAGGGCAAAAAGGCAAAGCATTCCTGACAAGCCACATTTTAGGGGAGGGGGAACCTAAAACTCAAAGCTTGGGTTCTGGGTGCCCATTACAATCCTGGCCTGATGGGTGGGAGGCAGCCATCCTCCTCCTCCTCCTGCAAAGCATCCCCCCTCCCACAATAACCCACTGACCTCCAGGGAGAAATTCCTTCCCTCCCTCCCTCCCTTCCTCCTCCCTCCTGCCTGCAGGAGAGCTCGGGAAGCAGGGATGTACTCACAGCTCCCGGGAAGCCGAGCCGAGTCCCGCTGGAGCATGGCCGGCTGCTGCAAACGCTCTGCAACTTCACCACCCCGATCCTCAGCGCTTGCAGAGCAGCGGCAGCGGCAGCATCACCATCCTCTTCCTCTTCCTCCTCCTCCTCCTCCGCTCTCTCCTGCACCCTCCGTCCCTCCCTACACCCCGCAGCGCCGGCGAGGGGGGACGTGAGCAGCGCTGGGAGCAGCCTGGGCTGGGAGAGCTGCGTGGGAGGGGAGAGAAAAGGGAAGGGGCGGGGGGGGGGGGGGAGGTGGAATCCAAATCGGCGTAAATCCACCAGCCCTGATCTTCAGCCTCCCGGAGCTGCAGGACAATCAGGAGGCAGCCTGGATCCCCAGCTGGTCCTTGGCTTCCCAGCTGGTCTTTGGCTCCCCGGGGCCGGCAGCCGGGGGGCTGGGGGTGTGCGCAGGCTGCGCTACCAGGGCCGTGCTTCAGCCTTTTATGGCTCCCCAGGCTTGCACAGGGCGTTCTATAACCACGGCTCCCCGCCCCGGCTGCCTGGGAACGGGAGGCAGGCGGACAAAAAAAGAGGGGAGAGGGAGCTGAAGGGCAAGAGCTGGCTCAGAGAGAGGGGGCAGAGACCCCCGAAGTGCTGCTGTGGGATTCCCTGGGCTGTGGGATTCCCTGGGCTGTGGGGAGGGCTGGGGCTGGCTGCCAGACGTGGCTGGGAGCTGGTGAGTCGCAGATAGACAACTGAATGCGGCTCAGGGAGAGAGGAGCCCGGCAGCAAGGTGGGCACCCATCCCATGGGCACCCTCCACGGGGAGGACACGGGCACAGCAGGGGCAGTTTGGGCAGCAGCACCCTCAGAGCTTCTGCTCTCGGCAGCTCTGGCTTCTGGTGTCCCACAAAGAGTGTGGTGAGGTGGCAGGGGGAGGGTGAAGGGCACTTTGGGCTCCCATTTCCCCACAAGGAAGATGGAGAGGGACTTTTAAGGGTGCCAGGGAGGGACTTTTGAGGGTGTCAGGGAGGATAGGACTGGGGGGATGGAGCAGAACTAGAAGTGGGGAGATTCAGACTGGATGTGAGGAAGAAGTTGTTCCCCAGGAGGGTGGTGAGAGCCTGGCACAGGCTGCCCAGGGAGGTGGTGGAAGCCTCCTGCCTGGAGGTGTTTGCAGCCAGGCTGGAGGTGGCTGTGAGCAACCTGCTGTGGTGTGAGCTGTCCCTGCCCATGGCAGGGGGGTTGGGACTGGCTGAGCCTTGAGCTCCCTTCCAACCCTGAGAGTTCGGTGGCTCTTTGCCTCCCCTCCTCCTTGGCCAGCCCAGGCTCTCAGCCACTGGAGAGCTGGGCACAGAAAGCTCAGCTCAAAGCTGCCAGGTGCTGGCTGCTCTCTGTGGTTGATGGTGGAGACAGGCTGCAGCTGGCCCTTCCCCTTGCATCACGCAGCAGCTTCCAGTGGCAGACTGGTGACAAACTGGGGCTTACATAACCCACTGAAACCCAACAGCAGGTTGGTGTCTAAACAGTTCTGAAGCTCCTGCTTTGTGGGCTGAGGTCCAGGCAGGACCTTGGCTGAAGACTTCTGGCCCCAGGTGGAGTCTTTTTGGTGTGTTTTCATCTGGGTTTGAGGGTCTTTTTTATGCTGTTGTTTCATCTCCAGCCCTTCATCTCCTCTTGATTTTCCTCCCTGCTGTTTGCCTCTAACCTCCAGCCCTTCATCTCCTTCCCCTTTCCCCTCCTGCTGTTTGCCTGTCCGTTTCATCCGGTGTTTGGTGGCTGTGCTTGAGCTCCCCACGTTGCATCCAGCACCTGGCGAGAACAGCTCCTGGAGGCAGCCAGAGCAGAAAGCCGGATGGAGTGTGATGAAATAAGGAGCAGAGACGATGTGACACAAAACAGGGCCCTGGTAGGGCTGTCCCAGGAAGCCTTGGCCATCCTCATCCTCACACTCCTACGTATCTCACAGAATTGTCAGGGTTGGAAGGGACCTCAGGGGTCATCCAGCTCCAAGCCCCCTGCCCCTGATCAGCTTGGAAGGGAACTCAGGGATCATCCAGTTCCAAGCCCCCTGCCCATGATTAGCTTGGAAGGGAACTCAAGGATCACCCAGCTCCAAGCCCCCTGCCCATGATCAGGTTGGAAGGGAACTCAGGGATCATAATATCATAGTATCATAGCATCAGTCAGGGTTGGAAGGGACCACAAGGATCATCTAGTTCCAAGCCCCTGCCCATGCTCAGGTTGGAAGGGACCTCAGGGATCATCCAGCTCCAAGCCCCCTCAGGTTGGAAGGGACCCAGGGATCATCCAGCTCCAAGCCCCCTGCCCATGCTCAGGTTGCCCAGAGCCACATCCAGCCTGGCCTTAGAAACCTCCAGGGATGAGGCTTCCATCACCTCTTTGGGCAGCCTGTGCCAGTGTCAAATGTCTGATGCTAACCACATTAAGGCAACTCCTCCTTCATCTTCCTAAGCATTTATTTCACCCAATTCAAAGCAAACCAACAAAGGAACTCCAAAGAAAACCCAAACCAGCCAAGACAGCCCCAACAAACCACCTTGGTGACCTTCAGCACTTAGCATCACATCTTAGCCCAAGGTACACAGCCCTTCCCTTGACAGCCAGTCTGCACCACTGCAGCAGCTGCAAAAAGGGAGAGGGAGGAAGGAGGAGAGGGAGGCAGGGAGGGGAAGGAGGGAGGGGGGAAGGAGGGAGGGGGGAAGGAGGGAAGGAGGGAGGGGGGGGGGAAGGAGGGAGGGGGAAGGAAGGAGGGAGGGGGGGAGGGAAGGAGGGAGGGGGGGGGGGGAAGGAGGGAGGGGGGGGAAGGAGGGAGGGGGAAGGAGGGAGGGGGGGAAGGAGGGAGGGGGAAGGAGGGAGGGGGGGAAGGAGGGAGGGGGGAAGGGAAGGAGGGGGGAAGGGGGGAAGGAGGGGGAGGGGGGGGGAAGGGGGGAAGGAGGGGGAGGGGGGGGGGAGAAGGAGGGGGGGGGAAGGAGGGGGGGGGAAGGAGGGGGGGGAAGGAGGGGGGGGGGGAAGGAGGGGGGAAGGAGGGGGGAAGGAAGGGGGGGGGAAGGAGGGGGAAGGAGAAGGAGGGGGAAGGGGGGAAGGAAGGGGGGGGGAAGGAGGGGAAGGAGGGGGGGAAGGAGGGGGGGGGAAGGGGGGGGGGGAAGGGGGGGGAAGGGGGGGAAGGGGGGGGGGGAGGGGGGGGAAGGGGGGGGGAAGGAGGGGAGGGGGGGAAGGAGGGAGGCAGGGAGGGGAAGGAGGGAGGCAGGGAGGGGAAGGAGGGAGGCGGGGGAAGGAGGGGAGGGAGGCAGGGAGGGGAAGGAGGGAGGGAGGCAGGGAGGGGAAGGAGGGGGAGGGAGGCAGGGAGGGGAAGGAGGGGGAAGGAGGGAGGCAGGGGGGAGGGGAAGGAGGGGAGGGAGGCAGGGAGGGGAAGGAGGGGAGGGAGGCAGGGAGGGGAAGGAGGGGGAGGGAGGCAGGCAGGGGAAGGAGGGGGAGGGAGGCAGGCAGGGGAAGGAGGGGGAGCTTAAACAGGGAGCCAGGTACAGCATCTTGGCCAGGAAGCCCCAGGGGGTTCAGCCCTGACTGTGACTTGTCTGCTGGATGAGTCAGAGCCGACAGGCTGGAAAATCACTGTCTGCCTGGGAAGGATGGAGCTTACCCGGCGGTGCCACAGAGCCCCTTGCACGAAGGCAGGCAGGTGTTGGCTGCTCTCAGCAGATGCTTTCCGAGCGGTGACAATTGCCCAGCACTGTGACAGCCAACGAGTCCTTGCCCCAGGGCAGAGCTTGCAATGGGAAGGAGGGACACATCCTGCAACCCACCGGGGGCTGAGCAGCTACCCTCACCAGGCAGCTGAGAGGGAGAGCAAAGTGGACTTTCCCCTTCTCCTGGTGGCCTCTTTGCCTAGCAGAGTCTTGCTTGCTGCTAAGGAGACATCTTTGAGGAGCTTGGAAGACACTGGCCTGGGCTGCACCCCCAGCAGTGCGGGCATCAGGGGGAGGGAGGGGGATTCTGTCCTGCTCTGCCCCGCGGAGACCCCACCTGCAGAGATCAGGCCAGCTCTGGAGCCCCCAGGCACACAAACGTGGACCTGGCCTTGGAGCAGGTCCAGAGGAGGCCACAAAGATGACCAAAGCCAGGCTGAGAGAGTTGGGGTTGTGCAGCCTGGAGAGGAGAAGGCTCCAGGGAGACCTTAGAGCAGCCTCCCAGTACCCGAAGGAGGTACAGGAAAGCTGGGGAGGGACTTTTGGCACGGGCATGGAGTGACAGGATGAGAGGTGATGGCTTCAGACTGGAAGGGACAGGATGGGAGGTGATGGCTTCAGACTGGAGGAAACTGGACTGAGATTAGCCATTAGGAGGAAATTGTTCCCCTTGAGGGTGGTGAGGCACTGGAAGAGGTTGCCCAGAGAAGCTGTGGAGGCTCCAAGGCTGGAAGTGCTCAAAGGCAGGTTGGATGAGACCTTGAGCAGCCTGGGCTGGTGGGAGGCATCCCTGCCCTTGGCAGAGGGCTTGGAGCTGGCTGATCTTCCAGGTCCCTTCCTACCCAACCCATTCTGTGGCTTTGTGAAGGCAGAAGCAGGGATGCTCCAGATTTGTGCCTCAGCAGGAACAACTTTTCCAGGCTGCTTGGAAATGATAAAACAACCCCTCCCCCCCCCCCTAAATGTATTAGGCCCTGCAAACCTGGAGCACCTTCCTGCAACCCAACAGCTGTTGCCATGGGAACAGCAGGAGAGGTGCAGGGATTCCTGCAAGTGACACAAATGAGGCAAACCAGCCGTGGTTTGGGTTCCTCTCCTTCACCTCCATCACTCCGGGCTGAGGCAACTCAGCCCAAGGGGCACTCTTGACCACACTGCTTCCCCTTGGTGATTGGGAAAGGTCTGGGGAGCTGCAGGGAAGAGGCCAGGAGGAAAGAGAGCAGGGGGAAGCAACCCCCAGAAAGAGAGCAGGGGGCAGAGCAGCCCCCAAAAGAGAGCAGGGGGAGAGCAGCCCCCAAAGGAGAGCAGGGGGAGAGCAGCCCCCAAAGGAGAGCAGGGGGCAGAGCAGCCCCAAAGGAGAGCAGGGGGCAGAGCAGCACCCAGAAAGAGAGCAGGGAGCAGAGCAGCCCCAAAGGAGAGCAGGGGGAAGCAGCACCCAGAAAGAGAGCAGGGGCAGAGCAGCCCCAAAGGAGAGCAGGGGCAGAGCAGCCCCAAAGGAGAGCAGGGGGCAGAGCAGCCCCCAAAGGAGAGCAGGGGCAGAGCAGCCCCAAAGGAGAGCAGGGGCAGAGCAGCCCCAAAGGAGAGCAGGGGCAGAGCAGCCCCAAAGGAGAGCAGGGGGAGAGCAGCCCCCAAAGGAGAGCAGGGGCAGAGCAGCCCCAAAGGAGAGCAGGGGCAGAGCAGCCCCAAAGGAGAGCAGGGGCAGAGCAGCCCCAAAGGAGAGCAGGGGGAGAGCAGCCCCAAAGGAGAGCAGGGGGAGAGCAGCCCCAAAGGAGAGCAGGGGCAGAGCAGCCCCAAAGGAGAGCAGGGGGAGAGCAGCCCCAAAAGGAGAGCAGGGGGAGAGCAGCCCCCAAAGGAGAGCAGGGGGAGAGCAGCCCCCAAAGGAGAGCAGGGGGAGAGCAGCCCCCAAAGGAGAGCAGGGGGAGAGCAGCCCCCAAAGGAGAGCAGGGGGAGAGCAGCCCCAAAGGAGAGCAGGGGGAGAGCAGCCCCCCAAAGGAGAGCAGGGGGAGAGCAGCCCCCAAAGGAGAGCAGGGGGCAGGGCAGCCCCAAAGGAGAGCAGGGGGAGAGCAGCCCCCAAAGGAGAGCAGGGGGAGAGCAGCCCCAAAGGAGAGCAGGGGGCAGAGCAGCCCCCAAAGGAGAGCAGGGGGAGAGCAGCCCCAAAGGAGAGCAGGGGGAGAGCAGCCCCAAAGGAGAGCAGGGGGAGAGCCCCCAAAGGAGAGCAGGGGAGAGCAGCCCCAAAGGAGAGCAGGGGCAGAGCAGCCCCCAAAGGAGAGCAGGGGCAGAGCAGCCCCCAAAGGAGAGCAGGGGCAGAGCAGCCCCCAAAGGAGAGCAGGGGAGAGCAGCCCCCAAAGGAGAGCAGGGGCAGAGCAGCCCCCAAAGGAGAGCAGGGGGAGAGCAGCCCCAAAGGAGAGCAGGGGCAGAGCAGCCCCAAAGGAGAGCAGGGGGAGAGCAGCCCCAAAGGAGAGCAGGGGGAGAGCAGCCCCAAAGGAGAGCAGGGGCAGAGCAGCCCCAAAGGAGAGCAGGGGGAGAGCAGCCCCAAAGGAGAGCAGGGGCAGAGCAGCCCCAAAGGAGAGCAGGGGGAGAGCAGCCCCAAAGGAGAGCAGGGGGAGAGCAGCCCCAAAGGAGAGCAGGGGCAGAGCAGCCCCAAAGGAGAGCAGGGGGAGAGCAGCCCCCAAAGGAGAGCAGGGGGAGAGCAGCCCCCAAAGGAGAGCAGGGGGAGAGCAGCCCCCAAAGGAGAGCAGGGGCAGAGCAGCCCCCAAAGGAGAGCAGGGGGAGAGCAGCCCCAAGGAGAGCAGGGGGAGAGCAGCCCCAAAGGAGAGCAGGGGGAGAGCAGCCCCAAAGGAGAGCAGGGGGCAGAGCAGCCCCCAAAGGAGAGCAGGGGGAGAGCAGCCCCAAAGGAGAGCAGGGGGAGAGCAGCCCCAAAAGGAGAGCAGGGGGCAGAGCAGCCCCCAAAGGAGAGCAGGGGGAGAGAGGAGAGCAGGGGAGAGCCCCCCAAAGGAGGAGAGCAGGGGAGAAAGGAGAGCAGGGGGAGAGCAGCCCCAAAGGAGAGCAGGGGCAGAGCAGCCCCAAAGGAGAGCAGGGGGAGCAGCCCCCAAAAGAGAGCAGGGGGAGAGCAGCCCCAAAAGAGAGCAGGGGGCAGAGCAGCCCCCAAAGGAGAGCAGGGGGAGAGCAGCCCCAAAGGAGAGCAGGGGGAGAGCAGCCCCCAAAGGAGAGCAGGGGGCAGAGCAGCCCCCAAAGGAGAGCAGGGGGAGAGCAGCCCCCAAAGGAGAGCAGGGGGAGAGCAGCCCCAAAGGAGAGCAGGGGGAGAGCAGCCCCCAAAGGAGAGCAGGGGGAGAGCAGCCCCCAAAGGAGAGCACGGGGCAGAGCAGCCCCCAAAGGAGAGCAGGGGGAGAGCAGCCCCCAAAGGAGAGCAGGGGGAGAGCAGCCCCAAAGGAGAGCAGGGGGAGAGCAGCCCCAAAGGAGAGCAGGGGGCAGAGCAGCCCCCAAAGGAGAGCAGGGGGAGAGCAGCCCCCAAAGGAGAGCAGGGGGAGAGCAGCCCCCAAAGGAGAGCAGGGGGCAGAGCAGCCCCCAAAGGAGAGCAGGGGAGAGCAGCCCCAAAGGAGAGCAGGGGAGAGCAGCCCCAAAGGAGAGCAGGGGCAGAGCAGCCCCAAAGGAGAGCAGGGGGAGAGCAGCCCCAAAGGAGAGCAGGGGGAGAGCAGCCCCAAAGGAGAGCAGGGGCAGAGCAGCCCCAAAGGAGAGCAGGGGCAGAGCAGCCCCAAAGGAGAGCAGGGGGAGAGCAGCCCCCAAAGGAGAGCAGGGGCAGAGCAGCCCCAAAGGAGAGCAGGGGGAGAGCAGCCCCAAAGGAGAGCAGGGGCAGAGCAGCCCCAAAGGAGAGCAGGGGGAGAGCAGCCCCAAAGGAGAGCAGGGGGCAGAGCAGCCCCAAAGGAGAGCAGGGGGAGAGCAGCCCCCAAAGAGCAGGGAAAAGGCAACCAAAGAGCACGGGGAAAGAGCACCATAAAGCAGGGAGGGAAGCAGCCAAAGGCCATGGGAAGAGCCCCCCAAAGCCCCTTCAGGAGCCCAGCCAAAGGCTTCTCTTTCAGGAGAGCTCAGGATCCTGTAGCTGAAGACCAGAAGATGCCAGAGGCCCGAGACCTGCCCATGGAGCCCTCTGTGCCAGCAGGGGCTGGAGCACAGAGCCCCCCACCCTGTGCTTGGGCACAAGCAGTGCAGAGCAATGCAGGAGGACTGCAGACAGCATTCAGTCCTCCCCTGTCACTTCTTCCACAGCTTTGGCAACCTGACAGTTCATTAACTAGTTAATTAATTAATTCCCCTCCCCCCCCTTCCCTCCCCTCCTGCAGGGCCCTGAGCTGGTTACAGCACAGAGTCACCTTAATAGGAGCAGACAGGAGCCAAGAGCTTCAGGATCTCTCAATCAGGAGATGTTTAAGCCAGGGGAGAAGTCCACCAGCTGTGTCTGCCCAGCTGCCAAGCACAGAGAGACATCACTGCAGGACAGGCAGGCACCAGGGAAAGAGAGATGCTGGCAAAGAGGGGGGGGGGCGGAAACCCCAACAAACCACCCCCAAAACCCCCACCCCAGACCCTCCCCACATCCCAAAGCCAGCCCCAGTTAGCAGCCTGGAAGGGTTTGGAGCTAACTGCTCGGGTTAGGGCTGGATCCAGCTCTGTGTAAAGCCCAAACAAGGCCAAGACTGTGCAGAGCTGGTGAAGAAAAGGCAATGAAACTGCTCTGTGTTCCCAGGAAAAGGCTTCGTGGGAGGCACATTAGGGTTGGAAAGAGCTGGAGCCTCCATGCAGGGTCACCAGAATAAACAAGCAGGGAAATAAAGGCTGAGGTATGCTGGCAGCAGGAGCTGCTTCTCCTCTCTGCTCACTAGGAGAGGGCCTGGGGCAGCTCAGGGGCACAGCTGCCCCAAGGGGCAGCCCAAGAGGGTCACAGCTGCCCCCGGGAGCAGCCCAAGAGGGGCACAGATGCCCTTTGGGGCAGCCCAAGAGGGGCACAGATGCCTCCCCTGGGAGCAGCCCAAGAGGGGCACAGATGCCCCCTGGAGCAGCCCAAGAGGGGCACAGATGCCCCTTGGGGCAGCCCAAGAGGGGCACAGATGCCTCCCCCTGGGAGCAGCCCAAGAGGGGCACAGATACCTCCCCTGGGAGCAGCCCAAGAGGGGCACAGATGCCTCCCCCTGGGAGCAGCCCAAGAGGGGCACAGATGCCCCCCGGGAGCAGCCCAAGAGGGGCACAGATGCCTCCCCCTGGGAGCAGCCCAAGAGGGGCACAGATGCCCCCTGGAGCAGCCCAAGAGGGGCACAGCTGCCCTTTGGGGCAGCCCAAGAGGGTCACAGATGCCCTTTGGGGCAGCCCAAGAGGGTCACAGATGCCCTTTGGGGCAGCCCAAGAGGGGCACAGATGCCTCCCCCTGGGAGCAGCCCAAGAGGGGCACAGATGCCCCCTGGAGCAGCCCAAGAGGGTCACAGATGCCTCCTGGAGCAGCCCAAGAGGGGCACAGATGCCCCCGGGAGCAGCCCAAGAGGGGCACAGATGCCTCCCCCTGGGAGCAGCCCAAGAGGGGCACAGATGCCTCCCCCTGGGAGCAGCCCAAGAGGGCACAGATGCCCCCTGGGAGCAGCCCAAGAGGGGCACAGATGCCTCCCCCTGGGAGCAGCCCAAGAGGGTCACAGCTGCCCCCTGGAGCAGCCCAAGAGGGGCACAGATGCCTCCCCCCGGGGAGCAGCCCAAGAGGGGCACAGATGCCCCCTGGGAGCAGCCCAATAGGGGCACAGATGCCTCCCCCTGGGAGCAGCCCAAGAGGGGCACAGATGCCCCCCGGGAGCAGCCCAAAAGGGGCACAGATGCCCCCCGGGAGCAGCCCAAAAGGGGCACAGATGCCTCCCCCCGGGAGCAGCCCAAGAGGGGCACAGATGCCCCCGGGAGCAGCCCAAGAGGGGCACAGATGCCCCCTGGGAGCAGCCCAATAGGGGCACAGATGCCTCCCCCTGGGAGCAGCCCAAGAGGGGCACAGATGCCCCCTGGGAGCAGCCCAAGAGGGGCACAGATGCCCCCGGGAGCAGCCCAAGAGGGGCACAGATGCCTCCCCTGGGAGCAGCCCAAGAGGGGCACAGATGCCTCCCCCTGGGAGCAGCCCAAGAGGGGCACAGATGCCCCCTGGAGCAGCCCAAGAGGGCACAGATGCCCCCTGGAGCAGCCCAAGAGGGTCACAGATGCCTCCTGGAGCAGCCCAAGAGGGGCACAGATGCCTCCTGGAGCAGCCCAAGAGGGGCACAGATGCCTCCTGGAGCAGCCCAAGAGGGGCACAGATGCCCCCGGGAGCAGCCCAAGAGGGGCACAGATGCCCCCGGGAGCAGCCCAAGAGGGGCACAGATGCCCCCTGGAGCAGCCCAAGAGGGGCACAGATGCCTCCCCCTGGGAGCAGCCCAAGAGGGGCACAGATGCCCCCCGGGAGCAGCCCAAGAGGGGCACAGATGCCTCCCCACGGGAGCAGCCCAATAGGGGCACAGATGCCTCCCCTGGGAGCAGCCCAAGAGGGGCACAGATGCCTCCCCTGGGAGCAGCCCAAGAGGGGCACAGATGCCTCCCCTGGGAGCAGCCCAAGAGGGGCACAGATGCCTCCCCCTGGAGCAGCCCAAGAGGGGCACAGATGCCTCCCCCCTGGGAGCAGCCCAAGAGGGGCACAGATGCCCCCCGGGAGCAGCCCAAGAGGGGCACAGATGCCTCCCCCTGGGAGCAGCCCAAGAGGGGCACAGATGCCCCCGGGAGCAGCCCAAGAGGGGCACAGATGCCCCCTGGAGCAGCCCAAGAGGGGCACAGATGCCTCCCCCTGGGAGCAGCCCAAGAGGGGCACAGATGCCCCCGGGAGCAGCCCAAGAGGGGCACAGATGCCCCCCGGGAGCAGCCCAAGAGGGGCACAGATGCCCCCGGGAGCAGCCCAAGAGGGGCACAGATGCCTCCCCCTGGGAGCAGCCCAAGAGGGGCACAGATGCCTCCCCCTGGGAGCAGCCCAAGAGGGGCACAGATGCCCCCTGGAGCAGCCCAAGAGGGGCACAGATGCCTCCCCCTGGGAGCAGCCCAAGAGGGGCACAGATGCCCCCGGGAGCAGCCCAAGAGGGGCACAGATGCCTCCCCACGGGAGCAGCCCAATAGGGGCACAGATGCCTCCCCCTGGGAGCAGCCCAAGAGGGGCACAGATGCCCCCCGGGAGCAGCCCAAGAGGGGCACAGATGCCTCCTGGAGCAGCCCAAGAGGGGCACAGATGCCCCTTGGAGCAGCCCAAGAGGGGCACAGATGCCTCCCCCTGGGAGCAGCCCAAGAGGGGCACAGATGCCTCCCCCTGGGAGCAGCCCAAGAGGGGCACAGATGCCCCCGGGAGCAGCCCAAGAGGGGCACAGATGCCCCCGGGAGCAGCCCAAGAGGGGCACAGATGCCTCCCCCCGGGAGCAGCCCAAGAGGGGCACAGATGCCTCCCCCTGGGAGCAGCCCAAGAGGGGCACAGATGCCTCCCCTGGGAGCAGCCCAAGAGGGGCACAGATGCCTCCCCCTGGGAGCAGCCCAAGAGGGGCACAGATGCCTCCCCCTGGGAGCAGCCCAAGAGGGGCACAGATGCCTCCCCCTGGGAGCAGCCCAAGAGGGGCACAGATGTCCCCCGGGAGCAGCCCAAGAGGGGCACAGATGCCTCCCCCCCGGGAGCAGCCCAAGAGGGGCACAGATGCCCCCGGGAGCAGCCCAAGAGGGGCACAGATGCCCCCCGGGAGCAGCCCAAGAGGGGCACAGATGCCCCCCGGGAGCAGCCCAAGAGGGGCACAGATGCCCCCGGGAGCAGCCCAAGAGGGGCACAGATGCCTCCCCCCGGGAGCAGCCCAAGAGGGGCACAGATGCCTCCCCCGGGAGCAGCCCAAGAGGGGCACAGATGCCCCCCGGGAGCAGCCCAAGAGGGGCACAGATGCCTCCCCTGGGAGCAGCCCAAGAGGGGCACAGATGCCCCCCGGGAGCAGCCCAAGAGGGGCACAGATGCCCCCTGGAGCAGCCCAAGAGGGGCACAGATGCCTCCTGGAGCAGCCCAAGAGGGGCACAGATGCCCCCGGGAGCAGCCCAAGAGGGGCACAGATGCCCCCGGGAGCAGCCCAAGGGGCACAGATGCCCCCGGGAGCAGCCCATCAAGAGTCAATCTACTCCAGCGCAGGGTACAAAGAGCTTTGGGCTCTCCCCAGCCAGCTCTGAATGCCTGACTTCAACTGAAAGGAAAAGGGGACCTTGACCAGAGGTGTTTTGTTCCCTGGTCTTCAAAGGGAAGTGGAGGTTAATCATTCATGGAGCAGGGCAGGGAGAAAGAGGCAGGAGCAGGCTGGGGAAAGAATGGATCTGAAAGAGGGATGTGGGTTCAAAAACAGGGGGAAAAAGTCAGTGTAGAACTCAGACTTTTTGTCTCTGAAGGGAGTATTTGGAGAGCTTTTGGTGCATGAACTCCTCAGCTGCCCCCAGAGCTGTTCATTTAAACTCAGGACATTTGCTTTGCTTCCCTTTTGGGGGGGGGTGTGTGGGGGGTGTGGGGGGTGTGTGTGTTTAAACAGTGAAGTGGTTTGGAGGCTTCAAAAGGAACTCACAGAATGGGTTGGGCTGGAAGGGAGCTCCAGAGCTCAGGCAGCCCAACCCCACTGCACCCAGCAGGGACATCCTCCACTGGAGCAGGCTGCCCACAGCCTTGCCCAGCCTGACCTTGAATAGCTCCAGGGCTGGAGCCTCAACCCCCTCCCTGGGCAGCCTCTTCCGGTGCCCCAGCAGCCTCATGGTGCAGAACTTGTTCCTCACATCCAGTCTCCACCTGCTCTAACTCCAAACCCTTGCTCCTCGTCCTGCCCCTGCAGGCCTTTGCAAGCAGCCCCTCTGCAGCCTTCTGGTAGCCCCCTTCAGCTCTAGGGTCTCCTTGGAGCCTTCTCTTCTCCAGGCTGAACACCCCCACCCCCAGCTCCCTGAGTCTGTGCAGGGAGAGGGAGAGGGAGAGGGAGAGGGAGAGGGAGAGGGAGAGGGAGAGGGAGAGGGAGAGGGAGAGGGAGAGGGAGAGGGAGAGGGAGAGGGAGAGGGAGAGGGAGAGGGAGAGGGAGAGGGAGAGGGAGAGGGAGAGGGAGAGGGAGAGGGAGAGGGGACCTTCAAGATCATCGAGTCCAACCTATCATCCAACACCACCAACTAAACCAAGAAGAGGCCAACCCCCTCCCTTCAGGGAGCTGGAGAGAGCAATGAGGTCTCCCCTGAGCCTCCTCTTCTCCAGGCTAAGCAAGCCCAGCTCCCTCAGCCTCTCCTCACAGGGCTGTGCTCCAGACCCCTCCCCAGCCTCGCTGCACATCCAGCCTGGCTGCAAACACCTCCAGGCACGAGGCTTCCACCACCTCCCTGGGCAACCTGTGCCAGGCTCTCACCACCCTCCTGGGGAACAACTTCCTGACATCCAGTCTAAATCTCCCCTCCTCTAGCTTGGATCCATCCCCCCAGTCCTATCCCTCCCTGACACTCCCAAAAGTCCCTCCCCAGCTTTCTTGGAGCCCCCTTCAGCTACTGGAAGGCCACAATGAGGTCTCCTTGGAGCCTTCTCCTCTCCAGCCTGCACAACAACTCCTTCATGGTATCAGTCAGTATCACAGAATCAGTCAGGGTTGGGAGGGACCACAAGGATCATCTCGTTCCAACCCCCAGTCTGAATCTGCCCACCCCTAGTTTTTTCTCCATTTCCCCCCCCCCCCAGTCCTATCCCTCCCTGACACCCTCAGAAGCCCCTCCCCAGCTTGCTTGGAGCCCCCTGCAGATCCTGGAAGGCCACAATGAGGTCTCCTCAGAGCCTTCTCCTCTCCAGCCTGCACACCCCCAACTCCCTCAGTCTGTCTCCACAGGAGAGGAGCTCCAGCCCCCTGCTCCTCCTCGTGGCCCTCATCAGCACCAACCACGCCTCGTGCCTCCAGGGGCAAGGCTTTTATTGTGTCCTCCCAGGATGAGGTTTGTGGGCAGAGCATCTGTGTCAGCATCCACTCAGGAGCCGCAGGAAGATCGCAAGCAGCAGCAGGAGGAGGACCCCAACCTTCAGAGGGGTGGGGATCAGCCCTGCAGGGAGCTCCTCCCGGGCTGCTTCTGCTCTTCTGTCCATTCTTGCCAGCACCGATCTCTCTCTCCCCCCTTCAGCTGTCCTCACGTTGTGCCGAGCTGCGAGCTGACACCACTGCTGCTTCGACCTCCCCCTGCAGCATCTGTCAGGGTAAAGAAAGAGCTGTTCCCGGCGACCCAAACCCTCACTGGGGACCCTGCAGGGCCAGCAGCAGGTGCCCCCGGGGGGGGGTGGGGTGGGGGCAAGTTCATCATGAGCCAGCAATGCACTCTTGTGGCCAAGAAGGCAAGCTGTAACCCAGGGTGCACGAAGAAGGGTCGAGGGAGGCTCTTCTGCTCCTCCTGGTGAGGCCACATCTGCAGTGCAGGGTTCAGTTCTGGGAGGTGTTCAAGAGGGGATTGGATGTGGCACCTGGTGCCACGGTTTGGGCATGGGGTCTGTGGTGACAGGTTGGACTTGGTGAGCTTTGAGGTCTCCTCCAACCTTGGTGATTCTGTGTGAGTCCGTGCTGGAGAGACTCCAGTGGAGGGACACAAAGGTGCTTAGGGCATTGGAGCAGCTCTGTGAGGAGCAAAGGCTGAGGGCCTGGAGCAGAGCAGCCCCAGAGGGGAGCTGAGCAATGCTCAGCAAGAGCTGCAGGCTGGGGGGCAGGAGGCTGGGGGCTGGGCTCTTGTCAGTGGTGCCCAGGGACAGGGAAACAGCAGCTGGGCACAAACTGGAACCCAGGAGGCTTCACTTGAACTTTAAGAGAAGCTGCTTTGGTGTGAGGCTGCTGGAGGCCTGGAGCAGGCTGCCCAGAGAGGTTTTGGCGTCTCTTTCTCCAGAGAGATTCCAACCCCTCCCTGGCCACTGTGCTCCTGGGCAAGCTGCCCTGCTTTAGCAGGGGGGTTGGAGAGGATGATCCCCAGAGGTCCCTTCCAGCCTTTACCACTCTGGGATCCTGCAACATGATCCTTGAGCCACAGAAATCCACCCTGAAAGGCCTCTTGCAGCTAGGGCAGAAAAAGCACCCCAAAAACCCACCCAACCAACCCACCCACCCCCAAACCACAGCACACACAACCACACCCCCAGAGCAAAACCTCTGCCTGCAACCCTTTGAAACAAACCCAACCACCACCTTTGTGCAGCTGGCACAGAGGGATGGCTCAGTGCTGCTCAGTTCCTGCTGGACACCTGCTCTAGCTGAGGATGTCCCTGCTCAGGGCAGAGGGGTTTGGGATGATGACCCTTAAGAGGTCCCTTCCAACCTGGGTGATTCTGTGACCTCTCCTGCCTCAAGGGATAGATACAGCGTGGCATGGCATGGCATGGCATGGCATGGCATGGCAAGCAGCACTCCAGGCCCTGCTGCTGGAGCACGGATGGCAGAGCAGCACCAGCAGCACACTTCAGCGCTCAGCCTCTAGCTGAAGCTAAAGGAAAACCCTCCCACGGGTCAAGACCCCTTTTGATTGTTGTATTCCCATGCAAGAAAAGGAGGAGGAGGGAGGGGGGGGCGGGAAAAAAATCCCCACACAAGACTTTCATGAGCTTCTAACAGCAGGAGGAGACAGTTTCCCAGGGCTGCCTCTTCTGCCCGCGCAGAGCTCTGAAGAATGGGAGCCGTGCTTGTGACAAAGCTGCAAAGAGGAGCTGAGGCTTGAAAGAGGCTCTGAGGAGTCTGTGGAGACCACTCTGCCCTCAGGATCTAAGCAGTAAAGAGGCCACCCACACTTGCAACCTGCCTGAAGTTCCTCCACTGAAGGAAGTGCTCCTCTTCCCCCGGCCCCTAATTGCTGCTCTCTCACTTTAATGTCCTCTGGAAGCAGGTTCGTGGAAGTGCTGCCCTGGCAGGCAGGGCTTTGATGGAGGGAAGCTTTCCTCAGCACCAAGCAGAGCTCTGACAACTCCACACACCTTGGCCGTGCCCAGAGGCAGAGAAGGGCACTGGGGTGGTTTGGTCTGGAGAAGAGGAGGCTGAGGGGAGACCTCGTTGCTCTCCCGCAGCTCCCTGAGAGGAGGTTGGAGCCGGGTGGGGGCTGGGCTCTTCTCCTTAGTCTCAGGTGAGAGGACAAAGAGGAAACGGCCTGAAATGGCACCAGGGGAGGTTTAGGTTGGAGATAAGAAACGATTTCTTCGCTGCCAGAGTGGTCAGGGGTTGGCACAGGCTGCCCAGGGAGGTGGTGGCGGAGTCCCCATCCCTGGAGGTGCTCAAGAAATGTGTGGCCATGGCACCTGGGGCCGTGGTGGGGTTGGGCTTGTGGTTGGACTCAGTGATCCCAGAGGGCTTTCCCAACCGAAACAATCCCATGATTCCATGATCCAGCAGCTCACCACAGTCTCTTTGCTGCACTAATCCCATGGCAGTGGGCTGAGGACTCCCAGCTCAAGCTCCAAGGTTGCACTTAAGGTCCTCTCCCACTTCAGAAAGTCTTTCTCTGGCTCTAGAAATCTCTCCCCTAAAGCTTTCCTGCCTAAGCAGGAATTCCCACACAGCCCTGTGCTTCCCAAGGCCTTCACCTGCAGATAACCAAGCTGGGAAAGAGGCCAAAGGAAAGGTGGTTGATGACAAGGGTGGGGGGAAGAGAGGGTTAAATGTGCAGTACCTGGCTCCTCCTGGACATGAAGCAGGGAAGCAGCTCTGACCTTGGCCATCTCTGACAGCTGCACCTCTGTTCAGCTGAGGAAGAGCACAGCAAGAGCTTCAATGACCTTCAGGGAAAAGCTTTTCAGTTCGAGCAAGCAAAGCGACCACACCAGCTGCAGATCACTAGAGCAAGGCCATCTCCACTTCCCAGCATCCCAGCGTGCTGAGGGCTGGAAGGCACCTCTGGAGATCACCCAGCCCAACCCTCCCTGCCCCTGCAGGGCACCCACAGCGGCTTGCCCAGGAGCACAATGGCCAGGGCGGGGTTGGAGACTCCACAACCTCTCTGGGCAGCCTGTTCCAGGGCTCCAGCAGCATCACAGAACCCCAGAATCCAGCATGGTGAGGGCTGGAAGGGACCTCTGGACATCATCCAGTCCAACCCCTGCCTTGCCCCAGCAGGGCACCCACAGCAGCTTGCCCAGGAGCACAGTGGGCAGGGGGGTTGGAAGCTCTCCAGAGAAGGAGACTCCACAACCTCTCTGGGCAGCCTGCTGCAGGGCTCCAGCAGCCTCACAGCAAAGAAGTTTTTTCGCGGGTGGGGGTCCTCAGTCTCTTGAGGCCCTGCTTTTGTCAGGAGAAGGCTAATCAGAAGGTGAACGCACGTCAGTGACCACAGGAGCCTAACAGGGCCGGTACCCAGGCACAAGACCCACCGCGGAGCTCCTGGATGAGCAGCGATTCGGCGAATGGAAGCTGCCTTAAAGCATCGCCAGCTGAAGTGGATTGCTCCGCAGATAACGGGCGGCGGCGGGGGGGGGGGGAAACAAAACAGCCTCCAGACCTTCGGGAAGTGCTTCAAATCACCAGAGATTAGCTTAAAACAAAGCCTGGTTGCCTGTGGTCTCCTCTGCCACGGCTGCCTCCTGAATGTTAAGAGGTGTTCAGCCTCTCCTTCCACTCTCGTCCAGCCTTTTCTCGTCCTGCTGTGGCAAAGAGACTACTTCAAAGTGATTTACTGCCCGAGTCAGTGAGCAGCGCACAGCGAACAGCGTTTTGCCTCCGGACACATCTAATCGCAGCAGCTCAGCCTCATCTGCATGCAAGGACAAACACGGCTAGAATCAACATCCCCCGCCTGCTAACGCTCCAAAGCTTCCCTCAGCACCGCAGCTGCCCTCTGCTGGGGGCCACCGCCAGAAATCTTCTGCCCAAGTGCCCTGTGAAGGTCCTGCCACCACCCTCAGCAGCGTGCAGCAGGCTCCGTTTCGAAGGCTGGAGCCTCAGTTCTGTGCCTCAGGCGTCTCAGTGGGACCCAGACACAGGGCAAGAGGCAGTGGGCAGTGGGCAGCCAGCGGAGCACAGCAAGTTCCACCTAAGCAGCAGGAGGGGCTTCTTTGCTTTGAGGGTGGTGGAGCCCTAGAGCAGGCTGCCCGAAGAGGTGGTGGAGTCTCCACCTCTGGAGACACTCAAAACCCAACCAGATGCCAAGCTGTGGAGCCTGCTGGGGGTGCCCCTGCTCTGGCAGTGGGTCCCAGAGGTCCCTCCCAGTCACTACCACTCTGGGAGCAGATCTCTAACACTGAACATATGCCTGGGGTGGGGGGAGAAAATGAAAGATCCACTCAGAACCCTCTCTGGGCTGGGGCTGAATTGTAACTGCTGAGTGGCCTTGATCCTACAGCTACATCAAAAGGTTCTCCAGGGTGTTGTGTTCAAAAGGCAGCACCGTGCTCTCTGAGATAACCATCTTCTAGGTTACAGCTATGCTGAGGAGGAAGTGAAATGCCTGGAGGGGGAACATCTGCTTTCCCTGCCAGAATTCCTCCGCTATGAGCAGGCTGATTTGCTCAGGGGTGACTCAGGATCCTTATCCTGCACTGTGAAGTGCATCTGCAGATAAGAGGCAAGATGTCTAAGCTTCAGGGCTGTTTAGAAGGGCTTGCAAGTGATAGGCTGAGGGGCAACGGTTTGCAGACTGGAGCAAGGGAGATTTGGGTTGGACAGCAGGAGGAAGTTCTGCACCGTGATGGGGGGTGGGGGGTGAAATGACTGGAAGAGGCTGCCCAGGGATGTGGTTGAGGCCCCATCCCTGAAACCATTCAAGAGCAGACTGGATGTGGCCATGGGCAGCCTGATTCAGTTGGGGCTCTGACTGCAGGGGGTTAGACAAGATGACCTTGGAGGGTCCCTTCCAACTCAGTGCAATCCAGGAATCTAAGAGCCCAAGGGGTGAGGAATCTGTTGAGACCAAGAGCCCAGGGGTGAGGGATCTGTTGAGACCAAGAGCTCAAGGGGTGAGGGATCTGTTGAGACCAAGAGCCCAGGGGTGAGGGATCTGTTGAGACCAAGAGCCCAAGGGGTGAGGGATCTGTTGAGACCAAGAGCCCAAGGGGTGAGGGATCTGTTGAGACCAAGAGCCCAAGGGGTGAGGAATCTGTTGAGACCAAGAGCCCAGGGGGTGAGGAATCTGTTGAGACCAAGAGCTCAAGGGGTGAGGGATCTGTTGAGACCAAGAGCCCAAGGGGTGAGGAATCTGTTGAGACCGAGAGCCCAAGGGGTGAGCATTAGCAAGTGAAAGGAGGAGGTTCTGTGACTCATGGCATCATCTGGATGAGGCACTGCTCTGGGGGCTGCTCCTCGGGAGTGTTTCGTGCCCAGGGGAAGCGCAGGGAGGTGCCTATGGTTAAGCTAACAAGGCCACAGTACCCTGCTCCTGCAAACAGCCTCCAGCCCGCCCTGGGCGCTGCTGCCAGCTGAGCTCTCTCCTTCCTGTGTCTGGGCTGTGAGCGAATCATCCTCAGTCTGCATTTGTTCTACCTGTTAACATTTCAAGACAGACTCGTTGGTGCAGGCTGTGGGCAGGGAATTCAAGGCTCTGAAGCTACCACCAGGTCCCTGAATGTCACACAGCACAGAGCCCGCTCTCATCAGCGCCACTGACTTAAACAAGCAGCTCCCTGCAGCGTTTCCGTCGGGGAGAAGTCCTTCAGGGAAGGCTGCAGAGGGAATCTTGCTGCAGCTTTCCGGTGCTGCTAACAGGGCCCTAGAAGGATTGTGGGGCCAGACTTTTGAGCAGGGCCTGGACTGATGTCCCAGGATTGCCCCAGCCCAGGTGCAGGACCCTGCGCTTCACCTTGCTGACCCTCGTGGGCTCCTCCTCAGCCTGCCCAGGGCCCTCTGGATGGCACCCCTCCCATCCCCCGGTCTTAGCAGCTGCACCCCTCAGCTTTGGTGCTATCTGCAGGCATGCTGAGGGTGCCTCAGTCTCACAGCACTGCCCCCGGCACAGAGCCCGGAGGGCCACCGCTCGTCACCCATCTCCACCTGGGCACCCAGCCACTGACCACCACCCTTTGCATGCAAGTATCCGACTAACTCCTTGATGAACCAAGGCTCAGGAAGTTTGCTTCGACTGCAAGCAGCGAGGGAACTCCAAATCGAGATCACTTTCTCCGCTTAAGAGCTTGCTAAGTGGCAGAGGCACAACAAAACCAGCGTGGAACGAGGACAGATACTTCCCTTCACTATTATCTCAGCATGGCTGTGATCGGCAAAACACAACCGAAGGTTCAGGTGGGGATCAGGCACTTCCAGGTGCGGAGACTACAAAGAGAAAACAGCCAGGAGGGACTGAGGGAGCGCCGAGGACTTGCCCTCCACCATCGCAGCTCAGTAGGTTCGCTAACGGCGCCGCAAAAGAGGAGCGCTTCGGCGAGCCAGCCGCGGAAGGAGGGAGTATAAGAGCCGAAGGAAGTGGAAGGCGAGGCCACAGAGGGATGCAGTAATTAAACTGATTGGAGGTAATTGCTGCATTTGTCATCAGCTAATACAAAGCGCATCGGTTGACATCAACTTGCAATTTCCTTCGTTTAAGCTGCGGGGACATCAAATATTCATGCGGGAGGAGAGGACTTACTGCAGCACAGCCACAGGCACAGGCTGGTCTCGGCATCAGGTCTTTTGTTCTTAAGGTTACTGTTTTGTTTCTGTCTAAATGAGGAGGAGAAAAGGAGAATTAAACAGAAAAGAGAGAGAAGGGGGCTTGGAAACACAAAGGAGCCTGCAACCCCTCTGCCGAGGGGCAGAAGCTGCCCCTGCAGCCCCTCTGCCCCTGCAGCCCTTCTGCCAGGGGGCAGAAGCTGCCCCTGCAGCCCCTCTGCCCCTGCAAGCCCCTCTGCCAAGGGGCAGAAGCTGCCCCTGCAGCCCCTCTGCCCCTGCAACTTCTCTGCCCCTGCAGCCCCTCTGCCAGGGGGCAGAAGCTGCCCCTGCAACCTCTCTGCCCCTGCAGCCCCTCTGCCAAGGGGCAGAAGCTGCTCCTTTAAAAAGGGCACAGTTCAGACCACCTCTACAAACTGTTCTGCTTAGTTCTCCTCCTGTGCATCCCCCTGGAGCATCCCTTGCCTGCAGATCACAGAATCAGAGAATCAACAAGGTTGGAAAAGACCTCAAAGATCATCAAGTCCAACCTGTCACTCAAGATGTTGGTTTGCCTGCCCCTTGAGATGGTTTCCCACCAACCCAAGCAGGCCCCTACGTAAGGGTGGCTCCAGAAACCCCCAAGGGGCTGCAAACAACAGCCAGCAGCAAGAGCTGAGGGGCAGAACACCTATGAGCTAGAGAGGGGTTAAGAACCCATTCATCTGCTGGGAGGGGAGGAATGGAATGGAATGGAATGGAATGGAATGGAATGGAATGGAATGGAATGGAATGGAATGGAATGGAATGGAATGGAATGGAATGGACCAGGAATGGAATGGTTGGAAAATGACCTCTGAGATCATTAAGTCCAACCTGTCACCCAACACCATCTGATCAACTAACCCATGGCACCAAGCAGCCCATCCAGGCTCTTCCTAAACACCTCCAGGGATGGGGACTCCACCACCTCCCTGGGCAGCACATCCCAAGGGCCAATCTCTTTGCTGGGAAGAATTTCTTCCTCACCTCCATCCTGAACCTCCCCTGGCACAGCTTGAGACTGTATCCTCTTGTTCTGGTGCTGCTTGCCTGGGAGAAGAGGCCAACCCCCACCTGGCTACAACCTCCCTTCAGGGAGTTGGAGAGAGCAATGAGGTCTCCCCTGAGCCTCCTCTTCTGCAGGCTAAGCAACCCCAGCTCCCTCAGCCTCTCCTCCCAGGGCTGTGCTGCAGACCCCTCCCCAGCTTTGTTGCCCTTCTCTGGACACCTTCCAGCATCTCAGCCTCTTTCCTAACCTGAGGAGGCCAGGACTGGCCACAGGCCTCAAGGTGTGGCCTCAGCAGTGCTGATCACGGGGGCAGGATGACTTCACGCCCGAGCAGCGGTGAGTCCTTTATCCAACCCCACAGCCTCCACCAGTAAATCATCTTTTCCCTTGAAATCATCTCCCCTCCCTGTACAAAGAAGCTGTGTTTGAACCAGCCCTGCTTTTGTTATGACAGCTGCTCCACTCTCAGATTAGACCAAGGCACAGCTGGTGGCTCTAAGGGGGTTTTTATTCAGCTTCTTTTTCTTTTCCCTTCCCCCTCCCCCTTCAAAACATGTCTAAACCACTCAGGATTTGGGGGAATTACTTACTTTCCCCTCTCCCCCTTAAAACCAGCCACCAAAAATCACCCCAGCAAGCTAATTGCTCACAACAAAGCTGGAGCAGTCATGACAGGCTGGAGAAGGAATGGAGGAGGTTGGGTTCAGCTCTCTTTTGCTTCTTTTGTTTGAAGAGGACTTCAGAAGAACATGGCAAGAAAAATCGTTCTCAGCTTGTAGTGCTGAGGAGCTCCACCCTCCCTTGGTGGTGCATGGTGCCACATGGTGGTGAAGGGTGCCACAGCCAGCTGGCAGCCAGGCACTAGGTGGTGTCCCCCAGGGCTCAGTGCTGGGCCCCATGCTCTTCAGAATCTTCACTGATGATCTGGATGAGGGCATTGAGTCCATCAGCAGTAAGTTTGCAGATGACACCAAGCTGGGGGCAGGAGTTGAGCTGTTAGAGGCTAGGAGAGCTCTGCAGAGGGACCTTGCCAGGCTGGCCAGATGGGCAGAGCCCAAGGGCAGGAGATTGAACACATCCAAGTGCCAGGTGCTGCACATTGGCCACAGCAACCCCAGGCAGGGCTACAGGCTGGGGGCAGAGTGGCTGAGAGCTGCCAAACAGAGAGGCACCTGGGGGTGCTGGTGGATGGTAGGCTGAACATGAGCCTGCAGTATGCCCAGGTGGCCAGGAGGGCCAATGGCATCCTGGCCTGCAGCAGGAACAGTGTGGCCAGCAGGAGCAGGGAGGTCATTGTGCCCTGTGCTCAGCACTGGTGAGGCCACACCTTGAGGCCTGTGGCCAGTTCTGGGCTCCTCAGTTTAGGAAAATGTTGAGCTGCTGGAAGGTGTCCAGAGAAGGGCAACAAAGCTGGGGAGGGGTCTGGAGCACAGCCCTGGGAGGAGAGGCTGAGGGAGCTGGGGTTGCTTAGCCTGGAGAGGAGGAGGCTCAGGGAAGACCTCATTGCTCTCTCCAACTCCCTGAAGGGAGGTTGGAGCCAGGTGGGGGTTGGTCTCTTCTCCCAGGCAGCCAGCACCAGAACAAGAGGACACAGTCTCAAGCTGTGGCAGGGGAGGTTCAGGCTGGAGGTGAGGAAGAAATTCTTCCCAGCAAGAAAGATTGGCCACTGGGATGTGCTGCCCAGGGAGGTGGTGGAGTCCCCATCCCTGAAGGTGTTTAGGAAGAGCCTGGATGGGCTGCTTGGTGCCATGGTTGAGTTGATCAGATGGTGCTGGGTGACAGGTTGGACCTTGATGGTCTCTTCCAACCTCGTTAATTCTATTCTATCCTCCTCCCCTCCAAAACAACCCTACAAAACCTTTTGGAGACTAAAAGGCCACAGAATGGTCCACTTGAGTAAAAAGCAAAAGCCCCTTTCAAGCTCAGATCATTTCCCTCCCCCCTTCCCCAGAGTGTTTTTGACCTCTGCAACGGTCCCCACGCTTCTTATTCTTCATTCTGACTCCTGGAGCTGTTCTTCCAAAGCAATTCTGCAGGAGGATTTTTTTCCCCTTTCCTATCTTTCTTCTCTTTCCATAAGCTTCATTCAAGTTTCTTCTTTCAGTGGTGGAGGTATTGCATTTGGAGAGGGCAGCCTGGGAGAAGCACACACACACAGACGTTAAGGACACTCAGGTACCTCACTACAAAGGAGTGAGGCCAGGGCTGGAAGGGACCTCAAGGCTCAGCCAGTTCCACCCCCTGCCACGGGCAGGGACACCTCACACCACAGCAGGTTGCTCACAGCCACCTCCAGCCTGGCTGCAAACACCTCCAGGCAGGAGGCTTCCACCACCTCCCTGGGCAGCCTGTGCCAGGCTCTCACCACCCTCATGGGAAAGAACTTCCTAACATCCAGTCTAAATCTTTTCTCCTCTAGCTTGGATCCATCCCCCCACTCCTTTCCCTCCCTGACACCCTCAGAGGTCCCTCCACAGCTTTCTTGGAGCCCCCTGCAGATCCTGGAAGGCCACAAAAAGGTCTCCTGGGAGCCTTCTCCTCTCCAGCCGGAACAGCCCCAACTCTCTCAATCTGTCTCCATAGGAGAGGAGCTCCAGCCCTCTGCTCATCCTGACTGCAGGGCTCAAGGCACCAGCAAGCAGTCCCCAGGACTCAGCTCTTTGAGGACAGCAAAACCTCAAGGGACCACTTTGGGTGGCACCCCCTTGGTTGCCCTGGAAAGGACAGAGCTGGCCCAGTGCCCACCTCGTGGCCCTCAGCACCACTAACCACTCCTTGTGTCATCACCCTTGTAGGTCCCCTTCAGATACTGGCAGTCCACTTTGTGTTTAGTTGACAGCAAAAGGGAGGGGGGAGGACAGGAAGAGAGACACAGACCCCACAGATCAGAGCCCAGCTTTGCTGGGGCTGTGTGAATGCAGGAGGGGCACCTCCAGCAATGCCCCTCCAGCCCATTTCCATGTATATTACATGGACCAAATGAATCATTTCCAGCACAGGAATACTGTGCATGACTGCATGCAGCAGCTGCTCCCTCACACATGGGTCTCTAGTGACCTGGTTTTCATGCTAACATTTGCCACCCCTCTGGGGGGGGGGGGGAGGAGAAGAAAAAAGGCAAAAAATCAAACCCCCCCAGACATGAGACTGTTTGATTTAAAGAGCAAAATTGCCTAAAGCCACAGCTCATTTTCTTCCCCTTGCAGGGGCAGGAGCTCCAAGCTGCTCTGTAAAGCTCTTTGCTTCCCCTTGTTACAGGGGCAGGAGCTCCAGGCTGCTCTGTAAAGCTCTTTGCTTCCCCTTGTTACAGGGGCAGGAGCTCCAAGCTGCTCTGTAAAGCTCTTTGCTTCCCCCTGTTACAGGGGCAGGAGCTCCAAGCTGCTCTGTAAAGCTCTTTGCTTCCCCTTGTTACAGGGGTAGGAGCTCCAAGCTGCTCTGTAAAGCTCTTTGCTTCCCCTTGTTACAGGGGCAGGAGCTCCAAGCTGCTCTGTAAAGCTCTTTGCTTCCCCTTGTTACAGGGGCAGGAGCTCCAAGCTGCTCTGTAAAGCTCTTTGCTTCCCCCTGTTACAGGGGCAGGAGCTCCAAGCTGCTCTGTAAAGCTCATTTGCTTCCCCTTGTTACAGGGGCAGGAGCTCCAAGCTGCTCTGTAAAGCTCTTTGCTTCCCCTTGTTACAGGGGTAGGAGCTCCAAGCTGCTCTGTAAAGCTCTTTGCTTCCCCTTGTTACAGGGGCAGGAGCTCCAAGCTGCTCTGTAAAGCTCTTTGCTTCCCCTTGCAGGGGCAGGAGCTCCAAGCTGCTCTGTAAAGCTCTTTGCTTCCCCCTGTTACAGGGGCCGGAGCTCCAAGCTGCTCTGTAAAGCTCTTTGCTTCCCCTTGTTACAGGGGCAGGAGCTCCAAGCTGCTCTGTAAAGCTCATTTGCTTCCCCTTGTTACAGGGGCAGGAGCTCCAAGCTGCTCTGTAAAGCTCTTTGCTTCCCCTTGTTACAGGGGCAGGAGCTCCAAGCTGCTCTGTAAAGCTCTTTGCTTCCCCTTGTTACAGGGGCAGGAGCTCCAAGCTGCTCTGTAAAGCTCATTTGCTTCCCCTTGTTACAGGGGCAGGAGCTCCAAGCTGCTCTGTAAAGCTCTTTGCTTCCCCTTGCAGGGGCAGGAGCTCCAAGCTGCTCTTTAATGCCTTCCTGGAACACCCCTTTCCCTCTCTCCACAGCAGGAAAGTGAAGCAATTTGCAGCAAGAGGCAATGGAATGACCCCAGTGGCATTCACTGTGGTCTCTGTGGCTACTCCTGTGAGCCACAGACAGCTTCCTGCTCTGCCAGGACCACCAAATCCAAGCCACAGGTAGAGACAAACATCCCCAGCAAACACTCTCACAAAAGGTGGCTTAGCAGGATGAGGTTTTACACAAACAGAGCCCCTTCAGCACCAGCACTCCACTGGGGCCTCACCAAAGATTGGCTCTGTCCATCTCCCCCACCCCCATTTTAATATCTCATCATCTCCTAACCACAGGCAGGAGGAAGGCTGAGGAGCAGCCCAGGAAAGGCTGGCAGCAAGCCCTTCATCCCAGCGGTGAAGGTGCTTCAGCCCCTGGCACCAGTCTAGGAAGCTCCATTGATCATCCCTAGAGCCCACTTAGAGCAGCATTTCAGTACCTGCAGGGCACCTACAGGAAGGCCGTGGAGGGACTGTGGGGATAGGACAAGAGGCAATGGTTTGCAACTGGAGCAGGACATCAGGAGGATATCCTGGAGGTGAATCTGTGAACCTCAGGTCCAAGTGCTCGCAAGGAGCTTGCCCTGACACTGAGGCAAGCCCAGAGTGACCACCACAGCCCCCAGGGCCTGCAGACCCCAGCTGTGCCCAGCCCAGCTCACAGGTCAGGGCCTTTACCCCAAACTGCAAGATTTCAGAGGAAACCACTCACCTCCCTCAGGGTCAGCTGGAGTCCTGAGTGCTACCTGAAGCAGCGAGAGGGGGTGCTGGAAGGGTGTCCCTTCCCTCACCCTGCTGCTCAGTGTTAGCAACCACTCTGAGGTCACAATTTCCCATGACAACCAGCACTGGAGTGCATGGGAAAGGAATTCCCCTTAGGTGGGGAAAAGTCCTTCTCCTGGAAGAGTGGAAGTAAGAAATGCCATCAGCATCAGATGAGCTTAGGCAGAAAAAAAGTCACCTCTCAGCTGGTTCAGAGTCACAGATTGCATTGGGTTGGAAGGGACCTCCCCAGAGCTCACCTTGTGCAACCCCTGCAGGCAGCAGGGACACCTCCAGCTGAAGCAGGCTGCCCAGGGGCACATCGAGGCTGAGCCTGAATGTCTCCAGGCATGAGGCCTCAACCACATCCCTGGGCAGCCTGTTCCAGTGTCTCACCACCCTTGTGGTGCAGAACTTCCTCCTCATGTCCCACCTGAATCGACCCTGCACTGATCAGATCCCCTCTGGGGGCTGCTCTTCTCCAGGCTCAACAGCCCCAGGGGCTCTCAGCCTTTCATCTCCCCCTACCCAGGGATGCTCCAGGCCCCTCAGCATCTCTGCAGCCCTCCACCCTGCTGTCACCTTCTGCATGGCTTTAACAGTGCCCGTTGCAGGAAGCCCTTTGAACACATCCAGACACGAGGTTAGTTTCCCTGCCCAGCCCTTTTCCCTTAATTAAAACAGTATCATTGAAGGCACCACAGGATAATAAAGGCTCCACTTATATTTCTTTTGCAGTCTGGTGCCCCTCCCCTCCCCCCCCCCCGTTTTTTTTTCTCCCC
This sequence comes from Picus viridis, assembly GCA_033816785.1. Classification (NCBI taxonomy): domain Eukaryota; kingdom Metazoa; phylum Chordata; class Aves; order Piciformes; family Picidae; genus Picus; species Picus viridis. Next base: position 2,097,150 of record CM066602.1, read on the forward strand.
ATACAAAAGGTAAGCTTTGAAGCAACCAGAAGCTCAAAGCCTCAAAGCCTCCTTCCTGAGAGCTATTACAAAGCAATGAAGTTCAAAAGAAAGAGCCAGTCAAGACAAAAAGCCATTTAATGAAAGAGATTCAGGCTGGGGAGCTCAGGTGTACACAACTCATCATCTGCTGAACAGGTTAAAGCAGTTAATGACCTCTGAGAAGCTTAATCCAGGCTGCAGATGAGGCTCTGCCTTTGTTGTGCCTCCCAAACCTGAAATGATTTTAAACAACCAAGCCTGAGTCAAAGCTGAAGCTATTTCCACCACCACAAAGGCAAAAGGGGGGGGGGAGAAGTTACTTAGAGCTATGTGTTAGGTCTTGTTCCAAGTAGGACCTAATTTATCTACTGCTGGACCTTCTGAGCAGAAAGAAAGATTCATTAAGGTTGGAAAAGACCTCCAAGATCAAGTCCACCTGCCAGCCCAGAATCACCATGCCCATTAAACCACGTCCCAAAGGGCCAAACCGTGCCCCAAAGTAAAGCACCCGGAGCCACCTCTCTCCCAGAGCAGCCCAGGACCAGCCTCCTGGCCCAGGACCAGCTCTGCTCCAGTCACTGCTGGTTTGGTTTCATGCAGAAACAGCTTGCTGCCTGCCCTCTTTGTCTCTTCCTGAGTCTGAAGGCTTGGAGTAGCGTAGGCAGCAGCATTCGAGGTGTTAGGTTGGACTTGATGAGCTCTGAGGTCTTTTCCAACCTGGTTGATTCTATGGTTTCAATTATCCTCTCCAGGCCTGGCAGCTGGTCTGAACACCCAAAAACACTCCTAAAACATCACTGTCAGAGGTGAGAGGCTCCCAGCTGATGTCATCTCTCTGGATCCCCCCACACCTGGCACTGCACCATCCCTAGGAGCAAACGCCCCCTGGCGGGTTGGGGGCACCTCACATCCACACAGAGGAAAAACAGAATCCAGAGCAGGCTGCTGGAGCCCTGACCCCACCGGCAGCTCCCTTCACCCCCCGAGGCGGCAGCTCCCCGGGCACCAGCGTCCGGCAGCTTCCAGCGGACGCAAAACGCAAGCCCCAGACGGGTTTGCTTTGACCCCGACGTGATTCGAACACGCAGCCTTCTGATCTGGAGTCAGACGCGCTACCGTTGCGCCACGAGGTCCCGATTGCGCCAGCCCTGGCCTGCCGGTAAGAACCTGCGCGCCGTTCCGCGCATGCGCTGCCCGAGCGGCTCCCCGGCCAGCCCCGACGGACTTCGACAGGCCCCCGGAGCCCTCTGCTGCCCGGGGCCCTCCGTTGCTCGGGAGTCACAGGCCAGCAGGGCTTTCGTTTCGTCGCCGAACGGGGCCTTCCTCTCCCGGGGGTCACTACTGAATGGGACTCTCGGCCCCCAGAGCCCTCAGCTGCTAAGACCCCACTCCGCCTCCTCCTCAACCACAACCACACCCGCCCTCCGCCCCCGCAGCTCACCCGGTCCCGGTGCCCGTAGCAGCGATGCAGCCCTCATCCCTCCGCCCCCTCCCGCCCCACGGTTTTAAAACCCCGTCGTGAGCTGTACCACCGCCTACAGAGGGATTGCCCTGTGCCATTTGGCATCGCCCACCTGCGGACCCCCGGCTTCACCCCCATCCTACCGCGGTGGTTTGTCCCGGCCCCGCCGGGGTTAAAGGGCCCCGGCCCCGTTAGAATGCGTTGAGCTGGGGTGGCAGCTGTAAAAGCGGGGGGGGGGGGGGCTCTTGGTGTTCCCCTGCCTCAGACCCACCACCGCCTCCTGCTTCAATGCGTTAACAAAGTTCAAAGGGTTGTGACTGCCCCCTGTGAGGGTCACCTTGGTCTGTATCCATGGGATTTGGGAGCTCATCCCAGCAGCTGCTTAATTAAACATTAACTGGAGCTGCTGCTGCTGCTGCTGGGTTTCACTGCAGCTTCTGGATGCTTTGGAGATCCAACTGGACAGGCTGCTTGGGCCACCTTGGTTAGACGGTGCTTATGCCAAGGGAGCTTGGGCCAGGTGATAATGGAATCACAGACTGGTTTGGGTGGAAAAGGACCTTTAAAGCTCATCCAGTCCGTCCCTCCTGCAGCCACCAGGGACATCCTCAACCAGAGCAGGTTGCTCAGAGCCCCAAACGACCTCACCTGCAATGGTGTCAGGGATGGGGCAGCTCCCAGCTCTCTGTGCAGCCTGTGCCAGGGTTTCACCTCCCTCAGTGCCAACAACTTATTCCTTCCCTCTAGTCTGAATCTCCCTTTTTCGTTTCAAACCATCCCCCCTGTGCTGCTAAAAGCTCTGTCCCCATCTTACTCACAGACCCCCTTTCGATTCCAAAAGGCTGCAATGCTTAGTGCCCAATCCTTCAGGTCTTTTCCAACCTGGGATTCCATGACTCTGATTCCACTTACACTCTGTGTGTGCAAATAAGTGACCTTGCAGCGTGACTCTCTAGCTGCACGCTGGGCTTGGTGGGAAGAGAGTGGGATCAGAGCAGCCTGCGTTCCCCCTCTGCCTGTCCATGTCCCACCAAACCCACCTCCCACTGTTTTCCCACCCCAGCCCAGGACCACAAGCAGCACACACACGCACACAAATCAAACCCATCTCTCAGAGGGCTGTCATAAAGCTGGTTTATTGCTGCTTCCCTGCGTGCTGCTACAGTCGGGCCAGGAAAAGTGCTTGCTCCAAGTGCAGACAGACAGACGGTAGGAAACGAGCCCGCGGCAGCAGCACTCTCTGCCGGGCAGCAGCACTCCCCAAGGTTAACCAGCAGGAGACAGATCAATAGGCGAGGCTCAGTGCAAACTGCAGCCATGGTATGCATCTATAATTTATAGGACAATCTTGTAAACTAGACAGGTTACAGCAGAAGCCGCCGGGCTTGGTGTATTTACAGCTCCAGGATACCTGGGGTGTGCTAAAAAGGGAACAGAGGTTTGTTGGTCCCATCCCAGGGTGCTCCACGAAGGGCACGGTGCTGGCTGGGATGCTCCCGAGCCCCAGGGAGCTCCCCCGGTGTTGTTTGCACCCCTAAGGAAGGTGGGGAGCAGGCAGGGGAACGCCCCCCGTGGGCTGGACCCTGCTGTGGGAAGATCCCAGGAGGTGCTGGGTGTTCCCAGAAAACCCTGGAGGAAGATGATGCTGTGCCCCAGCTCTCTTCCCCCTGAATTACCCTGCCAGGGGTGCTCATTAGCATGTGGCCCAGTAATTGCTCAGCCAAATGTGGTTTCCCATGTGGCTTCTACAGCCTTTGGCTGCAAGTCTTGCCCCATAGCCCAGGAGCCCAAAAGGCCTTGTTGTGGGGCTGCTTCATGCTCTAAGCACCACTCTGTCCATACCCACGCTGGTCACGTTTCCAAACACTGCTGAACTCCTACTGCAGGGTCTTTTGAACCAGCCTAGGCGAGGAGGAAGCTTGTTCTATGCCATAAGCCCTGATCTCCAGAGGGCTATAAAATCCATACTCCAAAATAAGTGCTTATAAATACTGGTTTTTTCCCCCTTCTAGCATAGGAAATGCAGCAGAAAGTCCTCTGCTCTGTGCATAGAGAGCTGTGCATATGCCACATCCCTCCTCCAAGGGACAGTGCTGCTGGGGGAGAGGATGCCCACCTCGCCTGGAGATGCTCATTTACCATCCACCAGCTCACAAAGGGCTGACCTGGACCTTCTGTCTCCCCAAAGCAGAGGAAAAGTCATTTACTGGCATCATGAAAACAGGCTAAAAATAGCTGGTTTCTATGGCTACTGGGGCTGGGAGACTCCTGAGGAACATGTCTGGGTAGGTCCCTTCATGATGAAATCCAGACAGCAGGATAAAAGAAAAGGACAATCAAAAGAGGTTTAACGCTTTGATCTTCGTTAGGCAGCGTCAGGGAGATGCTGCGAGGGCAGTTCTGTTCCTTGCCCTCTTGCTTGGTCCTTGTGCACTTCTGCAGGGGTTAGTGCAGCTTCACTGGGGGGAGCTGGGCACATTTCTTGGCTCGAGCCAAATGCCAGAGCAAACACATTCAAGCAGGGCTCCGTGGAGCCGGGGCTTCCTTAGCCCACCGTAAGCCCGTCTTTGCCTGCTGGTGCTCGCTGGTTGCATAGAGATGGGGCTGGGACACAGCGAGGAGAAGCTGGGGTCCAGCCCAAGCTCATTGCTGGCTAATTAGTATTTTTGCAGACAGCGTGCCAACTGTCTCTGGAGCGGCACAGAGGTCCCCTTTAACCCCTTAGCTTTGCACTGGTGATAAATCCCGCAGCAGAGATTCATCCCCCCCCTCAGCGCTTTCAGTCCCTGAGTGCCTTCCTCAGGGGCTCACCACACGTTCCGGGGGGGGGGTGGGGGGCTGTGCAAAAATGAAGCGACATTCGAGAAATAAACTTTGTGTTTCATCGACTTTCTCTCGTTTGTCTTTCTTTTTTGTGGCTTGGGTTTTTTTTTTTTCCTGAGCCCAGAGATAAACCCAAAGGTCCTTCTCCAAGGACAACGCTCGGAGCAGCAGTCCCTGGATTTGGGAGGCTGCGCTGACGTGCAAAAAAAAAAAACTCGGAACAGAACAAAGTCAGCGTTTTCCCCCCGGAGCAACAGCGAGCTTCCCTGTGCCCACCTGGAGCTGCCTGAGGCTGCCTTTGTTTTGCCCTCCGAGAAGCACTCTGCGGAGGGGGGTGGGGGTGAAAAAAGGGTGTTTGGTGGCCGGCCGCAAAGAGCAGCTGTTGTTTTGAACTGTTGGAAGACGAGAGGCACAGGGAGGTGAGCAGGGAGGGGCTGGGAGGATCAAGCCTGGCCGTGAACCGCAGGTTTTATCAGCCTGCCCGAGATATTTCTCTGCACAGCCCCCCCGCCCGGTGCTGGCTTGCAGGAGGGCAGCAGGGTCAGCGTGGGAATGTCGAGCAGCTGGGTGAAAATCCTGCCCGTGCGAGGGGGAGAGAGGGCAGCTTTAACCAAGTGATTCCTGCAGACAAAAGGCATTTTGCTCTTGGCTACCACCTGGGCTGCAGCAATCGCCCTGCCCGTAGCCACCGCAGCATCCTCTCGAACCCAACGCGCTGCCTCCAGCTGATGCGTGCGAGGTGTCCCGATGGCAGCCGTCTGTCCTGCTGCAGAGCATCAGCCTCGGGGGCACCGGTGTGGTTCTCTGGTCCTGTTTCACATCGCCAGCAAAGCCTTGAAGAACGTCTTGCAAGATGAGAGCTCAAGCTGCAGTGGGTTTTTTCCCCTTGTCTCCTCCTCCTCCTCTGTGCGCTGCTACCCCTCCGGCTGACTGCACAAACAGCTCTCCATCTCCGACGGGCTCCTTGCGCGATCCCCTGGCTCCATCACCAGCCCCTCCAGGGGACCACCTCCCATCACCAGCCCCTCCAGGGGACCACCTCCCATCACCAGCCCCTCCACGGGACCACCTCCTGTCACCAGCCCCTCCACAGATGTGTCCCTCACCCCTGCACGCATGTTTTGGTCCCCAAGCCAGCTATTGTCATGCAAACAAACATCTGGAGGCTCTGGACTAAGCCAATATTTACAAAGGAGGCTGCTCTGCCGATCCTGGAAATGAGCCTGAGGTGATGCTTTGGGTGTTTCGATCGCTAAAACCTGATTTTTTTCCACCCCCAAGGCTCCAGCATCAGCTCCAGACCCTGAACCCTTGGTGCAGGCAGCTGCTCACTTCAGATGATGTTTTTTGCCCATCCTGCCTGGTGCAGAGGTGTCAACGGCCACTGCCAGCTTTGCTCCAGCCCTTTGGCACTGCAGGAAAAGCTCGGGGTACATAGGAAGGGGCTGGACCAAGGGCCATCCCGCCCCAAAACCCCAGCAGGGACCTGGGCAGCTTGCAGTAAGAGAGACCTCCCTCCTCCGTGCATCCCACGGAAGGGAGGTTGGATGCTTTCCTCGTTGTACTAGGATTACAGACAGATTATTGCTGGTGGGAACAAATGCATCTTTGGGGAGCACAGCTCTCCTCTGCCTGAGGAGGGTTGGAGGTGGAGGCTCTCTCCATGCACCCTGGGAACCCAGAGTACAGATAAGGCTAGTGTTGTGACAGGGGAGCTGCAGGGAGCCCTGCATCAGAGGGACCAAGTTCCAGCTCACACAGTTCACTGCACCCTCTGGAGCCAAGGATGCCCACAGGCAACCAGGGCATGGGCGATTCTTCAGCCTCAGCTTCAGACCCACTTGCCCAAGTGGAGGTCCCTGCACCTCCCTTCGATGGAAAACTCATCAGAAAACCACCTGGAAAACCACTGGATGGACAATTCCAGCTCACTGCCACCACCATTAGTAAGATTTATCTGCTCCAGCCTCAGCCCAGTGCAGTTGTTTCTGCTGTGAAAGAGCAAAAGCAGGGTGGAAGAGTCAAAGGCAGAGTGCCTGAACTTGGGAGGGAAGAGGAAATCCCTCCCCCCAAAAAAATTAAGCAAACTCCTAGTTTGTAAAACTGCCAGGGCTTGTGCAAACGTGGGAGAGAGGCATGGAGCAAATGTTTGTGCTGTGACAAGAGCTGTCAACTTCTACTTCTCAGGCTTTGCTGTCTCAGAAGCATTAAAATGCTCTGCTAAAATCCTATTAAAATGCTGCCACTGGGAAGGAATGCTGCCACTGGGAAGGAGAGAGGAGGGAAAGGAAAGAGAGGGGGAAAGGAGAAAGAGAGGGGGAAAGGAGAAGAGAGGGGGGGAAAGGAGAAGAGAGAGGGGGAAAGGAGAAGAAAGGAGAGGGGGAAAGGAGAAGAGAGAGAAGGAGAAGAGAGGAAAGGAGAAGAGAGAGGGAAAGGAGAAGAGGAGGGGAAAGGAGAAGAGAGAGAAAGGAGAAGAGGAGGGAAAAAGGAGAAGAGAGAGGGGAAAGGAGAAGAGAGAGGGGGAAAGGAGAAGAGAGAGGGAAAGGAGAAGAAGAGGGGGAAAGGAGAAGAGGAAAAGGAGAAGAGAGAGGGGGAAAGGAGAAGAGAGAGGGGGAAAGGAGAAGAGAGAGAAAGGGAAAGGAGAAGAGAGAGGGGGAAAGGAGAAGAGAGAGAAAGGAGAAGAGAGAGGGGGAAAGGAGAAGAGGGGGAAAGGAGAAGAGAGAGGGGGAAAGGAGAAAAGAGAGAGGGGGAAAGGAGAAGAGAGAGGGGGAAAGGAGAAGAGAGAGGGGGAAAGGAGAAGAGAGAGGGGGAAAGGAGAAGAGAGAGGGGGAAAGGAGAGAAGAGAAAGAGAAGGGGAAAGGAGAAGAGAGAGGGGAAAGGAGAAGAGAGAGGGGGAAAGGAGAAGAGAGGGGAAAGGAGAAGAGAGAGGGGGAAAGGAGAAGAGAGAGGGGGAAAGGAGAAGAGAGAGGGGAAAGAGAAGAGAGGGAAAGGAGAAGAGAGAGGGGGAAAGGAGAAAGAGAGAGAGGGGGAAAGGAGAAGAGAGAAAAGGAGAAGAGAAAGGAGAAGAGAGGGGGAAAGGAGAAGAGAGAGGGGGAAAGAGAGAGGAGAGAGAGGGGGGGAAAGGAGAAGAAAGGAGAGAGGGGAAAGGAGAAGAGAGAGGGGGGAGAAGAGAGGGGGAAAGGAGAAGAGAGAGGGGGAAAGGAGAAGAGAGAGGGGGAAAGGAGAAGAGAGAGGGAAAGGAGAAGAGAGAGGGGGAAAGGAAGGAGAGAGGGGAAAGGAAAGGAGGGGAAAGGAGAAGAGAGGGGGGAAAGGAGAAGAGAGAGGGGGAAAGGAGAAAGGAGAGGAGAAGAGGAGAGGGAAAAGGAGAAGAGAGAGGGAAAGGAGAAGAGAGGGGGAAAGGAGAAGAGAGAGGGGGAAAGGAGAAGAGAGAGGGGGAAAGGGAGAAGAGAGAGGGGGAAAGGAGAAGAGAGAGGGGGAAGGGAGAAGAGAGAGGGGAGAAAGAGAGGAAGAGAGAAGAGAGGGAAAGGAGAAGAGAGAGAGGGGAAAGGAGAAGAGAGAGGGGGAAAGGAGAAGAGAGAGAGGGGAAAGGAGAAGAGAGAGGGGGAAAGGAGAAGAGAGAGGGGGAAAGGAGAAGGAGAAAGGAGAAGAGAGAGGGGAAAAAGGAGAAGAGAGAAAGGGGAAAGGAGAAGAGAGAGGGGGGAAAGGAGAAGAGAGAGGGGGAAAGGAGAAGAGGAGGGAGGGAAGGTAATAACCCAATTTGCTTTTGCCCGGTGCTGGAAGCTGGCTGGGAGGCTCAGAGGGCTCAGCTCCTGCCTAGTTTGCTAGCAGGGAAGCGTCAGGCTGGAGTCTGGTGGGGAACGATGTGCAGATGAAAGCCACCTTCCCTCGGCCCCGCGTCTCCAGGTCAAGTCATTGTCACTGGGAGATCGAAAAGCACCGCGGGCCGCTTAGGAGCACAATAGAGGTCAAAGCCAGGAGCAAAGCGTTTTGCTCGGAGCCTCGGTGGAAAAGGGAGAGCCGCATCCCTCCGGGGAGCCGGGAAAGGCTCCTTCCAAAAGGACTGCGGCGGGAGTGGTGCGACCGTCCCGCTGCGCTCCCGGGGCATGCAGGGGCAGGGGGGAATGGGCGAGGGTGGGAGACAGGCAGCTGGGAGCCCCTCGCTGGAGGGGGGGGGGGAGAGTCCAGAGGTGGGGAAAACCCAAGCAGGCACAGAGGTGCTGCATGCACGGCGTGTGGTCAGCACGTGTAGTGTGTGTGCAGTGTGTGTGTAGCATACATAGCGTGTGTGCAGTGTGTGCAGTGTGTGTGCAGTGTGTGTGTAGCATACATAGCGTGTGTGCAGTGTGTGCAGTGTGTGTGCAGTGTGTGTGCAGTGTGTGTGCAGCATATACAGCATGTGCATAGTGTGCATCGTGTGTGTGCAACGTGTGCACTGCATGTTCCTAGCATGCGAATAGCATGTGCACTGCGTGCACACCATGTGCATAGCATGTTCCTAGCATGTGCACGGTGTGTGCAGCATGTTCCTAGCACATGCATTGCATGTGCATTGCATGTGCACTGTGTGCAGCGTGTTCCTAGCATGTGCATAGCATGTGCACTGTGTGCAGCTTGGTCCTAGCATGTGCATGGTGTATACAGCATGTTCCTAGCATGTGCATTGCATGTGCATAGCATGTGCATTGCAGGTGCACGGTGCATGCAGCATTTGCAGTGTGTGCATAGCATGTGCATTGCATGTGCATAGCATGTGAACATCGTGTGCATAGCATGGTGTGCAGTGTGTGCAGTGTGTGCATGGCATGAGCATAGTGTGTGCCCAGCATGCCCCATGCTGTGGGCACTGCACATGCATCACCTGCAACCCCTGCACCGCAGGCTGAGCGCAGTGTGCTTCCAGCACTGCTCCCAGCTCATCCCACCCAGAACTGGGAGACTCCCCCCACGGCCGGGAGCCCCCAGGCACCATCTCATCGCGCTACAGCCTCCTGCCCTGAGCTGCTCTCCCTGCAGCACCAGCACCAAGCCTCCACCTCCACAGCAGACCTGCTGGTGGCCCTCGGCTGCACACCTTTACCTGCCAAGCCCTGGTGGGTCTGCGAGCCAAGAGGTTCAGCAGCCAGGGTCGCACAGCCGTGAGCTGGGCCAGGGCACCTCCGCCCCACGCTCAGCGTTTAGCTGCTCTAAAGCCCGACTGAGCAAAGCTGCCCCACGATGTCCCCCCCCCGAAGCCCTGCTTCTGGTGGTCTCTCTGGCTGCCCCAGCAGCCCCAGCTCTCCTCACTGCACCTCACAAGGATGATTCCTGCTTGGATCAGCAGCAGGAAGCCAGCTTGCGTCCCCCCACCAACGGGGCAGCAGCAGCCAAGCCAAGACCAGAGTGCCCCAGCACGAACCTCGGCCACCTTCAGTGCCTGGCTGAAGCGGTTCCTCCTGTGCTGCTTAACTAAAAGGTTGCTGCGGCAGCCCCAGAGGTCCCAGAGGAGATATTAACCACCAGCATTACCCCTGCAAGCCAGGCTGAACTCTGCTGAGCCTGGTGGCGACAAATGACAGGGAAGCCAGGCTGCTTTCGTGGCAGGGCACCTCCTGTGCCACCACCTGCCCTGCCCTGTGCCAAATCCTAGAGCTCAGGTGGGAACACAGCCCAGGGACTGCACCAACAGATCCCACAGCTCACATCCCTGGGGCTTCCCAGAGAAGAAAAAGCAAAGTGCCCCAAGGCTGGGGCCAGGGTGCAGCCTGTGCCACCCCCAACCCCATGCCCCGGCTACCACCTCTGAGCTGCTTCCCAGCTGCTTCCCACCGCAGCCCTGGACAACGAGCCCCCAGCAGAGAGGATGTAACGCTCCTCAGCTGCACCTTGTGTTCTTTGTGCTCTTGTCCTGGCCCAGGGCTTGGGGTTGGGGGTTTTTCTTTGTGCTAAATCCTTTGGATAAGAAAATAAACCACTGACAGCGTTGGCTCTGGATGTTGGCCGAGCCAACAAACCTGCTCCGGAGGGGAGCTGTCAGCGGCACGTACAGCTCTGTTTGCAGAGACAGGACCTCGTCTGGGAACGCTGGGCAAGCCCTGGAAAGGTTGAGCCAGCTGCTCACAGGAGGGGGTGGGGGTGGGTGTTTGCTCTCTGAGTGTGCTCATCCCCTGCAGGGGGGTTTCAGTCCCCTCAGGTCAATCCCCTCCACGCCACGGCTGCCCCCGCCCCGAGCATTTTCCCTTTCCTAGGGGCTGCCCCCCCTGCTCTCTCCATGCACACAGGAGGCCACTGGGGCCACTGGCAGCTGCTGGGGCTTGAAGTGAGATCTGCAAGCTGGGTGCTCTCAGGGGTGGGGATCCAGACACTGGCATCCAAATCAGGGTCCCCAGCCCCCAGGGGACCCTATCTCACCCACTCCCCACCCCCGGCGCGCACAGCCTGGGGCTGTTTGGAGGGTGTCTAAGTAAGGATGTCTGTCTGAGACACCTCCAGGAAGGCACAGCATGCAGGGAGCTCCCATATGGCTTCAACAGTGGGTGGGAAGGACACACAGACAGGGTGGGGGCAGAGTGGGACCGTGGGGACAGCCACGTGGCACAAGGTGACCGCTCAGCCACCGCGGGAGGAGAGGGTGGCAGGAGCAGGACTAACCCTGGGGCTGAGCAGCTCCTGCCCAGCAGCCCCAGGCATTGCCTCTGGCTCCAGGCTCGGGAGGTCTCCACAGGGAGAAGGGAAGTGCAGGATGGAAGCATTTCAGGAGGAGTGTGCCCCCGGAGGGAGTCACAGGGGCCCTGAGCTCAGGGACTTTGGTCCATTCGCCGGGGTGTGCCAGTGTCCCACCCAGCCCCATGGCTCAGGTGTGCAGAGAGTCACAGCCCAGGACGTCCCTTGTGCCCGCGGCATGGGAGCTCCCAGTCGGCACTGGTCCCGGAGGGAGCAGCGTCCAGGCAGGCTTGGCGTGTCTGGTGCCTCTGAAACCTCCTGGAGTGCTGCCCGGGCGGCAGCAGGCAGGGCGGAGGCACGGAGAGAGGCTTCCTGCAGTCAGACACTCGCTGGAGACAGACCTTTGAAAGAAACAACCCCCAGACCACCTCGGCGTTCACCTTCAGCCTGCAGCAGCACAACTCACCAGCCAGGGGCCAGCCTCTCCACCACTGCGACTCCAGGAAGGGCAAGGACCAGCCCTGGCTTCTGAAACCCCCTCCAGGTCTGGCTGTTGAGGCTCGGTGGAGCAAGGGCAGAGCAGCTTGCTCGGGAGGGGAACCTCTACCCTGCTGGGGCACAGGGTCCTGCTGTCGCTGGCTGCTCAGGTGCCAAGGGCTGAGCACTTGGCTGGGCTGGGGGCTGGGCAGGATTCTTGCAGCACCTGGATAACATCCACAGCATCTGCTTCTGCCTCTTGGCAAGGTCGTTCCTGTGCTTCAGCTCTCTCCTGGCCACACAAGGATCTGGGAGAGAGCAAATGAGAGGAGCTGCAGAATCTGTGTGTTAGAGCAGATTAACCAGCTCCCCCCATCCCCCTCCCCCAGCCCACTGCTGCTGTTGATGAGCAAAACCATTGCTGAGCCCTTCCCCTGCCAAGCACCATCCCAGCCACGACAGCCTGGCCCAGCAGCCCCCACCCAGCCCCCTGGGACACCCCAAGGCACTGCAGGCAGAGGGTGATGCTTTGAGGGGGCAGGGGAGGAGCTGGTTGCTGGAGAGACAAGAAGAAAGAGGCAGCAAATCCTCTGGTGGTTGAATGCTCATCCCTGGAGGGGCTTCAAAGCCACAGAGATGTGGTGCTGAGGGCCATGGGTCAGCAGAGTTAGAGGATGGTTGGGCTGGATGAGCTTAAAGGGCTTCTCCAAGCAAAACTACCCTCTGAGCCTATGAGACCACAGGGAGGGTTGGGCTGGGTGATCTCCAGAGGTCTCCTCCAACCCCTGTGACCCTGTGAAACGTCCCCCCAGCAGTCCCAGCATACCAATGGGAAGGGATCAGGGTCCTGAGGCACCTCTCAGCTGGGCACACACACAAGTCTCCCCTCACACTGCTGTCTCCTGCTCTGTGCTGGGCTCTTCTTTCTTCCTCTTCATCTTGCAGAAGCCATGGAGCCCACAGAAGCAAGCAAAGGTGAACTGGGGCATCACCTGGAGCAGGAGAGGCTTGGCAGCACCCCCAGACGACCTGGATGGGGACAGGGGAGAGAAGTCAGGGCAGCTTCTGCAGCTGCACAGGGCTGCAGGGTGAAGGAGTGACCCCCAAAATCATCCTGCTCCAAACCCAGGAGGCTTCCCTTGGACCTGAGGAGAAACTTCTCTGGTGTGAGGCTGCTGGAGGCCTGGAGCAGGCTGCCCAGGGGGGTTGTGGAGTCTCCTTCTCTGGAGAGCTTCCAAACTTCCCCCTGGCCATTGTGCTCCTGGGCAAGCTGCTGTGGGTGCCTCTGCTTTCAGCAGGGAGGTTGGACTGGGTGATGTCCAACCCCCACTCTTTGGCTTCTTCCCCTCATCCAAAGCCCCCAGCCACAGACCAGGAGATTAAATCCCTTCCCCCCCCACCCCCAGCTCCCCTCCTCCCAAAGCAGCAAACAATTGGGCCAGACGTGGGGACGGCTTGCAGCTCCTACATGCATAGTGGAGGGCTGGGAGGTGAGGTGCCCTGGGAGCCCCTCCCCAGCGCAGGGGCCAGCACCACCCCCAGCCAGGGCACAAAGAGGCACAGCTGTGTCCCTTCAGCAAGGGATGAAAGCAGAGCCCAGGGCACGGCCCAACAGCTGCACAATGTCATTATGCAAATGGCTGCTGGGGAGGGGTAAAGGAAGGAACAAACACCAGCAGGAAAAAAACCCAAACCACCCCAAAACCCATCCAAACCAACAGCTCTCTGCAACAAACCCTCTTCATTTGCTCCCTGCTTGCCCTTCAGAACCAGAGGGCTGTTGAAGTTGGAAGAGACCTTAGAGAGCATCAAGGTCCTGCCACCCACCCAGAGCTCCCAATCTCACCCCTTGCTTGCTGTCAATATTTGGTGGTGGTGGGGAGGACAGTTTGCAGATGCCCAGCTCTGATGTTTTTTGCCCCAGAAGGAGGTGCTGATGATGCTCAAAGGGAGCTGTGTTCAACCCAGGCAGTGCCACGCTGCCCAGCAAGGCTCCTCCTCGGCACCAGGACTGTGCCCTCTGCCAACCAAGCAGGGCAGGGGGACCACAGCACAGCCACTGCCTGCAGAGCCTCCACTCAGAGGGTTTTTTCCCCTCTCTGTCCAGGCGCCAGCATGGACAGGGAGCATCTCAGGGCCTCTGGTGACCCATCTGTGAGATGGGCACAATCCCAGCATCCCAGCATGGGGAGGGTTGGAAGGGACCTCTGGAGATCATAGTATCACAGTATCATAGTATCACAGCATCACAGTATCAGTCAGGGTTGGAAGGGACCACAAGGATCAGCTAGTTCCAACCCCCTGCCATGGGCAGGGACACCCCACACTAGATCAGGCTGGCCAGAGCCTCATCCAGCCTGGTCTGCATCATCCAGCCCAAGGGCACCCAGGGCAGCTTGCCCAGCAGCACAATGGCCAGGGGGGGGGTTGGAAGCTCTCCACACAAGGAGACTCCACAACCTCCCTCTGGGCAGCCTGCTGCAGGCTTCCAGCAGCCTCACACCAAAGAAGTTTCTCCTCCTGTGCAGATGAAACCTCCTGGGCTCCAGTCTCATCCTGGCTCTGGGCACCACTGATGCCCAAGCTGGCAGAGAACCAAGCAGAAACCTCAGTGCAGAAGCTGCTGTCAGCTCCCAAGGCTCACAGCCCCCACCAGCAGCAAGCTAAAAGTGACCACCCCCCTACACCCCCCCAAGAGCCAGGCACTGCTGAGAGCCCCCAGCCCTACCCCCAGCCTTGACCCAGACCTTGGCACAGCTGGGAGGAAATTACCCACGGGGGAGGTGGAAAGCCCAAGCAGGTGGCTCCTGCGTGTCCTCCCCCACCTCCAGACACTCCTCCCCAGCAGTGGTGGTGCAGAGGGGGCGATGCCACCTCCCTGCCCTCCCACATTCCCCCTCTCCAAGGGGCCCAGCTGCAGCACAAAGCGAAGGGCAGCAGCAAGAAGCATCCCATTTAATTCGCTCCTGCTGCTGCCCCCCTTCCCCTCCCCTCCCCTCCCCTCCCCAGCCATCTGGGTACCTGTCTAGGAGCTCCCAAATTAAATAAGGCTACCTCTGGAGCTGGGAGGGAAGGACAAGAGCTCCTTAATGAGCCTCCCTGCTCTCAAAGGCTTCCCAGCAGAGCCCCAGCTCTCTGCTGGCTCTCTTTGCGCTGCTGCTTTTTGTTAGCAGCCTGAGAACTGAGATTTTGGAGGGAAGGGCTGGGGGGGGGGGGGGGGAAGGGGGAGGGAGAGGGGAGAGGCTGTTCAACCCCCTCCCAGCTTTGCAGAACTTCAACAGAAAAGGGATGATGAGGAAGGAGAAGAAACCTCTGGGAGCTGGTACCAGGGTTTGGCAGGCTGGGGTTGGTCTGGCAGTGCCAAACCCAGGCTCCACCTGCCTCTGGCTCCTACCCTCCATCCCAGTGCTGGTCCCCACTGTCCCCAGTGCTGTTCCCCCTCTGTCCCCAGTGCTGCTCCCCCACTGTCCCCAATGCTGTGTCCCCAATGCTGTTCCCCCTCTGTCCCCAGTGCTGTTCCCCCACAGTCCCCAGTGCTGATCCCCTCTGTCCCCATAGCTGTTCCCCACTGTCCCCAATGCTGTTCCCTTCTGTCCCCAATGCTGTTCCCCCTCTGTCCCCAGAGCTGTTCCCCTCTCTCCCCAATGCTGTTCCCCCACTGTCCCCAATGCTGTTCCCCTTCTGTCCCCAGTGCTGCTCCCCCACTGTCCCTAATGCTGTTCCCCACTGTCCCTAATGCTGTTCCCCTCTGTCCCCAATGCTGTTCCCCTCTCTCCCCAGAGCTGTTCCACTCTCTCCCCAGAGCTGCTCCCCACAGTCCCCAGTGCTGCTCCCCACTGTCTCCAGTGCTGTTCCCCTCTCCCCAGAGTTGTTCCCCCGCTGTCCCCAGGGCTGTTCCTTGCTGTCCCCAGGGCTGTTCCTTGCTGTCCCCTAGGGCTGTTCCTTGCTGTCCCCAGTGCTGTTCCCACTGTTCCCAATACTGTTCCCCACTGTCTCCAGTGCAGTTCCCACTGTTCCCAATACTGTTCCCCACTGTCCCCAGGGCTGTTCCTTGCTGTCCCCAGTGCTGTTCCTTGCTGTCCCCAGTGCTGGGCTCCTCTGTTTAACACTCCCCATATCAACCAGGCCCAAACCCTCCCCCAGACCTCCCAGGCAGGCTCAGCTGCGCAGCCCTCCATCCCCACGGGTGCCCAGCCCCGCTGCCCCGTGCCACCTCACGTCCTCCCTGTGTGCATCCCGCCCGTCCCTCCCCCCACTCTCCCCCCTGCTTCCTTGCAGACACAAAAGCCACCCCTGGAGCCGGGGACCCAGCAGCCATCAGGGAGCTATTGACATGTTTAGAGGAGCTTGTACCAGGGAGGCTTTTCAGGCTGACCCTCTGCCTCCCATTCAGGCGGCAGACAATGATGAATGAGCCCCGGGGAGCAGCGGCGGCCCGGCTGAGGCTGCCGCTCCTGTTCTTCTTGAGGAGGTGGGGAAAGGACCCTGGAGGAGCAAGGAATAATTAAGGAAATAAATGAAGTGGCTCGGGCAGCGCTGACAGGAGCCCTGCCGGACTGGCAAGGGCTGGGCATGCTTCGCAGCCCTGTGCTGCCCCTCTCCATTCACTGGAGGAGGAGGAGATCCTTTGGGTGAAACTGTGCTGCAGCAGGACAAGGGGGGGGGGGAGAGGGAAGTGTGAGGAGCATTAAAAATGTAAAGCTTGGAGAATTCTCTTTAGTCAACTGCATAACCCCAGGCCGTGTTTGTCACTGTCACCGTGATGAATTGGGAGCTGTCTGGAAGCAGCATGCTCACTTTAATAATGTCACTTTCCCCGAGCCCTAAAAAATGTCTCCCTGAAGCAGCTGGACAGAGTTTCCTCCCTCAGCCCAGCAGTTTCCCCTGGGCTCCCCGGGCAGCCCCCAGCAGCTTGAGGAGGGAGGGGGTCCTGGGCAGGGAGAGGCAGGGGTGCAGGCAGGGGGCAGGCAAGGGGGCAAGGGGGCAGGCAGAGAGATTTGGGGGTGCAGACAGGGGGCAGGCAAGGGGGCAAGAGGTGTAGGGAGGGAGAGTCAGGGGTGCAGGCAGGATGCAGGCAAGGTGAGCAAGAGGTGCAGGAAGGGAGAGTCAGGGGGCAGGCAGGATGCAGGCAAGGTGAGCAAGAGGTGCAGGAAGGGAGAGTCAGGGGTGCAGGCAGGGTGCAGGCAAGGTGAGCAAGAGGTGCAGGAAGGGAGAGTCAGGGGGCAGGCAGGATGCAGGCAAGGTGAGCAAGAGGTGCAGGAAGGGAGAGTCAGGGGTGCAGGCAGGGTGCAGGCAAGGTGAGCAAGAGGTGCAGGAAGGGAGAGTCAGGGGTGCAGCTCCCACCTCCCCAGGGCTCACAGCTGGGGCAGCCTTGTCCCCGTGGGCATCCCACAACCCCTCTTCCCCACACTCCTCCTCCTGGCCATCCACCCAATTCAGCTGTTTTCCAGCCAAGCTTTCAGACCCATCCTTTGGAGCTGCCTTTTGTATTAGTTCTTTTTTTCGGGGTGGGGGTGGGGTGTTTTTTGTTGTTTGTTTGTTTGTTTGTTTGTTTCCAACCCAACCCTCGGCCAACCTCACTCTCTCCTCCCCCTCCCCGCCCCAGACCTAAGCTTCAAACCGACTTCAAAGCAATTTGCTCTAACGAGCAGCAGCTGCATTAAACCCCTCACCGGCACCCAGGGGCTCAGCGCTCACAGGAGCTCAGAGGGGGCTAAAACTAACCTGAAAAGGGGGGAAAAAGGGAGAGGGAAAGAGAGGGAGAGAGGGAGAGAGGGAGAGAGGGAGAGAGGGGAGAGAGGGAGAGAGGGAGAGAGGGAGAGAGGGAGAGAGGGAGAGAGGGAGAGAGGGAGAGAGGGAGAGAAGCAGCATCCCCTTTAAGGAGAGATAATGAAGGGAGAAGCTGCTGCTCGGCATGTTTGCAGAGCAGGGCTAATTAAAACATCGCTTCTGTAAAGTATGCTGAGCCCATTGATTCTTCTTCCCCTTCCCCTCCTCTTCCTCCCTCCCGTCCTCCTCCCCCCAGTTAATTTGCTGCTGGGAAGGCAAACTCACCAGGGTCCTCATTATGAAACATTTCCCTGGCTGCAGCTAATGGCTGTAATTAATAGGTGCAATAAATTTCAAATGGGCAGCCAGGGTGTTCATTAGCTGAGGGCTGACTCAGCACCAGTGGCCCTCAGCAGCTCCTAAATAAGCCCTTGCCAAGCAGAGGGGAGGAGGAGGAAGAGGAAGGTGCTTTGTGGCACAACTGTAATTCCCTGCCAAGAGCAAGGGCTGAATAAATAATCCCCAGCAAGTCCCAGAGTTGTCTCTTCCTCCTCTCTCTCTTTTTGGCCCATGGGGGTGGGAGGGGAAGAGGCTGAGGGAGTTGGGGTTGTGCAGCCTGGAGAGGAGAAGGCTCCGAGGAGATCTTAGTGTGGCCTTCCAGTACCTGAAGGGGGCTCCAAGAAAGCTGGGGAGGGACTTTGGGGGGTGTCAGGGAGGGATAGGGCTGGGGGGATGGAGCAGAACTTGAAGTGGGGACATTCAGATTGGATGTGAGGAAGAAGTTGCTCCCCAGGAGGGTGGTGAGAGCCTGGCACAGGCTGCCCAGGGAGGTGGTGGAAGCCTCAGCCCTGGAGGTGCTCAAGGCCAGGCTGGAGGTGGCTGTGAGCAACCTGCTGTGGTGTGAGGTGTCCCTGCCCATGGCAGGGGGTTGGGACTGGCTGAGCCTTGAGCTCCCTTCCAGCCCTGACAGCTCTGTGCTTCTATGATAATTGCCTCTGCAAATCCCCTCCAGCTCCTTTGGGTTTCTCCAAGGCCCCTGCTGCAGCCAAGTGACCTGGATTGGGGTCAGCAGCCGAGGAACTGAACCCTCTGGTGCAAAACCCAGCTTGGACTTGATGACCTCAGAGGTCTTTTCCAACCTGGTTAATTCTGTGCTCCTGTGGGAACACCTCCAGACCCCGAGGAAACTGGATGCAGATGGGTGTGGGGCTCTGTTCCCCAGGTCTGCTCCAAGCCATCCAGCTCTGCTGCTTTGCACCAGGAGGGCAGGCAGTGGGACAGGAGTCTCAGCCCCTCTTCTGAGCCCCTCACTCCAAGAAGGACATTGAGCTGCCCAGAGCAGGTCCAGAGGAGGGCAATGAAGCTGGGGAAGGGTCTGGAGAAGAGGGCTGGGGAGGAGCAGCTGAGGGAGCTGGGGGGGGGGTTAGGCTGGGGAAGAGGAGGCTGAGGGGAGACCTCATTACTCTCTGCAGCTCCCTGAAAGGAGGCGGCAGCCAGCTGGGGGTTGGGCTCCTCTCCCTAGCAAGAAATGACAGGACAAGAGGAGATGGCCTCAGGTTGCCCCAGGGAGGCTCAGGTTGGACATCAGAGGAAACTTCTCCACTGAAAGGGTTCTCAAAGCCTGGCCCAGGCTGCCCAGGGAGGTGGTTGAATGCCCATCCCTGCAGGTGTTTCCAAGAGGCAGAGATGTGGTGCTGAAGGCCCTGGTTTAGCACCAGGCTTGGTGCAGCCAGAGAATGGTTGGACTGGGTGATCTTAAAGGGCTGTTCCCAACCAAAGTGATTCCATGAGCAAGGCCAGTGAAGCCAAGGCGAGTGGTGAGGAGATCCTGAGCCGCTCAGATCACTGCAGAATGGATCCTGAGATGCTCAGATCACTGCAGAGGAGATCCTGAGCCGCTCAGATCACTGCAGAGGAGATCCTGAGCCACTCAGATCACTGCAGAATGGATCCTGAGCCACTCAGATCACTGCAGAGGAGATCCTGAGCCACTCAGATCACTGCAGAGGAGATCCTGAGCCACTCAGATCACTGCAGAGGAGATCCTGAGCCGCTCAGATCACTGCAGAGGAGATCCTGAGCCGCCTCAGATCACTGCAGAGATCCTGAGCCACTCAGATCACTGCAGACATCCTGAGCCACTCAGATCACTGCAGAGGAGATCCTGAGCCGCTCAGCTCACTGCAGAGTGGGTCCTGAGCCGCTCAGCTCACTGCAGAGTGGGTCCTGAGCCGCTCAGCTCACTGCAGAGGAGATCCTGAGCCGCTCAGCTCACTGCAGAGTGGGTCCTGAGCCGCTCAGATCACTGCAGAGGAGATCCTGAGCCACTCAGATCACTGCAGAGGAGATGCTGAGCCGCTCAGATCACTGCAGAGGAGATCCTGAGCCGCTCAGATCACTGCAGAGGAGATCCTGAGCCGCTCAGATCACTGCAGAATGGATCCTGAGCCACTCAGATCACTGCAGAGGAGATCCTGAGCCACTCAGATCACTGCAGAGGAGATCCTGAGCCGCTCAGATCACTGCAGAGGAGATCCTGAGCCGCTCAGATCACTGCAGAGATCCTGAGCCACTCAGATCACTGCAGACATCCTGAGCCACTCAGATCACTGCAGAGGAGATCCTGAGCCGCTCAGCTCACTGCAGAGTGGGTCCTGAGCCGCTCAGCTCACTGCAGAGTGGGTCCTGAGCCGCTCAGCTCACTGCAGAGGAGATCCTGAGCCGCTCAGCTCACTGCAGAGTGGGTCCTGAGCCGCTCAGATCACTGCAGAGGAGATCCTGAGCCACTCAGATCACTGCAGAGGAGATGCTGAGCCGCTCAGATCACTGCAGAGGAGATCCTGAGCCGCTCAGATCACTGCAGAGGAGATCCTGAGCCGCTCAGATCACTGCAGAATGGATCCTGAGCCGCTCAGATCACTGCAGAATGGATCCTGAGCCGCTCAGATCACTGCAGAGGAGATCCTGAGCCGCTCAGATCACTGCAGAATGGATCCTGAGCCGCTCAGATCACTGCAGAATGGATCCTGAGCCGCTCAGATCACTGCAGAGGAGATCCTGAGCCACTCAGATCACTGCAGAGGAGATCCTGAGCCACTCAGATCACTGCAGAGGAGATCCTGAGCCGCTCAGATCACTGCAGAGGAGATCCTGAGCCGCTCAGCTCACTGCAGAGTGGATCCTGAGCTGCTCAGCTCACTGCAGAATGGGTCCTGGGCTGCTCAGACCACTGCAGCAGCAGGGAACAACCATCCTCAGGAAGGACAAGGCAGGTGCAGAAGGCAGATGGCATTGCCTCACCCATCTGAGCTGCTCTTCGGCAGCTTCCACTCTGCAGCCATCTCCCAGCCCCAGACCTGGTGGAGTTAGAGAATGATTGCATTTGATGACCATGAAGCGACCAACCAAAGCAATGCTGGAATCCCAGCCCCACGCCTGGGGGCTCCGCCTGCTGGGGGCCTGGGGGGCTCTGCCTGCTGGGGGCCTGGGGGGCTCTGCCTGCTGGGGGCCTGGGGGGCTCTGCCTGCTGGGGGCCTGGGGGCTCTGCCTGCTGGGGGCATGGGGGGCTCTGCCTGCTGGGGGCCTGAGGGGCTCTGACTGTTGGGGTCCTGGGGGGCTCTGCCTGCTGGGGGCATGGGGCACTCTGCCTGCTGGGGTCCTGGGGCGCTCTGCCTGTTGGGGTCCTGGGGGGCTCTGCCTGCTGGGGGCCTGGGGGGCTCTGCCTGCTGGGGGCCTGGGGCGCTCTGCCTGTTGGGGTCCTGGGGTGCTCTGCCTGCTGGGGGCCTGAGGGGCTCTGACTGTTGGGGTCCTGGGGGGCTCTGCCTGCTGGGGGCCTGGGGGGCTCTGCCTGTTGGGGTCCTGGGGGGCTCTGCCTGCTGGGGGCATGGGGCACTCTGCCTGCTGGGGTCCTGGGGCGCTCTGCCTGTTGGGGTCCTGGGGGGCTCTGCCTGCTGGGGGCCTGGGGGGCTCTGCCTGCTGGGGTCCTGGGGGCTCTGCCTGTTGGGGTCCTGGGGGGCTCTGCCTGCTGGGGGCCTGGGGGGCTCTGCCTGTTGGGGTCCTGGGGTGTTCTGCCTGCTGGGGGCCTGAGGGGCTCTGCCTGTTGGGGTCCTGGGGTGCTCTGCCTGCTGGGGGCCTGAGGGGCTCTGCCTGCTGGGGGCCTGAGGGGCTCTGCCTGTTGGGGTCCTGGGGGCTCTGCCTGCTGGGGGCTCTCTGCCTGTTGGGGTCCTGGGGTGTTCTGCCTGCTGGGGGCCTGAGGGGCTCTGCCTGTTGGGGTCCTGGGGTGTTCTGCCTGCTGGGGGCCTGAGGGGCTCTGCCTGTTGGGGTCCTGGGGTGTTCTGCCTGCTGGGGGCCTGAGGGGCTCTGCCTGTTGGGGTCCTGGGGGCTCTGCCTGCTGGGGTCCTGGGGGCTCTGCCTGTTGGGTTCCTGGGGGCTCTGCCTGTTGGGGTCCTGGGGGCTCTGCCTGCTGGGGTCCTGGGGGCTCTGCCTGTTGGTTCCTGGGGGCTCTGCCTGTTGGGGTCCTGGGGGCTCTGCCTGCTGGGGTCCTGGGGGGCTCTGCCTGTTGGGGTCCTGGGGGGCTCTGCCTGTTGGGGTCCTGGGGGGCTCTGCCTGCTGGGGGCCTGGGGGGCTCTGCCTGTTGGGGTCCTGGGGCGCTCTGCCTGCTGGGGGCTGCTGCATGGTTTTTAGTGCCCCGGTCCCATCCTGGGCATCCTGCACAAGAGCTCAGCTTTATGGAAGGCTCCCTGGGGCTTGTGCTGAGCTCTGTAGGAGGTCCCTGGGTCTGTAGCCCCCCCTGGGGCTGTGTGCTGCTGCTGCCGAGGTGCTGGGTGCCATCCTCACAGCTCTGATTAAAACCCACAGCCTTTCAGCTCGTTATCGTCTGGCTGTAATTAAAATGCTCGCTGCTGGCAGCCTCTCCCTCAGGCGTCTCCTGGGACCAGCATCCGTGGGGCTGTGTGACCCAGCAAGAAGCTGCTGCTGCTTCTGCTGCTCCTCCAGTGCACCACCAACGCTGCCTGAAGCTAAGCTCCCGGCCAAGCCCAGCCCCTGTGCTGTGCTGGGCCTTGAAACCCCTCCTCAGCCCGGTGCTATCTGGGAGCTGGTAGCCTGTGCAGGCTCCTGGTGGCCCTCACATGCCCGGTGCCAGAGTCCCGTCTGCTGCCACGAAGGATGTCCAGAGACCAATAGGGGCAGCACAGGGGCTCTGGGTCAGGACAGGCAGCTGGGATTGGAAGCTGATTTCCCTCCCAGCTTGCCCACAGAGGTGGGAGATGCCCCCATCCCTGGCACCACTCCAGGTCAGATCTCTGCTGCTGACTGCAGGGGGGTTGGAATGGATGAGCTTTCAAGGTCCCTTCCAACCCAGCCCAGCTGATGATTCTGATTTCCCCACCCTGCAGGGCAGGGCAGGGCAAGCCTGGGCCTCACCCACTTTGGGCTCCAGGAGCTCCACACCCAGCCCCTGGAGGGAGGCAGGGATGGTGGAGGCCTCACTCCTAACTGGCAGTCATTATCTGTCATTAGCAGCTTGTCCTGCTCTGCTCACTCTCTCCTGGGAGCTCAGGCAGGGCCAGAGAGTGCTGGAGGTGTCCAACTGCTCCAGCATCTCCTTTGGAGACGGAGCTGCCCAGGAGCACCATTGCAGCAGCTTTGCCTTGCCCCTCTGGGGCAGGGGAGGGCTTTTCCTCCCTGCCTTTGCAAAGAAGAGTTCTGGAGGATGCTTTGCAGATGCTTTGCAGATGCCAAGCTGCTCTGCTGCCCTGTCTGAGCTGCTCTGCTGCCCTGTCTGAGCTGCTCCCAGTGTCTGACCAGGGCTTTGGCTTCGTCTGGCCCTGGACGTGGGCAGAGACTCTGCTAATTGAGAGGTGACTGAAGCTGCTGCTGGGAGCTGGATGCCAGACAAGCTGAGAGCTCACCTGGTGCTGGCAGCATCTCCCCTTGGCAAGGGAACTTTTCCAGAGGGCCCTGCCAATGCCTTCTGCACGGCAGGGCTGTCATCAAAACACTTGTCCTGTGCACGTTTCCCCTCTCACCTCCTGCCAGTGCCAGCCTCTGTTGAGTGCTCCCTGAGGATCCAACCACAACTCCAGGCTCCCTGCTTAAGCCCTTGTGCAGAGCCAGTGGGGGCTGGAGCTGGGGAAGCAGGGGCAAGAAGGAGATTGGGCAGGAAGAGTGCCAGCAGGAGCAGGGCAGGATTGCCTCCCTGCGCTCAGCACTGGTGAGGTCGTGTCTTGAGCCCCGGGGTCAGTTTTGAGCCACTCACTCCAAGAAGGTCACTGAGGGGCTGGGGAAGGTCCAGAGGAGGGCAATGAAGCTGGGGAAGGGTCTGGAGAAGAGGGCTGGGGAGGAGCAGCTGAGGGAGCTGGGGGGGTTTAGCTGAGGGAGACCTCCTTGCTCTCTGCAGCTCCCTGAGAGGAGGCTGCAGCCAGGGGGGTTGGGCTCTTCTCCCTAGCAAGAAGTGACAGGACAAGACGAGATGGTCTCAGGTTGCCCCAGGGGAGGCTCAGGTTGGACATCAGAGGAAACTTCTCCACTGAAAGGGTTCTCAAAGCCTGGCCCAGGCTGCCCAGGGAGGTGGTTGAATGCCAGGGGAGGCTGAGGTTGGAGAGGAGGAAAGATATCTTTGCTGGAGGAGTAGTCAGGGGTTGGCACAGGCTGCCCAGGGAGGTGGTGGAGTCCCCAGCCCTGGAGGGGTTGAAGGAACCTGGGGCCATGCTTTGGGGGCCATGGTGGGGTTGGGTTGCTGCTTGGACTGGATGACCTCAGAGGACTTTTCCAACCCAAACAGCTCTCTGATCTTGCTCCTCCCTTGCCCAGCACAGCATTTTGGGGTGCACAAAAAGCACACTGGGACTTGTTGGGTATTTTGGGGGCCAATTCAGGGAGGTGGTGGAGTCCCCATCCCTGGAGGGGTTCAAGAGGGGAGCGGATGTGGCATTTGGTGCCATGGTTTAGTTGATCAGATGGTGTTGGGTGACAGGTTGGACTTGATGAGCTCTGAGGTCTCTTCCAACCTTATTGATTCCATGCTTTACTCTGCCTGCCCTCTGCTTGGCAGCCTCCTCCCAGGCTCCCAATTGCCAGGCCCTGGAGCATCCCCAGGGTGGGAGCAATGGGCTCAAGCCCATGCATGGCTGCCACAGGGCCGGGGTCCTGCCCAGGCTGGGTGGCTGGGGGCAGCCAGTGTGCCAGGGGTGGATTGTTCTGAATGAGCAAATCCTCATTCAAAGAAACCCAACAACCAAACCCAAATAATTAATGAATGAGGGCAGCCCTGGTGAGCTTGGCTTCCTTCCTTTCATTTTGACTGCTGCTGCTTAGTTCTGATGATTTATGTGCCACAGCCCTGCCAGCTCTCCTGCTTTCAGTGTTGGAGCTCAGGGGGATTTCATGATTCTCTTCCTTCCACACCTCCTTGAGTCATGGGATTACAGCTGAAGCTCAGCTTTTGCTTTTGCTTTCCCCCTCCTTCCCCTTTCCCTTCCTTTTCCCCCCCCCTCCCCCCCACTGACTATTATTCTTAAGGCTGCATTCCAGGCTGCTGGAATAAACTTGAGAGGCTGACACCTAATGAGTCAAAGCTCAGGAAGTGAGAGCAGGGGGTGGGGTGGGGGAATAAAAAAGGCAAGCAAAGAATAGAGAGATTGCTCCCTTCCTGCTGGGCAAGGGTGCTGGGTAACCCCCCCCCCCACACACACACACACACCCAGGGCTTTGCAGGTGATGCTGGAGGCATCAAGGTCTGCCGTGGTCAGGTCTGGGGTGGTGGAGTCTCTGGTGATGAGCACAGAGCTGGGTGGGGAGGAGGTCTATGGAGATGGGGCTCTATGGGGTCTATGGGGATGGGGTCTGGGGTGGTGGTCTTTGCAATGGTGGAGTCTCTGGTGATGAGCACAGAGCTTGGTGGGGAGGAGATCTATGGGGAGGGGGTCTGGGGTGGTGGTCTTTGCAATGGGAGAGCCTGTGGTGATGAGCACAGAGCTGGGTGATGAGGAGGTCTATGGGGATGGGGTCTATGGGGAGGGGGTCTGGGGTGGTGAAGTTGGTGGTGGGACCTGTAGGGATGGGCTCTGCAGTGGTGGGGGCTGTGGTGACAAGATCTGTGCTGCTGGGGTCTGCAGTGCTGAGGTGATGCAGCCTGGTGCTGGGGGCTGTGCTGCTGGGGTCTGAGCTGCTGAGGTGATGCAGCCTGGTGCTGGGGGCTGTGCTGCTGGGGTCTGAGCTGCTGAGGTGATGCAGCCTGGTGCTGGGGGCTGTGCTGCTGGGGTCTGCAGTGCTGAGGTGATGCAGCCTGGTGCTGGGGGCTGTGCTGCTGGGGTCTGCAGTGCTGAGGTGATGCAGCCTGGTGCTGGGGGCTGTGCTGCTGGGGTCTGAGCTGCTGAGGTGATGCAGCCTGGTGCTGGGGGCTGTGCTGCTGGGGTCTGCAGTGCTGAGGTGATGCAGCCTGGTGCTGGGGGCTGTGCTGCTGGGGTCTGCAGTGCTGAGGTGATGCAGCCTGGTGCTGGGGGCTGTGCTGCTGGGGTCTGAGCTGCTGAGGTGATGCAGCCTGGTGCTGGGGGCTGTGCTGCTGGGGTCTGCAGTGCTGAGGTGATGCAGCCTGGTGCTGGGGGCTGTGCTGCTGGGGTCTGCAGTGCTGAGGTGATGCAGCCTGGTGCTGGGGGCTGTGCTGCTGGGGTCTGAGCTGCTGAGGTGATGCAGCCTGGTGCTGGGGGCTGTGCTGCTGGGGTCTGAGCTGCTGAGGTGATGCAGCCTGGTGCTGGGGGCTGTGCTGCTGGGGTCTGCAGTGCTGAGGTGATGCAGCCTGGTGCTGGGGGCTGTGCTGCTGGGGTCTGCAGTGCTGAGGTGATGCAGCCTGGTGCTGGGGGCTGTGCTGCTGGGGTCTGAGCTGCTGAGGTGATGCAGCCTGGTGCTGGGGGCTGTGCTGCTGGGGTCTGCAGTGCTGAGGTGATGCAGCCTGGTGCTGGGGGCTGTGCTGCTGGGGTCTGCAGTGCTGAGGTGCTGCAGCCTGGTGCTGGGGGCTGTGCTGCTGGGGGCTGCCGTGGCAGAACCTGCACAAAGGGGTCTGCAGCGGTGCCCTCCTCTCCCACCCCATCCAGCCCAGCTCTGCCAGGCTGCTGAGCTGCCAGGCTGCTCAGACATCGACTTTAGACCTCTAAAAAGTTGCCAACACGACGATTCCCGCTGCATAGCTCAGCCTGTCCTCTCCTCAAGCTCCTGCCCACCACCTTCCCATCCAAGTCCTCACGGCCACAGCGCTGCCCACAGCCTCAGAGGTGCCGTGGAGACGGATCCTGCCTGCTGCAAACTGGCTGGCTCCAGGCTCTGCTCAGCCCACTGGGTCTGCAGCATTCCCGAAGGGGGAGGCCGGGCTGGAGGTGCCCACACTTTTCTCAGCCCCCTGCTCGCCCCCGCTCGCCCCCAAGAGCAGAGGGATCTCCTGCCATCACCTGGCAGCCCTTGCAGCGCGGCAGCCCCGACCCTTGGCGGTGCCCTGCCTCCGTCTCTGACGCTTTTGTTCCGCGGGGCTGCAGGTGGGGATGCTTTGAACCGTGTGAGAAAAGCTGCCAAAGCCTCTCCCACCACCCTCGCAGCCCCCTGCACCCACAGCCGGCACCACCAAGCCCCCTTTCAGCTCTGAATGGGGACAACGGCGCCTGAAAACCGCGTCCCTGTCCTCCCCTTTTGTCTCTCCCCCTGCTCACCACCCCCTTGCAGAACCTCCAGGGCCCTGTGAGGCTTCAATGCTCCCTTTCACTCCCTCATTTGTTGCCAAATACACGTGGGTGATTAGAGAGGGCTCAGGAGCCGGCGTGGTCTGCAGAGGTGCCTGGGAGGTGGAGTCCCTCCTCTGTGTAGCCCATGGCTTTTCGCCCTACATGAGTTAGGAAAAGCAATCACATAGGAATAAAAAGCCATAGACCACAGCAGAGGCTTCACCCAGGACAAGGCAGCAGTCTTTGGGGGGAAAGAAAAGGAGGGGGAAGAGGGAGAAAGGAAGGCAAACCCCCAAAGCAGCCTTTCTGCTTGTGGCTGGCTGGCAGCAAAACTCACCCCTTCCTCTCCCTGAAACCCAGGGGACTCTCCCACCCAGAGCTCCCCTCAGCAGCATCCCAAGGTGGTAGGGCAGATAATAACCCAGGTGGTCCCCCCAGGGTTAGCCCTGGGTCAGGAAGGAACCTGCCCACATCTGTCCCTGACCCTGGGGTGAGGCCCCAGCCCCCTGCCTTGTCTGCTCCAAGCTGTGTGCTGAGCTGGGCTCCAAGGGCCAGCAGGCTCCTGCAGCAGAGTTGATGCCCAAAAGACAACATCCCACAGCCTGTGGCTGCTGCAGCAGCAGCAGGAGCAGCAGCAGCAGCAACAGGAGCAGCAGCAGCAGCAGCAGGAGCAGCAGCAGCAGCAGCAGGAGCAGCAGCAGCAGCAGCAGGAGCAGCAGCAGCAGGAGCAGCAGCAGCCTGCCCAGGGAGCAGGCAGTGGAATGGTTCATTTCCACTCTCCCAGTCAGGGTCCTGGCTGCAGCTCCACCTTCCCTCTCTCAGGACCGTGGGTTTTCCTCAACCCATCATTTTGTGCTGCTTAGGAGGATCCCAATAAGCCCAAGAAATAAACCAGGCTGCAAATGGAGCAGCTCAAATTGGTGCTGGCAGACCAAGCATCCCTTCCCACAGAGGGGCCTTGCTGGTCCACAGCCACTTCCCCTTGCAGCAGCCCAGGATGCCACAGGATAAATCCCTTTAGCAAGCGAGCAGGGGAAGATGCTTGCCTCGGGGGTTAGCTGTGCCCTGTCCTGCAGAGCTGTTTGGGCAGCCTGAGCCTTTTGGGGGAGGGGGAGGACCTGCCCATAGCCACCGAGTCACTCAGCAGCACAGCTGGGAATTGAAACCCTTCCCAGCTCACCTGCAGCATCCAACAGACCTCTGTTTGTCAGCTCAGACAAAGGGCTAAGGAAGGACCCGGCTGCAAACCTGCCTCCTGCTCACCTCCCCTCTGCTGCTGGGGACCCTCTGACTCCACGCCCACAAAAGAGGCATCTCAGGACAAGCTGATGGATCCTGCAGCTCCAGCAGCTCCTCCAAGAGCCAGACACAATCCTTTAGCAAAAGCCTCTGCACCTCCCCACACCTGGGGGAGCTTCTCTGGTGATGCCAAAGCTGCTCAGGTTGTCCCTGGGAAAATGCTTTTATCCTTCTCCCCCTGCCAGGACTCCAGACCTGGGGGAGTCTCCCTGGTGGTGCCAAAGCTGCCCAGGTTGTCCCTGGGAAAATGCTTTTACCTCCTCCCCTGCCAGGACACCAGACCTGGGGGAGTCTCCCTGGTGATGCCAAAGCTGCTCAGGTTGTCCCTGGGAAAATGCTTTCATCTCCTCCCCCTGCCAGGACTCCAGACCTGGGGGAGTCTCCCTGGTGGTGCCAAAGCTGCTCAGGTTGTCCCTGGGAAAATGCTTTCATCTCCTCCCCCTGCCAGGACTCCAGACCTGGGGAGTCTCCCTGGTGGTGCCAAAGCTGCCCAGGTTGTCCCTGGGAAAATGCTTTTACCTCCTCCCCCTGCCAGGACACCAGACCTGGGGGAGTCTCCCTGGTGATGCCAAAGCTGCTCAGGTTGTCCCTGGGAAAATGCTTTCATCTCCTCCCCCTGCCAGGACTCCAGACCTGGGGGAGTCTCCCTGGTGGTGCCAAAGCTGCCCAGGCTGTCCCTGGGAAAATGCTTTTATCTTCCTCCCCTGCCAGGGCACCAGACCTGGGGAGTCTCCCCTGGTGGTGCCAAAGCTGCCCAGGCTGTCCCTGGGAAAATGCTTTTATCTTCCTCCCCTGCCAGGGCACCAGACCTGGGGGAGTCTCCCTGGTGGTGCCAAAGCTGCTCAGGTTGTCCCTGGGAAAATGCTTTCATCTCCTCCCCCTGCCAGGACTCCAGACCTGGGGGAGTCTCCCTGGTGGTGCCAAAGCTGCCCAGGCTGTCCCTGGGAAAATGCTTTCATCTCCTCCCCTGCCAGGACTCCAGACCTGGGGAGTCTCCCTGGTGGTGCCAAAGCTGCCCAGGTTGTCCCTGGGAAAATGCTTTCATCTTCCTCCCCTGCCAGGGCACCAGACCTGGGGGAGCTTCCCTGGTGGTGCCAAAGCTGCCCAGGTTGTCCCTGGGAAAATGCTTTCATCTTCCTCCCCTGCCAGGGCACCAGACCTGGGGAGTCTCCCTGGTGGTGCCAAAGCTGCCCAGGCTGTCCCTGGGAAAATGCTTTTATCTTCCTCCCCCTGCCAGGGCACCAGACCTGGGGGAGTCTCCCTGGTGGTGCCAAAGCTGCCCAGGCTGTCCCTGGGAAAATGCTTTCATCTTCCTCCCCTGCCAGGGCACCAGACCTGGGGAGCTTCCCTGGTGGTGCCAAAGCTGCCCAGGTTGTCCCTGGGAAAATGCTTTCATCCTCCTCCCCTGCCAGACCTCCAGCACCTTCAGCAGCAGCAGCAGTGCCTGCTAATTGCAGGAGCTGGTGAGGTCAGCTCTGCTATTGAGCTTAGGGAAACTCCCTCTCTTGTTGTCCCAGCCAGGAGCCTTGGGAAACCCGAGGCCTCTGAAAAGCCAAGCAGCCAGCAGCAGCTTTGGGAGTGGGCAGGATTGGGGTTTTTTTTTGTGCACCCTGCAATTCACGACAGCACTGAGCAGGACTTTGACCTACAAACCACACTTCAGCAGCACACAGGGAGCTCCAGGCTGGCACTTTCCCAAGGCCTTTCCTTCTTCTAAATCCCACACACGAATGGCAAGCAAAAACCAAGTCGATAAAAGGCCACCCTGTGCCCCACCTCCTGACACAGCCCCAGCCCCTTCCCACCCCCCCCTCCCCCTTAGCTCTGTGCACACTCAGAGCACAGCAGGAGCATCGCTTGGCCCCCCCCTTGGGTGCAGATGTGGCCTGCTGGTAACCACCCATGGGTGCTGCCTTCATGCCAGCAGGCCTCTGTGGCTCTCTGCCCACCAAACCACCCCTGATGCTGGGGGTGCACTGAGGAGCCCCCGTTTTCTGTGCACTGCACGCCTGAGGGGCAAGTCTGTCACACCAGACTCAGCTGTGCTCCCTGGGACGTGGCCCCTGGGGCTCTGCTCTGGCTCCCAAGCCCGAGGAGGTTGCACCCAAGCCCGAGGAGCTTGCGCCCAAGCCCTGCCCGAGGAGGCTGCAGGGCAGCTCCAGCGCCAGGCTGCTCTCCCCAGCAGCAGAGCAGGAAGGCTCAGGGCCATCCAAGAGCCACCAGCCCCACTCCACCCCGCAGGGCCCCGAGGGCAGCCCGGAGCCGCCGGCCGAGCGCCGCTGACCTCACCTTTGGCAGCGTGGCATCTTCTCTGCAGGAGGGACACCGTGCCAGCCGGCATGGGCTGTGGGACGGCAGCCACCGCGGCACCACCTGCACTGTCCTCTCCTCTCCTCCTCCTCCTCTCACGCCTCCTCGGCCCCCACCAGCACACCCGGGCGGCGCCGGGATGCTCGGGGTGCCCAGCGCTGCCCGGGTGGCCGTGCCCTACCCTGGCTGGCTACGAGGGGGTCTCATTGGCGGAGCCTCCACCTCTCTGCCTTGCTCCTGCCGCTGTCCCCAGGTCCCCGCCGAGTCTCACTGCACCGTCACATACTTGAAATGGTTGTGCGGCGAGGGGCTGGGAGCGGAGCCGGGGGGTGGGGGTGGGGGGGGGGTCAGGTATTTCTCCATGCCCAGCTCGGGAGAGCCGGTAACAAAGGCTCTATTGAACTGCAGCCTCTCTGGTCTGTGAAGCAGAAACCTCTTGTATCTACTTCACTGCCTTTGATCTAACTCCCCCAGTGGGATGTATATTACTCATGTCCTGCTGCTCGGGTACCGCTGCCAGAGCGGGACGGGGGAGGGGGACACGGGGACGAGCCCCCAGCGGTCAGCCCGGCTTCGGGAACGGCGCCGGTTGGCCCTGAGGAGCGGCACCCACCGCCCACCTCCGCTCGCCGCCCTTCCCTGCGGCTCCTGGCCCTCCCTGCTCCATCCCTCGAACCTCCTCGCCCTGCAGACCCCGAACTCCGGGGGCTACGTGCGGGTGCCCAGGGCTCAGCCGAGCGTAGGGGAGGGAGGAGCAGGGCTCTGCGCCTCGCATTCCTGCTCTGTAATTAGAGCCGGTGCGCTGGGTGGAGGGGGGAATTTCCCAAAGGGTTTTACTGGCGTCTGGACAAGGGTCAGACAATGAGAACATTTGACAAGGTGCCCAAAGCCGCCGTCTCTTGGATACGCTCAGAGCCTCCCCCCTCCCCGTGCCGCTCGTCCCAGGCGCTGCCTGGGGAAGGTGGGGGCTGCTCGGGCAGGTTGGGTGGCGGCGAAGGCAGGCAGGAGCTCGGGGACTCTCTCTCAGCGACGTCCCTACAGCCTTCACCCCAGCCAGGCTGCTTCCCCCACCCCTCTCCCCCTCCCCAGGTGGAAAAGCTTGAGCAGCACCAGCTTGCTCTGAAACCCTGCTCCCACCGGGATGCCCCAGAAAATCCTGGCTAAAAGGCACCAAGTGCACCTCAGAGACTCAACAGCTCTTAGAGTGAGGCTGTCAGAAGTGTTTCGCTGCCTCCAGCAAGGTGCCTGCCTTCTTCCCCGGGCAGCTGGGGGGCACTGGGGGCTCAGCCCGGTTTTGCCAGTCCCGGGAGGGCAGAGGGGTGCTGTGACAATCTGCTTGGAACCCATCCCCAGCTCCCTCCCCCCTCACACACAAAAAAAAAAGCATTTGAGGGCTTTCGGAGCTCTGGTCCTCCTGCTTTTGCAGCTGGGTCGCAAAATAAACCCTGCTCCTGGCAGCTCCCAGAGAGCCTCATGCGGGCACCACCTTCAGAGCAGGCAGGTCCCTGGGACGCCTGTGGGACGGTACCCAAAACACAGCCCAGGAAGCGGCTTCTCTGCAGCCAGGGGCTTGCAGCCTGGCTTCACCTTCTCCCAGGGCTCACCCCTCCTTCCCCGGCTCCCAGCCTGCGTCTCAGGCGCAAGGAAGAGCTGGAAGGTGCACAGAGCCTCTCCGGGGCTGCCTCCATCCCTGCTGCAAGGTGGAGGCTGGAAGGGGCAGGCTGGATGGGCAGATGGACAGCCAGATGGACCCAAGACCAGGGGCTGACCAACCTGGGTACACCTAAAGGAATTCGTTTTCCACAGAGATCTGTGCTAGCTGCACCCCAAGAAGCTGGAATCAGCCTTTCTTTTGGGGGGGCTCACCTGCAGTTTCCCCCTTCCCCAGCACCCCCTCCCAGCTCACACCCCGGGGCAGGGGGCGCAGGACCCAGTTCTTGGGTAGGTTTTGACCATGAACTGCTAGAACTTGGGGAGCAGTTGAAGCCAGGCTTTGGGCAAGGATCCCTCTCCAAGCTGCCCTGACAAAGGGGCTCCAGCACGGCAAGATTAGATCTGCAAAGCACATTTAGGAGGCTCCCAGGATCGTGGCTTGGGGAGCTGGAG
Source organism: Picus viridis (assembly GCA_033816785.1). NCBI lineage: Eukaryota > Metazoa > Chordata > Aves > Piciformes > Picidae > Picus > Picus viridis. Next base: position 2,129,766 of record CM066602.1, read on the forward strand.
GATATTTGTCACTGGAGAGCTAGAGGTGCAGGCTGCCTCTCAGGGCTACGTCCCATGGGTAGAGAGATCCTGGGGTTATTGATGGGGGGATTCTGGGCGGGATTCTGGGGTGTCTCTGGGGTGTCTCTGGGGGGATTCTGGGTTTTCATCAGCTTTCTCATCACTTGACTTGTGTCTTGACAGCTGCTTTAACACAACAGCCCCAAATCACTCCAGGGTGGTGCCTAAATCCCCCCAGCTCTCACAGACAATGGAAAAGCAGCCCAGGTGAAGCTGAGCAGCCTCAGCAGTGAGCTCGGGGAAGCATCACAGAGCTGCTTCCCCATCACTCCCCAAAGCAGGTGGCTGAGGATGGGAACACTCTGTCTGCACCACCCTCGTGGAGCCACGCTGGAGAGATGTGTTCCACAAACCCTCTTTGCAGCAACAGCAGCAGCCAGCCTGAGCTCCTGCAGCATCCTGTGCACAGCAGCATCCTCTGCCCAGCAGCATCCTGTGCCCAGCATCATCCTGCCCAGCAGCATCCCGTGCCCAGAAGCATCCTGTGCCACTCCAGACTCCTGTGCCCAGCATCATTCTATGCCCCTGAAGCATCCTGTGCCCAGCATCATCCTGTGCCCAGCAGCATCCTGTGCCCAGCAGCATCCTGTGTTACTCCAGAATCCTGTGACCAGCATCATCCTATGCTCCTGAAGCATCCTGTGCCCAGCATCATCCTGTGCCCAGCAGCATCCTGTGCCCAGCAGCATCCTGTGTTACTCCAGAATCCTGTGACCAGCATCATCCTATGCTTCTGAAGCATCCTGTGCCCAGCATCATCCTGTGCCCAGCATCATCCTGTGTTACTCCAGAATCCTGTGCACAGCATCATTCTATGCCCCTGAAGCATCCTGTGCCCAGCATCATCCTGTGCCCAGCATCATCCTGTGCCCAGCATCATCCTGTGTTACTCCAGAATCCTGTGCCCAGCATCATCCTGTGTTACTCCAGAATCCTGTGCCCAGCATCATCCTGTGTTACTCAAGAATCCTGTGCACAGCATCATCCTGCTCCAGAATCCTGTGCCCAGCATCATCCTGTGTTACTCCAGAATCCTGTGCCCAGCATCATCCTGTGTTACTCCAGAATCCTGTGCACAGCATCATCCTGTGTTACTCCAGAATCCTGTGCCCAGCATCATCCTGTGCACAGCATCATCCTGTGTTACTCCAGAATCCTGTGCCCCGCATCATCCTGTGCCCAGCATCATCCTGTGTTACTCCAGAATCCTGTGCCCAGCATCATCCTGTGCCCAGCATCATCCTGTGTTACTCCAGAATCCTGTGCCCAGCATCATCCTGTGCCCAGCATCATCCTGTGTTAAGAATCCTGTGCCCAGCATCATCCTGTGTTACTCCAGAATCCTGTGCCCAGCATCATCCTGTGTTACTCCTGTGAATCATCCTGTGCCCAGCATCATCCTGTGTTACTCCTGTGCAAGCATCATCCTGTGCCCAGCATCATCCTGTGTTACTCCAGCAATCCTGTGTTACTCCAGCATCATCCTGTGCCCAGCATCATCCTGTGTTACTCAAGAATCCTGTGCCCAGCATCATCCTGTGCCCAGCATCATCCTGTGTTAAATCCTGTGCCCAGCATCATCCTGTGCCCCTGAAGCATCCTGCCCCGAAGCATCCTGTGTTACTCCAGAATCCTGTGCACAGCATCATCCTGTGCTCCTGAAGCATCCTGTGCCCCTGAAGCATCCTGTGCCCCTGAAGCATCCTGCCACTCCAGACTCCTGTGCCCAGCATCATCCTGAAGCATCCTGCCCAGCATCATCCTGAATCATCCTGTGTTACTCAAGAATCCTGTGCCCAGCATCATCCTGTGCCCCTGAGACCTCCTCCTGTGCTCCAGAATCATCATCCTGTGCCCCTGAAGCATCCTGAAGCATCCTGTGCCCAGCATCATCCTGTGCCCAGCATCATCCTGTGTCATCCTGTGTTACTTCAGAATCCTGTGCCCAGCATCATCCTGTGCCCCAGACTCCTGTGCCCAGCATCATCCTGTGTTACTTCAGAATCCTGTGCCCAGCATCATCCTGTGCCCCAGACTCCTGTGCCCAGCATCATGCTGTGCTCCTGCAGCGCTGCACGGAGGAGGGAGCAGATGGTGCCCAGGCTCCCTTCACGGGACACACTGGCAGCCACCTCAGGAAGGTCCTAAATGATCTCTCATTTTGCAGGTGCAGACACAGGCAGTGCTCCTTCCCAACCACAGAGTGCAGCAGCACAGAGCTGCTCTGATTTGTTTGAGGAAGAGAGAAGAAATCCTTTCTGTTCTGCTTACTTGCTTTATACCCCTTGGGATGCCCAACCCACCCCTCTCCAGAGCAGCAGCCTGGAAGGAGGTCGGTGCCAGGCTGGAGTTGGGCTCTTCTCACGTGCAACAGGTTGCAGGACAAGAGGAAGTGGCCTCAGCTCGTGCCAGGGGAGGTTCAGGTTGGGTATCAGGAAAAACTTCTTCCTGAAAGGCTTCTCAGGCACTGGCAAAGGCTGCCCCAGGGAGGTGGCGGAGTCACCACCCCTGGAGGGGTGTCAAAGCCACCTGGATGTGGTGCTGAGGGCTGTGGGTTAGTGGTGGTGGCTTAGCAGCAGTGGGGGTGCTGTGAGCTCTAGGGGAGTGGTTGGACTTGATCATCCCCAAGGTCTCTCCCAAGCTTAGCAGCTCCATGATTCTCTGACTCCTCCATGGTCCTCTGATGCTCTGCTTCCATGGTTCCATGGTTCTGTGCTCATCTCTCTTTCCTCCAGCTTTTTTGCTCCTCTTTTTTTCCTTTCCTTCTCCAAAGTGGAGGGATGAGAGAGGCAGAGGGGGAAGGGAGGAGATAATGACCCAGATCTGTTCCTGCAAAGCAGCCATCAATTTGCCACGCAGCCCATTAAGAGAGGGCAAAGGCAGCTCGGGAATCCAGGTAAGTCACGGACTAACAAGGTCCTCCCGGGCCTTTTAGCACATTCCTGGTCACAGATCTCTCAGCTCCCGCGGCCCCAGCCGTAATTAAGGCTGGGCTGCGAGATGGGAGCTGCTGCAGCAGCCGGCAGCAGGGACATTTGTCTGGCTTTGCTGGAGGAGCAGAGGGCTGAGGAGCGATGATGAGGCAGGGGCTGGTCCCTCGCTCTGAGGTGGGTGAGCAAGGGAAGTGCTGCTCCCCTTGGACCTCCCCGACTTGAAACTGGAGATGGAGGGAGAGGGAAAGCAATGGGCTGAAGGGGATGGTTCAGTGATCAGGAGCAACTCGAGCAGAGGGAACAAAGAGATGGAGGAATTGGAGAGGGAAGGAGAGGAAAGAGCCCTGTGGGGGTGTGAGGGACGCTTGGGCCAGAGGCAGAAGGTGAAGGCAGGAGAACCATCACTTCTGTGCCAGTTTGGCCCCTTTAACTCCCCTTCCCTCGGCTCAAACCTGCTTCAGCTGACTCCAGAGCCTCTAAGACACACCTTGGACACAAGCTTGGGAAGAAGAGATCAGCCCATCTCCCACCATCATAAATCAGGGCTGAATCCACGAGCCACAGGCAGTGCTGGGGGATGTGCACCCTCTAAGGTGCCTTTTCTCACCCCTCACAGACCAGACCCCAAGCTCCCTGTGGCTTCACCACCGCACACACACCTCAGAACATCTCCTGGAAAGCCACAGAGCTGGCTCCCTTCTGGGTCAGGAGCAGAAGCAACTGCTAGCACCCAGCTGGAGTCCACACCACAGCCTCAGACTGGGTTTGAAGAGCTTGGACCAGCCATAGCCACCCAGGCTGCTGCTCCTCAGGGACCTGCACTGGCACAGCCACTGCTGCCCCATGCTGTGACCCCCACACTGCACTGACTCCTCCAGAACCCCCCTGACTTAACCTGTGCATGCAGCAGAGGAACCCTGCCAGATCTTCTCACCCAGCCAGTCCTGTGCAACCCTTTTAGGCTGCACCACAGGACACTGCTGTGCTTCCTGCTGGGAATGCCCTTCTGGATGCACAGGTGAGGCTGGTGGGGCAAGGAGAGGAGCCAGAATCAGAGAAGCATTCTGTGTGGAGAAGACCTTTAAGATCATTGAGTCCAACCAAATGAAGCCAGGGATGCTGGCAGAGCTGTGGGGCTGGGTTGGCCCTCCCTGTATGCCCCTCCTGATGCTTCCCATTGCTGTCTAGAGAGGATTAGCCAGAGCTGGGCTGACTGGGATAGAAAGAGGGTGGGTTGATGGTCTCCCCATGTGGGAGCTGTCATTGTGTGCCTGTGCAATGCTGAGGGGGGTGGGGTGTTAAGCCTCATGCAGCTGCTCACAGCCTCCTGAGGTTTGGTGAACCACATCTGAGCACCAAGCTGCTCTTCCTTTAGGCTTTGTGGGGCTCTCTGGCATGGTCACTCTGAGCTGGCAGCCTCAAAGCTGAGCTTGGGGTGACCCCAACTCATGTCCTCTGCTGGTGGCAGTGCCTTGGGGCAACAGGCAGCGTGCCCTGCTAGTAGGAAGCGTGGAGCTGGAGTGGGAGACAGCACAAGGATTAGCCCCTGAGAGGAGGGGTGGCCTCCATTGCTCACCCTGCGGGGCAGGGCATTAGGGTCCCAAGGGACTGCCACACCTGGAGGGAAGTTAAATCCCATGGGAAGATCCCTAAGCATGGTGGGAAGGTGCCCCAGCCCCATTTATCTGTTATCTCTGCCTGGAGCCATCCCAGCCCTGCTGCTGAGGGTCTGCCCCACTCCCTGGGGGCACACAGACATCCTGGGGACAAAACCCAAGATGGGACACTCCTCAGATCCCTCTGGGCACCCCCAGCCTGCTCCTTAGAGGGGGCTCAGGGGGGGCTCTGCCACCCTCCCCCTCCCTGCTGTTGCTGAAGATTCCAGCAGAGAGGAATTACTCTTCTCCTTAAGAGGCTCTCCCAGTCCAGGCAGGGAGTGCACAGAGAGAGACATCAGCACCCAGACCACTGCCCAAGCCTCTGGGGAACCATTTGGTCATCCCAGCCCCTGCCAGCACCCACCCACCCCCATCACTGGGGCTCCTTTGCTTTCTGTGTCCCAGCAGGTCTGGAAGAGCAGCAGGAATCAAGCGAGACGAGAACCGAGGCAATTCCTATCTCCCAGTCATGAGTTTCCTTTCCCCTGGCTGACATCACCCCTCAGGTTCACACATGCACCACTTCCTTATCTGCCTTCTGGATTACCTCATCGGAGAGCACCCGGAGAGCCTCCCCCTCCCTCCCTCCCTCCCTCTCTGCTCTGCTGAGCACCGGCGCTGGGGGCAGCGCCGCAAGTTTGCAGCCGGAGGATGGGTGGCTGAAACGCAGCCCCAGCAGTGCGCCCAGCCCTTCGCACCACCGCCGCCTCACCCTCTTTCCTCTCGCCGTTCAGTAAAGCACAAGCAGCCCCCCCCCCCAAACCTTCTCCTCCCCCTTCGCACCCATCAAGGAGACCAACAGAGTGGTTGTGCACTACCAGGCAGAGCCTTCTCTTTGCCTGCAGCCGGGAGGCTGCTGGCTGGGGCTTGGGGATGTCACCAGCGGCGCAAAGTGTTTGCAGACAGACAGACAGAGAGAGTCCTCCAAATCCACCCCCGCCCCACATCTGGGCCTCGAGGAAGAGGACAAACAACAAACAGCTTCTCATCTGTGTGCACAAAGATCTCCGTTGCTGCACGGGAGCGCTCTCGGCATCTCCTCACCCTGAAACCCGGCGGCCAAGGAGCTCACGTGGAATTCGGCACTAAGTTCGTTAACGACCGCCGCGGGCGATCGCCTGCCCCGGGATTGCAGAGGCAGAGGAGCAGGGAATTGCTTGGGCTGGAAAAGACCTCCGAGAGCACCCCAGCCCGACCACAACCACCTAACCACATCCCCCACGGCCACAGGGTTTCTTGAGCCCCTCCAGGCATGGGCACTCCACCCCCTCCCTGGGCAGCCTCTGCCCAACCCCTGACCACCCTTCCAGCGAAGACATTTCTCCTCACCTCCAACTCAGCCCTCCCCTGGCTCCGTTTCAGGCCATTTCCTTGCACTCCATCACCTGCTACTGAGGAGAAGAGACCAACCCCCACCTCCCTCCAACCTCCTTTCAGGTGGTGCGAGTTACACACGGATGCAGCCCCACACCTTCCCAGGCACCCCCACCGGGAGGGATTTTGGACCAGCTGCAGCTTATTCTCACTTAAAACAAAGAGAATTCCATCTTTCCTTTCCTTTTCTTTCCTTTCCTTCCCCTTCCAGCTCACCACGAATCTCTCTCCACCAGGATCTAACTGCTTGCAAGCAGATGCCACACATTAGCTCCAGCATGAGCAGATGGAACTATAGGTATGCACCACACACACCCCCCTCCAGCCAGGCGTTTGCAGCACACACAATGCAGAGCTGAAGGGCTTTGGGATGCTCCGAGGCAGCTCTGCTCCCAGGGGAGCTGTGCAGGTAACCCCCCACACACACACAGGGGAGCTGATGTGGTGCAGGTGGCTTTGTTGGGGAGGGGCACCCCAGTGTGGTCATTCTGGATGCCCATCACCATCACCACCGCCCCCCCCCCCCCCAAGCCTGCAGCCCACGCTCCCAGCCCTGGTCACTGCCTCACACACACACACACAACTCCTCCAGGCAAGGTTTGGGACAAAGAAAGAGAGAGAGAGAGAAAAAAAAACCTCTGTCTTACTTTTTATCCTCTTAATTATTATTTTTTTAGGGGGGGGCTCCTCTTTTCCTCCTCCCTGCCTGAGCCACGGGACTTTGGTGGGACCGACCACGACTCTCGGGCTGGAGATTAGGGAGAAGCAACTTCACCAAGCGCCGTGCCGAGGGGAGGAAGAGCTTTGCCAGCGGAGAAGAGGAGAAGGAACAAAAGCCCAGCGATGCCAGAGCGGTGCTGAATAGGTGTCTTCCTAATTGTAAGGGGATGGTGAGGCTGTGTGTGGTTGCAGGGTGGGAGGAGGCGGGTGGAAGGGGGGCGATGGAGGAGACCTCCCTCCCTCTCTCTCTCTCTCTCTCTCCCCTCTCTCTCTCTCCCTCTCTCTCTCTCTCTCTCTCTCTCTCTCTCTCTCTCTCTCTCTCTCTCTTCCTCTTCCTCCCTCCCTCCCACGCTGGGGACGGCCGCCCGCAACCCCGATGTGAGGTTAGTGCATAAATTATCTCCCGTCTCTCACTCTCTCCCCCATTGGGTCGCGGAGCCGCGCACACGTCTGCATCCTGCATCCCCGCTGCCGCTCCGCTCCGCCGCCAGCCTCCCCATCCCCTGCCCGGCACACCGCGGGTGCCCGCTGCCCAGCGGGGCACGGCTGCCAACGTGCCCCTCGGTGCATTTCCCCATCTTGCCTCTCTCCTATTTTTGTTTCCCTTCCCCCCTCCTCCCCCCAACCTCTGCTTTGTCCTCAGCCCCATTCTCCCAGCCAGGCAGACACAAAAGAGGCTCTGACCTGGGAAGGGAGATGCCCATCTCCAGCAAAAAAAAATACCCCAAGCCACCCAGGTCCTCCGGTGGGCTGCTCTCAGCGGGCAGGGAAATGAAATATAGCTGCTAGGGCTGCAAAGGAGAGGCAGCATTCCTTCCCTAATGAGTGTAATTAGCAGAGTGAGGAGGCAAGAGGTTCCCCGCGCCGTTCCGTGTCTCCGAGCACCAGCCTGCCCCTGCGCTCTCCACAAGCAGGAGCTGCCGGGGCAGGAGCTGCGCTCGGATGCAGCTAGCGACGTGCACTTCAGCTGCCTTAAGCCCTCCCTCCACCTCCTCCTCAAACCGGAGAGCTTCAGACAGGATTAAATCCCCAAACACACATCCCGAGTCCCTGGGGCTTGCTGAAGCAAAGACAAGTCGGATTCGGGACCTTTTTTTCCACCCTCCCACACCCCCCTCCCTGCTTTCCCCTGCTCGTTGCTATCTCTCCACTTCAGCTGATAAATCCCGAGCTGTCAGAGTAACAAGAGGTGATTCAGGGAGGATTTAGCCAGGCTTCAGAGCCGTGGAGCCAGCCAGATCCTCCCCCCGTGGCAGTGCCTGACCAAACACGAGCACAGCGTTGCCTCACCGCGTGCCGGGACACAGGGCACGGAGCTGCTCTCCAGTGGGCAGCCGAGAGGTCCCTTGCAGGGGACAAGGACACTCTGCCCTGTGGGCAGTCACCTCAGCAACCCCTTAAGTCCAAATCCTGGCCTGGATTAAGCTGACCACTGGTTCTGGCTGCATCAGTCTGACTGAGATGGTTGGACTCCAGGGTCCTAGAGGTCTTTGCCATGGTTTGACTGCAGGATCCTGGAGGTCTTTGCCATGCTTGGACTCCAGGATCCTGGAGGTCTTTGCCATGCTGGGACTCCAGGATCTTGGAGGTCTTTGCCATGCTGGGACTCCAAGATCCTGGAGGTCTTTGCCATGCTTGGACTCCAGGATCCTGGAGGTCTTTGCCATGCTGGGACTCCAGGATCTTGGAGGTCTTTGCCATGCTTGGACTCCAGGATCCTGGAGGTCTTTGCCATGCTTGGACTCCAGGATCCTGGAGGTCTTTGCCATGCTGGGACTCCAGGATCCTGGAGGTCTTTGCCATGCTGGGACTCCAGGATCTTGGAGGTCTTTGCCATGCTTGGACTCCAGGATCTTGGAGGTCTTTGCCATGCTGGGACTCCAGGATCTTGGAGGTCTTTGCCATGCTGGGACTCCAGGATCTTGGAGGTCTTTGCCATGCTGGGACTCCAGGATCCTGGAGGTCTTTGCCATGCTGGGACTCCAAGATCCTGGAGGTCTTTGCCATGCTTGGACTCCAGGATCCTGGAGGTCTTTGCCATGCTGGGACTCCAGGATCTTGGAGGTCTTTGCCATGCTTGGACTCCAGGATCCTGGAGGTCTTTGCCATGCTTGGACTCCAGGATCCTGGAGGTCTTTGCCATGCTGGGACTCCAGGATCTTGGAGGTCTTTGCCATGCTTGGACTCCAAGATCCTGGAGGTCTTTGCCATGCTTGGACTCCAAGATCCTGGAGGTCTTTGCCATGGCTGTACTCTAGGATCTTGGAGGTCTTTGCTGTGCTTAGACTCCAGGATCTCAGAGTTCCCTTCCAACCCGAACAGCTCCATGGTTCCATGAGATCAGTGAGAGCCTGCAATGGGCTGAGGATGCAGCAGGGTCCACCCCATGCATCCTTCCCCCAGAGAGGGAAGGGGCAGCAGATGAAGCTCGATGGGAGGGCAGCAAGGTGAAGCTCGATGGGAGGGCAGCAAGGTGAAGCTCGATGGGAGGGCAGCAAGGTGAAGCTCGATGGGAGGGCAGCACCCTGGGAGATGTGCTGAGCAGCTCATTAACCGATGAGCCTAATGACCTGGGATGTCTGCACAAGGCAGGGGAGGAGCAGGGGCATCCAGCTGGGGCAAGGCGTTGGATCTGGAGAGGGACCTGCCCGAGCAGTGGTGCAGCCAGGCCCCCAGGCTGAGTGCAGCGTGGGCTGAGCTGCCCCTCAGCACCTGCTAGGCTCTGACACTCTGCTCACTCGGGGGCTTGCTGTTTTGTTGTTGTTGTGTGTGTTTAATTGTCTTGATGGCCCTCATTTGCATAACCCCCACAATGCAGCGCAGCAGGACTCTTGCTCTGAGCTAATAAATAGACGACAAAAATAAATGTGTCATGTAAGATTTGCTTCCAGTCCCTCCCTTTGTGAGAGAGCTATCACCCAGGCACGATGCTCAGGGGGGCTGATCTCACAGGAGCTGTCAGCCCGGCCTGCCATAAGCAGCTCCCTGCACTTCCCCTGCCCTGAGCAACTCTGCCAGATGCTAAGGCTGAAGCTGGGAGCTGGAGGAAAAGGTGGCTGGCAAGATGAGGATCTGCTCCTCACAGCCTGGAGTCGGTCTCCCATCAGCCCTCTGAAGCTCTTCCCCAGATTTGCCTCCAGTGCTGGGTTCAGCTTTGGGCTCTTCACTCCGAGAAGGACATCCAGGAGCTGGAGTATGGCCAGAGGAGGGCAGGAAAGCTGGGGAAGGGGCTGGGGAAGGGGCTGGAGAAGAGGGCTGGGGAGGAGCAGCTGAGGGAGCTGGGGGGGTTTAGTCTGCAGGAAAGGAGACTGAGGAGAGACCACTTTGCTCTCCACAACTCCCTGAGAGGAGGCTGGAGCCAGGAGGGGGTTGGGCTCTTCTCCCAAGGAACAGGCAATAGGAGAGGAGGAAATGGCCTCAAGTTGCAGCAGGAGAGGGTTAGGTTGCACATTAGGAACAATTTCTTCGCTGCAAGAGTGGTCAGGGACTGGCACAGGCTGCCCAGGGGGTGGTGGAGTCCCCACCCCTGGAGGGGTTCAAGAAACCTGTGGCCATGGCACTTGAGGCCAGGGTTTGGTGGCCATGGAGGTGTTGGGTTGGAGGCTGGTCTGGTTGGTCCTAGAGCATGAACATGAGGAGGAACATGAGGAGGAACTGCTTTAATTTTAGGGTGGTAGAGCCCTGCAGCAGGCTGCCCAGAGAGGTTGTGGGGTCTCCTTCTCTGCAGGGCTTCCAACCCCCTGGCCATTGTGCTGCTGGGCAAGCTGCTGGGGGTGCCCTGCTGGGGCAGGGGGGGGTTGGACTGGATGATGTCCAGAGGTCCCTACTGACCCTGGGGAGCTGAGGGCAGCTTCAGGTTGCCTCTGGGACAGTGGAGAGACGCCATGGCTTCAGGGCAGGGTGCTGCAGAAGGCCTGGGGGAGCTTTGGCCTCCCCAGCCCATGAGGGTCCCTCCTCTGTGCTGCACCACGTGGTGAGACAGAAGAAGGCTGGGGCCAGACCCTTCTCAGTGGTGCCCAGGGACAGGGCCAAGGGGCAATGGGCACAACCTGGCACCCAGGAGGTTCCATTGAAATGTGAGGGAAGAATGCTTCGCTGTGAGGGTGCTGGAGGAGCGCTGTGGGTGCCCTGCTTTGGCAGGGGGGGTCGGGGTGGATGGTCCCCAGAGGTGCCTTCCAGCCCTCACCAGGCTGGGATTCTGAGCAACGAGGTTTGGATTGGATGCAAGACAGCCCGGGGGGGGGGGGGGGGGGGGGCTGAGGTTCCTGGAGGTGCAGGGGGTGGCTCCTTCCAGAGGCTGCTGCCAGCTCTGGAGCTCACACCTCCTGCAGGCCAGCAGCTGCTGTGGGGATTTGCACTTCCCTCAGCCCTGGAGGATTCTCAGCTCTTACACAAACACATTTTAGCATTTCCAATTGGTGCTGCTTGTTGGGGAGAGCCTGAAAACACAAATCCTAGAGAGTAAAAGCCAGAAGAGAAATAAAGACCTGAGAATATATGAGCTTCCCCCCCCCCCCCAAGCTCTCTCTCTCTTCCCACCCCCCTCTTTGAAAACCCTGAGCAATATTAAATCATTTTTATGGCTATACATAAACTGCCTTCTGCCAGGTGAGTGCTTGAGCCTGGATGGATTCACAGCTTCTGGTCAGTGGAGCAAAAAGCACTGCCTGTGGTTTCCCACAGCCCCAGCCCCAGGCTCTGAACGGTGCTCATCCACCTCCCACAGCTGCCCTCAGCCTCTCCTGGGCTGACACTTTGGGGGTTTTTCCCCGGTGGGGCTGATCTGAGGAGGTCTCCCCAAGTGTGGGAGGTGGGAGACCTGATCCTGATCTAGTGGGAGGTGTCCCAGCCCGTGGCGGGGGGGTGGGGGTGGTTGGAACTGGGTGAACACAAAGGGACCCCAAGGATCACCTGGGGTCCAATCCCTCTGGGTGCCGGTGTACCTGAGCTGGCCCAGCACCCTGTCCTGTTGTGCCTTCAAGCTGCCCAGGGCTGGGGGATCCACTGCTGCCCCTGGGAGGTGATTTCAGTCTCTGACTGCTCCCATGCTGACAAATGTTCTGCTGGATTCCCACGGGAATCTCCCCAGCAGCAACTTGTCCCCATCACCTTCTGTCTTTTCCATGGGACTCACAGAATCACAGTCAGGGTTGGAAGGGAGCTCAAGGCTCAGCCAGCTCCAACCCCCTGCCATGGGCAGGGACACCTCACACCGCAGCAGGTTGCTCACAGCCACCTCCAGCCTGGCCTTGAGCACCTCCAGGGATGAGGCTTCCACCACCTCCCTGGGCAGCCTGTGCCAGGCTCTCACCACCCTCCTGGGGAACAACTTCTTCCTCACATCCAATCTCAATCTCCCCACTTCTAGTTCTGCTCCATCCCCCCAGTCTTATCCCTCCCTGACACCCTCCAAAGTCCCTCCCCAGCTTGCTTGTAGGCTCCCTTAGATTCCTTGTGAAAAAAGGAGTCTCCATCCTCCTGGTAGCCTCTCTTTAGCTGCCTGTGTGATCTTTAAGGTCCCTTCCAGCTAAAGCCACTCTGTGTGTCTGGCTGGGCTGGCAGCTGGGCTCCCCGGGGCTGCCTTGTCCGTGGCATACACTCACAGAGGGACAAAGGGTGGAGGACAAGAGGCAGCAACCAAAAGCAGAGGAGGAGGGAGAGGTGAGCTGTGGAACCAGCCAGGATCGTGACTCTGGCTCTGGGGAGTCCCAGGGGAGAGATTTCCACCACGGGCAGCCAAGATCGACAGGAAGTCCTCTCCCAGCTCATCCCAGCGCTGAGGGCTCCACCCACGGTGGTCTGAACCAGGCTGAGCTGCCTCCCACTTCCATCTGGTGGGGGGCAGACGGTGGGGTGGCAAGCAAGGGAAAGCAGAGGGCTGTAAGGGCGGAAAGAGGGAAACCAACCCAGCAGGAGAGGGGTGGCAAGGAGGTGAGGAAGAGGAGGGAGGCAGGGGGAGCGTGGAGCATCCCTCCAGGAGACAGCGAATCATTTTCTCCTTCCCCAGGGCAGGGTGGCGAGGGGCTGGGATCATCCATCTTCATTACATCACCAGAATAGGCTCTGTCAGCTTACACTGTAAAACTAATCAATATTCCCTGTGGCCTGGCTGGCCACAGCTCCCAGCCACTCTGGCAGGCAGCCCTGGAGCCAGGGCGGGCACCGGGAGGCTCTGGGCCGTGTGCCACACGCCGCCGCTGGCACGGCCAGGCGCTGCCCCCTGGGCAGCAGGCATTGCCCAGGTAGTGCCACACAGCGTCTGCACCTCACAGACATGGTAGGGCTTGGAAGAGACCTCTGGAGCTCAGCCAGTCCAACCCTCCCTGCCCCAGCAGGGCACCCACAGCAGCTTGCCCAGGAGCACAGTGGCCAGGGAGGGGTTGGAAGCTCTCCAGAGGAGACTCCACAACCTCTCTGGGCAGCCTGCTGCAGGGCTCTGCACCCTCACAGCAAAGAATTCTTCCCTCACATTTCAATGGAACCTCCTGGGTGCCAGGTTGTGCCCATTGCCCCTTGGCCCTGTCCCTGGGCACCACTGAGAAGGGTCTGGCCCCAGCCTTCTTCTGTCTCACCACGTGGTGCAGCACAGAGGAGGGACCCTCATGGGCTGGGGAGACCAAAGCTCCCCCAGGCCTTCTGCAGCACCCTGCCCTGAAGCCATGGTGTCTCTCCACTGTCCCAGAGGCAACCTGAAGCTGCCCTCAGCTCCCCAGGGCCAGCAGCCCTGTAGGGGTTGGGAGGGACCTCTGGACATCATCCAGTCCAACCCCCCTGGCCCAGCAGGGCACCCCCAGCAGCTTGCCCAGCAGCACAATGGCCAGGGGGGGTTGGAAGCTCTGCACACAAGGAGACCCCACAACCTCTCTGGGCAGCCTGCTGCAGGGCTCTACCACCCTGAAATTAAAGCAGTTCCTCCTCCTGTTCAGATGGAACCTCCTGGGTGCCAGTTTGTGCTCGTTGCCCCTTGTCCTGCCCCTGGGCACCACTGAAAGGAGCCTGGCACCATCCTCCTGCCACCCACCCTGTAAGTATTGATCAGATCCCCCTCTCAGTCTTCTCTTCAGGCTAAAAAGCCCCAAAGCCCTCAGCCTGTCCTCATCACAGAGCTGTCCCAGTCCCCTCAGCATCTTTGCAGCCCTTTGCTGTGCCCTCTCCAGCAGCTCCCTGTCCCTCTTGAGCTGGGGATGGACAGGAGCCTGACCTGCAAGTGAACTGGACTGGGGGTCCCTCACTGGAGGGAGCTGCCCGGCAGCATGCAGCCCTCTGACACTGACCTCAGTCCTGGTCCCTGCTCACCCTATGGACCTCTCCCAGGGCAGGAATGGGGGCCCAGGGAGCTCCCTGCCCTGCCCTGGGGAGCTTCCCCCTGCCCTGCCCTGGGGAGCTTCCCCCTGCCCTGCCCTGGGGAGCTTCCCCCTGCCCTGCCCTGGGGAGCTTCCCCCTGCCCTGCCCTGGGGAGCTTCCCCCTGCTTGCTTTCAAGGCAGCTGTCAAAGCTCTTGCTCCCACCCCATGCCCAAGCTCCTACCTCTCACCCAAGACAAGACTCATCCATCTTGATCTGAGCCTGGCTGCACAGCTCAAAATAAGCCAATAAAGGAGCAATCACCTTGGAGCAGCAGCAGCAGCAGCTCTATTACATGAAGCAAGCTGTGGCACCTGAGCCCCAGCTCCTCAGCATGCACCAGCCAGGACCCCAGCAGACTCCACCTGCCCCATTGCCAGGGTGAGATGGTGCCAAGACCCAGCCTGGCAGCACCTGGTCCTGCCCCAGAGCAGGGTTGGAAGGGACCCTTGGTGATCATCCACTCCACCCCCCACTGCTGCAGCAGGGCACCCACAGCAGCTTGCCCAGGAGCACAATGGCCAAGGGGGGGGTGGAAGCTCTCCACACAAGGAGACTCCACAACCTCTCTGGGCAGCCTGCTCCAGGGCTCAGCATCCTCACACCAGAGAATTTTCTCCCTCAGTTCAAGTGAAACCTCCTGGCTCCAGTTTGTGCCCAGTTTGTGCTGTCCCTGGGCAGCACTGCCAAGAGCCCAGCCCCAGCCCCTTGCCCCTAACCCTTCAGCTCTTGCTGAGCATTGCTCAGCTCCCCTCTGGGGCTGCTCTGCTCCAGGCTCTCAGCCCCAGGGCTCTCAGCCTCTGCTCCTCACAGAGCTGCTCCAGGCCCCTCAGCAGCTTCATGGCCTCAGCTGGCCAGCAGCTCCCTGGCATAGCATGCAGGCAGCTCTGTGTCTCCTGCCTGCTGGGAGGGGAGGGAGAGGGAGAGGGAGAGATAAAGGGAAAGGGGGAGGGAGAGGGGGAGGAAGGGGGAGAGGGAGGGGGAGAGGGAGGGGGAGAGGGAGAGGGGAGAGGGAGGGGAGAGGGAGAGGAGAGGGAGAGGAGAGGGAGAGGAGAGGGAGAGGAGAGGGAGAGGAGAGGGAGAGGAGAGGGAGAGGAGAGGGAGAGGGAGAGGGAGAGGAGAGGGAGAGGGAGAGGGAGAGGAGAGGAGAGGAGAGGAGAGGAGAGGAGAGGAGAGGAGAGGAGAGGAGAGGAGAGGAGAGGAGAGGAGAGGAGAGGAGAGGGAGAGGGAGAGGAGAGGAGAGGGGAGCAGTGATTTCTTCACACCTCTCCCTTTGTCCCAGGAGCTCTCAAGGCTTGAGGTCCCCACGCAGGGACCCCCCGGGGGTGGCTGTGCCCGCAGTGGGCAGGGGGCAGTGCAGTAGCTTTCGGCAGCCCCTGGGGCCTGCTGCGGTTTCAGCTGCCAACTCTCCTCTCTCGTGGGCATCTCCTGGCACACACACACACACACACACATACACATTTCCTCCTCTTTTTTTTAAGGGTAGATGAATTTAGGGGAGCTCTCAGCTGCAGTGCCCCCTGGCAATGGCTCTGTTAGGCAGAGCCCAGCAGAGGCTGAGGCTCCCATCCTGCTGCTGCTGCTGCTGCTCCTGATGGAATTTGATTCCAGGCTGCCAGATCTGCAGGGCTGCAAACACATTCTCACTCCTGATTAATGGGAGTAATTTCTGCTTGAAAGAAGGCTGAAATGAGCAGCCAAGGGGAAGCTAACAGGGAGGGTTCCCCCCACACACACACACCACCGCCACCACTACCGCCCCTCCTCCTCTTCCTCCTCCTTCTCCTCCTCCTCCCCCCATCCCTCACTGCTGTTTGCATTTTCCCAGCTCTGGCATGGGCTAACAGATAAACAGACTCCCTGGCCTGCTTTCAAGAGCAGCAGAAGGTTTGGGAGGCAGGGGGCACCTCGGATGCTGCTCTGCTATGGCTCCTGGAGTGTAAAGGGAGAGGGGTGGGCATGGATTGCCCCCCCCCCCCTCTTCCCCCCTTCCCTCCCCTCCTTCTCAGCCTTGGGGGATGGGAAGAGACCCCAGGATATGGAGAAAGGTCTGCCCCTGCCCCACTCACCCACTGCATGGGGTGGAAATGTGGGGAGAGAGGGTCTGCTTGTAGGGAGAGGGGTCTGCATGTGGGGAGAGGGGTCTGCATGTGGGGAGAGGGGTCTGTATGTGGGGAGAGGGGTCTGTATGTGGGGTCTGCATGTGGGGAGAGGGGTCTGCATGTGGGGAGAGGGGTCTGTATGTGGGGTCTGCATGTGGGGAGAGGGGTCTGCATGTGGGGAGAGGGGTTTGCATGTGGGGAGAGGGGTTTGCATGTGGGGAGAGAGTTCTGTATGTGGAGAAAGGGGTCTGTAAGTGGGGAGAGGGGTCTGCATGTGGGGAGAGGGGTCTGTAAGTAGGGAGAGGGGTCTGTATGTGGGGAGAGGGGTCTGCATGTGGGGAGAGGGGTTTGTATGTGGGGAGAGAGTTCTGTAAGTAGGGAGAGGGGTCTGTATGTGGGGAGAGGGGTTGGTAAGTAGGGAGTGGGGTCTGCAAGTGGGGGTTTATAAGTGGGGAGAGGGGTCCTTCATGTCTGGAACTGGGGGGAGTGGTCCTGCCTTGCCCCTCAGCCTGGCCTTGCTCACTCCTGCTCTAAGGATGCTGCTCCAAGGCCAAGACGCTGAGCACCTCCCAGGCCCTGGCTCTCCATCCCACCCTGCCCAAGGGTCCTTGTGGGGCCAACCTGCTCCCACCCTCTGCTTTTGATTCCTTCACACTTGTGGCTGCTGTGTGGACCTGGGATGCTCTCTGTGTGGTTTTGGAGGTGAAGAAGCACTTGCCCTGGGCCGACAGGCTGAGAGCCCTCTGCCTCAGCATCCCTGCAGCACCTCCCACGCCAAAAGCTGCCCTGCAGCCAGGGTCTTTGTGGGGCACCATGGCTGACAGGAGGGTTTCCCCTGTGAAACCCCAGCCCCTCCACCCCCACCCTCTCCCTCAGGAGCAGCGGTGGCTTTGCAGCTCCTTTTCAGTTTATTGTGATAAGGAGGAAGGGAGAGGGAGAGAGAGAGAGAGAGAGAGAGAGAGAGCCTCACATCCTAATCTGGCAAAATGTCAGGGAGTGATTCAGAGAAGAGGCGAGCAGCAGAGAGAGGCAGCCCACACAGGAGAGTTGTTTCTGATCTCCAAATGTCAGCATGTCCTTTAATTAAATGCTGATTAACAAGGGACCTGCTCCCCTGGGCTGCAGCCGGGGCTGCTGCTGCTGCTCGTCTCCCTCCGCAGCGAGCCCGGCCGGGGCCACCAGCCTGCTCCCGGCCACGGGAGAGGCAGAAGGGGAGAGGAGGCTGAGGGGAGAGACCCCTCTGCAACTCACAGCATCACAGAATCACCAAGGCTGGAAGAGACCTCAAAGCTCATCAAAGTCCAACCTGGCACCACAGACCTCCTGAATAAACCATGGCACCAAGTGCCACATCCAATCCCCTCCTGAACCCCTCCAGGGGTGGGGACTCCACCACCTCCCTGGGCAGCACACTCCAAGGGCTAACAACTCTCTCAGTGAAGAACTTTCTCCTCACCTCCAGCCTAAACTTCCCCTGGTGCAGCTTGAGACTGTGTCCTCTTGTTCTGCTGCTGGGTGCTTGAGAGAAGAGACCCACCCCCACCTGGCTACAACCTCCCTTTAGGTAGCTGGAGTGAGGTGGGGCTTGGGCTCTTCTCCCAAGTACCAAGCAACAGGGCAAGAGGAAATGGCCTCAGGTTGTGCCTGGGGAGGGTTAGGTTGGAGATGAGGAACAATTTCTTTGCTGCCAGAGCGGTCAGGGGGTTGGCAGAGGCCGCTCAGGGAGGTGGTGGAGTCCTCATCCCTGGAGGTGCTCAAGGAACCTGTGGCCATGGCACTCGGGGCCAGGGTTTGGTGGCCCTGGTGGGGTTGGGTTGCTGCTTGGACTGGATGACCTCAGAGGACTTTTCCCACCCAAACAACTCCAGGTCATTCTCTGCCCTTGCTCACCACCTGCCCAGCACAACGTTTTGGGATGCACCAAAATGCACCCTGGGTGTTTTGGGGGTTCATTTACTCTTACAATACAATACAATACACCAGGTTGGAAGAGACCTTCAAGATCATCGCGTCCAACCCATCAAACAATCCAACCCACCCAACAACTAGACCATACAGCCAAGCACCCCATCAAGTCTTCTCCTGAACACCTCCTGTGAAGGTGACTCCACCACCTCCATGGGTAGCCGATTCCAATGGGCAATCACTCTCTCCGTGTAGAACTTCTTCCTAACATCCAGCCTAAACCTGCCCTGGCGCAGCCTGAGACTGTGTCCTCTTGTTCTGGTGCTGGATGCCTGGGAGAAGAGGCCAACCTCTGCCTGGCTACAACCTCCCTTCAGGTAGTTGTAGAGAGCAATAAGGTCACCCCTCAGTCTCCTCTTCTCCAGGCTAAGCAACCCCAGCTCCCTCAGCCTTTCCTCATAGGGCTTGTGTTCCAAACCCCTCACCAGCTTCGTTGCCCTTCTCTGGACAAGTTCCAGCAAGTCAACCTCCTTCCTAAACTGAGGGGCCCAGAACTGGACACAGTACTCAAGGTGCGGCCTAACCAGTGCAGTGTACAGGGGCACAATGACCTCCCTGCTCCTGCTGGCCACACTGTTCCTGATGCAAGCCAGGATGCCATTAGCCTTCTTGGCTGCCTGGGCACACTGCAGGCTCATGTTCAGCCTACAATCAACCAGTACCCCCAGGTCCCTCTCTGCCTGGCCACTCTCCAGCCACTCTGACCCCAGCCTGTAGCACTGCCTGGGGTTGTTGTGGCCAATGTGCAGAATCTTCCTTTACCTGTGGCCCTGGCACCTGGGGCCAGGGTTTGGTGGATGATTTGGCTCAGTGATGTTAGAGGTCTTCCAGGTGGAAGGCTTCTAGGAGCTGGCCCTGCCTGCACCAGGCAGCCTTGCCCCACAGTTTCTGCCACACCAAGGGCACCCAGAAGGTGCAGGGTTTGGTCATGGCAGACAAGCCCTTTGCACCCAGGTCCCCACTCTCTTCTCTGGCCTCCCAGCTGGGATTGTGCCTCTGATTTGTCTTCTGTCTCCAAGTGGAAGTTGCACCAGACCTGGTGTAGTGAAACTGGATGCAAACACCCCTGGGGATGCTCTTACTTGAGACTGAGCAGCTCCTCTCCACCTCAGCTCCTGTCTGTTCCCTACAGAACCCTAATTTGGGTGGGAAGAGACCTTTAAGACCATCAGGTCCAGCTGTGAACCCAGCACTGTGCACTTCAGCCAGGCTGCAAAACTGCTGCTGCATTTGGGACCTCTGCAAATAGCTGAGGCTCCTACCAAGGTCCCTCAACACGTCCCAGTTACAGTCTCTGTCCTCCCCAGCATCCCTTATCTTTGAAGCCAAGGGCAGGGTTATCCGTGGGGCTGGGAGCACTGTGCTGTGGGCTGGGCTGCGTCTGCCCTGGCTGGGGGTGGCAAACCCTCTCTGGCCCTGGCAGTGGGGAGTGACAGGGTACAGAGATAGGCAGCCTGGAAGGTGGCCAGCAGCTCTGGCCCTGCCTGCCACCCAGCTGCCCTCACCTCCAAGCAGGGGATCCATCCTGGCCCGTGGTGTGGGGATGTGGCAAGTGGGGTGGAGCAGAGCAGCCCAGGCAGCGCTGTGCATGCTCCTGCAGCTCACCCTGGCCTGAGCAGCTTTGCTTGGGATCTGTGCAGATCACAGAACCACAGATTGCATCCTGTTGGAAGGGACCCTCAAAGGTCATCCTGTCCAGCTCCCCCCCTGCAATGAGCAGGGACACCTCCAAGCAGAGCAGGTTACTCAGGGCCCCGTCAAGTTTGCTCTTGAGTGTCTCCAGGGATGGGGCCTCCCCCCACCAGCTCTGGGCAACCTCTTCCAGTATCTCACTGCTCAGCCCCTCCTGGTGAACCTCACTGTGTGCCCTGGGAGGGGTTTTTTGCCCAAGCCCTGCTCAACTCTGGCTTTGGAGATGGTTCAGGCTGGACCAGCTGCAGGTTTGGGGTGTCAGAGGGTTGGAGCAGCAGGTTTATCAGGACAGAAGAGGCACATCCTGGTCTGCACTGCCTGCCCCTGGCTCTGCTCCTGAGCAAACAAAAGCTCTCTGGACTGCACACAAACTTCTGCCTCGGGCAGCCTCCTTCGCAGCCCTCCGCCACCCTGCGAGCGTGGAGCCTCTGGCACAGGCAGAGCCTGCCAGGGAGGGGACAGGCTGGCACTCACATGCTCTGCCAAGGCTACATCTGAAGGAGTTGTCTGAAATTCAAACCACACTTCCCAGTGCCAGACCTGAGAGGAAAAGCTTTTGCACGCTTACCCTCCCGTCTCCACGGCCACCACCGCCCTGCACCCCCTTCCCAGCTCCTGCAGAAGGCCCTTCTGGGTTGGCAGGGCTGGAGGTGAGTGCTTGGGTGGCCAGCGGCTCCGGGTGCCACGTTGCCCCCGTGCCCCTTGTGATGCGCAGCTGGCAGCAACAAGTGTTTGCTGCCCGGGCTCCCGCAGCCGCGCTGCCTATTCCCAAGCGCCACCTGATGGCATCGGCTCCAAGAAGTGGTTTCTTGGGCAGTATTTACACCAGCACAGCCGCAGGAACCACTGCCAGCACCCAGCAGGGTGGAAAAGGAGAACAGGGCCACGGAGTGAAAGCAGCCCTGGTCCCCCTTGCCCTGCCCTGTGCCCGTCCCCAGGATGGGGCAGACCAAAGGCTGAGCCCAGCGGACGCCCGCGCTGGGGCTCCGCCGCTTCCCAACAGCTCAAAAGTTCTCCCAAGCTCCCCAGGAGGGAGGCAGATCCTGCTGGCCCTGGCAGGGGGATCCTCACAACTCCCCTCCACACACACACCCCCCCTTTCTCCTTGAGCAGACAACTCTGTGTGTCTAAACGTGAGCCAGAGCTGCACAGACATCCCAGAGGCAGCAGCCCCCAGCAGCTCCCACACGGCGATGGCAGAGGAGTCGCATTCTTAACACTGCCAGACAAGGGAGTTTTGCCACCTTGGGGTCACCTCCACCTCCTCCTGCCTCTCCACAGAGGTGTCCCCCAGATATCTGTGGGGACTCTCCAGCCCCAAAAGCCAAGCAGCAGGTCAGAACCCCCCCCCCAGCCAAAAGGAGAGGGTCTCCCCCGATGCAGTAAGCAGCCCTGGCTCGTCCAGCCAGCAACACAACATCCAAAGGGCAGCCTTCAGCCAGGCCTCTCTTCCTCCCCCTCCCCAAGCCAGTGCCTGCTCAGGGCAGGAGCCTCAGGTGACATGAACACAGTGCTGCCTCAGGGTCCTCTTCAAGTGTAAAGCCCCAGGGAGGGACAACTCTAACTCTGTCCATGTCCCTGCTTCACTGCCTGCCCTCCCTTCCTTCCCTCCTGGGTGCCTGATGCTTGCTGGGGGAAAGCCACCCACTGGGGTGACCCCCTGCTTGCACCCCAAACCCCCAGGCTCTGAGCAGGGCAGTGCCTGGCTCCATGAGGATGGTTCTTAGCAGCCAGGATCCCTGCCAGCCTGGCAGTGCCATGGGTCCAGAGCCCATCACCCCCCACGGGTACCACCCCCTCTCTCCTGCTGCTCTCCCTACATCTCGCTGGCACACACAGAACACCAAAGCCACCCAGCACTGAGGCACCCAGATGGAGAGACTGCAGCAAGCTGGTTTGTGCTGGGATGGATGGTTGGATGGATGGATGGATGGATGGATGGATGGATGGATGGATGGATGGATGGGGAGAGGACACAGCAGGGAGGGAGGTGGTGGTGGAGCTGGGAAGGAGGAGAGGAGGGTGGGGGGTGGGATGAATAATTTCGAGGGAGCCAGATTTCCATATTCCCCCTGCTGGAAAATTAAAGTCTGCTCGGAGTTTGCATCCCAAATGTGATTGCTTCCAGATCCCTGCCCTGCAAGGCACCTACCTCTCTCAGCAGCCAGCCCTGCCGGGATCAGTGTCCATGCTGTCTACCTGCCAGCAGGCTCTGCCTTCTGTTCACGCTGAGCATCAGCTTTTCTTTGAACACCGAGGTAGTTAAAAGCTGCAACTTAAGGACTCAAAGAAGAGGGGAGGGGAGGAGAGGGGAGGGGAGGGGTGTGTGTGTGGGGGGGTGGAGGTGGATGGACTCACTGAGCATGAAAAGCAGCTATTGGCTCTGCCTCCCCGGCTGCTCTGCCACTGGGTTGGGCTGCACATGTGTCATCCTTCCCTTCGGTTCCCCTCGTTTCCCCGTCACTGTCCTTGTCCTTCCCCGCTGGGTGCCGGGAAGGAGGTGAATTGTTGCTGGGTGATGGACCCCCCAACCCTAACCCTAACCCTAACCCTAACCCTAACCCTAACCCTAACCCTAACCCTAACCCTAACCCTAACCCTAACCCTAACCTTAACCCCTTAACCCTAACCCTAACCCTCCCTCCCCGCCTCAGACCCCCCGCCCCCAAGCAGCAGCCCTGGCACCTCGCAGGGCTGCTGGGGGCAGCTGCAAACCCTGTCCCAGCCACCCCACTCCCTGCCCGTGCCGTGCCATACGGTCCGAGGGCTTTCATTTCCTCGGCACGGCAGCTCGGAGGGCGCCTGGCAGGTTTCTCACGGGGCTTTAGCGGGCTTCGGATCAACCCCGGGAGGTCCTTAGGTGCCAAGTGGCCGGATGGGCTAAACAAAGCGCTTCCCGATTCCACCGCTCCCTATTTCCTTCCCATCAACTGGCAGCTCTTCGGCTGAGCCCAAGCCAGGGCAGACGGCGGCGTCCTGCCTTTAAAGCTGCCTCTCCCCAGGTTAGGGCAGGTGAGAAGTGAGGAGGAAGCTGCCTCTGATCCTTTCTCCAGCCCTGCCTGCCTGTTATGTGTCAGCCCCGTGCAGGACTGACCTTGCCAAAGGAAATAGCTGCAGGTTTACATGGGGGGGAGGGGGCAAGGTGAGAATCCACTTTTCCTCCCAGGCTCTCTGCAAATCCTGACTGTCACTCGGGTCCTGCTGGGAATCATGGCATCATTAAGGTGGGAAAAGACCAACCAAGCCCAACCCTCAACCCAGCACCACTAAGAGAACTCAGATTCTTCAGACAGTGCTGAGAAACACTCAATAGGCTAAAGAATTAAATCGTGGAATGGTTGTTTTGGTTGGAAAAGGCCTCTGAGACCACCAGGTCCAACCATCAACCCAAGCCCACCGTGACCTCCCTGGGCAGCCAGCTCCAGGGCTCCAGAAGCCTCACACCAAAGAAACTTCTCCTTCAGTTCAAGTGGAACCTCCTGGGTTCCACTTTGTGCCCAGTGCCCCTTGTGCTGTCCCTGGGCACCACTGACAAGAGCCCAGCCCCAGCCTCTTGCCCCCAGCCTTCAGCTCTTGCTGAGCACTGATCAGATCCCCTCTCACAGTCTCCTCCAGGCTGAACAGCTTCAGCTCCCTCAGCCTTCCCTCATAAGGTCCCAGTCTCCTCAGCACCTTAGTGTCCCTTCATGTCTCTCCTTCACCTCCATCTCCCACCAGCCTGACCCTCCCACTGCTGTGTGTGGGCCTGTGGAGATCGGGAGCCTCATGCCTGGAGGGTTGTGGAGAAGCCTGGGTGAGGTTGTTGGAGCACTTCCCACCCCTAACCCGGCTCTGCTGTCCAACTGCAGCATCCCTGTGGCACTTTGGTCCTCTTGCTGGCATCAGGAGGAGTAATCACATCCTGCTTTGCACAGAAGGAGCATGGAGAATGGATTTGCCACCTTCATGGGCTTTGTCTTGCAACAAAGGCAAAGACCTCCTAGAAATGTAATCACTTAGTGCTGCTGCTGCTGGGGAACAAAGCTGAGTCTTGCTCACCCCTAGCAAACACCATCATTCACCTCCCCCAGGCAGAGAGGGCACCATTGGGACTGCCCTCAGTTTTGGGCCCCTCACTCCAAGGAGGGCGTTGGGACGTTGGAGGGCAACCAGGAGTGGAGCTGCTGTTGCCCCAGCAGAATGGCTTTGGCTGCTCTGGTGCTCCAGGCTGAGGCTTGTCAAGTGCTGGTGTGTGCACCCGGGCTGGGGGGACCAGGGGGTAGCAGCCCCTGGGCTACTTTAACGCCTCCAGCCCTGGAGAATTCCATCCTTATGCTCCGGGATACACCAGTGCGGGTCCCTGGGAAGCCTGAGCTCTGCTCTCTGGCTGGTGGGTGCCTCACCGACAGGATGATCCGTGCTGCCAGCAGCACCCAGGCAGTGCCAGGGCTGAAGCAGAGGTACTGGGAACCCCAGCTGAGCCTGGGGGAAGGCAAGGGAGCAAGGGGGAGGGTTTCGTGACCTCGCTTCCGTGTCTCAGCTGGGTTCCGGGGGTGCAGCCCGGCGTTTCCCTGCCTGGCGTTTCCCAGCCTGGCTTTTCCAGCCCGGCGTTTCCCTGCCCGGCGTTTCCCTGCCTGGCGTTTCCCTGCCCGGCGTTTCCCTGCCCGGCGTTTCCCTGCCTGGCGTTTCCCAGCCTGGCTTTTCCAGCCCGGCGTTTCCCTGCCCGGCGTTTCCCTGCCTGGCGTTTCCCAGCCTGGCTTTTCCAGCCCGGCGTTTCCCAGCCTGGCTTTTCCAGCCAGTCACTTCTCCAGAGGACCACGAGGTGGAAGCATTCGCCAAAAACTCCTGCGGAGCCCTGGGAACAACCTGCCGCTGACTTGAGCAGGGGAGGCAGGACAGCCAAGGCGCTGAGGGGGGGGCCGTGGCATGGGGAAAAGAGCTGAGGAGGGATCAAGCAGGGGCACAGGTCACAAGGGCAAGAGCTCCTTCTGCAGGAAAAGGCTCCTGCAGCTACCCATTCGATCAGACTCCTCTTTTCCCTCCTCTAAGCAGGACTCCTGGGCACCTGAGCTCTGAAAGGGGCCTCCAAGAATGCTGGAGAGGGTCTGTGGTGATAGGGCAAAGGGCAGTGGTTAGGAACTAGAGCAGGGCAGATCGAGGCTGGCCATTAGGCAGAAGTTCTTTGCTGTGACACTGGCACAGGATGCCCAGGGAGGTTGTGGATGCCTGGAAGTGTTTAAGACCAGGCTGGATGAGGCTCTGAGCAACCTGGGCTGCTGGGAGGTGTCTCTGCCCACGGCAGGGGGTTGGAGCTGTTTGATCTTTAAGGTCCCTTCCAGCTCCAGGCATTCTGTGACTCGTGGCAGCTCTGTGCAGCTCACTCCCCTGTCACAGGAGGGCCAAGAGAGATCTCCAGATCCATAGTCATCCCATCTGCCTCCCCATGCACCATGTCCTGCTGCTCAGGGGCCAGCAGGTCCAAACATAGCTGCAGGGCTGCCAGCCTGGCAGGACCTGCCTCTGCCTGCTCGGGAGGACCAGTGCTTGTCTGTGGGCTTGCCAGCAGCTGGGTTAAGACAGCCAGGAGCAGGGTTTGCCACTTGGCACGGTGCTCAGCCCTTGTTCACATGAGGTGCTGAGTCACAGCTCATCAGCTGTGCCCTGCCTAGCCCCAGGGAGCAGCCAGCTCTGTCCTGCTCAGCCCTCCTGGCTGGGCAGGGATCATGGGC
The DNA here is from genome assembly GCA_033816785.1 of Picus viridis. Taxonomy (NCBI): domain Eukaryota; kingdom Metazoa; phylum Chordata; class Aves; order Piciformes; family Picidae; genus Picus; species Picus viridis. The sequence goes on from CM066602.1 coordinate 2,155,321, forward strand.
ACCCTGCTCAGTGCTGGGCACCGGCCTACCAGGAGGTTGTCTCAGCTCATGGGAGAGATGCCAGCTGGTGCTTCTTCCTCATCTGCAACCAAAACCTCCCCTGGCACAATTTCAGGCCATTTCCTCTCCTTGTATCCCTTGACACTGCAGAGAAGAGGCCAACCCCTGCCTGGCTCCAGCCTCTTTTCAGGGAGCTGCAGAAAGCAACGAGGTCTCCCCTCAGCCTCTTCTTCCCCAGACTGAACAGCCCCAGGTCCCTCAGCTGCTTTTGGGGCTGATGTGGCTGCAGCTGCCTGCTCCAGCAGCTCTCCCTCTGGTCACTGCCACCCTCCTCCTGGCGTGCCTGCAAGGGCAGAGCTTGCCCCCAGCAGCACGTGGCAGTTGTGTATGAGATTTTCCTCCTTTTCAGCTAACTCTGCTGCCATCTGCTCCAGTTCCCTAATTACAGCAGCAGAGGTGGGGGATGTCAGACTGGTTAGCAGGTTGTGTGGGGTGAACATCAGCTCCAGCAGCCTCGGTAGGGCCAATGTGGGCTGGAGCAGCTCCCAGGCGCCGTGAGCTCGGCTGGCACAACCTCGCTGCGTGTGGGTGTGAAGGTGGCACAGCACCCACTCCCCTCCCACCCAAGCCAAGCAGCTTTCTTGGGAACACCCTCCCCAGCCCTGCCCTGTCAGGGGTGCCTTGCCCTCTGCTCCACCAGGCTTGTGCCCAGCTCTGCAGTTCAAGCCCTTCCTTGGCTCCCCCTGGTTTGGAAATGGCCTCTCGTTTATCACCTCTCCAGCGCCTGCAGCAGTTCCTGCCTGCAGCAATGTTTTGGGAAGCCAGAGCTGGGTTGGAGTCCTCATTTGGGCTGAAAATAGCTAACAGACTGTGAGGCAAGCAGCAAGTTCTGGCTTAGCATCCCGAGGCTGTCACAGTCAGCAGAGAGGAGTCCCTCTCTGATGCCACCCAAGCTGTTTGCTGAACCGTGCCAGTCCCCTGCCGTGGCTCCTCCCTTTCCTTCCTCCCTTCCTTCCCTTCCTTCCTTCCTTCCTTCCCTTCCTTCCTTCCTTCCTTCCTTCCTTCCCTTCCTTCCTTCCTTCCTTCCTTCCTTCCTTCCTTCCTTCCTTCCTTCCTTCCTTCCTTCCTTCCTTCCTTCCTTCCTTCCTTCCTTCCTTCCTTCCTTCCTTCCTTCCTTCCTTCCTTCCCTTCCTTCCTTCCTTCCTTCCTTCCTTCCTTCCTTCCTTCCTTCCTTCCTTCCTTCCTTCCTTCCTTCCTTCCTTCCTTCCTTCCTTCCTTCCTTCCTTCCTTCCTTCCTTCCTTCCTTCCTTCCTTCCTTCCTTCCTTCCTTCCTTCCTTCCTTCCTTCCTTCCTTCCTTCCTTCCTTCCTTCCTTCCTTCCTTCCTTCCTTCCTTCCTTCCTTCCTTCCTTCCCTTCCTTCCTCCCTTCCTTCCCTTCCTTCCTTCCTTCCTTCCCTTCCTTCCTTCCTTCCTTCCTTCCTTCCTTCCTTCCTTCCTTCCTTCCTTCCTTCCTTCCTTCCTTCCTTCCTTCCTTCCTTCCTTCCTTCCTTCCTTCCTTCCTTCCTTCCTTCCTTCCTTCCTTCCTTCCTTCCTTCCTTCCTTCCTTCCTTCCTTCCTTCCTTCCCTCCTTCCTCCCTTCCTCCATCTCTTCCTCCCTCCCTCCTCCCTCCCTCCCTCCCTTCCCCTCTTCCACCCACCCACCCATCCCTGTGGGTGGCAAAGTCCTTGTTATTCTCCAGGCAGCCCTCCAGCCCTGCCTGGGCCACAGGGCTGCATCCTGCCGCCAGGGGATCTTACCGGTTGGGGCTGGAAAAACCCCACCTGGTGCTCTCTTCATCGCTGGCTGTTGCTCACAGAGCTGGGCTCAGCCCAAGGAGGGACTCCCCTTTCTGCCAGCAGGAAGGCACCAGCCACTGGTGCACGCTGGGGAAGGGAGGTGTGTGGTCTGTTCACTTTGCCCAAGCTCATTGAGGCTCTCAGGTGAGGATAGGACCAGGGGGAGTGGAACAAAGCTAGAAGTGGGGAAATTCAGGTTGGATGTGAGGAAGAAGTTGTTCCCCAGGAGGGTGGCGAGAGCCTGGCACAGGCTGCCCAGGGAGGTGGTGGAAGCCTCATGCCTGGAGGTGTTTGCAGCCAGGCTGGAGGTGGCTGTGAGCAACCTGCTGTGGTGTGAGGTGTCCCTGCCCGTGGCAGGGGGTTGGGGCTGGCTGAGCCTTGAGCTCCCTTCCAACCCTGACAGTTCTCTGATTCCCCTACAGTACTTTAACCCTGCTGCTCCTTACTTCCAGGAGCAAGCAGAGATTTAAGCCTGGGGAGCACTTACTCACCCCCTTTCCAGCTGGGAGGACTCAGCCTGGGAGCTGCCTTGGAAAGGGGAAGGTTGGCAGTGAGTCAGTGGGAGGGAGGTGGATTGCTCTCTGGAAAACAGAACTTATCTCCTCCCCACACTTGCTCCACACAGGGTGAGGAGGGACAAGGTCCACTCACCGGAGCAAACTCCCCTGGGGACCGCATTTGGTTGCTTTGGAACTGCAGTGCTGGCGTCTGGGCTCCTCTCTGCACAGCTGGGATGGTTTAACCTCTGAGCAGCAACTGCTAAGCCCCTCTGGAAACCTCCAAGCAGAGCAGTCCTGCTTGGTTTCTCCACATCCCATGGCTGGGGGAAGCTCAGTGTTGTTAGGAGGCAGCAGCCTTGGCCCTACAGCCCTGGGTCTGGTCCTGCAGCCCTGGGTCTGGTCCTGCAGCCCTGGGTCTGGCCCTACAGCCTTGGTTCTTGTCCTGCAGCCCTGGGTCTGGTCCTGCAGCCCTGGTTCTGACCCTGCAGCCCTGGGTCTGGTTCTACAGCCCTGGATCTGGTCCTGCAGCCCTGGTTCTGGTCCTGCAACCCTGGGTCTGGTCCTGCAGCCCTGGGTCTGGTCCTGCAGCCCTGGTTCTGACCCTGCAGCCCTGGGTCTGGTCCTGCAGCCCTGGTTCTGACCCTGCAGCCCTGGGTCTGGCCCTGCAGCCCTGGGTCTGGTCCTGCAGCCCTGGGTCTGGCCCTGCAGCTCTGGTTCTACCTTCACACTCCAGCATACAGCCCAAAGTGAAGGGCCAAAACCCAGAGGTCAAACTCAGCTCCCAGTGACAGCACTGGCAGGGCAATGAATGGTTTAACTCCAGAGCTAAAGCTGAGGGAGAGCTTTTGGTACCCATCACACTTCTGTGGGCTTGCAGGGCTTTGCCCACCGTGCTGCAGGACCTTTTCCTCTCTTCCAGGGGACACTTTGTGCACAGTTTGGACTTTGGTTGTGGTTTGGCAGCTCCTGGTTGCTAAGTGCATGAATCTCTGGTGTGGATTGGTGGATCTGTTGTTATGGTGATGCTCCGTGGGCAAAAATTAAGAGAGGAGATGCTGCTGGTTGCAATTGGCTTGATGGTTGCTGTGCTGTGGTCAGCTGAGCTTTGGGGATGGGGACTCTGCAGTGGTTCACACTGGGTTGAGTTTCATAGACTCAGAGAGTGGTAGGGGGTTGGAAGGGACCTCTGGAGCTCATCCAGTCCAACACCCCCACCCCCTGCTAAAGCAGGGCACCCACAGCAGCTTGCCCAGGAGCACAGTGGCCAGGGGGGTTGGAAGCTCTCCACAACCTCTCTGGGCAGCTCTGGCACCCTGAAAGTGGAGAAGTTTCTCAAGTTCAAGTGAAACCTCCTGGGTTCCAGCTTCAGCCATTGTCTTCAACTGGCTCTTACTGGACCTGGTGTGTCATTTCTGTGTGTGGTTTGACATCTTCACCCTTAGCTCCTTGCTAAGCACATCCAAACTGCTCCAAGTGGCTTTGACTCCAGCCTGGAGATGCTGTAGGAGATCTCCTGCCCCTGGTACCTGTTGTCCCTTGTCCTATCACTGGCCCCCACTGAAAAGTCCCCAGGATTTGCAGGCACCCACCAGAGATGGAACTTCATATTATCACAGTATCAGTCAGGGTTGGAAGGGACCACGAGGATCAGCCAGTTCCAACCCCCTGCCATGGGCAGGGACACCCCACACTACATCAGCCTGGCCACAGCCTCATCCAGCCTGGGCTTAAACACCTCCAGGGACGGGGCCTCAACCACCTCCCTGCACAACCCATCCCAGGGCTTCACCACTCTCCTGGGGAAGAACTTCCTCCTCAGCTCCAGCCTGAATCTCCCCACCTCCAGCTTCATTCCCTTCCCCCTAGTCCTATCACTCCCTGACCTCCTGAGCAGTCCCTCCCCAGCCTTCCTGTAGCCCCTTCAGGTACTGGAAGGCCACAATGAGGTCACCTGGGAGCCTTCTCTTCTCCAGACTGAACAGCCCCAACTCCTTCAGTCTGTCCTCACAGGAGAGGGGCTCCAGCCCTCTGCTCATCCTCCTGGCCCTGCTCTGGACACCTTCCAGCACCTCCAGATCCCTCTTGTCATAGGGGCTCCAGAACTGGACTTGCTGGGGGTGCTGTGAAATCAGGGGGGACCTGCAGCCGCTGCACCCAGCTCGGGCGCAGCCTGAGCTCTCCCAGGGACGAGCAGGGGCTGCATTTGGCCTCTCCAGCTCTTGGGATGAGCAGCCCCTGCTGTGCCAGGCTGGGCAGTGGAGCAGGGGAGAGGGGGAGGGGCGGTTCGCCTCTTTCTTTTCCCTTGGCTTGGCAGCCAGCCTTTCAACCGAAGCGCTCTGATTGCCGCCGAACCGCAGCGCCGGGCTCGGGGCAGTGATTTCCACACGCCTGCCTGCGCACCAGGGAGCGCGGTCCGCGGGGCAGGGCAGGCGCCGGGCGCGTTCTCCTTTCCAGGACTCGGTGCCTGCGTTCCTATCGAGTGGCAGGGCAGAGGGGCAGGGAACTGCTGCTGGATGCGGGGACTGGGAAAGCTTCCCCCCGCAGCAGCCCCGCACGCAGCTGCTGGCCTCCCGCAGCAGCACACATGCAGGGCCATGTGAGTTTAGCGGGGAGGGAAACCGTGCCTGGGAGGGAGACCTGGAGGGTTCCACAACTCCCAAGGCTGCCTCTGGCCGGCAGGGGAATGAGGCTGGCAGGAGCTGCTGGAAGAAAGCAGGCGAAACCCACTCCCCCTACAGCCCCTCCCATCACCCCCAGCCCTGGAGCCGACCTGGGCTGCCTTGGGAAGTCAAACACAGGCAGGTTGCTGCTGCTTCTCTGATGCTCCAGCCCAAGCTGTCAGGTTTAATATAGCTCCTGTCTTGACTGGGATTGCCAGCACTCTGCTGCCAGAGCTCTGGGGTGCAGATTGGAGCTCTCTCCAGGGAGACAGCGATGCCTCCTGGGAAGAGCAGTGTTTGAAGGCTGTGCCTTTCTTAAGCAGCTCTTCCTGGACATGGGGTGTCATTTGCTTGTGTGTTTGGGCATTTTTCCCCCTTTCACCTGGCTGCCCAGCACATCCAAATGACTCCAAAATGGCTTTGACTCCAGCCTGGAGATGGTGCAGCAGAGCTCCTGCCCCTGCGCAGGATGCTGCACAGGGCACACGGAGCGGGATGGGCAGGTGGGGCTGCCTGCAGCCTGGGGATGGGTAGTAAACACAGGATATGTTGTGGGTTTACACCAAAGGACACTTGGCACACCTGTGACAGGGGACAAACTGCTCCTGCCCACTTCTGTGCCTCTGGGGACTGCTATCCCCTCCCCTGCTCAGCTCTTTACCCTCAAGGATAAGCAGCTTCAACAGCCTTGGTGCCCCCTCAGGCAGCTCTACAAGCCCCTGGGCACTCTCTCTCCTCTCTCCCAAGGCTGGTCCAGGGCTGGATGGAGTGTCCCTGCTAGGGCCTCACCATGTGAGGGAGCAAGGGAGGATTTACTGTGTCTGGCCGGGAGCCACGCAGGGAGCACGGCTGGGGCAGGGCACAGCCTGACAAGACAGGCACTGCCTGGCCTCTAGCTCTGGGTCAGCCCACACAGAGCTCCCGTGGCTCCATCCTTGGACAGAGGGACAAAGTCTCACACCCTGTCCTTGCCCTCACGTTGGCCATGGGGCTGGGGCTGATGTCACTCTCTCCCATCTCTGTGGTGCTGATGAGGAAGGTTCTGGAGAGGAGCAGCCCCAGCAAACCCCTTGGGTCTGTGATTAAAATGCTGCTCAGGATGCTGCTGCCTTCCTTGCTGCTCCTGAAAATCACTCCAGCCCGAGTGCTGCCTGCAGCCTCCAAAGGAGAGGGACCACTGGTGCCCTGGCTTAGCAAAGAGCCCAGCTCAGCACCCCTGGCTGGTGGGTTTCTGGGGTGGCTTTTCAGGAGGGGTGAGGAGGGTGCCTGATCTGCTGGGGTACAGCAGAAAGAGGACTGCTTCTATCTGGAGGAAGTCCTAGGGCATGAGCAGCTCAGAGCCATCCTCCTCCTGGTGCACCACAACCCAGCTCAGCTCCAGCACCCAGCCAGCCAAGCCCCTTGGCTGGGAGCAGGCAGAGTGCGTAAGGCCGCTGTCAGACCTCTCTGTCTGCTGCAGCCTTCTCCCCTTCACACTTCCCCCTTCTTTCCTCACTCCAGCCAAAGGCACAGCTGGCCCGAGGTGCTGCTTGCAGGGAGGTGACAGCAGCCAGGCAGGGCTGAGGAAGCACAGCCTGTGCATCTTCAAAGGATGCAGCTCATACCAAGAGGCAGAGCAGCCGCGGGCTGCAGCCCAGCGCTCCCCTGGCTGCACCAGGCAAGGGACACCCCCGGAGCTGCCTAACCGGAGGAGGATTTGACGAGTAAAGCTCCCTCCAGCATGAGCTGAGGTGATCACCTCCATGGACTCACACAAAGCCTTCCAGTTTCCCAGACCCATTTATCTATAACAATCCCCCTGGAGCCATTGTTCGCTCCTGCCTCCAGTGAGCTCATTGTCACATCTGATTTCCCCTGCAGCTCCACGGGGCTCCAGGATTTCACCGGGACCAAACAGGAGGGGAGAACCGAACCAAACCGAACCAAACCAAACCAAACTCAACCCCACAACAATCCCAGGACCCAAAGGCATTTCAGAAGGAGGGGGTGGAAAAAAACCCACAAAACGCCAAAACAGCCTCCCCCAAAGCCCAGCTCCTGCCTCCTGCTCAGCTCCTGCTCGTTGTTGGCAGGGCTGAAAGCTGCCCTGCAGGCACTCGCCTTGCAAATGCGCTGCCCAGGACTGCAGAGGCATCCGCAGCTGGGTGCCAAGTTCAACACCAGCGACCTCAGCCCCTGCTGCCCTTCACAGAGCACACATTTAAGGGACGGTTTGCTTCGGGCTGTTATTGGTGGAACAGCCCCAGCCCCAGGGTTGGGTCTGGTTTGTCCCACGTCAGCCTGCCAGGGAGGTGGTGTCCTGCCTTCGTGTCCCGCGGGCTGGTCGACGCTGTCCACCTCCCTTCCAGGCTGGGAACACGCAGCTCCAGGAATCCCTGCTGGCTGCAGCAGCTGGGTGCTTGCCCTCTCCACATCCTCTTCCCAGAGCCATCCCTGCAGTATTCTAATTTATGTTTATGAGGAGTGTTACACATCAGCAAGCAGCTTGTGTGGAGCAGCCACAGAGCTCCTTCCTGCTGCTAATTGCTTGTAGCATCCTTGTCCCTTGCACATCACTGCCTCTTACTTAGAATCACAGGATCCTGGAACTGTCAGGGTTGGAAGGGACCTCAAGGAGCAGCCAGTTCCAAGCCCCCTGCCACGGGCAGGGACACCTCACTCTAGATCGGGTTGCTCACAGCCACATCCAGCCTGGCCTTGAAAACCTCCAGGGATGAGGCTTCTAGAGGGTTTTAGAGATGGTTTCTCCGTTCCTCTGCAGTCTGGGGGCTTCCTCTCCTTAATTAAGCCACCAGCCTCTGCAGGAGATCTCTTTGGCTTTCAGGTTTAAAATGGATTCAGTGCCAGGTGGTCTCAGAGCTGTGGTATGGAGCAGGCAGCAGCAGTTGTCACACCGAGGGAATGCACCGTGCTGGGAATGGCACAGCAGCATTCCAGACATCTCCTCCCCTGCAGACATCTCCCTTTAAATAGAGGAGCTGGGGTGAGTCTGGGGTGAGTCTGGCTCATGCCACAGCCTGGCCGGGCTGCTGGGCCACAGAAAACGTGCCAGTGGCCAGGGGCACAAAGGGAACGTGGTGGCCAACGTCACACGGAGCTGCTGCTGAGTCTGCAGCCCACATGACCTGGTACTCATTGACCAGGGGTGAAGGGAGGGCAGCCTCTCGCGGGAGCCAAGGGTCAGCCTGCACATCGCGCCTCTGGGGCTTGCCCTTTGCTGCTCCTCCTCACGCCCTGCAGAGCCGAGGAGGCAGCTCCCCAAGGGGCAGGGGAGAAGCGGGCTGCGTGGTGGAGGATGGGGTCCTACCCCTGCTCTGGAGTCATCATGCCCCAGCTGGGGCAAGCTGCCTCAAGCTGCAACCCTCACGTCTGCTCCTGGAGGGACAGTTCCGGTTCAGAGCCCTCTTACCCAGCTCTGTGTGCTCAGACAAGTCTCAGCTCATGTGCTCCCTGGAGGAGTTACCACAGGAGCTGGTGTTGAATGTTTCCCCCCACTCAGGGAGCAGATGAGCATTACTGAGGGTGTCAGGTCTTGGCTGGGTGTTGCCATGGGGCAGGCTAAAGTGAACAAACAAGATGGATCCCAGTGAAATATTCCTTTCCTCCCTGGAGGGGGGGGGGGGGCTCAGCTTTTAGGCTTCTGCAGTGCCATCTGTGAACCACTTCCCTGTTCCTCACAGTGTCTCCCAGCAAGCTCCATGGTTCTAATATAAGAAGAGAGAAGCAGCAAGTCCCCCAAGACTCCCACGTTCCAAAAGGGAAAGGGAAAAAACAAGAGAGGAGTTCTGTCAACAGCAGCACTAAGCAAGCCTGAATTTGTGTCTTCTGGACAGTGTTCCTTGTGGAATCTCAGATGTTTGGAAAGGAGAACATCCTCTATGCCTGCCAGCCTCCCTTTCCTCCTCCTCCTCCTCCTCCTGAGCTCTGCTGTGTCTGAGTTCCCACTCACCATCCTCTTCTGTAGGTGGATTGTGACCCTTCCCTCCCCAGGTGCCCTGCAGGCATCCCCCCTGCCTTCCCCTCCACATTAAACCTCCTGCACATCCCCCAGATTCAGGCACCACAGCCACTCACGAGCAAAGCTCAGCTGCCAGGATGCTCTGTGGAGGGGAGACGAGGATGAATATAGCTGGGGATATAAGAAATTAATTAGTTGCAGGCAGACAGCCTTGGCACCTCCAGGCAGCCTGATTTATTTCCATGGCTCCTCTATTTTCGGCAAACTGAGGCTGTTTAGCTAAATATAAGACAATAAATAGCTGGGGGGGTGGGGGGTGGGGATGGGGGGGGGGGGGGTGAAGCTGCTGCTAAATACACAACCCCGGTGGAACGCCAAGGGCTGAGATTGCCAAGGGTGCCCAGGGGACACAAGTCCCTGCCGTGCCCAGGGGACACAAGTCCCTGCCGTGTCCCCGGTTTCTCAGGGGCTGGCCTCGCATCTGCAGGACGGGCAGGAGGAGGGGACCCTCCACCCCCAGACCGGGCGCTGAGGCTGGGATCGGGAAGAGGAGAGCTGTGTGCGGGTCCCCCAGCCCGCAGAGCAGCTCCTTCTCTCCCCCGGGCAGAGCCGGCTCCTGCCCGCTGTCGCCCCGGGCCGAGCGAGGGCAACGGAGCCGAGCGGACTCCTCACCCCGGGGCTACGGGCGGGGAGGAGCCAGCGCGGCCCTGAGCGAGGCACCGGCACCGCGCCGGGTCCCGCACCGGCTCCGCTCCAACCGTTTCTGGCTCCAGCACCGGTACTGGCACCGCTTCGATACCGGCACCGCTTTTGCTCCGGTTCCGGCACCGCTCTAACTCCACCCGGTAACGCTTCGGCTCCGGTACCAGCTTCGGCTCCGGTACCGGCACCGCTCTAACCCATTCCGGCACCACTTCTGCTCCGGTACCGGCACCGCTTTTGCTCCGGCACCACTCTAACCCTCCCGGCACCGTTTCGGCTCCGGTACCGGCACCATTTCTGCTCCGGTGCCGACTCGACTCTAGCCTCTTCCGACACCGGTACCGTTCGGGCACTGGCACCGCTCCAGCCCTTCCGGCTCCGGTACCACTTCGGCACCTCTTCTGTACCGGCACCGCTCGGGCACCGCTCCAGCCCCTTCCGGCTCCGGTAACACTCCCGCTCCGGTAACGCTCCGGCACCGCTTCTGCCCCGGCTCCGCTGCAAACCCTCTCCGGTACCGTCCCCGCTTTTGTTCCAGCCCCGGCCGCAGCCCCGGAGCGGCGCCGCTGCCCCCGGCCCGGCCCCGGAGCGGCCCCGCAGCACCGCCCCTGCGCTTGCCGGGCCCCGGCGTGGCGGCGGCAGGAAGGAGGAAGGCGGCAGAGCGAGCGGTGAGTGCCGGGGTCCCGGCGGGGGCTGCGGGGTCCCCGCTGCCCTCCACGCATCCCCCCGGGCGGGCAGCGCTGGGCAGGGCATTGCCGCTGCTTTGGGACTGTTCGGGCGGAAAGCGGCGGGCAGGGGGCAGCTGGAGCCGGGACACGGCGCGGGGGGAGGGGGCGGTCGGCTGGGTACCGAGAACTGCAGGAAATTCTTAGGGTCAGTAAGGTTGGAGAAGACCTCTGAGAGCATCCAGTCCAACCATCAACCCAACCCCACTAATCCCTGGCCCCAAGTGCCACGGCCACAGGTTTCTTGAGCCCCTCCAGGGATGGGGACTCCACCACCTCCCTGGGCAGCCTGTGCCAACCCTTGACCGCTGTGGCAGCGAAGAAATTGTTCCTCATCTCCAACCTAACCCTCCCCCGGTGTAACCTGAGGCTGTTTAACCTCATTCTATCACCTGATACTAGGGAGAAGAGACCAACCCCACCTGATTCCCACCTCCTTGCAGCGAGTTGTGGAGAGCAGTTTCTAGCTGTCTGTTCCCTGACAGAGGAGATCCCTGCATGGCTTTTGGTCCCAAATGTGGTTTAGGAAGCCTTGTTCAGCCTACCAGCTTCTCCATCCCTGGTATGGGTCCCTCTGGGAAGCACCAGAGGGTTCCCTTCTGTCTCCAGACTTGGTGGCCTTAGAGGTCTTTTCCCACCCCAACAGTTCTGTGATCCAGTGAAGAGTTTCCATGGGGGCTTGCAGGGTCTGCCTGGTGGCTTCCCCTGCTCAGGATGGAATCCTGCTGCTGGGGCATCCTCCTTGCTGTGCTGTGGGTATCACCTGCAATCACTTCAGGGCACTTCGGGGCATGGTTTGGTGGCCGTGGTGGTGTTGGGCTGATGTTTGGATTTGATGATCTTGGAGGCCTTCTCCAACCTTCATGGCTCTGTGGCTCCAGCACAGCTCTTGCTCTGACCAGCTCCCATGGGTGTGGAGAGCTTGCCCCCATTAGCTGAAGAAGAAGAAAGCAGCTGGGTCAGGCCTGAAGCTGCTGGGGTTGGGGGTTTTGTGCTCTGCATCAGCCAGATGCAGGGTGTGAAGTGTGTCTGCTGGGGGCTGGAGAAGGTGCCTGGAGGGGAATCCCTTTGAACGAGCTTCAGGCAGGAAATGCCTCCAGATGAGACTGGTGAAAGGGCAGGAGGCTCTGGGCAGGACCCTCTGCCTGGAAGGAGGAGGAGGAGGAGGAAATGGGATTCATTTCTTCCTCAGCAGCAATGGGGCAGTGAAGAGCTGCAGCATGTGCTGACAGACAGAGCTGAAAGGTGGAAATCACAAGCCAGGGGATTGTTTGTCAGCATCACCAGGCACTGAGAGGGCAGCTGGGGCCACCCCCAGCTGTGGAGAGAGAGGTCTTGAAACCCAGGTCCCACAATCCTGGACAGATTCCCTTGATGCAAGCACCAAACCAGTGGGTCAGTGGTCAGCTGGAGGCAGTGGGAACACACCAGAGGTGGCACTCTGAGATCCCCAGGTGTGTTTGTAGCCTAGAGCATCCTTCCCTTCCTGGACAATAAGCATCAGTGGGTTGTGGTATGTCCAGGAAGAGCCTGATGCAAAGAAGGAACAGAGGCAGGAGCAGAAGGAGGGCATCTGGTTCACCACCTGGGCCCCCATCCATGAAACTCCATCTGGGGGTGTGTGTGAGAGGCATCCAGCTCACAGTTTGGTGGCTTTTAGGCCTCTTTTTGTCATGCCAGAAGACTTCTGGGCAGGCTTTGGTGCCCATTCTGCAGCTGGGACCGTGTTTGATGGGAGGCTTTGCAGGTTGCACACTTTTGGTTCCGAAGAGCCCAGAGCTGCTCCCTGGTGCAGGAAAGTGTTGGTGCTGTGTGTTGGAAGGTGTCTGTGTGAGGGTAGGTCATAAATGAGTGGTGGAACAACCTCCCCAGCAGTCCCTGGGAGTTCCTCCTCTCTTGTCCTGCTTGGAAAAGTGAGGAAGTTTAGCAGCAGGACGGGGCTCTGGAGGTCTGACCCTGTCCCTGGCCTGGCCATGGGACACATCAGCTTCCCCACCTCTGAGTCCCTCCAGCTGGTAACTCTTGGGCCTTGCTTTGTTCTCTGGGGTTGGCTCCTTGAGGTCTGTGGAGCTTTGGGATGCTGGCAGAGGTGGCTGTGGAAGCACTGGAATCCCTCTCTCAGTGCTGTGAAGCCCTTTTCGCTGAACAAAGCCTTTGTGGGCCCTTGAATGGACCCTTCAGATGAGCTTTGCTGGCGAGTGAGTGACAAAGAGTGAAGTGGTGGTGACACATTGTGGTCCGCTGCAGGTGGCTGCAGTGCAGCTGCCCTGCCCAGCTGCCTTGGGCTGGCATCTCAACCATCTGCTTCAAATGCTGCTGGCCCTGGGGAGCTGAGGGCAGCTTCAGGTTGCATCTGGGACAGTGGAGAGACACCATGGCTTTAGGGCAGGGTGCTGCAGAAGGCCTGGGGGAGCTTTGGTCTCCCCAGCCCATGAGGATCCCTCCTCTGTGCTGCACCACGTGGTGAGACAGAAGAAGGCTGGGGCCAGACCCTTCTCAGTGGTGCCCAGGGACAGGGCAAGGGGCAATGGGCACAACCTGGCACCCAGGAGGTTCCATTTAAATGTGAGGGAAGAATTCTTCGCTGTGAGAGTGCTGCAGGCCTGGAGCAGGCTGCCCAGAGAGGTTGTGGAGTCTCCTTCTCTGGAGAGCTTCCAACCCCTCCCTGGCCACTGTGCTCCTGGGCAACCTGCTGTGGGTGCCCTGCTGGGGCAGGGGGGTTGGACTGGCTGAGCTCCAGAGGTCCCTTCCAACCTCTACCACGCTGGGATTCTGTGCCAGGGAGTTGTGACTCTGGGGCTGGCTGCAGAGCTCCGAGAGGATCCCTCCCTTAGCTGGGACTGAGCTCTGCTCTGCATGATGAGTGCCCTGTGACCCTGGAGGTCAGCTCTGGTTGTTGGTTTACATCTTTACAGGCAGAAGAGCAATGAAAGGTCTCTGTTTAAAGAGAGGTCCTTCAGCTGCCCTCAGCAAGCTCCATGGGTGCAGGTCTGACCTGCTGGGTTTGCTTTCCTCCAGCTGAACTCGCCGCTGCTGTTTGTGAAGGGGCAGCTGATAGCAGAGAGCAACCTGTTGGTGATGAATGCGGATGAGAAAGCCCAGATTAGGATCTGGTGAACAATTAACCTTGCAGAGGGGATCTGTAATCAGCTGGAGCATCTTTCCCTCTCCCTCTCTTTCCATTTCTAATCAAGATTTCTTTCCAGGTAGCATTTTTGCCTGCAGCCAGCATTGCTCATCTGCTGCTTGTTTGCTCAGCAGCTCCAAATCTTTGCTGGGATCTTTGTCTTGGGCAGCCTGGCTGGGGGAGCAGCTGCTGTGGAGTGATTCCCAAGCTAAGGAGCAGAGCTCCAGCAAGCCTTCAGCCATGGCTGGGCTCCATCACAGCCTCCCTGCAATCTCTCCTCTCACTTGGTCTTTCTTCACCTCCCTCCTTTCCTGTGGCTTTATTCTTGCTGTGTCTCCAATCCCAGCCTGAGATCTCTGCTCTCTTTGCCTCCTGCCTTTCCTCTGCTCCCTCAGGGATGGGCTGCAAAGCACCACAAGCTGAAGCTGGAGGCTGGCAGGCTGGGCATGCTGCATTCCCACTGGGAAATGTCCACATCTCTCCAGCACAGCAGGCTGAGCCCTGCTGAAAGCCTGCCTGGTTCTTTTCACACCTGAACTGCAGCTGGGCTGCTGCTCAAGTTCTCCCTCCTGTGCTGAAGGCTTAATGCACCACAGGTTCTGGGGTGATAGGACCTGAGGGAATACAGCTCCAGGCCTTGGGATATCTGCAGAATCATGGAATCATGGACTTGTTTTGGTTGGGAAGGGCCTCTAAGTTCATCCAGTCCAGCCAGCAACCCAACACCTCCATGGCCACCAAACCATGGCCCCAAGTGCCATGGCCACATGCCTTGAGCCCCTGCAGGGATGGGGGCTCCACCACCTCCCTGGGCAGCCTGTGCCAGTCCCTGACCACTCTGGCAGTCAAAAAATTGCCCCTAATGTCCAACCTAACCCTGCCCTGCTGCAACTTGAGGCCATTTCCTCTTGTCCTATTGCTTGTTCCTTGGGAGCAGAGCCCAAGCCCCCCGCCCCCAGCTCCAGCCTCCTCTCAGGGAGCTGCAGAGAGCAATGAGGTCTCCCTCAGCCTCCTCTGCTCCAGGCTGAACACCCTCAGCTCCTCCTCCCCAGCTCTGTTCTCCAGACCCTTCCCCAGCTTTGTTTCCCTCCTCTGGACCCATTCCAGCCCCTCAATGCCCTTCTTGGAGTGAGGGTGGGGGGCTTAATGCACCTCAGTGTCAGGGGTGGGCAGGAGCTGGGGGAAAGAGCTCCTGGAGCAGGGCTGAGGTGAATTTTCTCTGTCCTTTGGGCCCCCTTTCAGCCTTGGCTCATGACCTGCCATGCACTGAGGTCTTCCTTGCTGAAGCCTCCCCCCATGGACCTTCTCCCTCACCCCCTTGTTGCTCTGAGCTGCTCAGCTGTGGCCCTGTGAGACCACCCAAAGCTGAAGGCTTGCAGGGGGCTGGAGCTGTGCAGTGCTCCTGGGGGCTGCTGCTGCAGTTTGGCAGGTGATGGTTCTGGAATCCAATTGCTGAATTAAGGAACCCCCAAACCCCAAACAAGCCAAAGGAGAGGAGGCTGCTGGAGCCTGACCATAAGCACTGGAGCCCCTGAAGGGATCCAAGTGTGCCTTTTTGGGGGGAGCATTCCAAACGTTCCACTGCTTGCTGCTGCTGCTGCTGCTGCTGCTGCTGCTCTGCTTTGGTTTAGGGAGGTTGTTTTGACTTGGCTCTGTTTAATTATCTGCTGAGTGTTAATCCAGGGGGTGGTGGGTCAGGAGCCCAGTGAGATTGAGCTGTACACACATCCCACCCCTTCCCTCCCTGTGCTGTGGCTTCTCCCTCTGCCCACTCTTGAAGGCAGAGCTTTTTTTAGCTGCTGGCTCTGGCAGGGTTGGTGAACAGGAGCCTTGTGAGGCTGCACAGAAATCCAACAGTGGTTGGGGTTGGGGGTTTTCCCCCCCCCTCCCCCTCCCCCTCCCCCCCCGTACGCACAGCCTCTCGCAGAATCAACCAGGCTAGAAAAGACCTCAGAGATCATCAAGTCCAACCTATTACCTAACACCACCTGACAACGAAACCAGGGCTCCAAGTGCCACATCCAGTCCCCTCCTGAACACCTCCAGGGGTGGGGACTCCACCACCTCCCTGGGCAGCACACTCCAAGGGCTAATGACTCTCTCAGTGAAGAACTTTCTCCTCACCTCAAGGCTAAACTTCCCCTGGCGCAGCTTGAGACTGTGTCCTCTTGTTCTGGTGCTGCTTGCCTGGGAGAAGAGACCAACCCCCACCTGGCTACAACCTCCCTTCAGGGAGTTGGAGAGAACAATGAGGTCTCCCTGAGCCTCCTCTTCTGCAGGCTAAGCAACCCCAGCTCCCTCAGCCTCTCCTCCCAGGGCTGTGCTCCAGACCTCTCTAAGTAGCCATCACCTGGAGCTTGGTTTTCTGCCTTTTAGCATGGTCTGAATGATTTGCTGGAAAGCCTCTTAGAGCAGCCCTGAGCCTGTGCTGGGGCAGCTGCTGCTGATTGAGGGGTACCCAGAGGTCATAGAACTGTCAGGGTTGGAAGGGACCTCAAGGCTCAGCCAGCTCCAACCCCCTGCCATGGGCAGGGACACCTCACACCACAGCAGGTTGCTCACAGCCACCTCCAGCCTGGCCTTGAGCACCTCCAGGGCTGAGGCTTCCACCACCTCCCTGGGCAGCCTGTGCCAGGCTCTCGCCACCCTCCTGGGGAACAACTTCTTCCTCACATCCAATCTCAATCTCCCCATTTCTACTCCCTCTCCCCCAGGCCTATCACTACCCAGCACCCTCAACAGATGCAGCCAGGGAGCTTCAGCGATCTCCAAGAGCACTTTGAGGTGTGGTGGTGTGTTTTAGACTTGAAACATCTGGGTTGAGGAGGAAAAGGGCAGCTGGGGACATCTCTCTTCACCCCAGGAATGAGTCCTCCTGCTGCATCTGCCCACCCTTGGTGGGTGTAAAGCTCACCTCCTGCCCTGCTTCACCCAGTGATGCAAATCAGCAGGGCTCTGCTTGAAGTCAGCAGACCCCCAGCAGCACAGGGCATGGCCCTTTTGCCACCAGCCAAGGCTGTGAGTGTCACAGATCCTCTCTGGTTTCCTGGTAGGCTCTCTGTGTTGTGCTTGTGTCACCTCTGCTGTCACCCTGCCCAGCCAGGGAGCCAGGAACTACCTCTCCTTTCTGCAGTGAGCCTGTGGGATGTGCTTCAGAAGGTCAGGATCCAGCCCTGGTGGGCAGTGGGGATCCATCAACAACAGCCCCAAGGACACAGTGCTGCAGGAGTCACTTGGAGGTAGGATCCAGGGCCAGACCCTCTGAATTCTTCTCCTGGCTGTGCCATTGCCTTGCTGGTGAGTCCCAACCCTCCTCTGCACTGCTGGGTTTCCCATCTTGGTGGGGGGTTAAGAGCCAGCTGGAGAGCTGGGCTGAGGTGCAGGGAAAGGTTGGGCTCCCCTGGAAGGGAACAGTGATCACAGGAGGAGGAGGAGGAGGAACAACCACTCCTGTGTTCCTGGAGGCATCAACCCCTTCCTGGCATCTGCTGTGTGTGCCTCAAACTGGAGCAGTGACTTCAGTGCCAGGGAGAAGCAATAAGGAAAACTCTCCTCCAGCCCTCATTGCTCCTCCTGCTGCAGATCCTCCTGAGGCTTGGTCAGCCTGTAATTATTAACTAATTAGTGCACAGCAATCACTGTGCCACAGGATGCAGGAAGCCTGAGCAGCCTGGAACATGCTGTGTCTCACCAATCCCAGCCTGTTCTTATCCCTCTTTGTGCCTTGCCCATCGTGCTGGCATCTGACTTCCAGCCCTGCCCAGCGAGCTGCCAGCAGGGAGCTGCCAAGCCAGCCTGTGGCTGGCACCTCGCTGTGCTCCTCGCTCTCCAGCTGTGCCACTAAGAGCAGTGCCAGTGCAGAGCAGGGAGAAGCCACATCCTGGCCCGGGGCTCTCCAGGAGAGCCTCTTTGCAGCTCTGCCAAGGCTCCCCATCCTGCCTGGGGAAGACCACATCTAGGGGCAAAGCCTGTGCAGCCCCCCTGCTCTGCCCCTACGATGAAGGCATTGAGCTGGGCTGCTCCCTCAGCGTGGCAGTGGCCAGAGGAGGGGATGGCAGCAGCCCCAGGCACTGAGGGCCTCTTGCTTGTCCCAGGACCAGGCTCAGCACAGCCAGGGTGCTGCTCTGCCAGCACTGCCACACCAGAGCACTGCAGGCTGCAGGGATCCCCTGCATGGGGTGCTGCAGATCCATCCCCCAGGGATGCCCTGCATGGGGTGCCATGGATCCATCCCCCAGGCATGCCCTGCATGGGGTGCTGCAGATCCATCCCCCAGGGATGCCCTGCATGGGGTGCCATGGATCCATCCCCCAGGCATGCCCTGCATGGGGTGCCATGGATCCATCCCCCAGGGATGCCCTGCATGGGGTGCTGCAGATCCATCCCCCAGGGATGCCCTGCATGGGGTGCTGCAGATCCATCCCCAGGGATGCCCTGCATGGGGTGCCATGGATCCATCCCCAGGCATGCCCTGCATGGGGTGCTGCAGATCCATCCCCAGGGATGCCCTGCATGGGGTGCTGCAGATCCATCCCCAGGCATGCCCTGCATGGGGTGCCATGGATCCATCCCCCAGGGATGCCCTGCATGGGGTGCTGCAGATCCATCCCCCAGGGATCCCCTGCATGGGGTGCCATGGATCCATCCCCCAGGGATGCTCTCCATGGGGTGCCATGGATCCATCCCCCAGGGATGCTCTCCATGGGGTGCCATGGATCCATCCCCCAGGGATCCCCTCCATGGGACGCCATGGATCCACCCCCAGGGATCTCCTGCATGGGGTGCAGGGGTGACCCCATGTCACTCCTCATGCTGAGCAGGGGAGGAAGGTTGCCAGGTGCTGGGCCAAGGCCTGAGGCCATCAGCTGGCAGAGTTTCTTGTGGCAGTCAGAGATGTTGCCCGGTGCAGTCAGGAAGAGTCTTCTAGTGTCCAACCTGACCCTGCCCTGGGGCAACCCGAGGCCTCTCCTCTTGTCCTGTCATTTCTTGCTAGGGAGCAGAGCCCAACCCCTACCTGGCTCCAGCCTCCTGTCAGGGAGCTGCAGAGAGCACTGAGGTCTCCCCTCAGCCTCTTTTGCTCCAGGCTCAACCCCCCCAGCTCCCTCAGCTGCTCCTCCCCAGCCCTGTTCTCCAGAGCCTTCCCCGGCTGTGCTGCCCTTGGCATCCCCCGTGGCTGCGGTGCCCAGAGGTGCCCATCAGGCTGCTGAATCCCCTGGGCTGCAGCTTCAGAGTGGTGGAAAGCAGAGGGAGAGAGGTGCAGAGGCAAAGCCTTGCTGGAGCCAGGTCAGCCCCAGGAGCAGGTGAGGCAGAGGGAGAAGGCAGCCTGGTTTTATAGCTTCCCATTAGCAGCATGTGCTCTATTTAAGTCCTTAATCCCCTCCAATCCCTTCTTATTAATGATTAATTGTGCAACTAATCACACTATGATAGCAGTGTGGCAAGCACAGTTAGGTGCCCTGGGTGGTGCAAGCAGCCCCACCAGTGTTAGACCAGACCTGGGGGTGCTGAGGAGAAGGGAAGACCTCAGCCCAGCTCTGGGGCTGTTTGTCAGGGCATCTCCTGCAGGAATGCTCTGGTTCCTCTTTTCCCCCCTCCTCTAAATGGAACCCCTGGAGGCCTGGAGTTCTGACAGGGGGCTCCAGGAAAGCTGGAGAGGGACTTTTTGTAAGGGTCCCTGGTGGAAGGGCCAGGGGCAGGGGTTTGGAAAGCAGAGCTGAAGACAGGCTGGAAGAGTTGGGGTTGGTCAGAAGGCTCCAGGGAGAGCTTAGAGCTGCAGTTCAGTATCTGAAGGGGACCTCCAGGCAGGCTGAGGAGGGACTGTTGAGAAGGGCTTGGGGTGATGGGAGGAGAGGTGATGGTTTGGAAGCGGAGCAGGGAGGTTTGGGTTGGACAAGGGGAGGAAGCTCTGCACAGTGTGTGGTGGGGAGACACAGGAATGCGTTCCTCAGGGAAGTTGTGGATGCCTCATCCCTGGAAGTGTTTAAGCCCAGGCTGGATGAGGCTTTGAGCAGCCTGGGCTGGGGGAGGTCTCCCTGCCCATGGCAGGGGTGGAGTGGAACTGGCTGATCTGGAAGGTCCCCCCCCAGCCCAAACCATTCTCTGACCTTTAAGGTCCCTTCCAACTCTGTCACCGGGGGTGGGAGCCAGGCTGTAATCCTCTCTTATCTCAGGAGGTTCCTGTGCAGCACACAGCTTATCAGGCAGGAGAGGAGCAGGCTTGGGCACAACCAAGTGAGCTTCAAACAGCTCAGCTCCCTGGAGTCCCTTTCCTCCTCCCCCTCCTCAGCTTCGAGCCTCCTGGGCACTGCTGGGCTGCTGCTGGGAGCCAGGTGGAGCTCTGTCTGTGTTTGGGGCTTGGGGGCTGCCTGTGACCTTCCTTCCTGATCACAGAATTGGTTGGGCTGGGCAGAGCCTCACCAGAGTCCAGCCAATGTCCTCCAAAGGGCAGTGGGCTGCAGCCCATGGGCTCAGCACCTGTGCAGCTCAGCACCTCTCTCTTCCTCCCAGTGCCCAAGAGCCCAGCCATGTGCTTTCCAGCCAGAGATGCCTCTGCCTCACTCTGTTTATCTCATGCTGGCCTCTCTTATCTCCCCAGCTTCCAAGGCTTGTGCAAGAATCCATCTGAGCTGCTCGAGGACACCAGAGCTGTGGGCAGCTGGCTGGGGAGGACCTCAACCAGTGTGCAAGAGCTGAGATAGTCCTTAGAGGGCAGGAGGGGATGGGGAGGACCTCAACCAGTGTGCAAGGAGAGCTGAGATAGTCCTTAGAGGGCAGGAGGGGATGGGGAGGACCTCAACCAGTGTGCAAGGAGAGCTGAGATAGTCCTTAGAGGGCAGGAGGGGATGGGGAGGACCTCAACCAGTGTGCAAGGAGAGCTGAGATAGTCCTTAGAGGGCAGGAGGGGATGGGGAGGACCTCAACCAGTGTGCAAGGAGAGCTGAGATAGTCCTTAGAGGGCAGGAGGGGATGGGGAGGACCTCAACCAGTGTGCAAGGAGAGCTGAGATAGTCCTTAGAGAGCAGGGAGGGAGGGAGAGGAACTCAACCAGTGTGCAAGGAGAGCTGAGATAGTCCTTAGAGGGCAGGAGGGGATGGGGAGGGACTCAACCAGTGTGCAAGAGCTGAGATAGTCCTTAGAGGGCAAGAGGGGATGGGGAGGACCTCAACCAGTGTGCAAGGAGAGCTGAGATAGTCCTTAGAGAGCAGGGAGGGAGGGAGAGGAACTCAACCAGTGTGCAAGGAGAGCTGAGATAGTCCTTAGAGAGCAGGAGGGGATGGGGAGGACCTCAACCAGTGTGCAAGGAGAGCTGAGATAGTCCTTAGAGAGCAGGGGGAGGATGAGAAGGAACTCAACCAGTGCACAAGAGCTGAGATAGTCCTTAGAGGGCAGGGAGGGAGGGAGAGGAACTCAACCAGTGTGCAAGGAGAGCTGAAATAGTCCCTAGAGGGCAGGAGGGGATGGGGAGGGACTCAACCAGTGTGCAAGAGCTGAGATAGTCCTTAGAGGGCAGGGAGGGGATGGGGAGGACCTCAACCAGCATGCAAGGAGAGCTGAGATAGTCCTTAGAGGGCAGGGAGGGAGGGAGAGGAACTCAACCAGTGTGCAAGAGCTGACATAGTCCCTAGAGGGCAGGGGGCGTGGGGAGCTGGGCTGGGCATGAAGAGAGGGGTGGAAAAAAGGAGCTAAATGATTTATCTACAGTGCTTTGATACCCCACCCCAGGGCCTGGCTGTGTCTGCCTGTCCCCATGGCCGTGTCTGCCTGCCTGTCCCCATGGCTGTGTCTGCCTGTCCCCATGGCTGTGTCTCCCTGCCTGTCCCCATGGCTGTGTCTCCCTGCCTGTCCCCATGGCTGTGTCTGTGTCCCTGCCTGTCCCCATGGCTGTGTCTGTCTGCCTGTCCCCATGGCTGTGTCTGTCTGCCTGTCCCCATGGCTGTGTCTGTCTGCCTGTCCCCGTGGCTGTGTCTGCCTGTCCCCGTGGCTGTGTCTGCCTGTCCCCGTGGCTGTGTCTGCCTGCCTGTCCTGTCCCCATGGCTGTGTCTGTCTGCCTGTCCCCATGGCTGTGTCTGTCTGCCTGTCCCCGTGGCTGTGTCTGCCCTGTCCCCGTGGCTGTGTCTGCCTGTCCCCATGGCTGTGTCTGTCTGTCCCCGTGGCTGTGTCTGTCTGTCCCCATGGCTGTGTCTGCCTGTCCCCATGGCTGTGTCTGTCTGCCTGTCCCCGTGGCTGTGTCTGCCTGTCCCCGTGGCTGTGTCTGCCTGTCCCCATGGCTGTGTCTGCCTGTCCCCATGGCTGTGTCTGCCTGTCCCCATGGCTGTGTCTGCCTGTCCCCATGGCTGTGTCTGCCTGTCCCCATGGCTGTGTCTGTCTGCCTGTCCCCGTGGCTGTGTCTGCCTGTCCCCGTGGCTGTGTCTGCCTGTCCCCATGGCTGTGTCTGCCTGTCCCCATGGCTGTGTCTGTCTGCCTGTCCCCATGGCTGTGTCTGCCTGTCCCCATGGCTGTGTCTGCCTGTCCCCATGGCTGTGTCTGCCTGTCCCCATGGCTGTGTCTGCCTGCCTGTCCCCATGGCTGTGTCTGCCTGTCCCCCATGCCTGTCCCCGTGGCTGTGTCTGCCTGTCCCCATGGCTGTGTCTGCCTGTCCCCATGGCTGTGTCTGCCTGTCCCCATGGCTGTGTCTGCCTGTCCCCATGGCTGTGTCTGTCTGCCTGTCCCCGTGGCTGTGTCTGTCTGCCTGTCCCCATGGCTGTGTCTGCCTGTCCCCATGGCTGTGTCTGCCTGTCCCCATGGCTGTGTGTCTGCCTGTCCCCATGGCTGTGTCTGGCCTGCCTGTCCCCATGGCTGTGTCTGCCTGTCCCCATGGCTGTGTCTGTCTGCCTGTCCCCATGGCTGTGTCTGCCTGTCCCCATGGCTGTCCCCGCCTGGCCCCATGGCTGTGGCTGTGTCTGCCTGTCCCCGTGGCTGTGTCTGCCTGTCCCCATGGCTGTGTCTGCCTGTCCCCATGGCTGTGTCTCCCTGCCTGTCCCCATGGCTGTGTCTGCCTGTCCCCATGGCTGTGTCTGCCTGTCCCCATGGCTGTGTCTGTCTGCCTGTCCCCTGTCCCCATGGCTGTGTCTGCCTGTCCCCATGGCTGTGTCTGCCTGCCTGTCCCCATGGCTGTGTCTGCCTGCCTGTCCCCATGGCTGTGTCTGCCTGTGTCCCCATGGCTGTGTCTGCCTGCCCCATGGCTCCCCATGGCTGTGTCTGCCTGTCCCCATGGCTGTGTCTGCCTGTCCCCATGGCTGTGTCTGCCTGCCTGTCCCCATGGCTGTGTCTGCCTGCCTGTCCCCATGGCTGTGTCTGCCTGCCTGTCCCCATGGCTGTGTCTGTCTGCCTGTCCCCATGGCTGTGTCTGCCTGTCCCCATGGCTGTGTCTGTCTGCCTGTCCCCATGGCTGTGTCTGTCTGCCTGTCCCCATGGCTGTGTGTGTCTGCCTGTCCCCATGGCTGTGTGTGTCTGCCTGTCCCCATGGCTGTGTCTGCCTGTCCCCATGGCTGTGTCTGCCTGTCCCCATGGCTGTGTCTCCCTGCCTGTCCCCATGGCTGTGTCTGCCTGTCCCCATGGCTGTGTCTGTCTGCCTGTCCCCATGGCTGCCCCTGCAGCGTGCAGGACACAGAGCAGTGAGCTGGGGCAGGGCTGGGCTTGGGGAACCAGCTGTTATTTACAGTGGAACAAGGAGCAAGGTTTATCTAAACAGCCTTTGCTTGCTGGCTTCCCAGGGAGGCATGAAAGGTTGCCCTGCAGAGGGGAGTGAGCAGAGGCTGGCAGGCCCTGGGGTGGTGGAGTCAGCATCCCTGGAGGTGTTCAAGAGGGGACTGGAGGTGGCCAGCTTGGTGCCATGGTTTGGTCAGGAGGTCTGTGGTGCCAGGTTGGACTCGATGAGCTTTGAGGTCTCTTCCAGCCTTGGGGATTCTGTGATGTTTCACCTCTTTAGGCATCTCTCATCCCTGCTTGGCATCCCAAAGCCTCCATCAAGACCTTCTGGTGCCAGGCTCTCCCTGGGAAGGCTTTGCACAGGTCTCCTGCCTTGCACTTCTTCTCCTCACCTTTGCATTGTGTGCTGGCTGCTGGCCTCCTCCTTCCCTTTGCCCCAGAGGTAGCTGCACTGCAGGGATTCCAGGCAGCTCTGGGCTGCACAGGGTGTCCTTTGGGTTGCTCTAAATGCCCTCCCTAGGAACGCTGCTGGAAAGGGGACCCAGGCAGCAGAGCTCTGTGATCCCTGCTCCCAGCTGTCCCTGCAGAGCTGAGCTCTGACCACCCCCTGGGCAGCAGGTCAGAGCTGAGTCCTCTGTCTGCCTTCCACATTGCAGCTGAAGGAATGAATTGCCTCCAGCCCTAGATCCATGGAATGATTTGGGTTGGGAGGGACCTTAAAGCTCATCCAGTTCCAACCCCCCTGCCCTGGGCAGGGACACCTCCCACCAGCACAGCTTGCTCAGAGCCTCATCCAGCCTGGCCTTGAACACCTCCAGGGAGGGCACAGCCACAGCCTCCCCTGGGCAGCCTGTGCCAGTGCCTCATCCAGCCTGGCCTTGAACACCTCCAGGGAGGGGACAGCCACAGCCTCCCCTGGGCAGCCTGTGCCAGTGCCTCATCCAGCCTGGCCTTGAACACCTCCAGGGAGGGCACAGCCACAGCCTCCCCTGGGCAGCCTGTGCCAGCGTCTCCCCAGCCTCACTGGAAGGAATTTCCTCCTCATCTCCAGCCTCAATCTGCCCTCTCCCAGCTCAAGGCCACTGTCCCTTGTCCTGGCACTCCCAGCCCTTGTAAGCAGTCCCTCCCCAGCATCCCTGCAGCCCTTTTCAGGCCCCAGAAGGCTGCTCTGAGGTCTCCCTGGAGCCTTCTCCCCTCCAGCTGGGGACGTTCCCCAGCCCTCTGCTCCACTTGGTGGCCTTGAGCCGGCCCTGCAGCCCTGCTCAGCCCTCGGGTGCCAGGAGGAGAGCCCTCGGGTGAGAGATGAAATCCCGGGGCAGGGGAGGAAAACTCCAGGGCATTTCCTGAAGGAGAAAAGGAAACAGCCTCCCCTGGCTCCTCCTGGGCCCCGCAGGGAAGGGGAATCCTGCGTGGCAGCGGGCGCCGGGAGCCGAGCGTGGGCTGGGGAGAGGAGGAGAGCTCCAACTGGAAGTGAGAGGAGGGGGAAAGGAAAAGGGGGGAAGAAAACAGCAATGAAGAAGGCAGCAGACCCTACCCAGCCCACCCTGCAGGAGTGGGGGGCTGACAGGCTTGCTCTGCTCCCATCCAGTGGCAGGTGGGCTGGGGGGAGGTGAGCTCTGCTGCACCAGGGCTCTTCCCCTGTCTGCCAGTGCAGGCAAGGCAGCTGCTGACAGCTTCAGCTACAGGTTAAACGCTCCTGGGAGAGAAAAGAGGAGGCTTTGTGCTCCTGAGGATGCCAGCTGGGAGCTGGCAGCCTCTCCCCTGTCTCTCCAGCCACCTGGGAAGGCTGGCTGCCAGCTGGGAGGGTGGCAGTGCTTGGGTTTCTCCCTCTGGAGAGGCTTTCAGCAGGCTCCAGGATCGCTGCCTGGGCTGTGTTTGTGTATTCAGCAGCCTCTGACCCTTTGGGGATGGGACAGGACAGCCAGGTGGCAGGGAGGTGATGCTGGGAGAGGGCAGCACAGGGCCTCAGGTCTGCAGGGAGTTGGGGAAGGGAAGGGAGGCTCCATTAAGGCTTAAGATCAAGTCCAGCCACCACCACCATGCCCACTAAGGCTTAAGATCAAGTCCAGCCACCACCACCATGCCCACTAAGGCTTAAGACCAAGTCCAACCACCACCACCATTCCCACTAAGGCTTAAGACCAAGTCCACCACCATGCCCACTAAGGCTTAAGACCAAGTCCAGCCACCACCACCATGCCCACTAAGGCCACCACCATGCCCACTAAGCCTTAAGATCAAGTCCAACCAACACCACCATCCCCACTAAGCAAACTGGAATGGGAAGGGTTTAGGTTGGCCATTAGGAAGAAGCTCTTTACTGTGAAGGTGGTGAGACACTGGAACAGGCTGCCCAGGGGAGCTGTGGGCATCCCTGGAACTGTTTAAGACCAAGCTGGGTGAGGCTTTGAGCAGCCTGCCCTAGTGGAAGGTGTCCCAGCCTGTGCCAGGGGGGTTGAAAGCAGATGATCCTTCCAGCCCTTGCCAACCCCCAACCACTCCATGGCTGACAGCAAGGTGCTGCAGTGTGGCAGGGAAGAGCCAGGCTGCCCCAGAGTGCAGCTGGGTTTGTGCTGCTTAGTTGTGAGCCAGTAACTGCTGGAGTGTCATAAAAGGCAGGGAGCAGGCTGGTCCTTGCTGGTGGATGTTCCTCCTCAGTAATTGTGTTGATATTGCAGCAGCTGCTGACTGTGCTGAGAGCTTGGGGTGCACACAGTGTGCTGCTTTTGGGGTCAGGCACCTGCCCAGCCTGCAAGAAAAGGCTGAGAAGGGATCCAGCCAGAGGGACCTGGGCAGGCTGGAGGGAAGGGATCCAGCCAGAGGGACCTGGGCAGGCTGGAGGGAAGGGATCCAGCCAGAGGGACCTGGACAGGCTGGAGAGCTGGGCACAAGCCAACCTCAGGAGCTTCAACAAGACCAAGGGCAGGGTCCTGCAGCTGGGTGGAGGCAACCCCAGGCACAAATCCAGGCTGGGCAGGGACTGGCTGCAGAGCAGCCCTGAGGAGAGAGACTTGGGGGTGCTGGGGGAGGAGAAGCTCAACAGGAGCTCTCAGGGTGCACTTGCAGCCTGGAAAGCCAATCAGAGCCTGGGCTGCAGCAGGAGAAGTGTGGCCAGCAGGGCAAGGGAGGGGATTCTCCCCTCTGCTCAGCCCTGCTGAGACCCCACCTGGAGTACTGCCTCCAGTTCTGGAGCCCCTATGACAAGAGGGATGTGGAGGGGCTGGAAGGTGTCCAGAGCAGGGCCAGGAGGATGAGCAGAGGGCTGGAGCACCTCTCCTGTGAGGACAGACTGAAGGAGTTGGGGCTGTTCAGTCTGGAGAAGAGAAGGCTCCCAGGTGACCTCATTGTGGCCTTCCAGTAGCTGAAGGGGGCTACAGGAAGGCTGGGGAGGGACTGCTCAGGAGATCAGGCAGTGATAGGACTAGGGGGAAGGGAATGAAGCTGGAGGTGGGGAGATTCAGGCTGGAGGTGAGGAGGAAGTTCTTCCCCAGGAGAGTGGTGAAGCCCTGGAATGGGTTGTGCAGGGAGGTGGTTGAGGCCCCATCCCTGGAGGTGTTTAAGCCCAGGCTGGCTGAGGCTCTGGCCAGGCTGATGTAGTGTGGGGTGTCCCTGCCCATGGCAGGGGGTTGGAACTGGCTGATCCTTGTGGTCCCTTCCAACCCTGACTGATTCTGTGGTTCCCTGGAGCCAGGGGAGGTACCATGGAAGCAGTGACACCAGCACCTCAGGGCAGCTCAGCACAATGTGAGCACTGGGCTGCTCTGCTGGGTCCCGTGACTGGGATGCCTGGGGTGGGCAAACCGGTTGTTAGCAGCCTGTTGTTGTGCCAGCTGGAGACTGGACCCTTCTCTCAGGTTGGCATCAGCTGAGGACCAAGTGCCTAGTGTTTGGAGGCTGCTGGAATAATGAGCAGCATTTTCATGCCTTCCTCAGAGCTCCCCAGGAGCTGGGAGGGGAAGAAGCCAAGTGGGAGCTGCTGGCTGCACCACGCAGGGCTGTGGACACAAAGAGAAAAGAGACAAAAGGCAGAACAAACCTCCTTTGTGTGCTCTTGTGCTGCTGGGCTCTGCGTGGTCAGGGCTGGGGCAGGGCAGAGGGGAGAGGAGCATCCAGCAGAGGGGAGAGGATCCAGCATCCAGCAGAGGGGAGAGGAGCATCCAGCAGAGGGGAGAGGAGCATCCAGCAGAGGGGAGAGGAGCATCCAGCAGAGGGGAATCCAGGGAGCATCCAGCAGAGGGGAGAGGAGCATCCAGCAGAGGGGAGGGGAGCATCCAGCAGAGGGGAGCATCCAGCAGAGGGGAGGGGAGCATCCAGCAGAGGGGAAGGGAGCATCCAGCAGAGGGGAGCAGGGGAGCATCCAGCAGAGGGGAGGGGAGCATCCAGCAGAGGAAGGGAGCATCCAGGGAGCATCCAGCAGAGGGGCAGAGAGCATCCAGGAGCATCATCAGCAGAGGGGAGAGGAGCATCCAGCAGAGGGGAGAGGAGCATCCAGCAGAGGGGAAGGGAGCATCCAGCAGAGGGGGAGAGGAGCATCCAGCAGAGGGGAGGGGAGCATCCAGCAGAGGGGAAGGGAGCATCCAGCAGAGGGGAGGGGAGCATCCAGCAGAGGGGAGAGGAGCATCCAGCAGAGGGGAGGGGAGCATCCAGCAGAGGGGAAGGGAGCATCCAGCAGAGGGGCATCCAGCAGGAGCATCCAGCAGAGGGGAAGGGAGCATCCAGCAGAGGGGAGAGGAGCATCCAGCAGAGGGGAAGGGAGCATCCAGCAGAGCAGCTTCTCTTCCCACCCTCCCCTGTGCACCAAGTCCAGGTCATGAAGTCTCCAGAGGTTGTGTGTGTGGAGAGTTTTCATGGAGAGATTTCTTGGGCTGCCCAGAGAGGTGATGGAGTCTCCTTCCTTAGGGAGGACTCCTCTGGATGGGTTCCTGTGTGACCTGCCCTGGGTTGCTTTGGCAGGGGGATGGACTGGATGATCCCCAGAGGTTCCTTCTTTCCTTGGTGTGAGGCTGCTGGAGCCCTGCAGCAGGCTGCCCAGGGGGTTGTGGAGTCTCCTTCTCTGCAGAGCTTCCAACCCCACCTGGATGTGTTCCTGTGTGACCTGCCCTGGGTGGCCCTGCTTTGGCAGGGGGCTTGGACTGGATGATCCCCAGAGGTTCCTTCCAGCCCCTACCATTCAATGATCCTATGAACTGACCCTTCCCAGGCTCTCTCTGTGTCTGTTGGGGTCTTGGGGGTCTGCACGTGCTGCCCCTGCCTTGTGCTCTGCCTGTGTTGGTCTCACTTAATGACAGCTTAGGAGGGCGAATGCAGTGCTGCAGAAGCACAGGACCAGTGAGGCTGGGCAAGACCTCAGGGATCACCAAGTCCAAGCTGTCACCCAGCACCTCCTGGCTGACTAGCCCATGGCTCCCGGTGCCACATCCAAGCCCCTCTCGAACACCTCCAGGGACGGTGGCTCCACCCCCCCCCGGGCAGCAGGATGGGGCCCTGCTGTGTGCTCTGTGCACCCCCACAGCCCAGGCTTCTGGCTGCAAGGCTCCCACGGGCCAGGAGCAAGCAACCAAGCTGCCTGTGTCTCCATCCCTGTGCAGGAGTGCCGCGGAGGCGATCTGCAGCTGGGGAAACTGAGGCACGCCGAGGGGGGGCAGAGCTGGAGGGGTCAGAGCCCAGCCTGGGCTGCTTGCCACAGGATCAGTTTCCCTCCCAAGCCTCCTCCAACACCACAGAGGTGGGAAGGGCCTCAAATTGTGCCTGGAAAGGTTTAGGTTGGGGGTTAGGAAGAATTTTCTTTGCTGCAGGAGGGGTCAGGGGTTGGCACAGGCTGCCCACGGGCGGGGGGGTGGGGGTGGGGGGTGTGTCCCCATCCCTGCAGGTGTCCAAGCCATGGCACCTGGGGGCCGTGGTGGGGTTGGGTTGCTGCTTGCAGTGGATGCTCTCAGGGGGCTTTTCCAGCCCAAACTGTTCCATGATTCCATCTCCTGGCTGCTGCCAGCACATTCCTCCAGCACTGCATTTGTTGTAGTCTTGGAAGCCAGCAGTGGGGGGGGGAAAGGGGCTTCAGTGTGAGGCTGGCCTGACCCCAGGGACCCCCAGTTCCCTTTCCCTCATGCCCAGGGGTGATGTGGTGGCCTTGCTGTTTGCTACAGGGCTCCTGTAGATTAATAGGAGTTGACTGAGCAACCTTCCCTGCAGGATCTTAACCTCCTGGCAGGGGATTTGATCTGTGCAGAGGAGGGAAATGTCAGGAAGCCTGAAGAGCAGAGCTGAGCAGCAAATGTGGAGGGAGGAGAGCTGGCTTAGCTCCCTCATCCCTCACCTTTTGGGGGCAGGAATTGTGGACACTGCTCTGTCTGGTGGGCAGAGTCTGCTGCCCAGGCTGGGGGCTGAGCACTGTGTGGCCATGGCTCTGCTGGGCAGCCTCTGTCCCTCTGAGCCAACCTGCCCAGGCAGTGTGTGGCCATGGCTCTGCTGGGCAGCCTCTGTCCCTCTGAGCCAACCTGCCCAGGCAGTGTGTGGCCATGGCTCTGCTGGGCAGCCTCTGTCCCTCTGAGCCAACCTGCCCAGGCAGTGTGTGGCCATGGCTCTGCTGGGCAGCCTCTGTCCCTCTGAGCCAACCTGCCCAGGCAGTGTGTGGCCATGGCTCTGCTGGGCAGCCTCTGTCCCTCTGAGCCAGCCTGCCCAGGCAGTGTGTGGCCATGGCTCTGCTGGGCAGCCTCTGTCCCTCTGAGCCAGCCTGCCCAGGCAGTGTGTGGCCATGGCTCTGCTGGGCAGCCTCTCTCCATCTGAACCAACCTGCCCAGGCACTGCCTGTGCTCTGCAGCATCAGTCGTGGGGGAGGAGCAACTGGGAGGTTGTTTGCCCAGGGAGGATTTTGTGCCAACAGCTGAGCAGCCAGGAGATGCCCTCCTGGTGGTTGGGGGCTGATGCCCCTCCTGGCCCCTCTGACCTGGCCCTGGGATGGTTCCCAGCTGCTGTGGGAAATTCAGCATCGCCCCTGATGGGTGTTAGAGTCATCTCCAGCAGGCTGGCATGGCCCTCTGACCCCAGAGAGCAAGGAAGGTGGGGAAGGGTCTGGAGAACAGATCTGGTGAGGAGCAGCTGAGGGCCCTGGAGAAGAGGAGGCTGAGGGGAGACCTCCTTGCTCTCTACAGCTCCATGCAAGGAGGTTGGAGCCAGGTGGGGCTGGAAATGGCCTCAGGTTGCACCAGGGCAGGTTGAGGTTGGACCTTAGGAAACTTTTCCTGCCTGAAGGATTGCACAGGTCCCTAAAATACCTTTCCCTTGAGTTCTACCCCGGCGAGCCAGCGGATGCTGCTGGGGTTTGCCTGTGGGAACAGTCTGGAAAGTCTTGAGGGTGGCTGTTGCCAAGGCTCTGAACCCAGAGCTTGAAGAATCCTTGACATCTTGTCTGGATCCTGTGAGGAGCTTTCCTGATGGGATTCAGCTTTGGGCTCTTTGAAGTGTTTTAGCCAAGTATTTACTATCTGCCTCTCCTGCAGTCAGCTCAGCTCCCTCGCTCTGCTGGCTCTGGTCCCTGCTCCTTGGCCACCTTCCAAGCTGGGTGATTTCATATTTGCCTGAATTCCTTCTTGCTGTTTCGGGATCCTTCTGCCTGTCTGCAGCTCTGCAGAGGAGGATCTGGGGCTGCTGCTGGACAACGAGCCGCCCAGGAGCCAGCAGTGTGCCCTGGTAGCCCAATGGTGTCCTGGGGTACATGAAGAAGAGTGTGGGCAGCAGGATGAAGGAGGTTCTCCTCCTCCTCTACTCTGCCCTGGTGAGGCCACAGCTGTGAGTGTTGTGTCCAGTTTTGGGCTCCCCAGGTCAAGAGGGACAGGGAACTGCTGGGGAGAGTCCAGTGGAGGCTACAGAGCTGCTGAGGGGCTTGGAGCAGCTCTGTGAGGAGCAAAGGCTGAGAGCCTGGAGCAGAGTAGCCCCAGAGGGGAGCTGAGCAATGCTCAGCAAGAGCTAAAGGCTGGGGGGCAGGAGGCTGGGGCTGGGCTCTTGTCAGTGCTGCCCAGGGACAGGACAAGGGGCACTGGGCACAAACTGGAACCCAGGAGGTTCTCCCAGGAGAAACCTCTCTGGTGTGAGGCTGCTGGAGGCCTGGAGCAGGCTGCCCAGAGAGCTCGTGGAGTCTCCTTCTCTGCAGAGCTTCCAACCCTCCCCTGGCCATTGTGCTCCTGGGCAAGCTGCTGGGGGTGCCCTGCTGGAGCAGGGGGGTTGGACTGGGTGATCTCCACAGCTGCCTCCCAGCCCTCCCCGTGCTGGATCCTACCAGGCAGGGTGATGTCCCTGCACGTTGCTGCTCACCCAGCTTCTTCCAGCCCTGAGATGTCTGCAGTTCAGGGGCTGCTGCAGCTTCCTCCCGTGCCGAGGTCCTTCAGGCTGGGGAGCAGATGATGTCATTGCTGTGCTTAGCGAGTGCTGCTTGCGCTCCGGAGGTCCATA
The DNA here is from genome assembly GCA_033816785.1 of Picus viridis. Lineage (NCBI taxonomy): Eukaryota > Metazoa > Chordata > Aves > Piciformes > Picidae > Picus > Picus viridis. The sequence continues at coordinate 2,186,960 of CM066602.1, forward strand.
AATGCCTTCACTGCCCCGAGCAGGCTGCTGTGGAACGTGGTGCTGAACGAGAGCTAAAACCGCTGCCTCTGAGAGCCCTGCTGGGCTGTAGGAGGGGATGGCTTTCAGAATCACAAAGGTTGGAGAAGCCCTCTGAGGTCAGCCAGTCCAGGCAGCAGCCCAGCACCACCACGGCCCCCAAGCCACGGCCCCAAGCTCCCTGGCCGCAGGATTTTGAGCCCCTCCAGGGGTGGGGACCCCACCACCTCCCTGGGACCCCACCACCTCCCTGGGACCCCACCTCCTCCCTGGGACCCCACCACCTCCCTGGGCAGCCTGTGCCAAGCCCTGACCACTCTTGCAGTGAGGAAATACTTCCTAATGTCCAACCTGACCCTCCCCTGCTGCAAACTGAGGCCATTTGGTCTTCTTCTATCCCTTCCTGAAGCTGGGGAGAGGCCTTGAGCACAGCCCTGGGAGGAGAGGCTGAGGGAGCTGGGGTTGCTTAGCCTGGAGAAGAGGAGGTTCAGGGGAGACCTCATTGCTCTCTACAACTACCTGAAGGGAGGTTGGAGCCAGGTGGGAGTTGGTCTCTTCTCCCAGGCACCCAGCAGCAGAACAAGAGGACACAGTCTCAAGCTGTGCCAGGGGAGGTTTAGGCTGGAGGTGAGGAGAAAGTTCTTCCCAGAGAGAGTCGTTTGCCATTGGGATGTGCTGCCCTGGGAGGTGGTGGAGTCCCCATCCCTGGAGGTGTTCAATAGGGGATTGGATGTGGCCCTTGGTGCCATGGTCTAGTCATGAGGTCTGTGGTGCCAGGTTGGGCTTGATGAGCTTTGAGGTCTCTTCCAGCCTTGGGGATTCTGTGATTCTCACCTGGGAGAAGAGACCAACCCCTGTCTGGCTTTGATGTGGAGAACACATTGACAGTCTGAAGCTTGAAGGGGATGTGTCTGGCATCCTCCCTCCTCCTCCTCCTTCCTCACTTTGCAACTCAAAGCAGCCTGCAGCCTTCCTTCCCACCCCCAGCCCTGTCTCCAGGCTCTCCTCCATCGCTGGAGAGCCTTCACCTTCAGGTGTTTTGGCAGCCCTGGAGGCGGGGGCTGCGCAGGGCTGGCTGAGGTGTGTTGAGTCCCCAGGCTGCAGGTGAATCCCGAGGGATTTTCAGGGGATTGCACCCGCAGCAGGGCGCCCTGCCTCGGCCCGGAGTGTGGCAGACACCCGGCCTGGGTGTTTGTATTGCTGAGGGATAATCCTTTAAGCTTTCCGATGCGGGGATGTCGAGCCAAGGGTTCCTGTTGCCCTGGCGACGCGGTGCGTTAGCTCCCGGATGCTGGGGCTGATCCCATCGGCCTGGAATGTGATCGCCGCTCGTTTGTGCGCGCTGAGAAACCCCGAGGGGGCTGGGAAGGAGTGGGGGAGCCCGGGAAGGAGGGTCGGCTGCTCAGCTGTGGCAGGGACACCCTGGGCTGGCTGCCTGACCTGCTCCAGGGCGCAGGAGGAGCTGCAGGATGTGAGTGGTGGTGCAGAGAAGAACTTTCTGTGCAGCTTTTGGTGCCTGTGTGGTACCAGGATCCCTCCTTGGGTTGGTGGCTGAGAGTCCAGTGCTGGTCATGGCAAATGCCCTCCCAAAAGGGGTTAGAGGGTTGAGGCCATCAGAGCTGGTGAAGGAGCAACCTTGCACTCACCAGGGGGAAGGGAAGAGGGACAGACCCAAACCTACTCCTGGGACTGGAAGGGGCAGAGCTGTGGCTGGTTGGGTTGGGACACTGAGGTCTCCAGGTCCAGGGAGTGTTGGCTGTTTGCTCAGCAGGAGGAAGAACCTTCAAGTGCAGAGGGGCTGGTGCTGGAGACAAAGCAGGCACAGCAGCTTTGGCAGGCTGGTCCCAACCGTGCTGCTAAGCTGTGGACAGAGCTGGCAGGAGGCAGAGCAGGGAAGCAGAGCAGTTTGTGTCTGAGGAACACCCAGAGCGAGCTCCCTGAGCCTGCTGGTGCGGCTGCTCAGCCTCAGCTCACCTCCCCATGTGCCCCCTCGAGGGTTTGCTTCCTTTAAGGGGTTTAGTGCTTTAACCAGATCCCTGGCTAAGGCGATTCTGCTGCCTGCTCAGGGTGAGTCATTGAGGAGCTTGTGAGCAGGCTGTGAGCTCCAAGCATCCCCCAGCCCGGCTCGGCAGCTCGGGGATCCCTCTGGGCCGCTGCTGGTTTCGCTCAGCGCTGTGCTGCCGGCTCAGGAAGCCTCTCTTGCAAGGGCAAGCAGCAGAGAGCCGAGCTGCCAGGGCAGAGCTGGGAGGGTGGCAGTGAATCTCTGCTGTCCCTCTTCACTCTTGCGTGCCTGCCTTCCCTTTCTGCCCTGCTTTTCCCCATTCCAGGCATTCTTCTTGTTTCCAAGGGCACTGCCTGTGTTGGCACTCGTGGGTCACTGAGCACAGCCCTGCCCCGGGCTCAGCCCTGATAACCAGCTCAGGAAAAGCTCCCTGCACCTCTTGACCACAGTCAGCCCTTAAAGACATGAGGGGCCTGATTGCCTTGGTGGCCACAAGCCCCTTCTTTGGCTCTGACGCAGCAGCAGTGCCTGGGAGGAGAGAATCATGGAATCATGGGATTGTTTAGGTTGGGATGGAATGGAATGGAATTGGAATGGAATGGAATGGAATGGAATAGAATTGGAATGGAATGGAATTGGAATAGAATAGAGTTGGAATGGAATGGAGTAGAATGGAGTAGAATAGAGTAGAATGGAATGGATTGGAGTGGAATGGAGTAGAATAGAGTGGAATGGAGTAGAATAGAGTGGAATGGAATGGATTGGGGTGGAATGGAGTAGAGTAGAGTGGAATGGAGTAGAGTAGAATAGAGTAGAATGGAATGGATTGGAATGGAATGGAGTAGAGTGGAATGGAGTAGAGTGGAATGGAATGGAATGGAATGGAATGGAATGGAATGGAATGGAATGGAATAGAATAGAATAGAATAGAATAGAATAGAATAGACCAGGTTCGAAAAGACCTTTGAGCAAAGCCCTCATCAGGTCCAACCATCAACCCAACACCACCATGGCCACTCATCCCTGTCCCCAGGTGCCTGCCTCCATGTGTTTTGTGCCCCTCCAGGGATGGGGACTCCACCACCTCCCTGGGCAGCCTGTTCCAGCCCCTCACCACTCTTGCAGGGAAGAAATTGTTCCTAATCTCCAGCCTAAACCTCCCCAGGTGCAACTTGAGGCTGTTTCCTCTCAGCCTGTTGCTTGTTACTTGGGGGAAGAGACCAACCCCCAGCTCACTCCAACCTCCCTTCAGGGAGCTGTAGGGAAGCAGGAGGTCTCAGCCTCCTTTTCTCCAGCCTCGACAATCCCAGGTGCCTCTGGAGCAGCTCCAGGGAGGGTGAGGACCCGAGGGACTCCTGCAGGTTCCCAGCAGGATGGGGGTGCTGCCAGCCCCAGCCAGCAGGAGCTGAGAGGCTGGGGGCAGGGGAGGCTGTGCTGGGCATCCTGCAGCGCTCTCAGCCTGCTGCTCTCTCCCCTTCCTGGCAGGGCTGCGCCATCCCTCGCCGCTACCATGAACAAGATGAAGAACTTCAAGAGGAGGTTTTCCCTCTCAGTTCCTCGGACAGAGACCATCGAGGAGTCCCTGACAGAGTTCACAGAGCAGTTCAACCAGCTCAACAACCGCAGGAATGAAGGTGAGGAGCCCCCTGGGCCCCTGACCCGGTGCGCTGGGGCCGGCTGGGGAGCGTCTGGGGTCAGCGCTGCCGACAAGCATCTCCACTCCTGCCCTCCTCCCCGGCCCTTCCTCCCGGGTGTGTTGATGTGTGGAAAGTTCCTGTCCCTCTGTCTGTGGTGCTTCCCCCTCTAGCCAGCAGGGTTCATTACAGCTCCTCATTAAATCTGAGGAGAGATTGATAACCTGCACACAGAAAGCCTTAGCGGGGGGGGGGGGGGCAAGGTATCCGCACAGAGCCCCGAGGAATGGCACAGTCTGTGCTTGGGGGACCTGAGGAAACCTTCCCCTGCCTGCCCTGAAGTGACAGTGCTGATTGAACCACCTCCAGGGCTCCAGGCTGGCAAGTCCCCCAAGCCAAAAGAGCTGCAGTCCCTGTCCAGGGCTGGCTGGCCCCTCCTTTGCTGCTGGACTCACAGCCTTCAGCGGGGGGAAGCAGCCCTCAGGGAGGTTTAGGGTTAACATCACTGTGAGCAGAACTGGGCACATCCCTTCTGCGCACAGAGCAGCCTCACTGCAGGCTGGGGCAGGCTCTGCTGGCTCCAGCTGTGGGCATTTCGAGGGAGAGGCAACGCTGGAGGCATGAACTGGGAGCAGCTGAAGCCAAGGCAGCCATGCATGGACAAGCAGACAAGAGCTGCTGACAGGCAGGGCTTTGGAAGCCTGATCAAGTCAGGCTGGATTCATCCAGGGGTGAATTCACTGCTGCACTGCGAGGCTGAGCTGCTCCTGGCCCATCACATCCTGTGTCTGCTGCTGCCTCCTGGCACAGCAAACCCTGGCACAGGCTGCCCAGGGAGGTGGTGGAGTCCCCATCCCTGGAGGGGTCCGAGATCCCTGTGGCCATGGCACTGTGGGCCATGGTTTAGTGGCCGTGGTGGGGTTGGGTTGGTGGTTGGACCTGATGATCTTGGAGGTGTTTTCCAACCTTAATGATCCAATGGTTCTCAGCCAGCTTGCTTGGCAGAGGCCAAGCCAGGCATGTGCCAGTGCCCTCAGCTCCACTTGGGTCACATTCAAGCTCTTTTTGCCCTCACCCTGCAGCCACAATTGGTAGAAACTTCTGCTGCAAGCAGGGGCTGAGGCCATGATGTAAGTGCCTGGCACTGGCATCTGCCCCAGCAGGCAGAGACCTTCTCCCTGCCAGCCAACCTGCTTGAGAGTGGAGCTGCAGTAACCTCATTTGGAGCTGCCCTGCCTCACTCCTGCAGCTCCTGATGCTCTTCCTATCCCCTGGGCACCCAAGCTGCCCCCAACAGCATTCCCTTCACAGCCCCCCTCCTCTCTCTGCTCCCCCCTGCACACACCTCCCCTCACACCCTAGCAAACAGCAAGGGCTATAATTAGACTTGAGCTCTTAATTAGATGTGCAGAAGCTGTGGGGATAAACTGGTGCAAGGCTAAGGAAGTCCTGGGCACTGGCAGCTGCTGCTGCTGTTGCCTCCCCTGGGGGCACCTCTGCCCTGGGCTGTTTTGAGGCTTGTTAGCTCCACTGAGCAAACCCAGGCTGTGTTGGAGAGGTGATGTCCTCATCCTTCTGCCTTGCTGAAGCTTCACTCAGGATCCCTCCTTTGCCCTTGAATGGCAAACCAGTGCCTGGCAGCATCTGCCTGCCCCCTGCTGCAGCTTTTGGTCTCACTCCTGAGGTAGCCAGGAAAGAATTAAGAGCAAAGTCAGAGTGGACTGAACCTGGGCCAGGACTTGAGGACGTTCCCAACCCTGTGGCTAGAGGCTAGAGCAGTTCCTGGGCTGTGACTGGGGTCAGGAGATCAACCTGCCTGGAGACAGGAATGCAGCAGGATCCTGGGGTCCACCAGCACCCCCTGGGGCACAGCTCCTCGTGTGCTGCTACAGGCTGCCCCAGTGCCAGCCCTCACCAGTCAGTAAGTCTCTCCCTGCCTGGAAGTGGCACATCCAGCCACAGCTCCCTCCCCTTTCCCTTCCCTCCTCCACAATTCCCAGCTTGCACCCAAGCCCTCTCCCACAGAGCACAGCCAGACGTGGTCCCTGCTGCTCCCACCCCCCCAGCCCTCCTCCTGCTGCCCAAGATCTCTCCATTAAGTTTCCCTTGGGGGCTGTAAACAGCCCCAAGGAGTCACCTCCACGGTGCCCTTCATCTCCATCTCCTGCAGGCTGTGGCTGCTGTTGATGGAGAACCCTGACAGCCACAACCTCTCTGAAGCATCTCTTTGGCCAGTTACTAAAGCCCTTCATGGCTGGGGGAGCTCTTTGCCCACAGCCCTGTGCCAGGAGGGCTTGGATGAGGGAAGCTGGAGGCAGCAGCTCCAAGGGGCAGAGCTGGAAGCAGGCATGAGCCCCAGCAGCCTGGGACGAAGGAGGCTTTTGGGGCACGGTGAGAGGAGGCTTCACACTTTGCAAAGTAATTAGAAGTCCTAAGTTGGGCAAGCAGTGAAGGGTTGTGGCCCCTTTCCTGAGGAGATCAAAGCCTGTTTTGGCAGAGGCAGCATTTAAATCTCTTTATGAAGAGAGGCAGAAGGCTCCTCAAAGCAGCTGCCATGTCTGCAGGCTCCCTGGGATGCCTTTGATATGCCACGTGGCCTCCCTGCTGCAGTGCCAGGGCTCACCCTCAGCCACATGAAATGTGGGGCAGAATCCAGCAGCTCCTCGAGGTTTGCACACCCAACAGCTTCCCATCTGCTCCCAGGAGCAGCCAGCAAGGCCCTTCAGAGCTGGAGGCAACCTCAGCCCTGGGAGGGCACAGCTCTGCAGGGCTGGGCACCTCTGGGTGCTGTGGGCACCTGGCAGTGACCTAGAATCATTAAGGTAGGTAGAGGACCTTTAGATCAAGACCAACCATCAACCCTTGATGGGGTGGATTGAGCACCTCTGGGTGCTGTGGGCACCTGGCAGTGACCTAGAATCATTAAGGTTGGTAGAGGACCTTTAAGAGCAAGTCCAACCATCAACCCTTGATGGGGTGGACTGGGCACCTCTGGGTGCTGTGGACACCTGGCAGTGACCTAGAATCATTAAGGTTGGTAGAGGACCTTTAAGAGCAAGTCCAACCATCAACCCATCATGGGGTGGACTGGGCACCTCTGGGTGCTGTGGACACCTGGCAGTGACCTAGAATCATTAAGGTTGGTAGAGGACCTTTAAGAGCAAGTCCAACCATCAACCCATCATGGGGTGGACTGGGCACCTCTGGGTGCTGTGGGCACCTGGCAGTGACCTAGAATCATTAAGGTTGGTAGAGGACCTTTAAGAGCAAGTCCAACCATCAACCCATCATGGGGTGGACTGGGCACCTCTGGGTGCTGTGGGCACCTGGCAGTGACCTAGAATCAAAGGATCATTAAGGTGGGTAAAGACCTCAAAGATCATCAAGTCCAACCATCAACCCATCATGGGGTGGACTGGGCACCTCTGGGTGCTGTGGGCACCTGGCAGTGACCTAGAATCATTAAGGTAGGTAGAGGACCTTTAGATCAAGACCAACCATCAACCCTTGATGGGGTGGACTGGGCACCTCTGGGTGCTGTGGGCACCTTGCAGTGCTGCTGGCTTGCACCTACCAGGGCAGGCTGCATCTCCTACCAAGACTTTGGGCTTGCTTAGCCCTGGGAACCATGGGAAGTGAATCCACTGGAGCCAGCTCAGGGGGATTTCAAATGGCCTTTGGGGTTTGTTTTATTCTGGGGGGTGATTTGCTTGGGACCTGAGCAAGTTAAGCAGATCTGATCCAGTTTCCTTGGCCTGTGGCAGCTTCATGCCTGTGGCTATTTCAGGGAGAGTTTCCTAAGTGTTCCTGCACAGACAGATGGCCAGAAAGGGACAGGGACCAGAGTCCCACAGTGGTCCTGGGAGACTCTGTGCCTTGGTCTTGTATCTGCCCCAAAACTCCTGGCACTGCTTCAGATGCTCCCAAGCCCAGTGGCGGGGGCTGGAGCCATCCCTTAGGTGTGGGCTGTCTGTGCAGGACACCCTGCATCCCTGGCCTTGCAGGTCCCCTGGTTCCCCAGTGACCATGGCACAAAGCCACTTCTTTTCCCAGGTCACTTGCCTGCCACCTCTCATCCATCAGCTTAGCAAACCCGAGCCAGGTCCCAGCCCTGCTCAGCACCCCGTGAACGCCAGCCCTCCCTCTCCAGTCTTCAGCAATGAGATCATTGCTGGCTGCCTCAGCAGCCTGGGAGCTGGGCACTGAGGTGTGGGGCTGCAGCCCAGGGGCAGGGCTCAGTGGCCCAGCCTGGGACACCGAAGTGGGCTCTGTTTGAAGGTAGGAAGGTGCTGCAGAGGGCTCTGGCCAGGCTGGGCTGATGAGCTGAGGGCAGCTCTGTCAGGTGCGGCAAGGCCGAGGGCTGGGTCCTGGCACTTGGGTCACAGCAGCCCCAAAAGGCTGCAGGCTTGGGGCAGAGGGGCTGGAAATTGCCCAGCAGAGAAGGAGCTGATGCTGGAGCAGGAGGCTGGAGCACAAAGCTGATGTTCCTTCTGCCTCCTGGATGCAGAGAAGTCTACCCCATGGCCCCAGAGCATCTCTGGGCCTCCCCTCCCCTGCTCTCGCTCTCCTTTCTCCAGAGCAAGCTCCTGCGGCCGTGGCGCTTCTGCCACCACGCCAGCACCTCACTCTCCTTTCTCTTTGTCCACAGACCTGGCCCAAGGCCACCTGCAGCTGGGCAGGGAGCTGGAAGCAGACAGCAGCCCCATCTCCCCTCGGAGGTGGAGGCGCAGTCCCCGCCGGGCGTGCGCTACCGCGGCAGCAGCCAGCGCCGCTTCTCCACCGAGGCAAGTGCTGGGCACAGGGCACCTGGCACGGCCTGCCTGGCACCTGCTGCCGCCTGCAGAGCTGCTCTGTGATGCATGGGGACCAGCCAGCCTCAGGCATGGGCCCTCATGGCCGTGTTGTCTGCAATGAACCACATTCGAGGGACGTGGAGACCTCGGAGCATCCTTTGGGTAGCTGAAGGGGGCTGCAAGAAGGCTGCAGAGGAACTGTTCCCAAAGGGCTGCAGGGGCAGGACCAGGGGCAGTGGTTTGAAATGAGAGCAGAGCAGATTGAGATTGGATGTGAGGAACAAGTTCTGCCCCAGCAGGCTGCTGGAACACTGCAGCAGGTTGCCCAGGGAGGTGGTTGAGGCCTCATCCCCGGAGATCTTCAAGGTGAGGCTGGACAGGGCTCTGAGCAGCCTGCTCCAGTGGAGGATGTCCCTGCTGGCTGCAGCAGGGGGGACTGGATGAGCTTTGGAGCTCCCTTCCAAGCCAACCCATTCTGTGATTTATGACATTGGTTTAGCACCAGGCTTGGTAGAGGTAGATAATAGTTGGCCTCAATGACCAAATGAGCAGGAGGAGCCCCAGAGGGGAGCTGATCAAAGTTCAGCAAGAGCTAAAGGCATGAGGCTGGGGCCAGACTCTGCTCAGTGGTTCCCAGGGACAGGGCAAGGCACAGTGGGCACAAACTGGAACCCAGGAGGTTCTATTTGACCAGGAGGAGAAACTTCTTTGGTGTGAGGCTGCTGGAGGCCTGGAGCAGGCTGCCCAGAGAGGTTGTGGAGTCTCCTTCTCTGCAGAGCTTCCATTGTGCTCCTGGGCAAGCTGCTGTGGGTGCCCTGCTGGAGCCAGGAGGGTTGGGCTGGCTGATCTCCAGAGGTCCCTTCCAACCTCTACTGCTCCCTGACTCTGTGATTCCTCCATCAGATGCATTCACCTCCTGCTCTTCTGGCCCTCCCCACAGGATGTCAGCAAGCGCCTGTCCCTGCCCATGGACATCCGCCTGCCCCCGAGTTCCTGCAGAAGCTGCAGATGGAGAGCCCAGAGTTCCCCAAGCCCCTCAGCAGGATGTCCAGAAGGGCTTCCCTGGTAAGTCTGCCCCTGCAGAGCCAGCAGTGCCAGCCCCAGCAGCTCCCTCCCTCCACACAGGTCCCAGCCAGCAGATGCTCGTGCTGACTGCCACCCACCCGTGCAGTCCTGGCCTGAAATTGGGCCCTGGGGAGAGCCTGGGTTGGAGATGAGGAAAAATTCCTTCTCTGCAAGAGTGCTCAGGGCTTGGCACAGGCTGCCCAGGGAGGTGGTGGAGCCCCCATGCCTGGAGGGGTTCAGGAAATGTGTGGCCACGGCACTTGGGGCCAGGGTTTGGTGGCCACGGAGGGGTTGGGTTGCTGCTTGGTCTGGATGCTCTCAGAGGGCTTTTCCAACTGAAAGAATTCTGTGATCTCTCCCACGTGCACCTCTGGGCACATCCCCAGGCCTGCTCATCCCTCCCCTCACCTCTCCACCCACCTGACTTCCCTCTTGGCCTGGCTCCTTCCAAACCGGAGGAGGTGGAAAGCCTCCAGGGGTTTAGCAAGTGCTGGAGCCTCCTCTGGTTGCAGCGCTGAGCCATGATGGATTGGCCTTGGCAGTAGCTTTGGCATTTCAGTTTCTTCACTGCACAGCATCAGCCTGTGCAGGAGCAGAAACCCAGCTGCCCTCTTTACAAACCTGCAGACAAGTGTCCTGCTGCCCAGAAGTGCTCAGGGCTATGGAGGTACCAGAGGGAGGTCTCAGCTGGTGCCCTCAGACCTGTTCATGGGGCGAGAGGAGGAAAGGAGAGCTTGCATTTGCTTGCCCCTGCTGTCTGATCAATAAACTAGACACAGCCACAGCAATGTGCCATTCAGATTCATGGTCCCCTCCATCTATAAAAGACCTGCTCCTGCAAAACCCAGCTGGCAGCAGCCACTTCCTCCTCCTGCTCAGGACACATCTGATCCCAGGCTACACAGTGGGGTTGGAGAAGCCAAAACGGACTAAATCAACCCAAAACCACTGCGGGGTTTGCTGGTCCAAATCCGCCCTGCCCGAGTGAGACAGCAGCTCCCTTGTTGTGGGGCAGCTCAGGGGAGCTGTGGTGCTCTGGTGAGAGCCTCTGGCAAGGGAAGGACCTCCCCATGGGGCAGACCTGGCGAGCAGGGCAGGCTGCAAGAGCCTCCCAGGTCTGGAGCTGCTGATTTTTCCCACGCTGAGCCCTGGGTGCAGCGCTCCAGGGGGGCTCCTTCGGCGGGGGCTGCCTTCGGTGGGGGCTCCCGGGGAGTCCTTTCCCTGCCTAGCTCCTGGGGTTTGCTGCAGACCGACAGCTGCCCGTCCAGCTCCATCTGCTGATGGCAGCAGGCATGGCAGCAGCCCCGGGCGCGGCGGGAGGGCCCCTGCTGCTGGGCTGCTCTGCTGGCACTGCACCCAGGCAGACCTGCTGCGTGGGACACCGCCAGCACGTCGTCAAGCTTGAGCAGCGAGGGGAGGCCCTGGCACGCAAATCTGCCGGGGCTAACCCAGGAGGTGTCTCTGACCCCCAGAAAATGGCAGTTGCAAGGCTCTGACACCCAAATCACAGTATCACCAAGGTTGGAAGAGACCCCAGGGATCATCAAGTCCAACCTGTCCCAACAGACCTCACAACTAGACCATGGCACCAAGTGCCACGTCCAACCTCCCCTTGAACACCTCCAGGGACGGCGACTCCACCACCTCCCGGGCAGCACATCCCAATGGCGAATGACTCGCTCAGTGAAGAACTTCTTCCTCACCTCGAGTCTAAACCTCCCCTGGCACACCTTGAGACTGTGTCCCCTTGTTCTGGTGCTGCTTGCCTGGGAGAAGAGACCAACCCCCACCTGGCTACAACCACCTTTCAGGTAGTTGTAGAGGGCAATGAGGTCTCCCCTGAGCCTCCTCTTCTCCAGGCTAAGCAACCCCAGCTCCCTCAGCCTCTCCTCCCAGGGCTGTGCTCAAGGCCTCTCCCCAGCCTTGTTGCCCTTCTCTGGACACCTTCAAGTGTCTCAAAGTCCTTCTTAAACTGAGGGGCCCAGAACTGGACACAGGACTCAAGGTGTGGCCTAACCAATGCAAAGCACAGGGGCACAATGACCTCCCTGCTCCTGCTGGCCACACTATTCCTAATACATGCCAGGATGCCATTGGCCCTCTTGGCCACCTGGGCACACTGCTGGCTCATGTTTAGGCAGCTGTCAATCAGCACCCCCAGGTCCCTCTCTGTTTGGCAGCTCTCAGCCACTCTGCCCCCAGCCTGTAGCTCTGCCTGGGGTTGCCGTGGCCAAAGTGCAGCCCCTGGCACTTGGACTTGTTAAATGCCATGCCATTAGACTGTGCCCATCTGTCCAGTCGGTCGAGGTCCCTCTGCAGAGCCTTTCTACCCTCTAACTGACTAACATCTGTAAATCTGTGGCCTCCCAGGGGTTGTCCTTCTTCCGCTGGCAGCAGGAGAGCAGCTCTCAGCGGTACATTGCAGAGAGTCCCTGCTCCAAACAGGGACATGTCCCTGGCAGGCTTGGTTTGGGCAGCACACAGAGAAATGAAGTTGTGGGCTTGGAGAGCTCTCCAGCAAGGGCTGGGCGGCAGCAGCAGCAGCAGCAGGGTGTCCTGGAGCTTCCCCAACCCATGGCTGATGGAGGGTGCTGGGCTTTGGATCAGCTGCTCCTAAAGCTGTCCCTGTCCAGTGTCCTCAGCCTTCCTCCCCCAGCTGAAGCCATCCCTGGAGGAGATCCCTCCCAGTGATGTTTTCCTTTCTCTCTTGCAGTCAGATATTGGGTTTGGGAAGCTGGAAACCTATGTGAAACTGGACAAACTGGGAGAGGTGAGTAGACTGAGGGCCCCCTGGAAGGATTTAAGTTAGCAAAGCAATTTGGAGTGCAAAGGGCAGGCTGTGGCCAAACTTCTTCAATGTCTGGCAGTTCTGAGACCAAATGGACCTCAGACTTGGTCCTGCACCTTTCCCCCAGCTGGGGTGGAGGCCTTCCAGTACCTGAAGGGGGTCTACAAGAAAGCTAGGGAGGGACTTTGCACGAGGTGATGGGATGGGAGGGGTAGGATGAGGGACAATGGCTTTGGGCTGGAAGAGGGCAGGTTTAGAGTGGAGATTAGGAAGAAATTCCTGACAGTGAGGGTGGGGAGACACTGGAACAGGCTGCCCAGGGAGGTTGTGGAAGCCCCTTCTCAAGACCAGGTTGGATGGGACCTTGAGCAGCCTGGGCTGGAGGGAGGTGTCCCTGCCCATGGCAGTGGCGGGGGAGTGGGGGTTGGAACTGGATGATCTTGAAGGTCCCTTCCAACCCAACCCAATCTGTGATTCTGAGGGTTGTGCCACCCTGCCGAGTGCTCTCTCTCTCTCCCCACCAGGGCACCTATGCCACTGTCTTCAAGGGGCGCAGCAAGCTGACCGAGAACCTGGTGGCCCTGAAGGAGATCCGCCTGGAGCACGAGGAAGGGGCACCTTGCACGGCCATCCGGGAGGGTGAGGGCAGCAGAGCCTTTCCCCCCCCAGCAGGAGCAATGCCAGGGCACGGGCGGTGCAGGGCAGGAGTGTGCCCAGCTCCTGCTGCCCCAACCTGCCCCCTCCTCTCCTTGCAGTGTCACTGCTGAAGAACCTGAAGCACGCCAACATCGTGACCCTGCACGACATCATCCACACCGAGCGCTCCCTCACCCTGGTCTTCGAGTACCTGGTGGGTCTGGGGGGTGGGTGGGAGTTCAAAGGTCCTTGGGTTTTGCTTTGGGTTGGTCTCTTCTCACATGCAGCAAGTGGCAAAGGGAAATGGCAATAGAATAGAATAGAATAGAATAGAATAGAATAGAATAGAATAGAATAGAATAGAATAGAATAGAATAGAATAGAATAGGAATGGAATGGAATAGGAATGGAATGGAATAGGAATGGAATGGAATGGAATGGAATGGAATGGAATGGAATGGAATGGAATGGAATGGAATGGAATGGGAATAGGAATAGGAATGGAATAGGAATGGAATGGAATGGAATGGAATGGAATGGAAGGGAATGGAATGGAATGGAATGGAATAGGAATGGAATGGGAATGGGAATGGGAATGGAATGGAATGGAATGGAATAGGAATGGAATAGAATAGGAATGGAATAGAATAGGAATGGAATAGAATAGAATAGGAATGGAATAGAATAGAATAGAATAAAATAGGAATAAGAATAGAATAGAATAGAATAGGATTAGAATAGAATAGAATGGAGTAGAATAGAATAGAATGGAATAGGAATAGAATAAGGACGTGGGTTGGTGGTGCTGGTGGCAGCTTGGCAGCAGTGGAGGGGCTGTGAGCTCCGGGTGGGTGAGTGGTTGGATTTGATGACCTCCAAGGTCCCTTCCAGCCTCAGCAGCTCTGTGAGCTGTGGGAGGACAGCTGCCCCTCTGCAGGGGGCGGTGGGGGCCGAGGGAAGGGGCAGCTGATGAGTGCTGCTCCTTGCAGGAGAACGACCTCAAGCAGTACCTTGACAACTGTGGGAACCTGATGAGTGTGCACAACGTGAAGGTGAGCTGATGCTGGGGGCTCTCTGTGCCCCCCAGCCTCTCCTGGGGGAGCTCAGGGGTGTTGCAGGGCTGGGTGAGGCTGGGTGCTCCTTTCCCTCTTCACTTCAGCTTTCTCACTCTTCTCTGACCTTTTGCAGCCTGCTCTGATGCTCCATCAGCATTTCCCCAGTCACTGCCCACCCCTCAGTAAAACTCCTCTGCACACAGACTCTGTTCAGCCCCTTTTGCCCAGGGAGGTGGTGGAAGCCTCATCCCTGGAGGGTTTTAAAGCCAGGCTGGGTGTGGTTGTGAGCAACCTGCTGTAGTGTGAGGCATCCCTGCCCATGGCAGTGGGGTTGGAGCTGGCTGAGCCTTGAGCTCCCTTCCAGCCCTGACAATCTCTGACCCCATGATTCTTTCCTGCATTGCTGGGGGAGGGGTTGGGTCCGGACATCTGTCTGCAGTGTCTCTCACCCCAGGCCAGCTTTCAGGGGGGGTCTCTCTTGGCCATCACTGTTGATGAGCCTTTCAGACAGGCTGCCTTTTTGGTGTGCCCACATGCCAGTGCTAAATGCCAGCCCCTTCCCCTCCCTGGCAGATCTTCATGTTCCAGCTGCTGCGGGGTCTGGCTTACTGCCACGGCAGGAAGATCCTGCACCGAGACCTCAAACCCCAGAACCTGCTGATCAACGAGAGGGGGGAGCTCAAGCTGGCCGACTTTGGTAGGTGACCCCCCGTCACCCTGGGGCAGCCTGGCAAGGAGGTGCAGCTTCCTTGATGCCCCTCCCTTCCTCCTCAGGACTAGCCAGAGCCAAGTCAGTCCCTACAAAAACCTACTCCAACGAGGTGGTCACGCTCTGGTACCGGCCCCCGACGTCCTCCTGGGATCTACTGAGTACTCCACCCCCATCGACATGTGGTGAGCCACAGCTCCCAGCTGAGCTCCTGGGGTCCCTCAGAGCTGGGGGAGAGGAGAGGAGAGGAGAGGAGAGGAGAGGAGAGGAGAGGAGGAGAGGAGAGGAGAGGAGAGGAGAGGAGAGGAGAGGAGAGGAGAGGAGAGGAGAGGAGAGGAGAGGAGAGGAGAGGAGAGGAGAGGAGAGGAGAGGAGAGGAGAGGAGAGGAGAGGAGAGGAGAGGAGAGGAGAGGAGAGGAGAGGAGAGGAGAGGAGAGAGGAGAGGAGAGGAGAGGAGAGGAGAGGAGAGGGAGAGGAGAGGAGAGGAGAGGAGAGGAGAGGGAGAGGAGAGGAGAGGAGAGGAGAGGAGAGGAGGATAGAATAGAATAGAATAGAGTAGAATAGGATAGAATAGAATAGAATAGAGTAGAATAGGATAGAATAGAATAGAATAGAATAGGATAGAATAGAATAGAATAGAATAGAATAGAATAGAATAGAATAGAACCAGACCAGGTTGGAAGAGACCTTCAAGATCATCGAGTCCAACCTATCATCCAACACCACCTAATCAACTAAACCATGGCACCAAGCCCCCCACCAAGTCTCCTCCTGAACACTTCCAGGGATGGAGACTCCACCACCTCCCCGGCAGCCCATTCCAATGGGCAATCACTCTCTCTGTGTAGAGCTTCCTCCTCACCTCCAGCCTAAACCTCCCCTGGCACAGCTTGAGCCTGTGTCCTCTTGTTCTGGTGCTGCTTGCCTGGGAGAAGAGACCAACCCCCACCTGGCTACAACCTCCCTTCAGGTAGAGAGCAAGAAGGTCTCCCCTGAGCCTCCTCTTCTCCAGGCTAAGCAAGCCCAGCTCCCTCAGCCTCTCCTCCCAGGGCTGTGCCCCAGACCCCTCCCCAGCTTTGTTGCCCTTCTCTGGACACGCTCCAAGTCAACCTCCTTCCTAAACTGAGGGCCCCAGAACTGAGCACAGGACTGGACGCAGGTTGTGCTTCTCCAGCTGCCAGTGCTGCTCTGCAGGCGCCCACCGCGTGGGTCGCGCCGGCGGGGGGGAGCTGTCCCGGGGCGCTGTCCGTGCCCCCCGGGGGCTCCTGCAGCGCGCTCTGCTCCTCGGGGTTGAAGAGTGCAGAAGCTCCTGGAGCTCCTTTCCTTCTCCAGGATCCTCAGCCCTGGCCAAGGGGTGGTGGGGTGTCCGCAGGGCTTCTCCCTCACTAACCCCAGAGCTTCTGCCGCTGCTCCAGGGGCGTCGGCTGCATCCACTACGAGATGGTCACCGGCCGGCCCATGTTCCCTGGCGCCACCGTGAAGGAGGAGCTGCATCTGATCTTCCGCCTGCTGGGTGGGTCCCCTGGGGGGTGGGTCCCGTGATGGGTGGGTCCCGTGAGGGTGGGATCCCCCACTGCGTGGGTCCTGTGTGGGGCGGGTCCCGTGCAGGCTGGATCCCATGATGGGCGGGTCCCGTGCGGGGCCCGGTCCCCGTGCCCCGGGGCGGGTCCCGTGTGGGGCGGGTCCTCCTGCTGCTCTCCCAAATGCCCACGCGAGGGCAGTGCCTGACTGCAGCAGAAGGGACAGAACCCAGCCCCGCTCGGGAGCCTGCAGGCAGCTGCTGGCAAGGCCTTGCAGCGGGGTGGGCAGCGTGGGCAGCAGCTCCCCGCAGCCCCACCGCAGGCTCGCAGGGCTGTGAGGAGCTCCTCACCAGCTGCTCCTCACCCCCAGCCTCCTGGGGACGTTTGGCGTCCTTGCTCCTGGCGCTCCCTGGCGCGAGGTTCTCCTCTCTGCACCGCACGAACCTGAGCGGGTTTCCTTCTCTCCTCCCTCCCAGGAACCCCAACGGAAGACACCTGGCCTGGAATCACATCCAACGAGGAGTTCAAGGCTTACAACTTCACCCAGTACCGAGCCCAGCCCTTAATAAACCATGCCCCAAGGTACCTCCCTGAGCAGGGCCGGGTGCTGGGCTTGTGCTGCTCAGGATGGGAGCAGACAAGGCAGGCCAGGTTCATTTGCTCCTCGTGGTGCTGGCAGCCTCTGAATGCAGCTCCCAGCTGCCTCTTGTCCCCTGCACTGGTGCTTGCAGTGCCTCCAGGCTGCAATAATGCTCCAGCTTTTTGTTTCCTCCTGATGAAGAGGAGACTGAGGGGCAGCTCATTAAATGCTGATCAATAGCTGAAGGGTGGGTGTCAGGAGGATGGAGCCAGGCTCTTCTCAGTGGTGTCCAGTGGCAGGACAAGGGGCAGTGGCCACAAACTGGGAGCCAGAAGGTTCCATGGAAAGCCAAGATCTTCACTTTGAGGGTGCTGGAGCCCTGGAGCAGGCTGCCCAGAGAGGTGGTGGAGTCTCCTTCTCTGCAGAGCTTCCAAACCCACCTGAGCATGTGCCTGGGTGATTTATTCGAGGTGATCCTGCTCTAGCAGGGGGTTGGGCTGGATGATCTTCAGAGGTCCCTTCCAACCCCTCCCATTCTGTGGTTCTTTCTCTCAGGCTGGACTCAGAAGGCATTGACCTGCTGACCAACCTCCTTCTGGTGAGTGCTGGAGCAGTCCCAGCGGGTGGCCAAGGGGGTTGGGGGAGACAAGGAGAGGAGCTGTGACTGCAGAACAAACCAGGGCCCTACACCTGTGGCATTGTAGCTACTGCCCCAAACCACCTCCCAGTGTGGGTGGTGAACCTCCCCTCACCCCGGGGGGGAGAGGACCCAGAGCTGCTGAGCCATGAGGTACGGCACGGCCGTGGCCACGCAGCCTGTGCGGCCCTGGGGAGTGCCTGCCCAGCCCCCCTGGCATGGACACAGTGTGCCCAAGGAGTGCCAGCTGGCCCCTGCAGGCCACTTCTAACCAAGCTGGGGGCAGGAGTTGATCTGCTGGAGGGCAGAGAGGCTTTGCAGAGGGACCTGGACAGGCTGGGCAGATGGGCAGAGCCCAAGGGCAGGAGATTGAACACATCCAAGTACCAGGTGCTGCACATTGGCCACAGCAACCCCATGCAGGGCTACAGGCTGGGGGCAGAGTGGCTGAGAGCAGCCAGGCAGAGAGGGACCTGGGGGTGCTGGTTGATGGTAGGCTGAACATGAGCCTGCAGTGTGCCCAGGCAGCCAAGAAGTCCAATGGCATCCTGGCCTGCATCAGGAAGAGTGTGGCCAGCAGGAGCAGGGAGGTCATTCTGCCCTGTACACTGCACTGGTTAGGCCACACCTTGAGTCCTGTGTCCAGTTCTGGGCTCCTCAGGTTAGGAAAGATGTTGAGCTGCTGGAGGGTGTCCAGAGAAGGGCAACAAAGCTGGTGAGGAGTTTGGAATACAAGCCCTATGAGAAGAGGCTGAGGGAGCTGGGGTTGCTTAGCCTGGAGAGGAGAAGACTCAGGGGAGACCTTCTTGCTCTCTCCAACTGCCTGAAGGGAGGTTGGAGCCAGGCAGAGGTTGGTCTCTTCTCCCAGGCAAGCAGCACCAGAACAAGAGGACACAGTCTCAAGCTGTGCCAGGGGAGGTTTAGGCTGGAGGTTAGGAAGAAGCTCTACACAGAGAGAGTGATTGCCCATTGGGATGGGCTGCCTGGGGAGGTGGTGGAGTCACCATCCCTGGAGGTGTTCAGGAGGAGACTTGATGGGGTGCTTGGTGCCATGGGTTAGTTGATTAGAAGGTGTTAGATAGGTTGGACTTGATGATCTCAAAGGTCTCTTCCAACCTGGTCTATTCTATTCTATTCTATTCTATTCTATTCTATTCTATTCTATTCTATTCTATTCTATTCTAACTGCCTTGCTCTGGGGCTTTGTGCAGTACGAAGCCAAAGGCAGGATCTCGGCGGAGGCAGCCCTGCGGCATCCCTACTTCAAGAGCCTGGGGGAGAGGATCCAGCTCCTGCCTGACAGTGAGTGCTGAGCTCCAGGTGGAGATGGTGATGATGGTGGTGGAGGTGGAGATGGAGGTGGTGATGGTGGTGGTGGTGATGATGGTGGAGGTGGTGGTGATGATGGTGGTGGTGGTGATGGTGCAGGTGGAGGTGGTGGTGATGGTGGTGGTGGTGATGGTGGAGATGGAGATGGAGGTGGTGGTGGTGGTGATGGTGGAGGTGGAGATGGAGGTGGTGGTGGTGGTGATGGTGGAGGTGGAGATGGAGGTGGTGGTGGTGGTGATGGTGGAGGTGGAGATGGAGGTGGTGGTGGTGGTGATGGTGGAGGTGGAGATGGAGGTGGTGGTGGTGGTGATGGTGGAGGTGGAGATGGAGGTGGTGGTGGTGGTGATGGTGGAGGTGGTGGTGGTGGTGATGGTGGAGGTGGAGATGGAGGTGGTGGTGGTGGTGATGGTGGAGGTGGAGATGGAGGTGGTGGTGGTGGTGATGGTGGAGGTGGAGATGGAGGTGGTGGTGGTGGTGGTGATGGTGGAGGTGGAGATGGAGGTGGTGGTGGTGGTGGTGGAGGTGGTGGTGGTGGAGGTGGAGATGGAGGTGGTGGTGGAGGTGGTGGTGGTGGTGGTGGAGATGGAGGTGGTGGTGGAGGTGGTGGTGGAGGTGGTGGTGGAGGTGGTGGAGGTGGTGGTGGAGGTGGTGGAGGTGGTGGTGGAGGTGGTGGTGGTGGTGGTGGAGATGGAGGTGGTGGTGGTGGTGGAGATGGAGGTGGAGATGGAGGTGGTGGTGGTGGTGGAGATGGAGGTGGTGGTGGAGGTGGAGATGGAGGTGGTGGTGGTGGTGGAAAAAAAAATAGAATGGAGCAAAACCAGAAGTGGGGAGATTCAGATTGGATGTGAGGAAGAAGTTCTTCCCCATGAGGGTGGTGAGAGCCTGGCACAGGCTGCCCAGGGAGCTGGTGGAAGCCTCCTGCCTGGAGGTGTTTGCAGCCAGGCTGGAGGTGGCTGTGAGCAACCTGCTGTGGTGTGAGGTGTCCCTGCCCATGGCAGGGGGTTGGAGCTGGCTGAGCCTTGAGCTCCCTTCCAACCCTGATAGTTCTCTGATTCTGTGGTGGTGATGATGATGATAATGATGATGGTGGTGGTGGTGGTGGTGGTTTGCAGCCTCTCTGCTCACGTAGAGGTGTTCCTGGGGTGGGAGCCTGGGGGTTGCAGGAGCCAGAAAGAGTTTGGGTAGGACAGGGAGTGAGGGGGAAGCTGTGCTGGGCTGCAGTGCTGCTCTTGGGGGCTGCCATCCTGCCTGGCTCCAGGTTTGCTTAGCCAGCTCAGCTGACCCCTTCCTTCCTCCCCCTCTGCCTAGATGCCTCCATCTTCTCCCTGAAGGAGATCCAGCTTCAGAAGGACCCTGGCCACCGAGGCTCAGCCTTCCAGCAGGCAGGTAGGACCGGGGAGACCCCCACCGGCCTGCCCCAGATGGTGCTGACACCAAGGCCGCTCCCAGGCCGTCCTGCCTAGGGGATAACCAATCCTGCTCCATGCTCCCTGCTTTAGTACCCTTGGGGCACCCTTGCTGGGCACCTAGGGGGCACCAAGGTGCCCTCGGAGTGCCCCTGTAGACGCCGCGGGCTCGGAAGGTCCTCGCGCAGAGCACCCCGGGGCTCAGCCTGCCTGCAGGGTGCTGCTCTGACCCAGCTCTTCCTCTCTTTCTTCCTCCCTCAGCCCGAGGGAAGAACAGGCGGCAGAGCATATTCTAGACTCGGCTCTCCCGTTCCCTTTGTCACCATGGAGATTAAAGCCCCGAGAAAGGAGGCAGCAGCTCGCTCCCACCCGACCCACCGCAGCGCCGCCGCCGCCAGCAGGACCGCGCTGCAGGGCTGCAGGCTGGCCCCTGCCCGGCCCCCCCCCCCCCAGCCCCCAGCAGCTGCTCCTGGGGGACCTGGGGCCCTTCTTCCCCCCCCTTCCCCCATCCTGGTTCCATGTTGCCCTCATCAGGCCTGAGCTGCCA
Organism: Picus viridis; assembly: GCA_033816785.1. Taxonomy (NCBI): domain Eukaryota; kingdom Metazoa; phylum Chordata; class Aves; order Piciformes; family Picidae; genus Picus; species Picus viridis. The sequence goes on from CM066602.1 coordinate 2,207,678, forward strand.
CGCTGGGTGCAGGTGCTCTGGCCAGGAGCTGCCTTGGGCATTGGGCTGGCAGGGTGAGCTGGGCATGGGGAGGGCTGTGAGCTGAGGGTGGCACCCCCAGAGCTGGGCATGGGGAGGGCTGTGAGCTGAGGGTGGCACCCCCAGAGCTGGGCATGGGGAGGGCTCTTGAGCTGAGGGTGGCACCCCCAGAGCTGGGCATGGGGAGGGCTGTGAGCTGAGGGTGGCACCCCCACAGCTGGGCATGGAGAGGGCTCTGAGCTGAGGGTGGCACCCCCACAGCTGGGCATGGAGAGGTCTGTGGTACCCCCACAGCTGGGCATGGGGAGGGCTGTGAGCAGAGGGTGGCACCCCCAGAGCTGGGCATGGAGAGGTCTGTGGTACCCCCAGAGCTGGGCATGGAGAGGGCTGTGAGCAGAGGGTGGCACCCCCAGAGCTGGGCATGGGGAGGGCTGTGGTACCCCCAGAGCTGGGCATGGGGAGGGCTGTGAGCAGAGGGTGGCACCCCCAGAGCTGGGCATGGAGAGGTCTGTGGCACCCCCACAGCTGGGCATGGGGAGGGCTGTGAGCAGAGGGTGGCACCCCCAGAGCTGGGCATGGGGAGGGCTGTGGTACCCCCAGAGGTGAGCATGGGGAGGGCTCTTGAGCTGAGGGTGGCACCCCCACAGCTGGGCATGGGGAGGGCTGTGGCACCCCCAGAGCTGGGCATGGGGAGGGCTGTGAGCAGAGGGTGGCACCCCCAGAGCTGGGCATGGGGAGGGCTGTGGCACCCCCAGAGCTGGGCATGGGGAGGGCATCATGTGGCCCAGGTAGGCATTTCTGAAGGTGTAGCTGTGCTCAGAGCTGCTCTGCAGCCTCTGCTTCCTGGGGGGCACTTTGCAGCCATGTTGTGGGTCAGGGGCATTACCCAGCCTGGCACTGGAGGGCCTGCACAAGGCCAGGGCAGCCTCCCCTCCTTTGCCCTTTCCTTTGCCTGTGTAACTCTTTTCTCTCCCCACCTTTGGTACCTGGATCCTGACAAGAGTGGGGCAGCTGGCAGGAGAGGGCTTCCCATTGCTCCACCTTCCCCTCCTTGCCCCCCTTGTGCTTCCAAACCCAGCCAGCTGGCTGCTCCCCAGGGCTGTCCTGAGCTGAGAGCTGAGGCTCAGCCAGCCCAGGGGGCAGGTGCCTGCTGCTGGGGCTGTGCAGGAGCGGGGCCAGAGGAGCATCAGCCCCCTGCTGCCCCCCACTGCTGTGCCAAGCCCTTCAGCCAGCCTTTGCCAGGCACTGGTGGAGCAGCTCCTTGCCCACTGCTGAGCCTGGCGCCCCCCAGCCCCTGAGCCTCTCTGCCGTTGTCACAGGGGGCAGGATGCAGATCCCAGCTGCCATGCCCCCCACCCCATGGCTGATCCTGAGCTGTGCAGCCTCTCGCAGTTCCAAAGTGCTGCACACCCCCCTCAGAGCATTTCTACCCAGAGGAAGGGGGAGAGGTGCCAAACCTCCCACAGCTCAGCTGTGGGCACCAGAAATAGAGCTGAGGAGAAGCAAATCCTCCCTCAAGCCTCCTTGCCTGGCCTCTGTGTTTGTAGGCAGCACCAGAGCATAGCAGTCCTGCCTGGGATGGGTGCTGTGGGACTGGGCAGGGGCTGTGCAGATCTCAGCATGCTCTGCTGGCCAAGGACTGCTCCTGCTGCATTTCCTTCCCCCCTACACTTCAGGAACGTGCCAAATCCCTCCTGAGCAGAGAGGCCCTGCTGCACCTCTCCCCCACAGCCTGCACAGCCAGCAAGAAGCCTGCTCTCTGCTGTGGGGTATTCTCATCCTGTTCCTGGCTGTCCCAGCTGCCTTGTCCTCCACCCACCAGCCCTCCAGCCCCTGGAGGTGGCCGGGAAACTCGGGACTCGGCAGGGCGCCGGGGTCCTCACCTGGCACTGCCATTGGCAGGGCACGCTGATGGCCTTAAGCGCCCAGCTTGGAGGCATCACTCAGGGGCTGCTGGCTTCTCCCTGCTGCCTTTTGCCCAGGGAGCAGGGAGCCAGAGCTGCGCCGCCCCGCCCCGTCCCTCTCTGCCCTGCCCTGCCCCGTCCCTCTCTGCCCTGCCCTGCCCCGTCCCTCTCTGCCCTGCCCCCGCCCCGTCCCTCTCTGCCCTGCCCCGCCCCGTCCCTCTCTGCCCCGCCCCCGCCCTGTCCCTCTCTGCCCTGCCCCCGCCCCGTCCCTCTCTGCCCCGCCCTGCCCCCGTCCCTCTCTCTGCCCCGCCCCGCCCCGTCCCTCTCTGCCCCGCCCCGCCCCCGTCCCTCTCTGCCCCGCCCCGCCCCGTCCCTCTCTGCCCCGCCCCCCCCGTCCCTCTCTGCCCCGCCCCGCCCCGTCCCTCTCTGCCCCGCCCCGCCCCGTCCCTCTCTGCCCCGCCCCGCCCCGTCCCTCTCTGCCCCGCCCCGCCCCGTCCCTCTCTGCCCCGCCCCGCCCCGTCCCTCTCTGCCCCGCCCCGCCCCGTCCCTCTCTGCCCCGCCCCGCCCCGTCCCTCTCTGCCCCGCCCCGCCCCGTCCCTCTCTGCCCCGCCCCCCGCCCCGTCCCTCTCTGCCCCGCCCCCGCCCCGTCCCTCTCTGCTGCCCCCCGCCCCGCCCCGCCCCGTCCCTCTCTGCCCCGCCCCGCCCCGCCCGCCCCGTCCCCCTCTGCCCCGCCCCGTCCCCCTCTGCCCCGCCCCGTCCCTCCTCTGCCCCGTCCCTCCTCTGCCCCGTCCCTCCTCTGCCCCGTCCCTCCTCTGCCCCTGCCCTCCTCTGCCCTGTCCCTCTCTGCCCTCCTCGGCTCTGTCCCTCTCTGTCCCTCTCTGTCCCTCTCTGTCCCTCTCTGTCCCTCTCTGTCCCGCCCTGCCCTGCCCCGCCCCGCCCCGCCCTGCCCTGTCCCTCTCTGTTCTGCTCTGCCCCTCTCTGCCCTGCAGGGCAGCGTTTCTTCTGTCACCCCGCGGAGAATGCCGAGCCTGAGGATAAATGTGGATGCCCCCAGAGCTTCTGGGGTGACTCCTCCCTGGGCCAGTGCTCGATGCTCCCTCTTGAGCTTCCTCCCTGGGACCAAAGCTGCTCCTTTGCCTTTGTCCCAGACAAGCATCCAGACGTCTGCCTGGTTTGAGGTTTGCCCAGCCCTGCTCTGTTCCCTTCTCCAGCATGCAGCAGGCTGAATTCTTCATTAATTGGTTCCAGTTGATAGGGGAGAGCCTCAGCAGCCAGCAGCCACCAGTGACTCAGATCTGCCTCCTTTAGGGTCCTTGTTCCCTCTGCTTTCCTCCACCCAGCTCCTGCTGCCTGGGGCTTTTCAGCAGGGGGCAGCTCCCAGGGGGAGGTGCAGAGTCTGAACTCTCCCACACCCTTCTCTCACAAAGGGATGTTCTGCAGGCATTGCCTTGGCCTGATGGGATCCAGCTCCCAGCAGGAATGAGGAGCTCGGCAGGCAGGCCAGCTCATGGATGCTGGCATGGCCAGGCTGGGCCAGACCCCTGCTGTGGGCTGGGAGCAGAGCTCGGGCCGAGGGGAGCAGAGTCAGGCCGAGGGGAGCAGAGTCAGGCCGAGGGGAGCAGGACCCCCTGCACCTGCCCCTGAGAAGCCAGTTCAGGAGAGGTCAGAGCTGTCTGTCTGCAGCTTTCCTGGCTGGCATTGCCATCCCCAGGGACTGAGGCTGCTTCTGGTGAGAGGACAGGAGGCAATGGATTGAAGCTTGAGGAGGGCAGACTGCAGGTCAGGAGGAAAACCTCGGCAGGGAGGCTGGGGAGAGCCTGGCACAGGCTGCCCAGGGAGGCTGTGGCTGCCTCCTCCCTGGCGGTGTGCAAGGCCAGGCTGAGCAACCTGGGCTGCTGGGAAGGGTCCCTGCCCATGGCAGGGGGTTGGAAGTGGCTGAGCTTTCAGGTTCCGTCCGACCCAACCCATCCTGTGAGTGTCTGAAGCCCAGCTGAGCTGTCCCCACTTCCAGGAGAGAGCTGGAGCCCAGCAGACCTCCAGGCTGGTATGCCCCCAGTGTTTTTTCCCCACCAGAGAGGTCTTGCAGCTGGAGGTGAAGGTCACCTGTGGGGGAAATGCCCTAGCAGTGACCATGGGGACAGGCCTGCATTGCCCAGGTGCAGCCAGCAGAGACGAAGGAGCCTGGTAGCTGCTGTTTGTCCTGGTGCGGCCTTTGCCTTTCCTCCCCCCAGCCCTCCCTTAGAGGACACTTGAATGTATTAACCTCCTGCCCTGCCAACAGCCTCATTCCAGATAACCCTTTTGTCCCCCTGGGTGCTTGATTGCTGGTCAGGGGGCTGAGAGTGGGGGTAAATATTTGGTGCCCCACTGAGCTGAGGGTGACTTCCGAGCCCCCCTCACCCCTGCTGCTCTTGCATGTGGTGCCTGGCACAGCCCCAAGCCTCTGACCTCCCACAGCACACTGCCCAGCAACACCTTCCTGGCTGCAAGGAAAAGGAGCTGCAGGTTGGCTGCAGCTGGGGCTGGGAGCCAAGTTCTCCATCTCCTGAGGAGTGCTGAAGGCTCCCTGAGGACCACAGGGCCTGGCTGGGTTGTTGAGGACCACAACCCCTTGGATTCCCCAGCCTACAGAAGCCTCAAGCAGAGCGGTGCCCTGCTCCTCCCCACAGAGTCCCTCTTGCTCCTGGATCCCTGAGGTTCAGAGCAGCTCCTCCAGCTCTTGCTCCTGGATCCCTGAGGTTCAGAGCAGCTCCTCCAAGCTCCTCCAGCTCTTGCTCCTGGACTCCCTGAGGTTCAGAGCAGCTCCTCCAGCTCTTGCTCCTGGACTCCCTGAGGTTCAGAGCAGCTCCTCCAAGCTCTTCTAGCTCTTGGTCCTGAAACCCAGAGGTTCAGAGCAGCTCCTCCCAGCTCCTCCAGCTCTTGCTCCTGGACTCCCTGAGGTTCAGAGCAGCTCCTCCAGCTCTTGCTCCTGGACTCCCTGAGGTTCAGAGCAGCTCCTCCAGCTCTTGCTCCTGGACTCCCTGAGGTTCAGAGCAGCTCCTCCAGCTCTTGCTCCTGGACTCCTTGAGGTTCAAAGTGCTGTGGCTCTGCCTGCCCAAGCTGCTCCAGCTGTGCCAAACCATTGTCATAGAGTCCTAGAATGGGTTGGGTTGGAAGGGAGCTCCAAAGCTCATCCAGTCCAAGCCCCCTGCAGTCAGCAGGGACATCCTCCACCAGAGCAGGCTGCTCACAGCCCTGTTGAGCCTGACCTGCAATATCTCCAGGGATGGAGCCTCAACCACCTCCCTGGGCAGGGCTCTGCAGCCCCAAGTCTTGCCAGGGGTGGCTTTGGATGGCTCCTCCCAACAAAGCCTGGGGCACAGCTGCTTTGGGTCCCACTTTCTGCTTGCTCCATTGCCTTCATTCCTCCTCAGCAGGCAAAAAAGAACACCCCAACCCCGAACCCCTTCGATCCAGGTGGCCAGGCTGCACCTACTGTGGGACATTTCTCCTGGTGTGCTTCGTTGCCAGGACCCCACACAAGCTGTGGCACTGGTGGGCCACATGCAGAAGGTTGTGCTGCAGAAAGAAGTGGTTTGAGAGGTTTATTCCAAGAGATGCAACGATTTTTATATATATATATATATATATATGGAGAGAGAGAGAGAGAGAGAGAGAGAGAAAGAGAAAGAGAAAGAGAAAGAGAAAGAGAAAGAGAAAGAGAGAGGAGAGTTGGTTTGGGTTTGTTGGTTTCTGGAACAAATGGAAAGGTAGCCAAAAAAAGGAGAGGCAAGAATAAAAGGCTGTGTCCATCTCTCAGGCTGGGTCTGGTTTGTGTCTCCTGCCTTGCTGGGTGGCTCTGCTCCTTTCCTTTCTAGGCCTGAGGTGGGTGGTTTGTGTGCCACAGAATCACCAAGGGTGGAAGAGACCTCCAGAGCTCATCAAGTCCAACCTGGCACCCAACAGCTCCTGAGTAAAGCATGGCTCCAAGGGCCACATCCAGTCCCCTCTTGAGCACCTCCAGGGATGGGGACTCCACCATCTCCCTGGGCAGCACATCCCAAGGGCCAACAACTCTCTCTGGGAAGAACTTTCTCCTCACCTTCAGCCTAAACTTCCTTCGAGACCTTCAAGATCATCCAGTCCAACCTCTCACCCAGCACCATCTGATCAACTCAACCATGGCACCAAGCAGCCCCTCCAGGCTCCTCCTAAACACCTCCAGGGATGGGGACTCCACCACCTCCCTGGGCAGCACATCCCAGTGGCCAATCTCTCTGTCTGGGAAGAATTTCTTCCTAACATCTAACCTAAACCTCCCCCGGCACAGCTTGAGACTGTGTCCTCTTGTTCTGGGAGAAGAGACCAACCCCCACCTGGCTCCAATCTCCCTTCAGGGAGTTGGAGAGAGCAATGAGGTCTCCCCTGAGCCTCCTCTTCTCCAGGCTCAGCAACCCCAGCTCCCTCAGCCTCTCCTCCCAGGGCTGTGCTCCAGACCCCTCCCCAGCTTTCTTGCCCTTCTCTGGACACCTTCCAGCATCTCAACATCTTTCCTAAGCTGAGGAGCCCAGAACTGGCCACAGGACTCAAGGTGTGGCCTCAGGAGTTGTGTGAACCAATGCTTCAAGGTGGGACACTGAATTTTGCTGGCTGGAGGGGAATTTGGGGGTTTGGAGGTAATTTGCCTCTTCTTCCCCCTTTGGTAGGAGAAGAGAGCAGGGGAGGAGCAGCTGAGGGAGCTGGGGGTGGGGGTTTAGTCTGGAGAAGAGGAGGCTGAAGGGAGACCTCATTGCTCTCCACAGCTCCCTGAGAGGAGGAGGGAGGGAGGTGGGGGTTGGTCTGTTCTCCCTAGCATCAGGTGATGGAGAGGAGATGGCCTCAAAGTGTGCCAGGGGAGGGTTAGGTTGGAGATCAAGAGGGGATTGGATGTGGCACTTGGAGCCATGGGTTAGTTAGGAGGTCTGTGCTGACAGGTTGGACTTGATGAGCTTTTGAGGTCTCTTCCAACCTTGGGGATTCTGTGACTGGGAAGAATTTCTTGCCTGCCAGGGGCTGGCACAGGCTGCCCAGGTTGGTGCTGGAGTCCCCAGCCCTGGAGGGGTTATAAAACCTGTGGCCATGGCACTTGGGGCCAGGGTTTGGTGGCCATTGGTGGGGTTGGGTTGGTGTTGGGCTGGATGATCTCAGAGGGCATTTCCTACCTTCATGAGTCTGTGAGGAGGAGGAGGGAAGCCTTTGGTTTTGAATGCCAGGCAGGTATCTCTGATGGCCCAAACTCACAGGCCCCCTGGGGAGCTCCCAAGCAGTGATAGGGGTGGTAGGGAGGCAGGAAGTGTGCTGTGCCATCCCATGCCCTGCTGTGCCATCCCTTTGCCTTCCCACAGCATTTCTGAGCAGCTCCAGGAGGCTTTTCCTTTCCCCTCCTGCTGGCAGGGCAGTGCTCAGCCAGCTGTAGTCACCTCCTCGGTTCAGGAGGAGTTTTCCAGCACCTGACCTTTGCAGAAGGTTGGAACAGAGGAGCTCAGGAACCTCTCTGCAATAGGAAAACGTTTCTGTGGTGCCTTGTGTGGATCCTAATGCCCTAAACAAATATTGCCACAAGCCTGGCAGGTAAATAAAGCCCTGAGCTGACGTGCCCAGCCCCAGGCTGCAAAGCAGCTGAAGGACAGAGCTGGGGCAGGGACAGGAGAGCTCTGGCTGCTAGAAGCCCCCTGAGATCAGAGCTCTTTGGCACAGCAACCCCCTGGACACCTTCCTGCTCTCTGCCCCATTGGTGCTGAGGAGAAGCTGCACCCCCTGGGGCTGGGGGCGCTGGCAGGAGCCAGAGGTGGAGCGTGGGGGGCACCTCTGTGGAGCCAGGCCTGGCGTGTGAAGCCACAGATGGTGGGCAGCTGCTTCAGGGAAGGGGGCATCCCCTCCCCAGGCTGCACTGGCAGCCTGTGCCCAACCTGCCTGAGTCACCCTCAGGCACTGGCAATGGGCAGATCCCCAGCAACAAGCACTTGGCCGAACCAGTTCCTCCATCTGCTGCTGTCATTCCTCCAGTCCCGTGGCAGTGGGAGCTGCTGCTGCTGGGTCCACGTGAGTGCCACCAGCCTGGCCCACTCCACGTCCTCGACACTGGCACAGGCTGCCCAGGGAGGTGGTGGAGGAGGTCCCATCCCTGGAGGTGCTTAAGGCCAGGCTGGAGGTGGCTGTGAGCAACCTGCTGCGGTGTGAGGTGTCCCTGCCCATGGCAGGGGGCTTGGAGCTGGCTGAGCCTTGAGGTCCCTTCCAGCCCTGGCAACTCTGTGCTCCTCCACTCGTGGACCTGACCCAGCGTCTGGATGTTCCCAGCCACCCAAATAGCCACAACCTCCTCCCTCCATGGCCCCTGGCCCTTCTGCCTCACGAGGATGCTGCAGCCAGGACTCCCAGCGCTCCCCACCCCCCTCAGTGCATCTGCTGAGCCAGGATGAGCCCTGCTGCCCTTCCTGAGGTTATTTGTGTGTCACTAACTTCCATTAAGTGCTCAGCCTGGTTGTCTGCCTTTCCCCTGCTGCAAGTCCTGGGCGCAGCAAAGGAGGAAGCAGATTGCTCCCAGCTCAGCCAAGCTGAAGCGTTCCCCTTGGATGGCAGAAGGACAAGCAGGTGAGAGCTTCCTCCTTGCAGACAGGTGTTACAGGATCTGTAACAACTGGGCCAAGATCTTGAGCTAATATTTGACCTAGAAGTGGAGCCAAGCTCTCTGAATCACATGGAGTGTTTTGAAACTCCCTTGACCCTGAAGTACAAGGGGTGAGCACCTCTCTGCTCTGCTGCCTGGCCTGCTCGTGCTGGGCAGCTTGCACACAGCCTGGAACGACACAGCCTGTGCCCTGGAGAGCTTCCCCTGCCTCGTAAGGAACACCACATTGTGTCTTCTCCCAGGCAGGTTCAGTGGCTCGGGGAGGCTGGTTTCTTATCTGCTCCACCTTGCTTGGTGGGGGAGGTTTGGGCTGAGTTGCAGCTGCTGAGAGGCATTGGTGTGCCTGCCTCCAAGGGCAGGGGCAGCTCCTCGGCCCCTCAGCAGCCCTGCTTGCTGGGATGATGTCTGGGGTTTCCCAGAATGTTAGGGGCTGGAAGGGGATCCCTGGAGGTCATCCAGCCCAACCCTTCTGCCAGAGCAGGGTCACCCAAAGCAGGTTGCTCAGGATCACGATGTCCAGGTGGGGTTGGGAATGACTCTGGAGATGGAGACTCCACAACCTCCCCGGGCAGCCTGCCCCAAGCCCCTCAGCCTCTCCTCAGGAGAGAGACGTCCTTGTCCCCTCATCACCCCCACAGCCCTGAAGGTGTCAGCTCAGCTTTACCCTTTGTGGTCATTGGGCAAAAGGGGGACAGGGGGAGAAACTGTTCCACAAGGAGGTTCAGCAGCATCTCAGCCCCAGCCCCCAACCCAAACCCTGCCAAAAGCCTTCAAGGAGCCTCTCCCCAGGCACCTGCTGTCCCAAGCCCGCCCTGTGCAGCCTCAGCTCGCTCTGCCCCAAGGAAAGCCATGGCAAAACTCTTCCTGGAGGTGAAGTTCCCCACGCTGTTGAGCCTGGGCTGAGAGAAGGGCTGAGAGAAGCGCTGCCAGCATCCCCACAGTGAAGCCGAACCCCGTCCGCCTTCGGGCGTGGAAGGAGCCCAGCAGGATCCATCCTGCTAAAGCAGGGAATGCTCCTCTGGCTGGGAAGATGGACTGAGAGAGTGGGGGGGGGGGAAAAATCCCTGCTGGAGCCTCCTGCTGCCCTGGAAAAGCCACAGGAAGCCTGACCTGGACAGGCTGGAGAGGTGGGCACAAGCCAACCTCAGGAGCTTCAACAAGACCAAGGGCAGGGTCCTGCATCTGGGTCGAGGCAATCCCAGGCACAAATCCAGGCTGGGCAGGGACTGGCTGGAGAGCAGCCCTGAGGAGAGAGACTTGGGGGTGCTGGGGGAGGAGAAGCTCAACAGGAGCTCTCAGTGTGCACTTGCAGCCCGGAAAGCCAATCAGAGCCTGGGCTGCAGCAGGAGAAGTGTGGCCAGCAGGGCAAGGGAGGGGATTCTCCCCCTCTGCTCAGCCCTGCTGAGACCCCACCTGGAGTACTGCCTCCAGTTCTGGAGCCCCTATGACAAGAGGGATCTGGAGGTGCTGGAAGGTGTCCAGAGCAGGGCCAGGAGGATGAGCAGAGGGCTGGAGCACCTCTCCTGTGAGGACAGACTGAAGGAGTTGGGGCTGTGCAGTCTGGAGAAGAGAAGGCTCCCAGGTGACCTCATTGTAGCCTTCCAGTACCTGAAGGGGGCTACAGGAAGGCTGGGGAGGGAGATCAGGTAGTGATAGGACTAGGGGGAATGGAATGAAGCTGGAGGTGGGGAGATTCAGGCTGGAGGTGAGGAGGAAGTTCTTCTCCCATGAGAGTGGTGAAGCCCTGGAATGGGTTGTGCAGGGAGGTGGTTGAGGCCCCGTCCCTGGAGGTGTTTAAGGCCAGGCTGGATGAGGCTCTGGCCAGGCTGTAGTGTGGGGTGTCCCTGCCCATGGCAGGGGTTGGAACTGGCTGATCCTTGTGGTCCCTTCCAACCCTGACTGATTCTGTGACCCTCTGAAGGTGGCTCCCAAGGGCTGGTGAGGCCCTTTCTGAGCAGCCCCCGGGGGCGCCGAGCCCCTCTGCCCCCTCTGCCCTCCTGCTGCTCCTCTCCCTCCTTCATTCACGGTTCCAAACTTTGCAGCAGCTTTGGCAGCAAGTGAAAATAAAAACGGGGGGGGGGGGGGAAGGCAAAAAAGATAAAAGAAAAAGGAGTTCAGGCTGTGGGTGTTGAATTCATTGCAAAGCACAACATTGATTTCAGTTTGGAAAACAGCCTGGAAGGGCCTCCTGGAGGAGCTAATTCTGGGCCTTGCATTTACTCATAGTCCTGTGGCTGGCATATTTTTTCATCAGCTGCCTCTCAAGCAAGATCTGGGCTCCAGGGTGTGTGGTGTGCCAGGAGGGAGCTGTGTGTTCTTCTGCTGACTTCGCCCACCCACGCTCCCTCCCTTATTTGCAAGCAGCTCCTGGGGGGGGGTTGGTGTTTGTGTTGTGCTCCTCGTGCCCCTGGGAGCCAGGGTAGGGGCTGCTGGGGGGGGGGGGGGGGGGTCGGCTTGCTGAAGTGGGGTGAGGGGTTGTGGTTGAGGTTTGCAACCTCTGCTGGCTTGGATGCTGCCTTTCCATCTGGGCTGGACCTGGGGGAGTGGGGGAGGGGGTGGGGGAAGCATTGCTCAGCCATTTTAGAGCTGGGAAAGGCAGCTCAGCCTCTCCTGTGAGGGAGCTGGGGTTGCTTAGCCTGCAGAAGAGGAGGCTCAGGGGAGACCACCTTGCCCTCTACAACTCCCTGAAGGGAGGTTGGAGCCAGGTGGGGGTTGGTCTCTTCTCCCAGGCAACCAGCACCAGAACAAGAGGACACAGTCTCAAGCTGTGCCAGGGGAGGTTCAGGCTGGATGTTAGGAGGAAGTTCTTCCCTGCAAGAGAGACTGGCCATTGGGATGTGCTGCCCAGGGAGGTGGTGGAGTCACCATCCCTGGAGGTGTTCAAGAGGGGACTGGATGTGGCACTTGGTGCCATGGTTTAGTTGGTCAGGAAGTGTTGGGTGATAGGTTGGACTTGATGATCTCAAAGGTCTCTTCCAACCTGGTCTGGTCTATCCTATCCTATCCTATCCTATCCTATCCTATCCTATCCTATCCTATCCTATCCTATCCTATCCTATCCTATCCTATCCTATCCTATCCTATCCTATCCTATCCTATCCTATCCTATCCCATCCTACCCTGCCCTATCCTATTCTATCCATCCTATCCCATCCTATCCCATCCTATCCTATCCTATCCTATCCTATCCTATCCTATCCTATCCTATCCTATCCTCTTCAAAGCCCTGAGAGCTGATTCTACCAGGTGGTGGTGATGCAGCAAGGGAAGCCAAGAGTAGAGGGCAGCTCCAGCAAAGGACAGCCAAAGTCAAGGTTGAGGTCAAGAATGTGGCCCAGGGGAAGCAGAGGCAAAGCCATGGCAGCCCTTTCCACGGGGCAGGGCACCTGGTGTGTGGACAGCAAGGATCTGCTGTTTCAGCAGCAGCTTCAGCTCCACCCACAAGGAGCTGCGTGGACAGAGAGGGTCAGGAGATGACCTTCCCAGCAGCATCTTGGTGGAAAGGCCTTCACTGCCCCAACCTCTCCTGCCTTGTGCTGTTTTGTCTCCACTCATGGACGGGGAAGAGGAGCTGGGGGCGGTCTGGCAGTGGCTTCTCAGAGGTAGGGAGAGCCTGAGGCTGTGGCTCCCGTCGACCTCTCCATCCAGGCTGCTGAGGAAGGTGGTTTCTATCACCTAATGATGGAGCTCAGCTTCCAGCCACGCTGTTGACTCACCTGGTGTGCAGGAGCAATGCTCCTCATTCCTTCCTAGCCCTCAGTTTCCCCATCACTAAACCAGGGCAACAACTTTGCTTCCTCACCCCCGGGCAGCTGAGGTGTTCTTTGATTGCTCACCACCTCCGGGTGCTGCTTGTTGAGAGCCTCATTTCCCCCTGGGGGGACAAGCAGGGGCTTACTGCCCACCTGCTCCACAGCCATTTTGTGCCCTTTGGTGGTGGGAAGAGGACGTGATCCTGCTCTCTTCACCCCCTGGGGAGGCTCCCGTGGATGCCACAGGCAGGGGAGAGGAAGGACCTGGATGCAATTTGGGCTGGCTAAACATTAAGCAATGTCCAGGTGGAAATGAGCTCCTGCAAGCCCCTGGAGCAGCATTCCTCGGGCATGGGTCACTGGAGGGGTGAGTAGAGGGACAGGGTCTGCTGGCATGGGGAAGGGGCCCTGGGTGTGCAGACCTGGAGCTCTCAGGGCTGAGCTCCATCGATTCTGCTTTGCCTGGAAAGAGTGTTCTAAAAATTGCTAAAGTCTTCCCTAGCTAAAGTAGGTGAAATATTTATAAACCCATCCTCTGGAGGAGACCTTTTGCGTCAGCATCAACTGCTCTGGCTGGAAAACATCAACCACCCCCACCCCCACCTCCCCACAAAGCAGCCTGTGCTTCTCAGCCAGGGAAGGGACAGCTTGCAGTGCCTCAGTCTGGAAGGGTGGCACTGATTTATGGCTCCTGGAGCTCGCAGGGATGGGTGGCAGCAGAGCAAAAAGGGCTCGGGGTGGGGTGGGGGGGGGTGGCGTTCCTTGCTCGCTTCTTCCCTTTGGTGCATCAGGCTCGCTGCTGCGGCCCGGGGGTCAGCGGCACTCGTGGCCGTGAGGTCTGGGCCGCGCAGCCCGGGGCTGCCCCACTTTTGGCAGGATGATGCAAAGCCCGGGGGGATGCTGGTGGCTGGGGGGGGTGAGGCTCTCGGGCTTCGCCGGCCCTTTCTCCGGCAGGGATGCGTTGGAGCGGGGTCCGCCGGGTCAGCGCCAGGGGATGGAGTTGCAGGGGTCCTCCCGATTTCCCCTTCCCCAGCGCCGGTCCCGCTCGGCCCCGGGAGGCGGTGGCGGCCCCGGAGGCGGAGCCAGAGCCCGGGCTCCGGAGCCACATCCTGCAAAAGGAGGAGCGGGGCGGCGGCGGGGCCGGGAGCGGGACCGGGAGCGGGGCGGCGGCGGGACCGGCACCGGGAACCGCATCGCCGTGGCCGCCCCCGCCCCAGTCCCCCAACCCCGCGCCGCCGCCCAGGATGTGGTGGGACGAGCGGGTGTCGGCTCGGTTCCGGAGGAACCTGCAGCCCACCCTCACCTACTGGAGCGTCTTCTTCAGCTTCGGCCTCTGCATCGCCTTCCTGGGGCCCACGCTGCTGGACCTGCGCTGCCAGACCCAGAGCTCCCTCTCCCAGATCACTTGGGTCTTCTTCTCCCAGCAGTTCTGCCTCCTGCTCGGCAGCTGCCTCGGAGGAGTCTTCAAGAGGACGTAAGGCACCTGGGACACTCATCACAGCTCCTCCATCCCCTTTCCTCCTGGGCTAGGGGTGGGCAGCACCCAGCCATCCATCCCTCCCCCTCCCCCCCAAGCTCAGGGCTCTGCATCCCCCCGTTTTGGGTTCGCATGGCTGGGATGGGATGGGGGAAAACTCAACCCCCGGGGGAGCTCCGAGCCTGTCCCAGGGGGTCCGGAGCCTCCCTGGGTTCTGCAGCCCTCCTGGCTGAGTAGCAAGGAGGGATGGAGGGGTTTCCCTGGAGGTGTGTGGCAGGAGCTGCTCCGTGGGGGTGCCGCTGTCCTCTTGCTGGTTTCCTCCCCTCGGAGGGGAGCTGCCAGGTCCGGAGCTCAGGACGGAGACAGCCCTGGCGTGAAGTTCCAGCCAGAATTTCCTGGAGGGTGTTCTCCTCAAGCCGATTGTTTATCACCGGCATTATTTCTGGAAGCCCGTGTCGAACAGCCCCGGTGCCAGAAAACCGAGGCACTGCCACGCTCCCCGCGCCGCCCCCCACGGCCAGCAGTTTGGGTAAGGTGCGAGTGGCCCTCCCGCTCCTGCGGGGGGGGCACAAAGAGCTAAACGGAGCGGCCAGGGCCGGCAGGGGACTCCTGTCGGCCAGCCAGAGCCTCAGGTGCAGCCAGACAGGGACCTACCCTCAGCCTCCTCTCCAGGATGTCTTTAACGTAAATAATAGATGATGGCTCAAGCCTCAAGGTTGCCAAACAGGCATCTGAGTGGAGGCTTGGTGACAGCTCTGCTCTGCTGAGCATCAGCTGCTTATTTACACTGGGGCTGCTTCTTCAGGCAGTGAGGAAACCTGGCAGCTCCCCGTGTGGCTCTGAGGTACATCTGGAAGGGAGAGAGGGTTTGCAGGGGATCCCTTCCCTGCTCTTAAAGTGTCCCTTTTGAAGGGGGGAGGGGGGGAAACCCGTGCTTGGTTGACCTCTTGTTGGGTTATAGAGAGGTTGGCTGATCGAGGTGGCAGCTGAGCACCTGGAAAACTGTTGCCTGGAGCTGTGAGGGTCTGGGGAGGAGCAGCTGAGGGACCTGGGGGTGTTCAGCCTGGAGGCAAAGAGGCTGAGGGGAGACCTTCTGGCTCTCTACAACTCCCTGACAGGAGGCTGGAGCAAGGGAGGTGTTGGTCTCCTTTTTTCCCCCCTTAGTATTAAGTGACTGGAGAAGAAGAAATGGCCTCAAGGGGAGGTTTAGGTCGGATGGCAGAAAGAAACTTCTTCCCTGAAAGGATTCCCAAGCCCTGGCACAGGCTTGCCAGGGAGGTGGTTGAATCCCCATCCCTGGAGGTGTTTCAAAGCCACAGAGATGTGGTGCTGAGGGCCGTGGGTTAGCAGCAGGCCTGGCAGAGCTAGGGGATGGTTGGACTCGGTGATCCTAAAGAGCTTTTTCAAGCAAGGTGCTTCTGCAGTCCCCCTGTCCAGGTCGTGGGGCAGCAGAAGCTGGGCTGTGCTGGGAGAGGAGGTGCAAGGTGGGGTGCACAGGAACAGGGCTGGCACGTGGGAAGCCTGCCCTGGGCCTGACCCAGCTCTGAGCCTGCTGGGTCAGCAGGCAGTGCCTTTGCCAGCCCCCACTCTGCTCCACATGAGTTTGGAGGAGCAGCAAAGGAAAATGCAGAATTGTTTCCTGCTGGCCACTTCCTACCCAAAGCTGCCCTTGGCCAGCAGGTTCCCCAGAGCCCTTTGGGTTGCCTTTGGGCTTGGAGGCTCCCAAACTTTTACCTCTGCAGCAGCACCTCGTGGGGAGGAAAAGAGCTTCGGTTGCTCAGCGTGGCTCTGGAGCAGGGTGTGCTGGTGGTGCTCAGGATCACAGGATGAGCAGAGGGCTGGAGCACCTCTCCTGTGAGGACAGACTGAAAGAGTTGGGGCTGTTCAGTCTGGAGAAGAGAAGGCTCCCAGGTGACCTCATTGTGGCCTTCCAGGATCTGAAGGGGGCTCCGAGAAGGCTGGGGAGGGACTGCTCAGGATCTCGGGTGGTGATAGGACTAGGGGGAATGGAATGAAGCTGGAGGTGGGGAGATTCAGGCTGGAGCTGAGGAGGAAGTTCTTCCCCAGGAGAGTGGTGAAGCCCTGGAATGGGTTGTGCAGGGAGGTGGTTGAGGCCCCGTCCCTGGAGGTGTTTAAGGCCAGGCTGGCTGAGGCTCTGGCCAGGCTGCTCTAGTGTGGGGTGTCCCTGCCCATGGCAGGGGTTGGAACTAGATGTTCCTTGTGGTCCCTTCCAACCCTGACTGATTCTATGATACTGTGCTAGGGGTTGGAAGGGACCCCTGGGGGTCTTTCAGACCATCCTTGTGGAGCAGGGGGGCTTAGGGAAGTGTCTGAGCCCTGCTGAGGAGCAGCAGCCCTGCCAGGCAGGAGGGGATGCTTGGGATAGTTGGAGCTGAGGAGCGTGCCTGTGTGGGCTACTCAGAGAAGTGCAGCTACCAGCACTGGGGTTTGGGGGAGGATGTTAACTGTTCCCATTCCAAGAGCTCCTGTGCCATCCCCTCTGCAGGGACAGACAGACAGACTGAGCTCTCCTGCAAAGGGTTTCTGCTCCTGGGCCCTGCTGTGGGTTTATAAACCGGATTATGGTGGCCCCCAGTGCTGGGCAAGGAAGATGCTGGCCAGGTCATATTTTCCAGCTGGGAGATGGTTGGCTGCTGGTGGAGGATCCCAAAGCACTGCCTGCCTGCAAGCCAGCCAAGCCAGGGCCTGCCTGCAAGCTGGGTTTCATTTCTGATGCCTGAGGACTTGGTTGCTGACTTACAGCTGAAATTCTGAGCTGTCTGCTCTGCTCCACGGGCGCCCAAGTGTCAGGGGTGGATTCTGTGGCAGAAGTGGGTGGTGGGATCTAAATAATGGTTTGGTTCCCCTCCCAGGAGAAGGGGCTGGGGGCTGTGCTCTGCCCCTCTGAGCCCAGCTGGAGCACAGGGAGGGCAGAGCACAAGCATGGCGTCCAGCCCCCTGCCGCTCGGCGCCAGCCTGGGCTGCCAGGATGAGCTCCAGAGCTGCCTCTGGTGAAAGGTTTCAAGGAAGGAGAAAGTTTTGCCATTGGGAGGCAGGAGTCAGAGAATCACAGAATGGTTTGGGTTGGAAAAGACCTCTAAGGCTGAGTCCAAGCATCTACCTGACCCCACCATGGCCTCTAAACCCTGTTCCCAAGTGCCATGGCCACACATCTCTTGAACTCCTCCAGGGATGGAGACTCCACCAGCTCCCTGGGCAGCCTGTGCCAATCCCTGGCCACGCTGGCAGCCAAGGAACTGTTCCTAATCCCCAACCTAACCCTCCCCTGGCACAATTTCAGGCCCTTCCATCACTTGGTACTAGGGAGCAGAGCAAGGTGTGTGGTTTAAGCTCATGCTCAGGGTCACACCAGGCTGCTGCTCTCTGCTGTCTCATGCTTGGGCTTTGCCTGGCTGCCATCTGAGGCTCTGCTGCAGAAGAACTTGGGGTCTTTGCATGAGTGAGGTTGGGGTTCAGGTGGAGTGTGTGTCCTGGTGCTGCTGGAGAGGTGCCTCAAGTGAAGACCACCCTGGCAGCAGCTGGTGCCCTCCTCAGGAGTCCTCTGTGCCTCGGTGTGAAGCCCACTGCAGCCTCCGGCTGTTCCCTGCACTGTGCTCTCAGCAGTGCCTGAGATGCTGTGAGGCTGCAACCCCACCCAGCACTGCTGGGGTGTGAGGGCTGAGAGGGCTTCAGACCCTGCTTAGAAGCCCAAGTGGGAGCTGAGCCCTTGGGTTAGCCCTGCCCTGAGCCCCTGGCACTGCAGCCTCCAGGGCTGAGCTCTGAGCACCCACATCTCCCCCACCCCTCCCCCTCACCTCCCTGCTGCCATCCCTGACCTGTTGGGCTTTGAGCTCCCTGTGTGAAGCTCAAGTCGTGCTGCCTGCACCCCTTTGAGACAAGCAGGAGCCTGGGGGCCCAGTTTGGGGTTGCTGAGGGTTGGCTTTGAATCCGGAAACTGCTCTTTTCCCTTTGCTCCCAGGGCTGGGGTCAGCCCTGAGCTCGTCCCTGTGGTGCTGGCAGAGGAGAGGAGGTGCTGGGGGAGCTGTACTGTGGTGGAGCTCGGAGCAGGCTCTGCCCAAAGCAGTGATCCACACTGGCACCCGGAAAGCTCTGGAGATGAGACCTTTCTACCCTGCTTTCCCCTTTCCCCCCGGGGCGTGCCAGGTGAGAGGGGATGCCCCCTGCTCTCTCCCTGCCCTTCAGACTCTCATCTCCTGAAGGCTATTGCTCAAGCCTGTGGCTGCTGCACACAGGACACTTCTCAAAGGGCAGGGAAGGCTTTCACTGCCGAGCCTTGAGCGTGGGGGTCAGGATGATGCCTGGCCAGCACTCCCTCAGGTGGGACAATCCATGCCACCTTCTTCCTCCATGCCCTCACCCTGCCCCCCCCCCCCCCCCCAGGGCTTTGGGCTCCTAATTATCAGCTTGCAGGTCCCAATTAGCCTGATGATTGTTTTCCTTCTGGATGTGAAGGACTTGGAAAAGACTCCCTGAGGTGGGGGAAGAACAAACCTGAGGAGTGCAGCACTGAGGTGGGGGCGGGGGAAGGGTCCTGTGTGCTTTGGGCACGGAGAGGAGAGGCTTTGCCGGCTGTGGCTGCAGGGACAGCATCACCCATTCTACTCCCAGGGAGGAGTTCAGCCCAGGCCTCTCTGAGGGAGCTGCAGACCTTCCCTCCTGCATTGTGATGGAGGCAGGACTGGCCCTGGGTGCTCCTGAAGCAGAGCCTGTGGTGTTCCAAGTCTCCTTCATCTGCTGCTGAAGTGGAGCCTGCCCTGGGCACAGCAGAGCTGTGCTGAGCATCTGCTGATGGGGACCAGCTGGTGAAGGGGAAGGCAGCAGTGCCAGGAGCCAGGCCCTGGCATCCCACCAGGGCTGCTTGAGCCCTCTGGAGGGGTGCATTGGCTTCACCTCATCCAGACACGGGGTCCAGAGCCCCTCTTGAGGTCGTGGGCTGCAAGGCTGCTTCCCAAAAGCTTTGCTTCTGAAGCCCTCCCCCAGCTGCTTGCTCAGGGCCCTTTGGCTACCCCTTAGGGACCTGGCATGGGAAAGCAGCAGTCCCTTGGTCCCCTCCGATGCCAGAGCTGGGGCCTGATGCCACCCTGGGCTGTGGGCTGCTGGTGTTTGCTGGGGGAGGGGGGATGAGGAGAATCGTGGTACTAGGGCTGGGGGGAGGAGGTTTTGCTGCTTGGGGAGCAGTGAGGGGATCTCTGCAGTGCCCCTTAAGGATGATAGTGTTTAGCTCCAGCCAAGCCTCGGGCCAAGCACAAGAGGAGCTGTGGCTGTTTTGCTCGGGCTGCAGAGGAGCAGAGGAGTTTCTGGGGCGTCTTGATGTGTGTTTTCCCCACTTCCTCATCACTCCCAGCCTGGGAGCCACCAGCTGCTGCTGCCTCTGCCTCTCCCTCCCTGCTGCTACACCCTGGAGAGCTCTGCTTCGGCTCCCCAGGCTGGAAGCTGCTTCTCTCTCTCATCTGCTGCTTGTTTCTCCTGCTGTGACTGTGCACATCTCACCTGGCTCCCTCCCTCCCTCCCTCCCCCAGGAACCCCACGCTGGCTTCCAGTTTTGCTGTCAGGGGAGGATCAGGAGCGAGGGATTGGCAAAATGTGGCCCAGCTGAAGGGTGAAGGGAGGCTGGGCTGGGAGCTGGGAGCACACCAGGAGGCAGGAGGGGAAAAGGAGTTGTGCCCTTGACCCATTCCCCCTCCCCTCTCCCTGGTGCTGTTGAAGTGCAGTGCAAGCAAGGAGCAGGATGTGGAAGGCCAAGGGGCTGTGGGTGTGCAGATGGATGAGGGCAGTGGCATGGCCAAAGCTGGGCTGCTGTGGGGGAGCAGTCAGGGCAGGGGGCTGGAAGCTCTCTGCTGTGCCTCCTCACAGCCTCCTCCTCCCTCTTGGGGCACAGCACGAAGCAGGGAGCTGCAGGTATGTCGCTTACTGGTTGGTTGTCTCTGCTGGGGGGCACCCCTGTGCTGGGGACATCCCTGTGCAGTGCCAGCCCTCTGCTGTGCCTCACATCCCCCTCCCTCCCCAGCTGCTAATGAACAACTCATTGCTGCAAGCCGGATTGGAGCTTGAGGAGGGCAGAGTCAGGCTGAGCATCGGGAAGAAATTCTTTGCAGGGAGGGTGGGGAGGCACTGGCACAGGCTGCCCAGGGAGGCTGGGGATGCCCCCTCCCTGGAGGTGTTCAGGGCCAGGCTGGATGAGGCTTTGAGCAAGCTGGGCTGGTGGGAGGGGGTCCCTGCCCGTGGCAGGGGCTTGGAGCTGGATGAGCTTTCAGGTCCCTTCCAACCCAACCCATTCTATGATCAGCTGCTGGCCATTGCCACAGGTTCCTACCAGGGTTTGGGAGCCTGAGGTGTGGTGGGGCCATGGCTGTGCCAATCTCTCTCTCTCTCTCTCTCTTTTCTCTTTGTTGTGACTTTGGAGTCCCATCTTTCACCAGTGCTCCACTGTCTGGTCCCTGCTTCCCTCCCTCCTTCCTTCCTCCCTGCCTTCCCTCTTGGCAGCTCCAGAGCTGCACGGTGCCAGCCTGGGAGCCCTTCTCTGGCCAGTGCCTGGGGCCTGCTGGTGCTGCTGCCAGGCTTGAGGTGCACTGTAGCATCTTGATCTCTACCACACACATGCCTTGGGCTTCTCCCGTGGGCCCTGTGGCTTGGAAGGCGGGCACCTGCCCTGGGAACGGCAGCAGTGCTGCCTCCCAGCCCGGGGCGCTGGGCGAGGGCTGATGCTGCCAGCACCGAGATGGCACAGGGCATGGGGAGGGAGCTGCAGCAGCTCCCCACTGCTCCCTGCCAGGCAGGACAGGTTCAGGCAGGCAGGTCTGGGCTGACAGGGAGATGTGGATGCCGGCAGCTCTCTTCCTGCTGGGAACTGGGATCACCCAAGAGCTTTCCTGCCTGCTCCTGCCGTGCAGTCCTGCAGGAGAAACGCCCCGGAGCTGCTCAAAGCTGGTGGTGTGGCCTTGCCTGCTCCTGCCCCTGCTCCTCTCCGTGCCCAGATAACAAAGGAAGCTTCTCAGGCCTTGACATGTGCAGAGCACAGCTCTGCAGGGCTGGATGCCCTTCTCCCTAAAAGCTGGGTGGGAGGTTTGCCTCCTGGAGGCATTGCCCTCCACACAGGAGGTGGCAGTGCCCTGGGCTGGCTTTGGATGTGACACAGAGGCATTGGGGGGCTCTGACAGCAGCATCTCCCTTGCCCTGTCAGAAGAGGAGGGGCTGGAGCTGCCACAGCCTGGGGGTGCAACTCCTGCTGGTGCCTACCCGTGGGGCTGGCAGCAGGAGGCAGGACAGAGGGCTGGGCACCGCTCGTGGCAGTGACTCCATCCTCTCTTTCCTCTTTCCCCACCCCCTCAGGTTGGCTCAGTCCTTGTTTGCACTCTTTGCCTCCTCCCTGGCAATCTCCTTGGTGTTTGCCATCATCCCCCTGTGCCACAATGTGGTGGTCCTGGCCGTGGTCATGGCTGTGGCCGGGCTGGCCATGGGCTGCATCGACACCATCTCCAACATGCAGCTGGTGAAGATCTACCAGAAGGACTCAGCCATCTTCCTGCAGGTGAGCATGGGGCCCTCTCTCCTCCTCTGAGGATGAGGAGTGAGCAGCAAACCCCCACACCCTGCTGCTCAGAGGAGTGAGGGGCTCAGAGCAGTATCACCAAGGTTGGAAGAGACCTCAAAGATAGAATAGAATAGAATAGACCAGACCAGGTTGGAAGAGACCTCGAAGATCATCAAGTCCAACCTATCATCCAACACCACCTGATCAACCAGACCATGGCACTAAGCAGCCCATCCAGGTTCTTCCTAAACACCTCCAGGGATGGTGACTCCACCACCTCCCCAGGCAGCCCATTCCAATGGGCAATCACTCTCTCTGGGTAGAACTTCTTCCTAACCACCAGCCTAAACCTCCCCTGGCACAGCTTGAGACTGTGTCCTCTTGTTCTGCTGCTGCTTGCCTGGGAGAAGAGACCAACCCCCACCTGGCTACAACCTCCCTTCAGGGAGTTGGAGAGAGCAATGAGGTCTCCCCTGAGCCTCCTCTTCTGCAGGCTAAGCAACCCCAGCTCCCTCAGCCTCTCCTCACAGAACTTGTGTTCCAAACCCCTCCCCAGCTTTGTTGCCCTTCTCTGGACACCTTCCAGCAAGTCAACCTCCTTCCTAACCTGAGGGGCCCAGAACTGGACACAGGACTCAAGGGGTGGCCTAACCAGTGCAGTGTACAGGGGCAGAATGACCTCCCTGCTCCTGCTGGCCACACTGCTCCTGATGCAGGCCAGGATGCCATTGGCCCTCTTGGCTGCCTGGGCACACTGCAGGCTCATGTTCAGCCTACCATCCACCAGCACCCCCAGGTCCCTCTCTGCCTGGCTGCTCTCAGCCACTCTGCCCCCAGCCTGTAGCACTGCCTGGGGTTGCTGTGGCCAATGTGCAGCACCTGGCACTTGGATGTGTTCAACCTCCTGCCCTTGGGCTCTGCCCAGCTGTGCAGCCTGTGGAGGTCCCTCTGCAGAGCCTCATCATCGAGTCCAACCTGTCACCACAGCCCCCATGACCAGACCATGGCTCCAAGCACCAGCAAACCCCCACCCCCAGACCCTCACCCCTGCTCTCCCTGTGTGTCTCCTCTCTTGCAGGCCCTTCACTTCTTCGTGGGCTTTGGGGCGCTGCTGAGCCCCCTGATAGCTGACCCCTTCCTCTCAGACACCAACTGCATCCTCTCCAACTCCACAGCCAACGCCTCCAGCAACCTGCCCCACATCCGCAAGTCGCTGCTGCCTCACCACCCCGGCAACCTCTCCCACTACGACCTGCCCATGAAGGGCTTGGTGGTCACCAGGGTCTCCTATGCCTTCTGGATCATGGCCCTCATCAATGTGAGTGCTGCAGCCCCAGCCCTGCCTGGGCACTCCCCTGCTGCTCGCCTTCTGCAGGCAGCTGTGGCGCCTGAGGGGGCTGCTGCCTGATAGCTGGTGCTGGGGATGGAGGCAGGCAGGGGATGGCTGTGTTGGGTCCCAGGGGGTGGAGGCAGGCAGGGGAGGGCTGTGTTGGGTCAAAAGGGGAGTGGAGGCAGGCAGGGGGAGGGCTGTGTTGGGTCAAAAGGAGTGGAGGCAGGCAGGGGGGAGGGCTGTGTTGGGTCAAAGGGGGTGGAGGCAGGCAGGGGGAGGGCTGTGTTGGGTCCCAGGGGATGGAGGCAGGCAGGGGAGGGCTGTGTTGGGTCCCAGGGGATGGAGGCAGGCAGGGGGGGAGGGCTGTGTTGGGTCAAAAGGAGTGGAGGCAGGCAGGGGAGGGCTGTGTTGGGTTCCAGGGGATGGAGGCAGGCAGGGGAGGGCTGTGTTGGGTCAAAAGGAGTGGAGGCAGGCAGGGGGAGGGCTGTGTTGGGTTCCAGGGGATGGAGGCAGGCAGGGGGGCAGGGCTGTGTTGGGTCCCAGGGGATGGAGGCAGGCAGGGGGAGGGCTGTGTTGGGTCCCAGGGGATGGAGGCAGGCAGGGGAGGGCTGTGTTGGGTCCCAGGGGGTGGAGGCAGGCAGGGGAGGGCTGTGTTGGGTCCCAGGGGGTGGAGGCAGGCAGGGGAGGGCTGTGTTGGGTCCCAGGGGGTGGAGGCAGGCAGGGGAGGGCTGTGTTGGGTCCCAGGGGGTGGAGGCAGGCAGGGCAGGCAGGGGGAGGGCTGTGTTGGGTCCCAGGGGATGGAGGCAGGCAGGGGGAGGGCTGTGTTGGGTCAGAAGGAGTGGAGGCAGGCAGGGGAGGGCTGTGTTGGGTCAGTGGAGGCAGGCAGGGGGAGGGCTGTGTTGGGTCCCAGGGGTGGAGGCAGGCAGGGGGAGGGCTGTGTTGGGTCCCAGGGGGTGGAGGCAGGCAGGGGAGGGCTGTGTTGGGTCAGAGGGGGTGGAGGCAGGCAGGGGAGGGGGCTGTGTTGGGTCAGAAGGAGTGGAGGCAGGCAGGGGAGGGCTGTGTTGGGTCCCAGGGGGTGGAGGCAGGCAGGGGAGGGCTGTGTTGGGTCCCAGGGGGTGGAGGCAGGCAGGGGAGGGCTGTGTTGGGTCCCAGGGGGTGGAGGCAGGCAGGGGAGGGCTGTGTTGGGTCCCAGGGGGTGGAGGCAGGCAGGGGAGGGCTGTGTTGGGTCCCAGGGGGTGGAGGCAGGCAGGGGGAGGGCTGTGTTGGGTCCCAGGGGGTGGAGGCAGGCAGGGGAGGGCTGTGTTGGGTCCCAAGGGGTGGAGGCAGGCAGGGAGGGCTGTGTTGGGTCCCAGGGGGTGGAGGCAGGCAGGGGGAGGGCTGTGTTGGGTCCCAGGGGGTGGAGGCAGGCAGGGGAGGGCTGTGTTGGGTCCCAGGGGATGGAGGCAGGCAGGGGAGGGCTGTGTTGGGTCCCAGGAGTGGAGGCAGGCAGGGGAGGGCTGTGTTGGGTCCCAGGGGTGGAGGCAGGCAGGGGAGGGCTGTGTTGGGTCCCAGGGGGTGGAGGCAGGCAGGGGAGGGCTGTGTTGGGTCACAAGGGAGTGGAGGCAGGCAGGGGGGAGGGCTGTGTTGGGTCAGAAGGAGTGGAGGCAGGCAGGGGAGGGCTGTGTTGGGTCCCAGGGGGTGGAGGCAGGCAGGGGAGGGCTGTGTTGGGTCCCAAGGGTGGAGGCAGGCAGGGGAGGGCTGTGTTGGGTCAGAAGGAGTGGAGGCAGGCAGGGGAGGGCTGTGTTGGGTCCCAGGGGATGGAGGCAGGCAGGGGGAGGGCTGTGTTGGGTCCCAGGGGGTGGAGGCAGGCAGGGGAGGGCTGTGTTGGGTCAGAAGGAGTGGAGGCAGGCAGGGGGAGGGCTGTGTTGGGTCCCAGGGGTGGAGGCAGGCAGGGGGGAGGGCTGTGTTGGGTCAGAAGGAGTGGAGGCAGGCAGGGGAGGGCTGTGTTGGGTCCCAAGGGGTGGAGGCAGGCAGGGGAGGGCTGTGTTGGGTCACAAGGAGTGGAGGCAGGCAGGGGGGAGGGCTGTGTTGGGTCAGAAGGAGTGGAGGCAGGCAGGGGAGGGCTGTGTTGGGTCCCAGGGGATGGAGGCAGGCAGGGGGAGGGCTGTGTTGGGTCAGAAGGAGTGGAGGCAGGCAGGGGGAGGGCTGTGTTGGGTCACAAGGAGTGGAGGCAGGCAGGGGGAGGGCTGTGTTGGGTCAGAAGGAGTGGAGGCAGGCAGGGGAGGGCTGTGTTGGGTCCCAGGGGATGGAGGCAGGCAGGGGGAGGGCTGTGTTGGGTCAGAAGGAGTGGAGGCAGGCAGGGGGAGGGCTGTGTAGGGTCAGAAGGAGTGGAGGCAGGCAGGGGGAGGGCTGTGTTGGGTCCCAGGGGGTGGAGGCAGGCAGGGGAGGGCTGTGTTGGGTCCCAGGGGGTGGAGGCAGGCAGGGGAGGGCTGTGTTGGGTCACAAGGAGTGGAGGCAGGCAGGGGAGGGCTGTGTTGGGTCACAAGGAGTGGAGGCAGGCAGGGGAGAGGGCTGTGTTGGGTCCCAGGGGATGGAGGCAGGCAGGGGGAGGGCTGTGTTGGGTCCCAGGGGGTGGAGGCAGGCAGGGGAGGGCTGTGTTGGGTCAGAAGGAGTGGAGGCAGGCAGGGGAGGGCTGTGTTGGGTCACAAGGAGTGGAGGCAGGCAGGGGGAGGGCTGTGTTGGGTCAGAAGGAGTGGAGGCAGGCAGGGGGAGGGCTGTGTTGGGTCCCAGGGGAGGGCTGTGTTGGGTCCCAGGGGAGCTTTAGTTTGGCTTTGCCAAGTGCCCCGTTCCCAGCAGCGGCAGCCTGGGGCAGGACTGTGGGGGCAGAGCCAGCAGTCTCTGCCCCACCAGCTGTGGTCTCTGGCAGCAGGTTGTGCCTCCAGCATCCCCTGGGCAGGGCTAGCAGCGGCTCTCTCCGGGCAGGGAGCTCCCCCCGTGGGCAGCGTGGGCAGGGGCTGGGCAGTGGGGCGATGATTTCCAGCGGCATCCCCGGGGAAGTGCTCCTCGTGGGCTGGGTTACTGGCAGGGAAATCTTCATCAGGAGGTCTCTGCCCTTCTCTTGTGTTTCCCTGGTGATTTGCAGCAGATGTAGCAGCCCTGGGGCCCTTCCCTTTGTGAGAGGGATGGGGCTTGATGCCTGTGCTCTTTCCCTGCCCTGCTGCGTCCCAAAACTGCTCTCCAGCGAGCTGCTGCTGCCTGCAGGGCTCCTTTGAAGTATGGCCCTGCCCAGCTCGTACCCAAATCACAGCCTGCCGAAACGCAGCTGCTGCCCTGCGCTGCCTCGCTGCAGCAACAGTACTACCAATAATAATCAATAAGGATAGGGGAGGAGGGGAGGAAGCGGCCACGATTGGGGCAAGGTAAAACAAGTAGCTGATGTGCAAGTCCGGGCTGCCCCTGGCCGTGCCCCGGGCCGTGCCCTGGCCGTGCCCGGCCCCCAGCCCTGGCCGCTCAGCCTGGGCTGCCTATTGCTGTGCCCATCCCCAGCCCCTCTGCAGCAGAGCTGCCACTGCCATCTCCCTGGTGGCAGCAGCACTGTGTTGCTGGTCCCTGTGGAGCCGGGGTGAGGAGAGCAGAGAGGGCCGTGCCCGAGCCGGGGGCGCCGGGGCCGTGCCCGAGCCGGGGGCACCGGTGCTCTCTTGCCTTTCTGGTCTGCTGAAGACCTAAAGCATGCCCTACTGGGGGCTTTCATCTGAGCAGGGCTGATGTGAGGAGAGGAACAGGCAGCCAGAGCAGCCGGGCAGAGGCTGTGCTGAGCCCCTTTGCAGAAGTACCCCAAGGCAGGCTGCAGCCTAGGAGGAGAAGGCAGCTTTAATTACCTCCGACTCTGCTCTGCCATGGGAAATGTGCTTTTGATCACTCCAGAGCCTCATCCTCAGCCAGTCCTGAGCAAGTTAATGTAGGTTTGAGGGCCACATTTAATCTCTGCTTCAAGCACTGCAGCACTGGTGGGAGGGTGGTTGCCAGACCCTTCTCTGCTCCTAGCAGCATCCCGTGGGCGCTCTGGGAGCAGGGTTGAGGATCCTGGGCTGAGTCTTGCTGATGCACAGCGGGTCATGAGCTGGGCTTGTGCATCGCTGATGTAGCTATTAATTGACTGCAGGGGGGTTGGACAAGGCAGCTTTTGAGGGGCCCTTGCAGCCTGCAGCAGTCTGTGATGCTTGCATGTGGGGTTGGTTTGCCCCTCTGTGCACAGACTCTGTAGAGTCATGGAATGGGTTGGAAGGGACCTTAAAGCTCATCCAGTTCCAACCCCCTGCCATGGGCAGGGACACCTCCCACCAGCCCAGCTTGCTCAGCCTGGCCTTGAACACCTCCAGGGAGGGACATCCACAACCTCCCTGGGCAACCTGTGCCAGGGTCTCAGCAGTGTTAGGGTCACCAGGAGCAGGACAGGGCAGGGGGGTCCCAGGGTTCTGGCAGTTGCTGGGGTTTGGGAAGAATAAAAACCTGGTCCTGGGCTCCAGGAGGATCAGAACTTATCCAGCAAAAGCCTTTGTGGTCCATGGGACCAAACTAACTCCTCCTGCTCCCCCTGTGCTGGCAGATGCTGGGCTTTGGGGGAGGATTGGGTGGTAACACACTCAGAGGAGCAGGCAGTGAGGGGCTGTGTGGTGTCCCCAGGGAGCAGGCAGTGAGGGGCTGTGTGGTGTCCCCAGAGACAGTGGGATTTGAGCTGTCCCAACTGCTCTGGAGTTGGTCCCCTTGCCAAAGCTGAGCTGTTGTTGCTTTCCCCAAAGGTTTGGTTCCTTGTTTGGTTTAAAGAAGCCAAGCAGCTGGCTGGAGGAGATGCTGGGAGCAGCTCAGCCCCAAAACACCTCAGCAGAAGGTGATAACCAAGGTTCAACCCCTGCCCCTAGGGCAGTGGATGAGATGAGCAAGCTGGAGAAATGGAATCCAGGACCAGCAGCTTTGTTATGGGGTGGTCAAAACCCTCTTTCCTCCCCTTCCCCCCCCCATTCCCATCCCTGTTTCCAGAGGGCTGTGGTGGATCCTGACAAGGCACAGGCTGAGATGATTCACTTCAGTCTCTTCCCTGTTGTTTAAAGTGGGGAAATGTCTCAATTGGGCTTTGGCAGCCACACAGCCTCCGGAGCTGACAGAGTTCTGCCTCTTCTTGACTCAAAATGTTTAGGTTTGGGTTTAGGGGTTTTGTTTTAGTGCTTGAGGAAAGTTTAGTGCTTCAACATTAGCAGCAGCAAGGCTTTGGATGAGTCCTGGCCAGAAGCTGCATTTCAAGGGGGGGGGGGGGGGGAGAGGAAAAAGACACAAAAGCATTTTTGAGAGGCTTTTTAGCCACGTTTATTGGCACCAAAATATAACCCAAACTAAACCAAAACTCCAAACAAACATGGAGTGGTCAAAAAACCTCTTTCCACCCCTTCCCCCCCCCCCATTCCCATCCCTGTCTCCAGAGGGCTATGGTGGATCCTGACAAGGCACAGGCTGAGGAAGGAGTCTGGGGCTGGAGCCCTTTGCTACTCAGGCACCAAGTGCCCCTTAAGGCTGGAAGTGCCTGGAGCCAGGATCTGCACAGCCAGCCAGGGCCCTCTGCCTGGGGATGGTTTTGGGTTGGTTTGGAGGCTTTTGTTTTGTTAGAAGAACAAAAACCTGGTCCTGACCTCCGGGAGGATCAGAGCTATCAAGCCAAAGCCTTTGTCTTCCATGGGACCGAACTAACTGTTCCTATTCCCCCTGTGCTGGCAGATGCTGGCCTTTGGGGGCAGGATTGGGTGGTAACACACTCAGAGGAGCAGGCAGGGGGGTGTGGGGTGTGGTGTCCCCAGGGAGCAGGCAGTGGGGGGCTGTGTGGAGTCCCCACAGCTCTGGAGCTCGTCCCCTTGCCAAAGCTGAGCTGCTGTTGCCTTCCCCAAAGGTTTGGTTCCTTGTTTGGTTTAAAGAAGCCAAGCAGCTGGCTGGAGGAGATGCTGGGAGCAGCTCAGCCCCAAAGCACCTCAGCAAAAGATAACTAGGATTCAAAGCCCTGCCCCTAGGGCAGTGGATGAGCAAGCTGGAGAAATGGAAACCAGGACCAGCAGCTTTGTTATGGAGTGGTCAAAAACCTCTTTCCTCCCCTTCTCCCCCACCCCCCATTCCCATCCCTGTCTCCAGAGGGCTGTGGTGGATCCTGACAAGGCACAGGCTGAGGAAGGAGTCTGGGGCTGGAGCCCTTTGCTACTCAGGCACCGAGTGCCCCTTAAGGCTGGAAGTGCCTGGAGCCAGGATCTGCACAGCCAGCCAGGGCCCTCTGCCTGGGGATGGTTTTGGGTTGGTTTGGAGGCTTTTGTTTTGTTAGAAGAACAAAAACCTGGTCCTGACCTCCGGAAGGATCAGAGCTATCAAGCCAAAGCCTTTGTCTTCCATGGGACCGAACTAACTGTTCCTATTCCCATTGTTTCCCAGAACAATGAGGTCCTCCTAGATGAATTGAGGCAAGAGAGGTGGGGAAGGGCGAGGAGGGAGGGAGGTGAAGGGGGGATTCCTCCACACATTTGAATGGAGCCAGGAGCCAAGAAAAAGCAGGAAATCGGGAGCTGGAGCTCGCCCTTGCTCACAGCCAGGGAGCAAACAAGCGAGGGAGCTGTCACTGGGGATTTCCTGGCTTGCTTCCCCCTCCCCTTCAGTTTGTTGCAGAGTAAACACCACTTGGCTGGGGAGTGGGGAGGGAGGGAGACGAAGGGAGGGTTGCTTGGGGGCAGCCCTCCTTTGCTTCCCTCTGGTTTCTGTTAAAAAAGGGGGGTGGGGGGTGGGGAAATAGTGATCAAATCCTAAAGAAGGAAGTCCCTCCGGGCTCGGAGGAGCCGTGGGCGGGAGCAGGGTGCAGGCTCGGCCCCCAGCACGTGGCAGGGAGGGTGCTGGGGGGTGATGCTGCAGATGCCACATGAGGGATCCGGTGGGCAGGTACGAGCCCACGGGCCCTGTGTGCATGAAGAGCGGGGGGGGGGAAGCTCTGGCTGCAGGGTAAGGGGGAAGCTCTGGCTGCAGGGTAAGGGGGAGGAAGCTCTGGCTGCAGGGTAAGGGGGGGGAAGCTCTGGCTGCAGGGTAAGGGGGGAAGCTCTGGCTGCAGGGTAAGGGGGGAAGCTCTGGCTGCAGGGTAGGGGGGAAGCTCTGGCTGCAGGGTAAGGGGGGAAGCTCTGGCTGCAGGGTAAGGGGGGGAAGCTCTGGCTGCAGGGTAAGGGGGGGAAGCTCTGGCTGCAGGGTAAGGGGGAAGCTCTGGCTGCAGGGTAAGGGGGGGAAGCTCTGGCTGCAGGGTAAGGGGGAAGCTCTGGCTGCAGGGTAAGGGGGGAAGCTCTGGCTGCAGGGTAAGGGGGAAGCTCTGGCTGCAGGGTAAGGGGGGAAGCTCTGGCTGCAGGGTAGCTCTGGCTGCAGGGTAAGGGGGAAGCTCTGGCTGCAGGGTAAGGGGGGAAGCTCTGGCTGCAGGGAGTGGTGCTGGTGCTGCAGAGGGAGAAGCCTGCCTCTGCAGTTTAATTCCCCGTGAGTGGTGACTTTATTTTCCACCTGCAAGCCACAAAAGTTGTTGGTGGTTCAAGTGCTTTTGCAGTGCACTGCAAAGAGAGCTAAACCCCCTCCCGTGCTTCCCACCACGCCATCTAGCCGCTGCCAGATGCTGGTACCCTGACTGAGGAGGGTGGATTTGGCCATCCCCCTTGGGCAGAAGGCTAAGATGAATCACAGGGATAGCGTTCTGCAGGTACTGGTTCAGTCCCAGGAGCTTGGAAACCACTTCTGAAAGGCTCATTAGTGAAGTGGTGATTGTGTGGTGCCCAGAGCAGGTCTGGCTCTGCTGGAGGGGTTGTGGTAGTGGTAGGATGAGGGGCAGTGGTCTGAAACTGGAGCAGGGCAGATCTAGGCTGGACATCAGGAGGAAGATCTTTGCAATGAGGGGGGCTGAGAAGCTGGAACAGTTGCCCACAGATGTGGTTGAGACCCCATCCCTGGAGCCATTCAGGATCAGCCTTGCTGTGGCCCTGGGCAGCTTGATCTAGCTGGGGGTGTCCCTGCTGCCTGCAGGGGGCTGGACAAAGATGAGCTCTGAGGCTTCTTTCCAACCTGATGCAGTCTGTGAAGCTGTGAGGCTGCTGCTGGTGGTGGTGTGCTCCTGTGTGCTGCAGCAAGCAGCATCCCTGGATGTCCTCTGAAGCATCCAAGAGGACTCCAGCTGGGGCCTTGCTGCTCCTCGATGCCAGGTCCCTCGGCACAGGCTGTTCCCAGGGGGCTGGTTGAGGCCACTTTGCTGCATTGGTGTTGTCATTGTTGGCCTGGGAACCAGGAGCTCATCTCTCAGGAGGTGCTGAGCAACCTCTGCTAATGGCTGGAGAGGGGCTGGAGCAGGTCTTGGAGCAGCTTGCTCTTCCCTCACAGAGAATTTCAGCCCCAGAAGCTCTCCTGTTGGAACTGTTCTGCTCTCCACAGGAAAGAAGCTTCACTATTTAGGTTGTTTCCTCTCCTTCTATCAACTGATAGCAGGGAGCAGAGCCCAGCCCCCACCTGGCTCCAGCCTCCTCTCAGGGAGCTGCAGAGAGCAAGGAGGTCTCCCTCAGCCTCCTTTTCTCCAGGCTCAACACCCCCAGCTCCCTCAGCTGCTCCTCCCCAGCCCTGTTCTCCAGACCCTTCCCCACCTTTGCCCTTCTCTGGACCTGCTCCAGCCCCTCAGTGCCCTTCTTGGAGTGAGGAGCCCAAAACTGAGCCCAGGATTCGAGTGGTGGCCTCAGCAGTGCTGAATAGAGGGGACAATCCCTGCTCTGTCTCTCTAAGCTCAGAGTAGAGGATGCCAGCAACATTTGTCTGGAAGGCCAAGTGCAGAGTGGTGCCCAGGTGCCGTAGAATCACCTAAGGTGGGCACCCAGGGGAAGTTTAGGCTGGAGGTGAGGAGAAAGTTCTTCACTGAGAGAGCTGTCAGCCATTGGGATGTGCTAACAACAGGGAGGTGGTGGAGTCCCCCTCCTTGGAAGTGTTCAAGAGGGGACTGGATGTGGCACTTGGTGCCATGGTTTAGTCAGGAGGTCTGTGGTGCCAGGTTGGACTTGATGAGCTTTGAGGTCTCTTCCAACCTTGGTGATTCTGTGATCCCTGGAGACTTTCAAGAACCTGCTGGGTGCATGCCTGGGGGAGCTGTGCTGGGTTCTCTGGCCCTGCTCTGGCAGGGGGTTGGACACTGATGCTCTCCAGAGGTAGAGTAGGGTAGGGTAGAGTAGGGTAGGGTAGAGTAGAGTAGAGTAGAGTAGAGTAGAGTAGAGTAGAGTAGAGTAGAGTAGAGTAGAGTAGAGTAGAGTAGAGTAGAGTAGAGTAGAGTAGACCAGGTTGGAAGAGACCTTCAAGATCATCCAGTCCAACCTATCACCCAACACCACCTAATCAACTAACCCATGGCACCAAGCCCCCCATCAAGTCTCCTCCTGAACACCTCCAGGGATGGTGATTCCACCACCTCCCCAGGCAGCCCATTCCAATGGGCAATCACTGTCTCTCTGTACAACTTCCTCCTAACCTCCAGCCTAAACCTCCCCTGGCACAGCCTGAGCCTGTGTCCTCTTGTTCTGGTGCTGGCTGCCTGGTTGAAGAGACCAACCTCCTTCCCAACCCCTAACGTCCTGTGCCCTGTCGCGGGCGCCGAGGCCGCCGCGGTGAGCGGGACCTGGACCGTCCCTGCGCAGGGTTTGAGCTCACCCTGCCCCTCTCTGCTCCTCCCCAGCTGCCAGTGCCCATTGCTGTGTTCTTCTTGCTCTACAAGGAGCGGATGGTGCCCTGCTTCGGCAGCAGCAGCCACCCCCTGCTGTCGGCCGACGAGCTGGCGATGGAGACCCGGCCCGCCGAGAAGGACGACCTCTCCACCGCCGTGCAGAGAGCCCAGGCAGCAGCAGGTGGGCTTGCAGCAGGTGGGCTTGCAGCAGGTGGGCTTGCAGCAGGTGGGCTTGCAGCAGGTGGGCTTGCAGCAGGTGGGCTTGCAGCAGGTGGGCTTGCAGCTTCCTCCCAGGCCGCGGGAGCCCTGGTTGCGAGTGCCTCCACTGAGGTTTAGTGAGCAAGATCTGCTGCTGTTGGCTCAGGAGGGAGCTCTGCCCCATGGGTGTGCAGATGGAGCCCAGGAGTGGCCACAGTTTGGTGCCCGCTTGCCCTTGAATCAGGTGGGACCCTAAGGCCTGGGCAGGGATGAGTGTGCTGCTGGTGGGACTCAGGGAGACCTTATCATAGAATCAATAAGGTTGGAAAAGACCTCAGAGATCATCAAGTCCAACCTCACACCCAACACCTCCTGACTAACTAAACCATGGCTCCAAGGGCCACATCCAGTCCCCTCTTGAACACCTCCAGGGATGGGGACTCCACCACCTCCCTGGGCAGCACATCCCAACAGCTGACAGCTCTCTCTGGGAAGAATTTTCTCCTCCCCTCCAGCCTGGCACAGTTTGAGACCGTGTCCTCTTGTTATTGCAGCTTTTCAGGACAAAGGGGGATGGTTTGAAGCCAAAAGAGGGAGATTCAGACTGGAGAGAAGGGAGAAATGTTTGACACTGAGGGTGGGGAGAGCCTGGCTGCCCAAGGAGGTGGGAGACGCCCCAGCCCTGGCCCCGTTCTGGGGCAGGTTGTTTCGGGCTCTGAGCAACCTGCTCTAGTTGCAGGGGGTTGGACTAGATGAGCCTTAAAGGTCCCTTCCCACCCAAAGCAGTCTGGGCTTGGAGGTCCATCTCCCTCCTGGAAGCTTCCAGGTGTGCACAGCCAGAGGTTGTGCAGCAGAGCTGAGCAGTGCTCCACCTTGCTCACCATCCCTTGTGACCCTCCTGTCCTGCAGCTGAGCACAACCCAAATCCCCACTGTGGGCTGGCAAACCACCCAGCCCCAGGGGGAACCTTCCAGCTGAGTTTGCTTTGCATTGTTTTCCCCCAGGTCACAATGACTTACTCGGCTGCTGCCAAAGCAAGAACTTCAGAGGGGCTTCTTACACCTACTTTGCCGTGCACATCACTGGGGCTCTTGTTCTCTTCATGACTGATGGGATTGTGGTGAGTCCAGCCGCTGGAGGGATCTTGTCTTGTGGCTTTCTCCCTCCCAGATCACTCCCCGCAGCCCAAACCTATCAGCTGCCCTCTGCCTGCAGTGGGCTGAGGCTCTGCCTCTGCAGCAGCCTGGGGTAGCTGCTTCAAAGCTAACCAGGGTCATGGATTGTGTGCCCTGCTTCTTGGGAGGGTTTGTGGCTTTCTCCTAGGCTCTGTGGTGCTGCAGCTTGCTTGCTGCTGCTGCTAACTCGGCCACTCGAGAGCTGGAGCTGTGGAGCCTTCCGGGGGGGGGGGGGGGGCGGGCAGAGCCTCCCGAGGCGGGGGGGCAGAGCCTCCCTGCTTCAGCCAAGAGGCAGGAACAGCCTTGTTTGATTTCCTAAGGGTGGCTCTTTGTGTGCTGGATCTCCTGAGCCCTCAAAAGCCAAGATGAGAGCCAGGTCTTTGTTCTGTGGTGCCCAGGGCCAAGGGGGACAAACCTGAACGTAGGAAGTTCTGCCTAAACCTGAGGAGGAGCTCCTTGAGGGTGGCAGAGCACCAGAGCAGGCTGCCCAGGGAGCCTGGGGAGCCTCCTTCTCTGGAGAGCTTCCAAACCCAGGGCAAGCTGCTGTGGGTGCCCCTGCCTGAGCAGGAGGGATTGGACTGGGTGGTTTCCAGAGGTCCCTTCCAGCCCCTGCCACTCTGGGTTTGGGTGGTGCTGGTGCAGCCTCTGAGGTGGCCTGGCAGCATGTCCTGCCCCACGTGTGGCACTGCCCAGGTGAGGAAGGCTTGCTCCTGGCTGCCGAGTTGCTGCTCCTTGTCCTTCAGCGCTTGTGTCTCAGTCCCCTCGTGGTCAGACACTGCTGGGCCTTAAACAGGGCACTAAAAATAGGGTCCTGAAAGAGGAGTGGAGGCAGCTGCCACATCCAGGAACTTCCCAGGGCCTCCACCTTCAAGGATGAGCTTCAGCTTTGGGTGCTTCGTGTGACAGGCTTAGAGAGTCTGCAGCTCCAGAAGGGTGAGACAGGCTCTAAAGAGGAGAACACCTCTTCAGCCAGCAATGCTGCTTCGTCCTGTCCTTCCAGAACCATAGAATCAATAAGGGTGGAAAAGATCTCACATATCATCCAGTCCAACCTACCACCCAACACCATCTAAGCAACTCAACCATGGCACCAAGTGCCCCGTCCAGGCTCTTCTTGAACACCTCCAGGGATGGGGACTCCACCACCTCCCTGGGCAGCACATCCCCATGGCCAATCTCTCTTGCTGGGGAGAGCTTCTCCCTCACCTCCAGCCTGAACCTCCCCTGGCACAGCTTGAGACTGTGTCCTCTTGTTGTGGTGCTGCTTGCCTGGGAGAAGAGACCAACCCCCACCTGGCTCCAACCTCCCTTCAGGGAGTTGGAGAGAGCAATGAGGTCTCCCCTGAGCCTCCTCTTCTCCAGGCTCAGCAACCCCAGCTCCCTCAGCCTCTCCTCCCAGGGCTGTGCTCCAGACCCCTCCCCAGCTTTCTTGCCCTTCTCTGGACACACTCAAGTGCCTCAATGTCCTTCTTCAATGGAGGGGCCCAGAGCTGGCCACAGGACTCAAGGAGCTTAAACCCTGTGCTCTGCTGCTGGTGGAAGCCTGCCTGCAGCTGGCAGTGAGGCTCATGGAGGCTTGGTAGCAAAGCCAGGGGTGGGGGGGCTGAACCTTGGGGATGGTGGAGGGGCCAGGCTGGACGCTGCAGAGCCTGGAGGGCAGCACCTGGCTGTGACCTGCTGGTGTGCTTCCCCTGCAGGGAGAGTACTCGGGCTTCGTGTACAGCTACGCCGTGGAGGAGCCTCTCTCGGTGGGGCACAAGGTGGCTGGCTACCTGCCCAGCCTCTTCTGGGCCTTCATCACCCTGGGCAGGCTCATCTCCATCCCTGTGTCCTACAGAATGAGGCCAGCAACCATGGTCTTCATCAACGTGGTAAGGCTGCCTGGGCTGTCTTTGCATTCCCAAGAGGCTGCCTGCACTGGGGGGGTGGGGGGTGTGATAAGGTGGAGTGGGGTTGGGGGGTGGTGGGGATAGGTAGGATGGTTTGGAGGGGGGATGGGGAGGTAGGATGGTTTGGAGGGGGGCTGGGGAGGTAGGATGGTTTGGAGGGGGGCTGAGGGAGGTAGGATGGTTTGGAGGGGGGGTTTGGGGGAGGTAGGATGGTTTGGAGGGGGGGGATGGGGAGGTAGGATGGTTTGGAGGGGGGGATGGGGAGGTAGGATGGTTTGGAGGGGGGCTGGGGAGGTAGGATGGTTTGGAGGGGGGCTGGGGAGGTAGGATGGTTTGGAGGGGGGCTGGGGAGGTAGGATGGTTTGGAGGGGGGCTGGGGAGGTAGGATGGTTTGGAGGGGGGCTGGGGAGGTAGGATGGTTTGGAGGGGGGCTGGGGAGGTAGGATGGTTTGGAGGGGGGCTGGGGAGGTAGGATGGTTTGGAGGGGGGCTGGGGAGGTAGGATGGTTTGGAGGGGGGCTAAGGTGGAGTGGTTTGAGGGGGTGGGTAGGTAGGATGGTGTGGGTGGTAAGGTAGAGTGGTTTGGGGGGAGGGGTGGGTAGGATGGGGGGGTAGGATGGTTTTAGGGGGTGGGTAGGTTGGATGGTGGGGGGTGGTAATAAGGTGGAGTGGCTTGGAGGGGATGAGTAGGTTGGTTTGGGGGTGGTGATAAGGTGGAGTGGGTTTGGGGGGGTTGGGTAGGCTGGATAGTTTTTGGGGGGTGGGTAGGTAGGATGGTTGGGGGTGGAAGGGACCTTAAAGCTAGGATAGAACAGAATTAACCAGCTTGGAAGAGACCTTCACAGAATCAATGAGGTTGGTCGAGACCTCAGAGACCATCAAGTCCAACCTGCCACCCAACACCTCCTGACGAACCAAACAGGCTGCCCGGGGGGGTGGTGGAGTCCCCACCCCTGGAGGGGTTCAAGAACCCTGTGGCCAAGGTTTAGTGGCCCCGGTGGGGGTTGGGTTGCTGGTTGGGTTGCTGGTTGGACTCCAGGAGGTCTTTTCCAACCACAATGATTCTAAGGCCACAGGAGCGGCGTCAGGCAGGGACAAAACCTCCCTCGGCTGGCACTGAGCCCTCTGTGCGGTGCTGGCTCCTTGGTGCTGCTCGCTGCAGCAAGCTGCACCAGCTCCTGGAGGCATTTCAGCACTGCCCTTCGGGTTTAAGAGTCCCAAGAGGCTCTGTCGGACCTCCAACCACCCAGCAAGTGGCACCCCGAGGAGGCAGGAGGAAGGAGCTGAGCTGCTTTTGCAGAGCTCCCTCTGCTGCCTCCAAGCTGTGCAGGACTTGGTGCACCGGGGCTGGTTTTGCTCGTGGCTGTAGGCTGGAGGAGCCAAGGGGGTAAGGCAGGGTGCTTCAGAGGGTGTTGGCTCTCTGGCTTCACTCCTGTGACTGCTTCCTGAGCAGTGAATGAGAGAGACTGAATTCTTTAAGCTGCTTAATCAGGGCTGATTCGTGATTGAGATGTGTCAATAGTGTGGAATCTGCAGAGGGAGCAAAGAGGTTTTTCAGCTGCATTCTGAACTCTACTTAATGATAGACTAGACTAGAATTAACCAGGTTGGAAGAGACCTCTGAGATCATCCAGTCCAACCTATCACCCAGCACCATCTGATCAACTCAACCATGGCACCAAGCAGCCCATCCAGGCTCTTCCTAAACGCCTCCAGGGATGTGGACTCCACCACCTTCCTGGGCAGCACATCCCAGTGGTCAACCTCCCTTGCTGGGAAGAATTTCTTCCTAACATCCAACCTGAACCTCCCCTGGCACAGCTTGAGACTGTGTCCTCTTGTTGTGGTGCTGCTTGCCTGGGAGAAGAGACCAACCCCCACCTGGCTACAGCCTCCCTTCAGGGAGTTGGAGAGAGCAATGAGGTCTCCCCTGAGCCTCCTCTTCTCCAGGCTCAGCAACCCCAGCTCCCTCAGCCTCTCCTCCCAGGGCTGTGCTCCAGACCCCTCCCCAGCTTTCTTGCCCTTCTCTGGACACACTCAAGTGCCTCAATGTCCTTCTTCAATGGAGGGGCCCAGAACTGGCCACAGGACTCAAGGAGCTTAAACCCTGTGCTCTGCTGCTGGTGGAAGCCTGCCTGCAGCTGGCAGCAAGGCTCAATGAGACAGAGGTGGGGGCTCAATATTGTGGATGATGGAGGGGCCAGGCTTCTCCAGGCTAAGATGTTGAACTGGAGAGAGTCACTTTATGTCCCCTCACTCCAAGAAGGACATTGAGGGCTGGAGAAGGTCCAGAGAAGGGCAACAAAGCTGAGGGAGGGTCTGGAGAAGAGGGCTGGGGAGGAGCAGCTGAGGCAGCTGGGGGTGTTGAGCCTGGAGGAGAGGAGGCTGAGGGAGACCTCGTTGCTCTCTGCAGCTCCATGAGGGGAGGCTGGAGCCAGGTGGGGGTGGCCTCTGCTCCAGTGATGGGGCCAGAGGAAATGGCCTCAAGTTGCACCAGAAGAGGTTTAGGTTGGATATTAGAGACACTTTGTGTGTTCAGAAGTGGTCAGGGGTTGGCACAAGGCTGCCCAGGGGGGTGCTGGAGTCACCATCACTGGAGGGGTTCAAGAAACCTGTGGCCATGGCACTTGGGGCCGTGGCAGTGTTGGGTTGCTGGTTGGACTGGATGACCTTAGAGGTCCTTCCCAGCCTCAGTGATTGTGTGGCAAAGCTCCACCTCCTTCCCTGGGAAGGCAGAAGGCTTTTAGCTGCTTGCTCACTTCACTTTGCCAGGCTGTGGTCAAATCAAAACCAACCCAGACCCTGCTTGCAGCTCCCCCTTTGCCTTCCCCCTGACTCTGTGGCTCTTTGTTCACAGGTCGGAGTCCTGATGACCTTCCTCCTGCTCCTCATCTTCTCCCACAGTGTTGTCTTCCTGTTTGTGGGGACAGCATCCCTGGGGCTGTTCCTCAGCAGCACCTTCCCCAGCATGTTGGCCTACACCGAGGACATCCTGCAGTACAAAGGTGAGCTGGGCTTGGGGCTGGGCTTGGAGGGCAGGTGGGTGCTGAAGGCTGCAGCTCAGACCCCTAGCAACCCCTCCCCTCCTCTGGGATGCTTAGGGGAGGCCTGGAAGGAAGATCTGCCGTTGGACAGGGTGTTGATGCAACAAAGCAGGCTGCACCCAGCCCAGCTTCATTGTCCTGGTAGCTTCCCCAGGCAGCTTCTTGGTTTCCTGCAGCTTTTTAGGGCTCTCAAGGGCTGAGAGCAGCATCTGCTGCAGAGGCTCACAGTGGAGCTGGTTTTGAAAGCCTCATCCACATGATCAGGTCTTTTCCAACCTGGGTGATGATGTCTTCTGTATCAGAGAACTCAAACTGCCTGAGTGGGGCCAGCCCTGAGAGGAGTCTCCCCTAACCTTCATCTCTTGGGCAGCCACATGAAGGAGAGAGACTCTGTACAAGGGTTTGTAGTGACAGGACAAGGAGCAATGGATGGAAGCTTGAGGAGGGCAGAGTGAGACTGGAGACCAGGAAGAAAATCTGGACAGGGATGGTTTGGAGGCACTGGAGCAGGTTGCCCAGGGAGGTTGTGGAGGTTCCCTCCCTGGAGGTGTTCGAGGCCAGGCTGGATGCTGCCTTGAGCGAGCTGGGCTGGTGGGAGGGATCCCTGCCCATGACTGGCTGATCTTGAAGGTCCCTTCCAACCCAAACCATCCTATGAGTTATGAAAATCTTCCCAACAAGGGCAAGCATCGCCTGTGCCAACCTGGGCCAGAACAAGAGGTGGGTTTGGAGCTTAAAAACCTTCTGCACCACAGCAGCCTGGGAGAGGCTTTTCCCAACAGCAGGTGGGGACAAACACGAGGGTTTGTAACCCTTGCAGGGGGAGAGCTATGAAATGGGCCGTCTGAGGCAGCTGCAGGTGGGTCCTGCTGGCTGCCTGCCCCACCATCAGCTGCCCCTTCCTTTGCAGGCTGTGCCACCACCGTGCTGGTGACGGGAGCCGGGGTCGGAGAGATGGTGCTGCAGCTGCTGGTGGGCTCGGTGAGTGGGGGCCAGCCCTGCCCCAGGCTCACTGCCCCCTCCCTGGAGAAACCTCAACCCAGGAGCTGGGCAGCTGCTGGGAACAAGTTTTCCAGGGAGGCTGTGGCTGTCCCCTCCCTGGAGGTGTTCAGGGCAAGGCTGGATGAGGCCAGGGGCTGGGGGGAGGAGGTGTCCCTGCCCATGGCAGGGGGTTGGAACTGGATGAGCCTCTAAGGTCCCTTCCAATCCAACCCAACCCATCCTGTGAGGCCGTGGCAATCGCTGCTTCAGCCTTGAGCTAGCAGACAGCAAAGCTGTCAGTGGTGCTGGGGAGGTGCCTGAGTGCTGAGGACATTTCTGCTCCAGCTGACTTCACTCTTCCCCCCCCACCTCCCATTGCAGATTATCCATGATCAGGGCAGCTACAGTTTCCTGGTCTGTGGGATGATCTTTGGAGGCTTGGCCTTTACCTTCTATGCTCTGCTCTTGTTTTTCCACAGGATGTACCCCAAGCCCTCTTCAGGTAAGACCCCAGCAGCCCTCAGCCCTGCTTTATAATGAGAGGAAGAGTGGCACAGGGCTCTGCTGCACAGCCAGGGTGCAGCCCTGCAGCAAAATGCAAGGAAGTGTTCCTTTGACTGCTGCTTCCTGGCCCCTCTTCCTGCTTTGGCTTTGCCCACAAAGCCTTGGCAGCCACAGCTTGGGCTTTGCTTTCTTTTCTGTTGGAGAAGCAGAAAAGAATGGGGGAAAAAGGAAAAGAGGGGCTGGCTGTGTGGCCTGCAGAGGAAGGAGGCAGCACAGGGCGGGCTGGCTGGGAAAGGGAAAGCTCTGCCTGCAGGGTGAGCAGGACTGAGTGCTCCTAGCACAGCCTGCACAAGATTCCCTCTGTGTTCCCTGGCTCAGATCCAGGGAACAAGCAGGTCTGCCGTGCAGAGGCAGCTGCCAGGCTCTGAGAAGAGCCTCCCTGATAAGAGATTTCTCTCTGGCATCACTTCAGCCTCCATGTGCTGCTTGGTTTCCTTCTCTCTGAGCAGGGAAGCTCTGGGCTGGTCACCTCAGCCTTCCGATGGGGCTTGGCTTTGGATCCACCTTTCACAAGAGGAGCTCTGGGTGACAAGGGGGGAAAAAAGTGCCCAGGTCACTGGACCTGGAGGCCCTTCCTCCATGGCCCATGGTGGGTGTCAAGAGGAAAGGGCCAGGCTCTTTCCAGTGGTGTCCTGGGATACAAGGGTGAGGAGCAATGGATACAAACTACAACCCAGGAAGTTCCCCCTCAACATGAGGAGAAAATTCTTTGCTGTGAGGCTGCTGGAGCCCTGGAGCAGGCTGCCCAGAGCAGAGAGGTTGCAGAGTCTCCTTCTCTGGAGCTGTCTGGATGTGTTCCCGTGTGACCTGCCCTAGGTGATCCCCTTTCAGCAGGGGGGTTGGACTGGAGGTCACTTCCAACCCCTACCCTTCTCTGACTCTAGGACCAGAGAAACCAACAACCTCACCTTGGGGGTGACAGAACAGCCACATCCATGGGGGCTGGACCGGCTGCCCTTCAGCTGTCCCTCCCAACCCAAACCAATCCGTGTTTGGCAGAGCTTTTGAACCTTCTCTTTTAAAGCTCATTGTGCACCTGAAGGGCTCAGGCTCCACATTTCCTGTCCATGTTTCAGATGTGGATGAAGCCTCACCCGACAAACCAGCAGCCGTGGATGACACCGGGCAGTATCAACGCTAAGGAAGTGGCCAAGCTCCGGGCAAGCAATAAAAACCAAGCCCCCCCCCCCCCCCCCCCCCCCTCCACCACCACCACCACCACTTCAAGCATTACTCTCAAGGGTGATTTCAGATGCAATGGACTGAATCATGCAAGTTCTCTGCAATCAAAAGCACAGCAGCTTGGGTAAGTCAGGATCAAGACCACATCCTCCAGCGCTGCGCTGGGCTGAGCACAAAGCTGCCTCCCTCACGGGCACCGGGCACAGACCGGCGGCAGCAGGAGGAGCCTGGGGCTGCAGGGGCTGCCAGGGAGGAGGGGAGAAGAAGGTGCTCCTGGAAATGGACTTGCAGGCTGGAGGGTGAGAAGGAAGCAGCAGCTGCTCCTGGAGATGAACTTCCTCACCGGGGGGGGGGGGGGGGGGGTGTTGGGGAAAGAGGAGGTTCTCTGGCGTGTGGCTTGACTGAAGATCTCCTGCCTCAGCCCCTGGACTTCAGAGACCTTTTGGGCCTGCTCCACAGCACCCTTACACCCCCCCCCCCCCCCTACAGCACCCTTACACCCCCACCCCCACCTCTACAGCACCCTTACACCCCCACCCCCACCTCTACAGCACCCTTACACCACCCCCCCACCCCCAACTCCCCTCCACAGCACCCTTACACCCCCCCCCCCCTACAGCACCCTTACACCCCCCACCCTCTACAGCACCCTTACACCCCCACCTCTACAGCACCCTTACACCCCCCCCCCACCTCTACAGCACCCTTACACCCCCACCTCTACAGCACCCTTACACCCCCACCTCTACAGCACCCTTACACCCCCCCACCTCTACAGCACCCTTACACCCCCCACCCCCACCTCTACAGCACCCTTACACCACCCCCACCCCCAACTCCCCTCCACAGCACCCTTACACCCCCCACCCCCCAACTCCCCTCTACAGCACCCTTACACCCCCCCACCACCCCCCAACTCCCCTCCACAGCACCCTTACACCACCCCCTTACACCACCCCCAACTCCCCAACTCCACAGCACCCTTACACCCCCACCACCCCTCCACAGCACCCTTACACCCCCACCACCCCCCAACTCCCCTCCACAGCACCCTTACACCCCCCCAACTCCCCCCTACAGCACCCTTACACCACCCCCACCACCCCCACCACCCCCAACTCCCAACTCTACAGCACCCTTACACCACCCCCACCACCCCCCAACTCCCCTCCACAGCACCCTTACACCCCCACCACCCCCCAACTCCCCTCCACAGCACCCCCTCCACACACCCCCACCACCCCCCACCACCCCTCCACAGCACCCTTACACCCCCCACCACCCCCCAACTCCCCTCCACAGCACCCCCTTACACCCCCCAACTCCCCTCTACAGCACCCTTACACACCCCCCCCCACCCCCCCCCCCCCCCAACTCCCCTCTACAGCACCCTTACACCACCCCCACCACCCCCAACTCCCCTCCACAGCACCCTTACACCCCCCCACCACCCCCCCAACTCCCCTCCACAGCACCCTTACACCCCCACCACCCCCCAACTCCCCCCACCCCACAGCACCCTTACACCCCCACCACCACCCTCCACAGCCCCTTACACCCCCCCCAACTCCTCTCAGCACCCTTCCACCCCCACCACCCCCCAACTCCACAGCACCCTCCCCCCACCACCCCCCAACTCCCCTTCCACCACCACCTCCACAGCCTCCCCCTTCCAACCCCCCCCAACTCCACAGCCTCCTCTCCTTCCACCCCCACCCCCCCAACTCCACAGCCTCCTCTCCTTCCACCCCCACCCCCCCCAACTCCACAGCTCCACAGCACCACCCTGTTGGGTTTGGATTCCTTTTGCTTTTTTCTGCTCACCTCCCAGGTGGGGGTGTGGGGGTGGAAATGACCCAAGTGGCAGCAGCCCCTGAGTGCAGGGTGGCAGCAGGGCCCTGTCTGGCTTTGCACAGCTGGTTCCTGTACAGTTACTCAGCATCAGACCCCCCAGGCTCCCCTGGGGCAGTCTCTTACTCAGCATGCTAAGGGCCTCTTGATTATTGAAATCATTTGCTCTTTCCCCCCCACTCCCCCTTTCCCCCTTTCATTTTCAATCTCTTTTTGAAGCCAAGAATGAGTTGTGCTGGATTGAGGGTTTTTTTTGTATGATTTGGGGTTTTTTTTTTTTGGGGGGGGGGTTGCTTTCAGTCACTCTTTTGGAGCTGCTGCAGCCACAGGGGTTTGATGTTGGTTTTCCCTCCTCCTAGCTTCCAGTTGAAGCTTTAAACCCAAGGAGGTGTTTGGCAGCCCAAGCCTCCAGCTGCTTGATCTGTGCAATACTTCTTTTAACTGGTGCCTTCCAAGGTACTCACATAGCCCCCCCCCCCCCCCTGCCCTCACCCTCCCACCCCCAGCATGACCTGGTTCCAAGGGAAGAGGAGGGGGATTGGCTTCAGAGGAGTGGAAGGCTACCTCCAAGCCCAGCTCTGGAGGGGTTGGACAGGGCCTAGTCTTGCTTGGACTGCTGTATGTGGATGTACATATGGAGCTGTGTATACAAAAAGCAGTGTTTAATGAATTAATTAAAGGTGATTGATTGATTGCTAGATTCTCAGCAGGGCTGGGCTCAGCTGACTCTCAGCTCACAGAGGCAGGGACTGGGTTGGGGTGGGAGGGGGACTGAAAGGTCGTCCAGTTCCAACCCCCCTGCCAGGGGCAGGGACACCTCCCACCAGCTCAGGTTTGGTGAAGGTCTCATCCAGCCTGAACACCTCCAAGGAGAGGACATCCACAACCCTCCTGGGCAACCTCTGCCAGTGTCTCTCCCCCTTCCCTGTCAAGGATTTCTTCCTACTCTCCAGTCTAAACCTGCCTTCCTCAAACCTTCAACCCCTTCCCTCTTCCCCTACCGCTCCAAGCCCTTGTAAAATCTCCCCTGAACTTTCACACTCTGTTCAGCTCTTTAACTTCAACTGGGTTTGAGCATTTCTGCTTGGCCAGGCAGTACTCTCTAAGCTGCCAGAGGAAATATCTTGACAGGTTAATTCCTTCACAGTCCAGGAGGGGTAGAGCTGGAGAAAGAGGCTCAGGGGGGCAGGTGTGTTGAATTGCCTTTGTGTTCCCACAGCTGAGCAGTGCAGGAAGGAGCTGGGGTGATGGTTTAAACTAAAACAGGGAGAGTTAGGCTGAAGAGAAGGAAGAGATGTTCAACACTGAGCGAGGTGAGACCCTGGCCCAGCTGCCCCAGCTCAGGCTCTTTGGGACTCTCTAAGCACTTTGCTCTGGTCGGGGATGTCCCTGCTGCCTGCAGGGTGGGGATGGACTCGGCTGAGCTGCGAAGCTCCCTTCCTCCCCAGCCCATCCTGTGCCTCACGCCTGGATTCGGGGCTGCTCTGGCTTGAGGAGCCCTCCTGCCGGCCTGTAATGCTTCCCTAGCACCACAGGATGCCACTCTTACTCTCCTCCAGAGAGCCAGCAGGGGAAAAAAGCGAGTGCTGCAAACCCCATGTGCAGCAGCCCTCCCCAGCTGCCCCCAGGACCGGAGCCCCTCCCACCGTGA
This sequence comes from Picus viridis, assembly GCA_033816785.1. Classification (NCBI taxonomy): domain Eukaryota; kingdom Metazoa; phylum Chordata; class Aves; order Piciformes; family Picidae; genus Picus; species Picus viridis. The sequence continues at coordinate 2,252,609 of CM066602.1, forward strand.
CAGCATCCTCCCCAGCCCTGCGAGAGGAAACGAGCGGGGAGCGGTACAAGGGGGAGGTTGTGGTGGAAGAAAGCTGCTCACATTACAGCTCCCTCCCCCCAGGGACGGCTGCTGCAGATTACTAGGCAGCTAAATGCTCCTGCCACGATCCTTTCTCTTGCCAGAAGTGTACTTGACAACTCCAAGCCCCCCCGGTGCTAGCAGCGCTAGGGAGCTGCTCGCCACAGGGCATCAGAGCATCCTAGAAGGGGTTGGGGTGGAAGGTTCCTCCAAAGGTCGAGCAGTCCAATCCCCTTGCACTCAGCAGGGACATCCTCCACTGGATCAGGTTGCCCAGAGCCCTGCCAAGCTTCACCTTGACTATCTCCAGGGATGAAGCCCCAAACACCTCCCTGGGCAACCTCTTGCACTGTTCCAGCTGCTTCATGGTGCAGAACTTGTTCCTCACATCCACTCTCAACCTGCTCTGCTCTCATTTCAAACCATTATCCCGTGCCCTGCCCCTGCAGGCCTTTGGGAACAGTTCCTCTGCAGCCTTCTTGTAGCCCCCTTCAAGATCATCCAGTTCCAACCCCCTGCCCTAGGCAGGGACACCTCCCCCCAGGCCAGGTTGCTCAAGGCCTCATCCAGCCTGGCCTTGACCACCTCCAGGGAGGAGGCAGCCACAGCCTCCCCGAGCAACCTCTTCCAGGGTCTCCCCACCCTCCCTGGAAAGAATTTCTCCCTCCTCTTCAGCCTGTCACCCCCAAGCCTCAATCCATTCCCTCTTGTCCTCTCCCTGCAAGCCCTTACCAAGAGCCCTCTGCCTTTCACCACCCAGCAGTAGTTCTTCATGGCTAACTGAACTCTGGAGCAGCCTCTGATTTGGCAACAAAAACCATTCAACCTGCGCAGGAGGAGCAGAAGGAGCTGTCTCCATTCAAGAGGTGCTGCTAGGAATTTCCCTCAAGGTCTGTGTGGAGTTAGGATAGACTAGACCAGGTGGGAGGAGACCTTTGAGATCATCAAGTCCAACCTATCACCCAACACCATCTAAGCAACCAAACCATGGCACTAAGTGCCTCATCCAGGCTCGTCTTGAACACCTCCAGGGATGGGGACTCCACCACCTCCCTGGGCAGCACATTCCAATGGCAAATCTCTCTTGCTGGGAGAAATTTTCTCCTCCCCTCCAGCCTAACCCTCCCCTGGCACAGCTTGAGACTGTGTCCTCTTGTTCTGGTGCTGCTTGCCTGGGAGAAGAGACCAACCCCCACCTGGCTACAACCTCCCTTCAGGGAGTTGGAGAGAGCAAGAAGGTCTCCCCTGAGCCTCCTCTTCTGCAGGCTAAGCAACCCCAGCTCCCTCAGCCTCTCCTCCCAGGGCTGTGCTCCAGACCCCTCCCCAGCCTTGTTGCCCTTCTCTGGACACCTCCAACTCTCTCCATGTCCTTCTTAAACTGAGGGGCCCAGAACTGGACACAGGACTCAAGGTGTGGCCTCAGCAGTGCTGAGCACAGTCATGAAGTCTGTGGTGACAGGTTGGACTCGATGATCTTCAATCTTCCAACCTTAGTGATACTGTGAATGACCTCCCTGCTCCTGCTGGCCCCACTGTTCCTGCTGCAGGCCAGGCTGCCCTTGGCCTTCTTGGCCACCTGGGCACACTGCTGGCTCATGTTCAGCCTCCTCTCAACCACTCCCCCCAGGGTCCCTTTCTGCCCGGCTGCTCTCTTCCTCCCTGCAGCTGTCACTCCTCTACTGCAAGAGGGGAAGGGGGAGAAGGGTGGGGGGGGAGAGAGGGGAAGGGGGAGAAGGGTGGGGGGGGAGAGAGGGAAGGGGGAGAAGGGTGGGGGGGAGAGAGGGAAGGGGGAGAAGGGTGGGGGGGAGAGAGGGGAAGGGGGAGAAGGGTGGGGGGAGAGAGGGGGAAGGGGGAGAAGGGTGGGGGGGGAGAGGGGAAGGGGGAGAAGGGTGGGGGGGAGAGAGGGGAAGGGGGAGAAGGGTGGGGGGGAGAGAGGGGAAGGGGGAGAAGGGTGGGGGGGGAGAGGGGAAGGGGGAGAAGGGTGGGGGGGAGAGGGGAAGGGGGAGAAGGGTGGGGGGAGAGAGGGGAAGGGGAGAAGGGTGGGGGGAGAGAGGGGAAGGGGGAGAAGGGTGGGGGGAGAGGGGAAGGGGGAGAAGGGTGGGGGGAGAGGGGGAAGGGGGAGAAGGGTGGGGGGAGAGGGGGAAGGGGGAGAAGGGTGGGGGGGGGAGAGGGGGAAGGGGGAGAAGGGTGGGGGGAGAGAGGGGAAGGGGGAGAAGGGTGGGGGGGAGAGGGGAAGGGGGAGAAGGGTGGGGGGGGGGAGAGGGGAAGGGGGAGAAGGGTGGGGGGGGGGAGAGAGGGGAAGGGGGAGAAGGGTGGGGGGAGAGAGGGGAAGGGGGAGAAGGGTGGGGGGGAGAGAGAGGGGAAGGGGGAGAAGGGTGGGGGGGGAGAGAGGGAAGGGGGAGAAGGGTGGGGGGAGAGAGGGGAAGGGGGAGAAGGGGGGGGGGAGAGAGAGGGAAGGGGGAGAAGGGTGGGGGGGGAGAGGGGGAAGGGGGAGAAGGGTGGGGGGAGAGGGGGAAGGGGGAGAAGGGTGGGGGGGAGGGGGAAGGGGGAGAAGGGTGGGGGGAGAGAGGGAAGGGGGAGAAGGGTGGGGGGGAGAGAGGGGAAGGGGGAGAAGGGTGGGGGGAGAGGGGAAGGGGGAGAAGGGTGGGGGAGAGAGGGGAAGGGGGAGAAGGGTGGGGGGAGAGAGGGGAAGGGGGAGAAGGGTGGGGGGAGAGAGGGGAAGGGGGAGAAGGGTGGGGGAGAGAGAGGGAGGGGGGAGAAGGGTGGGGGGAGAGAGGGGAGGGGGAGAAGGAAGGGAGGGGGAGAGAGGGGAGGGGAAGAAGGAAGGGAGGGGGAGAGAGGGGAGGGGAAGAAGGAAGGGAGGGGGAGAGAGGGGAGGGGAAGAAGGAAGGGAGGGGGAGAGAGGGGAAGGGGAAGAAGGGGGGGGAGAGAGGGGAAGGGGGGGTAAAAAACCAGCAGAAGCCAACTGCCCCAAGGCTGAGAAGCTTTGTTAAAAATCTTTATTTAAAAAAATACAATTGTTTTGCATGTCTGGTTGCACATTAACCGAGGGACAGATGAGTGAGTTGGGGGAGGGAAGGGGGGAAACCTTGCTTTTGGAAAGCCAGCTTGCATTTACACAAAGCACCCTCCCCCCCCCCAAAAGAACACCCTCCCCCCCCCCAACACTCCCAGCCCTCTGTCAGTTCTTACACAAAACAAGCTGCTTTTAGCTTTTTCTTGCTGCTTTTGAAGCTCTTTCCCTCACCCACCCCCCCACGAGTTTTTTTAACAGCAGGAGGAGGAGGAGGAGGAGGAGGAGGAGGAGGAGAATAACAACAGCAACAACAACTGCAAATACATTGATTTAATTTGGGGGGGGGGGTGGGTTTTTTTTTTTTGCACAGAAACTGAAGTTGGGGGGGGGGAAGGTCACCTGATTGATTGATTGATTGATGAGGAAAGACCTTCCTGCTGCTGCTGTGAAAGCCCAAACCGCCCCACCGAGGGCAGCCTGGAAAGCAGCGTCGCCCCGGGGTCAGGCCCAGGGCACCTCTTCCTGTTCCCAAGGTCACCATTTTTGGGGTGGTTTCCTTTTCCCCACCCACCCCCTCCCCCTCGTCTTTGCACCTTAATAGCTTTGCTTCCCTCACCTTTTCAGTCGACCCTGAAAGGCTTTCCCCCCCCCCAGCTCTGCCAAGCTGCTGTGGGGACTTCGCTTCCGACGTGCCTCAGGGCTGAAGCTCTTCCCAACCACCCCTTAGCACGGAAGGGAGTTTCTCAGCCCTCCCCTCTGGCTTGGCGGGGGGAGGTCGGGACTTGCGTTCTCCCACCCACCAGCACCGATTGCTTTCAAGCACGACGGCAGGGAGAGAGGCTCTGCCGTAAAGGTGCTTCGCCAAAGAAGTTGTTTTAGACGGAGGGCGAGTTCTCCGCCCGGCAAATCCAGCCGGCGGCACCAGGAGCAGCAGAGAGCCCTCCGAGAGCACAGCCGACTCCTTAAAGACCGCGGTGAGAGAAGCAACAACAAGACAAAAGCCTCCAGGGAGGGAGTTAAGACACTCAACTACTCAACATAAATTGCTTTGTTTCATCTGGGTGCTATATATATATAGAGAGAGAAATATATCTTGAAGGCAGCTCTGTTCTGGAAAGAGTAACTGAAAGCATCACCTCTGCTGCTTCCAGTGCAGCCTTGGAGCCACTGGTGGAGCCTTGGAGCCACTGGTGGGAGCCCTGCAGCCACTGGTGGGAGCCCGGCAGCCACCGGTGGGAGCCCGGCAGCCACTGGTGGAGCCTTTTCATAGACTCACAGAAGTATCAGGGCTGGAAGGGACCTCAAGGCTCAGCCAGTTCCATCCCCCCTGCCATGGGCAGGGACACCTCACACTGGATCAGGTTGCTCACAGCCACATCCAGCCTGGCTGCAAACACCTCCAGGGCTGAGGCTTCCACCACCTCCCTGGGCAACCTGTGCCAGGCTCTCACCACCCTCAAGGGGAAGAACTTCTTCCTGGAGCTTTGCAACCACTGATGGAGATTTTTCAACTCCACCACAGTGGAGATGGATTTTCCAAGCTACCAGAGATGGATCCATCCCAGCCCACTACCAGGCAAGAGTTCCAAAATGGATCCATCCCAGAGTTCCAAGCTACCAGAGATGGATCCATCCCAGAGTTCCAAGCTACCAGAGATGGATCCATCCCAAAGTTCCAAAAGTTCCAAGCTACCAGAGATGGATCCATCCCAGAGTTCCAAGCTACCAGAGATGGATCCATCCCAGAGTTCCAAGCTCAAGCTGCCCCAAGCAGAGCTGCTGTTCCAGGAGCAGCCCCACTGCAGACACCATCCCCAGAAGCCAGGTTAAGTGAACAGCTGAGGAACAAACACTGAAGGCATCACAAAGCTGCTTTCCAAAACAGATGTGCCCTTGGAAACACAAAGCCAAGACCAAGAGTCACACCTCACAGGCTGCTCTCTCAAATGCCACTGAAAGTTCCCTCCCCTGACTCTGAGCCAGGGTTCCAAAGCTGCAAAGAGCAGGTTCTCACCTGGCGTGAGGAAGGGAAGCCAAGAGCATCCCTCCTGGCTGCCAAGCGTCTGGCAGGGGATTCACATCCGCCAGCAGCTCGCTCAGGGAGGCTCCAACTGCCCCCAGCAAAGCCTCTCACCTCGGTCACCCAGCCCTGCACCTTGGTCACCCAGCCCTGCTCAGAGCCAGGTCAGCCCCAGCTGCCCCAACCCAGGAGACAACCACCACCCTCAGGGGAGGTGCTGCTAGAATTGTCCCTCCCCCCCCCCCTACACACACACACACCCCCACCCCGACCTTGAGTCATCTCTAGGATCAAAGACTCTACTTCTCAGCTACAAAAACAGAGGGGAGGGAGGAGGGTTTTTGGGGGGGGGGGGAGGGGGGAAGAGAAGCATTAAATGTGCTACTGTACTCATCACAAACACTGTGACGTACATAAGGCCATCTGGTAACACTGCCACACAATACAAAACAAGAGGTTTGCTTTGTTTTGGCTTTTAAAAGGGATACATTTTGCTCTCAGAATGCAACTTGTTGGAGTGGGTTTGTTTTTTTCCCCCCTAAACAAGCAAAAAAAAAAAAAGATGAAAGGAGGGGGGGAAAAAAAACAACCCCAACCCAACAACCCCAAAACTCCAGGAGGATTAAATCCCCAACCCTGGCTCACAGAGGATCCAAACCCAGCACACTCCCTAATACCCAAGGTAAAACCCAACCCCCCCCCCCTCCCACCACCCCACCCCCCCAAAACTCTGTGCAACTGACCAACAGCAGAACAAAAGCCCCAAACCCAAACGACAAAACTCAACACAATTTGCCTAAAGCAGGGTTCAAAGCCTCGAGGTTTAAGACATGCCAGCCCAGGAACGAGGAAATGAGACAGAGAATGAAAAACCACCTCTCAAGGGGCCTCAGAGCAAAGCCAGGGGTTGGAAACCTCCAGGGATGGGGACTCCACCACCTCCCTGGGCAGCACAGCCCAAGGGCAAATCTCTCTCTGTCTCTATGAAGAACTTCTTCCTAACATCCATCCTGAACCACCCCTGGCACAGCTTGAGTCTGTGTCCTCTTGTTCTGCTGATGCTTGCCTGGGAGAAGAGACCAACCCCCACCTGGCTGCAACCTCCCTTCAGGGAGTTGGAGAGAGCAATGAGGTCTTCCCTGAGCCTCCTCTTCTCCAGGCTAAGCAACCCCAGCTCCCTCAGCCTCTCCTCACAGTGCTCAGACCCCTCCCCAGCTTTGTTGCCCTTCTCTGGACACCTTCCAGCAGCTCAACATCTTTCCTAACCTGAGGAGCCCAGAACTGGACAAGGTGTGGCCTAAGAAGTGCTGAGCACAGGGCAGAATGACTTCCCTGCTCCTGCTGGCCACACTGTTCCTGCTGCAGGCCAGGATACTTGTGGCTTAAGCCCCATCAAGTGCCTCTGTCAGGGGTCTGCTTCCCCTCTAAGCCTGATGAAACTTCATCACTTTGGGGTGTGACCCCTTCCAGCCTCACCCCTTCCCCAAGGCCAGCACACAGCACACCTCAGGAGTCACGCAGAGGCCACCCTCAAAGCTTTTCCCTGTGCTCAGAAAGGTTATCTGAAATAAAAAGGGGGGTGGGGGGTGGGAAAAAAGAGCCCCCAAAGAAAAAGGGAAAAATAAACCCAAACCAAAGAGCTTCCAGTTCGTGGTGCAGCACTGCTGCAGGTGCTGCTCAGGGGGCTCTGCACACACAGCCTGCCTGCTAAGCTCTCCTCCCCTGGGCTTACAGCTTGGTGTCTCCATCAAGACCTCTTCTTTTGGGAAGGTTCACAATTAGCCTGAGACAGCCCCTGCCCCCCAGAAGGAAACCCCCTCCCCAAAACCCCACTACCACCCCCCAAAAACCCACTAACACCCCCCCAAAACTCCCTAAACCACCAAAAACCCCCATTAAACCCCCCAAGCCCCCCCCCAAAACCTCCCCAAAACCCACTAACCCGCCCCAAAATCCCTAAAACCCCACTAACCCCCAAAAAAACTCTCACTAAAACCCCCAAAAAACCACTAAATCCCCCAAAAAGCCCCCACTAACCCCCTCAAAACCCAGAAAACCTCACTAAACCCCCCAAAACTCACTAAAACCTCACTAAATCCCCACTAAATCCCCAAAAACCCACTAACACCCCCCCAAAAACCCACTAAACTCCCCAAAAACCCCCAACCTCCCCCCCCAAAAAAACCCCAACATCCCCCCCCCCCCAAAAAAACCCCAAACCCCACTAAAGTGTCAAGAATGCCAACAGAACGTTGGTTGAGTGGAGAGAGGGAAGAAGGAAGAGGAGGGCAGGAGAGGAGGGCAGGAGAGGAGGGCAGGAGAGGAGGGCAGGAGAGGAGGGCAGGAGAGGAGGGCAGGAGAGGAGGGCAGGAGAGGAGGGCAGGAGAGGAGGGCAGGAGAGGAGGGCAGGAGAGGAGGGCAGGAGAGGAGGGCAGGAGAGGAGACCAAATCAGGTTGGGAAAGACCTTTGAGATGACATCAAGTCCAACCTATCAGCCAACACCATCTGATCAACTAACCCATGGCACCAAGTGCCTCATCCAGTCCCCTCCTAACCACCTCCAGCGATGGTGACTCCACCACTGTGGCTCCATAGCTCCTCTAGGGCCACGGCATCACAGGCTGCCAAGGGTTGAATGGCTAAGAGCAGGCTATGCAGTAAAAATAATGGCTTCTGTTTGCAAACCAAACCTTCTCTGTCCAGAATCATGGAATGGTAGAGGTTAGAAGGGACCACTGGAGATCATCCAGCCCAACCCCCCCTGCCAGAGCAGCATCACCCAGGAACACATCCGGACGGGTTTGGAAAGTCTCCAAAGGTGGCAACTCCACAACCTCTCTGGGCAGCCTGCTCCAGGCCTCCAGCAGCCTCACACTGAAGTTTCTCCTCATCTGGAGGTGGAACTTCTTGGGTTTCAACTGCTGTTCCTTGTCCTGTCACTGAAAAGAGCCTGGCACCTTGATCCTGACACCCACCCCTCAGATATTCATAGACACTGATCAGATCCCCTCTCGGCCTCCTCTTCTCAAGGCCAAACAGCCCCAGGTCTCAGTCTCTCTTCACAGGTGTTATGAACATGTTCAAGACCCCAAATCGCCCTTGTAGCTCTCCACTGGACTCTCTCCAGTAGATCCCTGTCTCTCTTGAGCTGGGGAGCCGCACACTGGACAGGTGTGACCTCACTAGGGCAGAGAAGAGATGGAGGAGAACCTCCTCAGACCTGCAGGACACACTTCTCAGAGCTCCTCCACAGCCACGCTAAAACCACACGGGAAGGCACATCCACAGCTGTTGATCCACAGCTTTCTGCAGCAGCAGCCCTGAAGGTCTGTGTAGAACAACTGTCACTGCAGCTCCTCTTTTCATCTGCCTCTGCCAGCCTCTGCTTTCAGCAGCTCAGCTCCAGCCTGTCACATTTGAACCACCACTCCACTTGATGCCCACAGCCCACAGCCTCCACCCGAAGCAGATCTGCTGGCAGCAGCTCAGGCTCAGCAGCAGCCACTGCCAATTACTGTTTAATTAAAGTTTAATCAAAGCATGAAGATTCCTTGTTTGGGCATCACATCCTAAACCTCATGAAACCATCCCGAGTGGCTCCTAAGCAGCACAGCTGCAGCCCTAACGGGCTCTCCACTCACCTGATCCTGGGGGTCCCTGGCTGGCTGCAACACACCATGCTCTGTGCTCATCAAACCAAAAGGAAACTCTCCATCCCCCACGACCTCAGAGGCCAGGAGGTGATGTCTGTGCCCCAGAAGGGCAGAAGGTGGTTGTCCTGGACAGCCAGAATTTAAACATCAAGCTTTCAACTCCCTGTGAGCTTTGCCAGTGCTCCTTAACTACTACTGCTCCTGATGCAGTTTGACTTTGCACTGCTGGCAATACCAAGGTAGCCTCTTGATACAACACTGAGATGTGTCTTGTAAACAAACAGGCATCAAAAAGAAAGGATGGAAGAGGTTAAATTGTGTAGCAAAACATAAGTACATACCCAAACCCATTTGCTATAAAACAGCAGCGAAAGGGAACTGAACAAAACCAATACATGGACAAACCAGGGGAAGCCAACAGCCTGGCACTGGGAAAATGCTACAGAAGAGGAGCAGAACTCTCTGCCTGTGCTCACCTGAGAGGCTGCACCCGTGTGCCAGAGCAGCTCTCCCATCCCATCTCAGCCTGCAGAAGCTCTCCCGCGGCAGGCGGAGCCAGGAGGGAGTCTCTGCCCTCAGTGCACCTCGGCAAGCGCTGGAAGGGAAGGGCTGCACACAAAGCAGCCTTCCCTGTGCTTAACACAAACGTTTTCAACCCAAGGAGGGGGGAACAAAAAATTAAGTCTAGCTGCTAGAAATCTGAGGTTTGAAAACACAGCAGAGGGAGGGATTGTCCTGGACAAACCACTGAGCAGCCAAAGCCTCTCTCCTACCAGAGGGGCAGGCTCTGCCACACCGTGCGGAGACCGAGAGGCCTTCAGATGCTCCAAGTGAAAACAACAGCTCCTCAAACTCAAGGGATTTTAGCAACTTGAATGTGCCAGGGGCAGTGCATAGCAAATAACAATTCAGCCCTCACTGCTGCAGATCAGCTTCTGAAACAAGGAGCTAGGCTGAAGCTGCTGTTAAGGTAAAAACGAGAAGAAACCAACCCAGCTTTTCTCCATCCCCCCGACGAGTAGGAGCACATCCTCTGGGACAGGGCTAAGGCAGAGCAAGTTCGGTTCTATAACCCTTAGGGTGCATGGAACACGTTTCTGCTTCCCATGGAACTGCCTCTGCCAGCACCACGTGGCGCTGGTAGCATCCCAAGAGCTCAGGAGCTCCAAGTAAAGCACCGGAGGTAGCACAGGCGGCGGCGGCAGCAGCAAGCTGGCTTAACCCTGCAGCAGCTACTACACAGCAGCAGTGACACCTAACAAAACAAAACGAGAGATTTCCAGAAGCAAGACCATGCTCATCCAGCCTAATTCTACCACCACCACCTACTGAATGCACCAATGCAAAGGTTAATCAAAAGCATTCAACGAGACCATGGCGACACGAATCGGAACGAGAGGCTTCTGCGATGCTGCATCGGTAACTCGAAACCAACACTCTACTAAATACCCCACGTTACAGGCTGCTAAGTAAAAAAGAGAGCCTAAATTAACCTCCCCCTCCTCCCTCCCTCCTCCCACCCCCCCCACCCCACCCCCAGCCTTCCCTCCCCTAAATGAAAAACGAGTTGCAACGAGCTGCGAACTGCTCCTGGTAGTCGGCGAGTTGAAATTCTCAGCGAGCCGCAGAACCCAAGCTCCAAGAAGTCACAGGGACGCTGAGCTCCAGTCAGGAATGGGATCCAAGCGAGCTGGCACTTAGACACTTGTTAGCTAATCTGTGTTTAATGAGGCAGCATATATACAAGGGAGTATTACCTTAAGTGACCTGAACGTTGTCATGGAGAAAAAGCGAGCAAGCTGCTCCTCTCCCTCTCCTCCCCCTACCCTGCTTCCCCAGCTGCCTCCTGAGATCAGGAGCTTTTTGTTGTCCTAGGCAGGTGCTCAAGAAGCAAAACATGTCAGCCTATCTGGCAGGAAGCTGGGGATTTCCAGGCTGAATCCATCACACACTCACACACACACACACACACACACGCTGCAGCTTCCTATCAGCTCGCTCTCTCTCTCCGCAAGTAAATGTGGATCATCAACCCTTTCACGGGTTGGGAAAGAGATCACCCGGTCCAACCATCAACCACTCTCTACCACTAAGCACCTAAACAACCTCCCTCCAGGGATGGTGACTCCACCACCTCCCTGGGCAGCCTGTCCCAGTGCTTAGCTGCTCTTTCAGTGGAGACAAACTGAACCTTCCTAACGTTCAGCCTAACCCTACCCTGCCGCAGCTTGAGGCTTAGCTGCTCTTTCAGTGGAGACAAACAAACTGAACCTTCCTCACGTTCAACCTCACCCTACCCTGCTGCAGCTTGAGGCCATTCCCTTGGGGCAGTGCAATCTCAGGGAGCTGCTTGGAGAGGAGCAGGAAACCAGGCCGACAAGCTGCGCCAGCCCTTGCTTCTCTTTGCATACCTGTGCTGAAAGTGATCAAGTTTACAATGAACTAAGTGCATCGTGTGCACCCCACACACACACACACACAACTTCTACACACACAAACTTGGCTTTTCTCCATAGGGGATGAGGAAAGGGGAAGCAATTAGATTGCAAATCTTTAGTGCTCTGTTTGTTGTCTGTCAGCTCTGCTCCTAGTCTGCAAGGTTGCTCTCAAGTCCACCTATCTGGTGGGCATGAAAGTGGCCAACCCGGGGCCCAAACCTAGCCCAACCCAGAGCCCAAACCTGGCCCAACCTAGGGCCCAAACCTGGCCCAACCCAGGGCCCAAACCTGGCCCAACCCTGGCCCAACCCAGGGCCCAACCCTGGCCCAACCCAAATCAACCATTCAAAGTGCTGCTATTCCTACCTAGCTATAGGGAGTTTTCTAGAGCAGACTCCTAAGCCATCCTGCAAACCAGGACAATTCCAGCTGCCTGCTCTCAGCTCTGATCTGCAGCTTGATTTCTGCAGTCAATAATAATTAATAAGTAAAAAAAAAAAAAAAAAAAAAAAAAAAAAAAAAACCAAAAAAACCAAACAAAAAAGGAGAGGGAAAATTCAGAAAAGGTCAAATATTGCACATTTGTCATTTTAAGAGCTGCTGGCACAGGAAGTTTTTTATCCTGCATCTGCTGATGTCTGAAAAACACAAAGCATCATGCCTCTGACCTAACTGCAGGAAGACAGCTCACTCCAGGAGCTCACTCTTCCCTGCTTTCCACCTAAAGGAGGCAGAAGCTTCTTCTCCCTCCCACCTCCCACCAGGCAGGGGACTTTTTGGGATGAAAAAAAAAGAGAACCCCAAACCCCCCCAAAATGCCCCAAAAGCAACTCCACTACGTCCACCTGCCTCGGGTTCATGTCGGGAACACGCTAAGCGGTTTCTGGGTTTCACCAGTAGAAGGCAGGAGGACAATGTCACTGCTCTAAGTGAAGTCTTGGGTACTGTCAGATGCTTTAGAAGTGAATTCAGAGTCTGCAGGAGTGGCAGAAGGAACGCTCTGGGAAGTTTGGAGTTCACCACTTCTCCGCAGGGCAGGTGCAGTATGTACAGCACAGACTGTCAGCTCCTCGTGCTGGGAGAGATGCAATCCTCCTCTGCTCCTCAAAACTCTGAAGACAGCCAGTGGGGATGCCCAAAGAGATGGTCTCCAGCTGTACATCTCATGGAGGAGATCCTCTTAATGTCACCAACTCAATGCATGCAGTAGCAAAGAGATGAGAAGTTGCTGCCTGGCATCAGCTGCCCACAGTGGAAGGGCACACCACCAACAGACCCAAGACACCCAAGCCTCTGAGGAGCCATGAGAGCAGAGCCTCTCTTCTTTCATTCCTCCTAAAAGGCCTCCTGAGTTGTCAGAGAAAACCAAAGTACAAATCAAACTGCAAATTTCATTCCATCAGTGTTTCAAAGTGGCTGAGGACTAATCTCGTGTTAATCCATGCACACAGGGCCACCAAGGAAAGGAATGCAAGTGCAAATTTACAGTGAGCTTGGGATGTGGTGGTGCCCCTCTCAGATGGCTGTGAACACTGAGCCTAACTGATTTTGGGTCTGAGCCTAACTTGGGTCTGGGCCTGACCGATTTTGGGTCTGAGCCTAACTGATTTGGGGTCTGAGTGCTTCCTCAAATGAAAAAGGCAACAGAATTAATGCCAAACTTGAGATAAGAGCTGGCAGAAGAGGAGCTCCTCCACCTTCCACCGTGGGAAAAGATCGAGGAAGTTAACGCTCAGACCTCATTCTTCTCACCCGCTGGTGGGTCCAAGCCTTCAGCATCAGGCAGCAACCTCACCAAACACAGACAGGTTAAAAATCCACCACCCTGCTCATCTGGCAGTGAGGTCACATGGGCTTTTGTAACAGGTCTCTGGCACAAGAAATGTTTGGACTTCAGCATTCAAACTCTCTGAGAACTGCAAAGGAACCAATCCCCCCTCTTCATCTCGTGGCCTCCTCACCAAAAGGAGGGCAGGGAAGCATCCAGAAGAGCCTTGCCAAGACTGCTCCTCTGAGGGGCTGGGCTGCTGCTGCTGCTGCTCTAACACCACCATAGCCAAATTGTCTCTCAGGAACACAGTCACTGAACATCCCTTGAAAACTTCTCCCTGCAGAAAGACAAAGGTGGCTTGGCTGCTTGCTTGGCTGCTTGCTTGGTTGCTTGCTTTTCCAGCAGCAAAGATGCAGGCTGCTTGGCTGCTGCAGAAGTTCTGGAGCCCCAAGGCAAAGGCTGAGTGCACACACCCCTTTCCCAAGCATTTCCTGGAATGCCAGCTTCAATCAGGATTAGGTTTGGGGGGGGGGGGGGGGAAGGTTGTTGGTTTGGTTTTTTTCCTTCTTGCAAAGCACAGGAAGCAGAAGAGCAGAGAGGGTTTTCCAAAAGTCAGATAGAGAGGGAAAGAAAGCCAAAAAAAACAATAAGACTTCCCTGATACCATTTTGGCTGCAGTCAGTGCAGACTCAGCTTACTGCAACCCCAACCAAAAAAACTCCTTTGAAGTCTTCCAAACTGAGGAGGGAAGGGAAGAGATTGTGGAGCTTCAGCTCCCATTAAGGCCTTTGCATAAACATTCCCAACCTGGGTCTTCCAACAACAACAACAAAAAAGGGGGGGGAAAGGGGGGATTTTGCTCCCCCCAAAAAAAAGAAGCTCTTTTTTTTGTTTTAGGAGGGAGAGGAGGGAAGGGCAAAAGCCCAAAGGACTGTGGAGAACCTTTGTGGAGCTAGAAACCGCTCGGTTACAAAAGGGGGCTCAAGAGAAGTGTTCACATCCTTCCCCTTGGCTTGCCAAGATGTCCTTTCCAGGAGATCATGTGCTATGTCTTCTGTAGGTCAGGGGAAAAAGGGCCAGGGGTGGAAGGTCCATCCAGTCCAGACAGAGTAAATGGGCCATGACTGTTCAGCACTGATGGAAACTGAGAGACAAAACAAAGCAATGGTTAAGGGGGAGGTCATTGTAAAGCTGCTGCTCCTCTCCTAGCTGTGCAGGTACCACAGAATCAGGGGACTTGAGCATCGAGACCGAGAGCCCTGGGGGTGTTCAGTCTGGAGAAGAGAAGGCTGAGAGGGGATCTGATCAATGTCTGAGGGGTGGGGGGCAAGTGGAGGGGGCCAAGCTCTTTTTGGTGGTGCACAGTAACAAGACAAGGAAAAATGGACACCAACTTGGCACACTCCATTCCCCCTTGTCCTGTCTCTAGACACCCTCAGGAAAAGTCACACACAGTATCACCAAGGTTGGAAGAGACCTCAAGCCCCTCTGCAGCCTTCCTGTAGGATCCCTTCAGGTACTGGAAGGCAGCTCTAAGGCTCCCCTGGAGCCTTCTCCAGGCTGAACACCCCCAGCTCCCTCAGCCTGGCCTCAGAGCAGAGCTGCTCCTGCCCTTGGATCACCTTTGTGGCCTCCTCTGGACTCTCTCCCAACAGCTCTGTGTCCTCATGCTGGGAACACCAGAACTGGAGGCAGGATTTGAGGTGAGGGGTTTTTTTTTGCCCAGAGCAAAGGGGCAGAATTTCCTCTCTTGCCCTGCCACCAAGAAAGGTTGACAGGAAGCACAGGCCTATAAAAAAATCAACCTCTGAGTACAGAACAGACTGTTATTAACACAGAACATCTCTGGAACATCAACATTTACAACAGACTTAAATAAAACTCAGTAAACACTACAATTAAAGCTCTCAAAAGCTAACACAGGGGATAGAAGGGGAGAGAAGTGGGGGGGGGGAAAGAGATCACTATTTTGCCTCTCTGTCAGCTGTTTGGGTTGATTCTGGCAGCTCTACTGAGGAAGGTTCTGTAAAGCACAGAGGGATTGACTAATGCTGCTGGAGCTTACCTGAAAGAGTGTGTTAGCACCTTGCAACCTTGCAGGACTGAGAGGAGCAACTGGGCTGAGGGTACTCCAGAAGTGGATGCTGGAGAGCAAGGGGCTTGGGGTCAGCAAGATGGGAGTCTGCAAAACACAAGGAGATGGTCAGCAGGGTGAAAGCAGCACTGAGAGGAACACACAGCACATGAAAATCCAATCCAGCCGCAATCGGCTCAGCTCCTACAGCTGCAGAGGGCTGGGTCCAAATTCCAGGAACTCCCATTCCCTCCCTCCTCCCTCCAAACCCCACCACAGCAGCAGCCATCCAGCTCTGCTTCCCCTTTTGCTGAGCCACTGGCCTCTTTTCCCATTCACTGCCAAATCCCACTGCAACCCAGAGCCCAGCAGCTCCTCCTGCAATTCAGCCCACAGCATCTGTGAGCGGCTTTGGGAAGCTCAGCCTCCGAGTTTGGGCACACCCAGAGGCTGGGTGACACTGGCACCGTAAGCCACAAGTAGTGACATTCACACCCAGCTTCTGGAGGTAATTCTGCAGTACTGAGTCCAGGTCTGGGCTCCCTGGGTCAAGAAGGACAGGGATTTGCTGGAGAGGGTCCAGCAAAGGGCTCCAAAGATGCTGAGGGGACTGGAACAGCTCTGTGATGAGGAGAGACCAAGAGAACCGGGGCTGTTTGGTCTGGAGAGAAGACTGAGGGGGGATCTGATCAGTATTTAAAGGGTGGGTGACAGGAGGATGGTGCCAAGCTCCTTTCAGTCTCCATTGACAGGACAAGGGGCAATGAGCACAAACTTGAACATCAGGAGTTCCATCTAAACATGGGGAGGAACTTCTTTAAGGGTGCTGGAGGCCTGGAGAAGGCTGCCTAGAGAGGTGGTGGAGTCTCCATCTCTGGAGAGATTCAAACCCACCTGGATGTGGTCCTGTGTGACCTTCTCTGGGTGACCCTGCCTTGGCAGGGGGTTGGACTGGGTGACCTCCAGAGGTCCCTTCCAACCCCTACCATTCTGTGCTTTTGAATGTTCTAGGTGCTCCAAGGCCAACAGCCAAACATTCCAAAGGCTGCCAGAAAGAGCAACTCCAATGGATTTTTCTTTCCCCCCACCCTTGTCTTCAGCCATTTCAGTTTTCAGTCAGCAGCTTCCTCACACTTTCACCCATTCCTGACAGGAAGGAGATTGAATACATGGAGAACAGTGCAACAGGAGAGCTGGATTCAGTTCTCTCCCAGTGTTTACATGAGGCAGAGAAGCTTTCCTTTCCCACACAAAGTCAACCACCACATTAAGCAGCTGTTCTGAATAGAACAGAATTCACCAGGTTGGAAGAGACCTTTGAGATCATCCAGTCCAACCTATCACCCAACACCATCTCATCAACTAAACCATGGCACCAAGCAGCCCATCAAGTCTCCTGAATACCTCCAGGGATGGTGACTCCTCCACCTCCCCAGGCAGCCCATCCCAATGGGCAATCACTCTCTCTGGGTAGAACTTCCTCCTAACCTCCAGCCTAAACCTCCCCTGGTGCAGCTTGAGACTGTGTCCTCTTGTTCTGGTGCTGCTTGCCTGGGAGAAGAGACCAACCCCCACCTGGCTACAACCTCCCTTCAGGGAGTTGGAGAGAGCAATGAGGTCTCCCCTGAGCCTTCTCTTCTCCAGGCTAAGCAACCCCAGCTCCCTCAGCCTCTCCTCACAGGGCTGGGCTCCAGACCCCTCCCCAGCTTTGCTGCCCTTCTCTGGGCACCTTCAAGTCTCTCAGTGTCCTTCTTGAACTGAGGGGCCCAGAACTGGACACAGGACTCAAGGTGTGGCCTAACCAGTGCAGTGTACAGGGGCAGAATGACCTCCCTGCTCCTGCTGGCCACACTGTTCCTGATGCAGGCCAGGATGCCATTGGCCTTCTTGGCCACCTGGGCACACTGCTGCTTCATGTTCAGCCTACCATCGACCAGTAGGAGTCTCCATACTCTGGCCTGAAGTCAGTGCCCACTGAATCCAACTAACCCACCAAAGCTGCTCAGCAGACACCTCCATGGTTCTCTCATTTTCAAGTATTTCCAGAATCAGGCTGAAGGGTAAAGGCAAGGCTCAGGGGGTTGGAAAGGAATTCTCTATCACCCTGGCAAGATCTAGAGAGGATCCCTGCTGGTGCTGCTTTGGGTTCTGCCTCTTCATGCTGCCACTGTACAGACAGGCAGAGCTCAGCCACCACACCAGGGCACACTCTGGGCTGGAAGCTAACCCTGACTGTGAAGAAAGCTGATTCTGCTGTATACAAATTCAGTTGCACCAAAAAAACCCAACAGAACACCAAAAGAAAACCCCCAAGAAAGCAGCAAAGGGAGTGACATCCTGAGGTCCAGAACTCCACATACAATCTGCTACTCCATTTCCAACTTCCTGTCTTAAAATGCAACAGAACTCCTATTGTTAGCAAAAAAACCCAACCCCAACCCAAAGCCCAGCTCAAGGGGAAGGGAATGAGGTTACCTGAGAGAAAAGTGCTGGAGTAAGAGAAGCAGTGGGGAGAGAAGGACTCAGAATCCCCAGGGGGCTTGGATCGCTGCCTGTAATGACCAAAGTGGGAGCCAACTCCAGCCCTTTGGGTTTTTTAGATCTGGAGAGGTGGTTGGCAAATTCCTTCTCCAGCACAGATGAATCCTGCTCTTTGGGCTCTGGGGATGGATGCTGAAGGCTCTGAGCCTGCTCCAGCTGCTGAGATGCCACGGACTCGATGTCCGTGTCAATGTCCAGGTCAGGGTTGGAGCTCAGGGGAGGCGATGGGGGCGTGGAGGGAACTTGCAGAGTAGGAGAAACTGAGGAGATGGGAGGGGTTGGGGTGAAGCTGCTGGTTAAGTTTGGCAAAGGTGCTGGAGCTTCAGGGACAGTTAACTTGGGGAGCACGAGGGTCTCCAAGGTCTGCAGAGTCTCATCCGACCCCATGGGAAGGGAGGGCGCGGTTGAAGCGGCAGATGCAGTGGAAGTGGCAGAGACTGCTGAAGTGGTAGAGACCAGGGGGACAGAGGAAGGCTTTTTGGAGGGCATGGTGACAAACTTGATGACAGAGGGGGTGGGATCCTGAGCAGGTTTCTTCTCCGTCAGTTTCTCAGCCGGATTCTCGATCTTGATGGACCTGAAGAGTTTGACGCTGGAGGAGTTGAGGGAGTTGAGGGTGAAGGAGGAGTACAAGCCTGAGTGGATGTAGTCATTGCGGCTGGAGGACTTTGCACAGGGCTGAGGCTTCTCCTTCCCCCCATTCTCCACCTCCTTTGGAGCACTGCTGACTTCTGCAAAGCCAGACATCTCGGGGTCCCCTTCTAGCCTGCCCACCACCAGCGGATCCATGTTGAGGATCTCCGGGTAAGAAACGAACTTGTAGACAAACTTCTTCCCATTCACTTTCTTAATGATATTCTGTGGGGGGAAGAAGATAGAAGAAGAAGAAGAAAAAAAAATATATAAAATATATATTTAGACCTTCTTCAGATTCATTTTCTTCCTCCAAACACTGCCTAAAATAGACTGAGGAAGCAGTCTGCAAGCTCTCATCAGGAATGGTTGCTTCGTGCTTCCCGTTTTAAAACCCACACCGCACCCTCCCGGCTCGCTTTGGGCTCCCAAAGTAGCATCTCCAGGGCTCCCAGGCAGAGCAGTAAACCAGGGGAGCTTAACCTGACCTTCAAAATACTCAACAACAGCCTTAGAATAGAATACAATAGAATAAACCAGGTTGGAAGAGACCTTCAAGATCATCGCGTCCAACCCGTCAACCAATCCAACCCACCTCATCAACTCAACCATGGCACCAAGCACCCCATCAAGTCTCCTCCTGAACACCTCCAGGGCTGGGGACTCCACCACCTCCCCAGGCAGCCCATCCCAATGGGCAATCACTCTCTCTGGGTAGAGCTTCTTCCTAACCTCCAGCCTAAACCTCCCCTGGCACAGCTTGAGACTGTGTCCTCTTGTTCTGGTGCTGCTTGCCTGGGAGAAGAGACCAACCTCTGCCTGGCTACAACCTCCCTTCAGGGAGTTGGAGAGAGCAAGAAGGTCACCCCTGAGTCTCCTCCTCTCCAGGCTAAGCAACCCCAGCTCCCTCAGCCTCTCCTCATAGGGCTTGTATTCCAAACCCCTCCCCAGCTTTGTTGCCCTTCTCTGGACACCCTCCAGCAAGTCAACATCCTTCCTAACCTGAGGGGCCCAGAACTGGACACAGGACTCAAGGTGTGGCCTAACCAGTGCAGTGTACAGGAGCAGAATGACCTCCCTGCTCCTGCTGGCCACACTCTTCCTGCTGTAGGCCAGGATGCCATTGGTCCTCTTGACTGCCTGGGCACACTGCAGGCTCATGTTCAGCCAACCATCAACCAACACCCCCAGGTCCCTCTCTGCCTGGCTGCTCTCAGCCACTCTGACCCCAACCTGTAGCCCTGCATGGGGTTGCTGTGGCCAATGTGCAGAACCTTGGATATGTTCAATCTCCTGCCCTTGGGCTCTGCCCATCTGTGCAGCCTGTCGAGGTCCCTCTGCAAAGCCTCTCTGCCCTCCAGCAGATCAACTCCTGCCCCCAGCTTGGTGACATCTGCAAATTTACTGATGATGGACTCAATGCCCTCATCCAGATCATCAATAAAGATGCTAAAGAGCATGGGGCCCAGCTCTGATCCTTAAAACTCTCTAATGCATTTCAAACCATCAGCTAAGAAAGAAAGAAAGAAAGAAACCTCTCCCATTACCTCCATCAGCGACCGCTGCCTTGGCTACCTGCAGCGTAAGCTAAGAGGAGAACCTCGGCAGAATTGCAGCTGAGAGGGCTGAGAGTTGATATTTCAAACCCAATCCACCTTTGCTCTCAAGGAGATGATGAGAAAAGAAAAGCCAGCAGCTGAACCAGTCAGCAGAACCCAGGCTAATCAGCTATTTCAATACCACAAAACAGCAGCTGCCAAACTTGTTTTGCTCCCAAGCCAGACGCCAGGCACGGTTGGGAGCTAAGAAGGTTCTTAGCTTATTGGACAATCAGCATCACTGGTGAGGTTTCACAGGACCAAGTCAGGCTGGTTGCTACCTGCTAACAAAGCCCCAAGCAAAAGACCACCTGCTACCAACTGGCAGGTTCCTCAGGAGCTTTAATTTCTCTCCTACACCCCCACCCAAGAACGGTCCTGGGGTAAATGGTTGATTGACATGGAAGGCAGGAATCCCACCCCGGGGTTCTAGCTCCACTTTTGGACACTCGCTAGGAGAGGCTCCCCCAGATTATGAGAGAGTAGCAGCTGTGCAAAAGGAGCACCTTCCTCTGCTGGACTAAACTTGCTGACCACATGAAGACAGCAAGTCTGAATGCATGGGGGAAAAGAAACACCCGTCCCTCAGTGCTGCTTCCCTGAAAATCCTCATTTTGGTCTCCCTTCTCAGGGACAACTGCAGAAGAGATCTCGAGGTGGTGCAACATTCACCATCTCCTCCTCCTTCTCCTCCTCCTCCTCCTCATCCTGTTGCTTAAAGTGGAGTGTTGAGGATTTTAACCCTTGCAAGGGTTCAGATTTTGGGGGGGTGAGGATCAGTGCTCAAAGATTGCTGCCAGCAGAAGGTTTTTAACCCTTGCAAGGGTTCAGATTTTGGGGGTCAGGATCAGTGCTCCAAGGTTGTTATTAGCAGAAGGTTTTTAACCCTTGCAAGGGTTCAGATTTTGGGGGTCAGGATCAGTGCTCCAAGGTTGTTATTAGCAGAAGGTTTTTAACCCTTGCAAGGGTTCAGATTTTGGAGGGGTGAGGATCAGTGCTCAAAGATTGCTGCCAGCAGAAGGTTTTTAACCCTTGCAAGGGTTCAGATTTTGGGGGTCAGGATCAGTGCTCCAAGGTTGTTATTAGCAGAAGGTTTTTAACCCTTGCAAGGGTTCAGGTTTTGGGGGTCAGGATCAGTGCTCCAAGGTTGTTATTAGCAGAAGGTTTTTAACCCTTGCAAGGGTTCAGATTTTGGAGGGGTGAGGATCAGTGCTCAAAGGTTGCTGCCAGCAGAAGGTTTTTAACCCTTGCAAGGGTTCAGATTTGGGGGTTGAGGATCAGTGCTCAAAGATTGCAACCAGAAGAAGGTTTTTAGCCCTTCCAAGGGCTCTTATTTTGGGGGGGTGAGGATCAGTGCTCCAAGATTGGTGCTCACCAAGGCACAAACCAGAGAGAACCCTTTGCACAAAGCTATCTAAGAACCTCCTGAAACAAGCAGCGGGGAGGAAACACAGCACCAACGAAGGGATATAAACCCCCCCCTGGAAAGATAACCCAGCACACCTCACTTAATCCTGGCAGGCAGGAGAGGCACCTACCCCCTGGAGGGCAATGAAAAAGGAAACAAAGCTCATTAGGGGTGGCTAAGGATTGGAGGTGGATTTAGAGACGTTGTTACCTTCACATAATAGTATCTGAGAGCACGGCTGAGTTTGTCATAGTTCATACTGGGCTTGTTCTTGCGGATCCCCCAGAGCCTGGCCACCTCCTCTGCCTGCAGCAGTTTGAACTCCCCGTCGTTGGAGGTCCAACAGATGATATTCTTGTTCTGAGGCTCTTGGAGGAGCTGGAGGAGGAACTGCCACAGGGTGATAGCACTGTCCATAGCAGTAAGCTGCAAGTCAGAAAGGCAGAACACAAAAGCGAGG
Organism: Picus viridis; assembly: GCA_033816785.1. Taxonomy (NCBI): domain Eukaryota; kingdom Metazoa; phylum Chordata; class Aves; order Piciformes; family Picidae; genus Picus; species Picus viridis. Next base: position 2,274,282 of record CM066602.1, read on the forward strand.
GGGATTAAGCACCCACCGGGGCATTCGATTTCCTCTGCCCTAGAAGGGAAAAGGGGGAGGGGGAACGGGGGGGGGGAGGGGCTGGAGCTGAGATGCTCTTTCCAAAGGCACCCAGAGTAAAAAAATTATTAGTCACCAGTCGTGAAAAGCTGTTCCCTGCAGAACAGGGAGGCTGAGAGCCAACTGCTGTCGTCTCCTCCCACATGTCAGTACTTTTCACAGGGGTTATATTTAGCCTCATTTAACTAAATCAGGTCACTTTGGGTAAGTTGCAGTGAGTCACTCCCTCCCCCTCCCCCACCCCCCCCAAAAAAAAAAAACCAACAACCACCAACCCCAAACCAAAATGAAATGAAAAGCAATCAATAAAATGTTTCCAAGTTGTTCCATCCTCACCCACTCCGGAGAAACAGCTGAGGTGCACCCAGGTGAAAGTGAAGCCACCCACTCGCCTCCTCCTTCCTTACCCACACCCACCTCCAACCTCAGCATCTTGACCAAACCAGAGCTCAGCTGCAGCAGCTCTGTGAAGATGCCAGTGCAGAATAACTCAACTCTTCCCTCAAGTCACAGTTCCACCACCTCTTGGGAAGCAGAACCTCGCCACCAACCCTCAGCCTTCTCTCTGCCCAACCTCCTTTTCTCTTCCAGATTTCATCCCTCTCTTCCCCAAGTGAGTAAACATGGAAGGAAGGAAAGACAATGACCTCCAATTATGGGCAAAATGATTGACAGTGAGGGTGGGGAGGCACTGGAACAGGTTGCCCAGGGAGGATCCAGCAGGCTTGCCTGGAGACTTGAGAGACATGGGATCTGAGTGCTGAGTCCTCAGCAATATTGACAAGTGTGGTGAGGCACTGATGGAGCTGGATCTTGGGGCTTTCATGTCTGGGATCATAGGAGAAGGAATCATTTCTGAGTGCCCATGAAGCCCTCCCCACTCTGCAGCTCCTGGCACAGGCTGCCCAGGGAGGTTGTGGCTGCCCCCTCCCTGGAGCTGTTCAAGACCAGGATGGATGAAGCTTGGAGCAACCTGGGCTGGTGGGAGGTGTCCCTGCCCATGGCAGGGGGGTTGGAACTGGCTGATCTTGAAGGTCCCTTCCAACCCAACCCCTTCTGTCAATCTGTGAAATGCTGCCTTTGCTATTCCCTTGATTCCTGCTGTGTCTTTCCCACATCATTTAGGCTGAGACTTTCTAGGACTGGTATCTTCCAGCTGATTCCTGCACTTCATAGAATCACAGAGCCAATAAGGTTGCAAATGACCCTTAAGATCATCAAGCCCAACCATAATCCAACACCCATGACCACCAAACTCTGCCCTGAAGCACCACATCCACACATTTCTTGGAACACTTCCAGGGATGGGGACTCCTCCACCTCCCTGGGCAGCCTGTTCCAATCCCTGACCACCCTTGCAGTCCAGAAGTTTTTCCTTATATCCAACCTAAACCTCTCCTGGCACAACTTCAGCCCTTCCTGTCCTATCACCTGCTTTTCAAGCACTGAAGCTGGCAAAGGATGAGATCCTCAAGGCCAGGCAGAGCAGCAGAGGTGATGTTTCTCCTTGACCACATCTGACTACACCAAACAGACATTCTGAAGCAGAACATGAACCACCCTGCCTGCACAAGGGAAGTATCAGATGCCCTGTGAATGAAACCAGATCAAATTCCATTAATTCACTATCCCACATGGAGTCTCTTATTCCAGAAGAGGAAAGCTTCTCTTAATGCAGCTTAAACAGCTTCCAGTGAAAGAAAAACAAATCCAACCACTCTGGAATAAGATCCATCCTGATGAATTACACTCAGGAGGTTTTGGTATCTGTTAGCTGCTACATTCCTTTCCCTCCCCACCTTTCCTTTCCCATACAATGAAGGCAAAACTCAGCTGAACACAAAGGGGTTTCCATCTCACTGAGCCCACAGCTCAAGAGACCAAACACCATTCACAACCAGAAGCTCCAGAACAGAGACACCCTGGGCTGCAGCAAAAGAGAGAGGGGATTCTGCCACTCTGATCCGGTGAGACCTCACCTGGAGGTGCTGTGCCCAGCTGTGGGACCGCCCCCAACACAAGAGAGAAGGAGACCTGATGGGGCAGGTCCAGAGGAGGCCACAGAGACGATCCCAGGGCTGGAGAACCTTTGCTGTGAGGCTGAGGGAGTTAGGGCTGGTCAGTCTGGAGACGAGAAGGCTCCAGGGAGACCTTAGAGCTACATTTCAGTATCTGAAGGGGACCTACAGGAAGGCTGGGGAGGGACTTGTAGCAAGAGGACAAGGGGCAATGCTTTGAAACTGGAGCAAGGGAGATTTAGGTTGGACCTCTTCACAATGAGAATGGTGAGCCACTGGCCAGGGATGTGGTCGAGGCCCCATGCCTGGAGCCATTCAAGATCAGCCTTGCTGTGGCCCTGAGCAGCCTGCCCCAGCTGGAGGTGTCCCTGCTGCCTGCAGGGGGGTTGCACAAGATGACTTTTGAAGGTCTCTTCCAACCCAGTGCAATCCGTGAAGCCCTGCACTCCAGGAGCCACGCTGGGCACTGCTTGGATCCGGGCACACAGAGGGAGAAGCTTAAGGTTCAGCTGGGCCCTGCCAGCTCCTCTTCCTCACCAAAGCCTTTTATTCCAATCTCATTACTGCCCAGCACTTAGCCAGCCCTATATAAGGAAGAGAACGGTCTAGATGTCAGAGCTCCAGCAGTTTAGTCAGCCCTGTAAAAGGATGACTGCTGCCAGCTCACAGGACTACACATTCTCATTTAAATAAGGTGCCCCGCGGCAGGTACTTTCTTGGGCAGAGCCCATCGGTTGCATTTCACCTCTTTTGAAGGCTCCCTTGCCCAATGGCAGCCTCACAGCTCACTCCTTACCTTGATCCAAGCAGATAAATTGCTGCAATTAAAAGCAACCATCTCAAAGTGCAGGACACCCACACCACCACCTTGTTATGCTGGCCTAAGGTGCTTTCCTTGCTAATTACTGCATGCATGCAGCTCCCTGCTTGCCCACGTTAATTGCTTGGTACTCTAAGAAACTATCAGCTGCTTGAAGGAGGCGCTTGGAGACTCTTCCCCCCCGATGGGAACCACATGAAAACTCACCCAGCAGCTCTCCTCTGACCTGCATTCCTATTTGCCACTAACACTTCAGAGCAGCACAGAATTGTTTGGGTTGGAAAAGAGCTCCAAGATGGTGGAGTCCAACCAGCAACCCAGCCCCACCACCATGGCCACTAAACCGTGGTGCCATGGCCACGCAGTTTTTGAGCACCTCCAGGGATGGGGACTCCACCACCTCCCTGGGCAGCCTGTGCTCACTCTTTGAGTGAATGAATTTTTCCTACTGTCCAACTTAAACTTCCCCTGCTGCAACTTGAGGTCATTTCCTCTCATTCTGTCGCCTAAGAGTAGGGAAAAGAGACCAACTCCCATCTGGCTCCAGCCTCCTTTCGGGGAGCTGTGGAGGGCAATGAGGTCTCCCCTCAGCCTCCTTCTCTCCAGGCTCAGCACCCCCAGCTGCTCCTTCCCAGCCCTGGTCTCCAAACCCTTCCCCAGCTTCGTTGCCCTTCTCTGGCCACACTCCAGCTCCTCAGCGTCCTTCTTGGGAGTCAGGGGCCCCAAACTGGAGTCAGGGGCCCCAAACTGACCCTCACAGGGGCACAACCACTTCCCTGCTCCTGCTGCCAACGCAGCCAGGCTGCTGGGGGAATCTACCTAGCCAGAAGGCAGAAGGCAGGCAGGCTGCAGAGCATCACAAGCAGCAGCTCATTATCCTGTCAGGATGATGCACACGCACGGGGTGCTGCGTAGACAGAAGGGCTCAGCTCCCCCATTCTGCAGAGCTGTCAATACCACTGATGTGTTAACAGAGAAAGAACGGGGGGGGAAGAGTGGGGAGGGATGGGGGGAATAAAATAAATAAATCAAGTTTGAGTGATTATTCCCACGCTGCATTTATCTACAGCACTTTGCAGAGCTCAGAAGCAGCTCTGCACCAAACAGCACCGACTGATGCAACGGGAGGCAATCACAGCAAAAATTAGACTAGCAGCAGAATTTTGGAGTGGCAAAGGCTTCTTTTTGGCTTTTCTTTTTTTTTTTTTTTTTTTCCCAACCCTCCTCCTAAAATATTTTCCCCTGCAGGTTTTCATCCCCAGCATTTCAGTGTCATCCTTCGGGGGTTGCTTCCCCCTCGCCGCGCTCTCAAAGCTCAGCGGCTCCTTTGGGACGTGCTCCAGTGGTCATGGAGGTGCTGGGTAGAAGGATGGACTTGATGATCTCAGAGGTTTATGCCAACCTTAAAGATTTTTTTTTGTTGATGCCAACACAGCTGTTGCTCTGACAAGCACCCATGGGTGTGGAGGACTTGCCCCCCCCCATCAGATCAAAAGGAAGGGCAACAAGGCTGGTGAGAGGCCTTGAGCACAAGCCCTACGAGGAGAGGCTGAGGGAGCTGGGGTTGCTTAGCCTGGAGAAGAGGAGGCTCAGGAGAGACCTCATTGCTCTCTCCAACTCCCTGAAGAGTGGTTATAGCCAGGAAGTGGTTGGCCTCTTCCCTCTAGCAAGCAGCACCAGAACAAGAGGACACAGTCTCAAGCTGTGCCAGGGGAAGTTTAGGCTGGAGGTGAGGAGAAAGTTCTTCACCGAGAGAGTCATCCGCCATGGGGATGTGCTGCCCAGAGAGGTGGTGGAGTCGCCTTCCCTGGAGGTGCTCAAGAGGGGATTGGATGTGGCACTTGGTGCCATGGTCTAGTCATGGGGTCTGTGGTGACAGGTTGGACTCGATGAGCTTCGAGGTCTCTTCCAACCTTGGTGATACTGTGATACTGTGATCTGGGTCAGGCCTCAGGCTGCTGGTGTTGGACTTTCGGGGATTGAGTTGGAGATGCCCGAAGCTGACAGCTCAGCATTGTGACAGCACAGTCTCCAGGGGTACACAAGGAGTGAGCAAAAGGATGAAAGACAGAAGAGATCTTTTACACAACTCCCTCTCCCAGTGAGGAGCTCTGAGGCGAGGAGCAGTTACCCACAGAAATGAGTTCAACGTTGCCTAAATCCCCAACGCTGCAGCTTTGGAAGGCTCCTTCCCCCAGACTGCAGGGCAGTGTTGGATTGATCAAGTCACTACTGACTGTTTCTGGCATTTCACAGAATCCAGTATGGTGTGGATTGGAAGGGACCTCTAGAGATCATCCAGGGCACCCACAGCAGCTTGCCCAGGAGCACGATGGCCAGGGGGGGCTCAGGAATCTCTCCAGAGGAGACAACTCCACAACCTCTCTGGGCAGCCTGCTCCAGGCCTCCAGCACCCTCACACCAAAGGACTTTTCCTCCTCAAATGAAACCTCCTGGGTTCCAGATTGTGCCCACTTCCCCTTGTCCTGTCCCTGGGTATCACTGGCCCCATCCTCTTGCACCCCACACCCTTTAGCTCTTGCTTGACAGCCCCAGGGCTCTCAGCCTTTCCTCCTCACAGGGACGCTCCAGGCCCCTCAGCATCTTGGTAGCCTTCAATGGACTCTACCCAGTAGTTCCCTTGCAGGTTGCCGGGATTGTATCCATCATTTAGAGGATACCCTCAGCACCCTCTGCTTTAAGAAGCCATCTCTTGGGGACATTAGCAACAGGGTAGAGAAGTTCTACTTATTCCTTGGCTGTCATAGAACAGAAAGAGAGAGCACTTGGGAGTGGTTAATAGGTAGGTTATGCTGCACAGGAGGGAATGAATGTCCCTCTTTATCAAGGAAAAGATGGAGAGATCCCTCCATGGAGCTGGGAGTAGAATTTCTTCTGAAGATCACACACTGACAAAGGGGAAGGCCAGAAAATAGCTCTCAGAGGGGCCACAGCTATGGGTGCAGAGGTGGATCTTGCCCCTTCAGAGTGCAGAAGTAGGCTGTAACTGGGAAAGGAGGAGACACCATTGTCTCATGAGTCAAGACACCTCACTGAGCTGTTTTCATTAAGCTGCTTTGATATGGCACAAGAATACATCAAAGAACTGTTGCTTCTTCAGGAAAAGAGCAGAATCAAAACAACATCACACAAGATGTAAAACTCAAACCAGCACAGGCAAGAAGAGCACTTCTCTTTGTTTAAGCAGAGCCAACTAACGTGCTACAAAGGTTCTTCCTTCTTCAGCACCTGGGGCAGAGGGTGATTGATGCCTCTCATGAGCCTTTTACCTTGCAACTAGAGTGGGGCTGAGCAGCAGCTCAAGCTCCTTGTGCCATCCACTTTTGGCAGAACATCTCCAGCCTCCCTGGCACAAGAGGATCAGCCATTGGAGAGGCTCCATTCAGGGCCAGGTACTCCAAAGCATCTCCAAAGCATTCAGGAGATCCTTTTGTCCTGTCGATTGAAGACCAGAGCAAACACCACACCCTTCAGAGGCGCTGCAGGCCCATTGAAAGAAACAAGGCTGAGGACGGGAACCCACTGCCCTGCACTGCACTAACCATGGTGAGACCTCACTCCCCTCCTGCTCTGCGAGCAGCATTTCAACCTCACTCACAGCTACATTTTCCTTTCCTGAGAAGGCACCAACCTCCCAGCACAGCTCCCCAGCAGCAGAAAACGCTGAGCAGCCTGATTGCTGCTTCTTCAAGATGAATACACCAATCATGACAAGCACCCCACTGCAAACCAGCTTTGTGCTGAGGCTTATTTTCCTTTTAAGAGGCGGTGGAGAAAGGGGGGGGGGGGGGAAGATCTCATTTCAAGAGACAATGAAGGGAGTTAGGCAGAGAAGCAAAGAAAAACCAACAACCAAAGCCAAAACAACAACCTGCTGCTTCTGACAGCAGCCCCTTGCCACTCCTGCAGCCTTGGAGCAGGAGGCAAAAATAGTTGCTAGAGGCAGAGGGCAGCTCTACTCTGTAATGAGCATGCTAAAATAGAGCACTATTATTGTCTTGAGATCTTCTCTGACGCCTACAGATGACCCTTGAAGTATACTGAGGAGCTGACAGAATTTGGCTGCAGCTCTCTAAATACAACCACTGCAAACTTGAGCTTTCTCCTCTCGCTGCAGCTCCCTCTGAGGCTGCTGCAGCTCCGTTTGAGGCCTTGACTTCACAAAGCCTCGAATTCACAACGAGAAAAAAACCCACCCAAACCACCAACCAAACAAAAAAACAACCAAACAAACAACCAACCAACCCCAAACTAAAGAGCCAGGAACAGGAGATAGGGATCTCTTCCGGCGACTTCTCCTCCTGCCGCGACCTGCTCCCTGCGATCTGCTTGATTACAGAGCCCCGAGGCTTTGCATCTCCTGGGGAAGGAGGGCCTGCAGTCCCTGGGTGGCACAGCAGACACCAGAGAATGGCTTTAGGAAGTGGCACATGGCCACCTCTCCCTGGCCAGCCCCGCAAAACAAGCCCCCACTGGTCACCCCTCGGTGCGCAGAAAGCAGAGGGACACCTCACCGCGTCCCCAGCCAGGCCCCAAGGAGGTGGCAAAGGAAGGGTTGAGGGGATGGTGTCTGCCCTAACCCCCACCCCCTCAAGGTCTTCTGGCAGATTTCCTGTCCTTTGACTCGACACCAAGAACAGCTCAAATCATCTTTAGCCTCCATCTGTTCCAACAGCCTCTTATGAAGCATCTGCAGCTTGATGACTTCTGCAGATGGGGCTGGATGAAAGCAGGCAGGTCCACAGCTTTGGCAGGAGCCACAAAGGATGGTGCAAAGGGGAAAGAAAAGCACCTCAGACACCACACAGTGAGGAGGAAAATCATTGCCACCACCTCTTTCAGTGGCATGGTTCCAGTTGCCCAGGTATTTACAGAAGTGACATCCCAGAGCTGACTCTGGAAACGGCACACAGCAAAAGCAAACACACAGGAGGGACAGAAAAACCTCTCCTCAGATCACAGACACTTCATTAAAGGCAGAACAAGTAACTCAAGAGATGGTCCTGGGAACCTCACACTTCATAGTGCAGGGCAGCAGATTGTTTTTACACCACAGCTTCACAGACTGCATCAGGTTGGAAGGAAGCCTCAGAGCTCATCTTTGTCCAACCCCCCGCAGGCAGCAGGGACACCCCCAGCTAGATCAAGCTGCCCAGGGCCACAGCAAGGCTGATCCTGAATGGCTCCAGGGATGGGGTCTCAACCACATCTGTGGGCAACTGTTCCAGTTTCTCAGCCCCCCCCCTCATTGCAAAGATCTTCCTCCTGATGTCCAGCCTAGATCTGCCCTGCTCCAGTTTCAAACCACTGTCCCTCGTCCTACCACAACCCCTCCAGCAGAGCCAGACCTGCTCTGTGCACCACACAATCAGCACCCCACACATGCCCACAGCTGAACTGTTTAGACACCACTCTCCAAAGCCATTCCCATGGCTTCTCACTAGTTTAAGATGGCCATGGGGTGTGTGACCAGAAGGAATCTGGAGGCCAGAGCTCCTGCAGCACTGTGCAATCAATATTCCTGGGGATGCAAGGCCTCGGTGGCTGTTCCAGGCAAACAAAAACAACAAAGTAAGCTGGGTTGAAGGAGATTCTTTTGGAGGTCACAGCCCCAACTCCTGCTTCAAAAGAGGGTTAACTTCAAAGCCCAGCTCAAGCTTTTCAGGGTCTTTGTGCAGGCAACTGAAGAAATCAATCAAGGGGGGCCCTGTTCCTTTCATTTTAATAAGGGGACAAAGATGTGAGGCTGCTGGTGCTGAAGGATCTGATTAAGTGGTGATCAACACAACATCAAGCTACCACTTCACTAATAAGCCTTTCAGAAGCAGTTTCCAAGCTCCTGGGACTGAACCAGTACCTGCAGAACGCTATCCCTGTGATTCATCTTAGCCTTCTGCCCAACGGGGATGGCCAAATCCACCCTCCTCAGGGTACCAGCATCTGGCAGCGGCTAGATGGCGTGGTGGGAAGCACGGGAGGGGGTTTAGCTCTCTTTCCAGGGCACACAGGGCATTGTAAAAGCACTTGAACCACCACCAACTTTTGTAGCTTGCAGGTGGAAAAAAAAGGTGGAAAACAAAGTCACCACTCACAGGGAATTAAACTGCAGAGGCAGGCTTCTCCCTCTGCAACACACCATGGAGAAAAAAAAACCAATTCCAAAGGCTGGCAGCTTTCCAAGCAATAATCAAATTAGAGCCTCTTTAATAAATACTAAAATCAGGGAAAAAAAGGGGGAGGTGGGGGGGGGTGTAAAAACCCAAACCACAACACCCCAGACCACAATAAATTCACATCTTCCCCTCGGCTCTGGCATTCCCTGCACCTTTGTTTCCAAAGTGGTCAGGAAAACCAACTTGCTCTGAAGGAGAAGCTGTGGTTATCGAGGCAGGAAGCTCCTTGGAAGGAAATGCCGGAGGATGTCCTCACGATAAGAGCAGCTCCAGAGCTTTCATTGCCTAATCCCCACTCCAAGCTTGCCTCTTTTTATTTACTTCAAGCAAGTGTTGCAATAAATTTGGGGGATCTTGGCTGGAAATGCCAGTTACTGGACGTGAAATCAAGGTGTCAGCAAACGTTTTGGGGGGGTTAGGAGTAAATTGTTTCGGCTTTCAACTCCTATTTCCTTCTTCTTTAGCGTTTTCTGCTCTTTCCAACCTTCCTGGAGGAGCAAACAAGCCAGGAAGGAGCAGAGGGGCGCCAGGATTCCATCATACTGATGGCTGAAGACTCAAGCTGCTGGGAGCAGGAGACAAAAACCCTGAGGGAGAGACGAGGGTGCTTGCTTTGTTATCCGAGATGGTTTTGACAAGCACACCCTGACGGGGAAAAGAAACCCTTAACTCTGCTTGAGCACAGCCAATAAGGCGACTTCAAAGCACAGTCCACGGACTTGCTCCAGCTGCTACAGTCACTCTGATCCTCCATCCCTGCCTAAGGATGACTGACATCCCAGAGGAGCTGCTTGAAGGGACTGCAGACCTCGCCTGGCTGCTTTTCTGTGCTTTTGATTCGTGGGTTCATAGAATGGGTTGGGTTGGAAGGGATCTTAAAGGTCATCCGGTTCCGACCCCCTGCCCCGGGCAGGCACATCTCCCACCAGCCCCAGGTTGCTGAAGGCCTCATCCAACCTAGCCTTGAGCACCTCCAGGGAGGGGACATCCCCAACCTCTCTGGGCAACCTGTGCCAGTGCCTCCTCACCCTCACTGCCAAGAACTGTCTTCCTAACCTCCAGTCTAAATCTGCCCTCCCCCGACTTCAATCCATTCCCCCTCGTCCAGACGTGACGAAGTGTGTCCCTTCTCTATTTCTCCTTTTATAAGAGCCCAAAAAAGAAAGTGGGAAGCTTTAGGACCGAGAGAGAGAATGGCAGACCTGAGCAAATGAAAAGCCTTTGATCAGTTACTGCCTTGGCTGCTGACACTGATGTGATTGTTTCTGAGTAAGCCCTGGAAAAAAAAAAAGAAATACTTATTTCCAGGGAAGATCCTCTCTAAGCAGATTACATTTGCTTCCTCCTTATCTGCCACCACAATGGGCTGAGGGGAATGTTTACCAACAGCAGATTAACCGAGCTTCAAGAGGCACAATGTGGCCGGCTGAAAGTAAAAGCAGCCTCGGAGAGCTGCTGCCCAGCGAGGGGTCAGGTCCTCGGCATCACACCACGGAGTGAAACCCCCACCCCCGACCCAGAAGGTTAAAAACGGGTTCTGCCGATCCCAACTGGATGAAAGGGGAAGTCTCTTGAATTTAAGAGGAGGGGGAGAAAACAAAACACACACACACACAAAAGAGGTTTCCTTTAATGATGTTTAGAATACACTCGGCCTGGTTGCTATGACAATGGAACAACTATTCTCTACAAACAGGAGCTGAGACCCTAAAAATAAACAGGCTGCCAAAAGAAAAAAAAAAAAAAAAGGGGGGGAGGGGAAGAGGGCAAAAATAAAGGAAAATCATTCCAATAAAACCAAATCACAATCGGGAACACGCAGCTTTGTCGGGGAGCCTGTGCCGGGTGCAGGGCTCGCGTTTGCTCTGCACATGCTGAAGATAAAGAAATGCTAATGACTAGACCCTGCCCCCGCCGAGCTGAGCGCTCGCCTACCAAAACCATTCCTGGATTTCTCAGGAGCTGCTGCTTAAAAAAAAAAAAAACCACGAACCAACAACAACAAAAAACCACCACCAGCACCACCAGCAGCACGAAGCCAGAACTTTGGATTCCACTCCCCTCCCGCCCCAGGCAGCTGCAGGAAAGGGAGGATGAGAAGTTTGGCTGTGAAAATAAAGGTAAGGATGGGGGGAATGAAGGCCCAGGTACACGTCTGTGTGTGTGGATGTCTGTACGTGCATACAACGTAATAAAGAGGGAGCATTTGCATACTTTCTCCGTGGCCTTATTGATGTGGGGAGGAATCCACCCATTTCACAGAGAGAGGAGTACACAAGGATTAAAAAACAACAACAACTGACACAGTAGCAGAGTGAGAAAAGACGGGGGGGGGGGGGGAAACCCCACCAACAAAAACCCAACCACTCGATCCCAGCCTCCCAGCAGCACCGAGAGGAGGCTCAGCCAGCACCCAGCGGTACCGGCTCGAAGGGAAGCCCTCCAGCCAAAGCCTCCTGCCCGGCACAGCTCGGCCTGGGCACCCCAAAACTGAGCGAGGGGCCCTGGGGAAGGCTTCTCCCCTCCATCCCTACGCGAAGAGCGGCTCCAGCACGGAGCCACGACGTGGGGTACCCCGCAGAGCACAGACCCGGGGCGCGTTATCCGCCTTTCCAAAGCCACCGCCGCCGCTTTCCTTCCCCGGCTCCCTGACACGAGCGCAGCCCCGCACCGGACCGACCCCCGCACGCAAACACACCCCCGGCCAGGCACGGAGAGGTCCCGCCGCACCACCGCCAAAAAGAAGCCCCCGAGGCGGCGACTTCCCGGAGATGCTGCCAGTCCCCTCCTCTCCGGTCCCTCCCGAGACCGCTGGCCCCGGCCCGCGTCCCGTTCCCCCTCCCCGGGCCTCCACACAGCCCCCGCAGGGTCCCCTCCGCTTCCTCCCCCGCGCAGGACGGAGCCCGTTCGCTCCCGGCCCGGAAGGCACCCCGCCGTGCCCGGGCCGTCGCGGGCGGGCCGTGCCGCCCCCACTCACCGAGGAGGAGCCCCGCCGGTACTCGGGCGTCGCGGTCCCGTCGCGGCGGGCAGGTGCTGAGAGCGGCTCCCCCGCCGCCCTTCATGGCCGGGCGCCCCCCGGCGGACCGGGCGCCAGGCCCCCATCCCGGGCGGGGGAAGCCAGGCGAGCAGCGAAGGGCAGCGGCGCGGAGGCGGCGGCCGGGGCGGGTAGAACGGCGGCAGCGGTGCGTTACATGGCGGGACGCAGCGCGCCAGCCCCTACACGGCGGAGCCTCGGCGGCCGCCGTAGCCACACTTCCGCCCACGGCCCCGCAAGAGCGCGGGGCGCTCGCGCGCAGCCGCCAATCCCCGTGCAGATCGCGGGCGCCGCTGGCCAATGGGGCGGAGCTGCCTGCCCAGCGCTCGCAAAGGCTGCTGGGAAGCGTAGTGCGCGCGGCCTAGCGCCCGCCCGCAGCCATGTGCCCACGGCCCGGCCCCGCGGTCCCGGCCCGACGGGACCCCCAGGCGTGGGTCGCTCCCGGTAGGCGTCTGTGTGGCGTGTCACGAGTAACACGCAACCCTCGGCCTGCTGTCCCCGGTGGGAGTGGGGCTGCACGGCATGGGGACACCCCCCCCCCACACCCCCCCAGGCACCGCAGGGCATGGGCTACGTAAGGGGAAGGGGTTCAGGCCGGAGTCAGCCGCGGAACGCTAAAGTGGTTTACGCGTTCAAGAAACGTCTAAAATGTTAAATAAAGAAAGAGATAAACCCTGCAAAGCCTGGGAGTTAGTTGGCAAAGCGATGGCTGGAGCTCACTAAGAGACACCCCGACACTGTCGCTGCTCACTGGTGCCGATGTGCTCAGCAGAGCTCAGTGCTTTGCCCTGGACTAGGAAATTGGCACATAAAAAAAGTCTTTCTTCCCAGGAGAAAGGCACTGCCAGGCACTCCTGCTCTCCCTGGGGAGCATGGTGGCACTGGGCCACTCGTTTCCCTGAAATCCACCTGGATGAATTCCCTGCAGAAGGCCACAGGGTTCAGCCAAAGCTTTGTGGATGTTGTCTGCTGCTGGATCTTTTCCATGGCTCACCTGAACCCAGCCTGCTGGTGGCAAAGGCACGATGCCTCCACGCTCACCAGCCTGAGCAGGGGCGATCCCAGGCTGGCTGCAGGAGCTTTAATCACACCAAAGCTCATGAAAGCAGCCCATGCCCACACTTGAGTCCCCATAGTCAGGTTGTTTAGCACTAACATCACAGAATCATTTCACTTGAAAAAAAAAACCTCTAAGGTCGTCGAGTCTAACCATCAACCCAGCACCACCATGCCAACTAAACCATGTCCCCACATGCCATATCCACAGGTTTCTTGAACACCTCCAGGGATGGTGACTCCACCACTCCCCTGGGCAGCCTGTTCCAACCCCTGACCACTCTTGCAGGGAAGAAATCGTTCTCAATCTCCAACCTCAACCTCCCCTGGTGCAACTTGAGGCCATTTCCTCTTGTCACAGTATCACCAAGGTTGGAAGAGACCTCAAAGCTCACCAAGTCCAACCTGGGACCACAGACCTCAGGACTAGACCATGGCACCAAGTGCCACATCCAATCCCCTCTTGAACACCTCCAGGGATGGCGATTCCACCACCTCCCTGGGCAGCACATTCCAATGACAAATGACTCTCTCTGGGAAGAACTTTCTCCTCACCTCCAGCCTAAACCTCCCCTGGTGCAGCTTGAGACTGTGTCCTCTTGTTCTGGTGCTGCTTGCTAGAGAGAAGAGACCAACCCCTCCCTGGCTACAACCACCTTTCAGATAGTTGTAGAGAGCAATGAGGCCTCCCCTGAGCCTCCTCTTCTCCAGACTAAACAACCCCAGCTCCCTCAGCCTCTCCTCCTCCTTGTCCTATCACTTCATCCTAGGGAGAAGATACCTACCCCCACCTGGCTCCAGCCTCCTTTCAGGTAGTTGCCGAGAGCAATGAGGTCTCTCCTCGCTGCCTTGGCCTCAGTCCTGAGACACCTATTAAAACCCCACTCTTCATTCCAGCTTGAGAGCGGAGTTCTTTTCCATTGGCTCAGGCGTGGGGAGCAGAAGGTGGCACGCCGAGGAGGCAGCTCCCCCCCCCCCCCCCCGACTTCCCTGCCAGGAGCAAACAGCCCTCCCTGCCTCGCCACCAGATTCCCACCCATTGGCAGGGAAGAACGCAAATGGAAGCAGCACTTCGCTGTCAAACACTGCACATGCCAAAACACGCAGCTTTTGGGTTCCTAGACACATGCTGGTAAAAGGTTAAGCTGCCTTAGTCCAAAGTCTGCTCTGCACATTTCACCCAGCTGCCTTCTCGCAGGCTCCGATCCTGCTGGCTGCGTGGGTACGAGCCACAGCCCCACGGCTGCAGTTGTGTTTGGGAAGCACCGTTCAGCCCCCAAACCAGCCGTGGCTCAGATCCCAGGGCAGCCTGGGCAGCTCTGGCTACAATTAGTGCTGCTTCTCTAAAGGCAGATTCCCCGTCCTGACCCACTTTGTCTTCAGCTGGTCCCATTCCTGGTGCTAGGTGACAGCACCAAGCGAAGGGGAAGGAGGTTTGGGAGCCGAGGAGCCCAATGTTGCATTTCACCATGCCTTTAAATAATCCTTGATCAGCACTTGCTGCACAGTCTCAGGGGATCAGAGAGGAGCACACCTTGAGTGCTGTGTCCAGTTCTGGGCTCCTCAGTTTAGGAAGGAGGTTGAGAGGCTGAAATGTGTCCAGAGAAGGGCAAGAAAGCTGGGGAGGGGTCTGGAGCACAGCCAGGAGAGGCTGAGGGAGCTGGGGTTGCTTAGCCTGGAGAAGAGGAGGCTCAGGGGAGACCTCATTGCTCTCTCCAACTCCCTGAAGGGAGGCTGCAGCCAGGTGGGGATTGGTCTCTTCTCCCAGGCAAGCAGCACCAGAACAAGAGGACACAGTCTCAAGCTGTGCCAGGGGAGGTTTAGGCTGGAGGTGAGGAGAAAGTTCTTCATAGGGAGAGAGAGAGAGGGAGATTGGCCCTTGGGATCTGCTGCCCAGGGAGGTGGTGGAGTCACCATCTCTGGAGGTGTTCAAGAAGAACCTGGATGAGGCCCTTGGTGCCGTGGTTTAGTTGATGAGATGGTGCTGGCTGATAGGTTGGACTGCATGATCTCAAAGGTCTCTTCCAACCTGGTCTATTCTAACTCCACACAGAGATAAAAAGGCAGAGAAGGGAATCAAAATGTCTTATGACTCCAGGGAAGATCATCAGGAGTTTCCCCCAGAGCACACTTCCTGACAGGGGAAGGAAGCTTTCCACCATGCTGACCATTAGTTAGTTACTTACAGTAGTTAACTACCACATTTTGGAAGGAAATTGAGAGAATGTTTCCTGTTTCTCCCACCTCCACTTTCAAAATAAAAAAGTCTGAGGGAGGAGAAGGAAAGCAAAAGGTAAGGGGAGGGGAAAAAAACAGAGACAAGCAAATCCTCCATGAAAGTCCAGAGCTGGTTTCTTCAGCTTTCAAGGTAATCAAAGCCCCTCTGAAATGTAGCCATGTGCTGCTGCTTTCTTTCTCCCCATGGAAAGCAGCAGTCATTATTTCCATGGAGCACTTCATCAGGTCCACTTTCCCACTGGGACTGCTCAAGCCAGGAGCAGAGCACATTTCTGAAGCTCAACAGGCTCTTTTCCCATGGCATTGAGCCTCCTCACATCCACCTGAGCTGTGCTGCAGATGACTCAGATGCAGCAGCGCTCCGCAGCCAGCCTTGCAAACACACCACAAGCTTTTGGTCAAGCGTTTCCCTGTGCCCATCCCTCACAGCTTTTTTGCTGTGCTCCATCCCAGCCCATCTTGCTCTGTTTAGAGCCTGGACTCTCTTCTTCCACGCCAAATCAAAACCTGAAGAGGATTCTCAAGAAAAGCCTTCTGTTCCCTCAGCCTCTTCCTGCAGAGTCACACATGGGAGGTGTGCCAGCATCTCCGTGTGTGCACCTCAAACAGAGCTAAAGCCCTTTGTTTGGGAAGGGCTCAGCACCTGGCTTTGCACAACTCGGGGAACACTCCTGGAAGCAGCTGGTTTCTCCAAGAGCTCCTGTAGCCCTTGTGGTGATGAGCAACCTCCAGGACCGGGGCACACCACACAGTTCCTTTGAGTTTCTCCTCATCTGGCACCCAGCAACACTCACTTGCAAAGCAGCCCTGTTCCAACAGGTCCTGACCTGTAGTGGTCTTTCATCTTGAGGGGTGATGATGATGCTGAGGCCAGAGCTCTCTGGTCATGTGGTGAGTGATGCACTGGGATGGCTCTTTTCTGCCTTCCCAGTGGGTGGGAATTGGAGCAATTGCAGCTTCAAGATGCTGCCATCTCCATTCTCCATCTGGTGATCCATAGCTCTGTTCTCAGCAGCTTCTTTCCTTCCTGCAGCATCTCTAGCTTCAGGTGCTTGTTTAGAACTGCATGAGGACCTAGTGGAAGGTGTCCTTGCCCATGGCAGGGTGGGGGTTGGAGCTAGATGATCTTTAAGGTCCTTTCCAACTCAAGCCCTCCTGTGACTTAGAGAGACAAACAGCTTCAAAAAGGAGCATTTCACAAGACACAAACCTGGTGTTTCAACATGAAACAGAGTCAGGTGGGGTCCAAACATGTTTTGCAAGGCAAACATCTCCAAGCACAACTCCAGGTCCTTCCCTGGCTTTGTTTCCACTTGCCATCAGCCAAATCCAACAGCACACCCCCACCAAAATCCCACATTTCCTCAGTGCTCGGTCAGGACACAATGCCCAAGCTGAACCCAGAAGACAGCACAGGCTGCTGGGGGAGAGGGACAGCACACAAAGGTCTCCTCCACTCCATCCAGAGGACTTCAGCTACAGCTGAGGGAAATCCCCTGAGGAACAAAGTGCTTTTCTTTCAGGGGGATAATACATTTCCTACTTAGTGGAGCTCTCACTTTGTTCCTCTCTCCCCTGCCGTGGGCTTGCAACCCAACGTGGGCTTGTTCCTATCTTAGACAACATCACAAGTTGGGGGGGGGGGGGGGAAGGAAAATATAGGACAGGCAAAGGGGTGGAAGCCAAAAAAGAATCCAGCAAGCAGCAAGGCAGGGGTTGGGGAAAAGCTGATGTGTAGAGACCCTTTTAAACCAGCAGCTCACACACAAAGGCATTTCAAAGAGGCAGCAAGAAAAGTCACACCACACACACTTCAGCTGGGATTTAAGGTGAAGGTTAATCAGATGCTGGCACCTAGAAGTAGGTTTTGCAGGTTCTGAGACAAGGACAAAGGCAGCTGTAGGAAAACACAGGACAGAGGTTTCTGAAAGCACTGAGTTACCATCTGAAGAAAAGGAGAGAGAGAAATTTCCCTGCAAGGTTCTGACTTGGCCATCACCTGGTGGTTGGCTTGAGAGAGTGACAGGGGGGAGCAGGGAAGCAACAAGCAGAGCCAAGAAAATGAGGCAGCAGCTAATGAGACCCCAACGAGGCCTTGCTCCTGAGCACAGAGATGCTGCTTCAGTGCAGCTCCTGGCTCCAAGGCTGAGCTCTGCAAGGGGTGAAGGGAATCTGAAGGTAATGAAATCAGCAGAGCAGCTCGGCGAGGTTTTGTGCCTCATTTGCAAGAGGCTGTGCTCTCAAGGGGAAATTTTGTCTCTAGATCAAGGAAAGCTGCCTGGTTGTGAAATTTCCCCCAAAAAAATCCAGGCATTGCTCTCTCTCTCTCTCCCTCTCCCCCCTTGAGATGCTTTCAGGAATCCTTAATGTTCAATATCCTCTTGGGTCACTAAGGCGTCAACTATCAACACTGGTGCCTTACAGCACAGCTCCTAAGCCATCCTTGGTGGTGAAGGAAGGGGAGAGCAAGCCCCCCCACCCACAGGAGCACAGGATGTTAGGGGTTGGAAGGGTTTGTCACTCCAAGTGCCCCGTGGCAAGCCTGGGTTGCTGGGCACCAGCAGCAGGGGTGGGCAGCGGGACGGTCTGGTTCTGGGGCTTCAAACCACCCCTCTGACCCTACAGAAGCTCTACCAAGAAGTGGGCAGGAGTGCTAGGTTGCCTTCCAGGCCTAGATGGTGCTAGTCATCAACTGACAAGTTTGTGGCAGGAAATCTGCTGTCACTTGGGTGCAGAGCAGCCTCCCCCCCCCCCCCCCCGCACTCACAGCCCACGCAAGCACAGCGCTCCTCCTAGAGCTACCACCTCCAGCGCCCCCGGGATGCGCTGGCACTTGGCTCACGTGGGAGGTCCTCGCTTCACAGAGGTCCCAGAGATGCTGCAGGATGGCCATGGGCCATTACAAAGCCCAGAGGGGGCCCACAGACACCAGATGCCTTTGCTGAAGCTAAAGGATCACCTCCAGGAAGGTGGAGAAGTAACTCGGTTCCCACTCTCGTGCTCTTTCACGCCCAAGCTGCCGATGATCTTGTAGGTCTCAGACCTGATAAAGCTTTTCAATTCTCCAGGTTTCTCCTGCAGAGAGCAGCTCTGCTTCTGCTGTGGTGCTCCCCAAAAGCCACAGATCTGTGCTGGTTTCAAAGCCTTCTTGTCTCAGTCTGTAATGCAAGAGCCCGAGGACCAGGCAAGAGAAGAGAGAGAGGGGGAAGTTCAGCAGGCACAGGGTGGCTCCTCCACTTCCCCAGGAGACATTTCATACAATCAGAGAATTGTTTCAGTTGGAGAACACCTCCAGGATCATCAACACAACCCCACCATGGCCACTAAACCATGGCCCCAAGTGCCACGGCCACAGGTCTCTTGAGCACCTCCAGGGATGGGGACTCCACCACCTCCCTGGGCAGCCTGTGCCAAACCCTGACCACTCCTCCAACAAAGATTCTTCCCCATCTCCAACCTAAACCTCCCCTGGTGTAACCTGAGGCTGTTTAACCTCATTCTATCACCTGATACTAGGGAGAAGAGACCAACCCCCCCCCCCGCCTCACTCCAGCCTCCTTTCAGGGAGTTGTAAAGAGCAATGAGGTCTCCCCTCGGCATCCCTAAGCCCAGAGCTTGTCAGCAGGCAGCCACCCAGGGGAGGTCACTGCTGTAGGAAATGCTCCAGCGTGACATCCTTCCCCAAGCAGAAGGTGCCGTGCCCAGATCACACAGCAGCTGGTAACACCCAGAGGGACCCTCCAGAGGAAGCAGCAGAGTGGTGCAAGGACACCAGAACCTCCCCACACCGTGCAGTGGCAGCAAGGGGGTGGGAGAAGGGCTGCTCTCCACTGACTCAGGTAGGCTTGGAGGTGGTTTCAGGTGCTTGGGAAAGTTAAGCCCTAAAGCTGTGCACCAGAGGATCTCTGCTTATTACACAACGTTGCCAAACGAGTTCCCACCGTGTTACCTGCACAGCCCTCCTCCTGCTAACAGCTCAATTCCTCTTGGGGAGGTTTCCACATCCTGAACAAAATAAAAACCTCGTTAGGCCTGACTCAACAGCCCCATCCCAGAGCTGGGAACAACAGGGCGAAGCCAGGATGCATCGTGACCGTGGCAGCGACACCCAGGATCTCACTTCAGAGCCTGTGGCTGGTGCCAGCAGCCCAAGCTGTGAAGCAAAGGAGGTGAGGAGGAGACTGCAGCAGGCTCAGCTCTCTTCACAAGGAGCTGTGAAGCTGCACCTGGGGAGAAACTGCTGCAACTCCCAGAGAAAAAGCCACGTTGCCCGAGGCAAACCCAGATCCGGGGATGGCCAGTCCTAGGTCTGATTCCTCCCCACATATGTGCTGAGCCAAAAAAAAAAACCCCCAAGGCTTCATCTGGGTGGATTTTCCAGGGAAGCAGAGAAGGCTAAGCCCTTGCTGTACCACTGCCCAGTTCCTGGATCAAAGCACACTAAACGGCACAGCTGACCACACAGCATCACCCCCATCCTCTCCCCCCCCAGGGCTCCAGCCAGGGAATTTGTCACATCGGCTGGGAACCTTCCCCTCCTCCCCCCACCAAATAAATCAGGAAGCAAAAATTCTCTACCTGCAGAGAGCAGCTCCTAGGGAAGGTACATCCCTGCAAGCAACCTGTCCAAAGCCCATCCTAGGGGCTAAAAACAAGCACCCGACCTGAGGTGAGGATCACTGAGCCCCACAGGAGCTTTATCCCAACACAGAGATGCTCTTGCCCTGCCCCAGCCATCCTGGCAGAGGGTTTGTGCCTTCTGCAAGAGCTGATTCTGGAGCAGAAAGTCATCCAGCTGCTTTAATCGAGCTCTTGCTGGCCATCAAGCTCTGCTCTGCCCTTAACCCCTCTGTTCCCAGGGCCCTGGGGAGCTGCCCCCTGAGGCTGCTCAGCTGCCGATGGCAGGGAGATGAGAGCAGAGCATCAGGTGTGAGCTGCTGCACCTGGTGGCCGTGGTGCAGCCCAGTTCTTTGTGGTGTTCTGTGCTTAGCTGGAGAGCTCTTCAGAAGAGCTTGAACTACATTCTGGGGCATGGGCAAACCAACAAGGGGTTCCTGTCCCTTTTGCTTCCAGCTTCAGGCCCAAGAAGTGCTGCTGAGCCACCCAAGGGTCAAGACCTTGCTGAGAGAGCTGCAAACCTTTCCCACCTGGCTCCCATCAGGATCTGGCCCAGCTGGTGGCTAGCAGTGGAATGTTCAGTGAGTCCTCTCTGCTTCTCCAAAGGTTTGCCTCTTCTCCAGCTCGTGTGGTCCCATGCCCACAAAAGTCCTCTCTTACTGTACTGAGAAAACTCCAAGCTCCAGTTGGTTTTGGGTTTGTTTCTTCCCCCTACCCCAAGGCAGTTTCTGCTGCTAAAACCACCAGGAGAAACAGAAACTACAGCAAGAATTCACCCCCAAATAAAGCTGGGCTCTGGAAGGGAGACTCATTAATCAGAACCCAGTTCTGATGTTACTGGTGCAAAGAAAACCCAAATGATCCTCCTCAGACATCAGGAGGAAGTTCTTTGCTCCGAGGGTGATGGAACACTGGAACAGGTTGCCCAGAGAGGTGGTGGAGGCTCCATCCCTCCACTCAAGGCGAAACTTGATGTGGCCCTGAGCAACTTGATCTGGTTGGAGGCGTCCCTACCCATGGCAGGGGGTTGGAACTGGATGATCTTTGAGGTCCCTTCCAACCCTGACAACTCTGTGCTCCTCCACTCATGGACCTGACCCAGTGTCTGGATGTTCCCAGCCACCCAAGTCGCCACAGCCTCCCCACTCCATGGCCCTTGGTCCTTCTGCCTCACGAGGATGCTGCAGCCAGGACTCCCAGCACTCCCCACACCCCTCAGTGCATCTGCAAAGCCAGGATGAGCCCTGCTGCCCTTCCTCAGATTATTTGTGTGTCATTGAATTCCCTTCAGTGCTTTTTTTGGGGGGGACTCAGCCTGGTTGTCTGCCTTTCCCCTGCTGCAGTTTTGAGTGCAGCAAAGGAGGAAGCAGATTGCTCCCAGCTCAGCCAAGGCTTCCTTCCAACCTGATGCATTCTGTGATCCTGTGGTCTCAGGTGATTCTGAAGGTGCTGTGAACCAAACTGGCCCTTGGCTGGTTTTGGAGGAGGAGCAGCCAGCAGCAGCTCCCCGTGGGCTGCAGCTTGGGCACCTCGGTGCTGGCAGCGGCTGCTGGAGGTGGAGGCCTCTGCCCCGTGCAGGGCTAAATCCAGAGCCACAGCTGCAAATTTAGAAGCAGCTCCTGAATTCCTCTTTGTGCTCTCCCACGTCCTGCCCTGCTGCAACTCCTGTCTGCTTGCATTTCAGTTCTTCAAAAGCACTGCTTAGCAACCTGCCAGCTTTGCACTCGCAGCACGAGGCAGCCGGATCCTCCCAGCCCTAGCCCCCCAACAGGGAAGCTGTGGCAGGCAGGCAGCCCCACTCCCTGAGCAGCACCAGAGAGGCAGCCAGGGTTATAACCCAGCAGCCTTGGTGACACAGGGCAGCTTGGGCCACCTCTGGCAGCTCCAGTGTGGTTTTGGCTGAGGGAAGACAGAAGGGTCCTGATCCCTCCTGAGGCCACAGATGCAGATCACCGCATCCAGTTCCGGTGTCCCCAGCTCAAGAAGGGCATGGGCTTGTTGGAGAGGGTCCAGAGGAAGCCATGAAGATGATCAGGGGACTGGAGCACCACCCCTGTGGGGACAGGCTAAGGGAGCTGGGGCTGTTCAGCCTGGAGAGGAGAAGGCTCCAGGAAGACCTTAGAGAAGCTTCCAGTCCCTGAAGGGCTCCTACAGGAGATCCAGGGAGGGGCTTTTTACAAGGGCTTGGAGTGCCAGGATGAGAGGCAAAGGCTTTGAGCTTGAGGAGGGCAGATTGAGACTGGAGATTAGGAAGAAATTCTTTGCAGTGAGGGTGGGGAGGCTCTGGCACAGGCTGCCCAGGGAGGCTGTGGCTGCCTCCTCCCTGGAGGTGTTCGAGGCCAGGTTGGACAAAGCCTTGAGCACCCTGGGCTGGTGGGAGGTGTCCCTGCCCATGGCGGGGGTGGGTGTGTGTGTGTGTGTGTGTGTGTGAACTTGTGGGGGGTGTCTTTCAGATCCCTTCCAACCCAAACCATTCTGTGATGCTGTGATCTCATCTCTTCTTCCACAGCGAATGTTCCTGCTGGGGAGAACCATCCTGACTGGAGCAAAGGACAGGCAATTACTGAGCCTTCAGTAACCCTTTTAACCATTCCTCCCAAGTCCCCAGGGGGAAGCAGGTGAGGTTCCAGCACACACTGCACCAGAGATATGTATCTGGGGTGGTTGATTTTATACAAATCCCTTCCCCCCCTCCCCTTTGTGGTGTGTGCAAAAGCAATGGCAAAACAAGCCAGGTGAGCTGCAAGTCACTGCTGCCAGGGCTCCCATCCCCATCCTCCGCGGGGCTGATCCACCCCAGCATGGACTCTGCAGGAGCTGCTCAGCAGAGAAGCTGCTGGAGAAGGGAGAAGGGCCTCGGAGTAGCGAGGAGGCACAGCTCTTCTTGCTCCACGGTTTGGAAACACACAACCTGCCCAATTGCCTTGGGCTGAGAGCAGAGGGAGGCAGGATGGGGCAGGTCCAAACTGAGCAGGGAGTGCTGTGAAGGAGTCTGGAGAGAGGGAGAGGAGCAAAGGTGGGTGGGGAGGGGGGGGGGGGGGGGGAATGGGGGGAGAGAAAAGGGGAGGGGGGGACACGCACAGATAAAAGGAGGAGATGGGCATGAGTCATGCTGGTGTATGGCCTCC
Source organism: Picus viridis (assembly GCA_033816785.1). Classification (NCBI taxonomy): domain Eukaryota; kingdom Metazoa; phylum Chordata; class Aves; order Piciformes; family Picidae; genus Picus; species Picus viridis. Next base: position 2,297,447 of record CM066602.1, read on the forward strand.
AAAGACAGCCCTCGAGCAAAGAGGGCATGAAGTAACTTCCCAGCCAGGCAAAAAAATGCACTAAACCACCGGGCAGCCCAGAAGAGGCTCCTGCAGAGCTGCCTGCTCTGGCTCATCCTTCAAGCTTTGGCATCACATGAACTCAGGATGCGTTTCCTGCTGGCGTCTGGTCGTGCTTGGCCGTGCCAGGGCAGAGGTGGGAGCGCTCCTGCTGTGCTGGGAGGACACTCTCTGCCCTGAGGCAGGCCCAGCTCTCCAGCTCGTTGCTGCAAAAGCTGCCTCCCTGCCCCGGAGGGGAGAGCTCTCTCCAAAGAGGCGAGGAGAGGGTTGCAGGTCTGACACAAGTCCACTTGCACACACACAGAGGAAAGAAACCCTGCTGCAGGCAGCTACTTTCTGCTCAGCTTATCCACACCTACCCACTGATGAGCCAAGGATGAAGGAGCTGAGGCTGGGATCTACAAACCAGCCCTCCCAGACCTTGGGGGAAAGCCTGGATCTGGAATTGAGCAGCGTGGCTCCAGCTCTCTCTGCAGTAAGCTTTGCTCTGCTGCCTGGGGATTAGGGCAGCAGAGCAGTGCAGGTGTTCTCCAGGAAACACACAAGCCAGACACTCCAGCTCGCTGGAAAGCCACCAGCAGATCCATTCTCTGGGGCTCAGGCTGCAGCCTTGCAGCTGGGTGAGCCTCCAGTCAGTTCCCCAGGATGCTGTGGCTGGAAGCTGGCCAGAGAGCCTTCCTTCAGCTGCTGGCCTGCTGGGTTTTGTAATGAATTCAAGCCCCAAGCCAGCCTGAGGGACTTCTCTCCTCCCCAGGAACAGCATTTTTTGCACGCTGAAGTTTCCACTTTGGAGACATTTTTTGCTGTGTGCAGGGGCCAAAGGCACAGGAGAAGCAAACCCTTCTCTTTGGTCCTTGTAGAGCAACCCCCAGCACCAGATCCTGGGCTGGCCCACGGTCCTGCAGCCCTGGGACAGCAAACAGCAGGAGAAACAAGGTCGCCATGGGGCGCCTCAGCACACCAGAGAGCCTCTGTGGTGGGAAGTGCCCTGCCCCAGCCGTCTCCAGCCTCCACAGCAGCAGCAGCAGCACCTCCTGCAGGGGCAGCACAAGCATCCCGAGGTATTCCAGGCTAAGAATGAGCCAGGGATTTTCAGCTGCCTTGCTCCTCGTTTTGCTGATGTCACACTGTGGCAGTTCCCAGCAAAGCTGGGAGGGCTCTGGCCACTGCGGGGAGGAAGGAGGAGCCACCAGCAGCAAGCACCTCCAGCCACACCATGCTACCTCCAGCCACACCAGGCTGCCACCAGCTTGGATTGCTTCACAAGTTTGTGTTTCTCACCCAGAAGTTTGGGGTCTCATCCAAAGATGAGACCCTGCTCCAACCCTTGGAGCAGGACCCCACACACCCCTCCCCACACACTTGGCTTTTTCCTCCCCCAGAGTCGTCACTCAGAAAGGGCTGCAGGGACCCGGGGACGAGCTCTTTGCTGTACAAACATGCCCTCCACAGGGCAGGGAAAAGACTTGAGCTCATTTCCTTGTCCTTGTTTTGGGTACCACCCAACATCTCTCACCAAAGCCAGCTCCAGGGCAGCTTGAGACAAGTGTGTGAAGGTTTGCTCTGGAGGAGCAGCGAGGTGACAGCAGGAGGGCAGGAGCACACCCCAGGTGCAAAGAGCCCGCAGGCACCAAATAGCAGCCTGAGGCACACTGGCAGGAAGGGCAGGCTGCCCACCTCCAGCTCCTGACGCTCATTCTTTGTTTGTGCAAGCACCTCATTCCCTCCCAGGTGTTTGCAGAAGCTCAGGAAGTTGGCACAGTGCTGAGGAGTTGGCCTTTAATTAACCAGAAGTCAAACACAAGAAGGACGTCAGCGACCTGAGGGCTGCGCTGCTCACCCTGGCCAGAGCCTGCAGCTCTCCTGCTGCTCCATACTGCTGCCCCTCCATCGTGCTCCTCTTCCATCCCAGCACCCAAAGCAGCATCTTGCCTTCCTCCTGGTCCCCTTTCCACACACATCCCTGGGTGAGCTCAGCAGGGGCACTTCTCCAACCCTAGCCACAGCGTCACACCTCCCAAGCAGACCAGCACAACCGGTGCCAGCCAGGTGGAAAACCACCAGCGCAGGAAAGCAGATCTGTGGGCAGCACCACCAGCAGCTCAGCCACACTGGGAAAGGTGACCCAGACACCTGCTTTCAGGCACTGCAGCTCTGCACAGTGCAGCCACACCTACCTCCCATCACCATCCACCCACCCACCCACCCACCCATCCACCCATCCACTCACCCCATCCATCCATCCACCCATCCACTCACCCATCCATCCATCCATCCATCCACTCACCCATCCACCCATCCACTCACCCATCCACCCATCCACTCACCCCATCCACCCATCCACTCACCCATCCACCCATCCACTCACCCCATCCACCCATCCACTCACCCCATCCATCCATCCACCCACCCCATCCATCCATCCACCCACCCCATCCATCCATCCATCCACCCACCCATCCATCCATCCAGCCCATCCACCCATCCAGCCATCCACTCACCCCATCCATCCATCCATCCATCCATCCATCCATCCATCCACCCACCCACTCACCCATCCATCCATCCACCCACCCACTCACCCATCCATCCACTCACCCATCCACCCACCCATCCATCCATCCACCCACCCATCCACCCACTCACCCATCCATCCATCCATCCATCCATCCATCCATCCATCCATCCATCCACCCACTCACCCATCCATCCACCCACTCACCCACCCATCCATCCATCCACCCACTCACCCATCCATCCATCCATCCACCCACTCACCCATCCATCCATCCACCCACCCACCCACCCACCCCATTGTTCTGCCTGGATGCCAGCTGGGCTCCTGCACCTGGGTTTCTGAGCAACTCCAGCCTGAACAAATCCTCTTGGGCTGTCTCCAAAGTGCTGCTGACCCAGAGCCTTGAGGTGCAGGACTGCAGCAGCCCAGGGGATGGAGAGCTGTAGGCCACTTCTTGCCTGTCACACTGCAGCAGGCAGCTGACAGCTCCAGGCTGTGCAAGAGGACCTTGTAAAGGTCCTTCTGCCTTCTACCCCAGCCCCTTCCCTGCACACACACACTCACCCTGAAATAACTCAGGTTTCATAGAATCACAGAATCAATGAGGTTGGAAAGGACCTCAGAGATCATCAAGTCCAACCTATCACCCAGCACCTCCTGACTAACTGAACCATGGCTTCGGGTGCCACATCCAGTCCCTTTTAGAACACCAGTTCCATCAGCTGTGTTTCAGAGAGGGAGAGTAGAACCAGGGAGAGGCCATGGCAAAGGTCCTCCTTGAGCAGAAATAGCACCCTGGGGCTCCTGGAACCCCTTAGAGTCATTTGCCCTCTTCGTTAGCACAGTGGAGCCTGTGCTGTTTGCCTGGGTTTGGAGCCTCCTGGACTCAGCCTCGCAAGGAGGAGCAAGCAGGATTTCACTGCTGCTGTCCCCCTGGAGTGTCCCCTGCTCGTGGGGGTGGCCTCTGTGGATCTTCATGTGCTTGGCCAGGTGGTCACTGCGGGCAAACCTCTTCTGGCAGGCAGCACACTGGTAGGGCTTGAGGCCAGAGTGGGAGCGCCTGTGCCGGGACAGCTCATCCGAGCGGGAGAACCTGCAGGAGAAGGGAAGCCTGCTGGATCCAGCCCTTGCTGAGAGAGGACAGGGAACACCAGGACCTTGGCACGCAGGAAGCTGAGCTCTGGCTGCCACAGCCTCTTAGGGTGACCACAGACAGGTCACAGAATGGCTCAGGTTGGAAGGGACCTCAGAGATCATCTACTCCAACTGCCCTGCCATGGGCAGGGACACCTCTCAACTAGACTCAGCTGCTCAAGGCCTCATCCAACCTGGTCTTAAACACTTCCAGGGATGAGGTGTCTGGAATGGAATGGAATAGCAAAGCACAGCATTAACCAGGTTGGAAGAGACCTTTGAGATCATTGCGTCCAACCTATCACCCAACACCATCTAATCAACTAACCCATGGCACCAAGCACCCCATCCAGTCTCTTCTTAAACACCTCCAGGGATGGTGACTCCACCACCTCCCTGGGCAGCCCATACCAATAATCTCACCCCTTGCAGAGTTTCACCACCCCGAGGCAGAAGCCAGCACACACCACCCAGGGGACGATGGCAGCGAGCCTGTGCCAAAGCCTTGTGTGAGGAGCCAGGAAGGCTCAATGCTGCCAGCACCACTTCCCCTTGTGAGAAGAGCTTTCCCCAGCTTTGTTGCCCTTCTCTGGACACTCTCCAGCACCTCAATGCCCTTCCTGGAGTGAGGAGCCCAAAACTGAACCCAGGGTTCAGGGTGTGACCTCACCAGTGCTGAGCACGGGGGGACAGCTGCATCCCTGCTCCTGCTGGCCACACCATTGCTGATCCAGGCTAGGATGCTGGTAGCTTTCTTGGCCACCTGGGCATCCTCAGCCAGCCCTGCAAGGGCTCCCTTGCATCCTGGCAGGCAGAGGCAGGTCTTTGGCAGGGACAGAGAGCTCCCTCTTACCTCCAGCCACAGTTGGGCCAAGCACAGGTGTAGGGCTTCTCGCCGGTGTGCCGCCGGAGGTGAGCCTTGAGGTGAGAGCTCTTGGTGTACATCCTGCCACAGCCTTGGTGTGAGCACCGATGGGCACGGACCAGGGGAGCTTTCTGAATCTTGGGGGCTGCCTCCAGCTCTTGCACACCCTCCTGCACCCCTGGGCTTGTGGTGACTGGCAGCGGGGCAATTTTGATGTATTTTTGGTCCACAGTGGTCACAGGGGGCTGGACCCGAGGGAGGAGGGAGAGGTTTTGGCCCTGCAAGCTGACAACTAACTGGGTCACCCTGACACCACTCTGTGCCAGTGGGTCGCTGCTGTCCACCTGGAGAGGCTGGATTTGGAGGACAAGAGGGATGCTGCCAGTGGCTGCTGCCTGGTCGCTACCATCAGCTGTCCCACCAGGCTGAGCAGCACTTGAGACATCTTCCTGAAGCACCCTGGGGACAGGCTGTCCCCTAGAGCCACCTAAGCTGGTCTCAGATTCGAGCTCAACCCTCTCTCCAGCTGGGTGAGGCACACTTGCTTCATCTTTAAGGAACTCAGCCTTCTCCCTTAGGAACTCCTCAATCTCCTCCAGGGTGGGAATGAAGTCCTGGGAGAGGCTGCTGCAGAAGTCAGGCAGCCTGAGGTGAGCCTCGCAGAGAGTCACTCGGGGGTTGTGTCTCCCCTTTTGCCCTGGACAGGGGGAGTGGGGTGACTTCAGAGGGGCTGCTGCTGCCTGCAAGGAGATGCTCAGAGCCTTCTTGGTGGCTGGATGCCCTCTCACTGCCATGCCCTGGCAGAAGGGATGGTGGCATGTCACGCTGCAGGCCACCGGCACAGCTCTCTAGCAGGGAAGAGCTGGTCAGGGAGGGGAGCAGCTCCTGGCAGCTCACGGAGACCATTTGTTGACTCACGTCCTCTACCCACACAAACCCCTTGGCTCAGCTGGCTCAGAAAGCTCTGTAAGAGCTCAGCTGGGCCTCCTGAGGCTGGGGAAGTCTTCATTCATCTGCAAGAGAACACCACCGAGGTTATTTCCATCCGAAAAAGCAAGAAAACATTAACCTTTGACTGAAATGAACTGTGCCCTGGAAAGGAAACATCAAAACCAGTCAGTGGCCTTTTGAAAGAGTCTTCTGCTCAAACCCTCCACATTCTGACCATTTTCCTATGCAGGACACCAAGAGGCTGCAAAGACCTAGCTTCCTCCCAAAAGCAAACTTCTCTGGGGAGGAGGAGAGTGGAAGAATTCTGCTGAACTACCACCACAAGGAAAAGCACAACCAGAGGGCAGGAAGGTCTGGTGGCTAAGCTGCTGTCTTGGGACTAAGGAGAGCTGAGCAAGGTCTCCTGTTCTGCTGCAGACTTCTTGAGGAACCTTGGGTGAGCTCTGGTCCTCAGTTTCTCATCTAAGTGGAGGCAACAGCAGCATCCTACCTTCCAGAGCCAAGTGGAGGCAACAGCAGCATCCTACCTTCCAGAGCCAAGTGGAGGCAACAGCAGCATCCTACCTTCCAGAGCCAAGTGGAGGCAACAGCAGCATCCTACCTTCCAGAGCCATGCTGAGGAGAAATGTGTAGCCTCTGGTGTCCTTCACAGCTGCCAGATGCCGTAGATACCTGTGGCAGATGTCAGTGCCTTGCCAGCCCAAGGCTCCGTTGCAGAAGGCACATCAGCACTGCTGTCATCCCAGCTCAGCTACTGCAAGAAGAGAGAGCTGGGTTTGGCCTTCAAGGAAGCACATGGCAAACTCAGCTCAGTGTCATTTTCCAGCCCCATGTTTGCTATTCCTACTTTCCCAGATCCCTGAGAGGATTCCTTTGCTGGATGAAATCTGCAGATGTGCAGTTTGAGTGCATGGAGAAAGAGTCATTTGCTCAAGGTCAGCCAGCAAGCAGGAGCTGGGAACTCAGCCCAGCTTACAACTCTCCTCTCATGACTTCCACACAAACCTGTAACCTCCTCAGAGCTGTGAATACACCCGGGGGGGCTCTGCAAAACCCAGACTCACAAAGCCTCTCAGGGCAACTGAAAGTTGTCTGGAGAACAGGGCTGGTGAGGAGCAGCTGAGGGAACTGGAGGGGGTTTAGCCTGGAAAAAAGGAGGCTGAGGGGAGACCTAGCTTTCTACAACTCCCTGAAAGGAGGTGAGAGCCAGAGCCAGGTGGGGGTTGGTCTCTTCCCCCTAGCATGAAGTGACAGGACAAAAATACCCAAGGCCTGAAGTTGCACCAGGGGAGGTTGAAGGTTGGATATTAGAAGAAACTTCTGCACTGAGAGGGTTGTCAAGCCCTGGAACAGGCTACCCAGGGAAGTGGTTGAATCCCCATCACTGGAGGGGGTTTAAAAAGAAATGTGGTTCTGGGGGCCATGGTTCAGCACCAGGCTTGGCAGAGTTAGAGAATGGTTGGACTGGATGATTTTAAAGGTCTCTTCCAACCAAAACAATTCTCTGAGTCTATGATTCTAACTACAACATGTGAAATGAGCCAGATGTGACCAGGCCCACGTGTAGCAGACCCCTCAGCAATGCCAGGATGCCTCACGCTTCCGCCTGGCCAAGGACAAGCGAGTGTGGGCAAAGCCTGGCACAACCACTGCCCCCAACCCCACCGTGGGGAGCAGAAGCCCCCAGCAGCTTCCTTCATCCCCTGGTGGGAGAGGAAGGAAGAAGCCCACCCCGCCCCAAGCCACCTTTGCCCCCAGAGCTGAGCCACCCCTCCACGGGGCATCCTCCCTGGGAGAGCTGCAGAGCTGGTGTCCCCCTCCGTGCCGCCCGTGCCCCCTTACCCGGCTCTGGTCCATGCTGGCACCGCGGTTGCCGCAGCACGGAGGCGGCTCCCGTCCCGTCCCGGGCTCAGCTCCGGCCGCCGGCCCCCTGTGGCTGCCAGCGCCGGGCACGGCACGGCACGGGCACGGCCAAGGGCACACGGAACGCCCGGCTCTGTCCCCGGTCTGACTGCTGGAGTTGGTCCATCAGGAGCCACCTCCGACCCTGCTGCCGTTCGCCAGCGTTTCACTATCAATTTGTGCTGGAAACAGTCCAGAATTCCCCAACATATCAGGAAAAAACAGTGGAGCCCTCGTAGGAGGCAGCTGGCATCCAGTTGGGAGCAGGTTTTCACCTCAGGAGGAATGGTTTTGGCAGGGTCCAGAGCGTTCAGGTGCTGCTGCAGTTATGAGGAGGTCCGTGAGGTCCTTCTGTCCTCACCACGGCTTTGCAGGAAGCTTGTGGCTTCCTAAGGGAGTCCTTCTGCTTGAGGGTGACCTTGGAGCTGCACCTGGCAGCAAGGGCTGAGCCCCACCAAACCCCACAGAGGAGGAAAGCTCTGAAGGGAGCAGCCTCTGCCGTCAGTGGTGGCTTTCCAGGAGCACAGGGTCACTCTAAAGTGCTCGGGGTTCCACCTGGCATCACAGGAGCCATGCAGCTTGTGATGGAAAGAAGCATGGGAGTCACAAACCTCTGGCTCCACCACGGGGCAAAGACGCTGACCAGCCAGAGGAACTGTTTGCCTCGCCTCTCCCAGCCCACCTGCGGGGTTTGATGGTGGTGAAAGTGGTCTGGGATGAAATATGTCCAAGCAGAAGGACAATTCTGAGGCTCTGAGAGGGAAAAGGAGGTTCTGGCTGCGATCTGCTCAGTAGAGACTGGAGCATGCTCTCGTCTACCACAGCAAGCCCGGGGAACCGGAGAAAGTGAGAGCAGTTTCTTTGCTTTTGAGCCTGAACCAAAACTCCTGGACCAGAGTGAGGCTTCAACCACCAAATAAAACAGAACACAAAACCAAACCCAACAATGAAGCTGCGTGGTCATCTGTGAAGGGCAGCCCGCGGCTATTCCCCTGACTCTGGGTGTTGCTCACTCTGTGTCTCAGCCTCACAGCCTTTAACTCGAGTTAACGTCCCTGAGGGTGTCTAAAAGCTGCGTGGTTGTGGTGCTGAGGGAGGTGGTTTAGGGCTTTGGAGCCCCCACCTCACGAAGCCCCCGGGGGATAAGCACGGGGCGCAGTATGTGCCTCCGGCTCTGCACAGCGCCTGGTGGAGTCGAGATGTGCCCAGGGGAATTCGTTAAAGGGACGGGGAGCGGGAGGCGCCTCCGCACCCCCCGGTCCCCAGGGTGGGGGCAGAGTCAGCCGCGCCCCCGAGCGGTGCTGGGCAGCCCCTCCGCAGCTCGCAGCTTGCGCTCAGAGGGTGCCGCGGCGCAGGGCGAGGCTCGGTAACGGCCCAGGACACCGCTCTAGCGCTGAGCGTCACGGCCGGGCACCCTCCCCGCCCCGCCCCTGACACCACCTACCCAGCTATGACCCCGCCCACAGACCGGACCCCGCCCACATAGATTAGACCACGCACCTAGCTCCGCCCATAAATAGCCGGACCCGCCCCCTAGCCCCACCCATTCACAGCCGACCCTGCCAATCATTTTCCTCCCCTTCAACCCTGCCTCCACCCCTTTTTAGTAGAGTCCCTCCCGGTTATCCCCGCCCTCGCCCTTAGCTCCGCCCAACCACTCTTGGCCACGCCCCCAACCCCGCCCCTTCAGCTCCGGCCGCGCCCCCCTTCCACCCAGCCATTCCCAGCCCCACCCTGTGCCGCTGTTTTGGCGCCACCCAGCGGCCGCGCCGCGCATTCAGCCCTCCGGACGCCATCCTTGTCCCGTTTCCACACCTTTAATTTCCTCCTTTTCATATAAATTTATAATAAGCCTTCCTCTGGCGGCGTATACAAAATATTTACTCTACCGAATAAATTAACCACGAACACCTCGCAGACAGCACACGGTCTCCAAAGAACAAACAGCATCCAGACATCCTTCCCTGACCTAGAGATTCACACCAATCTCACAGCAAAAACATAGTAAAAGCCATTTCCCCCTCCTCCCCTCTGCGACACTCAAACCCTCCCCTCTGCGACACTCAAACCCTCCCCTCCCCGAAGGGAAGGGGAGGCCAGCACGATTCACCCGGGAGAAGAAAGCAGAAGTGCAGCTACTGCCTGAAAGAGAAAAGCTCCTGGTAACTGCCTCTGAAGAGCTTGTCCCCCCACACCCCACCCCGAGTTGTATGATGCGGTCAAGACCTGGAGTGATTTCCCTGGCATGTGAGGGATGTGCTCACCCCCACCTGAAGATGCCTTCTGTCCTGTTACAAAATCAAGGCTACCCTCCCCCTCCAGCTGGCTGCTTTATCACTTGGATGTCAGTAATGAAGCACTTAAGGCCTTTATCATCAGTGCCCCCCCCCCCGCCCCGTGCCTGAGGTTTGGTGTGGAAAGCACTCTTTAGGCACTTCAGTGAATGGCTCAATTATCTCAAGCACTTGGGAACGGAGCAGGCTCCGTGTGGGAAAGGTTCCTCACGTTTTTCCACCCTTAAAAACGAAACTAAAGGATTCTCCAGCACTGCTTGGAGCATCTCAGCTCAGAGGTTACTGATCAGCCAAGAGCCATCCCACCTTTGGTGATAACGTTTGGCCTCAAAGGCTTCCTCCTAGAGGCGGACAGAGACCAGGGTAGGAAGCACAGGCAGCAAAACTTCCTGTGGGTGGTTAAGCAGCTGCCAAATCCATCCCCAGCCCAGCTGCATTTCAGCACACAAAACCCTGCTGTGGGAAAGGGAGGCTGGCAGACCTATAATTTTGAGAAGAAATAAACCCAAACCAGTGACCCTTTACGGGAAAGAAATGTTGAAAACCACTTAGGAGAAGCCCTCCTAGGGCCCGTCCGCAGACGGCAGGGGAGTGACCTTGCTTCCACGCCAAGGAGCAGCCCGACGAGGCCTTGCAGGAATAGCAACGGTCTGCCCCCCAGCAGAACCTCCTGAGTGCATCTCCCTGCCCACACACCTCCGCAGGACTTAGTCACAAACACTCAGCTGAGGCCAACCCAAGTTGAAGGACTGGGGAACAGCTTCTGCAGGCTCCAAAGGACCCACTTCGTGCTTCCCCTCCACACACCGTGGGCAGAGTTTGGATCATTTCAAAGTCTAACAGGTGCTGCCTGCACGCCAGGACCTTGACTTCTCCTTGGTAGAAACCTGCCACCAGCAGAATCATTCCTGCTCCTGTTGGGAATGGGGACTGGCCAGAAGGACACAGAGCTGCAGCCATCTCTTCCACCAGTGAGAGCTGACTCATATCTGGGAGCTAAAAAAAACACCCAAGGGGTCACCCAGTGCTACGTGAGCAACAGGCACTTTGCTCTACTCCAACAGGTAGCTGTGTTTATGCTGTGCCCCAGGAAGAGTCTGAACTCCTGCCTGGAAACAAAAGAAGTGGAAAGGAACCCCCACAAGTGTAGCATAGAATCAGTCAGGGTTGGAAGGGACCACAAGGATCATCCAGCTCCAACCCCCCTGCCATGGGCAGGGACACCTCACACTAGATCAGCCTGCCCAGAGCCTCATCCAGCCTGGGCTTAAACACCTCCAGGGACGGGGCCTCAACCACCTCCCTGCACAACCCCTTCCAGGGCTCCACTACTCTCACGGTGAAGAACTTCTTCCTCACCTCCAGCCTGAATCTCCCTATCTCCAGCTTCATTCCATTCCATAATCAATAGGTAACCTGGATCAGCAAACCACAGGCACAGCAGCACCAAGAGTTCCTGTCCTGCTCCTTCTTTTGCCCAGCACACCAAGGACTGGGCTACCCTGCCCTGTCAGCAGCTGCCAGGGTGGCTGTGGGCACATTTTGTCCTGCCCACCTGACTGCAGCATCTGGGCAGTGTGTTCACTCAGCCAGCGTGCCGGGTACCGGGTTGCAGATGCTCTGCAAGGTGCCCTCCTGCCAGCCTGCAAACACAGCAGAAGCCTTTCTGCCTGGAAGGAAAAGTCTGCTTCAGGAGGTGGCTTTGGGGACACATCTTTGAGAGCAAACCGAGCCAGTCGCCAGCTCTAGGTCCCTACTACAGCAGGGACCTCGGGTCTGGCACATTTGCTCCCGGTAGCCTTGCAGGAGAGCTCCTCCTGCTCTACTGATAGAACACCAGGTTGGAAGGGACCTCAAGGATCACGACCTCATTGTGACAGGACTGAAAGCCCTCTGAGAAGAGATTTTGCTTGTGATATGGCAGCATCTTTCGGGGGCCGGGTGTGGAAGAGGCACAAGGGTCTGCCAGGGAAAGGGAGCAGGAGGGAGAGGTCAGGAGCCACTGAGAGCTGTGTGAGGCAAAGCTAAAAACAATCATTAAAAGAAGAGAAATGTTAAGAAGCCCTTTCCATCTGATGCAACTTGGTGCATAGGTAAAAGATAAGTCACCTCCTGGAACTGGGCCTGACCTTGTTTTTCCAAAACAAGACGTAGTAACCTCTCTCCCCAGCGGTTTCTCCCAGCCGGGAAGAGAGGTGGGGAAGGATGGCAGCGTGTGTGCACGCACATACACCCCCTGTGCTCCCTGGCCAAACCTTAGCCACACACTTTCTTCAAAGGAAACCTCCTCCCAGTGTCCTATTTGCAGAAGTATTGCTCAAGAGGTTGAGTACAGCAAAAAAAAAAAAAAAGCCCACAACGAGCTGGGGAAGAGGATAGAGCTTCACTGGAAAAGAGGAGAGCCAAGGAGCTCTTCCTCCTCTCCCTCTTCTGCTCAGAAACCTCACCTCTTACCAAAGGAAAAGTCCATTTCCTTTCTGGCCCCTCTCTAAGCCCTTTGGTGCTGGCTGTGCAGTGCTCTCCTTTGATCAAGGCACCTCTGGAGAGCGCTGAAGGGCTGGAAGAGCAACGCCCTGATGCCTCCTATTTACACCTGAGATTAGCCCTGCTGCACCTCTCCTGCTCCCAGCCCCACAGCTACCCCTCCGGGGCTACAGCAGCAGCTTGGGGACAGCAGGAGCCACAGGAGTGGCACCACACACGCACACATCCACACACACATCCACACACGCCTCGTTGTGCCAGCTGCTGCCCTGGTGCCTTCCCCATCACACTGAGTACTTGGCCATGTCACTCTTATCAAAGACAACTTTGGTTGCGAAGTAAATGGCCACCAGGCCGAAGCCAGCAGCTGACACCATGTAGGCAGTCACTGACTGCGTAAACTGGACGATGGAGCCCATGACGAGGGAGGGGACGACCTGAGAGAGGAGGAAAGCACTGTCCAGAATGGCCAGGTCCAAGCAGATCCCTCGCCCAGGGGCCACTGGGTCTGGCTCTCCTCCCATCATCATCAGAGAGACGTCGCAGGAGGAGCTGACGCACAGAGCCGAGCCGGCGGCTGCGGGAGAGGAGGAGGAGGAGGAAGAGGAGGAAGAGAAGAGGCTCCCAGCATGTCCATTCTGGTAAGGCAGCTTCTGGCTGGGGAGGTGGCCTTTAGAGAAGGCTGATTTCTTGTCCAGTCGAGCTGTGTCTTCCTCCTCCTTGCTCTTGTACTTATGCAGGAATACCTAGGGGAAAGAGGAGGGCAGGTGAGGCTGGGCCAGGTGAGGGGGGGTGCAGGAGCCAGCCTGGCTCTTCCCAGCCGGCATGGCACTCAAAGCAACCCTAACTCACTGGGGGAATCCAGCCAAGTGATGCTTTTTGTTGTGTTGAAGCTCTGGGGGCTCAGCACACTGCCCAAAGCCAGCCCTGGCTCTGCTTGGGGAGCTCTGGGTTGTCGCCTCCCCACGGGGTGCCAAGGGAGTCTGGGCACCAACCACAGCTCACCCTACCCTGCAATCAGCTGAGGCACACTTGCAGGACAGGAGGGAAGGGTCAGAGCCCATTGTGGACATACCACAAAGTCAGACAGTCCACTCCGGTGCCAATAGCTGGCTGGGAAGAAGAGCTTCTGCCCTTTGGGCTTCTTCCTGCAGACAAGGTTAAAGGCTGGAGGAGAGGAGGAGGAAGAGAAGAGGCTCCCAGCATGTCCATGCTGGTGAGGCAGCTTCTGGCTGGCAAGGAGGCCTTTAGAAAGGCTGATTTCCTCTGCTCTCCTGCAGAAGACCCCAGAGGGCAGACCAGCAGTTCAGAGCCCTGCATGCATGGCCACTTCTTAATGTCTGAGACAGTTCAGTGACGCCAGCTGGGATGACACAGTGCTGGGAACTCAGGAAAGAGCTCTTTTCTCAGCTCTGCATCAGCCTCTGCATGCATGACCTCAACTGAGTTGCTTCATCTGCCTGACCTGAGCCTTCTCACTCAGCTAGAAAGAAAGGTTGGGATGGGGGGAGAGAGAAATCTTTTTCTTCTTGCCCTTTTTTGCCTCTCTTTTCTCTAGCCGTGAGACCTCTGGGGCACAGCTCGCTCGAGCAGCACTCACGCAGAGCACTGGCATCAAAAAGCTCTCCACATTAAGGCCAACAAATCCTGGGCAGTGATGTGCAGAGAGCAGAACTGCTGCAGAGCTCCAGCCTTGAACCTCCACTGCACAGGGCAGAGCAGATAAGGAAGGAGACGTTGATCCGTTATCTGTGCGGCGAGGTTGGGCAAACAAAGGGGATAAAAGGGGGGAAATAAAAACCCAAACCAAACAAACCAGCACCTGTCCGAGAGCCAGGAGCACCCTAGCTAGCTGCAGGGCTGCCTGAGCTACCCTGCCTTTTACCTGGAGACAGGTGAAGAGGAGGGAAAGGCTGGTGCAGCAGTGTGGGCAACTCCAGCTCTCCCTTGCAGGCCATCCCAAGGCTTTCAGCGGTCTTGGCACCCACCCAGCTCCACCCAGCCCTGCCCTAGTGTATGTCAGCACCAGGCAGCCTCTCCTCGTGCTGCCCCAGGCCATGGCTGCAGAACTGCTGCACAAGCAGTTACAGAATTCTGTTGAAGAAGAGAAACCTGAGGAGAGCAACTTCACCCCAAAGCAGTCACCTCCCAGAAGCTTCACCTGGGCTCTGCTCATGAAATCCTTCAACTCCTCTGCCAAGGCTCCCGAATTTATGCTTGAATGCATCACTCCAGGACCATCATTTATCTTACATGGAGCTTTACAGCATCCTCCCACATCCCTCCTATTGCCATCAGGCTTCAAAGCAACTCAAACCCCAGCACAGAAAGGGCATTCATTGTGTGAGCCAAACTAGGATGTGTGTCCTCCCCCCACCCAGTTCCAGCCCTTCATCTTCGACATTGAGTTTCCCAGAAGCCTTCCCAGCTGCCCTGGAGGCCCCTGCCACAGCTTCTGGGTTTCTACACTGATCCAGGCTAGGACTTCAGAGAGACACATCCTGGCAGGGCTGTTTGGATGCTCAGTGTGGAGAACTCATTTCAATCTAGAGAAAAATGGCTTCAGCATTCATGGGAGCGAGCTGAGGGAGAACTTAGGCTTTAAAAACACCCCTAGTAAGACAGAATCCAACCACAGGAGCCACTGGTGCCTCAGTCTTCAGCTCCATCTCCCTCTGCAGTTGATGGAGTGGAGGGAATGAGGAACCCAGCTCTGCTTCACCTCCTGCAGCAGCTGTGAGTGCCCACCTCGCATCTCACCTTTACCAAGCTTTCAGGTGCTGTTAGAACATGCAGGTCTTTCCCCTCCAGCTACAGTCAAGGTTTGGAGGCCATGAGAGGCGAGAGGACATGCAGGAGAACAGAGAGACTTACACAGCCCTGTGCAAAGCAAGGGAGCTCCAGCTTGAGGTGGCCTTGTAGGCTTTCACCAACCATCTTGCACAGCGTGGAAGCCACTTTGGATGCCCCTTCTGTTGAGTCACTTCATGAGGAGTGTTTAAAGCGGGGGAAAAAGAAAGAAAAGAGGAGGAAGGAGGAAAGGCAAACAAAACTGATGACAGATTTCAACAGGAAGAGAGAAGAGGAGAAGAGAAATGGGGCACAGGAGGAGCGTTTTCTGCACAAGGCATCTTGAAGGGCTTGCTTCTTGTGGGGTCTTCCCTGCCTCCTGCTGCAAAGCAGTTGGTAAAAGGAGGAGGAACTTCCCAATCAGGGCACCAGAGAGACTAAAGCCAGCTCTAACCCCACACCTCATTGTCTAGGAGTGTCTCCCCACGGAGCTCTTGGCAGGCAGCTGGGCGTGCGGCGCGTTCCCAGCCCGTGGCGTTTGGTTTTCATTCTGCTGCTCTCCTGTCCATGGGAAATCCCAGAGCAAAGAGAGAGCAGAACATTCCTTCCTCCCCTCCTCTCCTTTGACAGGGTGCCTGGTGCAAATTGGGATGGCTTGGCCAGAAGTATTTGTTGAATGTGAACATCTGGATGCCTGTGGTCAGAACTCCTTCTGCTCCGGCTGCGCAGCCAGCCGCCTGCCGCTGGGATCAAAGAGCTGCTCCCCGACCACAAATTACTTCTGCATTTGCAGCACCAGAGAAACTCCTCTTAGCCCAGGGTGCCACTCAGGAACCTCCCAGGACTCCTCTCCACAAGGCTAACATCTGGGGGACGCCACCAGCAAGCTTTCGCGCTCGGCGTCAGGAGTTTCGCAACGTTTCTGTGCCTTGGGGGGTGAGGGGGAAGAGGAAGAATCTCAGCTTTCAGTTCGCTGCTCTCATGCTATGGAGGGGGGAAAAATAACCCCCACAATTGGAAAGCAGGACCTCTGAGGGCTGGCAGTGATGGAGGGTGGCTTTAGCACCTCAGGTTGGCAGCGCTGCAGATGCGGCTGGGCTGCAAAATGCACGCGCAGGGCTAAACACCCTCTTGCAGTTTCCCAGCCCTAGCTGCTCTCTTCCATCTTCTTGCCACTGAGGGTGGGGAGACACTGGCACAGGTTGCCCAGGGAGGCTGTGGATGCCTCCTCCCTGGAGGTGTTCAAGGCCTTGAGCAGGCTGGGCTGGTGGGAACTGCCTGATCTTTAAGGTCCCTTCCAACCCATTCTGGGGTTGTGCCCTTCCCCACCGGCTGCTTCGCACATGTGCATCACGCTTGTTGGGAGCAGGGGATGCCTGCAGGAGATGCCAAACTCTCTTGTCTCCTCCAGATGAATCGTCATAGAATGGCCTGCTTGGAAAAGACCCTTAAGATCATGAGTCCAACCATAACCTAACACCTCCCTGCACACAACTGGGAGGGCCTCAGCACCTCATCCAAACTCCCGTTAAATCCTTTAAGAGCTCCCAGGGATGGTTCTTCCACCTCTGCCCTGGGCAGCCTGTTCCAGTGCCTGATGACCTTTAAAGTGAAAAGGTTTTTCCTATTATCCAAACTAAACCTCCCTTGGTGCAACCTGAGGCCATTTCCTCTTGTCCTCTCCCTTGTTACTGGGAAGGAGAGACTGACCCTCACCTGGCTCCAGCCTCCTTTCAGGGAGCTGTAGAGAGCAATGAGGTCTCCCTTCTCCAGCCCCCTCTCCTCCAGGCTGAACAGCCCCAGTTCCCTCAGCTGCTCCTCACAGGACCGGTGTTCAAAACCCCTCACCAGCCTCATTGCCCTTTCCTGGACCTGCTGCAGCACCTCAAGTGTCCTCCTTGGAGTGAGTGGCCCCAGACTGAAGCCAGCACTGGAGGAAGACACAGGCTGGAGACAAGGCACACGTGGAGAAGCTTTGCACACAGGCACAGGTTTCTCCCCAGGGGCTGGGCTGACCACACCAGCTCCCAGTGGGTAAAGAGGCTGACCAAGGTGTCCTCACCCTGAGCTCTGGAGCAGATCCCTACCTGTTTCTCGTGATGGTAGAGCGAGGCCAGTGTGTAGGGCAGGATCTGGAGCGCGGAGAAGGTGAAGCCTGTCAGGGCAGCCGAGATGGTGACGATGGCGACGCTGTGGGAGAGGCACATGACGAAGGCAGCCAGGGGGAAGAACACCACACTGGCCAGGTACACTGCCCGGGTCCCAAACTGCTTCACCATCCTGTCCATGATTGTCGAGAAGAAGATGGATGTGATGCACTGCAGGAAGAGGCCCAAGCTACCCATCCGGACACCTGCAGGCGAGCAGAGGTGGTGACAGACACAGCCCTGACTGCACACAGGCTGCCCGCAGCCAGCCAACCACCCTGGGGGCTCCTTCCATCTCCACTCGGTAGGGACTCAGAGAGTGTGGCACAGCCACGAGCAGCCCTGCCATGCACACGGCTGGGTGAGGAATCACAGCATGGCTCAGGTTGGGAGGCACCCCAGAGATCATCGGCTCCAACCTCCCCACCATGGGCAGGGACGCCTCTCAGCCACACTCAGCTGCTCATGGCTTCATCCAGCCTGGCCTTGAACACCCCCAGCCACAGCCTCCCTGGGCAGCCTGTTCCAGAGTCTCACCACCCTCCTAGTGATGAACTTCTTCCTCAGCTCCAGTCTGACCCTGCTCTCCCTCAGCTTCAAACCATTCCCCCTTGGCCTGTCTCCAGACACCCTCAGGAAAAGTCCTTCTGCAGCTTTCCTGGAGGATCTTTGCAGGTACTGGCAGGCAGCTCCAAGGTCTCCCTGGAGTCTTCTCTTCTCCAAGCTGAACACCCCCAGCTCCCTCAGCCTCTCCTCCTAGCAGAGGTGCTCCAGCCCTTGGATCACCTTTGTGGCCTCTGGAAGGAGCAGAGCAGCATCACTGCCATCTCCCAGGGCTGCACCCGCCAGGCTGCAGCACCCCAGCCTTAACCAGAGGGGCAATGGGAGCCGAGAACCCAAGTGATGCTCAGGTCTTTGGGAGCTGTTTGCACCCAGGACCTGTCACCTGCTCATGAACCAGGATCCGGGCTTCACAGATGCCAAAAGCAGGAGCAGAACAAAGGCAGAGGGCATTGTGCTGCAGCCAAGGTAAAGCATTCAACATCCAGGGCAGTATCCGGCAGCGATCAGGACCTCCCCCTCGCAAAGGTCTATCAGATTTCAGGGAACTAAACCCATTAACTCTTTGGAGCAAGGATCATTACTCAACACCTGCTTCTCTGACAGGAGTCCTGACCCGCTGGGAGCTAGACAGAGCAAGTGTTAACTAATAATTAAGCTGCCTCTAAGTTAAACAGACAGCCAGCACAAAGAGGCAGTGTGCTGCAGAGCTCACAGAGGCAGGCAGTGCAAAACTCAGAGAGCTGGAAGAGGAGGGCCAGGAAGGTGTGTGTCCCCCTCCAAGAATAAAAGGCTTGGATCAAGGAGAGGAAAAGAAGGGCTGGGCAGTGAGTCGAGGCTCTGGCACAACACAGCAGCCACAATGGGACAGCAGGGAACAGCAGTAGACAGGGAATGTGCTGCAGTGAGCAGTACCCTGTGAGGTGGTTGTACAGCTAAGGGTCCAGAGGTGAGCATTAGAATCATGGAATGGTCTGGGTTGAGTGACACCTCCAAAGCTCATCCAGTCCAACCCCCCTGCAGTCAGCAGGGACATCCTTAACTAGATCAGGTTGCCCAGAGCTCTGTCAAGCCTCACCCTGCATATCTCCAGGGATGGGACCCCAACCACCTCCCTGGACAGCCTGTTCCATTGCCAGGAACCACTGGAGAGAGGGCTGGTAACCGGGGGAGCTGCTCCAGGGCTGCCCAGAAGCAGAAGCGAGATGGGAATCTGACAGCAGCATGCAAGGAAGATGAGGCAAAGCCCAGCTCAGTGCCGTGGAGCATGGCCTGCCTTTCCAAGCCCTGCTCTCCAAGAGGGGTGGAGCATCCTCACCCCTCAGTGAAAAAGGAGGGCAGAGCAGTGAAGGGAGCTGGCAGCAGCAAGCAGAGGCTGCAGAGAGAGCTGGATCCATCCTGTTCGGCATTGCAACCTGCCAGACTGTTCTGCCTCTTAACCGCTCAGCCCCAGGCCAGGGCTGCACTGCCAGGTCTGGCTCTGTGCTGGGTTGCTTGGAGGCCAGAGGTGTTTCCCTGCTTGGTTCACTGTGCAGCGCTCTCTGGCCCACAGGGGAACATTTCTTCCTGTCCCATCTGCACAAAATCTGCTTGCCTGTAACCTTGGCATTGCTGGCAGGGCTGAGCCCAGCCCTGAGCTCCCGCCCCCAAGCTCCCGCCCCAGGGAATGGGCGCTGGAGCCTGGGGGCACTCGGACCGCCTCTCACCTTCGTCGTAGTGGCGTCTGGCATCCGTGCCTGGCTTGGCCCTGGGGACACCGTGGTACAGCCCTTCCCCAACAAAGTCTGTGTAGAACAGCATGAAGGTCATGAGGGCCATCCAGCTGCAGAGCTCAGCCACGAACAGGCGCCGGATGACCTTGGGGATGCGGCAGTAGAGGCTGTGCAGCCGCGGCAGCAGCGCGCAGAGGTTCCGCAGAGCCTGCCCCCAGCGCCTGGCCCGCAGGAGGCAGGAGCTGCTGGGGGCTGCCAAGAGCAGCAGGCGGCAGGGGAGGGCTTAGGGGGAGCATCCTTCGAGGCTGGGCCGTCCGCGGCGTCCGCCTGGGGAGCCGCCTCCTCTGTCACGAAGAGCGTGGCCAGCACACAGGCGAGGAAGATGACGGCGAGGAGGCTGAAGAGGCAGGTCTGCTGCCCCCCCAGGTACGGGGCCAGGAAGCTGCCCCCAGTCGATGGCTGGAAGCAGGTAGCCGATGCAGCCCCCCAGGCTGATCATGAAGGCGTACACGGAGAAGGCCTGGCGGCAGTTGTCGGGCTCCTGGAAGAGGTCGGAGAGCAGAGCCTCCAGCGGCGTGAAGCAGACCTGGCCGCAGAAATCCAGCAGGCCGATGCCCAGGATGAGGAAGGCGATCTCCAGGGGCCGAGGGTTGGTGGCAAAGAGGCTGGCAAGGCTGCTGGCATGGGGGATGACAAAGAGGCTCAGCAGGACTCCCAGGCAAAGCATCCAGATGAAAGGTCTCCTGCGGCCGTAGCTGCTGTGCCAGTGGTCGCTGGCAGATCCGATCAGCGGGACGAAAACCAAGCCAAGGACAGGTCCTATCCCTGGGAAAGGGGGAGAGGAGGTGTTAGGGGGGACAGAGCTGGAGGATGCTGCTCTGTGTGCACTATAAGTGTCTGGGATGCTCCAGGACCTCAGGAAGCATCACTGGGTCACAGCCCTCTCCTCCAAACACAAGGCTGCCCTTGAGAGAAGAGCAGCTCTGCAACCACCCCATGGAGACAAGGAGGCTCAGGGGAGACCTTCTTGCTCTCTCCAACTCCCTGAAGGGAGGTTGTAGCCAGGTGGGGGTTGGTCTCTTCTCCCAGGCAAGCAGCACCACAACAAGAGGACACAGTCTCAAGCTGTGCCAGGGGAGGTTCAGGTTGGGTGTTAGGAGAAATTCTTCCCAGCAAGAGAGATTGACCCGTGGGATGTGCTGCCCAGGGAGGTGGTGGAGTCCCCATCCCTGGAGGCGTTTAGGAAGAGCCTGGATGGGCTGCTTGGTGCCATGGTTGAGTTGATCAGATGGTGTTGGGTGATAGGTTGGACTTGATGATCTCAAAGGTCTTTTCCAACCTGGTTTATCCTATCCTATCCTATCCTATCCTATCCTATCCTATCCTATCCTATCCTATCCTATCCTATCCTATCCTATCCTATCCTATCCTATCCTATTTCTATTCTCCAGGCCCTTATTTGCTTTCCAGACTCAAAGGCTGAAACAAGCACCTCCAAGACGAGAAAAAAAGCCCCAAAGCAAACCATTGCCTACCCAGAACCATGGTCATGAACTTCTCCTCCACACCCACTTCCAGCAGCAGCGGTGGCACGTAGGTTATCCCTGCAGCCAGGCAGACCTCCAGGCCAAACGTCAGGGAGTTGACCAGCAGGAGCTGGGTCTTTCTGTTGTGGAAGAGCATCCTGCCCCAGGCCCTCTGAGCCATGCTGCCCTGACAGCCCTTAGGGACAGAGGGCTGTGTCACTCCGCCTGGGACGCTCCCGGGGATGCTCCGTGGGCAAGGTCTGGAGCTTCCCTTCCTGGGCTGCTGGACAGATGCTCTCTCCCATTTTTAACACTGCTGAAGGAAATGTTTCTTCCTCTTCCTCTTAACTGCAAGATGTGGCCCCAGCAGCATCGAGTCCAGGCAGGGATCCCACTCCAGGCTTCTCCTTCTGCTCACATGCTGTGGGTCTGAGAGAAGAGAGAGAGCTTGTGAGACACTGTAGGGACCAGGGCAGGGGAAAGGGTTAAAACCAAGTACCACAGAGACTCCTCAGCACTGAAAGACACAATCCCCAGCCCTCCAGGCTTCCAGTCCCCAGCCCACCAGGCTTCCAGGCACGGGAGAATGAAGAGAAGACATCTGGGAGAGCAGCAGGGTTAACAGCCACAAACCCGAGGGCAGGTTTCTCTCTCAGGGCTTGTGACAGGTGAGCAGGCAGCACTCAGGCATGGCTTGGCAAAGTCCAATCCCACCTTCAGGCTCAGGGAGGTCTAAAGCCCTCTCAGAGTCCTGTCCAGCTTCATCTCACAGATGGGCAGCAGAGACACAAAGGATTTAGGGTCCCCTCTCCCAGTGAGCTCAATTAAGAGTCCCTTTGAGGCTCAGGGCTGCAGACACTTGCCTGCAGTCACTTAGGGTCATCTCCAGAGCCCCATGCCCCTGCCTAATGACCTGGGCACCACCCCCATGCTGCTCTGAAGGCTCCCAGGGAGGCAGTTTCACCCAAATCCGATCTCCAGCCCCTGAGATGGGGCACAGGGAACAGATGGTGCCTCCATGGAGTTTCACAAACAAACCTGACCCACTTTAGCCGCATCTAAGAGTGAGCAGCAATTACCTTACTCATTAGTCTGAGTCATTTATTTGCCCTGTAACACTCTGCCTCTCTCCAGCCTTCTTCAGAGGGGAGAGGCCACCAGACCAGGACAGGGGCTAAGCAGCTAAGGCAAGAGTGAGCAGATGCCTCTTAGGAGCCTGTTGTGAGCCTGCCTCTGTGGCAGCCCACGAACAAGAAGGGCTGCAAGGGTAGCAGCACCCAGGCTAACCCAGCCAAAAGCACCTTGGGAAGATGGTCTGCAGCTGTGCTGGGGAAGGCAGAGGGGCTCAGCCAGGAGGGTGACATGAAGCTCCTGCACAGCCACCAGCCTAGGAGTGAAACAAACTGCCCTTGGGCTCTCAGGATTCACTTGGTCTCACTTCTCACCCTCAGTGAGCCACCACCAAGCTTCTCTGCGGGGACAAGGCACAAGAGGTCCTGCTGGGCTGGATGTGCTTCAGCTCACAACCCCTTTCTGGGCCGTGCAGTGTGCTCCCACTTGGCACAGCAGCTTTTGCCTCCTGTCCCACCACAGTGCATCCCTCAAGTGCTTTGGGTGCCTTGGATGAAGGAGGCCAAACAGAATGTGAGACAGGCAGGTGGGGGTTCATCTGCACTTGCTCCCTCCCCGGCTTTGGGAAGCTCTGCCTCCTGCACACCTCCTCCATACCACAGCAGACACCTGGGACAGAGGTTCCCTTACTTCCCTGCTGAGAGTGAACCCATCACAAGAAAGGGGGTGAAAATCCATCCCCCCTCTAAATTCCTTGCTTCATCTACAGAGGAGAGGAAAAGACTCCTAGAGGGAATGTCTCCAGGCCAATATTCACCTCCCTCCTCAGCAGCTGAGGCAACCGGTGCTGGAGGCCATGCTTGGTGGAGCAGGTAAGACCTCACCAAGCCAGCCTGGCTGCTTGTCAGAGGGCCAAGCAGGATGCAAAGTGCAGGCAGGAAGAGCTGCTGCAGCAGGAGCACGCTGGACCACAGCTTGCCCACAGCCACGCTGGGCAGAGATAGAGCTCCGAGGTTATCACCCAACACGCTGCAAATCGGCACTCCAGAGCTCCCCACAGCACTTGGGTTTGACCTCTGCCACTGCACCAGCGGCAGGCAGCAGGTGCTGCCGGCAGAGCTTTCCGCAGCCTCACTTTGCCCTGTCTCCCCCTCTCGCCACCAGCCCAGAGGTGCCTGGGTGACCCTGGAAGCACAGATGCCAGCATCCCTCTCCACCTCGCCCTGCTGCAGGAGCAGAGGCAGCACTCGGGAAGCTGAGGAGCTGACAGGCTGCCAACGACACACAATAGGAGCTGATTCTTTCCCTTCCCGGACCCTTCGCCTTCCCCCCACCCCACGCTCACTTAGACCTCGACTGTCACAAAAGAGATCTCCTTTTAACAACTGTGAGCATTTAAGTGACTTGCCCAAGGTCAAATAGCAAGCTAACGGCTGAGGGGGAAGAGCAACAACGGTTTCCCTTTAATCACCAGACCTGGCTTCAAAGGGATACTCAGAGAGGCCCCTGATATGCTCAGCTTTGCTTCAGCTGCACTCTATCTGCAAGGAAGCAATTGGGGGGCAGTAACCACCTTGCTTAGATGTGGGCTAGACACAGGATGTCTCAGCCTTGTTCGTTTGTGGGGGGTGCCCAGCTGGCTGACAGCCTTAGGGAGAGGCTTTGGAGCTGCAGCAGCCCTCCAGCTCCAGCAGCCCTCCAGCTCCAGCAGCCCTCCAGCTCCAGCAGCCCTCCAGCTCCAGCAGCCCTCCAGCTCCAGCAGCTCAAGCCTTGGTGGTGGGAGCTGGAGGAAGCAGACTCACGAGGCAAAACTCGACTGAGCCACCATCACCCTGAGCTACCCCTGGGGAGGAGATGTGAAAGTCCACTGGCTGCTGTAGTCCAGGGTCTGCAGAGCTTACAGAGGGGGATTTACCCAGAGGCAAACCCCAAAGGTAACCCCCAAATATCCAGAGGCAAACCTGAAACACCCAGAGGCAAATCCCAAGTACCCAGAGGCAAACCTGAAACACCAAGAGGTAAACCCCAAAAGTAAACCCCAAATACCCAGGGGTAACCCTGAAACACCCAGAGGCAGATCCCAAACATCCAGAGGTAAACCCCAAAGGTAACCCCCAAACACCCAGAGGCAAACCTGAAACACCAAGAGGTAAACCCCAAAGGTAAAGCCCAAATCCCCAGAGGCAGACCCCAAACACCAAGTCAAAGATGCCTCATACACACACAGAGGGGGGGAAAAAAGCTGTACTCCCCTTTTACCTCAGTGCCACCTCAAGCATGGGGAGGAAGCAGGAATCTGTCCACCCCCCCAGCTGCCTGAGAGCTCCAGGTTGAGGCAGAGAGGCTGAAATTCTCACCAGCAGGTAAGAAAAGGTTCACCTCTTCCCCCTGCCCCACTCTCAGAGGGCTTTAAGGGAAGCAAAACCCACACAAACAAAACCCAGTGCACCCAGAAGCAGCATCCCTCCACAGCCAGAGAGGAGAAGCTGTCAACAGCAATCAAGTTGGAGACAGGGTTGCAACAGAGCGTTAACCTTCTCCTCTTCAAGTTGTACTTTGTCCCAGTTCCCAGCAGTTCATTTTCAGTGTGGTTTTTTCTTTTCCCCTTCTGCATTTTGCTGACAGAATGCAGAGAGGCAAAGTGGCTCAGCTGGGCCAGACTGGGGGGAAAAAATCCTCTGGAGGGACATGGGCAGAGAGAGGGAGGGAGGGAGAGAGGGAGGGAGGGAGGAGGGAGGGAGGGA
This sequence comes from Picus viridis, assembly GCA_033816785.1. Lineage (NCBI taxonomy): Eukaryota > Metazoa > Chordata > Aves > Piciformes > Picidae > Picus > Picus viridis. The sequence goes on from CM066602.1 coordinate 2,322,206, forward strand.
GGGAGGGAGGGAGAAGGAAGATCTGGGAGGCTCACAGGAGCCAGGCTGAAAGGACTCACCTCCTCCAGGCAGAGCAGTGAGAGGTGATCCCTCTGGAGCTCCAGCCCAGCCTGGCTGCACAGCCTCCAGGAGAAGCTGCTTATGTAGTGTGCAGGCAAGGAGAGGTGGAACCAGCTGTGGGGTTGGTTTCAGGGCCCTCCCTGCCTCCCCATAACCCCAGTGCTGGGCTGTTATTAGCACCACAGCCACGCCTGGGCCCCTCGCCCAAGGTGCTGAGCAAACACGGGCTGCAGGCACCAGACCTGTGGAACCTATTGTTCCCCCTTGCACTGCTGCCCCACACCAGCTCAGGAGGAAAATCCAGGTCTGGGCTCGCACCTGAACTTTGCCCGAAGCCCTGCCCTGCCGCTGACGTTTGTCACCTCCTCTTGCTGGTCTCCTGGCACTCCACAGCCAGCAGAGAGAGATGTAGGACACGGCATTGCTATGGCCCTTCTTCTTCTGTTGAAGAGGCTGAGATGTTCCCTGCAGGGTAGGTAACAGCCTGGCTCTCGTTAGCAGCCCCAGCAGCGAGACCAAAAGCTTCCTTTAAGCTGCTAATCTCTTCCAGGATGATTTATCTGGGCTGGATCTGCAGCTCCATAACTATGTCCTGGTGGGAAAGAAGTCAACCAGGCAAACCATCTCCTAGTTGGGAGATCTTGGTCTGACAGAGCAGAGTGTGCCAGCAGCAGCCGGTCCAGACCAGTGGGATCTGGCATTTAGGGATGGGGAAAGCTGTCGCTCAGGCATGGGGGTGGCTGGTCCATCAAGCTGGATGACAGTGGGCACTTCTTCCTCCCCCTGGCCTCAGTTTCCCCAAGCTTCTCCAACAGGGACAGTATTTGCCCTTCCCTTTGGAGCACAGTGACAGGCACCCTGACAAGGATAAGAGCCAGAGCCCCCCCAGAAAGGGGCACAGAGCCTTTCTCTGTAAGGCTTCCTGCACGCAGAAGCAGAAGGAAGCCACATGTGGAGCTTCCTCACAGCTGCTCCCCGAGCTGTCGTGCCACGGGGACATCAGCTGCCTTTGCAAAGCCAGGCTTGCTGCTTTGCTTTGAAGCATGCAAACACCAAAGTGTTCCTTTCCTTTCCTTCCTCTGCAGAGAAACAGCAAATCAAGCCTGGGAGGTTGGTTCACCTGGCAGCCAGGTAGGAGGGTGGGTCCTGGGCAGGAGCACAGGGACAAAGGAAGCCAGGAGAGGAGAGCACTCCCTGCCACCCAGCCTGCACAGAGGAACCTTTTCCGCTACAGCAAGCAAAGCAGGAAGGTTTGAACCTCCTGCAGCCTTGGTGCCTCCTGCCCTCTCTCCTCTCCCACACAAACACCCAGAAGGACAGGGAGGGAAGCACTCTGCCAAGCACAGCTCACCTGGCAGCACGAACAGGGAGCAAGGAGAAGGAGCAGGAATGAAGCTGGTGAAAGCAGCTTCCAAGGGTCCACTTCTCCAAAGGCACTGAGAGGGAGCAAGGAGAAGGAGCAGGAATGAAGCTGGGGAAAGCAGCTTCCAAGGGTCCACTTCTCCAAAGGCACTGAGAGGGAGCAAGGAGAAGGAGCAGGAATGAAGCTGGGGAAAGCAGCTTCCAAGGGTCCACTTCTCCAAAGGCACTGAGAGGGAGCAAGGAGAAGGAGCAGGAATGAAACTGGGGAAAGCAGCTTCCAAGGGTCCACTTCTCCAAAGGCACTGAGAGGGAGCAAGGAGAAGGAGCAGGAATGAAGCTGGGGACAGCAGCTTCCAAGAATCCAGCAGATCGAAGCCACCACAATTCCCCTGCTCAGAGCTTGTCCTCTGTTCATGTGCTACAGCAAAAGTTTGGACAAAACATCTTCCTGAGCTTGATGTGGTGCAGAGCCCCTGCGATGAGGGCCTGAGAAAAGCAGCAGCAGGAGGCAGAAGTGGGACTGAACTCACTGGGGGTGGCAGAGTGACAGACTCCCAGCTCCATCGTGCAACACCCAACTCCAGCAGAAGGTCACTTTCCACTTGCTACTCCTTTTCTTTCAGCCCTCACTGGTGGGCTCTGAGCCACACCTTCCACTAAGAAGCAAAGCCCTGCAGAGACACCTGAAGAAGGGGAAGGACTCGCAGGGCAAAGACTGGAAGTAGTTTCTCCTTCCTCTACCCTCACGGCGCAGAACTTGTTCTGGTCCTGGTCGGTGCTGGAGGCGGGAGGTGGCGCTGTGCAGGGAGCTCAGGCGGGCTCCGCTCCAGCCCAGCGGTTCCAGGTGCTATGGACCCCTGGGCACGGAAGGTTTGATGCCCAAAACTTCTTCCCAAAGGACAGCAGCGAGAGGGGAGGGCGAAAGGGTACTGCTGGCCTTCGGGCTCCCATTCACAAGCACGACGTTACATTTCCAGCCTTCCAAGGGGGCTCTTCAGGAGGGTTATTAATTCCCCACTCCCTGGAAGCCCTTTGGAAGAAAGGGGAGGGAGAGAGCACAAGAGGCAGCGCTCGGGGAAGGGCTGTTCAGCCGGTGCCAGATCCTTTCACAGCTATCAGTGTCCATTCACTGCAGCTGAATGTGAAATACACCATGGAGAATAGCTCTGGCAGGCTTGCCAGGGATGAAATGGAAAACTCACCTGACCTCTCCTGACCCTCTCCCCTTCCCCCTCCCCTCCCAAATCTCCTTGACCCCATTCAGAGTGTGGGGAGAGGGGAGTGGTCATTAAGCAGGGGTGGGAGAAGGGGCCGATTGATTTAGTCTCTCTCTGAATTAACTCTGCCTTCCCTTCGAGCTCTGGGGCTCCATCCTCAGCAGCTCAGCTTTGGGAAAGAGCAGCCATGGGTGGAAATCCCCTCAGAGGGGAAGAGGAAGGCCTGGGTGCCCCAGCCCCTTTGGAATTCCCTCCCTCAGCCCGCAGCATCCAGCAGCCCAGACACCAGGGTATGCTACTCCAGGACAAATGCTGATGCTACAGAGGATCCAGAGCTAGGGGAAGGGGCAGCTCCCCACTGCAGCTGGGGACCCAAGCTGGGTTCAAAGGGAGACATTTGTGCTTGTCAGTTCCCTCCTGACATGCTGCAGTTGCTTCCTCCCAGCACCTACATCATCATCATCATCATCATCTTGCTTACAGGGCCCTTTAAACACCTAGCTCTGGCCTGGTGTGGTTCTACCCAACCAGGACCAGCATCTAACCACCAAACTGATCCTCGGCCCCAAGACTGAAGGCAGTTCACCACCATCTCCAAAGCCAAAGAATGAAGAAGGAGCCAAGTTCTAAGTACCTGTAGCCAGCAGAGGACTTCCAGGGGGCTGCATCTCCCCCTTGCTGTGGGCCACTAAAGCAGACACCCAAGCAAAGCTCTTGGCTCCCATAACCACCAAGCCACTCACCCTCCCTGCAGGTGGCTGGGGCTCACCATGATGGAGTATGAGATGCAGGCTCAGGTCCTACCAGGTTCCCACTGCCTCAGCCACCGAGTGCAAGTCAAGCCAGAGCTACCAGCACACATCTGCAACTGCTACCTGGTGACCTCCCCTCTGCCTTTGGCCCTTCTGACCTGGGGATCTGGTTTGTCCTGAGAGTTAGCAGGGCTGAGCTGCTCCAGAGCCAGCCCAAGGCACTGGTTCCCATCTGCAAGAGCTTTGGGAGGCATTTTATCTGCTGTCAGGTGGTTCCATCAGGGTGAGGAGCACCTGTGAGGGGAATTGAGTGTCTTCTGAGCTTTACAGTGAGGGCACCTGGAGCAGGTCACTGTTTGTCCTGCATCCATCAAGTGGATAAAGCAGAGGCACCAGGGGAAGGCAAATGAAGGTCCCTTGGGGATGGATGAGTCAAAATGTTTGAGAATGGGAGGTAGGAAAGGATGCTGAGCCCAGCAGAGCAGCAGCACTTGGCTCTGCCCAGCATACAGAGAGGATCTTTGCCGGGGTGGAAGAAGCTCTCTCCTGTTTGCCCTTCACGCTGCAGCTCTCTGCTATCTCCCACTCCTTTCAGAAGCTGTGCCAAGAGCTCTGTGGCTGCTTTATCCTCAGCTCACTACAGATCATCAAGCAGCCAGCAGGGCAGCCCACAGGCTCCACTGACCTCCTGTCCCACAGCCTGCTTCTTCCTCTGGCAGAGGAACTGGTCCTGGCAGGAGGCTTCTCTCCCAGGCTTGGGCTGCCTTAGCTCCTGTGCCCTCCTGCTTGACCAGCAGCAAAGAGTGGCCAGTTCCAGCCCATCCTCCTCCTCCTCCTCCCCTCACCCTTACAAACAGGAACTGTCTGTCTGACTGAGGAGGTCACTGACTCAGAGGCCACTCTGACACTCCTGGAGCCTGCCCGTGCTCCACAAAGGGACAGACACCAGCCCAGAGCACACCACCATGCCAGGGGGAGTCAGCAGCTCTGCTGGCACCACTGCCACATTAACCCAGCACCAGGCTGCCTGGCAGAGCCTGCTGCAGTCCACACCAGCAGCAGCAGCACAGCCTGGATGCAAGGAAGAAATTCTTCACCAGGAGGGGTCCCTGGCCACGGCAGGGGGGTTGGAACTGGCTGATGCTTGAGGTCCCTTCCAACCCTGACAATTCTGTGATTCTGTGGGGGTGGGGAGGCACTGGAACAGGCTGCCCAGAAAGGCTGTGGGCTCCTCGTCCCTGGAGGTGTTCAAGGCCAGGCTGGATGAGGCTCTGAGCAACCTGGGCAAGTGGAAGTTGTCCCTGACCATGGCAGGGAGGTTGGAACCGGATGCTCCTGAAGGTCCCTTCCAACCAGTCTATGATTCTGTGGCAAGGCAGGGTGCAGAGGGCAGCTGGGCACCGTGATTGCTGCAGCCAAGCAGAGCCAAGGCTGAAGGCCTGAAAGCTTCCCTCACTGGTCTGTAGCTCAGCCCAGTTTCCATCAGGACACTGAGAAGGTTCAGCTGTGGTGTGCTGAAGGACTGAGTGCCCCAAGGTACATCCCAGAGCTGATTTCAGCTGTGGTGTGCTCAAAGACTGCCCCAAGGAACATCCCAGAGCTGAGTTCAGCTGCAGGTGGATCTTCAGACCATGCTGAAGGAACTGCAGTAGCACTACCTGTGCAGGGTGCTCTGCTTTTCCCTACTCAGGACCAGCATCTAACCCCCAAACCTCAGCTACCAAGTAGAGAGCCTCACAGCCTCCTGGCTCCTCACAGGCCCACACAATGCCACCCATTCTCCTCTCTTCTTCTCTCCCTCTCCTCCTTCTTCTCTCCCTCTCCTCCTTCTTCTCTCCCTCTCCTCCTTCTTCTCTCCCTCTCCTCCTTCTTCTCTCCCTCTCCTCCTTCTTCTCTCCCTCTCCTCCTTCTTCTCTCCCTCTCCTCCTTCTTCTCTCCCTCTCTCCTTCTTCTCTCCCTCTCCTCCTCTCCCTCTCCTCCTTCTTCTCCCCTCTCCTCCTTCTTCTCTCCCTCTCCTCCTTCTTCTCTCCCTCTCCTCCTTCTTCTCTCCCTCTCCTCCTTCTTCTCTCCCTCTCCTCCTTCTTCTCTCCCTCTCCTCCTTCTTCTCTCCCTCTCCTCCTTCTTCTCTCCCTCTCCTCCTTCTTCTCTCCCTCTCCTCCTTCTTCTCTCCCTCTCCTCCTTCTTCTCTCCCTCTCCTCCTTCTTCTCTCCCTCTCCTCCTTCTTCTCTCCCTCTCCTCCTTCTTCTCTCCCTCTCCTCCTTCTTCTCTCCCTCTCTTTCCTCTCTCTTCAAAGCTGAAGCCTTTGCAGCCTCCACTCTCTCAGGAACCTCACTCTTTCCACTCACCCTTTCCTGAGTCACCTTCGGGTCTTCTCTGAACCACCCCAGGCCACCAGACCAGGTTGGTTGGCTCCAGATCAGAGCTTGAGTTTTGGTTTGCTACTGCAGGACCAAACCTTTTGCTTTATAAATATATATATAATTATTCAGGAGAGGAGCCCCTGGTTTGGAGCAGGATAGGGGGGGGGGGGGGGGAATGAGAGACAATCTGCTTCTGCTTTTCCCTTCAGCTTCTTTTTGCTGCTGCTGCTTAAATGCTGTGCCCATCACCCTGGCATTGGGTCTGGGGCAGCCTCTTTCCCCCATCCCCACCCCCCCTCTGCTTTTTGGTTTTATTATCTCTCTACATATTTCTTTTGTCTTCTCTTCAGCAGAAGAATAAAAATGTAAATGGAACCGAAAAGGATGGGGGGGGGATAAAAATTATATAAGCCCCCTCCAGGTGCCCCCTCCTCCCCTTGCATGGTAATGGGCACAGATTATACCCAGCCCCACATGACCAGGGCTCTGTATTTATATGTCAGTGTGTAAAACCCACCCTGCTGAGCTGCCTTTTCTCTGCCTGGGGGCTGGAGGGGGGGGGGGGGCTTCTGCAAGGCGTCTCTCCCTCCAGCAGCCCCACAAAGGGGATTAGGGAGAGCCCCTCAGCCCCACGGAGTAATCCATCAAATTAGCCCTTGTTGGCGTTGCTGTCCTCTTCAAGAGGAGGGGCGGGGGGGGGGATGAAATAAAAAGGGGTGGAGGGGGTGTGTGGGGGGGGTGGAAAACCCTTCCAAAAGGCTTTTAAAGGCACTGAAATTACACTTGAGCCTGAAACACTCCACCCAGCTGCTGCTGCTGCTGCTGCAGCCCGCGGCACAAAGGGTTGGTTGTAAAGGCAGCGCCGGGAAGGGAGGGCAAAGGAGAGGGATGCTGTTACCAAGGGCAGCGGCCTCCCCCTGCCTGACGCTCCAACAGGTGCTTCAGAGCCGCCCCCCCCCACCTCCTCCAACCCCCTGGCACCCTGCTGCCTTGGTAACACCAGGCTGCCCCTCCTGCCCCCCCGGGGAGAGAGGGTCTGGGGCTTTGGGATGTGTTGGTTGTGCTCAAGTGCATCCACAGTGCCCAGAGCCCTGCAGCTGGGCAGCCCTGCAAGCTCCCTGCAGTGACCCTGTGGATCCTCACCAGTGGATCCACAGGTAGCTCCTCACCAGTGGATCCACAGGTAGCTCCCCTCACCAGTGGATCCACAGGTAGCTCCCCTCACCAGTGGATCCACAGGTAGCTCCCCTCACCAGTGGATCCACAGGTAGCTCCCCTCACCAGTGGATCCACAGGTAGCTCCCCTCACCAGTGGATCCACAGATAGCTCCCCTCACCAGTGGATCCACAGATAGCTCCCTCACCAGTGGATCCACAGATAGCTCCCCTCACCAGTGGATCCACAGGTAGCTCCCTCACCAGTGGATCCACAGGTAGCTCCCCTCACCAGTGGATCCACAGGTAGCTCCCCTCACCAGTGGATCCACAGGTAGCTCCCCTCACCAGTGGATCCACAGGTAGCTCCCCTCACCAGTGGATCCACAGGTAGCTCCCCTCACCAGTGGATCCACAGGTAGCTCCCTCACCAGTGGATCCACAGGTAGCTCCTCACCAGTGGATCCACAGGTAGCTCCCCTCACCAGTGGATCCACAGGTAGCTCCTCACCAGTGGATCCACAGGTAGCTCCCCTCACCAGTGGATCCACAGGTAGCTCCTCACCAGTGGATCCACAGATAGCTCCCCTCACCAGTGGATCCACAGGTAGCTCCTCACCAGTGGATCCACAGATAGCTCCCCTCACCAGTGGATCCACAGGTAGCTCCCCTCACCAGTGGATCCACAGGTAGCTCCCCTCACCAGTGGATCCAGGTAGCTCCCCTCACCAGTGGATCCACAGGTAGCTCCCCTCACCAGTGGATCCACAGGTAGCTCCCCTCACCAGTGGATCCACAGGTAGCTCCTCACCAGTGGATCCACAGGTAGCTCCCCTCACCAGTGGATCCACAGATAGCTCCTCACCAGTGGATCCACAGGTAGCTCCCCTCACCAGTGGATCCACAGATAGCTCCCCTCACCAGTGGATCCACAGGTAGCTCCTCACCAGTGGATCCACAGGTAGCTCCCCTCACCAGTGGATCCACAGGTAGCTCCTCACCAGTGGATCCACAGGTAGCTCCCCTCACCAGTGGATCCACAGGTAGCTCCTCACCAGTGGATCCACAGGTAGCTCCCCTCACCAGTGGATCCACAGGTAGCTCCCCTCACCAGTGGATCCACAGGTAGCCCCCTCACCAGTGGATCCACAGGTAGCTCCCTCACCAGTGGATCCACAGGTAGCTCCCCTCACCAGTGGATCCACAGGTAGCTCCTCACCAGTGGATCCACAGGTAGCTCCCCTCACCAGTGGATCCACAGATGATAGCTCCTCACCAGTGGATCCACAGGTAGCTCCCTCACCAGTGGATCCACAGATGTAGCTCCTCACCAGTGGATCCACAGATGGTAGCTCCCCTCACCAGTGGATCCACAGGTAGCTCCCCTCACCAGTGGATCCACAGGTAGCTCCCTCACCAGTGGATCCACAGATGATACCTCCCCTCACCAGTGGATCCACAGATGTAGCTCCCTCACCAGTGGATCCACAGGTAGCTCCTCACCATGGAATGGCAGGGGCTGGCAGGGGCCTCTGGAGAGCACTGAGCCCAGGCAGGGTCACCCAGGGCAGGTCACACAGGAACATATCCAGACAGGTTTTGAAAGCCTCCAGAGGAGACTCCACAACCTCTCTGGGCAGCCTGCCCCAGGGCTCCAGCAGCCTCACACCAAAGGAGTTTCTCCCCACGTTGAGGTGGAACCTCCTGGGTGCCAGCTCGTTCCTGTTGTCCCTTGTCACAGTATCACTGGGCACTACTGAGAAGAGCCTGGCCCCTTCCCCTTGGCACCCACCCTTCAGACATGGACAGAGCAGGACTTGGCAAAGGCAGGGTCTGCAGCAGGGTCATTCCCTGTGGGGAGCAGTGCTGGGGTCTGGCACTGCCCCTGGCTGTGGCAGCACTGCCACCCCATGCTCCCTGCACAGCCCCCACAGCCCTGCAGCTGGGCAGCCCTGCAGTGCCCCTGGCTGTGGCAGCACTGCCACCCCATGCTCCCTGCACAGCCCCCACAGCCCTACAGCTGGACAGCCCTGCAGTGCCCCTGGCTGTGGCAGCAGTGCCCCCATGCTCCCTGCACAGCCCCCACAGCCCTGCAGTGCCCCTGGGCTGTGGCAGCACTGCTGCTCCCTGCACAGTCCCCAGAGCCCTACAGCTGGGCAGCCCTGCAGTGCCCCTGGCTGTGGCAGCACTGCCACCCCATGCTCCCTGCACAGCCCCCACAGCCCTACAGCTGGACAGCCCTGCAGTGCCCCTGGCTGTGGCAGCAGTGCCCCCCCATGCTCCCTGCACAGCCCCCACAGCCCTGCAGTGCCCCTGGGCTGTGGCAGCACTGCCACCCCATGCTCCCTGCACAGTCCCCAGAGCCCTACAGCTGGACAGCCCTGCAGTGCCCTTGGCTGTGGCTGCAGTGCCCCTGGCTGTGGCTGCAGTGCCCCCCATGCTCCCTGCACAGCCCCCACAGCCCTGCAGGCTCCCTGCAGCACACAGAATGCAGACACCAGCCTGGCCAGGGGCTCAGGATATCCCCACACCTAAACCAAAGGCAAACCTCTGTGAATGGTTCCTGGGACATGGAATCTGTGCTTCCTAGAGCTGTTTTGGATGGAAAAGCCCTTTTAGGATCACCCAGTCCAAGCATTCTCTAACTCTGCCAAGGCTGGTGCTAAGCCATGGCCCTCAGCACCACAGCTCTGCAGCTTTGAAGCACCTCCAGGGGTGGGCAGCCTGCTCCTGGCAGGTGGTTGAGTTTCCTTCCACTTCAGCTAGCTAAAGTGCACATCAGCCTTTGTGCTGCTCTTCAGCACCCTGAGGCGTTGGGTGACAGGTTGGACTTGATCTTTGAGGTCTTTTCCAACCTTATTGATTTTGTGAAGTCCTGAGCAGGCAGCTGAGGATTCCACAGCTTTCCATCACTGTTCTGCTTTGGGAGAAATGGTCACTTGAGAGAGGAGGAGAAGAGGAGAGAGGAGGAGAAGAGGAGAGAGGAGGAGAAGAGGAGAGAGGAGGAGAAGAGGAGAGAGGAGGAGAAGAGGAGAGAGGAGGAGAAGAGGAGAGAGGAGGAGAAGAGGAGAGAGGAGGAGAAGAGAGAGAGAGGAGGAGAAGAGGAGAGAGGAGGAGAAGAGGAGAGAGGAGGAGAAGAGGAGAGAGGAGGAGAAGAGGAGAGAGGAGAAGAGGAGAGGAGGAGAAGAGGAGAGAGGAGGAGAAGAGAGAGAGGAGGAGAAGAGGAGAGAGGAGGAGAAGAGGAGAGAGGAGGAGAAGAGGAGAGAGAGGAGAAGAGGAGAGAGGAGGAGAAGAGGAGAGAGGAGGAGAAGAGGAGAGAGGAGGAGAAGAGGAGAGAGGAGGAGAAGAGGAGAGAGGAGGAGAAGAGGAGAGAGGAGGAGAAGAGGAGAGAGGAGGAGAAGAGGAGAGAGGAGGAGAAGAGGAGAGAGGAGGAGAAGAGGAGAGAGGAGGAGAAGAGGAGAGAGGAGGAGAAGAGGAGAGAGGAGGAGAAGAGGAGAGAGGAGGAGAAGAGGAGAGAGGAGGAGAAGAGGAGAGAGGAGGAGAAGAGGAGAGAGGAGGAGAAGAGGAGAGAGGAGAGAAGAGGAGAGAGGAGGAGAAGAGGAGAGAGGAGGAGAAGAGGAGAGAGGAGAGAACTTACCCCACAACATGGAACTGGCAAACCAGTTCTGTTGGAAGGGCTGTTCCTGCCCAAGTGTGGGACAGTCACCAGGCCCCCTGCATGCCACACAGGGCATCTGAGCACTGAAAGCACTGGCAGCCAGCCTCTGAGTTTTAACCACACAGGCTGAGCAGAAGGAGAGGAACTTCCCCATCTGCTACAGAGAAGAGAGAGGAAGGCAGAGCCCCCCGCCCCCGGCTGCTTTATTCTGCCCACCCTGCAAGGTCTGTTCACAGGACTGGGGGAATGGGAAGTGAAATTGGAACTTCTTGTTCCCGTCCAAAGCACGAGCACTGATGGGATGTCTGACTCCTCAGCAGGCCAAGGCCCTTCTTCAGCTTCCCCTGGCCAGGAGCTGTGCTGCTGTGGGTCCAAGGCTTCTACCCCATGAGAGAGTTTCATCATTTCTGGCTTTATTTGGAAAGCTGTGACAGGCATGGGGCCAGCTGAGTCTCAGCACCAGCCTTGAGGGGGAGAGGACACATGTGATGTGCTGGCAAAAGCCAGGGGGCAAAGCAAAGGCTGGCCCTGAAGTGTGAGACTGCAAACCCAGACCATCAGCCACGGATCCCGGGCCAGCAGCAGCCAGGACTTCTGCAGAAACAAACTGCTGAGCCCTGGCAGGAGGGCTGAAGGGGTTCCTTGGCCCAAACAGCATCCCAAAGGGCTGATTCTAAAGGGGGAGAGGGAAGGGGAGAGGGAAGGGGAGAGGGAAGGGGAGAGGGAAGGGAAGGGGAGAGGGAAGGGGAGAGGGAAGGGGAGAGGGAAGGGGAGAGGGAAGGGAAGGGGAGAGGGAAGGGAGAGGGAAGGGAGAGGGAAGGGGAGAGGGAAGGGGAGAGGGAAGGGGAGAGGGAAGGGAGAGGGAAGGGGAGAGGGAAGGGGAGAGGGAAGGGGAGAGGGAAGGGGAGAGGGAAGGGGAGAGGGAAGGGGAGAGGGAAGGGAGAGGGAAGGGAGAGGGAAGGGGAGAGGGAAGGGGAGAGGGAAGGGGAGAGGGAAGGGGAGAGGGAAGGGGAGAGGGAAGGGGAGAGGGAAGGGGAGAGGGAAGGGGAGAGGGAAGGGGAGAGGGAAGGGGAGAGGGAAGGATTAACCATGTTGGAAAAGACCTTTAATGCAACCACAGCAGGAGCTGCTGCCACCCAGCACTGAAACCCAGCCAAGTACCACTGGCCGAGGGCTGTGCCCAGGAAAGAGGGAGGAGAGCAGCCAGCTGGAGCTCAGTGCATGGCAGTCCCCAGAGAGCATCAGGCACTGGCTTCAGAGAACCACAGAATGTTAGGGCTTGGAGAGGACCTCCAGAGATCTCCAGGCCATCAAGCAACCTGCTCTAGTGTGAGGTGTCCCTGCCCATGATGGCAGGGGGGTTGGAACTGGCTGATCCTTGAGGTCCCTTCCACCCCTAACCATTCTATGATTCTAGGTCCAAGCCCTTCCCTGCCAGAGCAGGATTTGTGCAGTCCCTTCTTCTTCAAAGTTCTGGGAGCATGACCTCAAAGTGCTCTTCCTCAGAGGCTGCACTTTGAGTCCTAGACACACACACAGAGCTAATGAGCTCTTTGCTAGCCACATGGCAGTTAGGCCATTTTCTTCAGGGTCACTTTCTGCTCTGCAATTCCACTTATTTGTGCCCCTGCTGGAGAAGTTTGATGCTGACATCTCTCCCAGCAAGCCCCTTTGACCTCCCCTGGCAGGTTGGGGAGTTCCTCCCTCTTCTGTTTTGTGTCTCTAAAATGAGGTCATGGCTTTGAATGAGACAAAGAAGCCTTTGCAGGGTGAGCAAGAGCCCCCAGAGAGCTGTTGAGGACAGAACCCCCATCACTCACATCAGACCCTCAGCAGCCCACAGCTCTCCTGGGAGGGACTGAGGTTTACCCCCACCACATCCCTCCCTGCTCCCAGGGGATGTCATAGAATCAGAGAGTCAATAAGGTTGGAAAAGGCCTCAGAGATCATCAAGTCCAACCTGGCACCCAACACCCTCTGACTACTAAACCATGGCTCCAAGTGCCACATCCAGTCCCCTCTTGAACACCTCCAGGGATGGGGACTCCACCACCTCCCTGGGCAGCACATCCCAATGGCTAACAACTCCCTCTGCAATCACTCATGCCAGGGCTGGGGCAAGAAGGGATGTGGGGCAGGCAGCCACCCGTGGCTGGCAGCACTCAAATGGGCAGGGAATAAAGCAAAAGCCTCCAAAAGCTTTGCCCTGGTGGCTGCTGTAAGGTAGAGCTGCCCCTGCTGCCTGCCCCTCCGGCACAGGGACCCTTTGCACCCTGCTTGGTGGCTTCTCCAGCCAGCCACATGCACAGTCCACCCTCTGGGCTCCAGTGCCAGGGGAGGGGGGGTCATACCAACGTGCCAGCCTGCCAGCAAGGCACCTTCTGTCACACCAGCCACGGGCCAGGACCCTCTGCCAAAGGGACAGGTGAAGAGCAGGAGTGCCGGGAGCCACAGGGTTTCCTCTGAGACACCTTACGGTCAAAGAGCACACCTCAGACTCGAGATCACAGGATGTAAGGGGTTGGAAGGGACCCCTGGAGCTCTTCAGCTTTTCTTACAAGAGCAGCTTTGGCCGCCTGGGGCAGCAAGTCCTGCAGGAGCTCTGCCTTGTGCCTGCGGCACACCGACGAGAGCCCTCAGACCACTGCCGGAGCGCTGAGAGCCTCCTCCTTATCACGACAGAGCAGTCACGAGGCACGGCCCTGAGAACATGAGACGCCTGGCCCTGAGAACGTGAGATCCTCTGATTTCAGCTTCTGCCTGACACTGTTTGGATAACTGCAGAGATAAGGAGCAATCAGATCTACTTTTTTTTTCCCAGGAGAGAGAGAAGCTGCTCTGGAAGATCCTCATGGGAGAAACCTTTTCCCTCGCCCCGTTCTCACTGCCAGCTGAATGTGCTGCGGACTCTGACCATGCAGGGGTTGGACATGAAGCTGTAGCTGGTCACCATGAAGCTGTAGCTGGTCACCATGAAGCTGTAGCTGGTCACCATGAAGCTGTAGCTATCCACATGCAGAGCCTGGAAGGGAGGGGAAGAGTGGAAACTCCTCCACTCTGCAGAACAAACCCCCAAGGCTCAAACCTGCCTTTTGCAGAGGAGGTGAATGGAGCAAAGCATTTTTACCCACCCCCCCCTTTCGCTCCCCTCCCCATCTGTCCTTCCAAACAGGAACTGAGCTTCTACTTGGAGGCCTGGGGAGCCCTGAATGATTAGCTTTTTAGTAATTATTAAGCATGGAGCTCAAGTTCAAAGCCCCTTGGGTCTTGCAGAGCACTCTGAGCACAGGAGCTGAGGCTTTCCGTGGCACGTGGTTCCCTTCTCGCCCTGAGACCAAGGGCTGACTGCATCCATCCAGGAGGCCAGGCAGGAAAGTGGTCTGAGAGCTGGAGCTGCTCAGTGCTTGCTGAGGAAGTCTGCTGGCCTGGCAGAGGATGAATGGCAGTTTGTGCCTTCTCAGACCTGGAGCAGGGGCAGGATTCTCTCCTCACACTGGGCTCCCTCCTACCCATATTTCATAGTATCATCAGTCAGGGTTGGAAGGGACCACAAGGATCATCTAGTTCCAACCCCCCTGCCATGGGCTGGAGTAAAGTTCAGTCAGCTCCAAATGAAGCAGAAAGACCTCTGATATTGTTTAAGCCCAGGCTGGATGAGGCTTTGGCCAGCCTGATCTAGTGCAGGGTGTCCCTGCCCAGGGCAGGGGGGTTGGAACTAGATGATCCTTGTGGTCCCTTCCAACCCTGACTGATACTATGATATTCCTGCAACATCCTCTGGGCTGCCTTGGGCACACAGCCAGGACACCTCAGGCAGGCACAAGGCTGGCTTTGCCCAGGGAGGGCTGGGCAAGGCTTATCTCCAGCACAGTCCCAGGCCATTCTGGCTGGGCACCAGCAGGTGCCAACTGGCCTCAGCCCCAGCCTGCTGCTAGCAGAGGGGATAGAGAGCATTCCCTGCTCCTGCCCAAAAAGCTTCTACCCTGCTGGCAGCAGTGGCCACAGACAGTGATGAATTGGACTCTCTGGGGGCAGCACAACTGTAGGCTGTGTTTGCAGCAAGCCAAGATGAAAGAAGCCCTTTGGAATCATCTTCCCCCGGGGGCTGCTGTGGGACTGCTCCCAACCACACATTCTGCAGTGATCTGTCCAGGCTGGATGGATGGATCTGGAGCACTGAGCTTGCAAGAATTTCCCCTGAAACAATATCCATGGGCTAAGAGATTTAAGAGCTGGGAAGCATCCATCCATCCATCCTTCCTTCCTTCCTTCCTTTCCTCCCTCCCTAATTCCCGTGCTTTCCTTTTCATAGGCATGGTCAGACTCCAGCCCACATTTAGCCACTCTCCTCGACCTGGCTGTAGTCAGTTCCCACAAAAGCCACCCTTCCAGCCCCATTAAGTGCTCAGTCAGCCTTGGCTGGAGCACAGCAGCCTTTTGTTCCAGCCCCGCTCCAGCTGCTCCCACCGCCCCGCGCACACAGCGCTCGTTTGTCGCAAGCGTTCCCAAACACACCTCTGGAGTCCAACAGCAACAGTGGCCACACAAAGCCCTCCCCTGTCACCCCATCAGCCTGTACCTGGCACACACAGGCTGCTGCCTTGCGAGGCCACTGTCATCTCCTTGCTCCTTTGTGCTCCACCGCTTTGTGTTTACGAGCTGCCTCTCGCCGCAGCGCTGCGAGGAAGTGTTCTCCGTGCCCAGAACAATTCTTTGGTCTCTTTGCACAGCTCCAAGCGAAGTGAGAATTGGTTCCAGGGTCCAGCCCAAGGTAGCACAGTGGTAAAGGGAATGGGCAGGGAGAGCACTAACAGAGGACCCTCAGCAACAGCAGGGACGAGAGGAAATGGCCTGAAACCGTGCCAGGGGAGCTGTAGGTTGGATAATAGGGACAATTTCTTGGCTGAAGAGAGTGCTCAGGGATTGGAACAGGCTGCCCAGGTTGGTGGTGGAGTCCCCATCCCTGGAGGGGCTGCAGAAGTGTGTGGATGTGGTGCTTCAGGACATAGTGGGTGGTTGGACTCAGTCTTAAAGGTCTTTCCCAGCCTTAAAAAGTCTGAGATCAGCTGAGGTCTTGGGGATCACCAAAAGACTTTGGGTAACCTCTTTCCAAAGAGAAGATCACAACAGAGGTGGCACAAGAGGCACAGGTAGTGATAGGACTAGGGGGAATGGAATGAAGCTGGAGGTGGGGAGATTCAGGCTAGATGTGAGGAAGAAGTTCTTCCCCATGAGAGTGGTGAAGCCCTGGAATGGGTTGTGCAGGGAGGTGGTTGAGGCCCCGTCCCTGAAGGTGTTTAAGCCCAGGCTGGATGAGGCTCTGGCCAGCCTGATCTAGTGTGGGGTGTCCCTGGTCGTGGCATGGGGGTTGGAACTAGCTGATCCCTGTGGTCCCTTTCAACCCTGACTGATTCTATGATTCTAAGAGCCCTGGGCAGAGGGGAAAGAGAGCAGCATGGCATCCTGAATGAGTGGCAGTTGCTTCTCCAGAGGCAGAGCAGAGCCCAGCACTTCCAGACAGAGCACTGCTGATGGGGGGAAGGAAAAGCATGAAGCACCAGCACAGGGACCCGGGAGACGCAGAGCTCTGGGTGTGGGTGCGGGCAGGACAGGGAACGGATCGGGCACACTCCCAGCCACTTCAGATCTAACTCACAGCCCCTTCCAATCTAACTCAGAGCCACTCCTGCCCGTGGCTCTTAAATGAGAAGCCGCAGCTGGGAGGAGACGGCAGAAGAGTGTTAGATTTGAGGGCTGATCAGCGCCTCGGTGGCTTTGATGCAGCAGGTCGGACCCCAGCCGGGATCACTCCTACCGTCTGCTGAAGAAAGTGCTGACCTGTGGGGCTTGCTGCACGCACCGCTGCTCGGAAAGCCCAGACCCATAAATCTAGAGCAGGATTTCGATGTTATCCACAACTGTGTACACATCGCTCCTGAGGCTGGCTCCAGCCTGCCCTGCAAGAACGCTGCTGCCTCCTGAGTGCTGACAACTGGCAGGGATCTGAGTCACTGCACTCATTGTGTTTTGCCTTTCTCCTGAAGCCCCAGCTCCTGGGGACAAACCACCAGCAAGAACTTCCCTTTCCCAGCACAATGAAGGTGGTGGTGGGGAAAGAAATGTCTCTGCTCCCTTGACTGAGGAGAAAACCCTTAGACCTCACAGCCCAAACCCAGTGCCCATTATTGGTTTAAGTTTCTTTCCTCCTTTCCTTCCTTCCCTCCCTCCTTTCCTTCCCTCCCTCCCTTCCTTCCCTCCCTCCCTTCCTTCCCTCCCTCCCCTCATTATTTTGCATGGGGCCATCCTTACACCTCCTGAGCATCCAAAACCTGGCACTGAGGAGAATTCAGAGAGTCATAGACCTCGCTGGGTTGGAATGGAATGGGCCCTAAAGATCATCCAGTTCCAACCCCCTAGACCAGGTTCCAAGCTCCCACTAGCCCAGGTTGCTCAAGGCCTGTCCCAGCAGATCCTGCCCCCAGGGTACCAGAGTCACAGAATGGTTTGGGCTGGAAGGGACCTTGAAGACCATTCAGTTCCAACCCCCTGCCATGGGCAGGGACACCTCCCACCAGCCCAGCTCGCTCAAGGCCTCATCCAGCCTGGCCTTGAGCACCTGCAGGGAGGAGGCATCCATGACCCCCACGGGCAGCCTGTTCCGGTGTCTCCCCCACCCTCACAGGAGGGGATCTGCAAGTCAGCAGAAGCTGGTCCTTCCTGAGCCTGATGGAGCTGATTTCATGTGCAACCCAAGCCAGGCTTCCCAGGATGTGAGCCATGGCCAAGCCCTTGAGATCTGGACCGAGAGCAGTTGATCTTTCAGTGCTTGAACAGTGACATGGAGACACAAAACCAGCTGAGAGCTGCAAACCAAGCACCTGCTCATGGCTCTGTGTCTGTGTGTGTGTGTGTCCCAGCCACCCTCCAGCCCTGAGACAAAGAAGCCATTGGGACCACATTCCTCCACCGCACTTCCTATGCTGCCAGACAATGTTGAGGGGCTGGGGGGTGTCTGCTTCTCCTCTCCTGCAGGCTGGCAAGATGTTACACAAATATTTTGGCACTGCAAGAGGAACTGACATCTTAGGGTATGAAAACAAGGAGGAGGAAGGGGACAGATTGGAGGACCTCCAAGGGACAAGCATGCACACAAATAATAACAACAAAACGGTGACCTGATAGCTCCACTCAGTTCTGTTTGGACAAGCAATGCGATAGCTTGGGGGGAACACAGCAGCACCCTCTGCTGCTCTGCACTGCAAGAGCAGAGGCAGATCCTTACAGCAAGTGAGGAGCAAGAGCAGCACAAGAAACTGCAAGAGAGGTCAGGGATTGGCACAGGCTGCCCAGGGAAGTGGTGCAGTCCCCCTGCCTGTGGCCATGGCACTCGGGGACATGGCTGAGTGGCCGTGGAGGTGTTGGGTTGCTGGCTGGCCTGGATGCTCTTGGAGGGCTTTTCCAACCCAAACAATTCTATGGATGCAGCATGTTGCCAGCCTTAGATAACTGAGCAACACAAGCACGAGGACACAGAACTACAGACCCATCCCTCTGGTTTGGGATCTCCCTGCTCTTTTCTCTGTGCTGAGGGCAAGATTGCCTTCACCTGCTGCAGGTCCTCACAGGCTGTCCTCTCTCAGCACACAGCACCAGAGAATGCCTTGAGTTGGAAGGGACCTTCAGGATCATCCAGTTCCAACCCCCTGCCATGGGCAGGGACACCTCCCACCAGCCCAGGTTGTTCAAAGCCTCAATCCAGCCTGGCCTTGAACACTTCCAGCCATGAAGCATCCACAACCTCTCTGGGAAAGTCACTCCAGTGTCTCCCCACCCTCACAGTAGAGAGCTCCTTCCTAATGGCCTACATTGCTTGACTACCTTGCAAAGGCTGCTTCAAAGCTTCCCCCTTGCCTTCCTCCTTGCCTTGCAAGGGTCCTTGTCCCCTTCCTTAGCTGAGCCCCAGGCTTCCTCCCTGCACATGGGTGGCTTTGATGCCTGCTATTCAGGATCCAGAAACGAAGGCAACGCTGCAAATACGAAGCCAACACCGAGAACAGTTGACAGCTGCTCACAAGCTTCTCATGACTCCCTTGCTCCACTCATGGCACCACCCCAATCATGAGGTTAACTGCATGGCTGAAGGATCACAAGACTCCCCAGGTTGGCTGCCTAGGGTTAGTCTTGGTGAAAAGTAGCTGTCTCACACTGCCTGCCCCCCACCTCTTGCAGCAGCCACAGGGCACAGTCATATGATGGCATTACTTCCAAGAGCAGAAGTGACAGAGGAGATTCAGCAGCCCCAGCTCCCTCTGGCTTCTGTGCAGCCCTCTCCAAACCATCTGCTGCTAACTTCTCTGGAGGTACAAAGCATTGCAGCCACCACTGACTGACCACTACCTGCAGCAGCTCTCCTTCCATCCCTCTGATCCTTTTGCTTCTGCTCTCTCGGAGCCTTGAGTCCATCACAAACCTCCATAACCTTCCCCCAGGGGGGCCTCTAGCAGCAGCAGCACCACAAAATGAGGCACCAAAGATAATTCTGGTTCATTTTTAACACCACCCAGCCACAACAGCCCCAGCATCACCCTCAGCTCTCTCTGGAGGCTTTAGTCAGAGAGCAGAGATGGGCTGCTCAAAGGGACAACCCCAAAACTCCACACACATGCACACATCCCCACCCCTCCCCCCCCCAAACACTGCCACTTGAGTGCTCCAGAGAAATAAACATTTAGGGAAGAGGTTAGCAAGAGTTTACAGCAGACATCCGTGCTTGCTGGGGGCTCTGGCAAAGCTGGAGCAGCCCAAAGGCTGCTCAGGGATCAGCCCAGGGGTTTCAGCTCCCAGCACTCTGGATGGAGCCCTTCTAACTGCTGACAAAAAGTGGCTGAGCACCTCCACAGAGGTCCTGCTGGTGGAGTCTGTCTGGGGGATGCTGCAGTACCTGCTGCTCCTCTGGGCCATGGCACTGATGATCACAGGATGTCAGGGGTTGGAAGGGACCCAAAGAGATCATCAAGTCCAACCCCCCCCCCGGCAGAGCAGGACCATACAGTCTAGCTCAGGCCACACAGGAACACATCCAGACAGCCCCTGAAAGTCTCCAGAGGAGACTCCACTACCCCTCTGGGGAGCCTGTTCCAGTGCTCTGTGACCCTTACAGTGAAGAAGTTCCTCCTCATGCTGAGGTGGAACCTCCTGTGCTGCAGCTTAATGATCATCCTAAGAGTCTGTCAGACCACTGCTTTGCCCATAAAGAACATGACCATTATCTCCAGGCAGCTTCTACACCAAGCTGGAGCCTTCCAGCAGCACCTTGATGTTGGGAAACACCTTTGAGGCTCAGGTACTTCAATGGGAACCTCTCCAAGGAGGCAAGACCCTCTAAAGGGCTGACACTGCACAGGCTGCGGGGAGGAACATACCCACCCAAGAAACATCTCCCTACAAGGAGAAGCTTCCTACTGAATCCAAAGATTGGTTTATACCCTGGAAAAGAGAGGGATTTCTAAGCCTTGTAAAGCTCTCATTTAATTGGCTATTAATTCTGGAGATCCCTCTGATCCCTATCAAATGTCTAAAGCCTTTTCCTTTTGCATTTTCAAACCCCCTAAGCCAAGCAGCCTTGGCTTGCCACGAAGTTCGCTGGTAATAAGTTCCAGAGCTGAAGGCAACTGACTGCCTGGAATCCAAGCAGAGGGCTGGGAATCTGGCACTCCTGGCTCTGCCACCACAGCCACTCCCTGCCAAGCAGAAGGGCAGCAAGGGATGGGTGATGCAAGAGAGTCCAGGTAGCATCACACAGCTGGAGGAGGCAACAAATAAATCAGTGCAAAGAAAGGAAGCAAACTGCAGGTAGGCTGAAGCAGAGAAAAACCTTTCAAGGCTGGGACAGGCTTGTCTCAGGGCTGTGCCTGCATGATTTCGGTGCCCAGGGTCATTGGGGCACATCTGAAGTTCTCACTTGTGTTCTGCTTCTGTAAGTTTCTCATTGTTTCCACGTCCCTCACACACACACAAACCTTGCTCTCCTGAACCCAAAAAAGCATCAGGGTGGGACATGGTTTGAGCATGGCCACTCTCTGCGCCTGACAGGTCCAGAGGAGGACCAGGGACGGTGCTCTTGCTGTTTCCCTTCTGATTCTGTTGCCGTTTCAAACACAGGGCTGTAAAAAAACCTCAATCTGGCCATCACCAGCCTGAAAGTCTTGGTTTATCCCAGGGCTTTTCTCTCCCTCCTGAAGCTGTCACCCAGGGGAAGACAAATGAGCCTTTTAGTTTATGTTTTCCCCCAACAGCTAAGGCATTTTTACCACCAGAGTTAATTGAGGGAATACCCATCCCATGGCATTTAGGTACCACTGTTTAGAAGACAGCCTCAAGCTCCTGCTGCAGCTGGAGGAGACAGCTTAGGCTGGCAGCAAACCCACCAGAGCCACCCAGGGAGGTGCAAGGAACACTTCCCTTTGCCCAGTGCTGCCTGCCTTGGATTCTAAGGAGGCACTGACCTGCCCCAAGCGACTCTTGGGATTTCTGGAAGTTCACCCTCACATCCCACCTCCTCCCAAACTCTTCCCCCCTTCAATAAACTTCACAAATAGCTCGGTCGCAGCAGGTATCGCCGGAACAAGGAGAAGCGTGGCAAACGCTCCTGCCACATCCCTGCTCCGTGCCTTAACGCGGCTCTAGGAAGCCTGGAACGGTGCCACCGCAGGGGCACTGCTGACAGCCCTACCTGCAGCCACTCCTGCTCCGCCAGGTATTTGTTTGGTCTTCCCAAAGCAAAGCCAGCGGCGGATGCCCAGGGCGCATCGGCGGGACCCAAGCTGAGCCCGCAACCGTCTGAGCCGAGCAGCAGCGAGCCCCGGTCGAGACACGGCCCCGCAGCTCTGCCTGCTCTTTTCTTCCCGGCTGCAAGTCCAAGAGCTGCCGGGAGACCCCCGAGCCGCCCCGGCAGCCACTGCTGCTCCCCGCCGACCGGCACCGGCTTGGGGGCCGCTCCCGCTACTCGGGATCGCAAACTCCGGCAGCCGCATCCCCGCTCGGCCGGGGCACGGAGCCGCGATGCCCCTTCCTTCCTTCCTGCCCTCCCACCCTGCCCAGTCCCGTCCCGTCCCGTCCCGTCCCGTCCCGTCCCGTCCCTCCCGTCCCTACCTCGGTGGTGGCGGCGGCTGCCGGGGCTCAGCCCGGCGCCCAGCCCCGGTGCGGCGCCCGCGCCTCCGCCGCCGTTTAAATGGGCAGGTTGAGGCCCGGCAGGGAGCATGCGCTGCCGCGGGCGGAGCGGGGCCGCCGGGGGGATTCGCCGCCCCGGGCCGCCCGTTTCCCCCAGTCCAGGAGCATCGCGGCGGAGCCTTCCCCTCGCAAGCGGGGCCGCCCCGCAGACCCCTCGCCGTGCCCGGGGGACCGAGCCCTGGCTGTGCCCAGGGACAGAGCCCCGACCAGTCCTGACAGTGCCCGGGGGACCGAGCCCTCACCCTGCCAAAACCCCACTGAGCCTTCGCCGTGCCCCCGGGGGGACCGAGCCTGCTGCCCTCAGCGGGGCCGAATCCCTCAGCCCCACTCACGCGAGTTTAGAATCAACCTCGCTGCTTTTTGGGGGGTTGTATTTGGGGTGGGTATTTCTTTTGCCCCTTTGCCCCTCGTTCCTTTCCGCCCGAGACTCACACACACACACCCCCCAGGCCCCAAGAGTTTCTTGTTTTGTTTGGGTCTTCGCTAATCTATTCATGACTTGTAATTGCTTGGATTGTATGCAAATGCATTCCCCGCTCTGGGAAGCTTGTGACCTGGCCCCTGGACATTATTCATGGTAGTTGACTGCCGAAAATCACATGGCGTGTGCGAGGGGGAGAGAGGCACAATATAGAAGCTTATACCGAGGGATGATGCGGGGCGTGAAATCTGCACCTAACTTCTCCAGCAAGAGCCGAACGGAACCAGGAGTGGAGGGGGGCAAAAAAAAAACACACCCCACCCACAACAAGCAACCCCAAGAACGTTCTTATTCAGCCAGCCCTGGAGATGAGAGGCCTTAGAAAGAGCTCCTTAAACATCTGCATCAACAAACATCTTGTTTTGTGAGCAGAGGAGAGGGGGAGAGAAAAAGGAGGCAGGAATGCAGCTGACAAAAGCAGCTGTGCCTAACTGCCTGTCTGCGAGCCTTTGGGCTCGGTCCTGCAGCTGATGGCTCCTCCGAGCCCTTGCTCTGGCTGAGCGGTGCTGAAAGCTCCGTCCCCGTTCCGCGGTGCCTTCACCCGGCTCTGCGAGCTGCGGGAGGAGGATGAAGCGCTGGGTGATTTCCCAGGGTGCCTCCTTTGGGCGACTTTGCCCCTCCGAAGGTCAGAACAGACAACAAAATCGCCACTTCCATGTCACATTTCAGCTTGGCTCAGCAGGATCGTCTTGTTTTCCCTGGGAGCAGCTGCTCCTCCCAAAGTTTGCTGAAAGGACTCACCCTCCGCGGGGAGAGGAAAAAAAAGCAGCAAGCGAGCAGGCAGGCAGGCAGGCAGCAAAGCAGAGGAGCACCTGCATTTGTTGTCACTTGAACCGATGAGAACTGGCTCACCAGGGTGGCTGGGAGGAGAAGTGACACTGCTGCTTCCTGCAAAGCACACAAAAATAAAAGAAAAGGCAAAAAAAAAAGGAGAGAGAGAGAGAGAGAGAGAGAGAGAGGGTTTTTTTGGCACTCCAGAGGTAGCCAGGAACTCAACTGAAAAACAACAAACCCCAACACACACACACCAAAGGGGGAAAAAGAGAGCAAAGCTGAAGAGCTGGGCTATGACTTCAGCTGGTAAAGTGCCAGAGTCCAAATTTGGGTGGGGAGAGCTGCCCCTGTTTTCGACTCACAAGCAATTAAAGAGCTATTAGCGCTGCTCAGGGTTTGTTCCCTCTTGCACTGGAGTCTCTGACTCTCCGGAGGTGGATCCCCCAGCGTGGTGCCCGCGCTGAGCTGCGGCAGCTTGGCACTGCAGGGCTCTGTGGTTAGGCTGGCAGCACCAGCTTGAGTTTCCCAGCTTCTATTCCCGGCTCTGACTCACTGGGTGAGCTTGGTTCAGGCACAGGCAGCCGGTTTCAAAGGAGAAATTGCAGGCTGCGGTGGGGACTCCTAGGCTGGCACCAAGGAGAGCTTCTGCTCCTCTCACTGAAGGCCACAGCCTTGGCATGGTGTCAGCGGGCCAGGAGCTCTCTGTGCCAGGCTTCTTCCACCGGTGCAGGATGAGGGGCAACAGATACAAACCGGACCCCAGGTTGCTCTGCCTCAGCAGGAGGAGAAACTTCTTTGGTGTGAGGGTGCTGGAGGCCTGGAGCAGGCTGCCCAGAGAGCTTGTGGAGTCTCCTCCTCTGGAGCCTTTCCAAACCCACCTGGGCATTGTGATGCTGTGTGACCTGCCCTGGGTGCTTTGGCAGGGGGGCTGGACTCAGTCTCCAGAGGTCCCTTCCAATCACACACACTCCCCCACCCCCCTTCTGTGATTCTGTGCCAGTTGTGTGAAGCTCTGCAAGGTAGAGAGTGAAACAGAAGCTCCTTGTGTCATCTACACTAACACCAGGAGCCAGGGCAGCTGCTGCCTCCTGCTTCTCATCATTACGCTCATGGAATCACAGAATCATTGGAAAAGACCTCTGAGATCACTGAGTTCCAACCACTCTCTGACTCTACCGAGGCTTGGTGCTCAACCATGGCCCTCAGCACCACAGCTCTGTGTCTTTTACACACCTCCAGGGACAGGGATTCAGCAGCCTTGTGCTCTGGACCCTTCACCAGCTTCTCTGCCCTTCTCTGGACCTGCTCCAGAACCTCAATCTCCCTGTAGTGAGGGGCCCAAAACTGAGCCCAGGATTCAAGGTCTGGTCTCAAGCACCTCTGCAGCCTCTCAGTGCTGATTTCCAGCCTGCTGCTTGTCTATGGGGCCTCAGTTCCATGGTCATGTCATGAGCATGACCTGTGGGGAAGAAGGCACAGGGCACCATGAGGAGGAAAACACAGGCAAGCATTGGTGGAGCTTCCACTCCTCCCTGCCCAGGTTCTGCTTCCTTCCAGGACAGCTTTGCAGATCTCACATCCACCAGATGACAACTCCCCACCACTGAGCCAGACCAAGAGGCCAAGCATTTGCTGAGCCTTCTTATGTGCTCCTGGAACTCCTCCACCAACCCAGGAAGGATTTCAGAGCACGTCACACATTTCCTTGTTGCAGGGCTCCATGCTGACAGCTACTCAGCATCCCAGACCTAGTTCCCAGAAGGGCTTTGGCAAAGGCTCTGTGGGATCCTTTGTGAAGTCAGCAACTCACGGAGCTCAGACCAAACCACTGAGCACCTAAACATGGCAGTGAAGAGCCTCACCTTGTTCACCCCATTGGTGTCAGCAGGTCCAGTCCTGGGCTTATAAATGGACCTGAGCATTGTCTGAAGGAGGACTTGAAGGTTCAGAGCACACAGGACTGAGCCATCATGGAAAGCTGCAAGCCAGATTATTTTATCAAAAGGGGGAAATAGAGTCAACTGCCAGCTCAGCTGCTCGTGCCTGATTAGATCCTGATGTAGATTTGCCCTGGTCTTATCTAAATCTCCTCTAGCCAGCCATGTGGAGCTCATGGTATCAGCCAGAACACTGCCAGGGCTTAGGCACCATCAGATGTGGCAAATAAGGTGCCAGAGAGGAAGGGCCCATCTCAGCTTTACCAAAGAATGGCCTGAGAGCAGCCCTAAGGGGAAGAACTTTTGGGGATCAGCTGATGAAGGACTCAACATGAGGCAGCAATGGTTGCTCGCAGCCCAGAAGCCAACCATGGCCTGGAGTGAATCAAAACAAGTGTCACCAGCAAGATGATTCAGAGGGCTGGAGAACCTCTCCTGCGGGGACAGGCTGAGAGAGTTGGGGCTGTTCAGCCTGGGGAATAGGCTGAGACTCCAGGCAGACCTCAGAGGCTCCAGGGAGACCTCAGAGCAGCCTTCCAGTACCTGGAGGAGCTACAGGAGAGCTGGGGAGGGGCTGTTGACAAGGGCTGAGAGTGCCAGGACGAGGGACAATAGCTTTCAGCTGGGAGGGGGAGAGTGAGACTGGAGATGAAGAAGAAATTCTTTAGAGTGAGGGTGGAGAGACTCTGACACAGGCTGCCCAGGGAGGCTGCGGCTGTCCCCTCCCTGGAGGTGTTCAGGGCCAGGTTGGATGAGGCCTTGAGCAACCTGGGCTGGTGGGAGGTGTCCCTGCTCACGGCAGGAGGGTTGGAGCTGGATGATCTTCAAGGTCCCTTCCAAGCCAACCCATTCTGTGTCTCTGATTCTATGATACCCTGGGTGCAAGGTCTGCTGGCACAGCCCAGCCTCTTGTGCTGCAGCCACACAGAGAGAACTCACAGTCCTGAGCTCCTACAGATCTTAATCGTGCTGCATGCAGGGATTTCATGGATGCTCTGATTTACTCTGGAAGCCACAAGAGCCCCAGAGCAGCCAACAGCAGCTTTCAGCCCATTTTGTGCTTAATTACAGCAAACCACCAGTCCTGAACTTGATTGCAGGCTGTCTGCTGACTCACCCTGCAAACCTTTTGCTCTCTGGGAGCTGAGAAAATAAACCAATCCTCAGTGCAGACCCACCCCAGCCAGGGAGGTTAGGAGTGACTATTTACAGAGCACTCAGACACCAAGGAGGAAAAGTGATGGAGAAATGCAAAGCAGAAACACGCTGAAAGGCTTGGGGCTGATCAGCCTGGAGAAGAGCTCTGGGGAGAGCTTAGAGCTGCATTTCAGTACCTGAAGGGGACCTGCAGGAAGGCTGGGGAGGGACTGGTTACAAGGGCTTGGAGTGATAGGATGAGAGGTGATGGTTTGGAACTGGAGCAGGGGAGGTTTAGGTTGGACATGAGGAGGAAGTTGTGCACAGTGAGGGTGGGGAGGCACTGGAATGGGTTGCTCAGGGAAGTTGTGGATGCCTCATCCCTGGAAGTGTTTAAGCCCAGGCTGGATGAGGCTTTGAGCAGCCTGCTCCAGCTGGAGGATCATGGAATCATAGAATCAATAAGGTTGGAAGAGGCCTCAGAGATCATCAAGTCCAACCTGTCACCCAACACCTCCTGACTACTAAACCATGGCTCCAAGGGCCACATCCAATCCCCTTCTGAACACCTCCAGGGATGGGGACTCCACCACCTCCCTGGGCAGCACATCCCAGTGGCCAAGCTCTCTTTCTGTGTTTAAATGTTTCTGAGTTTATAGAGCCCTGGAGTTGTTTGGGTTGGAGAAGCTCTCTAAGAGTCCAACCAGCAACCCAACACCACCATGGCCACTAAGCCATGGTCCCAGGTGCCATGGCCACTCATCTCATGAACCCCTTCAGGGATGGGGACTCCACCACCTCCCTGGGCAGCCTGTGCCAGTCCCTGACCGCTCTGGCAGTCGAGAAATGTTTCCTGTTCTCCAGCCCAACCCTCCCCTGGCACAAGGATGAACTCAGCCAGGTCCTCCATCTGCAAAGACCATCTGTCTGTTCCCTCCCCACCCAGAAGCACCCAGGGTTGCTACACTGATAGAACCACAGGTCCCTGCTGAACAAGATGACCTTTGAAGGTCCCTTGCAACCCAATCTGTGAAGCTGTGAGCTCTGGTTTTGCTTGGTGCTGTTGCCTGCAGAGCAGAGGTGGAGGAACTTGCTGGAGGGTGAGGGTCCTGCCTGCTGAGCTCTCATGCCAGCTGGGAGTGATGGTGCCAGAGGATGGACCCCCTGGAACGGTGTCTAATGCACCTTTCAAGGGGAAAAAAGCCAGGAGAGCAAACAAAAGCAGGGCCTGGCTGCTTGGGCTGTTTATATTTGAGGTAGCCAGAGCAGGAGGCTGCACTTTGGGGCTTATCTCTGCTCTCTTTCTAAACAGGAAATGTATTTTTGTCTGAAGCATTTCAGGAGAAGCCACCAAGCTAAAACTTTCAGCCTGCCAAATGCATAATTGAGCATTTCAGCCCCCTCCTGGGATTTGGGAGGTGCATCCGGGGGTCCTCTGGCACATCAGCTGCAGGCAGTTCAAGGGATGGGAGTGGGGCTGCCAGAGCAGTCCTTGTGCAGGCAAAATACCCACAGCTGCCACAGGCAGCAGAGCTGAGGGTGGGAAAAGCTGGGGCAGAACCTGCATTTTCCATGGCAGCAGAGGCTCCCTGGGAGAGGCACTGCCTCCAGCTGGAGTAGTGCCAGGCTGGAAGGTGCCTGCTGGTGAGGAGTGCAGAGGGCAGCACCTTCTTGCTTCTCCAACAGCAAAGCAAAGCTGCATCACAGAACTCTGGAATGGTTTGGCTTGGGAGGGACCTTAAAGGCCATCCAGTTCCAACCCTCCCACCACGGGCAGGGACACCTCCCGCTGGGCCAGGTTGCTCAAGGCTCCATCCAGCCTGGCTTTGGACACTTCCATGACTTCTCTGAGCAGCCTGCTCCAGTGCCTCACCACCCTCAGGGTGAGAAATGTCTTCCTAACGTCCAGCCTCAACCTGGCTTTGAGAATCTGCAAAGCCTGCCCCCGCTGGAAGGCCTGGGTTGGGTTGGAGAGGTGTTCTCTCCCTGGCATCAGGTGACAGAAGGAGAGGAGAGGGACTCAAATTGTGCCAGGGGAGGCTTAGGTTGGAGATGAGGAAAGATTTCTTTGCTGCAGGAGTGGTCAGGGACTGGCAGAGGCTGCCCAGGGAGGTGGTGGAGTCCCCAGCCCTGGAGGCGCTCAAGAAACCTGTGGCCACGGCGCTTGGGGACAGGGTGTAGTGGCCGTGGTGGTGCTGGGTTGCTGGCTGGGCTGGATGCTCTTTGAGGCCTTTTCCAACCAAAACAATTCCATGAGCCTCTGATTTTTGTTTGGTAGGGAGATGGGGGTCACTGTGTACCACTTAGTGGATTCCAAGGCCTTTGCAGCCAAGCAAACAAACTTGCCCCCTCATCAAACCCTTTATTGATACTGGCACGGCTCCCACTGTTTGCTGCTCCACAGCAGCGTTCCTGCCCCTGCAGCCATGCAGAAAGAGAGGAGCCTTCCATGGAGCCCTCTCTGTGCCAGGGCTGTTCAGCTGGCTTTGAAATCCCAGCCTATCTGCTCTGTTTACAGAGCACAGGACAAACATTTTAGCATTCCCCCCACTGTTCCCTGGCCTGCATTCTTAACCTCTGCCTCTTCTAGCCACCAACCTCCTTTCCCCCGTTACACGGCATCATGCACTCAGCTGCCTTCCCAGGATGGAGCCAGAGCTTGGGACTGTGCCACCCACCAAGCCAGCTGGGGCTGCCCCTTGCCCTGGCAGGAGGACGCTGCAGAACCTGGCTGGGAGGGACAAGGTCCTTGCTATGAGTGTACCAAGACAAACAGCCAGCCACAGCAGCAGCACCAAATGCAAACAGCTTCCCTAAGGGGAAGTCAGAGATGAACTGAACAGCAACAGGCTCTGCTGAAGCTCCCTCTCTCTTGCCCTTGCCTTGCAGTGTTGTTTGCTGTCCCCTCCAGTGTGCAGCAGGTAACCCCCAAATGAAAAGGAGGCTCTGGTTTGGTCCTCCTGCCTCACAGCAGCCACAGACTGCAGCTGCCTGAAGCTCTGGCTGCTCTGAACTTTCATCCTTAGCATTGCACAGCCTTGTCCCCACACCTGGCCTCTGGAGCTTTAACCCCTGCACCCCAAGGACAGGCAGGCACTGCTTAGGAGGGGCCACTGTAAAGATAAAGATCCCTTTGCCCCACTTCACTCCCCAACCTGCAGCACATCTCTGACACCAGCCTGCCTCTCCTCTCCCACTGCGTCGTTCCTCAGCCCTACCAATGAGGCAGGGAAGAGACTCCTGGGCAGTGCCTTCAGAAAAGCCTGGCAGATGCCAGGTTGGGCAGGCTCCCACTGTGCTCTGATGCAGCTCAAGCTTTCCTCACCAGCGTGCTGGGTGCCAGCCTGCTCACTTCCTTCCCACTCTCACCCCAAAGGGGTGAACTTTCTCTCGCTGCAGCCCAGAGCGCCATTGCCAAGGGGCACAGCAGACACCTCTGGTGTCACTTTACAGTGTCCAGCTGCCAGGATGAGATTCGAGGCTCTTCCTTGTGAGGCAGCCTATTCTGATTCAAATGTGGCTAGAGAAAGCTGCCTGTGGCTTGAGCTCGCTCCCCCCTGCCTGCTTGCTACCTGCGCCTTAAAGCTCTGCCTTGCTGCCCTTTGGTTCTGCTAAGCCCGAGACAAAGCAGTGGATTTCTCTCTGGGTTGGGTGCCAAGGAAACTGTCAGCTCCCATTCAGTCTCCAAGCCGTTTTCTGCCCCACATTTGCTCAGCCGCTTGCAAATGATGCTCCCCATGAGCCATCCAGTCGATTTCCCAGGGCAGCGTCAGCGCCGAGCACCGCCCCGGGGAGCCTGGGGCATCGGGGAGGTAACGGAGGAAAGCAGGGGCCCTGGTATGCAAGGGGCTGATGACCTTGACTGCACAATAACCTACTGACACAAGTCCCTCTGGAAGCAGGGCAACTAGCTGCGACAGCAGGTCTTGCTGCTTGCTCCTCTTGGGGGCCATCTCGTCGCTGGAATGAAACGCCGCCTCCTTTGCAAAGGGACCCAAACAGTTCCAGCTCCTTCCACAGGGCAGGGTCTAAACCGGGAGAAACGCTGCTGCTGCTCACACAGAGCAGCCCACCAGGGCTGGAAGGGAGCTGCTGGAGAGGGACTTTGTGCGAAGGTATGGAAGGGCAGGATCAGAGCTGATGGCTTCGAGCTGGAAGAAGCTGGACTGGGATTGGACGTGAGGATGAATCATAGAATCATAGAATCAGTCAGGGTTGGAAGGGACCACAAGGATCAGCTAGTTCCAACCCCTGCCATGGGCAGGGACACCCTACACTAGATCACGCTGGCCAGAGCCTCGTCCAGCCTGGGCTTAAACACCTCCAGGGACTGGGCCTCAACCACCTCCCTGCACAACCCATTCCAGGGCTTCACCACTCTCATGGGGAAGAACTTCTTCCTCACATCTAGCCTGAATCTCCCCATTTCCAGCTTCATTCCGTTCCCCCTAGTCCTATCACTCCCTGAGATCCTGAGAAGTCCCTCCCCAGCCTTCCTGTAGCCCCCTTCAGATACTGGAAAGCCACAATGAGGTCACCTCGGAGCCTTCTCTTCTCCAGACTGAACAGCCCCAACTCCTTCAGTCTGTCCTCATAGGAGAGGTGCTCCAGCCCTCTGCTCATCCTCGTG
The DNA here is from genome assembly GCA_033816785.1 of Picus viridis. Classification (NCBI taxonomy): domain Eukaryota; kingdom Metazoa; phylum Chordata; class Aves; order Piciformes; family Picidae; genus Picus; species Picus viridis. The sequence continues at coordinate 2,352,958 of CM066602.1, forward strand.
GCCCTTCTCTGGACACGCTCCAGCACGTCCACATCCCTCCTGTAATATGGGCTCCAGAACTGGACACAGTACTCCAGGTGGGGTCTCACCAGGGCTGAGTAGAGGGGGAGAATCCCCTCCCTTGCCCTGCTGGCCACACTTCTCCTGCTGCAGCCCAGGATCTGATTGGCTTTCCGGGCTGCAAGTGCACATTGAGAGCTCATGTTGAGCTTCTCGTCCACCAGCACCCCCAAGTCTCTCTCCTCAGGGCTGCTCTCCAGCCAGTCCCTGCCCAGCCTGGATTTGTGCCTGGGATTGCCTTGACCCAGATGCAGGACCCTGCACTTGGTCTTGTTGAAGCTCCTGAGGTTGGCTTGTGCCCACCTCTCCAGCCTGTCCAGGTCCCTCTGGATGGCATCCCTTCCCTCCAGCGTGTCCACTGCACCACACAGCTTGGTGTCATCAGCAAACTTGCTGAGGGTGCAATTCTTCCCCATGAGGGTGGTGGAGACACTGGACCAGGTTTGCCCAGAGGAGTTGTCCGAACCTGGAAGTGTCCCAAACCAGGCTGGATGAGTCCTTATGGATGAAGCAGGGAGCCTCAACCAGAGGAGTGAAATTCTCACAGAAACCACCCCAGCCATATTTGCTGGGGACAGAGGGGGAAAAAGCAGCAATGTGCTGCCAAAGCAGCTGAGCCAGAAGAAGAATCTACTGAGACCTTACAGGCTTCACCATTTCCCTTTTCTTGCCTCTCTTCTTGGACAATTGATGGGCAGATATTTGCCTCAGGTAAACAACTTGCACCCTGTTTATAGCACAGAGTGCAAATATGTCCCAGCCTGTTTATTCTGAAAGCTTTGTGCTGCGTGGGCAGGAAGTGAGTGCAGGGGAAGGACACCCAAGCTGTGCTCCCTCTTCCAAAGCGCTGCTGGGGAGCAGCTGCTGGATGAAGCTGCAGCTCTGCTGCATGAGAAATCCTACCTCAGAGGTCCTGGAGGTGGAAAAGAATGAGGCCTTGCACCTGTTTGCAAGGAAAGATGGAAGTGATCCACGGGACTGGTGAGCTTGGGAGAGGCCTTGGAGGCCAACTGCTCCCCCAGAGCTCACGGTGCCGCCAGCGCTGCTAAGCCACCACCACCAAACCACGTCCCTCAGCACCAGGTCCACGTCCAGCAACCCAACACCACCCTGCTCACCAAACCGTGTGCCCAAGTGCCATGCCTACACGTTTTTGTACCCCTCCAGGGATGGGGGCTCCACTGCCTCCCTGGGCAGCCTCTTCCGGTGCCCGAGAACCCCTTCTGGGAAGAAAGCTTTCCTAATACCCAACCCAAACTGCCCTGGCACAACCTGAGGCTGTCTCCTCTTGCCCTGTCCCTTGCTGCATGTGAGCAGAGACCAACCCCCACCTGGCTCCAACCTCCTTTGTGGGTAGTTGTAGAGGACTGGGAGAACCTTCATTCTGTTTCATTAATTAGAAGGCAAATAAAAAAGGACCCTCAAGGACTTTTCCATGTCAGCCTCCCACTGGCAGGCCAGGACAAACACAGCTGCCTCATCTGCTTACCACCATCCCAGCTCTCTGTGTCTTCACAGCTCTTGCTCTTCTCCCTCTTGAATCTCTCCTAAAGCTTTTTGGGTTTTCCCCACCCTCTGGCACACTCCTGCCCGGGTTTGATTGCCTTCAGCAACATCAGCTGCCCCTGGAGGTGCTCAAGAGGGGACTCGACGTGGCACTTGGTGCCATGGTCTAGTCGTGAGGTCTGTGGTGACAGGTTGGACTCGATGATCTTCGAGGTCTCTTCCAGCCTTGGTGATACTGTGATACTGTGATCAGGCTGCAAGGAGGAGCCACTGCAGAACCAGCCAAGGCATCAGCTCCTCTCCTGCTGCTGCCCCCACCCCAAGGGAGTGCACTGATAACTCTGTGATTAATTCACCTCCTCCTCAGCCTGTCTTAAATCTCCAGGATGACTTTGACCTGGATGTTAAAAATTGCCCCACGAGGAACCCTCCCCAACATTATTATTGACAATTCTGGGTCGCTCCCAGCCCCAGCAGCAGCTCAGGAGACTTACTGAGGGGTCACTGGCACTCGACAAACCACTTGGTTAACAAAGGAAGAATGGAAGCACTGCCCTGGGGGGGGTCAAGGCACACAAACGTGGTTGGAGACTTTCCCCAGCAGTGGTCCTAGACAGAGTCCCTCCTGTTTCCATATGGTAGAGTGAGTGCTCAAATCTGATGTAATGAGCCCTGTCAGAATGGGATCAGCCACACAGCACCAGCCATTACCCCCTGATTTCCTTTCGTGAAGGAGGAAAGAAAACCTCTTCTGGAGTGAATTGAGCTGTCACTTGCCTTGATTTTTTTTTTTTTTAACAGGGCAATTTTGCTCTTGCAGAAGCCTAAACCTAAGAGCTGGGGGTGGGGGAAACCAAACCCAAACCAAAACACAACCAACAACCACCACCACCACCACCCCCCCAACCAATCAGCCAGTCCTGCCACTACAATTAAGCCAGGGCTGCTCCTCCTGACTGGCCATGGTGACTGAAGGAACCTCAAGAGCTGGGAGAGCTGGGGTTGTTCAGCCTGGAGAAGAGAAGGCTCAAGGGAGACCTTATTACCATGGACCAGGACCTAAAGGGTGGCTACCAGGAGGATGGAGACTCCCCTTTACAAGGAAATGATGAGGGGTGGTGGGGACAAGGTGCTGCTGGGCAGGTTCCCATGGGAATCCAGAAGAAAATGTGAAGCAGAAACTCAGTGCATCCTTTGGAGAGGGCTACAAGAGAATCATTAAGGTTGGAAAAGCCTTTTAAGATCATGGAATTGTCAGGGTTGGAAGGGACCTCAAGGCTCAGCCAGTTCCAAGCCCCCTGCCATGGGCAGGGACACCTCACACCGCAGCAGGTTGCTCACAGCCACCTCCAGCCTGGCTGCAAACACCTCCAGGGCTGAGGCTTCCACCACCTCCCTGGGCAGCCTGTGCCAGGCTCTCACCACCCTCCTGGGGAACAACTTCTTCCTGACATTCAGTCTAAATCTTTCCTTCTCTAGCTTGGATCCATCCCCCCAGTCCTATCACTCCCTGACACCCCCAAAAGTCCCTCCCCAGCTTTCTTGTAGCCCCCTGCAGACACTGGAAGGCCACAAGAAGGTCTCCTGGGAGCCTTCTCCTCTCCAGACTGAACAACCCCAACTCCCTCAGCCTGTCCTCAGAGGTGAGGATCATGGAGTCCTCTTTAGGGAGCATCCAGGAGACCACTTAGGGAATAAAAATACCCAAAAAATCCAAAGAGAAAGATTCAAAATCCAAAGAGAAAATAATTCAATAATCCAAAGAGCAAAACAAAAATGCAAAGAGAGAAGTATCACAGTCTCACAGTATCACCAAGGTCAGAAGAGACCTTGAAGATCATCAAGCCCAACCTGTCACCACAGACCTCATGACTAGACCAATGCACCAAGTGCCACATCCAGTCCCCTCTTGAACACCTCCAGGGACGGCGACTCCACCACCTCCCTGGGCAGCACATCCCAATGATGAATGACTCTCTCAGTGAAGAACTTCCTCCTCACCTCCAGCCTAAACTTCCCCTGGCACAGCTTGAGACTGTGTCCTCTTGTTCTGGTGCTGCTTGCCTGGGAGAAGAGGCCAACCCCCACCTGGCTACAACCTCCCTTCAGGGAGTTGGAGAGAGCAATGAGGTCTCCCTGAGCCTCCTCTTCTGCAGGCTAAGCAACCCCAGCTCCCTCAGCCTCTCCTCCCAGGGCTGTGCTCCAGACCCCTCCCCAGCTTTGTTGCCCTTCTCTGGACACCTTCAAGTCTCTCAATGTCCTTCCTAACCTGAGGGGCCCAGAACTGGACACAGGACTCAAGGTGTGGCCTAACCAGTGCTGAGCACAGGGCACAATGACCTCCCTGCTCCTGCTGGCCACACTGTTCCTGATGCAGGCCAGGATGCCATTGGCCTTCTTGGCCACCTGGGCACACTGCAGGCTCATGTTCAGGCAGCTGTCAATCAGCACCCCCAGGTCCTTCTCTGTTTGGCAGCTCTCAGCCACTCTGCCCCCAGCCTGTAGCTCTGCCTGGGGTTGCTGTGGCCAAAGTGCAGCCCCTGGCACTTGGACTTGTTGAATGCCATCCTGTTGGCCTCTGCCCATCTGTCCAGTCAGAAAATCCAAGCAGAAAGAACTTGTCTTTAAAGACCAAAAAACCCCAACCCACCCTAAAAGCAGGGCTAACACCCTCTCCCCAGAGGAGGATTGAAGCTCTCAGCCATGAATCTCTCCAATTCATCACAAGTGTTTGCAAACGGCTGTCGTGAGCCAAGCCCACAGCCCCCACTGCCAAGGGAAGCCACTGATTGATAATGCTGACCTCAAACCAACTGCTGCAGTGGAAAGGCTTAAGGGGAAACAAGAAGAAGAAGAAGAAGAAGAAGAGGAGGAAGAGTGTCACAAGAGGATATTTCTTGCTGCTGGAACTGCTATCTTATCTCCTCCAAACACAAATGTTAGTGGGCCTGAGAGACAAGAGATTCTTCAACCAAATGATCAGCTGCAGAGCTTGGAGATGAGCATAAAGCAAGGCCTGGGCTCTCAACCAAAACTTACCAGCAGATGAAACATTCTGGAAGAGGCAGAGGAGGAAATGGCTTTGGCTTTGGGCATGATTGTTTGCGTTGTTGGCCATCAGGAGCCAAGCAGGAGGCCAAACTGCAGCCACAGTTGAAGGCAAAGGGCTGAACTTGACCTGAAAGGGTCAAGGTAAACCTTGGGGAGGGACTTCTCAGGATCTCAGGTAGTGATAGGACTAGGGGGAATGGAATGAAGCTGGAGGTGGGGAGATTCAGGCTGGAGGTGAGGAGGAAGTTCTTCCCCAGGAGAGTGGTGAAGCCCTGGAATGGGTTGTCCAGGGAGGTGGTTGAGGCCCTGTCCCTGGAGGTGTTTAAGCCCAGGCTGGATGAGGCTCTGGGCAGGCTGATCTAGTGTGGGGTGTCCCTGCCCATGGCAGGGGGTTGGAACTAGCTGATCCTTGTGGTCCCTTCCAACCCTGACTGATTCTATGATTCTATGATTCTATTCTATGATTCCCGTGCTAGGGGAGGCTTTAGGTTGGATACTAAGAGCTGTCAAGTGTTGGAAGAGGCTGCCCAGGGAGGTGGTGGAGTCACCTTCCATGGAGGGGATTCGAGAAGTGTGTGGGCATAGCACTTGGGGACAAGGTGTAATGGACTGGATGATCCTGGAGGTCTTTTCCAAGCAAAACAAGTCCATGATTCCATAAAGACTTTAATGCGGCTCTGCCTCCACGCCGCGGCTCTGCCTCCACGCCGCGGCTCTGCCTCCACGCCGCGGCTCTGCCTCCACGCCGCGGCTCTGCCTCCACGCCGCGGCTCTGCCTCCACGCCGCCTCCACGGCTCTGCCTCCACACGCCGCGGCTCTGCCTCCACGCCGCGGCTCTGCCTTCCTGCTCCGTTTCATCCACAGGGGCTGAGTGCAGCCCCGACGCCTGCCCACGGTGGGCTAACAGCACTCGAACCTGACCTGCATCTACAGAAAGAGGTAAGAAAAACCCAAACCACACGAACCCATTTCCTGATCTAACACAAAGCTCTGACGCTGGAGCCGTGTGTGAGCCCAGGATGTGGTTGTGAACTACACAACAGCACTCCCAGATCAAACTCAGGTCTGACATCAAACGGTGCAGACGCTTAAAGCTCCTCAATCAGTGCATGATGAGCAGACACCTTCCAGAGCTCTACCTTCTCCTCCTCACCCTGCACCCCCAGGACGGCTCTGTGGCAGCTTCACAGGCATTCAGGTCATTTGTGATAGCTTTCTGCCCTGGATTTATCCAACTCATGGCAGCCAGACTACGAATACCAGGGAAAGAGGTTAAAAAAAAAAACCCAACCCTCTTTGCTTTGTAGATTGCTGCATTGAAACTATGCCTAAGAGAAAAATGCTCTTAAAGCACAGGGAATTTTCTGGGAAATGTCTCAATTTCCACAATCATTCCAGGCAAGATGGAGCAAGGAGACAACAGCAGCTCTTGAAATCAGCTTTGTCCTACTTACTTCCTCTTCCAAGGCCACTCAGCAGGGCCAAAACAAGCTGCACCGCGGAGATCTGATCCCGAGTTCCACCTTTTGACTTTATTTTCATCCTATAACCAAACACTACCAAAAGCAACACAAACAGGATATTCCTGAGGCAAAACTCGGTCAGATTCCAACTTGACAAGGCAGCACTCTTTGCCAAGGGAATCTTATCCCCTCATCCCCCCCTGTTTGGCAGCACTTGGTGTAGTTACAAAAACCTACCTGAGTCCACTTCTCAGAGGCCAAAGCTTCCCTTTCTGGAATGAATTCCTTGCAAACACTGCTCCAAAGCCACCAGGAACTTGTAGCTTACGCTGGCAGAGCATTTGCCCACGGGACTGAGCAGTCTGTCAGTAACCTGGGCTCGAACAAACGATCTGGAGGAGAAAAGCAGCCGAAAGCTGCACGTGCTCAGAGGATGGTTGAAGGTCAGTGGTAGTGAGGAAGAAGAGCAGCTTGCAGAATCAGAGAGTCACAGAACGGGAGGAGTTGGAAGGGACCCCTGGAGATCACCCAGGCCAACCCCCTCGTCGAGGCAGGGCCGCCTAGGGAAGGTGACACAGGAGCACATCCCGCTGGGTTTCCAATGAACATCGACTCCAACCCTGAACCCAGCGCTGCCACTGAAGCAGCTCACACTGCACGCTGCGGGGACGGCGGTCGCCGACCGGCAGCTCTCCCGATCAGCACTGCACTGCCCCGGGTTCAGCCGGAGCCCCGCAGCTCGGCTCGGCGGCAGGCAGCGCTCGCCACCGCCGCCGGCCTTCCCCGTGCCCGGAGCGAGGCTGGCACCGCCCGCCGCCAGAAGGGGGCGCAGCAGGAGCTCGGGGACACCCCGCGGCGCCCAGGGCGGAGGGCGCCCCCTGCTGGCGCAGCCGGGCCGCGAGGAAGAGCAGGAAAAGCAGCAAAGCGCTGGTGGAAGCGGTAGAGCAGCGGGAGCGAGAGGGGGGCGGAAGGCTTGATCCCGGCATCATGTTTTTATAGTTGAAATTTACAACTTCAACTCGGCTCTCTCCTGAGGAGCCAGGGACCGTGCTTTTCAAGGCCAACGTGACTCCATTCGGTCTGCCCCTCAGCTGCCAGGTGGCACGGGGAAGATTCCGCTTGCCAAACTGCTCTGATCAGCACCTGCCTCACCCTCCTCGCAGAACCCCCAAGTTCTGCAAAGGAATTCATCCCCAAACTCTGACCTCAGGTGAACACAGAACCATGGCATGTTAGGGGTTGGAAGCGACCTCTGGAGATCATCCAGTCCCACCCCCTGCTAAAGCAGGGCACCCACAGCAGCTTGCCCAGGAGGGCAATGGCCAGGGGGAGCTTTGCAATCTCTCACATCAAGGAGACTCCACAACCCCCTGGGTAGCCTGCTCCAGGACTCCAGCAACCTCACACCAAAGAACTTTCTCCTCATAGAATCAATAAGGTTGGAAAAGACCTCAGAGATCATCAAGTCCAACCTGGCACCCAACACCTCATGACTAAGTCATGGCTTCAAGTGCCACATCCAATCCCCTCTTGAACACCTCCAGGGATGGGGACTCCATCACCCCCTGGGCAGCACATTCCAGTGGCCAATTACTCTTTCTGGGAAGAACTTCTTCCTCACCTCCAGCCTAAACCTCCCTGGCACAGCTTGAGACTGTGTCCTCTTGTTCTGGTGCTGGTTGCTAGGGAGAAGACACCAACCCCCACCGGGCTACAACCTCCCTGCAGGGAGTTGGAGAGAGCAAGAAGCTCTCCCCTGAGCCTCCTCTTCTCCAGGCTAAGCAACCCCAGCTCCCTCAGCCTCTCCTCCCAGGGCTGTGCTCCAGACCCCTCCCCAGCCTCGTTGCCCTTCTCTGGACACCTTCCAGTGTCTCAATGTCCTTCTTAAACGGAGGGGCCCAGAACTGGAATTCTCAACTGGCTCAGAACTCATGTTGAGATGGAACCTCCTGGGTTCCAGCTCGTACCTGTAGCTCCTTGTCCTATCACTGGGCACCACCAAAAAAAGAGCCTGGCACCTTCACCCTGCCACCCACCCCTCACCTGTATAGGCACTGATCAGACTCCCCTTCAACCCTTTCTTCTCCAGACTAAACAGCCCCCGGGCCTCTCAGCCTTTACACCTCCCCACCATTCACGACAACAAACCCAGCACCACAGCAGAATCAGACCTTGGGAAGAGGCAGGACTGGGGGTGGGGGGAGGGGAAAGAAAAAAAAAAAAATAAAAAATAAGAGACACAACTCCTGGTCATGGGTTATAAAAGCCCTTTTATAAAGCCATTTTTAAACAAAACCAAAAAAGTTTACAAAAGAAAAATCAAAGATACAGAAGAATGAGTTGCTGAATATATTTTCCCCCTCTCCCCCCCCTCCCCTCCCTCCCCTCCCCCCAAAAAAAACCAACCAACCAACCGAGGAGGGGAAAAAAAACCAACCCCCCCAAAAAAAAATTAAAAGGGGGTGTGGGGGGGGGTGGGGGGACACAATTCCAACATGCTGAACAATAAAGGGGTTTTTTTTCCTTTCTCTTTTGTGTCGTGGGGTGGTTTTTTTTTTAACCTTTTTAATACAAAATACAAGCAAAGGATACACACCCCAAAAAAAACCCCCCCCCCCCAATCCCCTCACCCCCAAACCCCAGAGCTCAGGAGCAGGTAACGCAGTCCTGGGGACCCTTTTAATATAAAGCAAAAGCCGGGGGGGTGGGGGGTGGGGGGTGTAGGGGTTGAAGGGGGAGGGGTTATTATCTTTGTTATTCTATTATCATTGTTATTATTATTATCGTTATTGATTATCTTTTCTTTTTAACCTCTCTTTTTTTTTTTTTTTTTTTTTGGCCTTTTTTTGTTTGTTTTTAACCCTTTCTTTCTTTGCAGGTACATACAAGAGAGACTGGAATATGCCAAATGAAAGGAGAGCGCACACACACACACACACACACACAGAGAGAGAGAGACCACCACAAGATCCTACCAAGGAAACGTCGCACCCAAGAGCGTTCCCCAGCGCGGCCAACGCTCGTTGCTCGCTTCAACCCCTTCGAAGAAGAATCCAGAAAGCAAAACCCAACAGAAATCCCCACCCCACCCCCCCCAAAAATAATTAAAAAGTGTTTCTTTTCCCACTTTTATTCTAAAATAAAGCGTCAATGTTACATTCAGACTCAGCTCCCGGCACCGCACCAAGGATCTCGGCGGCGGCGGCGGCGAGGTACTGCCCCAGCTGCCGACCCCCTTGGGGACGGTGATGACCATCCAAAGTCCACGCGCACACAGCTTCCCCCACCCCCAACCTCCGAGCACTGAATGCTGTTTGCAGCTGCTCCCTTTCCCCCCCCTCCCCTTGCCCTGCCTGCTCTTAAAAGGACTAAAAGACCTCAAAGGGGATGGGGAGGGGAAGTGCAAAGAGCTCCACTTCTCCAGCAGGGACGGGGAGGGGAGCTGCGGAAGAGCGAGCTCCACTTCTCCAACAGCTCCACCCGGGAGGGGGCGGGGATTGCCAATCCTCAAGACCAATATTGACTGCATACCACAGGAGGATACCTTGCTGGGTTAAAAACCAGAACGAAAAGAAACACACACACACACACACACACCCCAAAGGCCCTACCTGGAGTCTTCTTCCCCTCTACCTTTCCCAAAGCCATCGTTCAGGGGTTGGCTGCGACACGATGCTCGTGGTTCAAACCAAAACAAAAGTTATGCAGCTCTTATTTACAAGTATTTATTATCATTATTTTTTTTTTTTTTTCTTTTCTTTTGTAACAATTGCTTCTGCAGAAGGAGGGAGGGGGAAGGGAAAAGAGGGGGGGGGGGGGAATTAGTAGTAAAACTCACAAACCTTCAAGAACACAAAAGGGGACAAGAAGGTGTCAGACGCTCCCACGCGCGCCACTCGCACCCGCGCACTCACACCGCAGAACGCTTCGGGGGTGGGGGGCTTTTTGCACACAATTATCCTGGCTTGAAGCTGATTGAGGATGTCTCCATCCCACCCCACTTCCCCTCCCCCAAATATATATATATATATATATATAAAAAAAAACCCCTTGTGTCCCTCCCTCCCCCTCCCCAATATACAAAGCATATGCACAAGGGTGGGCTTTGCAGTCACACTGAGCATGCTCAGGCCGATGGGACCCACTCGGCTGAAGGGGGCAGAGTCTAGAGAGTCGCTTCCAGTAGTGGTTGCTAACACCAGAGTCAGAACTGGACTAGACTTCAAGAAGTGGTGGTGGGGGAGGGAGGGTCTGGGTTTAGGTTCTTTTTCATACCAAGAACTCCATGAAAAGACATTCAACTGCCAGTCAGCTGCTGAAGTGGGAAGCCTAAACACAAAACCCAAACAAAGCAGAAGGATAACCTGTTGGGGTTTTTTTTTGAGGGGGGAGGGGTCCCAAAGGACCCTTGTGGACATTCCTCAAGAGTACTTCAACAGGTAAAGAACAAGAGGAGTTAAGTTTTGCACGAGTTGCATTTAAACCTCCCAAAACAGTAATAGGAACATAGTCAAAAAGTTTAGGGGGGGGGGGGAAAAAGAAGAAAGAAAGAAAAGAAAGAAAAATAACAACCAACCAAAAACTCAAACATTTTCTATTTGATCATATACATATAGAATATATAATTTCCACATATAGATGTGACACCCTCCCCCCCCCCTTCCTCCCTCCCCCACTCCCCAAACCTAACCTATCCTATCCAGCAACTATTTTGTGACGAGTGTCCCTTTGCAATAGCCATCTGCTCACGTTGTCATACCCTGCCTCCTCCAACAGATGAAGCTTCTCAGACATTGAAACTCACAGATCAGTTTCTAGGTTCGTTGGTTTGGGTGTGTTTTTCCCTCCCTCCCTCCCTCCCTCCCTCCCCCTCCACCCGCCCAACCCCCTTTTTTTCTTCTCTCCAGAACCGTGTGTTCGACAATATGATCCATTATAAAAATAAACACTTCACCAACAAGGAGAAAAACCAAAAACTGACATAAAAAAGCCAAGCACCAGTTTCTACAGCTCAAAAAAACAAAAAACCAACCCAAAAACCCCCAAAAAGCTTCCAGCATGTTAACAGTTTTACTTCCCTCCCCTCCTCTTAACTCCTTTTTAACCTGGGTGCTTCAGCGTCTTTGATTTGTACCTTTGTGACCATCACCAGTGGAGGGTTGGAAAAGAGAGAAGAAAAGGAGGAAGAAGAAAAGAAAACAAAAGAGGAACTCAAGTGCATCTCCTGCCAGTGCATCCTCTGCCACTGCCAGCACCTCCGGGGAGGCAAAGGAGCTGAGCGGGCTCCCGGCCCTTCCCTGGGGCTGGTGAGGGTCCCTAGCAGAAGTCACCCAGAGATGTGTTGCTGCTTCTCTCCCCACAGTTTGTTGGGCTGTGGTGCTCTTTGCTGGCTTTTTTTTTTTTTTTTTGCTGCTTGGATTAGCCAACAGAATTCAAGAGCATCTCAGCTGCCCCATTTCTAAAGCCTCGCTCTGCCCCACGCTCCGTCCCGGGACCCGCCGAGCTTGGCGCAGGCTCGGCGTCCTCTGCTTCACCAACTGAAGCAAATCAACCTCAGGATGCAACTCCAACTGGAACTGCAGTTTTGCTTTGTTGGTTTTCACCTGCCCCAGCCCTGTGGCCAGTTAAAGGCAGAACTACTGGCATGTAACTGCAAGACTGACTGTGGCGGTGGAGACTGAGGCAGGGCAGAGAATGAAGTTAGGTTTGAACTACCGTTTGGGGCCTAAGATGAGGGCTGGGCACTGAATGAAGCGAATTTGGGAATCAATCCATTTTACCTCTCTGCAAAGGCTCCAAAAATTACAGCTGTGGAACAGAAGCCAACCTTTTCAAAGCCTTCTCCTGGGAGTGGAGGCTTCTGCTCCCTGCAGAACTGTTCATGCTCCCCAAGAAAGGCATTTTTACAGCTTCCTTCAAGGGATCAGAATGCTTCGGAGGCATTAAAAAAGGACATTCAAAAATGGTTCAAGTTTGCCACTACTGAAAAGAAAAAAAGATCAGCTACTAAAAAAAATAAATAGAAAGCAATGTGTTAACCTTCTATAAACCTCCTCCCTTAATTAGTTTCCTCCAGCCATAAAAATGGCAACTGCTGTGTTTCTAATGGAGTAACCAAGAGACTGTTAGGGCTTAGTGTTTGCACCAGGTCAGCAAACCGGGAAAACCTCCAAGTCACCAAATCCCACACCAGCAGAGGACTTCCATAGTGTTTGGCTTGTGACAAACTCCACCAATAAGCATCCAACTCCACCAATAAGCATCCCAAAGCCTACAACAGCCACGAGAGATGAAGGCATCAGAAAGCAGAAGAGTTTTGGAAGCTGAAAAAAAACAACGTTGGCAGGTGGAAAATAATCCCAGTGCAAAACCTCAGCTGAGGGCAACAGAAATGTGGTTTTCACAGCTTTTAGTTAACTGTGTTAGGGGGAACAAAAAAAAACAAAACCCCAGAACTACCCAAATGCAGCTTAAGTGGAACTCTCAAACTCTTCAGAAGATCTCATCTAGTGGGTAAAGAAGCTGCTCTCTGACCAGAGCAGCTGGAGGTGTTCTATGCTTAAGTAATCCTTGCACATTTTAATACCCAAAAAACCCAACCCAACAGACAAGAATCTAAGAGGAGCTTGAAACAGCCTGGCCAGAAGGGGAGCAACTAAGTGCACCAGATGTGTGCTGTTCCCCCATGTTTCATCTAAATGTTGGAGGGGGTCAAAAAAAAAACAAACAACCCCAAACCAACCCCAAACATGGCCATTTCTTTTTCCCCTGTGGCCCAAGAAGCACTGAACTAGGAGGGGATGAAATGCAAAGAGAGAGACTCTGCTCTCCCAGAAAGATGGGAGGTGGGAAGGTGTGGGAGAGGAGAGGGGGATTACATCCACTGCTTACGTAGGACTGATACTCCCAAGCTCCAGCTTGAAGCTGCTCTGCAAAAAGAAACCACTTTAAAATTACTTTGGGGGGGGGGGGGGGGGGGGGGAAAAAATAAGATTTACAATAGCAACACTGATCATCTTTATTGTCACTGCAACAGGAGTTTCATTAGAGTGAAGAATTGTTAAGAGAACTTCTTTTTATAAGCCAAGGTAAAGTAATTTACCAGCCTCAATAAAAACCCCATGGCTATGAATCACACAAGACAATCACTTGGCTGTTTATATTCACATCCCATTCCATCTTGGAGGCTCCACACTGCACTCAGCATCTTCAGCCTCCTCCTCCTCCCTGTGTCACTCAGCCAAGTGGCCTTCCCTGGTTATTATATTTTAGTGTATCACATCTAAAAGGCTCTTGAAAAAAAAAAAACACCCCCAAAATCCAGAGAGGATTAAAAACCTGGTAGCATGTGTACCAGAAATCCCAACTAATTAGCTGCCTTATGTTACCTTCAGGAGGCTGGTTACAAAATATGTAGTTCTGTGCCAAAAAAAAACAACCAAAAAAAGAAAAAAAAACAACATTAAAAGGGGGGAAAAAAAAAAAACCCACAGAAAGAAAAAGGGAAACAAAAAAAAAGATGCAAAGTTTGCCAGCTCTAAGTTAACTGTGAGCAACACACACCCAAAGCACAAAGGGTTTCAGACTAAAACAAAGAGAAGGAAAAAAAAATGGCAGGTCCAGTTCTCAGGATTTCCACCACCCAAGATGGCAGCAGCCTCTGGTTGAGGGCTTGCAGCCCCCCAGGCTTTGTGTGTTTTGATTGCAGTTTAACAAACAAGGATCTGGCTGCCCTCATAAAAGCAACGTTAAAATGCCCCCGACACAGAGATGCATCTCAAGTGTCTTGCCTTTGGAGGGACATCCTGCTTTTCTTACAAAGTGATAGCCCTGGCTCCACTGCTTCCAAAATCCACTTCCTCCCAGTTTCATCCTTTCACACTCTTCCCTGCTCAGCAGTTTTTAAGCTCAGGGAGCAGAGTGCTGACCGGTAACAGTCAGAAGCAGCCCTGTCCATGAGGGAGCAAAGCCTCCCAAGGCTGTGGGATGGAAGGATGAAGGAATGGGTAGTGGTATCACGACGATGTTCAACACCCATGGCAGTCTGCTGTCCAAAACTGCAGCTGGAGAGGCTGAGAGGTTTGACTACAGAGCCTTTGGGGACAGGTGGAGAGGCTGAGAGGTTTGACTACAGAGCCTTTGGGGACAGGTGGAGAGGCTGAGAGGTTTGATGACAGAGCCTCTGGGGACAGGTGGAGGGAGAGAAGAGAAACAAGCGTGACTCATGGGATCAGAGACTGACCAGAGCATTACAGGAAGCCTTTGCTTCACACTGACAAAAGGACTTCCCTTGCCCCAAAAGCTGAAGAATTTAGGCTTACACTGCCCATTAAGGGTAGTTTTTTTTCCCCCCCCATGGAGAATAAAAAAACCTTTAAAGGCATTTCCCACAACACCAAACGCAAACCAGTGCTCCAAACAAAAACTGGTTTCAATTTCTCTTCCCTGTTCTGCCCATCCACAGCCAACCTTGGCAGAAAGAAACCAGTTTGAGAGCAGAGCTTAAAAACATTGTTTTCAGTTTCTCTCCCCTCTTCTGCCCAGCCTTGGGAGAAATAAAGGAGGGTGAATGGATGTGAGAAGCTTGGAGGTTGAATTCGTATGGCATGATCTGCAATTTGCCTGAAGCAGAAGAGTCTGGAATCCAAAGACAAAAAGCTCTTGCCCCCTAATTGCAGAGCCTGAAGACGACAGTGGATCATCCACAAGTCTCTTGATTGCCTTCCATCAAAAACGTGCCCGAATCCAAGCAACACAAGGTTCCTCCCCACGTTGTTCCCTCTTCCTCCACTGGGATTTCACTCAGAGGAGTTGAGAGAACTCTTTTGAGTGAACTTTGTTAAAAAAAAAAAAAAAAAAAAAAAAAAAAAAAAAAAATCACCTAAAGCTTGCTCAAGCAGAGCTTCATTTTCTGTTTTGCTCCCCCCAGCGTGTCCCCACCTAGAGCAGCAGCTCTCAAGGAACCCCTCACCAGCAAATCCATTCCACTTAACCAGCTCGTAAGGATGAGAGTCGCCCCACACGATCAGGCTCAAATCTTATTGCTCCACAACTGCAATATCCCTTTTCAAAAGAACAAGCAAAGAAACAACAAGGTTGGGGGGGAAATATAGAAGGTAATTGAGTGGTCTGCTCAGTTTGTCTCAGATGGCTTTCAGACTGGGAGGTGGGAGGGAGGGAGGGGGTGGGGAAGGGAGGGAGAACGGAATGGCCAACAGAGAACATTGACTTCAACACCAAAAAAAAAAACTATAGATCAGACTGTAGAAGGGGTTCCTCTTATTAAGGAAAAAAAAAGGGGTACACTGTATGAAACAGCTGAAAGGAAAGACAGCATTCAAAGCCCATGAGTCAAGCCACAGCCAAAACCGTGTTCTACCCCTAGGGATGTTTTTCTTAGCCTTTTTTTCTTCTTTTTTTTTTTTTTTTTTTTTCTCTTTTTCTCCCCCTGTTTTTAATTTTTTTTTTTTATCCTTTTTTTTTTTGTCCTTTTTCCTTTTTTTTTTTTTTTTCTCCTTTTTCTTTTCTTTTTTTTTTTTTTTTTTTTTTTTTTTTTTTTTTTTTTTAACCAAAGATTTCTTTTCCCCCCCACCCCTACCCCCACCCCCTACCCCCATCCCCCCTTCAACTGCCCTTTAATCTTCACCAGAGGGGGCTTCGTCTTCAGATCCCTCATCTCCTGACTTCTCTGGAGGAGGGCTGGCTGATTTTTTCTTTTCTGGGGGCTTTCAGGCTCTTCATCCTCTTCTTTGGGGGAAGGGGTTTTCTCTTTGTTGCCTTGGAAGCTGTGGGGCGACCTGCCTTCCCTTTGCCTTTCACTGGGCTGGGGGTCACTGGAGGAAAAAAAAACAAAGGGAAAAAAGCTTAAATCAAAGTTATGATCAGCAACAACCACCACAACCAACCAACCAAAAGGCAAGATGGCTTCATACAAATAGAATTTCCAAGAGGCTTCAGTGGCAGGCTTCATTTCACTTTGACCATACCACACAGGGTCTTTTTAGTATCATAGAATCAGTCAGGGTTGGAAGGGACCACAAGGATCATCTAGTTCCAACCCCCTGCCATGGGCAGGGACACCCCACACTACATCAGCCTGGCCAGAGCCTCATCCAGCCTGGGCTTAAACACCTCCAGGGATGGGGCCTCAACCACCTCCCTGCACAACCCATTCCAGGGCTTCACCACTCTCATGGGAGAAGAACTTCCTCCTCACCTCCAGCTTCATTCCAGTCCCCCTAGTCCTATCACTCCCTGAGATCCTGAGCAGTCCCTCCCCAGCCTTCCTGTAGGCCCCTTCAGATCCTGGAAGGCCACAATGAGGTCACCTCGGAGCCTTCTCTTCTCCAGACTGAACAGCCCCAACTCCTTCAGTCTGTCCTCACAGGAGAGGTGCTCCAGCCCTCTGCTCATCCTCCTGGCCCTGCTCTGCACACCTTCCAGCACCTTCAGATCCCTCTTGCAATAGGGGTTCCAGAACTGGAGGCAGTACTCCAGGTGGGGTCTGAGCAGGGCTGAGCAGAGGGGAGAATCCCCTCCCTTGCCCTGCTGGCCACACTTCTCCTGCTGCAGCCCAGGCTCTGATTGGCTTTCCGGGCTGCAAGTGCACACTGAGAGCTCCTGTTGAGCTTCTCCTCCCCCAGCACCCCCAAGTCTCTCTCCTCAGGGCTGCTCTCCAGCCAGTCCCTGCCCAGCCTGGATTTGTGCCTGGGATTGCCTCCACCCAGCTGCAGGACCCTGCCCTTGGTCTTGTTGAAGCTCCTGAGGTTGGCTTGTGCCCACCTCTCCAGCCTGTCCAGGTCCCTCTGGATGGCGTCCCTTCCCTCCAGCGTGTCTGCTGCACCACACAGCTTGGTGCCATCAGCAAACCTGCTGAGGGTGCACTCAGTGCCACTGTCCCTGTCACCCACAGAGATGTTGAACAAGCCTGGTCCCAGGACCGATCCCTGAGGGACTCCGCTTGTCACTGGCCTCCATTGGGACATGGACCCATCGAGAGCCACTCCTCGTTAGTAAAGCTGAGCTGAAAAGTGACAGCCCTCAGGATAATGGCTTCAAACTGGAAGAAGCTCCATTCAGATGAGACACTAGGAAGAAATTCTTCCCCATGAGGGTGGTGATGCACTGCAACAGGTTGCCAGAGATGTTAGAGAGGCTCCAAGGCTGGAAGCATTCAAAGCAGGGTTGGATGGGGCCTTGAGCAAGTCGGTTGAGTAAGGAGGTGTCCCTGCCTGTGGCAGGGGGGTTGTAACTAGATGGTCTTTAAGGTCCCCTCCAACCCCAGCTTTCTTTGAGTCTATGCAAAGCTAGCTAATAAGATCTCCAAACTAATTGCAAGCCCTGCCACAATAAACTGCCAGAACTAGCCTCCTGTCAAACCCATACATACATTGCTATTTTGATTTTAGACTTCCTGCAGAAATGCATCAAATTTCCTTTTGGGTCAGATTCCTCCACCTTGAAAACATTACAAAGTTCTTAAGTCTGGAAAAAAACAAACAAAAATAAACCCACAAGAAGCCAGGAATTCTATGATCTGGCTGTGAGACACACACAAAAAAAAGTCAGACTGCAGCATCTCAAGAGGGAAGGTTTGGGAATCCACGTGGCTTCTGCCCAGGAACCAACTCAACCTCTAATTAGAAGTTAAAGCCACCTTGTTAATTCATACTGCTGCTTTAAATCATAAAATGGCATTTTAGGTGACTGTCTACTGACTCAAGTCTTTTATTGAGCCTTATATAAGCAGGGGGAAAAAAAAACCCAGCTCCTGAAGCACACTGCTTAACTTCCTTGCCATCAGCTCACCTGTAGCCTTTAGCCTGGGCTTGGGCATTTTCTTTTCTTTCCTCTCTGGCTTGGATTTCTTGGAGACTTTTTTGTTTTTCTTTTTTGAACTGCCATAGTCACTGTCATCATCATCTTCCATGAGGAAGTCTTCATCACTTCCTGAATCTGCTGGAAACAACACAATGTAAGTTCCTGGAAGAAGACACAGTTCAGAGCTCAGCCAATTACAAGCGCGACCTGATGTGCTTCCACTCGTCTACTGCGCTACAGAAATCTGACACAGCAGGTTTCACACTGCTAGGGGTAAAGCACTGGTGGGACAAAGTGTTCTGAGGCACCCTCAAAACATGCCCCACCTCCTCAATAAGCCACTTATCTCAACAGACAATCTCTTGACAGAGAAGTTAAGTGGTCTTCTCAATGATGCTCTGACTCCATCCTAAGATCATCTTTGCACTCTGTATTGCAAGAGCTTCCTGTGGTTCATCACCAGCTGACTCCACCTTTTCTTATCAAACAAACTGACCAATCGAGGACAAAGTACTTGGTCACCCTCTGAAAGCTTCACCAGTGCCTCAAAACCAATGTGGTAACAAGAAGTAGCAGAAAGCACCGAGACATTTACTGTAATCCTTTAGGGCTGCTTACAGACACTTGCAAAGTTTTGCTGCAGACTCTGGACAGCAATTCCAGATGTGAAAGGCATCAGCTTGGCCTGTTGGGCAGATGGGCAGTGATCAGTGAAGGACAACTTCAGGTCTTCACTGTCAGAGGGGCTTTTCATAAGGAGGTCTAGCAACAGGACAAGGGGGAATGGTTTCAAGCTGAGGCAGAGCAGGGGTTAGACTGCAGCTGAGGAACAAGTTCTTCAGCAGGAGGGAAGGTAAGAGTCTGGAATAGGCTGCCCAGGGAGATTGTGGCTGCCTCCTACTTGGCAGTGTTCAAGACCAGGCTGGGTGAGGCCTTGAGCAGCTGAGTGTAGTTGAGAGGTGTCCCTGCCCATGGCAAGGAGGTTGGAGTAGATGATCTCTGAGGTTCCTTCCAACTTCAAGCATTCCTTTTGCTCTCTGGCCAGACCCATAAACTCACAACCCAATACACCCATGCCATATTAATTCCCACTTTTTTCACTCACTCTCCTGGAATTGTGCCTCATCATCCTCTTGTTCTTCCTCTTCACTACCCACATCATCCATGAGCATCTCTCGCTGCTTGGAGGCTGCTTTGGACGCTGCCTGCCGTTGCTGGCGCACGTTTTTGTGGTCTTCTTTCTCATCCTCGCTGTCCTCTGCGGCAAAAGTCACCAAGTGGTAATGAAGAGACAGAATACAGCCCCCCTGCAATGAAGAGACAGACTACACCACCCCCGCCCCCACCAACTGTCCTGAGCTAGCAGGTGGGCAAGACAAAGGTCAAGTCATTCAGGAGGAACTTCATCAAGATGCTCACTGAAGAGTGAGAGAGGAGAACACAGTTCACAAGGGTGACAGGACAAGGGCTCAGGGGTTTAAACTAAAAGAGGGAGATTCAGAGTAGAAAAAAAGAGGGTTTTTTTGTACTAAGGTGGTAAGATCCTGGCCCAGCTTGCCCAGAGAGGTGGTAGAAGCCACATCCCTTGAACCATTCCCAGGTCAGGCTGTCTGTGGCTTTAAGCAACCTGCTCTAGCTGAAGGTGTCTCTGCTCTCTGCAACGGTGTTGGGCTAGATGAGCTCCAGAGATCCTCTCCAACCCAAAGCACTCTGTGACTCTGTTCTATAACTCTCCTTTCAACCCAATAAACCTGTTTCTGTAACCCAACAACAAGGCAGTGCAGCATCTTTCCCTGCAAAGGCTCACAAGCCTTCTTTTGTGTTTTACCTGCAGGCCTTTTCCTGGATTTGGAAGCTGCCCTCTTGTTCTTTTCTGGTTTAGCCTTTTTGCCTTTTTTGCTTTTCTGAGAGCTTTCATAGTCACTGTCAGCTTTGCCATCATCTGCTCCTAAGTCATCATCTTCACTGCCAAAGTCTTCATCTGGAAGGAGAAGGTATGAACATGAAGGGTTTTGCATCATTCCGAGATATGGATGAGGACTTAGGAGGAAGAGGTTAACACACAGCTGTGGAGACAAACTGTAACACACACAACATAAGGACCTGTTATCCCAAACCAGGCCTGGAAGAAGCAGCAGTAGAGGCAACATCAAGTTTAAGCCACATGTGTTAGCAAAGTGCATTTTTCTCTCTCAGAACTCTCTCTCTCTCTCCCCCTCTGTCAAATCCTGCTCCTGTAACTCTTGCAGACTGGTCTTGAATTTGAAGATACTCCATCAGTACCACAGAGTTAGTTACCTGCTGAGTGTGAATCATCTTTCTTAGTCTTCACATCTTTGTCTTCTGAATCCTCACTGAAAATGAGAGAAAGACAGGGTCTGACTGCTGTCAGCTTCAAACTCAGACACTGCTGTATGGAAAACAGCCATTTTCACAGAGCAAACTGACCTCTAGGCTGGGCATCTGCACTTTGCCTGGGTATCACACATCAGGATTACCCAGCTGTGCATGCAGCTATGGTTGGAAAGAGAAGGTTCAAACTCTGCACTGCATGCCATGTGACATGCAGCCAAGTTTCTCTCTGCCCTGTCCTAGTGAGGACACACCTGGAGTACTGTGTCCAGTTCTGGGGTTCCCCAAGAGAGACAGGGAACTACTGGAGATAATACAGTGGAGGCTACAAAGATGCTGAAGAGCCTGGAGCACCTCTGTGAGAAGGAATGGCTGAGAGCCCTGGGGCTGTTGAGCCTGGGGAAGAGCAGCCCCAGATGGGATCTGATCAATGCTCAGCAAGAGCTAAAGGGTAGGGAGCAAAAGGATGGGGCTGGGTGCTTCTCAGTGGCACCCAGTTACAGGGCAAGGGGCACAAACTGGAACCCAGGAGGCTCCATCTGAAGAGGAGGGAAAACTACTTTGCTGTGGGGCTGCTGGAGCCCTGGAGCAGGCTGCCCAGAGAGGTTGTGGAGTCTCCTTCTCTGGAGAGATTCCAACCCCCCCCCTTGGCCATTGTGCTTGTGGGAATGCTGCTGTGGTTCTCCTGCTTTAGCAGGGCTTTGGACTAGCTGATCTCCAGAGGTCCCTTCCAATCTCCACCACGCTGGGATGCTCTCAAGTGAACCAAGCAGGAAATAACATGGCTGAGATGAACCATGCACTTCCTTCTGCTTCTACCAATAATCCAGCTGTCTTTTATTTTCCAATTAGACTGGGGATGGTTTAGACACCAATCCATGGCTGAGTTATAAATGGAATCAAGTCCCCCACTTGCTATGCCATTGCTTCCTCTGGACTCCTTCATGCCCTGTACATTGCCCAGCTGGCAAAACAAGGTCCTTCATTTATAAATGAGAACTAGCAATGAGAAACAAAGCCTCACAAATCTGACACAGCCCCCTACTCCTGACTGCCACTGTACTGTGCCGTTACACCTTGAGCCACAGGAATGCTCTGAGCATGCTGAGAAGAACATGGAAAATGAAGGTCACCTTGCCAGCAACTTACCTGGGTAACTGCATTAGCTGTCAATATCTGTAACTCAGATTTATTCCTTCCAACTGCCTACCTCCAGAAGCTATTGCAGTGACACACTACTAGTGACAAGTACTTCACCCATGATTTCTCTGTCTCCTCAGATCAACAAGCACCACCTCAACGTCCAAGCTGGTTATGCAAGCCGTGGGATTGAGAGCTCTGCAGGCCCTGAGTTGCACTTACAATCACTCCTCTTAAGAAGGCACTGCTCCCCACACACAGGACAGGGTTTGGAGACATGTTGGTAACAGATGAAGAGCTTCTTTTACCTGTCCTCCTGAGAATTCTTCCCAGACCGCCTCTTGTTCTTAGCCTCCCGGGGAGAGGAGCGGATTTTCTTGGAGGGGGGACCTGAATCTCTTCCATAATCTTCATCTGGATGGATGGGACAGCACAAAATGGGTTTGAATCACAAAAAAACACCTGTACCCTGGACTTCAAGAGGGCTCATTTTGTCCTAGTCAAAGATCTACTTAAAGCATCCTGTGGGCTAGGGCTCTAGAAGGTTGGGGGGTCCAAAAGAGCTGGTTAATATTCAGACACCACCTCCTCCAAGCTCGAGAGAAGTGTATACCCTTGGGGAAAAAACCCTACCAGAGGAGGCAGAAGATTTGGGGGACTGGACTAAATGATCTCAAGAGGTCACTTCCAAGCCCTAACACTGTGTGACCTGCCCTAGGTGATCCTGCTTTGGTAGAGAGGTTGGACTAGAGGGTCTCCAGAGGCCCCTTCCAGCACCTAACATCCTGTGTGACCTGCCCTAGGTGATCCTGCTTTGGCAGAGAGGTTGGACTAGAGGGTTTCCAGAGGTCCCTTTCAACCCCTAACATTGTGTGTGAGACCTGCCCTAGGTGATCCTGCTTTGGCAGAGAGGTTGGACTAGAGGGTCTCCAGAGGTCCCTTCCAACCCCCTCCCATCCTATGTATTTCTGGATGTTTTTAAACAGCAAACACTTCATTTGCTGTCCGGTGGTGGTGGTGGGAGGGGAAATGTCACTGGGTAGTAGTTTGAAGCCTAACTTTTTACACTCTTACACAACAGCTCATCCAAGATGAGGAACAGGGCTGCATATTTGTTTCCATTAATTATCAGAGTAACCTCACTCAGCAAACAGTAGCAGTATGTCTGGTTGGGTAAGAACACAAAACATGCTCCATATGGCTTCCAGAAATGTTGGTAATTCCTACAGAACATAAAGCTGGCTTGTCTTCCCCCCCCCCTTGAGAAGCACTTGACAAAAATGCCTGACACAAGGGGATTAATGAGAGCCCCCTGAGATAAATGGAAAACATTTTCATGTAGGCATCAAGGAGATGCTGCCACAGACCATAGCATAGACCAAGGAAGAGAACAGTTGGTGCCAACAGCCTCGAGGCACTACAACAATACAAGCATTAAATAGTAAGATTTCTATCACCATTGTTTGTTTAATACAAACCATACCAGAATCATTACATTTTCAAGGCCTTATTGACAATTCAGAGACCCAGAAGAGCAGAAACCCCTTAGAATTTAAGTTGAAGATGCAACTGGAAGCAAAACAATCCACATGCAAAGCAAGAGAGGAACTGCTCTGACTTAAGAACATTATACTGGTAAGGAAAAAAAGTAAATGATTCATTTACCAGCATCATCTGATTCCTGAAACTGAGAGTAATCAACCACCTTCCTGTTCCTGTTAAAAAAAGGAGGGGAAAACAAACAAACATTAGCAGTTCATCAACTCAGAGATACAAAAGCATTCTTAAAGCAGCAAGGAACTGCCATGTCCTTGCTTCTGGTGCAGGATTTGTAGCCCCAAGGCATCCCCAAGCTCTCACGAGTAAGCCACCTCCAGCTCTGAAGTTAGAAAGGAGCACACGGTTATTCCAGCATTTTCCCCAGGAGCTGTTATCAGAGCTTGAATTTAGAGTCTGAGAGTTTGGAAGTGCTTTTGGTAGGCAGCACCCTTGAGGCTCACAACTGCAGCGAGGAAGAGCCATGTGAACCTGTGCCGTGTGGTTCTTTTATTATTCAAATTCTCTACCGTTACCTGTCACTGTAGTAGTAAAAGCACTACTTGAAAGCTCTGCCTGCAGCCCAAGGATAAAGACAAACAGAACACTTCAGCCTCACCCTCAAGCCCGCGCTTCCCCTAACAACCTGTCCCTAAGGGGTGATATTCAAGACCAGGGTTCCAGGGATGCAACAAGGGATGCACAAATACCATAATCAATGAAATAAACATTTCCTGACTGCTATTTTTAACCTCTGCTTCTCCATACAATCATACTTCAGATCTTCTGCTCAGAATTGTCTGCCCACGTGAGCTCTGCTTCCAAAGCATTTCAAGTTTTCACTCCTAGCTGCTTTCTGGGTTCGTTACTTTCATGCTTTAAGAAGATCTAAGACAGCTGCTTACAATGCTTGAGACTGCTGGAGAGGGTACAACAAAGGGCTACAAAGATGAGAGGACTAGAACATTTCTTGTGAAGAAAGGCTGTGGGACTTGGGGCTTTTCATCGTGGAGAAGAGAAGACTGGGGGAGGATCTGATCAATGCTGATCAATACTTTAAAAGTGGGTGGCAGGAGGATGAGGCCAGGCCGTTTCCAGTGGTGCCCAGAGACAGGGCAAGGGGTAAGGGGCACAAGCTGGAACATAGGAAGTTCCACCTAAATATGAGGAGGAACTTCTTTGAGGCTTACAGAGTACTGGAGCAGGCTGCCCATAGAGGTGGTAAAGCCTCCATCTCTGAAGTCATTCTAAACCTGCCTGGATGCCACCATCCTGTGCTACCTGCTCTGGCAGGGGAGGTGAACTGGATGATCTCCAGAGATCTCCTCCATCCCCTATCATTCTGTGACACTGAACTCTAACCCTAGGCACAAAAACTGAAGACCTTTTGGCTGTCCAACAGGTTGGGTTAAGAGTATGGACCACCCATACCTTTCTTAACCTCATCAGCACCTTCTTTGCTCTCCAAACAAACTGAAAGCAGCACAGGCAACCAGCTGGCATTACCAGTGCAAATGCAATGGTCACTTCTACACAAAATTAGCTAACCACACCTGTAGCTATTGCTAGGATCACTGCCAACAAAACTGGATCTGTTTGTGTAACAAATAAATGAGCAAAACCTAAATCCCAAAGTGCTGGTGACTGCTGGCTATTTTCTCAGCTCCTGTCCCAATTACTTTATTGACAAGACCTAACTGCCCTGCTCCTCGAGGGAACCAAGGTAACTGAATTAGATTTGACTTGTAGCTGATAACACTTCAGTCAGACTCAGATTCCAAACATCCACCTCTTATGGCTGGCATGGAACATGAGGAGGCACAGCTGAAGAAGGCATAGCATTCAGACCCCCCCTCCACGCACAATTTCCAGCACAATCCTTTTGACCCAAAGCCAAAGATGAATTTGGCTTCACAGTAATCATCACACAAGCTCACCTCTGCAGCTAGAAAAGTCAATGAGACAGAGATTAGGTCACCTACCCAGCATCATGGACTTGAGAAGCACCTCAAAGAGAAGCCAGCAACAAGCTCCATCCAACACACAAACCACAAAGCCCTTCCCTGTTGTTGCAATGCAAGACTGTTGAATTTGACATTCAGCTCTCACAACTGAGCTGCACTTTGTGATTTCCATCATGCCTTGCTGATAAGGGCTGTTCAACCAAAAGATACCCTGAAAGTCATTGTTGTGTTCTGGCTGTTGATCCTTTTGAAACCAGTTACAAGTCGTCCTCCTGCACAAGTAGCTCTATTCATGGCTTAAAGCAGCAGACTTAAAAAGATGAAGGAGCATAATTGTTCTGTCTTGACCCAGCTCCAAGCCTCTTGAAAGAAGTCAACCCCTCAACAACAAACCTAACAAGCAAACAAATGGCAGGCAAGACGAGTCATTAATTACACTGCTACAGGTTGAAACCCATCCAAGCTTCCCAGGACGTGTGAGCGGAACAAAGTACAACGGCAGCGTGCTACAGAGCACGGGGCACTATCAGTCCAAGGAGTACAGCTGCTGGCAGAGTCTGCCATGGGCTGCTGCCCAGGGACTCCAACTCCTGCTCCAGCCTTCTGAAAGCTGCCTCCTGACCCATCCCACAGATGAAAAAAACAACCCCACCAATTTGATTCTGCTAAGTGTCTGATGAAGAATAAAGTTGCTGAATGTATTGTAAAAGTGAGGTATTATTTTCCTCTAATGGGGGGGGAAAGTAGAATTGCCACATGCTCTGTAAATAGTTTCTGACATCTCTTAGCTAACAAGCAAGGTGGAAACAGGAATAGAACAGGAATAGAACAGGAATAGAACAGGAATAGAACAGGAATAGAACAGGAATAGAACAGGAATAGAACAGGAATAGAACAGGAATAGAACAGGAATAGAACAGGAATAGAACAGGAATAGAACAGGAATAGAACAGGAATAGAACAGGAATAGAACAGGAATAGAACAGGAATAGAACAGGAATAGAACAGGAATAGAACAGGAATAGAACAGGAATAGAACAGGAATAGAACAGGAATAGAACAGGTTGGAAGAGACCTTTGAGATCAAGTTGAGCCTATCACCCAACACCATCTAATCAACTAAACCATGGCACCAAGCACCCCATCAAGTCTCTTCCTAAACACCTCCAGTGATGGTGACTCCACCACCTCCCTGGGCAAATATTGCCACCTTGTAGTAAGTTGGTCAGGCACAGCTTCATCTTACTTTTTGTTGCCCCCAGACCCATAATGTACTGAAAATGAAAAGCAGTCAGATCAAACTTCAATGCAAAACACTGTCCCTATGGAAAGCATCCTGCCTCTTCCCAAGCACTGCACTCTGTTGGCAGCTAGAAACTAAATCCTGCTTGGCTCTCACAGCCTGGTGAGCAGGAGTGGTGGGTGACATTTGTAGCAAAACCCAACCACCCAAACATAAAAGCCATCGTGGTAGAAGCAGGCCACAAAGATGGTCTGACAGCTGGAGCAGCTTCCCTATGGGCTCAGGCTGAAAGAGTCAGGGTTGTTCAGCCCAGAGAAAAGAAGGCTCTGAGGAAACCTTAAAGCAGCCTTCCAGTACCTGAAAGGGGATACAGGACAGCTGGAGGGGGACTGTTTACAAAGGCATGGAGTGACAGGGCCAGGGGTAATGGCTTCAAATTGGAAGAAGTTCTGTTTAAATCAGGCATTAGGAAGAATTTTCCCCCCACCATGAGCGTGGTGAAGCACTGGAACAGCCCGGAGAAGCTGTCTGTTCAGCTTGCTTTATCTTATCTTGCAAGGCAAGAGAAGGGTGGAGGAAAGCAGTATCTACACTGATACTAGTGAAGATAGAAACTTGCAAGTCTTCCCAACGTAATCAGTGAAGCTCACGAGGGCTGAAACAAACCACTCTGCATTAGCCACCCTCCTCACTCTACACTCATCATTCACCCCATCTGCATCAAGTATGGTTCTCTTCAGAAGTGCCAACAGCACTGTTCCACTGATGTGAAATGCTTAATGAGTTTGCAAAGGCAGACCCCATCTTCTGTTACACCAAGGTGATAACAACAGCAGAGAGATTCACTGGAGTTGGGAGCCAGAAAGAAATACTGCTGGTTTTGTCAAGGTACAGTATATCTCTTTGGCACTAGCAAAGCCAAGATGTTAAGGCAAGCAAGCAGAAATAAACTACTTGTTAAATTCAGTCAGAGCATAAAAAGACAGCCTAGGAGACATCTGGGATGGGTATTGTTCAATCTGGTTTAAAATAGGCACTGAAATTTAAAGGTGACTTACTAATTCAATGGAACCCTTAAAGTGTTGATGTGAGGAGGAAATGGAGGAGGAAAGGTTTGGAGACAGGGCCTGATGGTTTTTATAACAGCTCTCAATGCAGTATTTGTGGGATAAAGAGTAACTCATCTTTTAAGTAACTCATCTTTGCAAGCACTTACTTAGCAATGTCACACTCAAGTGCTGAATAAGAGCTCAGAAATGCACAGAACCTCTTACAGGCCATACCTGGTGCTTAGTAAAACCGAAAGAGTGAAACACTGATTTTTAACAGGATCACTAAACGCCTACAGAATCAAATCGGGATTGCACAGTAAGAGCTCCTCTTCAGCTAGGCAAGTCCCTAAGCCCTCAGCCTCTAAGTCAGTGTCTCAGAAAGCTTTTCAGAAGGGGATGGTCAGATCCACAGGTATTAAAATCCACAACTAAGGCCAAGCGCAAAGGAAATACACATCCCCTGAAAAGCAGCGCCACGGGGAGGCTGCAAAATGCTGGTAACCGATCTCCTCTTGCACTGGGGAAGAACGTTTAGGCCAAATTGTTATCAGAAGTAACCACCCACCCTCTGACACAATGTGGCAAGTGAAATGAATGACAGATTAAATGGTTACTGAGCTCCTTTGTTGTTAACTACAGCCTTCACCCAACAGAACCATTAAACTAAGTATTTGTGAAGCGTTATGGACCCTTCTCACTGCAAGAGCTTGGGGAGTAGCCAGTTTCACTTTCTAGCTCTCATTCCAGCTCCCACATTATCAGTAACTATTGGCATTAAACCCACGCCTTTGGTGCCTTTTGAACACACAGATAAGGGGGAAAAAAGACAGCTAGGGAACGCTTCTACCAAGTTGTGCTAAGCAAATCTGCAGTGATTTAGGCCTTAGATGAACACTGACTTGCAGTTTTGCATCACAGGTTGGCACAGTTAGGTACCTAAACTCCATCACTTTGGTGTCAGTCCACTTAACAGCTGGCACAGCTGTGCTCGGCTGGGACTCACCAACTAGAGGCTCCCAGTTACAGAGGTCATTGGGTCGGAACCATGCATTGCTCAGGGCATCTGCATCATTTTTAGGGACACCCATCTTGAAACTCCATAAAACAATTAAATGATGCAGCAACAATTGAAGCAGCCTTGTGCCCACCCATTTGAGCCTGACTACAGCACAGAAATGTTCTCATGCAGAGCAGGGAGGGGCACAACCCCCAAAACACACAGAAAAAAATCAATCCTGAAAGGAGTGCATTTTGATTTTTATCCTACTCCTACCTTGTTCTGTTTCTCTTCAGAGCAAGGATGGTATCTTATTACTCATCTGGAAACTGTCTCTAGCTTATCTCTGGACACGACCACACATCATTACTCAAGTTAAATGCCAGTCCCCAAGAAGTGTTGCTTCCCGGTTACCCCTTGGAAGCTTTCCAGAAGCACAACGTTTATCCTTTAGGGCATCCAGGTACAACACTGGTAACAAGCTACATTTTATTTACTAAATAAATACACTTCCCCCCCCCCCCCCGCCCTGCAAGTAACATTTCAAAGGATCACCTTCCTTCCGCTGCAGTGCCAAAGCAGGGCTGAGCTTCGAGAGGTACTAATAGAGAAAAATCAGAGTTGCAAAGCCTGGAAGCACTGAAATAGATCAATTCATAACTGGCTTCAATCTCACAAACAAATGAAAATCCCCTGTGATTTCCACACCTGCCCACAGCTTTCACTCTGCGATGCCTGCAGGAGTACCCAGCGAGTCAAAGCCACCAGGCAGGGAAGGCAGAAGGAAGCTCCATCCAATTTGAAGAGAGGATTCTTACTTAAAGCACCTTAATTGATGGTGTACATACAAACAGCAGCTCGAGCCAATTTCATTTGTATTCAAGGCCAGGGATAGAGTAATGCAACCATCAGATGCCCTCTGCAGTACTTCAGAAGAGTTAGCCACGAGATCAGAGGCTCAGTAACTGCGATGGCCTTCACATTTCACTCCTTGTGTTTTTCTAACAGGAGTGGTGAGACCATAACTGTCCACCCAGATGTTTAATTGTGTGGAAAGTCCTTGGCCCTAAGTGCCAGGCACGTGAAGCCTGGAAACACCAGGACTTTATTACTACTTCTCAAGCTCAAGAACTGACCTCAACAGCCAGACTGAGTATCTTACAGACCAAGGGGAGCAAAAACTGAGGATCAGTGTGGCACTTTATCAGGGTCACTGTTTTAAGTGCATTTATCCTCACTGGAAACTGGCAGGCAAATTTATTCCAACCCCACTGAAGAGAATAAAATGATCTCAAAGGTCTTTTCCAACCTGGTTAATTCTATTCTAAAACTTCTACAACATTATATCTTCCCTCTGATGAGGAACCTTTTACCACCCTTCCTTCCACCTTACCACCCCTAAGCTGAGACAGCCAGGGGAAAAAAAGATAAATGATCCAATTTCTCAAGTCTTTTTGCATCTATTAGGAGAGTTCTGCAGCTACCAACAGGGCAACACAATGTCCCAGCCACTGAGTATTCACATTTTTGCCCCTGAAAGGGCTGTTAGGTAGCAGATTGCTGGATCCAATTCCTGACACGTGCCCAAAAGGTTTGCTGCTGGACTTTGGCACTTCATTTTCCTGCAGCCCGCCGCCTGTCAGCTGAGGGTAAGACAACTCAGACCTTTCACAACACCGAAAAGACTCTACGTTTATTTACTTTAGTTACTTTTGGTTCAGAACCGCTTGCTTACTCAAGTTACTTAATACCAGAAACCTTGCCAGCTGCACTTTTAAAAGATACACTTTCCTTACCTGTAGCAAGACCCCAGCCCTGGCAAGGGAACCACCAGCAGAACACACACTGAAGTGTCACCCCCGAGCAGCAAAGTCACTTCAGAACACCGGCACTGTCATTCAAGATCAGCCCACTAGTCTCCAACACCCTGCCTTGCAGAACGCCATACCCAGGGTATACACCCCGTGCTATTAATCCACCTTATGCACCTACAACAATTCCCTAAGGCTGGAACTTCGAGCTTTATTTACCCTTAGCTTTGCCTACTGGAATACACTGCAGGGCAGGGGAAAAAAAAAGCAATAAAAACCAAGCTTCACTGCTCACTGCACCAAGCCTCCCCACTCAGCACAGCAGTCCTGGTTTCCACTGGCCTTTAAACTCTCACATGTTAGAGAGATTACTTAAATACGAAGGCTCCTACCTAGAAATGTAAATACTTAAGTTTTACAGCCACAATAAATTCCCTGCTTATTACTCTAAAACACCCCTAGATCAGGCTTATTGGGAACAAAAGTGCAACCAGTTCTTTGAAATATCTCCAGAATGAAACCCAAAATCAGAGCATGCAAAGGACACCTTACAAAACTCTCACCTTTTCCATAAAGGCAACCGAAAGTACAACCTGACTCTCTGAGCACCTCCCAGAAAGAAGTGAAAGAGAACACACTCCCCACCCGCAGGAAACCTTCAGCTCCTGCAGAAGGTAAGTTCTCTGTGCTGTAGGTGTGCAAAGGTATCACTCAACAGTAGAAGGTTCCCTCGCAGGCCAACACTGCGGGGCCAACTAAAGACAGGGACACCACCACCTACCTGCTGGAGGGAATACAGCCCGTTTAGCTAAACGCCCCACGGTTTCCTCCTCCCCACGACCTAAAGTCAGTCATCTCGGGGGAGGAGGGGAGGAAAGGGGGAAATACCAGTAGGAAACCGACCCGGGGAGAGCAGTTAGCTACCAGGCGAGAGGAAAAGGGCGTGTGTTCAATGCTGTTCCCACCAGAGGGGGCGGCTCCTCCGAACTCCTCCCCTAAACGTGGTTTAACTTCTATGCACAGCCCCTCTCCTCCAGACCCTCGCTGGTCACGGCGTATTGCATGCGTGTCCCCTCCCCCAGCCAGCGTGGTCTGCTTCCACCACCACCACCGCCCCCCACCCTGCTGGAAGAGGGTGCGGGGGCTGCGACAGAGGCCTGGCTGGCGAACACCGCCTCTGGCCCGCCCGTTCCGCACGAAGTGGGTCACGGCGGATCGTCGCGATTCAGTTGGGGTTTTTTTCCCCCGTTAGAAAATGTGGGACGCTGTGCGCGGCCTCTCCCGTGGCCACTTCTTTGCACCCCCTCACGGCGCAGGGAAAACGGCTGCCGCCTCCCTCCCCCCAACTTCGGTACGCCCAGGGCGATGCAATGCACCTCACCCGAGGCCCGGCTTGCAACGAGGCGCCTCGCGAATTAAAGAAAATTAAATACCGAAAGTTGCAGGAATAAAATAAAAAAGAGGAGGATCCGAGGGGGGGAATCCAGCCCACGGCCCACGCTGCAGCCGTGCGGCCTCCCTGCCCCCGCCGCCGCGCCCGCTCTCCTCCCCACGGCCACGCAGCCGCCCCTCGCCCCCAGGGAGCCTCGCCGCCCGCCTGGCCGCCAGCGAGCCTACCCCGTGCTCCCCGCCCCTCCGCGCCTCGGCCGGGCCCAGCCCGCCTCGCCTCGGGCTGCCCCTTCCCCAGGCACGGCCTGCGGCGAGGCCTGCAGCGAGGCGTGCGGGAGGGCCTACACCGCCGGCCCGCCGCCGGGGCCGGGCCCGGGAGGAGGGAGGGAAAGAGGGAGGCAGCGCTGGCGCCGCGGGTGGGAGGAGAGGCGGGAGCGGGGCCTCCGCGCTCCGCCAAGGACTCACCTGACAGGCCTGGACATTTTCCCCAGCGGTTCGGGCCCGGCCCTGGGGACGTCGCCCAGTGCTCAGGGGAAGGAGGAAAAAAACGGTCGCCTGGTGCGGGCTCGGCGTCGCCCGTCCCCTCCCCGGAGCGAGCGGGAGCCCTGGGCCCAGTGCCTCAGGCCGCGCCTCCCGGAGCCGCCTCTTCTCCCTCGGGCGCTGCCGCCGCCGGCCCGCGCCCCGCCGCGGGAGACACCCGCTCCTCTGCGTGGGCCGCGGCGCCCCCGCCCCCGGTCACCGCTCCTCCGCCGCCGCCGCGGTCGCTGCTGCTCGCCGATCCCCCCGCAAAATGGTCGCGTTCGCACCGCCGAGAGGATGCGAGCGGGGGGCGGTGCAGCCTACCCCGCTGGCACCACCTCCTCCTCCGCTCATTGGCCGCAGCGGGGAACGCCGCGCCCCATTGGCTAGTTCGAACCATCACGGCGGGCAGACCCTGCCCACTCTCGGCGCGGGGAGGGGAAGGAGCCGAGGGCGCCCCACACGCTCAAGCTGCTGCGAACGGCAGAGCGGGCCGCGGCGCTGCCCGCAGATTCGCCACCGGTTCACGACGGCACACTGCCGCCGCCACCCGCGCCGAGTCACCCGCGCCGAGTCACCCCGTTTCGCCACACCAGCCCCACGACGCCGCTGTCGGGACCCGGCCTGAATCTTTTCGGGGGCTGAGGAAGCCGGCGCGGCCGTGGGGGCCCTTGCCGCAGATTCGCCACGCAGGGCCTGGCGTGGTTTTGGAGGGAAAAGGCGGGGAAGCGCCGCGCCGCCTCGCAGCGGCCCCGGGGGCGTCGAGGGCCCCGCAGCGCCGGTTGCGGGCCCGTCCGGCGGCGCCGCTACTTTTCCGCGGCGGCCCGGGCCGCAGGGCCGCAGGGGTAGGGCCTACAGGGCCCTGCGAGCCCGCTGGCTCCCCTTGGGGCACCCCAGCAGCGGGGGTGAGCCCCTCTCCCGTCAGCCGTTTTCGGGGCTGGCAGCGCTGCCCCGGCCCCATGTTGCTGCTCCTCCTCCTGAGCTTGCCCCAGGCTGCCGCTGCCCTGCGGGGCTGGGGGCTGTGAGGAGCAGGAGCGGGGTGCGGCTGTGGGCCTGCCATGCCTCCGAGGTACGGGGCTTAGGAAGGCAGGTTAGGGCCCGAGAGGGTGATCCTAGCGCCCATCCTGCTGTGGCAGGGCTCTTTGTCATGGTAAGTGAGTCACCATTCAGGGCCTGACTTCAGAGGGGTCTGCCTGCGGGCAATACACAAGCGCGTAGGGACCAGCACGGCGTCGGTCACAGCCCTGCCGCTGCCACGCCGAGTGGTTACACCGAGTCCCTGGCAGGGTCACCTTGGACTTCCACGGGCAACACCTGGACCCAAGCACCACCTTTGTGCTCGGGGGCATGCCCCAGACCAGGTGAGCTCACACTGTGCCAGGTAGGACATGCACAACTTTCATGCAAAGTCCAGGGAAGCTTTTGGGTCCTTCAGGCTTTGAATTCCACAGAAACCCCAAATTGCCTCATTTCGTTTAGAGCTGGTTCTGCCATTTAAAAGAGCACTCAAACAACAGCTTCAGCAATACCAGGTCGCCTTCCCCCTTGAATCTTTCCACAGACTCGTTCCTCCACTTCATTAAAACCAGAACATAAAAACGTTCTTCATTCTGTGTATGTTGAATTATTGGAGAGGGCTGGATTGGCTGCACAAATATAATCAGCTTTTCACCTAGTTAGAGGAGTGATCCAAGTTCATTTAATGCCCTGCTTGAGCTTAATTTGTCTCCTTAGGCATTACTGCTGTTTTTCTGATCAATTCAGATGTGCCCTGTCCTTCCCTCGAGTCAATACTCATGAAAATTAAGCTGATCAGGAAGGGAAGAGATACCCAGAGCATTTTTACAGTGAGGGTGGGGAGACTTTGGCAGAGGTTACCCAGGGAAGTTGTGGCTGCCTCCTCCGTGGAGGTGTTCAAGGCCAGGTTGGATGAGGCCTTGAGCAAGCTGGGCTGGTGGGAGGTGTCCCTGCCCATGGCAGGGGGCTTGGAACTGGATGCTTTTTGAGGTCCCTTCCAACCCATTCTACGAATCTATCAATCTCCACTCCCAAAACACTCTGAATTAATGAGCCAAAGGAAGGAAGGTGCATTAACACCCATCCACACCAAAGAATTCTCTTTTCTGCCCTTAGCTGGATCTATTTGATCCAACCCCCACCAGGGCTGGCTCACAGATGTGCTGCTTTTGCATGCCTCCATCCCTCCCGTGGGTCAGTAAACCAAACCTGAGATGGCTCAGCCAAAAGGCTCTAATTTGTTTTGCAGGCAACACAAAGCAGGTCAACCCTGTGCTTTGTACCCTGTTACTGCCAGCAAGGTTGCTCCTAGTTTGGACTCGTGTTTTAGGGCTGTTGGGGGGGGAGGAAAACACCAAAACAACTACACCAGCAACGTCAGATCTTTTATTTCAGAGGTTTGCAATACTGTATGTAGTAACTGATTGATAGGGAGAAAACCTCCCAGCAGTTCCTTCTCTCTCTCTAATGATAATACTGCAACTTTCCAGCAACCACAGCTCTGCCTTCTAAAAGGCTTCTGCGTAACTGCAAGCAATTGAATCAAACCAACCAAAACAGAGAGACTTCTTTGGTCCTCCTGGACTTCTTTCTGAACCACAGCCCTGTCCAATTCTACAGCCAGCTTCCCACCTGTGTGGACCCACAGCTTGCTGTCAGCCACCCAGAACACACACCGTTAGACTCGGTGTGGTTTGGAGCTGCTCGGCCACAAATTGAAGTTCCAGGGATGAGAAACAGGGTGGGGAAGGAGGAGGAAATGGCTGCAGCTGGCCCAGAGGCACACACACACACACAGAGGAAAAAGGAGGCACTTCAGGAGGGGAAATCCAGCACCTTCATTTTCTGCACACTTCATTCCTGCCTGAGACAGCACCAAAGCATCAGACCTTCAAATCAAGGTGAAGCTTTTCTGGTTGATGTTTGAAAGAAGAAGGCTTCACTGAAGGCTTCTCAGAAGCTGCTTTACTCAGGCTGGTTTTGCCCTTCCAGTTGCTTTCAAACCCAAGAATTAGTTCAGCCAGCACAAGCTGGGCACAATCATCTCTCAAGCAACCTTTCCTTCCATGCTGCCCATCCCAGCAGCAAGCATGGTTAGATTCAGAGATCCATAGAAAGGGTTGGGTTGGAAGGGACCTTAAAGATCATCCAGTTCCAACCCCCCCTCCTTGAACACCTCCAGCCAGGGGGCATCCACAACCTCCCTGGGCAGCCTGTTCCAGTGGGTCTTTGCTGCCTGGACCTCTCCATCTTGGAATCATAGAATCAGTCAGGGTTGGAAGGGACCACGAGGATCATCTCACAACCTCCCTGGGCAGCCTGTTCCAGTGGATCTTTGCTGCCTGGACCTGTCCATCATGGAATCATAGAATCAGTCAGGGTTGGAAGGGACCACAAGGATCACCTAGTTCCAACCCCCCTGCCATGGGCAGGGACACCCCACACTAGATCAGGCTGGCCAGAGCTTCAGCCAGCCTGGTCTTAAACACCTCCAGGGACAGGACCTCAACCACCTCCCTGGACAACCCCTTCCCATCTTGGACCTGTGTTTCCTAAGTGCCTCTCAGAGCCAAGCAGAGAGCCAGGGGAAGGTGGTGTGAAGGTTGTTCTTTGGTTGCAGATCATTTCTCTTCTGCCCAGTGGTTTCCGGTGCCGCTGGCTGCCTTTGGGGGGGTTATTTTTCCACCCTGCTTGTTAACATCTTTGTAGACACAGCAGACAAGTGTCAAACCCAAGCCTGCACAACAGGAACAGTCGTTGCTTGAGGTGGGTATAAAACCCCAAGCTGACAGGAAAACAGTTTTGCTGTGCAGGTGTCTGGGAGGGGTTCCCCCCCCCCTCAGAGCTTGCTGTGGGGCACACAAACTGCTTTTAAAAAAGCAAAGCACAACAACTAAAAACCCCAAAACTCCTTTGGTTCAGTCCTGTGAAACTAACTGAGCTGGGAGAGGGGAGATTGAGACTGGAGATGAGGAAGAAATTCTTTCCAGTGAGGGTGGGGAGACACTGGGACAGGTTGCCCAGGGAGGTTGTGGATGTTCCCTCCCTGGAGGTGTTCAGGGTCAGGCTGGGTGAGGCCTTGAGCAACCTGGGCTGGGGGGAGGTGGTGTCCCTGCCCATGGGGAGGTGGTGTCCCTGCCTATGGCAGGGGCTTGGAACTGGATGATCTTCAAGGGTTCATCCAACCCAAGCCATTCTATGAATCTCTGATCATCTCAAACTGACAAGCACCAGCTATGAAGATGCTTTCCTGCATGGCCTGGCAAATGGGCCAAAAAAAAACCCCCCACACCCCAGGAACTGGACATATTTTATTCTCCTTTCAGGGTCAAAAATCTCACTGACCTGAGCAATTAGCTGGTTCTGGGCAGAGAGCTCCACTGCATGCCTCAGCTTCTCCACCTGTAAGACCAGCTCCAGTGCCTGATCAACCTCTGTGCTGCACCATTTGGATGGAGAAATCAATAAGGAAGAGATGCCTCTGACTGGGTTTTGGGGATGGAGCCTTTAAAAGATTAAACTCTTTCCCCCCATGGCCCATAAAGCACTGGAAATATTGATAGAATCAATACATATATCTCTCTCATACACTTCTTTTCCTTTTAACACAGCATTCAAGCAGCAAACTTCAACAAGGAAAGGGCAATTTTGTTGCTCACCAGTTCCACCTTTCCCACATTTCTACACTGAATCCAGCAGTGCAAACCCAACAGAGAAAAAAAAAAAAGGGTTTCTAAGTGCCTGTAACCCCAAATGCAGCAATATTGGCACAACAGAGTCCTAGCCCAGGCACTTCAGCTTTCAGCTGACCCAGTGGAACACACCACTGGGGCTCAATTTCCTCCCTCAATCCTTTCCTGCTCCTGAGAGTGAAAACTGAATGGAAATGACTTTTGTTTTGGGGGTGTGCTTCATATAGGCAATCAGCTCCTGTCCTTTACCACCTTCCCCCTCCACAGATTCCACAGAGGAAGAAAAGGCAGACAGAGGGAAGGCTTTGCCAAACAGAAGCGCTCCCAGTTCAGCAGGAACTGGGATAAAGCAGTTTACAGCCCTGGTTTCAAATGAAACTACTCCAGAAGAGAAAGACCTTATTGGTTCTTCCCTTTGACTCTGCTCTGCTGAGATCCCCACCTCAAATCCTGTCTCCAGTTCTGGTGTCCCCAGCATAAGAAGGACACAGAGCTGCTGGAGAGAGTCCAGAGGAGGCCACAAAGATGCTCCAAGGGCTGGAGCAGCTCTGCTGGGAGGAGAGGCTGAGGGAGCTGGGGGTGTGCAGCCTGGAGAAGGATCCAGGGGGACCTCAGAGCTGCCTTCCAATAGCTGAAGGGATCCTGCAGGAGGGCTGCAGAGGGACTTTTCCTGAGGGTGTCCAGAGACAGGACAAGAGGGAATGGGTTGGAGCTGAGGGAGAACAGGGTTAGACTGGAGCTGAGGAAGGAGTTAATCACTAGGAGGGTGGTGAGAGTCTGGCACAGGCTGCCCAGGGAGGCTGTGGCTGCCTCCTCCCCGGGGATGTTTAAGGCCAGGCTGAATGAGACCTTGAGCAGCTGAATGTAGCTGAGAGGTGTCCCTGCCCACGGTGGGGAGGTTGGAGGAGCTGATCTCTGAGGCCCCTTCCAACCTCAACCATTCTATGCTGATTCTATGAAGACCACTTGCCCAAAGGTGGGCCAGACAATGCTGTGGCTGAACGTGCTGCCAGAAGATGCAGAACTCCAACCCTCCAGACTAGTAACTCTCTAGTCTGGTTTCACCCATGTTTTGTTGTCATGGGCAAGAACTGGTCCTAAAGCTGACTGCCTGGGGGAATGGCAGAGCAAGCAGACAGCAAAAGGCAAGTGGGGAGCAATTCTCTTCATCTCCTTTTGTCCTGTGAAGCCTTCTCCTTTGCTTCCCCCTCACTGCACTAAACCCAGCAGGTGGGCTTTCAGAGAGCTGCCTTTCCTGCACCATCCCTGCCACCAAACCCACCCATCCCTCCTGAACAATTGTGGGAGGGCAATTGGTCAGCAATTGCCAATTGAGATGGGAGGATGCAGAGTTGTTCCCCAAGTGAAAAGGCCTTCTTGTGGCATACAAAGGAGTTTACAACCTGTTCCTCAGTCAGCTCTTGGTGCCCTAATAAAGCAGCAGCAGATCAGAATATGCAGGCTTGTCCAGCTCTGAGGCCCCCGAGACAGGAAGGACAGGAAATGGTTGGAGCAGGTCCAGAGGAGGCCATGAAGATGGCCCAGAGGGCTGGAGAGGCTGAGGGACTTGGAGCTGTTCAGCCTGGAGAAGAGAAAGCTCCAGGGAAACCTTAGAGCTGCATTTCAATATCTGAAGGGCACCTCCAGGTAGGCTGGGGAGGGACTGTTCAGGAGGGCCTGTGGGGATAGGATGAGAGGCAAGGGTTTGAAACCGGAGCAGGGGAGATTTAGGTTGGACACCAGGAGAAAATTCTTTACAATGGGAGTGGGGAAATCCTGAAACAGGTTGCCCAAGGATGTGGTTGAGGCCCCAGCCTTGGAGACACTCAAGGTCAAATTTCAGTGGGCCCTGAGCAACCTGATCTAATTGGAGATGTCCCTGCTGTCTGCTGGACAAGAGGAGCTTCGAGGGTCCCTTCCAGCCTGATGCATTCTGTGATCCTGTGCTGGACAGAGGGTGAGGAAGAAGGAATGAGCAGGAAGGAACTGGGAAAAACCCAGAGGGCTGTGCTGTTGAGCACCAGAGTCTGGGCATGAAGGAAGGGCTGAGCTGCAGCAGCTTCACACCTGAAGGACAGTCAGTGGCAGTGATGAGATGTGTTGGTCCCTGCAGGACACATAACCAAAGGCAGATCCAGAGCAGGAAGTAAAAGGTTTGCTGTAATCCCACGCTGGGAAGCCACAGGCACAGCTTGAGTCCCAGGTCACCATGGACCTGAAGGACACTTTGGACCTGAAGGACACTTTGGACCTGAAGGACACTTGGGTGCCTTTGTGTAGGGAGGGTGCAAGTCATTGGGGGGGGGGGGGGGGGGGGGGGAATAAAAGGTGCAAAAAACCCATCAAAAATATTCCTTTGACATCCATGTCAGAGGATGAAGTGCTCAAAAACGGTCCAAAGTAATTCATCCAAGCCATGTGCTTGGCCAGGGCCTGTGCTGCAGCACTGCTGGCAGAGCTGCCAGCTGCTGCCACACCAGGAGAACGAGGAGCCTGCTCACTCCTCCCCACTCCTCGCTGCCAAGCCGCTGGAGCAATCGGTGCTCTGCTGAGAACAAAGGGGCAGGAAGCAGAAGACAGTTCATGGTGGTGGCCAAAATGAAAACCAACTCCAAAACCAGTGACAGCCAGCTGAGGGGGCAAAAAAGCCAGGAGAGACTGGTGCTGGAGCCAAGGCAGATGGTGCAGTCAGTGCATCTAACAGCAAGCCCAGCCTGGGGGGGGGCTGTCTCTTTGATGTTAATATAATCCCCACTCCCAGTGGCAGTGGAACTTCCATCCCCAGAGGAGGAGGACATCATCTTTTCAATCAGGACTCTAGGAGACAAAGACAGGTGAGTTGGTTTGGGGGTTTTTGGTTGTTCATGAAAAACAAAACCCCAACACCTGGAGATGAGAAGGAGAGACCTCAGGGAGGTCCCTCAGGGAGGGAGAGCAGAGCAGCCTTTCAGTTAGCTGCAAGGACACCTCCAGGAAGGCTGGGGAGGGACTGTTTCCAGGGGCAAGCAGTGACAGGATGAGGGACACTGGTTTGCAACTGGAGCAAGGGAGATGTAGGTTGGACATCAGGAGGAAGTTCTGCACAGTGAGGGTGGTGAGACTCTGGGACATGTGGTTGTGGCTCCATCCCTGGAGACATCCAAGGTCAAACTTGCTGTGGCTCTGAGCGACCTGCTCCACTTGGAGGGGTCCCTGCTCTCTGCGAGGGGCTTGGAGGAGCTGAGCTTTGGGGATCCCTTCCAGCCTGATGCCATCTATGATTCTGTGCATCCCCAGCCTTGTGCCTACCTCATGGACTCATTAATGTTCTTGTTCTCCTTGACAGATGTCTCCACCCAACCAGAAAAGCCGTTTTCTTTGCTGAACCGATCCACTTCTTCCCTTTGTCACTGCCCACGGGGAAAGGTCACACTGCAAAGCAAGAACCAGGGCAGCTTAAGTTTAGCCTTTTAATTTTTAAGCTGGGAGGGGGGACTATCCCCCCTCCCACCCCCCTCCCCAGCCTGCATGATGGCAGCAGGCTCAGCCCTTCACATCCCCCAGACTGCAACCTAATAGAGAGCTCTTAGGGCAAGGTTCTTAATGGGATGTTGCAAGCAGCATTTATCTCGTCTGAGATACTGACACACCTCAGCCAAGCATGCAGGGAATGGAGGTTCATCCAGCATGGGACAAGGAAGCTTTGTCCCTCATTCAAAATCTGCCCAGCCTCTAGGGAGCAAGGAGCTGAGGTGCTGGTGAGGTGTCCCAGACGCAGCCACGCTGATCCCAAAGGGAGGTTAAGAAGAAGCAGTGAGAAACCCTACCCTGCAACAGCTCCTCTCAGGGGGGACAGCCACACAGATCCCCCTGCTGCAGGCAAAACTGCTGCCCTAAAGCAGCAGTGAAGAAGAGGAGAAGAAAACCCAGCACTCTCCTGCCCACCCACCATGCTTTTGAGTCATCTCCAGTTTTAGGCTCTCTGAAGCCAGGCAAGTCTCAAACTGTACCTGGAAAGGGCTGCTGAGCCAAGGCTGGCACACGAGGAACACAAAGGAGGTTGTTAAATGAAAGGAAAATAAATGATGAAGTGGCAGCAACCACTCTACAGGGTGGAGCTTGCTGCTGCAGCCAGAAGACATCCCTCTGGCAGCTGGAACAGAAAGCACCAGCAGTGTGCCACACAACCTTCCCTGGCTACTGCAAGTTACAGACCAAAAAAAGGCAAAGCAAAGCTTTCAAACCCAGGAGCTGCAGAGCTTGAGCTCCAGGCTTTCAAACCCAGGAGCTGCAGAGCTTGAGCTCCAGGCTTTCAAACCCAGGAGCTGCAGAGCTTGAGCTCCAGGCTTTCAAACCCAGGAGCTGCAGAGCTCGAGCTCTGAGCTTTCAAACCCAGGAGCTGCAGAGCTCGAGCTCTGAGCTTTCAAACCCAGGAGCTGCAGAGCTTGAGCTCCAGGCTTTCAAACCCAGGAGCTGCAGAGCTTGAGCTCCAGGCTTTCAAACCCAGGAGCTGCAGAGCTCGAGCTCCAGGCTTTCAAACCCAGGAGCTGCAGAGCTCGAGCTCTGAGCTTTCAAACCCAGGAGCTGCAGAGCTTGAGCTCCAGGCTTTCAAACCCAGGAGCTGCAGAGCTTGAGCTCCAGGCTTTCAAACCCAGGAGCTGCAGAGCTTGAGCTCCAGGCTTTCAAACCCAGGAGCTGCAGAGCTTGAGCTCCAGGCTTTCAAACCCAGGAGCTGCAGAGCTTGAGCTCCAGGCTTTCAAACCCAGGAGCTGCAGAGCTCGACCTCCAGGCTTTCAAACCCAGGAGCTGCAGAGCTCGAGCTCCAGGCTTTCAAACCCAGGAGCTGCAGAGCTCGAGCTCCAGGCTTTCAAACCCAGGAGCTGCAGAGCTCGAGCTCCAGGCTTTCAAACCCAGGAGCTGCAGAGCTTGAACTCCAAGCTTTCAAACCCAGGAGCTGCAGAGCTTGAGCTCCAGGCTTTCAAACCCAGGAGCTGCAGAGCTTGAGCTCCAGGCTTTCAAACCCAGGAGCTGCAGAGCTCGAGCTCCAGGCTTTCAAACCCAGGAGCTGCAGAGCTCGAGCTCCAGGCTTTCAAACCCAGGAGCTGCAGAGCTCGAGCTCCAGGCTTTCAAACCCAGGAGCTGCAGAGCTCGAGCTCCAGGCTTTCAAACCCAGGAGCTGCAGAGCTCGAGCTCCAGGCTTTCAAACGCAGGAGCTGCAGAGCTCGAGCTCCAGGCTTTCAAACCCAGGAGCTGCAGAGCTCGAGCTCCAGGCTTTCAAACCCAGGAGCTGCAGAGCTTGAGCTCCAGGCTTTCAAACCCAGGAGCTGCAGAGCTTGAGCTCCAAAACCCAGGAGCTGCAGAGCTTGAGCTCCAGGCTTTCAAACCCAGGAGCTGCAGAGCTTGAGCTCCAGGCTTTCAAACCCAGGAGCTGCAGAGCTTGAGCTCCAGGCTTTCAAACCCAGGAGCTGCAGAGCTTGAGCTCCAGGCTTTCAAACCCAGGAGCTGCAGAGCTTGAGCTCCAGGCTTTCAAACCCAGGAGCTGCAGAGCTCGAGCTCCAGGCTTTCAAACCCAGGAGCTGCAGAGCTCGAGCTCCAGGCTTTCAAACCCAGGAGCTGCAGAGCTCGAGCTCCAGGCTTTCAAACCCAGGAGCTGCAGAGCTTGAGCTCCAGGCTTTCAAACCCAGGAGCTGCAGAGCTTGAGCTCCAGGCTTTCAAACCCAGGAGCTGCAGAGCTTGAGCTCCAGGCTTTCAAACCCAGGAGCTGCAGAGCTCGAGCTCCAGGCTTTCAAACGCAGGAGCTGCAGAGCTTGAGCTCCAGGCTTTCAAACCCAGGAGCTGCAGAGCTTGAGCTCCGAGCTTTCAAACCCAGGAGCTGCAGAGCTTGAGCTCCAGGCTTTCAAACCCAGGAGCTGCAGAGCTCGAGCTCTGAGCTTTCAAACCCAGGAGCTGCAGAGCTTGAGCTCCAGGCTTTCAAACCCAGGAGCTGCAGAGCTCGAGCTCCAGGCTTTCAAACCCAGGAGCTGCAGAGCTTGAGCTCCAGGCTTTCAAACCCAGGAGCTGCAGAGCTTGAGCTCTAAGCTTTCAAACCCAGGAGCTGCAGAGCTGGAGCTCCGAGCTTTCAAACCCAGGAGCTGCAGAGCTTGAGCTCCAGGCTTTCAAATCCAGGAGCTGCAGAGCTTGAGCTCCAGGCTTTCAAACCCAGGAGCTGCAGAGCTTGAGCTCCAGGCTTTCAAACCCAGGAGCTGCAGAGCTTGAGCTCCAGGCTTTCAAACCCAGGAGCTGCAGAGCTTGAGCTCCAAGCTTTCAAACCCAGGAGCTGCAGAGCTCGAGCTCCAGGCTTTCAAACCCAGGAGCTGCAGAGCTTGAGCTCCAGGCTTTCAAACCCAGGAGCTGCAGAGCTTGAGCTCCAGGCTTTCAAACCCAGGAGCTGCAGAGCTTGAGCTCCAGGCTTTCAAACCCAGGAGCTGCAGAGCTCGAGCTCCAGGCTTTCAAACCCAGGAGCTGCAGAGCTTGAGCTCCAGGCTTTCAAACCCAGGAGCTGCAGAGCTGGAGCTCCAGGCTTTCAAACCCAGGAGCTGCAGAGCTTGAGCTC
Organism: Picus viridis; assembly: GCA_033816785.1. Taxonomy (NCBI): domain Eukaryota; kingdom Metazoa; phylum Chordata; class Aves; order Piciformes; family Picidae; genus Picus; species Picus viridis. The sequence continues at coordinate 2,396,142 of CM066602.1, forward strand.
TAAGCTTTCAAACCCAGGAGCTGCAGAGCTGGAGCTCCGAGCTTTCAAACCCAGGAGCTGCAGAGCTTGAGCTCCAGGCTTTCAAATCCAGGAGCTGCAGAGCTTGAGCTCCAGGCTTTCAAACCCAGGAGCTGCAGAGCTTGAGCTCCAGGCTTTCAAACCCAGGAGCTGCAGAGCTTGAGCTCCAGGCTTTCAAACCCAGGAGCTGCAGAGCTTGAGCTCCAAGCTTTCAAACCCAGGAGCTGCAGAGCTCGAGCTCCAGGCTTTCAAACCCAGGAGCTGCAGAGCTTGAGCTCCAGGCTTTCAAACCCAGGAGCTGCAGAGCTTGAGCTCCAGGCTTTCAAACCCAGGAGCTGCAGAGCTTGAGCTCCAGGCTTTCAAACCCAGGAGCTGCAGAGCTTGAGCTCCAGGCTTTCAAACCCAGGAGCTGCAGAGCTTGAGCTCCAGGCTTTCAAACCCAGGAGCTGCAGAGCTTGAGCTCCAGGCTTTCAAACCCAGGAGCTGCAGAGCTTGAGCTCCAGGCTTTCAAACCCAGGAGCTGCAGAGCTCGACCTCCAGGCTTTCAAACCCAGCAGCTGCAGAGCTCGAGCTCCAGGCTTTCAAACCCAGCAGCTGCAGAGCTCGAGCTCCAGGCTTTCAAACCCAGGAGCTGCAGAGCTCGAGCTCCAGGCTTTCAAACCCAGGAGCTGCAGAGCTCGAGCTCCAGGCTTTCAAACCCAGGAGCTGCAGAGCTCGAGCTCCAGGCTTTCAAACCCAGGAGCTGCAGAGCTCGAGCTCCAGGCTTTCAAACCCAGGAGCTCCAGAGCTTGAGCTCCAGGCTTTCAAACCCAGGAGCTCAAGAGCTCGAGCTCCAGGCTTTCAAACCCAGGAGCTGCAGAGCTCGAGCTCCAGGCTTTCAAACCCAGGAGCTGCAGAGCTCGAGCTCCAGGCTTTCAAACCCAGGAGCTGCAGAGCTCGAGCTCCAGGCTTTCAAACCCAGGAGCTGCAGAGCTCGAGCTCCAGGCTTTCAAACCCAGGAGCTGCAGAGCTCGAGCTCCAGGCTTTCAAACCCAGGAGCTGCAGAGCTTGAGCTCCAGGCTTTCAAACCCAGGAGCTGCAGAGCTTGAGCTCCAGGCTTTCAAACCCAGGAGCTGCAGAGCTCGAGCTCCAGGCTTTCAAACCCAGGAGCTGCAGAGCTTGAGCTCCAGGCTTTCAAACCCAGGAGCTGCAGAGCTTGAGCTCCAGGCTTTCAAACCCAGGAGCTGCAGAGCTTGAGCTCCAGGCTTTCAAACCCAGGAGCTGCAGAGCTTGAGCTCCAGGCTTTCAAACCCAGGAGCTGCAGAGCTTGAGCTCCAGGCTTTCAAACCCAGGAGCTGCAGAGCTCGAGCTCCAGGCTTTCAAACCCAGGAGCTGCAGAGCTCGAGCTCCAGGCTTTCAAACCCAGGAGCTGCAGAGCTCGAGCTCCAGGCTTTCAAACCCAGGAGCTGCAGAGCTTGAGCTCCAGGCTTTCAAACCCAGGAGCTGCAGAGCTTGAGCTCCAGGCTTTCAAACCCAGGAGCTGCAGAGCTTGAGCTCCAGGCTTTCAAACCCAGGAGCTGCAGAGCTTGAGCTCCAGGCTTTCAAACCCAGGAGCTGCAGAGCTTGAGCTCCAGGCTTTCAAACCCAGGAGCTGCAGAGCTTGAGCTCCAGGCTTTCAAACCCAGGAGCTGCAGAGCTCGAGCTCCAGGCTTTCAAACCCAGGAGCTGCAGAGCTTGAGCTCCAGGCTTTCAAACCCAGGAGCTGCAGAGCTTGAGCTCCAGGCTTTCAAACCCAGGAGCTGCAGAGCTTGAGCTCTAAGCTTTCAAACCCAGGAGCTGCAGAGCTGGAGCTCCGAGGCTTTCAAACCCAGGAGCTGCAGAGCTTGAGCTCCAGGCTTTCAAATCCAGGAGCTGCAGAGCTTGAGCTCCAGGCTTTCAAACCCAGGAGCTGCAGAGCTTGAGCTCCAGGCTTTCAAACCCAGGAGCTGCAGAGCTTGAGCTCCAGGCTTTCAAACCCAGGAGCTGCAGAGCTTGAGCTCCAAGCTTTCAAACCCAGGAGCTGCAGAGCTCGAGCTCCAGGCTTTCAAACCCAGGAGCTGCAGAGCTTGAGCTCCAGGCTTTCAAACCCAGGAGCTGCAGAGCTTGAGCTCCAGGCTTTCAAACCCAGGAGCTGCAGAGCTTGAGCTCCAGGCTTTCAAACCCAGGAGCTGCAGAGCTCTGAGCTCTGAGGCTTTCAAACCCAGGAGCTGCAGAGCTTGAGCTCCAGAGCTTTCAAACCCAGGAGCTGCAGAGCTCGAGCTCCAGGCTTTCAAACCCAGGAGCTGCAGAGCTTGAGCTCCAGGCTTTCAAACCCAGGAGCTGCAGAGCTCGAGCTCCAGGCTTTCAAACCCAGGAGCTGCAGAGCTTGAGCTCCAGGCTTTCAAACCCAGGAGCTGCAGAGCTGGAGCTCCAGGCTTTCAAACCCAGGAGCTGCAGAGCTTGAGCTCCAGGCTTTCAAACCCAGGAGCTGCAGAGCTTGAGCTCCAGGCTTTCAAACCCAGGAGCTGCAGAGCTTGAGCTCCAGGCTTTCAAACCCAGGAGCTGCAGAGCTTGAGCTCCAGGCTTTCAAACCCAGGAGCTGCAGAGCTTGAGCTCCAGGCTTTCAAACCCAGGAGCTGCAGAGCTTGAGCTCCCAGGCTTTCAAACCCAGGAGCTGCAGAGCTTGAGCTCCAGGCTTTCAAACCCAGGAGCTGCAGAGCTTGAGCTCCAGGCTTTCAAACCCAGGAGCTGCAGAGCTTGAGCTCCAGGCTTTCAAACCCAGGAGCTGCAGAGCTTGAGCTCCAGGCTTTCAAACCCAGGAGCTGCAGAGCTTGAGCTCCAGGCTTTCAAACCCAGGAGCTGCAGAGCTTGAGCTCCAGGCTTTCAAACCCAGGAGCTGCAGAGCTTGAGCTCCAGGCTTTCAAACCCAGGAGCTGCAGAGCTTGAGCTCCAGGCTTTCAAACCCAGGAGCTGCAGAGCTTGAGCTCCAGGCTTTCAAACCCAGGAGCTGCAGAGCTTGAGCTCCAGGCTTTCAAACCCAGGAGCTGCAGAGCTCGAGCTCTGAGCTTTCAAACCCAGGAGCTGCAGAGCTTGAGCTCCAGGCTTTCAAACCCAGGAGCTGCAGAGCTCGAGCTCCAGGCTTTCAAACCCAGGAGCTGCAGAGCTTGAGCTCCAGGCTTTCAAACCCAGGAGCTGCAGAGCTTGAGCTCCAGGCTTTCAAACAGGAGCTTTCTTGAGCTCCAGGCTTTCAAACCCAGGAGCTGCAGAGCTTGAGCTCCAGGCTTTCAAACCCAGGAGCTGCAGAGCTGAGCTCCAGGCTTTCAAACCCAGGAGCTGCAGAGCTTGAGCTCCAGGCTTTCAAACCCAGGAGCTGCAGAGCTTGAGCTCCAGGCTTTCAAACCCAGGAGCTGCAGAGCTTGAGCTCCAGGCTTTCAAACCCAGGAGCTGCAGAGCTTGAGCTCCAGGCTTTCAAACCCAGGAGCTGCAGAGCTTGAGCTCCAGGCTTTCAAACCCAGGAGCTGCAGAGCTTGAGCTCCAGGCTTTCAAACCCAGGAGCTGCAGAGCTTGAGCTCCAGGCTTTCAAACCCAGGAGCTGCAGAGCTTGAGCTCCAGGCTTTCAAACCCAGGAGCTGCAGAGCTCGAGCTCCGGGCTTTCAAACCCAGGAGCTGCAGAGCTTGAGCTCCGGGCTTTCAAACCCAGGAGCTGCAGAGCTGGAGCTCCAGGCTTTCAAACCCAGGAGCTGCAGAGCTCGAGCTCTGAGCTTTCAAACCCAGGAGCTGCAGAGCTTGAGCTCCAGGCTTTCAAACCCAGCAGCTGCAGAGCTCGAGCTCCAGGCTTTCAAACCCAGGAGCTGCAGAGCTCGAGCTCCAGGCTTTCAAACCCAGGAGCTGCAGAGCTCGAGCTCCGAGCTTTCAAACCCAGGAGCTGCAGAGCTCGAGCTCCGAGCTTTCAAACCCAGGAGCTGCAGAGCTCGAGCTCCGGGCTTTCAAACCCAGGAGCTGCAGAGCTTGAGCTCCAGGCTTTCAAACCCAGGAGCTGCAGAGCTTGAGCTCCAGGCTTTCAAACCCAGGAGCTGCAGAGCTTGAGCTCCAGGCTTTCAAACGCAGGAGCTGCAGAGCTTGAGCTCCAGGCTTTCAAACCCAGGGACTACAGAGCTCCAGCTCCAAGCTTTCAAACCCAGGGACTACAGAGCACCAGCTCCAAGCTTTCAAACCCAGGGACTATAGAGCTCAAGCTCTGAGCTTTCAAACTCAGGGACTACAGAGCTCAAGCTCCAACAGCCCTGCACAAGGGATTGCACCCAAGGACAGAGCAGCTGTCAAACATCTCCTTAGTGCCAACAGCTGGACTGAATGATCTAACATCTGGGCTCGACCTGGGGCTCCTCACTACAAGAAGGACATTGAAGTGCTGAAGTCTGTCCCAAGAAGAGCAACCAAGCTGGTGAAGGACCTGGAACACAAGTCCTGTGAGGAGCAGCTGAGGGAACTGTTTAGTCTTCAGAAAGGAGGCTGAGGGGAAACCTCATTGCCCTCTACAGCTCCTTGAAAGGAGGCTGGAGTGAGGTGGGGATTGGTCTCTTCTCACATGCACCAAGTGACAGGACAAGATGAAATGGACTCAGGCTGCACCAGCAGAGCTTCAGGTTGGATATCAGGAACAATCTGTTCCCAGAAAGGGTTGCCAAGCAGTGGCACAGGCTGCCCAGGGAGGTGGAGGAGTCACCATCCCCAGAGGTGTTTAAAAGCTGTGTGGCTGTGGTGCTGAGGGATGTAGCAGTGGTAGGGTTGTGAGCTCTGGGCCAATGGCTGGACCCGATGATCTCCAAGGTCTCTTCCAACCTCAGCAGTGCTGTGGTTCTATCTCAAAGGTCTTTCCCAACCTAAACAATCCTCTGACTCTCTCATCTGTCCATGCATTCAGTCCTAGCAGCGTCCTAATTACAGAGGAGAACCCTTGCTAGAGAATTAAGGAAAGGCTTGAACAGGCCACAGGCTAAGGGACAAGCCCTGGGCAAGGCTTGGGGCCAACAGGGGCTCTCCATCCACTTTGCCCTTCCCGCCCCCCCCCAGAGCACATCTGGAGCTGCTCACTTTGTTTGCCAGCAGCAGGCAAGGCACAGGGTTGCCATCTGGCAGCAGGAGCTTGCTGTCCAAGTCCTGCTTCCACTTCTGGCTGTTGCTGAAGGTGCTGACGTTGGTGACATCAAACATGATGATGCAGGCAGCTGCCTCCCTGTAGTAGAGTCGAGTCATGGAGGTGAAGCGTTCCTGGCCTTCAGGATCAACAGGAAAGACAAAGTTATTCCCCAACCCCCCCCCCCCCCAGTGAGCATTCTGAGAGCTGCTCACACAAATCACACATTTCTCGTGGTGCAGCCCTGGCACCAACGACCTCCACTTGACTGATGAGGAAACAGGAGCACGGAGAGGTGTCCTGCCTGGGGTAGCTCAGCCCAAGGCAGCAGCAGAACTGGGACAAACTGGGGAGCTCTGAATGCTGAGCCAGGCACTCAGAACCCCAGAGTCATGGAATTGTCTCAGTTGGAAAGAGGCCTCTAAGCTCACAGAGTCCAACCATCCACCCAGCACCACCATGGCCACTGAACCACATCCCAGAGGGCCATGGCCACAGGTTTCTTGAGCCCCTCCAGGGCTGGGGACTCCACCACCTCCCTGGGCAGCCTGTGCCAACCCCTGACCACTCTTGCAGCAAAGAAAGTGTTCCTGACATCCAACCTAAACCTCCCCAGGTACAACTGGAGGCCATTTCCTCTTGTCCTATCATTCACTATGAGGGAAAACAGGCCAAGATCCACCTCACTGCCACCTCCAGTCTAACCCTTCCCCTGGCACACTTGTCCAATCCTTGCTTTACTCCTGGTGTAACTTTCAATTTCCCCATTTACTGTCTCTCCCCCTGCACACAATCTCCACCTGCAGCAGGGTCCTGGCCACTACCAGCTCCAGCAGGACCATGCCCCCAGCCCCAACATGGCACAAGGTGGCAGACCAGGCTGTCTGGGGAGAAAGATGTGATGCCAAGCAGAAAGCAGCACAGCTCCTGCAGGCTTCCTGCTTACACCTTGCAGCCTGCCTGTCCTACCAAAACTGCAGCCAGAGGGTGACTCCACCAGGCTGCTGCATGGCTGGGTGGCACTTGTGTGGAGGGCACATCCCAGAGCCCTCACATTGCATCACATGGGGCAGGGGCAGGGCAGCCACCAACACTTCTGACGCCAGGGAGATGTCACTGTAGGTCCCACACAGCCCCACAGCTGGTCCACAGGGGGTTTTGGCTCTGAAGCCATCAAGAGCTGAGCCCTTAGAGCCACCTCAAGCCATGTGAGCAGCCCTCTGAGGGGCTATGGGGGTGTGCAAGGGCACCAGCACCAGCCTGCCCCCTCTGCTTTCTGAATCTTAAAAGGCCCTGTGGGGGCTGAAACTGAAATCAGGTTCTTGCTGCAACCCTCCTGCTGCAAACTTCTCCTTCCTCTTTTCTTTGTCAGGATTCCAGCCACACAAGTCTGAGCAGTGAGACCAGAGGAAACCACAGCCCTGTCCTCACCCCTCCAGATCCAGAGCTGCCATTTTAGAGGCACTCCAGCACTGGCCTGGCCTTGGTCTTCTGCTACTGGGGAAACTCGGGAACCACAGTTCCTTGCAGCTCCAGCCCATGTAACACCATCCACCAGAGCGTGCCCCCACTCCTGACCCTGCCCCACCACCTAGGGGGCACCCAGCAGGCACCTCTGTGGTGGTAGGGCAAGGGGAAACAGTTTGAAACTAGAGCAGAATAGGTTTAGATTGGATGTTAGGAAGAAGTTCTTTGCTATGAGGGTGGAGAGACACTGGAACAGGTTGCCCAGAGAGGTTGTGGAAGCCTCATCCCTGGAAGACCAGGCTGGATGAGGCCTTGAGCAAGCTGGTCTGGTGGGAGGTGTCCCTGCCCATGGCAGGGGGTGGAACTGGATGAGCTTTAAGGTCCTTTCCAACCCAACCCCTTCTGTGATTGTCTGACTCTTGCTGTGGCTGCTCCTGGCTCTGCTCACGCAGGTCACTGAGCAGCCAGATCCCAGTCCTGACCCCAGCAGCTGGAGCAGTGTGGGGGCAGTGGAGCTGCTCCAGGCAGGGATCAGCATTCCTGTGGTTCCTCCCAGAAAATGAGGGTTTAGCAGAAGACTCAGAGCTGAGGAGCTGTGTGTCCAGCTGTGAACGAGCCAGGACGTGGTAGTTTTGTTGCTGGGGGGAGGGGGAAATTTCAGCCCAGCACACAGGAGGAGAAGGAGGAAAAGGGGAAAAGAGACGGGGAAAAGGGGAAAGGAACAGAGGAAAAAGGAAAGGGGAAAGGTAAAAGAAGAGAGGAAAAGGGGAAAAGGAAATGGGAAAGGGACAAGGAGAAGGGAAAAGCCACTGAGAGCTTGGAATTGCTGCCCTGAGCTCGCTGGCTCACGTGCACATACCTGCAATGTCCCAGAGCTGAAGCCGAACTGTCTCCGACTCCGACCACTGCACCACCTTCAGAGCAAAATCCACTGGAGAGCCCCCACAGAAAACCAAAGGAACCCTGCTCAGGACCACTCTGCACCACCAGGCTCCTTCCTGCACAGCCTCTCACCGGTTCCCAGCCCGGGCCAGCCCAGCAGCAGCTTTCCCAGCCAGGGCAGCTTGTCCTGGACCAGCCCCAGCACAACCAAACACAGTGCAGGGGGTGGGCAAGCGCTGCCCCCTCTCCTGCACCACAGAAAGGAGCAGGGTGAGTGTTCAACCCAGAGGTGCCACACACTGCCCACCCCACTGCCTGCACACCCCCAAGCACACAAAATGTCATCAGATAAGCAGCAGCCATCGAATGGTTTTGGTTGGAAAAGACCTCAGAGTCCAACCAGCAACCCAACCCCACCCTGGCCACTAAACCATGGCCCCAGGAGCCATGGCCACACCTTTCTGGAACATCCCCAGGGATGGGCACTCCACCACCTCCCTGGGCAGCCTCTTCCAATCCCCTGACCACTCTTGCAGCAAAGGAATTGTTCCTCATCTGCAACCTAAGCCTCCCCTGGCACAACTTCAGGCCATTTCCTCTCGTTCTATCACCTGGTACAACCTGACGCAGCCTCCTTGCAGGGAGCTGCAGAGAGCAAGGAGGTCTTCCCTCAGCCTCCTCTTCTCCAGACTTAAAGGAGATGAGGAAGGAAGGGGAGAAGGAAGGAAGGAAGGAGGAAAGGCAGGAAGGAGGAAAGGCAGGAAGGAGGAAAGGCAGGAAGGAGGAAGGAAGGAAGGAAAAAGAAGGAAGGAGGAAAGGAAGGAAGGGAGGGAGGGGGAAGGAAGGGGGGAGGGAAGGAAGGAAGGGAGGAAGGGAGGGAGGGAGGGAGGGAGGGAGGGAGGGAGGGAGGGAAGGAGAGAGAAGGAAGGAGAGAGAAGGAAGGAGAGAGAGAAGGAAGGAGAGAGAGAAGGAAGGAGAGAGAGAAGGAAGGAGAGAGAGAAGGAAGGAGAGAGAGAAGGAAGGAGAGAGAGAAGGAAGGAGAGAGAGAAGGAAGGAGAGAGAGAAGGAAGGAGAGAGAGAAGGAAGGAGAGAGAGAAAGAAGAGAGAGAAGGAAGGAGAGAGAGAAAGAGGGAGAGAAGGAGGGAGAGAAGGAGGGAGAGAAGGAAGGAGAGAAGGAAGGAGAGAAGGAAGGAGAGAAGAAAGGAGAGAAGGAAGGAGAGAAGGAAGGAAGGAGAGAAGGAAGGAAGGAGAGAAGGAAGGAAGGAGAGAAGGAAGGAAGGAAGGAAGGAGAGAAGGAAGGAGAGAAGAAAGGAGAGAAGGAAGGAGAGAAGGAAGGAAGGAGAGAAGGAAGGAAGGAGAGAAGGAAGGAAGGAGAGAAGGAAGGAAGGAAGGAAGGAAGGAAGGAAGGAAGGAAGGAAGGAAGGAAGGAAGGAAGGAAGGAAGGAAGGAAGGAAGGAAGGAAGGAAGGAAGGAAGGAAGGAAGGAAGGAAGGAAGGAAGGAAGGAAGGAAGGAAGGAAGGAAGGAAGGAAGGAAGGAAGGAAGGAAGGAAGGAAGGAAGGAAGGAAGGAAGGAAGGAAGGAAGGAAGGAAGGGGAGAAGGAAGGAATGAGAGAAAGAAGGAAGGAAAGAAGGAAGGAGAGAAGGAAAGAGAGAAGGAAGGAAAGCAGAGTTTCCCACCAGAGCCTGAGAGCAAGGGGGATGCTTAATAATAACAGCTGCAAGAGTAACAAATGCAATAATAATAGTAAAATAAACCCCAATGCAAGAGAAATAATAATCATCATCATCCAACTGCAATAGTAATAAATGCAGCGCTAATAAATGCAAAAGTAGCAGCTGCAGCACGCAGAAACCCCAGCAGCATCTGGAGCCGAGCAAGGACCTCGCTGTCCTTCAGAGGAGAAGAGAAGCCCCAACCCGGCCCGGCCCGGCCCGGGCACTGCTCGGTTTGCAAACCGGAGCAGTGCTGCCCCTCCGGATTTCCCGGGATACGGAGAAATCCGGGATGCCGAGCTCCCCGGGACTCACAGCTAGTCCTGGCCGCCGGTGGGGAGGGGGCTGCGGGATTCCTGCCCCGCCCCGTCCCTCCCCGCCGCCGAGCGCCGCTCACCTCCCACCGTGGACTTGTAGTGCCGGTTGAAGCTGTCGTTGGCGTACCGCTGCACCAGCGACGTCTTCCCCACCGTGGCATCTCCCACCACCAGCACCTTGAACATCCGATCGCGCTGCCCCATCCCGGCCGCGGCCCCGGCTCCGGCCCCGGTCCCGGCCCCGCCGCGGTCATGTGAGGGTCAGGTGGAGGCAGCGGCGGAACCGCCGCCCGCAGCGGGGCTGCCGGGACCTGTAGTTCACGGCCTCGGGAGCTGCTGCTGCCTGCTCCGTGCACCCCTGCGCCCTCGGATCCTGCCTTCTGCACCCTTGGGTCCAGCCTCTGCACTCCTCCACCCTCACACCCTGCCCTCAGCAGGCCTGTAGCCAGCCCCATGCATCCCCAGGCCCACCCCATGCACCCCTCCACCCTCACACCTTATCCTCAGCATGCCTGTAGCCAGCCCCACACATCCCCAGAGCCACCCCATGCACCCCTCCACCCTCACACCCTGCCCTCAGCACACCTGTAGCCAGCCCCATGCATCTCTAGAGCCACCCCATGCACCCCTCCACCCTCACACCCTGCCCTCAGCACACCTGTAGCCAGCCCCATGCATCTCTAGAGCCACCCCATGCACCCCTCCACCCTCAGACCCTATCCTCAGTACATCTGTAGCCCATCCCATGCATCCCCAGAGCCACCCCATGCACCCCTCCACCCTCACACCCTGCCCTCAGCACACCTGTAGCCAGTCCTATCATCTCCATGCACCCCACAGTCCCCTGCAACCTCAGATCCATGCACCTCTGTATTCCCAGACTCTCTATGCACCCCTGTACCCCCAGACCCATCCTCTGTCCCCCTGAATCAAGCTCCATGCACCCCATAAGCCCACACCCTGCCCTCTGCACCCCCAGACCCTGCCTTCCAGAGCCCTAGATGCAGCCCCATGTACCCCCAGACCCTGCCTCATCGCCCCCAGACCCCTGCACCCCCCAGCAAATTAAAAGAACCCACACCATTCCCCCAGCTGCATGTACATATATAGATAGATATATATCAAGTATTTTAAAGCAAGTCCAGGCCCCTGTTGGGATGTCTGCAAGGTCTTAAGCTCATGCCAAAACGCTTCTGCCTCTCACACGTGTGCAGGAGCTCCTCCCTCACAACAGGAAAGCACAGCCCTCCACCACCCCACCACCCCTCCCCGGAGACCAAGCTATCAAAGGCCCCACCCTGGGCCGAAACGCCCTGCTCTTTAGGGTGTGGGGAGCGACCTGGCACTCCAGGTAGCATGGCCTGGGGCCAGAGGAGAGGTTAAGAGCCAGCAAAGGCTCGGTGGCTGCTCCCAGTCCCTGCCGCTGCTGGGGGCTTTGTTTTAGGGCTCTCTGACAAAGCTCCTGGCTGGGAAAGCGGCCACGAGGCACAGCCCCGCGGGGAAACAGCCCCCAACGGCCAAGCCCACAGCTGGGGAGGGTGGGAGCCCCTCTGCCAGCCACTAATCCTGCAACTTCGGGGGCTTAGCATGCCCCTCAAAGCCTGCAGAACCTGCCAGGGCAGGTTTGGGCTGGATGTTAGGAAGAAGTTCTACCCAGAGAGAGTGATTGCCCATTGGGATGGGCTGCCCGGGGAGGTGGTGGAGTCACCTTCATTGGAGGTGTTGAGGAAGAGACTTGATGGGCTGTTCGGTGCCATGATCGAGTTGTTTAGGTGGCTTGCATTGGTTGATGGGTTGGACACGATGATCTTGAAGGTCTCTTTCAAGCTGGTGTATTGTATTGTATTTTGTCCCACATACCTTCCCCAGGAGTCACAGGCCAAGAGGCCACCTAAGGCAGGGCAGGGCAGAGCTCCTGCACCCAGCCCAGAACAAACAGCTGGGGCTCCTGCTGGAGCCTCCAAGCAGCTCCCTGGCTCCAGCCAGGGCTCAGCCCAGGCCAGCCCAGTGCTGTGGCACTTGCAGCAGTCTGTCTGGTCTCCTTAACTCTCGTTCCACCACCTATCACAAAGCAAAAACACAGCCCACAGTGAGATGCAAGATGGGAGGGGAGACCCAAGCAGGGAGGTGGAGGAAGGAGACAGCACAGCCCACATAATAACCCACAACACAGCCCCCATAAATAAATGTCCTCTTTATTTACCCAAATATAATTTATCAGTTCAGTTGACATCTGGCAGGTGATAGGAACTATAAATAATTAAAGACAGTCTTTGTTTGCCTGTTGTTGTTGTTGTTGTTGTTTTTTTCCTCCTTTAATAAAGAGAGTAAACCAGGATCTGTTTTTCACTTGCAGGCAGCTGTATGGTCAGCATGCAGTGGAGTGGGACTGGTGGGAAAGGTTTGGGACCATCCCTACTCTTCAGTTTGAAGTGAAATCCTTCCCTGACCTAATCCCCACACACTCCCCTCAGGCCCCCTAGAGATGTCTGGACACCAGGAGCCCAGCAGCAGAGTGGCAGCTCTCAGGCTCTCTTCCCTTCACAAGGAGCTCACAAGTGAGAAGGTTCTTCCTCTGGGGAATCTGCTCCTGGGGGACTGATGGGACACCTAGAAGTCCTGGAGAGTGTCTCAGCTCTGCCTAGAAAAGGTGAAGTGCTAATGGGAGGAACTCCTGTAGCTGTTCCTCAGCTTCAGGCAGAGAAATCAGATGAGCAGCAGAGGATGCTCCACAAGTCCCCAGGCTGAGACCTCAGCACAGCAGGGTGTGAAGGGTTGGGGCCTGACTTCTGAGCAGAGCTTTGGCCAAATGAGGTCTGGGAGAAGCTGTGATGAGGGTGGAGAGGAGATTCATAGCTGCTGCCACAAAGCACCTGTGCAAAGGTGGAGAAGGGGACAGCAAGCCTGATGGCAGCGAGGGAGGAGGTGAAAACCAGCTCAGAAGTGCTCTTGCAGGGGCTGGGAGGGAGCAGCCTGGCAGGGCAGGGATCCAGCTCTGCCTCAGCACTACCAACAGCTCAGCAGCAGGAGGACTCAGCAAGCATCCACCAAAGTAGGAAAGGATTCTCCTGCAGCTTCAGAGAGGTCCTTGAGCAGGCGAGGGCCCAGCTGCTCTTTGGTTTGGATCCATCTGCTCCCATGGCTTTCCATAACTGGTTTCCCACTCACTAATCTTGGCCTTGCCCTCATGCTCACCTTCAGAGCTCTCCAGCCAGATCTCTGGGCTGAGACAGTACCCAGTCCCAGACTAACTTTGGTCTTGGCCTGGACCATGAGCTCCGTTTTCTGGGGAACTGCTCCTAGCAAGTCACTGCTGACTGTCCACACTTGGGCAGAGCTTTGCAGAGCTCAGCTGGTTCCAGCACTGTCCAAAGTGACAAAGAGACCTCCCAACCTGGCCTTAGACCTTGTCTTCCACTTGAACATGAGGAGAAACTTCTCTGGTGTGAGGGTGGCAGAGCCCTGGAGCAGGCTGCCCAGAGAGGTTGTGGAGTCTCCTTGTCTGGAGAGCTTCCAACCCCACCCTGGCCATTGTGCTCCTGGGCAAGCTGCTGTGGGTGCCCTGCTGGAGCAGCGGGGGGTTGGAGTAGATGATCCCCAGAGGTCCCTTCCAACCAACCCCCACCAGTCTGGGATTCTGGGATGAAGGCCAACATTCCCAGTACCACATCACACCATTTCCCAGCTGAGCAGAGATGCTTGGCCTGCCTGGGACAGAAAGCCAGGAGGAGAGGACAAGGATTGATTTGTGGCAGGCACATAGAAGTCAAAGGAGGAAATCAGGCCAAGCAGGCCACTCAGCTCTCTGCATTGACTTCTATCCCAGTGGGAAAACTCAAGAGCTCTGAGTGCTGACAGCCTGCAGGAGGATCATTTCTAACCACCTCAGCCATGCAGCAGAACAGGTTTCCTCTCACGAGGCTGCTGCAGACTGCAGGAGTCCTTCCAGCATGCAGGAGCAGCAGCAGAGGAGGCACCTGAGCCATGGCTGAAGTGAACAGCAGGAAAAGCAGAGGGGCAAGAAGCAGAGCAGGGAAGCTGGGCTGTAACCCTGAGGCCATGCCTTACACACCTGCCCAGGGCTGGGTTCCTTTGCTATGGTCCTGTACAGAGCTGCACCAAGAGCCAGAGCTTCAGAGCTCTGACCTGCACAGAGTGGCTGAACATGGAAGTCCTCTTCTAAAAGAGACACCAAGAGCTTAATGCTCCCCAGTTGGAAATGCCTCAAGCTGGCTTCTTCCCAGCAGCACTCAGCAACTGAAAGAAAGTCTCAAACCACAAAACAGGACCTCTTTTTTTTTTTTTTTTTCCATCTGCTCCTCCAGGAAAGAACAATCAACCAGGCTGAGGAGGCTGCCATGAAAATGGAGCTGTGCCCACCGCAGCACGGAGAGGAGGCTGGCACACAGCACCCCTGAGGGCTCCAGGAGATGCTCCAGCAGAGCACTGGCTGCTGGAAGGAAGGATGAGCTCATGGCCAGGCAGAGCTCACAGCCCCTGCAGACAAAGCACAGAGTGTGGCCCTCTGCACGCAGCAGGAGCTGACTCAGTTCGTGGTGAGGGGAGGAACAAGCAGCCTGCAGGCTGAGATGCTGCCAGGTGCTTGGCACAAGGGAGCCTGAGCCTGTCAGCAGAGACCAGCCCTGCTCACGGCCAGATTTGGGGGTGGAATCCTCCCACCCAGGGTCACTCAATTGGCCTGTGGGCACACAGGACCAGGTGTTTCAGCACAGAGGACCCTTCCTCACCATCTCAGGCTGGAAGAGACCCTCAGGATCACTCAGTCTAACTCAGAAGCTTACTCCACTAGCTTCACCCCTAAACCATAACCCCAAGCACCACATCCAAACCACCTTTAAACACAGCCAGGGTTGGTGACTCCACCACCTTTGCTTTGGACGCCAGGCACAAGAAAAGCAAACAGAAGAGGGGGAAGAGTGACAGGGCAGAGGAGACAGGAGCTAACCCCCAGGCCCTCAATCCATCAGGCTGCACTTTGCTAGAGGGTGCAAAGCCCTGAACCCCACCTTCAGCACTTCAACCACTTAGGAAGCACAAAGGAGCAGCCCTGCCCCTCGAGCGACTGGGCCAGGGTGGGCTCCCTGCATGAGCAGAACCTTCACTGCAACCTTGGTTCAGACCTTCACTCCTAGGAAATTGCACTTGGTGATTGTCTCTTTACACTTTTTTTTTCTTGGATTTTTTTTTTTTTTTTTTTTTTTAGGCTTTTTTTGTTTGTTTTGTCCTTCCTAAAAGTAGACTTCAGTGTTCTGTACAAACTCGGCTTGAAATATAAACCACATAACATTCCCATTGAAAATAATGAGAATCCAGCATCCAAGGATGGAAGTCTCCAGGAGAGACAGGGTTGGAGGAGGAAGCAGAGCAAGAGGGGAAGAAAAGAACCAACAAAATGAAGGGAGGAAGAGGAGGAGGAGGAGGAGGAGGAGGGGAGGTGTGAGGGAGGGGGCAGCAAGGAGAAGCTAATCCCCCACGTCGGAGTCCCGGTCACCGATGAGCCACAGGACGTGGAAGCTGAGGGCCAGGAGACCTGTTCCAATCAGGTCCCCCAGAGCTGTCAAGTATGGGATGGAGAAGTTGTCAGGATCGAGGTCCCTGCCCCACATCCAGTGCACCATCCAGTCAGCAATGTACAGAAGAATGAGCACCTGGGAGGCAGGAAGAGAAGAGCCACATCAGCCACCGGGCCTCACCTCTGCGACCCCAACCTGCCTGCGGCTGCAGCAAGTCCACAGAACCAGAGAGTCAATGAGGTTGGAAGAGACCTCAGAGATCATCAAGTCCAACCTGGCACCCAAGACCTGGTCCAGCTCAGACACACAACCTCCTGCCAAGGCTGCTGGGGTGGAGGGCAAAGTCAGAGGCCCCTTGGCTGAGCACAGCACTTCCAGCAGGCTGCATCCCAGAGCAGGGAGTGCAGCACTGGGAGGATCCTGGTGAGTTTCCACAGGGCCCTGGGCATCCAGCTCCCCTGTGTCCCTGTGCCTCTGCCCCATCCTCCTTTAGCTCCAGGTGCCACCATCACAGCTGGGCTTAGAAGGGAGAAGGTTGGCACCCAGCACCAAAAAGCCTCAATCTGGCATCTCAGTTTTCAGATCCCACAAGGATAAGCTTGAAGAGACACGGGGCAGAGAGGGGACTGGGAGGCACACAGGGGTGGTGCTCAGGCAGGGGCAGCAACATCTGGCTTCCAGAAATGAAAGCAGCTCAAACTGGTTGCCAGAGTGTGGTCTTCCTCATCTGCTTCAGCACAGATGTGCTGCTGAGGGACAAGGTTTAGCACCAGACTTGGCAGCGTTGGGTTCATGAATAGAATAGAATTAACCAGGCTGGAAGAGACCTTTGAGATCATCAAGTCCAACCTATCACCCAACACCATCTGATCAACTAACCCATGGCATCAAGTGCCTCATCCAGGCTCTTCCTAAACACCTCCAGTGATGGTGACTCCACCACCTCCCTGGGCAGCACATCCCAATGGCCAATCTCTCTCTCTCTATGAAGAGCTTCTTCCTAACATCCAGCCTGAACCTGATGCCCCTGAAGGGCTTCTCCAGCCGAAACAATTCTGCCATCTAAAGACAGAAGCAATCTGCACCAAGCCTTAGGTCTGGGACAAGGAGTTGAAGCAGCCACAGGCCTTTTGCTGATGCCTCTGGTGTCTCCAGAGCTGGCAGGGTCTCCCTCAGGAGCACAGCAGCCAGCACATGGCAGTCCCCTTGTCCCCAGCCCCTGCTGCAGGCTGCTGGCAGCGGTGGCCTCGCAGAGCGGAAGCCCCCACGGAGTGCCCAGCACCCAGCAGCCTAAATTTAGCCTCCTGGATGACAGCAGCCTGCTCCTGCTCTGATGGATGCTCTGACTCATTTCCTCAGCCTGGCCTCAGTTTTAGGGGGCACTGAAAGCAGCAGGATGAGCCTGGGGGCGGGGGTGCCGCTGGGCTGAACAGGGAAGTCTCTAACTGGAACATCTCTCCCTGCCAGGGGCCACTGGGTTTCTGTGGCAGGGGTAAACTGGTCTGTACATGTCCCTCAGAGTCCCCACAGCTGCAGAGCTGGCAGCTCTCTGCCCTGCAGGGGAGGCAGGGAAAGGGCAGGACAAGCCACAGGGGGTCCCTGCAAACTCCACATCCTGTTTTCTTTCCTTCAGCACCTGGAAAAGTGCAGGTTGAAAGCTGCTGAGGCACCTCCTGGGACAGATCAACACACACAAGGTAAACACTTCTGCTAGCAGAAGGACTTAAGAGAGACAAGAGGGGGCTCAGAACGTGCCAAACAAAGGAGAGAAAGCAAAACCTTTTGTGCACAGGGAAGGAAAATGAGGATCTGCTCAGCCTGATCCTGGCTCATTTGCCCATCTGCTTGGCACCCCTCTGCCCAGCACAGGGATCTCTCACCCAGGGCCAGGGGATGGCCCTGTGCCTCCAGCAGTGTAGCTGCAGCTGAACTGGTGACCTCTCACCCCACCCCGAGGGCCTCCAGCCCCTGAGGGGGCCTCAGCTTACCTGCAGGAGAGCAGCTGTCATGTAGAAGACTATAAAAATCAGGGTGAGTGTAGTGTGTCCACCTTGCATGGAGCTGATGGTGTAGAGGAAAACCAGGTGCCCAGGCACCACCAGGAGAAAGAGCACACGAGCAGAGCGGGAGTTCACATCTGTCAGGAGACCAAGATGGGCTTCAGGCTCAAGGAAAGGAATTCTGCAGCCCCCCCGGGCTCCAGGGGGCAGGGCAGCAGCACCGTGGTGACCCAGCACACTGCGGGAGGCTCCAGGCACTGTGGGTTTAGGCTGGCAGGCTGTGCCCTGAAGAACGACCAAGGACACCTGCCTCCAAGCTTGGAGTCACAGAGTCAGAGAATGGTCAGGGTTGGAAGGGAGCTCAAGGCTCAGCCAGTTCCAACCCCCTGCCATGGGCAGGGACACCTCACACACCGCAGCAGGTTGCCCAGAGCCACATCCAGCCTGACCTTAAAGACCTCCAGTCATGAGGCTTCCACCACCTTCCTGGGCAACCTGTGCCAGTCTCTCACCACCCTCCTGGGGAAGAACTTCTTCCTAATTTCTCCTCCTGTCCCCAGAGCAGAGCTGCTCCCAGGCCTCAGCTGCCACAAGGACTCAGGTCCCACCTCTGAGAGTGCTCAGAGCCATCAAGGGTTTACCACCAACACCGCACCCCCAGGGAGCTCTGGCTGTACCCTGCCTGGTGATCACTTCCCTACCAGATCACCACCACACTGCAGACCTCTCACCCCTCCCTGCCAAGGGCCAGCCTTGGCACAAAGGCCAGGAGGCCTCAAGCCTCTCGAGGAAGCTTGGAGAGGAGCAGCCTCTGCCCACGCTCTGGGCTGGAATGCAAGGCGTGGGCTGGGCAGAGCTGCTCACAAGCCTTGGGAAGCAAGCAGCTCCCTGCAGCCCAGCACCCCTGCAGCACCCTCCAGGCAGGTTTCAGTATCTGGGACCCATCTGGAAAAGATTTAGAGGGTGGAGGGCTTCCAGAATTAGGCAGCCAGGGCATGGGACTCGTGCACTGTGTGGTGCTCAGCCAGCAGAGCCCTGCTCTGCCCACAGCAGCTTTCACAGATCCCAGGATGTTAGGGGTTGGAAGGGACCTCTGGAGATCATCAAGCCCAAGCCCCCTGCCAGAGCAGGGCCATAGCATCCAGCACAGGTCACACAGGAACACATCCAGATGGGGCTGGAAAGTCTCCAGAGCAGGAGCCTCCACAACCTCCCTGGGCAGCCTGCTCCAGGGCTCTGTGGCCCTCACAGGGAGGAAGTTCCTCCTGGTGCTGAGGTGGAGCCTCCTGTGCTGGAGCTTCTGGCCAGGCTCTAGAGGGCAGGGCAAGCCAGGGGAACAGCCACATCCCTCAGCTGCCAGCTGCCTGCCAGCAGACCTTGGCCACCACTTCCTGCCAGAGGCAGCACTCAGCAGCAGACCCCCAGCAGACCCCCAGCCTGCCCACCTGAGCTGAAGAAAGTGCTGCAGGGGCTGGGGCACTTGCGAGGGGCTGCCTCTGAGCTCTCTCCAGGCATCCCACTCATGTGCAGGTAAGTGGAGATGCGGCTGGCCTGCACTGCCACCAGGTTGCCTCCCACACCTGCAGAGGGGAGAGAAGGCCTCAGTCACATTCAAGGGGGAGAGAAGCATGAGGAGGCCTCAGTCACTCTTAGAAGGGAGGGAAGCAAGGGGAGGCCTCAGCCACTCTTAGAGGGGAGGGAAGAAGCAAGGGGAGGAAGCTCAGCCACTCTTAGAGGGGAGGGAAGCAAGGGGAGGGCTCAGCCACTTTCAGAGGGGAGGGAAGCAAGGGGAGGGCTCAGCCACTTTCAGAGGGGGGGAAGCAAGGGGAGGGCTCAGCCACTTTCAGAGGGGAGGGAAGCAAGGGGAGGGCTCAGCCACTTTCAGAGGGGAGGGAAGCAAGGGGAGGGCTCAGCCACTCTTAGAGGGGAGGGAAGCAAGGGGAGGGCTCAGCCACTCTTAGAGGGGAGGGAAGCAAGGGGAGGGCTCAGCCACTCTTAGAGGGGAGGGAAGCAAGGGGAGGGCTCAGCCACTTTCAGAGGGGAGGGGGAAGCAAGGGGGAGGGCTCAGCCACTTTCAGAGGGGAGTGAAGCAAGGGGAGGGCTCAGCCACTTTCAGAGGGGAGTGAAGCAAGGGGAGGGCTCAGCCACTTTCAGAGGGGAGTGAAGCAAGGGGAGGGCTCAGCCACTTTCAGAGGGGAGAAAGAGGTTTTTTCTTTTCAGCAGCCAGCAGCCCTGGAACTGTCAGTGCTGCAGTGTAGGCCAAGTCAATTTTAGATCTGAAATCCACTTTTGTAGGATGTAAAAGCCTGAGACCAAACCAAATTCTGTCCTCTGGCTTCAGAATACAGAATCAACCAGGCTGGAAAAGACCTCAGAGATCATCAAGTCCAAGCTAGCACCCAGCACCATCCAAGCAACTAAACCATGGCTCTGAGTGCCTCATCCAGGCTCTTCCTAAACACCTCCAGGGATGGGGACTCCACCACCTCCCTGGGCAGCACATTCCAGTGGCCAATCTCCCTTGCTGGGAAGAACTTTCTCCTCACCTCCCGCCTAAACCTCCCCTGGCACAGCTTGAGACTGTGTCCTCTTGTTCAGGTGCTGCTTGCCTGGGAGAGGAGACCAACCCCCACCCTCAGGCCAAAAATGCAACTTTACTACTGCAGCTCTGGAAGCAGGGACATTAAAGCTTCCTCTGTCACTTTTGGTGGCTGATTCATCTCTTTTTGTTGCCTTGTTTTAAACTACTAGTTCTTATTTTAGGCTTAGGGTGGGTTTTTTTTGGCATGAGGCAGAAGGCAAATGTGGAAGCCTCTAGCACGAGCTGCACTGCTTCAGAACTCAGAGAAGGGCTCAGGCTGGAAGGGAGCTCAGATCATCTGCTCCAACCTCCCCACCATGCCCAGGGACACCTCTCAGCTACATTCAGCTGCTCAAGGCCTCATCCAGCCTGGCCTTTAACAACCCCAGGCAGGAGGCAGCCACAGCCTCCCTGGGCAGCCTGGGCCAGAGTCTCAGCAGCCTCATACTGAGGAACTTCTTCCTCAGCTCCACTCTAACCCTGCTCTCCCTCAGCTTCAATCCCTTCCCCCTTGTCCTGTCTCTACACACCCTCAGGAAAATTCTCTCTGCAGCCCTCCTGTAGGATCCCTTCAGGTACTGGAAAGCAGCTCTGAGCACTTTGTAACTCAATTTGTTGCATAAAACCCAATCAATCAATTTCCCAGGCTGATCAGGCAGCAAGGAAGGAAGGAGGTAAAAGCTTCAGACCAGAGGCAATTACATCTTCTGACTCTGAGCTGCAAATCCAAACCTCAGCACAGAATGGGTTGGGTTGGAAGGGACCTCCAAAGGTCAGCAGAGACATTCCCAACTAGATCAGGGTGCTCAGAGCCCCATCACAGAATGGGTTGGGTTGGAAGGGACCTCCAAAGGTCAGCAGAGACATTCCCAACTAGATCAGGGTGCTCAGAGCCCCATCACAGAATGGGTTGGGTTGGAAGGGACCTCCAAAGGTCAGCAGAGACATTCCCAACTAGATCAGGGTGCTCAGAGCCCCATCACAGAATGGGTTGGGTTGGAAGGGACCTCCAAAGGTCAGCAGAGACATTCCCAACTAGATCAGGGTGCTCAGAGCCCCATCACAGAATGCTCTGGCTTGGAAAGGACCTCCAGAGGTCATCCATTCCAGCCAAACCTTTCTGTTGCCAGGTGCCACAAGGCAAACATTGTGAAAGCTTGGGAGTCTCCCACCAGGGAATGAAGAGAGTTCTTGGTGGGCCCCTGGAAAATGGAGGTTGTAGCCTCCCAGGGCAGTCACCCTCCTGTGCTGGGCTGGCACCAGAGGGAGCCACCCTGCTGCTGAGCTGGACTCCAGCCACCACCTCTCCCTGGCAATCACAAGGGATTGAATCTCCTTACTTAATCTGCCTGAAATAAGGCACAGGGAATAATCCCACTGCTTGCCCAGAGCTGCAGCAGCAGAGGGGAGAGGAACTCACCATTAATGACTGGAGTGAAGACAGCCATGCCAGCAAAGTTTGGATCTGAGACTGTTCTGTCCAGGATTAAGCCCCCAACACTGCAGAGGGAAGGGGGAAGAGGTCAGTGCTGAAAGCTCATCAGGAAACACACAACCCAGGGCCCTGAGGGCTCTCTCTGCTGTGCTCTGTGCACCCAAGGGTGACAGACACCTACTAACAGGAGTGTTTATGGTTGTGCTGGGTGCAGATGGTTTTAAGCCTCCACGTTTGATAACAGAAGACAGTCTGAGCAGGATCTTTTCTCCCTGCTGCCAGAAAACATCAGAGCCCCTACAGGTTACAGCAACACCATCATCCAGAAGTCCTCCTCCAGCCTTCCTGGAGGATCCCTTCAGATGTTGGAAGGCAGCTCTAAGGTCCCCCCAGAGTCTTCTCTTCCCCAGGATGAACACCCCCAGCTCCCTCACAGCAGAGCTGCTCCAGCCCAGGGTTATCTTTGTGGCCTCCTCTGGACTCACTCCACAGCTCTGCATCCTTCTCATGCTGGGGACACCAGCACTGGATGCAGTATTTGAGGCTGGGTCTCAGCAGGGCAAAGTCAAGGGGCAGAATCCCCTCTCCTGCCCTGCTGCCCACACTCCTCTCGGCGCAGCCCTGCTGCCTTCCGGGCTGCATGAGGGCACTGCCAGCTCCTGGGGAGCTGGTGCAGAGGGCTGCTGAACAGGATCTGTGTTTACTCCCTGGCCATGCCAGAGCCTCCCTGGGCAGCAGCTGGGACACTGCTAAGGGCCTGGGTTGCAGCAGCCAGGTTCTTAATCCCTCCTGTGCCTCAGGACCTACACCCCCAGGCTTTTGTCTAGAAGCCACACAGGGACCTGCAGGCTGCTGTGCCAACAGCAGAGCTTTCAGGTTTGGTTCCCTCTTGTTCCAAGGGCCCCAGAGGTTGAAAGGGCTGGGGAACAGGGCTGTGTGCAGGGTGGGAAGAGCTCTTCCTACCTGCTGATAGCCATGGCAATGATGACTGGCTCCCAGCCAGAGTACAGCACCTCCCTGGTTGCTGCATTCTTCTTGGCAATGATGATCCAGATGGGCAGCAGAGCTATGAAGAAGGCACACACCAGAGGGTTCACGTAGGCTCTGCTCTCTGAGGAGGAAAGAAGCAGAAGCAACAGCTCAAGGACACATCCTGCTGCACTGAGGTGAGCTGCCACACCAGCTGAGCTCAGCAAGCCTGCCTGCCTGCACTCAGAAGCTCCAGGAAGGGCAGGCAAAAAGGAGCCTAGAGGTCTGCAGGGCATGTGCCACCTTTAAACCCTAGCCAGCTGCTCCCCACAGAGTGGGATGGGGGAGGAAAAAGGCAGGCAAAGCTTGTGGGATGAGGTGAAGACTGTTGAGGAGGACAGCAGAGGGTGACACATGTGGGTCTGTTGATGAGGACAGCAGAGGGTGACACTTGTGGGTCTGTTGATGAGGACAGCAGAGGGTGACACTTGTGGGTCTGTTGATGAGGACAGCAGAGGGTGACACTTGTGGGTCTGCTGATGAGGACAGCAGAGGGTGACACTTGTGGGTCTGTTGATGAGGACAGCAGAGGGTGACACTTGTGGGTCTGTTGATGAGGACAGCAGAGGGTGACACTTGTGGGTCTGTTGATGAGGACAGCAGAGGGTGACACTTGTGGGTCTGCTGATGAGGACAGCAGAGGGTGACACATGTGGGTCTGCTGATGAGGACAGCAGAGGGTGACACATGTGGGTCTGCTGATGAGGACACCAGAGGGTGACACTTGTGGGTCTGCTGATGAGGACACCAGAGGGTGACACTTGTGGGTCTGCTGATGAGGACACCAGAGGGTGACACTTGTGGGTCTGCTGATGAGGACAGCAGAGGGTGACACTTGTGGGTCTGCTGATGAGGACAGCAGAGGGAGACACATGTGGGTCTGTTGATGAGGACAGCAGAGGGTGACACTTGTGGGTCTGTTGATGAGGACAGCAGAGGGTGACACTTGTGGGTCTGTTGATGAGGACAGCAGAGGGTGACACTTGTGGGTCTGCTGATGAGGACAGCAGAGGGTGACACTTGTGGGTCTGCTGATGAGGACAGCAGAGGGTGACACTTGTGGGTCTGCTGATGAGGACACCAGAGGGTGACACTTGTGGGTCTGCTGATGAGGACAGCAGAGGGTGACACTTGTGGGTCTGCTGATGAGGACACCAGAGGGTGACACTTGTGGGTCTGTTGATGAGGACACCAGAGGGTGACACTTGTGGGTCTGCTGATGAGGACAGCAGAGGGTGACACTTGTGGGTCTGCTGATGAGGACAGCAGAGGGAGACACATGTGGGTCTGCTGATGAGGACAGCAGAGGGTGACACTTGTGGGTCTGCTGATGAGGACAGCAGAGGGTGACACTTGTGGGTCTGTTGATGAGGACAGCAGAGGGTGACACTTGTGGGTCTGCTGATGAGGACAGCAGAGGGTGACACTTGTGGGTCTGTTGATGAGGACAGCAGAGGGTGACACTTGTGGGTCTGCTGATGAGGACAGCAGAGGGTGACACTTGTGGGTCTGCTGATGAGGACAGCAGAGGGTGACACTTGTGGGTCTGCTGATGAGGACACCAGAGGGTGACACTTGTGGGTCTGCTGATGAGGACAGCAGAGGGTGACACTTGTGGGTCTGCTGATGAGGACACCAGAGGGTGACACTTGTGGGTCTGCTGATGAGGACAGCAGAGGGTGACACTTGTGGGTCTGCTGATGAGGACAGCAGAGGGAGACACATGTGGGTCTGCTGATGAGGACAGCAGAGGGTGACACTTGTGGGTCTGCTGATGAGGACAGCAGAGGGTGACACTTGTGGGTCTGCTGATGAGGACAGCAGAGGGTGACACTTGTGGGTCTGTTGATGAGGACAGCAGAGGGTGACACTTGTGGGTCTGCTGATGAGGACAGCAGAGGGTGACACTTGTGGGTCTGCTGATGAGGACACCAGAGGGTGACACTTGTGGGTCTGCTGATGAGGACACCAGAGGGTGACACTTGTGGGTCGAGGTAAAGGCAGTTTAACAGGACAGAAAAGGAAGGGGAAATAAAGTGACAGTAAACAAAACAAGTGATGCAAAACACGACTGCTCACCACCCACTGCCCAATGGCCAACCAGTCCCTGAGCCACACTGTCCCCTGGCCAGCTCCCCCAGGGTCTATACATCACCCTTTGGCTAGTTTGGGTCAGCTCTCCTGGCCGTGTCCCCTGCTGCTGGCAGGGCAGTGTGAGAAGCTGGGAAGCCCTGCTCTGGAATAAACACTGCTCAGCAACAACTACAACCTCCCAACTCCAAGCACAGCTCTGTACCAGCTCCTAGGAAGAAAACTGCCTTCACTCCAGCTGAAAGCAGGACAGCATGGCACCTCCTTCTGCCCAGGTGCTCACACAGGGGCTTTATCAACAGATCCAACTGAGAGCTCTTTTCATTTCCACTCCTCATTCCCACTTCCCACCCCTGGGCAAGATCTCCCAGGGTTGCTTCACCTCTGGCTGAACCTGGCTGAGTCACATCCCCTGCAGCCCAGCCAGGAAAGGAAGGTGGAAGAGAGGAAGGAGGAAGTCTAGAGCCTACAGCTGCAGCTCTGCACTGAGTATCCCCAGCTGGTGCTGACAGCACAAAAGATGAGTCACCAGCTGCTTTCTCCCACTGCTTTAGCCACAGATGAGTCCTTAGCACATGGAAGGGGACAACCTCTCCCTTAGTACTTTAGCTGGTGAGAAGGAACCATACAAATCACTGCCAAGGCTGGCTGCAGCTACAAGGCAGCAGGAACATCCACCTCCTCCCTCATCAGCTCTGACTAGGTCTCACTAACTGAGACAGCTTCCAGGCCAGGCATCCCAGCCACCCCTGAGGACAGAGAGGGTAAAGGGTGGCCAGCAGGGCAAGGGAGGGGATTCTCCCCCTCTGCTCAGCCCTGGGGAGAACCCACCTGGAGCACTGCCTCCAGCTCTGGAGCCCCTATGACAAGAGGGATCTGGAGGGGCTGGAAGGTGTCCAGAGCAGGGCCAGGAGGATGAGCAGAGGGCTGGAGCAGCTCTCCTGTGAGGACAGACTGAAGGAGTTGGGGCTGTTCAGTCTGGAGAAGAGAAGGCTCCCAGGTGACCTCATTGTGGCCTTCCAAAATCTGAAGGGGGCTACAGGAAGGCTGGGGAGGGACTGCTCAGGATCTCAGGCAGTGATAGGACTAGGGGGAATGGAATGAAGCTGGAGGTGGGGAGATTCAGGCTGGAGCTGAGGAGGAAGTTCTTCCCCAGGAGAGTGGTGAAGCCCTGGAATGGGTTGTGCAGGGAGGTGGTTGAGGCCCCGTTCCTGGAGGTGTTTAAGCCCAGGCTGGATGAGGCTGTGGCCAGGCTGATGTAGTGTGGGGTGTCCCTGCCCATGGCAGGGGGTGGAACTAGATGATCCTTGTGGTCCCTTCCAACCCTGACTGATACTGTGGTACTATGAAATAAGACAGAGGGACAGCAGCACAAGGAAGGACCATGGAGACACAGAGGCCTCCTGCTGCTCCTCACCCAGCTCTTTGTACAAGCCCCAGCTGATTCCTGAGAGCAGAGCCAGGGTGATGAGGTCCCCCAGGCTGGCGGCTATCGGGGTGGCGACGTTATCAGGGTTGATCCCCATCTTCCTGGATCCAATAATGACTCCAATCATGATCATGCCTGCAGCCAGAAAGAGGAAGAAAACAAGGATGAGGCCAAGGGGAGGCTCAGCAGGTCAGGGAGAAGCAGGTGGAGGGGTGTGCAGGGTCTGTGCCTCACCCAGCACAAGGGAAGCGATGAAGGCCGTGGCCACGCTGCTGGCACAGAGCAGCACCGCGTGGTCGATGCTGAAGTGTCCGTCTGGGATCCAGCCAAACACCACTGCTGCAATGGAGGCCAGGAAGCCAACCACAGTAGCCTGAACCTGAGAAGAACAACTAGACAGTCACCAAGAATCACAGAATCACCAAGGTTGGAAGAGACCTCAAAGCTCATCAAGTCCAACCTGGCACCACAGACCTCATGACTAGACCATGGCACCAAGTGCCACATCCAATCCCCTCTTGAACACCTCCAGGGATGGGGACTCCACCACCTCCCTGGGCAGCACATTCCAGCAGCTAACAACTCTCTTTCTGGGAAGAACTTTCTCCTCCCCTCCAGCCTAAACCTCCCCTGGCACAGCTTGAGACTGTGTCCTCTTGTTCTGCTGCTGCTTGCCTGGGAGGAGAGACCAACCCCCACCTGGCTACAACCTCCCTTCAGGGAGTTGGAGAGAGCAAGAAGGTCTCCCCTGAGTCTCCTCTTCTCCAGGCTAAGCAACCCCAGCTCCCTCAGCCTCTCCTCCCAGGGCTGTGCTCCAGACCCCTCCCCAGCCTTGTTGCCCTTCTCTGGACACCTTCAAGTCTCTCAATGTCCTTCTTAAACTGAGGGGCCCAGAACTGGACACAGGACTCAAGGTGTGGCCTAACCAGTGCTGAGCACAGGGCACAATGACCTCCCTGCTCCTGCTGGCCACACTGTTCCTGATGCAGGCCAGGATGCCATTGGCCTTCTTGGCCACCTGGGCACACTGCTGGCTCATGTTCAGGCAGCTGTCAATCAGCACCCCCAGGTCCCTCTCTGTTTGGCAGCTCTCAGCCACTCTGCCCCCAGCCTGTAGCTCTGCCTGGGGTTGCTGTGGCCAAAGTGCAGCCCCTGGCACTTGGACTTGTTGAATGCCATCCTGTTGGCCTCTGCCCAGCTGTCCAGTTGGAAAAAAAAACCTAGAGAGCAAAATGGCCTTTGGTGAGGGAACCACCACCCCCTCCTCACCCAGGGGTTCATGCAGGTGGATCAGCATCCAGCTGGGAAACATCAAGTCTGACCCTATAGGGCAAATCATTATGGACAGAGGAGTGTGGGACAAAAAGGTGGCCTCAGGCAGGCAGTGTTGAGAGTCAAGGCCCAGGCACTGCAACCCCCTGGCAGCTGTCAGAGCTGGGCTCAACACCAAACAGCAACACTTCCACTTTCTTCTCCTTTCACAGCTCCTTACCTGTATCAGAGCCATGTTCCCTGTTATCATCTTCCAGAGCTCTTTGGGTGTATCCATTTGGCCAATGTTAGCCTGCAAGAGGACATCCCAATGTCAGCAGAGCCTGGCAGCACTCTGCACCCTCCAACAGGCAAACTCCTGCCTTCCAGCTAGGCAAGTCTGTGCCAGGAGCAGAAGCAAACAGCAGCCTCAAATCCTTAACCCTATTAAGAGGGGAGCAACTGAGCACAGGAGATGTTTGTGTGCCCAGCTGGGGCCCAGCTCTGCCCTGACACCCAGGCTGAGACAGGCAGGGCTGTGAATGCCCCTGAGTAGCCACAGTGCCTCTTCCAACAGCCCCTTTGGTCCCTGGGTAGCCACAGTGCCCCTTCCAACAGCCCCTTTGGTCCCTGGGTAGCCACAGTGCCCCTTCCAACAGCCCCTTTGGTCCCTGGGTAGCCAGCCACAGTGCCCCTTCCAACAGCCCCTTTGGTCCCTGGGTAGCCACAGTGCCCCTTCCAACAGCCCCTTTGGTCCCTGGGTAGCCACAGTGCCCCTTCCAACAGCCCCTTTGGTCCCTGGGTAGCCACAGTGCCTCTTCCAACAGCCCCTTTGGTCCCTGGGTAGCCACAGTGCCCCTTCCAACAGCCCCTTTGGTCCCTGGGTAGCCACAGTGCCCCTTCCAACAGCCCCTTTGGTCCCTGGGTAGCCACAGTGCCCCTTCCAACAGCCCCTTTGGTCCTGCAGTCCACACCTCCACAGCTTCCCAGAATCCCAGCATGGTGGAAGGGGGTTGGAAGGGAGCCCTGGAGATCATCCAGTCCAACCCCCCTGCTGCCAAGGCAAGGTCATCTCGAGAAGGTCACACAGGAACATGTCCAGGTGGGTTTTGACTGTCTCCAGAGATGGAGACCTCCCTCAGCACCTTCTCCTTCCCAACTCCAGCAGTGGGAGGGCAAAAGCAGAGCCAGCCCCACCAGAGAGGGGCTTGGAAGGGAGGGCAGAGAGGAATCAACATCTGACGATGAAACGTCTTCCAAAGGCCACCAGAGATGCTCTGGCCCCAGGCAGAGTCCTGCACTGCTGCTTCTCTGCTCACTGAATTCCCTCTGTGGGGATCAAGCCAGGCCTGGCTCAGCCCCAGCTGGGTCATGCTGCCCCTCAGGTCAGGAGCCAGGGCGGGAAGAGGGGTGCCCCAGCTCCGGGACGGGGCGAGGCCAGAGGAAGCTGGCAGCCAGCAAGGCTGCTGAGGTTAGAAGCTGAGCAAACAAGGCCAGTGCCACGTGGAGACCTGCTGAGGAGCAGGAAAAGCCATGGCACACAGGTCAGCTGGCACTGCTACAGCTAACCAGAAGAGACAGAAAGCTGCTGGTGAAAAGATCATAGAATCACAGATTCAATAAGGCTGGAAAAGACCTCAGAGATCAGCAAGTCCAACCTGGCACCCAACACCTCCTGACAACTGAACCCTGGCTCCAAGTGCCACATCCAATCCCCTCTTGAACACCTCCAGGGGTGGGGACTCCACCACCTCCCTGGGCAGCACATCCCAAGGGCCAATCTCTCTTTCTGGGAAGAACTTTCTCCTCACCTCCAGCCTGAACCTCCCCTGGCACAGCTTGAGACTGTGTCCTCTTGTTCTGCTGCTGCTTGCCTGGGAGAAGAGACCAACCTCCACCTGCCTACAACCTCCCTTCAGGGAGTTGGAGAGAGCAAGAAATCTTCCCTGAGCCTCCTCTTCTGCAGGCTAAGCAACCCCAGCTCCTCAGCCTCTCCTCATAGGGCTTGTGCTCAATGGGCTTGTGCCCATGGCAGGGGGTTGGAACTAGATGATCCTTGTGGTCCCTTCCAACCCTGACTGATACTATGAAGATGCAGCAGAACCCAGCAGGATCCCTGCAGGTTGCTGCTTCTGGCAGAGCATGCAAGTTCTGCCCTCCCCTAGCACCTCCTAGGTCTTGGTGGGAGGCTGGAAGGATGGATCTGCAGAGGGGAAGAAGTGTCTGTCCAGTCCTGTGCTGTTAGAAGCTGCTGTGAAGTGGAGAGGAGACAAGGGAGAGGCTCAACCAACCTGAAGTGGTAAACACAAGTTGGGAGCGATTGGCTGATGGGATCAAACCCAAGCCTCTGCACAACGCTCCAGGAGCAATTTCTTCCTCCCAGCTTTCCTTGCTGGCCTCCAGAGGAGCCCAAGAAGCCAGAGCTCAGCCAGCCCTCATTGCAGGAGCCTGAGAGAGCTGCCAGCTCTTCACAGGCAGCACTGAGATGTGCCCAGCTCTGGAGAGGATTCTTTCATGGAGAGGAGGAAAACCAAACACAGAGCTGCCTGCAGTAGCACTCAGCACATGCAGCACAGGAATCTGAGCTCCACATGAAGCCTGACCTTCAAATTCCAGCCACCTGGCAATTAGGATGGGATTAACACAGCCAAGCCACAGGGTTTTAATCCTTTAACTAAATGGGAGAGGTTTGCTCCTTAATTTGTGGGAGGAATTTCTGGGGTGCCTTAATGCAGCACTAATTAGCAAGGCCCAGCCTGGGGAGCCACTGCAGGCTGCTTGCCTGGGGAGAGAGCAGCTCAGAGGGGCAGAGGGGAGCTCCCTCCACACAGCTCCACGTGGCTCCCCCATGCTGAGGCAAGAACAGGGCAAGGAGAGGAAAGGAAAGCCCAGGAGATGACCCTGTCCCACCATGAAGGCAGAGTGAAGCCAGGCAGAGGGCACAGGCTGGGTGCTGGCAGCCCAGGTTACTGCCACCTCGCCCTGCTCACGGGCAGGAGCGGGCACCCGCAGCCCCAGCTGGGGTGAGGGCAGCAGCTGCTCGCCACAGAGCTGCAGGCAAGCTGCACCGGTGCTCTCTGAGCCGGTTTCCTCACCGCCCTGCTGCAGCCACCCCAGCACCCAGGGGAGGGTTTGGCACCCCTGTGACCCTCTGCACAGGCTCATTTCCCTGCCAAGCCTGCCCCAGCCCTGCTCCCTGCCAGCCCCACGAGGAAAGAACGCAACAAGTGCTGTGCTGCCCCTGGCCCGGGCCAGCCAAGCACTCCCCCGATGAGCCCGTGCTCAGAAAGTGCAAGCTGGCCAAGGCCAAGAGGGAGAAGGGCCTGTGGCTGGGGCAGCAAGGATCCTGACACGACCCCAGCAGTGGAGAGCAAATAAAACAAAGCAATTTGTTTCCCAGAAGCAAGAGGCAAACAAAGCTCAGCCTCTGTCCCTGCAAGTGCTGGCACAGCTGGGCCAAGGGCAGTGTGAAGCCTCCCGGCAGCTCTGTCCAGCACAGAGGGGAAGCAGCCACAGCCCAGCTCTTGCCAGGTTATGCTGGCACAGCCACCCCCAGGCAGCTCAGCACCCTCTGCCTTGCTGAATCCCAGCAGGAACTGGTCCCCACAGCTAGCAGGAATCAGCAGGCAGGCCCTGGAGTGCAGGGGCCAAGACAAGGTCACACCAGGGAAATGCTCTCTGCCTTCCTGCTCCCCAGGAGCAACCTCAGACTCTCCAGAGCATGGTGTTCCAGTGCCACTGCTCTGGTGGGGGCAGCAGCACCCCTTTGGGTGGGCACAGGGGCACAAGAGGAGCAGCACAAAATGTTGGCTCTGCTGCCATCCAGGAACTCCCCAAAACACTTTGGGCTTCAGAGGTCAACAAGAAGCTGCTGAGGAGCAAAAAGTCACAGCTGGCATCACCCCACTGCTCAAGAAGGAAGAACAAGAAGAGCAGACCTAGAGAGAGCTCTTCCACACTCTGCTTTCCTCTGCAGCAACCAGCAAGGGGAAGGCTGAGAGGAGGGGACCATGCTAAGAGGCAGCTCCCTGCTGGCTGCCACCAGCCAGGCAGGCCTCCATCCCTCCACCTCAGGGAGCACTTCCCAAGTAGCTCTCTTGGGCCAAGGCACATCAGCTCCTTTGCACTGCAGAGGCCAAGCCCAGGCTGCTTGCTGCAAGGGCTCCCTTCCAGCAGCTCACAGCACAGAGGCAGAGTCAGAAGCATGGCAGAAGGCAGCCAACACCTCGAAGATGCAAGATCCCAAGCCATGCACGCTCCCAGCGTGGGGAACAGAAGCAGCAGGCAGCCACTTGCTGCCATGCTCAAGCAGGAGCTGCTCTGCAGAAGGAAGGAGCATTACTGTCCCTGTCAGGAGAGGATTTCAGTCCCTCTCCAGTGCTGCCCAGCTGCAGAGCCAGGCTGCTGTGTTACAGAAAGACAAAGCACCTCACTGCCAGCTGGACTCACCCAGTGCTCTGAGGAGCTGCCAGAGCCTGCCTCCATCCCACACAGGGAGCTCACTGTCTCCCAGCAGTGGGACTGAGCCCCAGCAAGGGAAGAGCCCAGCCCTGCCTCTCCAGCAGCTTCAGGAGGCTGTCAAGCCACCTGCAAGGTCCTCTCCATTTCAGCCTTTGCTGGAGAGTTCTCTCCAGGCTCTCTCCTCTCCCAGCCTTGCAGAACCTGGCTTGTTGCAGCCTGCTTTGGTGCTGTGTCTGCACCCAGCTTCCTCACCAAGACAACTGCATCCAAGCATTCCAGATGCTCAGCTGCCACTGCCAGCTCACAGCCCCTGCCTCCAGGCCCAGGAGCAGCCACCACGAGGAAGTGAACTGTCAGCAAAGCTTCAGGCTGATTAAACCTTCACATCTGATCAGCCCGGTGGCATGAAGGCACCTTCCCCAGCATCCTAAGCTCCACACTCTGGTTTCTGTAGTCACTGCCTGAGAGGTTTTTGTCCACCCAGCCACCACACACACGCCCCCAGAGACCTTCCCATCCCTTCCCCAAGCAGGGAGCCTGCTCCCTCCAGCTCCCTGGATACTCACAGCTGTCGACAGGCGAGAGGCCAGAGTCATCTCCAGGTTCCCCTTCAGGCCCAGCAGTGCAGGCACTAAGATAAAAACCTCTGTCACATACTTGAAGACATCCCAGTGCTGCAAGATTGAAACCAAGAGAGACCATTAACAGCAACCCTGGCTGCTAGCAACCTTTGCTTTGGCTCAGGGGGGCTACAAGAAAGCTGGGGAGGGACTTCTGACAAGGGCTTGTAGTGCCAGGCTGAGAGACAATGGCTTTGAGCTGGAAGAGAGGAGACTGAGACTGGACATGAGGAAGAAACTCTTTCCAGTGAGGGTGGGGAGACACTGGCACAGGTTGCCCAGGGAGGCTGTGGATGTTCCCTCCCTGGAGGTGTTCAGGGCCAGGCTGGATGAGGCCTTGAGCAAGCTGGGCTGGTGGGAGGTGTCCCTGCCCATGGCAGTGGTGCTGGAACTGGATGAGCTTTAAGTTCCCTTCCAACCCAACTCATTCTGTGGGGTCTGGGGCGGGGGTGGGGAGCACACATGGCTCTGGAAGTCTCAAGGTGCTCCCTCCCTGGAGGTGTTCAGGGCCAGGCTGGATGAGGCCTTGAGCAAGCTGGGCTGGTGGGAGGTGTCCCTGCCCATGGCAGGGGGCTGGGACCGGATGACCTTCGAGGTCCCTCCCAACTCAACCCATTCCATGAAGTGCCTCTTATTGTTCTACCCTTGCAGCCTGGCACTGCCCACACGTGGCCCTGCACCCCCCAGGTCCCCTCCTGGTGCCACCCTCTGCATTGTGCCCTGCTTCTGGTGCTGGTGGAGCAGCCCCCAGGCGCTCCTGCCCAGCTCACCAGCCGGCCCCCACCCCGCAAGGCGCAGCTCGAAATCCCCCAAAGATTAGCCACTGACGGAATGTTTACAGCCTCAGAGGCCAAAACAGGGAAAGATGAAGCAACTTTGCCCAATACTTGCAGCTTTTGGCAGGGCTGAGTGCTGGAGTCAGGTCAGCCTCAGCTGAGAGCCCTTCCCCACACGTACGCCTTACAGCAGCACTCTGCAGCGAGGCATCGCCGCGCCCGAGCCCGCCAGCCCCAGCAGGGAGCACACTGTGCCCTCCGTTTCCCTTGACCCCCTGGGGAGATGTGTGCCCTCCCTTGCCTGGCACCTGCACTGCTCAGATGGAGCCATGGAATCGTTTTGGTTGGAAGAGGCCTCTGAGGTCACCCAGTGCAAGCAGCAGCCCAAGCCCGCCACGAGCCGTGGCCCCAGGTGCCATGGCCGCGCCCTGCCCGAGCGCCTCCAGGGACGGGGACTGCACCCCCACCCCCGGGCAGCCCCTGCCAACCCCTGAGCACCCCTGCAGTCAAGAAGTGTTTCATGATACCCAACCTAAGCCTCCCTGGCTCAGTTGCAGGTCACTTCCTCTCACTTCCCTGGGCAACCTCTCCCAGGGTCTCACCACCCTCACGGTAAAGGTCCTTTAAGGTCACAGCTAGGAGGGGATGATCTTGGCCCTCCTTGGGCTACTTTTAGGCAGGCATTCTGATTTGGTTTGATGCTGCTGCTGCTTTGTAGCAGTGAATGCTTTGCTACACCTTCCCTTTGGGCTAGCCAGAACCCAATCAGCAAGTGACAAGCTCCCACTTCCCAGCAGGATGAGCTGGCTGTCACCAGAGCCACTGCAGGAGAAGAACATCCTCCTGAGTCAGCCCACAGCCTGCAAGGGCTGGGCAAAAGCCTCCTGGCCCTGCCTCCAGAGGATCACAGAAGCAGGATCAGGCCACAGCTAGAACCAGCTCACAGCTTTCCCTCACCTTGTCCCAAGCCTGGCTTTGTGAATCCATCCCTAAAGGAGGTCCTGGCACTGCAGGCTGGTGCCAGAAGGGCTGTGGCTGGAGCCTGCTGCAGCAGCTCCCTGAGCAAGAGAGGGGTGTTCCTGGAGCAAGGAATAAAAGCCATCCTCAGGGAAGGAAAACAAGGAGATTTCTGCAGAGCTCAGCAGCTTGCTGACTGCAAAGAGCAGGACCCATGGGCTCCTGCCAACTTTCTTAATCTAAGAGGTTATACAACACTGGGCTAGGGGCATTTAGGAGGTCTTGAAGGGCCTCCCTGGCTCCTGCAGAGAAGAGAGCTCCCCGCAGAGTCCTGTGCCCACAACGTGGCTCCATGGGGAGAAGCAGAGCCAGGCTGTTGGGGGAGCACAACAGAGGGGAAAGAGAAGAGCAGAGATGATTTTCAGTCCAGGAGAAGCAGATCCAGGCTGTTGGGGGAGCACAACAGAGGGGAAAGAGAAGAGCAGAGATGATTTTCAGTCCAGGAGAAGCAGATCCAGGCTGTTGGGGGAGCACAACATTGGGGAAAGAGAAGAGCAGAGATGAATTTCAGCCCAGGAGAAGCAGAGCCAGGCTGTTGGGGGAGCACAACAGAAAGGAAAGAGAGGAGCAGAGATGAATTTCAGTCCAGGATATTGAGCAGTGAAAATCCTTTCTCCCCCAACTCCTCTAACAGCCTGTTGAGCAGCACAGCAAGGAGCTGCTCCCAGGGGGAGGAGGGAGGCTGACACAGCACACAAGATCCTCCAGGATCATCCAGTTTGCTCCACACCAAGGGGAACAACGCTGCACTGGGGAGCAAGGGGGGGTCCTGGCTGGCTTTCAGCAGAGCTCCAGTAGAGAATTCCAGGGAGAGGCCCTCCAGCTGCAGCACCTCCTCCCTGCCCTCTGGGGAGGGGGAGCAGAGAGACTATAACCCATCTAGGCTGAACTACTTCTAGCTCCATTTTCTGCTAAGCAGAGCCAGCAGACCCTGGTCTCTCCCAGGCAGCACTGGAGAGGACAAGATCAGACCCTGGCCTGCCAGAGAGGTTCTGGAAGACTCATCAAGCCCTAGATGGTGGTTTGCAGCATCCACCAGGCTTGCTGCCTTTCAGAGGCTGTGCACCTGCAGACAGCAGCTATTTCCAGGCTGCCAGCTGCCTCCCAGTTGCTGTCACTTTCAGTCCCCATGTGTGAAGTGGAGGCTTGCAGGAAGCATGAGTAACTGCATGCTTCTGCTCCCATCCTGGCAGGGAGGTGATTCATGCCAGCTCAGAGGGGAGGGACGTGCTGCAGGTCAGAGCTGGGACTC
The DNA here is from genome assembly GCA_033816785.1 of Picus viridis. Classification (NCBI taxonomy): domain Eukaryota; kingdom Metazoa; phylum Chordata; class Aves; order Piciformes; family Picidae; genus Picus; species Picus viridis. Next base: position 2,431,149 of record CM066602.1, read on the forward strand.
TCCTGGTGAGGCTGCTTCACACCCTGCACTCTCCCAGCCCTCTCCCTCCAAAATGTCAAGCAACAAGTGGCCTTAACAGGAAAGCCACAGCTCCAATGCTGCCAGTTCCAGCTAAGACCCATTCCAGAGGGCTCCTAACACCAGAGGTGGTCAAGAAGGGGAAATGAGCAACCTGACCAAGGCTCTGAGCAACCTGATCTAGTGGAGAAGGCCCCTGCTCACTGAAGGGAATTGGACTTGGTGACCTTTGGAGCTGCCTTCCAACCCAAACCATTCTGTGATTCCTAAGGGTGTCCAGCAATAGGACAGGGGAGGAATAGTTTGAAGCTGAGGGAGAGAAGGGTTAGGCTGGAGCTCAGGAAGAAGTTCTTCAGTGTGAGGGGGCAGAGACTCTGGAACAGGCTGCCCAGGGAGGTTGTAGATGCCCTGGGAGGCGTTCAAGGCCAGGCTGGATGAGGCCTTGAGCAGCTGAGTCTAGCTGAGAAGTGTCCCTGCCCATGGCAGGGGGTTGGAGAAGATGATCTCTGAGGTCCCTTCCAACCTGAGCCATTCTGATTCTATAAGCAGAGTCCCTACTCCCTGTGAACCACCACCCATCCCATCCCATCCCCAGCAGAAAAGTCACCAGGGAGCAGGGGAGTCTGGAAAACAACCATCAGGGCTCTGCTGGGAGAGGGAACTGTGCCAACAGCCCTGGAGTGCAGCTGCTCCGCTCACATGTCACCTGGCCCCAAGGTCCCTCCAATCCCACCGGGAGCAGAGGCAAATTCTCCCCAAGAGGCAGATTAGGGAGACATTAATGGGCCAACATGGCCAAAGGCCAGGGCTGCCTGTGGTCACAGTGGGGAGGCCAATTACAGCTGGCTGATTCATCCATTTACCCAAAACAGAGGAAACTGAGTGTATGGAGCCCTCCCCAGGGCTGCATCCAAAGCCCCAGGGCTCCAGCGACCCACTCCACAGGCTTCCCTTCTTTCCCCCAGGTCTCTGGGAAGCCAGTTACCAAGATCAGCTCCCCAGACGCTGCAGGCAAGCAAGCAGAGCCCACAGGCTTCCCATCCCCCTTCTCCACCCCATGGCATTCCGATGCCTCACTTAATCCCGGGGCCAGCGGGAGCGAGAGGAGCTGGCAGGGCAAGCCGCAGAGCCCCACGCCGAGCCGCCGTGGGACACGGGCACGACAAAGCTCTCTCCCTAATGGCCAGGAAAAAAAACCAACCTAGGACTGTGCTGCAGGATCCCAGCCCTGCCCCACTCCTCCCTGCCCACAGAGGTTGGTCCTTCTCCAGGAAAAGGCTTCGGGCTCCAACCGCCGGCTCCGGGGAAGAGCCGGAAAAGCCACGCAGGAGCTCGCGGGGACCTCGGCGAGGGGAAACGTGCCTGGAATGGCTCTCTTCCCCCAGAACATGATTCCAGTAAACCTCTCCCAGGCTAATTTAGAGCAGGAGCCTTTCCTGTTTTGAGCTCTTTCAACAGGTTGCATCAGGAGAAAGCCCTAAGGACGACCAAGGTGCCCAGGCACGCAGGGAAGCGGCCAGCGGGGCCCAGAAAGCAAGGGGAGAGTCTGCCTGACCACCCCCAAGAGCCTCATTGGCCCTCCTGGCACACAGCTGGGCAGAGATGATCCTCACTGCCAACAACACAAGTGCCTGGCAGCTGAGTCTTTCTATGCCAGCACTGCCAGGGGTTGTTTATTTTCCCCTGAAGCAAACAGAAGAGCTTCAAGCAGAGCATTTTTGGTTGACCACAGCTCCAAAATGGCTGCCTCCTCCTCCTCCTCCTCTTCCTCCTCCTCCAGCCAAACAACTTCACAGACCTACACTGCATGGAGGACAGAGTTGGGCACCTCAGTGACCATTTTGGGCTCAGCATCAGTAAACTCAGCTCAACCTGCCTTTCAGAGCAAAGGGGAAGAGGTTAAGCAACTGAGCTGCTGCCAGAGGCACACAAGGCTGGGACACAGAGCTAGGGGAGAGAGCCACAAAGTCACATTTCCCACCCAAGGAGCTAACCAAGCTGCACAGCTGCTGGGTTCCCACAGTGCCACCTGCCATGAGACACCTACTGAGGGAAGGTGTCTGCTGGCACAGCAGTTTTCACCCAGAGCTAACAGCTGGTCTTTGCTAAGGATCACCTCCACTCCACACAGCAGCCCTCAGGAGGAACAGCTCTGGCAGCCCAGTTGCCCCTGGCTACTTCAAGAGCCCCAGAAAGCAGCATAGAGGCCACTCAAGCAGCCTTTAACCTTCAGAGCAAGCCACCCCGCAGGCCTCCCACCCAGAGTGTGATGAGTGACTTATTAACCTGGGTGGCACGAGCCTGGCAGGCAGCAGACAGTGAAGAAAAGGGATGCAGGACCTGTAGAGCTCATGGAGAACCTGTGGAGCTGGGAGGCCTACAGCCACCATCAGGGAACACTTGATTTCAAGCCATAACACATGGAGTGGGCTCAGTCTCCAGACAGAGCTCCCAGCTGCAACCTCCTCCCATGAGCCAGAGCAGGGCAGCTGCAGTGCAGAGGTGCCCCATAGCCTCTCAACCTTCTCCCATGAGCCACAGCAGGGCAGCTGCAGTGCAGAGGTGCCCCATAGCCTCTCAACCTTCTCCCATGAGCCACAGCAGGGCAGCTGCAGTGCAGAGGTGCCCCATAGCCTCTCAACCTTCTCCCATGAGCCACAGCAGGGCAGCTGCAGTGCAGAGGTGCCCCATAGCCTCTCAACCTCCTCCCATGAGCCAGAGCAGGGCAGCTGCAGTGCAGAGGTGCCCCATAGCCTCTCAACCTTCTCCCATGAGCCAGAGCAGGGCAGCTGCAGTGCAGAGGTGCCCCACAGCCTCTCAACCTCCTCCCATGAGCCACAGCAGGGCAGCTGCAGTGCAGAGGTGCCCTACAGCCTCTCCTCCTCTCACTCCAGATATCACCAAGGTCCCCTCCTGTCTCCCCACCCCAACCAGCATGCAAGGTAATTGGCCTCCTTCCCTCACACTCTATCTGCTGAACCAGCCTTGGCATTCAAGTCCTTCCTGGCTAGGATCAAGTCACGGTCTACAGAGACAGGCTCCAGAGCCCAGTGCCACGCCAGGCAGGCATCCATCCTACCTGCACAATGTCCAGCACCATTCCAGCAGCAACTGTCCCAAAACCTGCCAGGAGGAAGGGGAAGAGGACTTGCAGTCCAATGGAGAAGGAGGTCTCCTTGAGGGGCGAGGCCGGCTCGGGCCCCCGGTCCGTGCTGGTGTCGTCGCTCTCGTTGCTCTGGCTGCCGTTTTCCAGCAGGGCATCCTCTTCCCGCACCCCCTTGGCGTTGGCACGGGACTCCAACACCACCACCTCCACCCCGGCACCGGCAGCGCCCAGGAAACCGGAGGGCTCCCCCAGCTGCCCCCGCTCCGGCCCGGCGAGACACTCCGTGGGCACCACGGGCACCACAGCCCCGTTGGCCTGCAGGGGCTCCTTCTGCTCTGGCTTGGCAGACATGCTGCAGAGAGGCTCTCCTCACCCTTGGCTCGCTGGGCCTACAGCCAGCAGCTGTTGCAGGAGAGATCTTCTTCCAGGAGCTTATACAAATGGCCTTTCCAGCATCTAGAGCCAACCTCTCTTACCCCTGCTCGCCTGCCCTGGAGTGCAGAGACTGCTCCTGCAGCAGAGATCCCCATCAAGCAACGTCCAGGAATGGAGGACACCAACCAGGGAGCTAGCAGGGAACACTGCAGGAACTGGGGACTACAGCAAATTCCCTCTAGTTCTCCTCCTTCTCCCCAGCACTGTGGGGTGCAGCAGCCACTGCGACAGGTTCCAAGCTTCTCCTCTTTGACGTGGGACACTTCAGTGCATCTCTCTGCAGGTCTTCATCCAGCAGCACCACTGCTGTGAGGGGACACACAAGGCAGAGAGAAAAGCAGATGGAAGTAAATAACACAGGAGCTTAAAGAGCTGAGAAAGCAGAGAGTGGATACAAGAGGGGCTGGCTTTGGGAGATGCTGCAATCCAGAACAGCTCTCCTTACTACCAGGGCTTTATCACTTTCTCCAGTGGCATTTGAGTCTGAAGGCTCCTGGGGTGGTTTTTTTTGCTCTGTTTCAGCCTGGCTTGTGCTCTCTGCCAAAGCAGTCAGCAGCAGCACCAGCGAGCTCCAAGTGTCACTGCCCTCCTCCTCTTGCAGAAGGAATTTCTCACCTTACAGCACAACACAGCCAGACTCTTTATTTAAAGTAACAGCAAGCTCCTGGTTAGGGTTTCTTAGTGAGCTGAGCAGGCTGGAAGGTGGGAGCTGGCATTTGGACAGCCTCAGTCACTCTCTGAGAACTCCTCTTTCACCTGGAACACGAGAAGGAAAGAGATATTCTGCTGGGTCTCGTGGCAGTCAGCACAAGGGCTCATTCATTCCACAACCTTCTCCTCCAAACTACGCTGAAGGTACAACCTTCAGGCTACAGCTGTTAGCCGTGCCAGCCCTTCACTCTTCAAGCCGCCTTTGCCCCTTCCTCCACATTTCAGGGCGGTTATGTCAGGGGAGACGAGGAGAAGATCAGCTCTCTTCTGCCCGTTCCCCAGAAGAGACCTTGGAGGTCCCTCCGGAGGTCTCCCCAATGGGGGTCTCTCCTGGGGGAATCTCCAAGCCGCGCAACACGGGTGCCCAGTCCGGAGGCCGAAGTCCCGCATGGAGCCACCAGCCACAACCACGGCAGCGACTGCTGCCCGCCGTGAGCCCCACGCCAAACCGGAGCAGATGTGCGGAAAGAGCGCGGCCCCGGGGCTCTGCTCCATCCCCGCCTGCCGCAGCGCTGGAGGTGCCGCAGCGCTCACAAAGCCCCGAACGTGGCGGAAGCGCTGCCGAGCGAGCGCGGAGGAAAGCGGGCGGCCCCCAGCGCCGTAAGCCCCAACCTCTAAAGCGGACTCAGCCGAAGCCCAGCCCAGCTCTACCGGAGAAACCAGCGCCCACCGGGAAGCACTGTCCCGAATATACCGGAGCTGCTCCGGCCGCCGGCCCGGCCGTCCGGCCTGCCTATTCACTCTCTGCGGAACAGGGTGGTCGAGGGCCCCCTCACTGCCCCTGCCGCAGACCGTGGGCCCCACCGCAGCGGCCACCCACCCCCCGGTTCGCCAAGGACCTCACCGCTAGGCACCGCGGAGCCTCCCGCTCCGCTCGCTCTGCCCCGCCGGACCCGCTGCGGGCTGCCCCGCGCCGCCCTGACATCACCGCCCGCCAATGGCGGCCCTGCCCAGCGCGCCGTGCGGCGCTCTCATTGGTCAGCCGCGCGTGGCGTCACGCCTGGCCCCGCCCCCGCGCAGCGCGGGGTGAGCGGCGTGGGGGGCGTGGCGTGCAGGGTCACGTGAGGCCGAGCCCACATGGAGCCGGTGGGGCTGCGGCCAGCCCCGCATCCATCTCCCCAAACTTCCCTCCTTCCATCCCTCCATTCATCCCTGCGTCTCTCTATCCTTCCCTACACTCCTTCCTCCTTCCCTGCATCCCTCCTTCCTGCATCCCTCTCCCTCCCCCATCCCCCCCTCCCTGCATCCCTCTCCCTCCCTGCATCCCTCCAACCTTCCTTCCCTCCACCGAGCTCAGGGCAATACCTGAGGCTTCCTTGCTCCCCGGATGATCCCAGTTCTCACCTGGGATGCAGCACTGGCAGGAGGCTTCTGCTTCCTTTTCCTTGCTATCGTTGTCCTCTCGCTCCCATCACCAGTGGGATGCTCCTGGGAGGTTCTCTCTACCTGGGGACAGGGCCACAAGTCACAAAGCTGGAGGGCAGGCTGAGCAGAGCTGTGCTGCTGTCTCCCCTCAGAGGTGTTTGGAGATACCCCTAGTCCAGGGACACTCAGCTTGACAGATACTCCACAGAAGGTGGCTAGATCCAGCCATGCCTCTCACTCGGGCAAACTTAAAATGCCAATGACACAGCAACCCTCTGGCATTTATCACCTCAACTCCCTAACTCCTTCATTAAGCCCAGCCTTGCTGTCTTGCCTGCCATTCAGGGACCAAGGCCCAGCAGCACTAAGATGGTACAAGAGCTACATGCTGGCCTTCAGCCTCAGCCCCAAGGGCATCTCTGATGCAGCTGTAAACCAATCCAGGATATTATCACATACTCACTCAGCAGCTGTTGAGACCCAACTGTCTCCCAGCAGACACCAAAAGGCCCTGCTGCAGAGGTCAGTGCCCTATTGCCTGGCAGACTCTCTATCCCTGAACAAAACCAGCTCTTCTGATTCATGCTTCCCTTTTATTTCCTTTCTTCTTTTTTGGGGGGGGCAGGAATGTGAATTTTTTTGGCATGAGTGGAACTTCTGACCAGTTGTTGTTTTTCCTTCCTGCCTTTCCTTTCCTCCCAGGAAACAGCCAACAGCAAGTGATTACCCAGAGCCATTACGTGATCCCCAGCTCCAGGCCCTGGAGACAGAGGTCTGGAGCCAATGGAGGCTGCTGGGACACAAGGACATGCGTGAGAGGGACAAGGGAGGGCAGCACAGGAACTGTGTTGTGTCCCCCCTGGGTCAAGCATGACTGGAGCTGGTGACTTCATCTCTCACAGTAAGGAAAGGAAGGTAGTCATGGTCAATGGCAGCAGGAGACCCATTGTGAGGGAGGTCTCTCTGAAGATGGGGGCTGTGCTACTTCAGTTCTCTCTGCTCCTGGTTAAAAGTGGAGCTGGAGGAGCTTCCTTTGCTGAAGCACTGGGAAGAGAAGGCTGCACTTGAGCAGAGCAGAGCAGGCTATAAAGCAGGACAAAGACAGCTCAGGTAATTCTATGGTAAAGACCTACAAGTAGGGCTTGGAACCTTCTCAGGCCCCAAGGCCTTTGCAGATGTCTCTTCACTCTTTCCTCATGGAATTGTTTCAGCTGGAAAAGCCCTTTGAGGTCATCCAACTGTACCAACCCTGGTGCTAAACCACAGCCCTCAGCACCACATCTCAGCTGTTTATGAACACCTCCAGGGATGGGGATTCAGCCACCTCCACCTGGGCAGCCTCTGCCAGGCTTTCAGAAGCCTTCTGGTGAAGAAGTTTCTTCTAAAGTCCAACCTCAACCTCCCCCTGCTGCAACTTGAGACCTAGCCCCACCTGGCTCCAACCTCCTTTGTGTTTCACCAGCCTGGAAGCAAACAAAACCACCACCATCCCTTTTTTCCCCCTCCCTCTTTCCCCAAGCTCCAAACAAGTGCTGCTGCCACCTGTGCTCATGTGGCACCCACGTGCTGTGCCTGCTGTGACAAACACAGGTCAGGCTCGGTCAGGTCCATCCCTTGGGTCCATCCCACGTGAGAGCATCTGGTGGAAAGGAGCTGAAAGGTCCTCACTTCCTGTGTTCCACCAGGCCAGTGGTTCCTGTGTCAGCAGCTGCTGACCCCACCACAGCAGGGACAGCTGTCAGGGAGGCACTGAGGACATGCCTCCCGCTTTGGGCCGGATGCAAGCTGTGACTTCATTCCTGTGCAGAAATCAGGGCTGAAGAAAGCCCCGACAGCACGAGGCTCAGCAGAGCTGGCAGGGACCAAAAACTCTGGGAAAAGGGAAGAGTTTACCTGGGAGCTCCACTAGATCATGGAAGAGATGAATCATAGCATCAGTAAGGTTGGAAAAGACCTCAGAGATCATCCAGTCCAACCTATCACCCAACACCTCGTGACAACCAAACCATGGCACCAAGTGCCACATCCAATCCCCCTTGAACGCCTCCAGGGATGGGGACTCCACCACCTCCCTGGGCAGCACATTCCAATGGCCAATCTCTCTTCTTAACATCCAGCCTAAACCTCCCCTGGCACAGCTGGAGACTGTGTCCTCCTGTTCTGGTGCTGCTTGCCTGGGAGAAGAGCCCAACCCCCACCTGGCTCCAACCTCCCTTCAGGGAGTTGTAGAGAGCAAGGTGGTCTCCCTCACTGATTGCAGAGATTAAAACCAGGATCAATTAATCCACCTCCTCATTCCCCCTTTATTTCCAACTCCATGAAGAACCTCTCACTTCCCCAGATCCCAAAGAGGTCATTGGGATTAACCTTTTATGAGGTCTACATCGAACTGGGCAGCACTGTAGAAAGAGCATCTGGCGGCATGGGCTGGGCTGAGCCGAGTGCAGCAGCAGCACTGTGGCAGTTTTAGGCTATGCCTTGAAGACTTTTCAACACACCTTGGACAGAAAGGGAGCAAAATGTCAATAAATTCACACACACCCCCCCGACCAGCTTGAGACAAATGGATCTCACCAGCTCCATGAAAAGCCCGAACAGCACAGCAGAAGAGGAGCCAAGGATGCAAGTGTCCAGCACAAGGCTGGAGGAAACAGCTTTGTAAACACCTTGTTCCTGCATTCTCCTCCAGCTCTGTGCCTGAACTCTCCACAGTCACTCAGGGCTGAAAATAACCCAAGTCCTTCTCAACAGAGGCCAGAGAGGGAGCTTGCTTTAGAAAGTGCCAGGTGTGGGAGAGGACATCTTGTGACACCCCCCCACACACACACCTCAGCTGCTCTGCCTGCTGGGCAACCACAGGCAGTTACCTTAAGTGCTCAGAAGAATGGCAGCTTTCTAGCCCTGCCCATAAAGCTGTGAGGGAAAGGATGGATGGTAACAGCCTGGAGCTGGACTAAGAGCACTCCAAACCCCACTGGGTATGACACCAATTTGTGTGTCTTCAGAGCAGAAAATCACGCTTTTCTCTGATGAATCAGAGGTAATTGCACTACATGCTCAAAGCAGTGACTCATCACAAAGGGAAACAGCTCAGAGAGCTGTTGATCCGTGGTGTGGTGCTGCACCTGGCACTCTCACCTGCTGCTGACACCCTGCAACGCTGTGATCTCAGCAGGAAAGGGCCAGGGCTAAAGGTGCTGAGGGGGCCTGGAGCATCTCTGCCAGGAGGAAAGGCTCAGAGCCCTGGGGGTGTTGGAGTTCTGAGCAATGCTCAACAAGAGCTAAAGGGCTGGGGGCAAGAGGATGGGGCCAGACTCCTCTCAGTGGTGCCCAGAGACAGGGCAGGGGGCACTGGGCACAAGCTAGAACTCAGCAAGAGCTAAAGGGCTGGGGGCAAGAGGATGGGGCCAGACTCTTCTCAGTGGTGCCCAGAGACGGGGCAGAGGGCACTGGGCACAAGCTAGAACCCAGGAGCTTTCACTTGAACTTAAGGAGAAGGAGCCCTGGAGCAGGCTGCCCAGAGAGGGTGTGGAGTCTCCTTCTGTGCAGATTCCAACCCCACCTGCCCACTGTGGTCCTGGGCAAACAGCTGCAGGTGCCCCTGCTCTGGCAGAGGGGTTGGGCTGGGTGATCCCCAGAGGCCCCTTCCAGCCCCAGCCATGCTGGGACCCTGAGACCATTTGCAAGATGACCCTGAGGCTACAAATGCCAGGAGAGATGTTCTCTGGGAGCAGCCAAAGGGGGTGGGAAGAAAACTGCTGTGTGGAGAGGCCAAAGCACTGAGTGACCCTTCAGAACTGTGGCAGGTTAAGCAGGGCAGGGCAGCCGATGGGATAAAATAAGGAGGCTTAAAGAACACGGAGGGCACAGCTGCTGCATGGAAGAAGGCAGAATTAAAAGTGACTGGGGGAGAAGAAAACCAACCAGGCAGAGGTGGGGAATGTGCTGTGCTTCTACAGCACCAGCTGCTGCAGGATATTGCCTGCTTGAAAGCCTTCTGCAGGCTGCAGTCGAGCTCTGCTGCACTTTCACTCAATGCAGAGGCACTGCCTGCTTTCAGCACTGCCTGGTGAGCAGCACTTCAGGAGGGCCTGCGAGGAGCTGTGGCAGCTAAGCCTCGTGGCACACGTGGGCACAGGGCCTGCCAAAAGCAACTCAGCCTTCCCAGCCCTGTTTGCCCTTTGCTTTCCACAAAAAAACCCAACCCCACCCTCAAACTCCATCTCCAGATGAGTGGCCTTTGAAGAGCCAATCCTCACCCAACCAGAGGAGTGATTCTGGGTTGGGGACAGGAGATTGCAGGGGTGAGAAGGATGCTCCGTGTCTTCAGGACTCATTTGCTGTTACAACAGGCAATAAATCTCTCCTTTCACACCACCAGAGTGCTCCCACTGCACACCACCACCACCCAGCTTAGGGCTTTCACACCCTCTGCCCCCCAACACAATCACACAATGGTTAAGATTGGAAGGGACCTCAAGGCATCAACTAATCTTTACTCCTAGGACCCTTCTTTACCTCCAGGGCACATTGCTGGCTCATGTTCAACCTGCCAGCCAGGACCCCTGTGTCCTTCTCTGCAGTGCTGACTTCCAACTAGCCAGTCCCCAGCACGGGGTTATTCCCCATCAGGTGCAGGCCTCTGCATTTCCCTCTGCTGAGCTTCACAAGAACCTCCCCAGCCCCCTGGGGTCCTGCTTCCCCACCTCTGCCCCAGCCCCCGGGGTCCTGCTTCCCCACCACCTCTTTGGGGGACCATGTGGCTAAGTTGGTAGCACATAAGACTCTTACTGGGAAGGTCGTGAGTTCAAGCCTGCAGTGGGCAGGAGAGTTCTCTCTGGGCAGCAATGTCCTCCCTCCTCAAGACGGGATTGGACTTGGTGCCATGGTCTAGTCATGGGGTCTGTGGTGACAGGTTGGACTGGATGATCCTCGAGGTCTCTTCCAACCTTGGTGATACTGTGATACCTCTGCCCCAGCCCCCCGGGGTCCTGCTTCCCCCCACCTCTGCCCCAGCCCCCCAGGGTCCTGCTTCCCCCCACCTCTGCCCCAGCCCCCCAGGGTCCTGCTTCCCCCCCCACCTCTGCCCCAGCCCCCCGGGGTCCTGCTTCCCCCCCACCTCTGCCCCAGCCCCCGGGGTCCTGCTTCCCCCACCTCTGCCCCAGCCCCCGGGGTCCTGCTTCCCCCCACCTCTGCCCCAGCCCCGGGGTCCTGCTTCCCCACCACCTCTGCCCCAGCCCCCGGGGTCCTGCTTCCCCACCACCTCTGCCCCAGCCCCCCGGGGTCCTGCTTCCCCACCACCTCTGCCCCAGCCCCCTGGGGTCCTGCTTCCCCACCACCTCTGCCCCAGCCCCCTGGGGTCCTCTCCAGCCCCCGGGGTCCCTTTCAACAGCAGCACAAACATCAGGTGTGTCAACCACTCCTCTTGGTTTTGCATCACCTGCAAACCTGCTGGGGATGCCCTGTGGGATTCTCCAGGTCATTCATGAGATGCTAACCAGTATTGACCCCAGGCTGCCACAGTCAAAGTGAAGGCTTCAGACTCCAGTTGTCTTTACAGAGAGCTGTCACAGCACCACAGAAACCCCAACCAAAACCCCTTCCTCTACCTCCAGCTCCTGGGGGGCTGATTTGCCTGTGCTCTACCCTGCCCACATCACTTCTGCTGCACCAGGAGTTTGCCAGAGGAGTGGCACCTTCACAAAAGAGCCACAGGGATGTGGGCTCAACAAATCACTGACATGAGGGCAGCCAGACAAAAGGCACTGGAGCACCAGAGATGCAAGCTCTTCACCAGCCAGCAATGCACAAAAGACAGGCAGCTAATTCTGGACAGAAAGAGGAGCACCAGGGAGGCTACAGAGATGAAAAGCATGGTGGAAACTATGTGGATTGTGTTTGGATGGAAACTCTGGGGCTTGCTGCAGTGCAGGAGCAGGTGTGGAAATGACTTCACTGCAATCAGCCATTAAAACAAAACACACACACACAAAGAGAGAGAAAGACTAACTGATAATCAGCAAAGACTCTGCAGCCCTTGTTTTATTAGATGCCAGGACCTAGCTGGGTTCAATCGTTTAGTAGATGGATGCAGTTTTGACTCAGTGGCCAGAGTGATAAGATCAGACTGGCAAATAAATAAGAGAGGGGTGAGTGGAAAGAACAGGAATCACAGTTCCATCACTCAGGGTATTTCCTGTGCATTCCAGTGCATGCTACAAACTGAATTGAGGGCAGGAGGGCCACCCAGTTCCAGCTCTGAGAGGGAGGCACAGCTCTGCAGCGCTGCAGCAGCGGATTGAGCCTGGAGAGGAGGAAGAAATTCTTCCCTGTGAGGGTGGGGAGACACTGGCACAGGCTGCCCAGGGAGGTTGTGGATGATCCCTCTCTGGAGGTGTTCAAGGCCAGGCTGGATGAGGCCTTGAGCAAGCTGGGCTGGTGGGAGGTGTCCCTGCCCATGGCAGGGGCTTGGAACTGGCTGAGCTTTGAGGTCTCTTCCAACCCAACCCATGCTGTGAATGGGGCTGGCTAGTACCTGCATGTCTGCAACACAGCAGCTTTCACCCAGCCTTTACTTTGGCTAACAGCTGGCCCTAAATTCCTTAATTACTAATGGGATCCCCAGTTAAAGAGATTACCAAAGCCAGAAGAACACTGAAACCTTTAGTGCTGACAAAGAGAGGCAGGCTAGTGCAAGAGGGAGTTAACAGGAGGATTCCCAGAGAGCTGAGCCAACAGAAGAGCTGCAGCCCAGCAAAACCTGCTTCTGTGGGCAGGGCAGGAACAAAGAATCTCTGCTGCCACTGAAGTGGGAGAAACTGAAGGGCTTCATCTTCCACCATCAGTTGTCAGAGGAGTGAAACACACCCCACAGCAAGTGACTGAGTGGAAAGAGAATAAAAACACGAGCGGACAACACTGATCAAGCTGCAATTCCTTCCTCTGCCACCCAGCTGAGCCAGGCCTGAGAGGGAGAAGGACAAATAAAGGATCACTGAGAAGACAGGAAGGAAAACAAAAGAGGTTCCAGCACCTCTGAGATCAGGGCAGCATCAGTGAAAGCAGCACAGCCACAACTTTTGGAGCTCAGCACTTTAAAGGAGAGTCAGAAATCAGTGCATGCATGGAAGGACTTAGTGGAAGTTAACTGCCCCTGGCTGAGGGCAGCACCTGGTACCAAGCAGCAGTGCAACACACTCTGAGTGCATCTCGACAGCCCCCTGAGAGCCTCAGCGTGTCACAAAGCCTTCAGGTGAGCTCCTGCCAGACACAGCTGGTGAGCAATCAAGGAGCTGTATGAAAGGAGGCTGTCAGAAGCACAGACAGAAGGGGAGGAGAGGGAGGAGAGGGAGGAGAGGGAGGAGAGGGAGGAGAGGGAGGAGAGGGAGGAGGGGAGGAGAGGGAGGAGAGGGAGGAGAGGGAGGAGAGGGAGGAGAGGGAGGAGAGGAGGAGAGAGGGAGGAGAGGGAGGAGAGGGAGGAGAGGGAGGAGAGGGAGGAGAGGGAGGAGAGGGAGGAGAGGGAGGAGAGGGAGGAGAGGGAGGAGAGGGAGGAGAGGGAGGGAGAGGGAGGGAGAGGGAGGAGAGGGAGGAGAGGGAGGAGAGGAGGAGAGGGAGGAGAGGGAGGAGAGGGAGGAGAGGGAGGAGAGGGAGGAGAGGGAGGAGAGGGAGAGGGAGGAGAGGGAGGAGACCTTTGAGATCAAGTCCAACCTATCACCCAACACCATCTGATCAACTACACCATGGCACCAAGCAGCCTATCCAGGCTCTTCCTAAACACCTCCAGGGATGGGGTCTCCACCACCACTGCCAGGTGAGTGAGGGCTGATTATAGCTTAGATTTTGAGGTGGCTGCCAACTGCAGAGGCTTACAGAAAGGGCTGAAAACCCTTAAAAATCAGCTTCATGGCTGCATTTCAGAGCAGGGAGGAAGAGGGGTCAGGGCTATTTGGGTGTGTTTTGTCCAGGATCTCATCCACAGCCTTTGCCTAAAGCAGCAACCAGCAGTTTGCCCATCTGCATGGCAACCCCAGCATTCAGAACCCCAACACTCCAACACTGCTTTTTTGCCACCCCCAGAGTCCACCTCAGCAGCTGCTCCCTCAGGTGTGTGCCTCACAGCTCGTGGGACTTGGCATGAGGCTCTGGCAGCTCATCAGTGTCACAGTTCTTAATCAGCTGAAAGAGGAACTCCACCTGCTTCTCAAAGTTCTCCACTGAGATTCTCTCATTCAATCCATGGATCCTGCAGGAAGAAGGAGGAGGAGGAGAAGAATGGTTTGGATTTCTTTGTGGGTTTGGGACCCCACCTGCAGCTCCCTCCTTGCCTGTCACTTCACAAAGCAATGCACAGCAGAAAAATCACAGAGTCATGGAACTGCTTTGCTTGGAAGAGACCTTCAAGTCCAACCAACCTCCATGGCCACTGAGCCCTGGCCCCAAGTGCCAGGGCCACAGGTTTCTTGCACACCTCCAGGCATGGGGACTCCACCAGCTCCCTGGCAAACCTAACTTCCAGCTTTAAGGAGCAAATTAATTCCAAGTGGACAAGCACTGGGACAAATCTGCTGAGCAAGGCCAAGGCCCAGGCCCAGAATAATTATCTTAAGGGGTGTCAGGGAGTGGTAGGACTGGGGGGATGGAAACAAACTAGAAATGGGGAGATTCAGATTGGATGTGAGGAAGAAGTTGTTGCCCAGGGAGGTGGTGGAAGCCTCAGCCCTGGAGGTGTTCAAGGCCAGGCTGGAGGTGGCTGTGAGCAACCTGCTGTGGTGTGAGGTGTCCCTGCCCATGGCAGGGGGTTGGAACTGGCTGAGCCTTGAGGTCCCTTCCAACCCTGACTTGTGATTCCATGATTCTGTAACAAGACCTTTCCCACTGCAGCACTGCAAATAGAATAGAATAGAATAGAATAGAATAGAATAGAATAGGGCCTGGGATGGGGCCTGGGATGGGGCCGAATAAACCAGGTTGGAAGAGGACCCAGCCAGCTCCACAGCACTGCTGTGCTGTCAAACAGGGCACCTACAGGAGGTGTTTGGAGGAAAGAGGAGCAAGAGCTAACACTCTCCTGCTGTACTTCCCATCCCCTCTCTGTGCAGCACCCAAAGCTGCAGGAAATGGGTGGGCAAGCAGCACGTGAGGCACCGCCATGCCAAGGTACACAAGGTTGGGTTTCCTCCTCCTGCCTGACCATTTTCTCTCTCTCTCTCCCTCCAGTCCTCACCCCAAGCAGCTGCCCACAGGCAGGCAGAACACAGTACCTGGGGAGGTCACCTGGTCCCAGGAGGATGGGGTTGAACCTGTAAATGGCAGCTGTGAGGTTGGTGAAGTGCCTGCTGTCTGTGTTTCCAATGCATGTGCCTGGAAAGACAACCAACCAAAAAAAACCCTCAAAGCCCTCAGGTTTAATTTGCATGAGAGCAGCAATTTAGTGACCCCCACCTCTCCCAGCAGAAAGGAAAAGGAATCTGACAGCAGCTCTGCCTAACCCCCAGGCTCCGCCATCAGCAATTCACTGGAGCACACTGCAAGGTCATTTTCTCCTTCCTGAGCAGGAGAGGTTCATGGATGCACAGAATGGGCTGGGTTGGAAGGGAGCTTAAAGATCAGCCAGTTCCAACCCCCCTGCCATGGACAGGGACACCTCCCACCAGCCCAGCTTGCTCAAGGCCTCATCCAGCCTGATCTTGAATACCTCCAGGGAGGGAGGGAGGATCCATGACCTCCCTGGGCAACCTGTGCCAGTGTCTCCCTGTGAAAGTACAGTCCCTGTGAAAGTAAAGTATAGTCCCTGTGAAAGCATCCCTCTTCCCACATCTCCCCACCCTCACTGCCAAGAATGTCTTCCTAATCTCCAGACTAAATTCCCCCTTCTCCAGCTTTAATCCACTCCCCCTTGTCCTATCACTACAAGCCCCTGTGACAAGTCCCTCCCCAGCCTTCTTCCAGGCCCCCTTTCATCCCAAGAGCCACGATGCTCAGCCCCCATAAAAGCACAAGCTCCAAACTGCAGCCCAGCAAACAGCCCAGCACCAGGAGGAAGCTGAGGGAAAGGGAAGGGGGCTGGAATACACAGGGAACAATAGAGAAAAGCAGGAATGGCTTTTGCCAGCTAAGGAAACAATAAAAGAAGAGCTGAAAGCAAGAAGACCTCCTACTCTTCCCTCAGAATTCCTTTCTTCCCTGAAGAGATCCCTTTGTATGTGCAGAGAGTCCAATTCAGGCCTCATTGTTTCTCTCAGTTTCCTGTTTGCCTCTTTTGGTTTTGGTTACTTCCACTGCTTAAAAAAAACCAAAACCCACCACCACCCAACCCCAAACAAGCCCAGATGAAAAGCTGTTAACCATAAAAAGGGGATGGAATAAAAACAGGAGAAAAAAAAAAAAAAAACTAAGAGAGGAAAACCCAGCTGCTCCCAGCTGGGGTGGAGAAGCAGAGAGAAAATGGAAACAAATCAGTGCTGGGGGATGGGAGGGGAAGAGCAAAAGCAGGGAGGAAGCTGGAGGGGAACCACCAAACCCATCAGGTGCTTGCTGCTACCTGGCACCACACTGTCAACATCAGGGAAGGCATCCAGAATGGTTCTCTGAAGAATGTGGACTCCAAAGGCCTGCTCATCCCATGGACTGATGGGGAGTGGGTCAAAGGCATCTACCACATCAATCTTCACTCTGTCATCAGCAACAATGCTCTTGACTACCTCGAGCACCTAGGAGTCAAACACAGCACCACAGGGGGCTCAGGTTGGAAAAGACCTGGAAGATCATCAAGCCCAACCATTAACCCAGCACTGCCAGGACACCACCAAACCATGGCCCTCAGCACCCCATCTAGAATCATAGAATCAGTCAGGGTTGGAAGGGACCACAAGGATCAGCCAGTTCCAACCCCCCTGCCATGGGCAGGGACACCCCACACTAGATCAGCCTGGCCACAGCCTCATCCAGCCTGGGCTTAAACACCTCCAGGGACGGG
Source organism: Picus viridis (assembly GCA_033816785.1). NCBI lineage: Eukaryota > Metazoa > Chordata > Aves > Piciformes > Picidae > Picus > Picus viridis. The sequence continues at coordinate 2,447,759 of CM066602.1, forward strand.
GCCTCAACCACCTCCCTGCACAACCCATTCCAGGGCTTCACCACTCTCATGGGGAAGAACTTCCTCCTCACCTCCAGCCTGAATCTCCCCATTTCCAGCTTCATTCCGTTCCCCCGAGTCCTATCACTCCCTGAGATCCTGAGCAGTCCCTCCCCAGCCTTCCTGTAGCCCCTTCAGATCCTGGAAGACCACAATGAGGTCTCCATGGCTTTGAAACCCCTTCAGGGTTGGGGACCCCCACAACTGCCCTGGACAGCCTGGGCCAGGCCTTGACAACCTCCCAGGGAAGAAATTGTTCCCCACATCCAACCCAAGCCCTCCAGCAGCACAACCTGAGGCCATCTCCTCCCATCCTGTCACTTCTTCCTGGGGAGAAGAGACCAAACCCCACCTGGCTCCAGCCTCCTTTCAGGGAGCTGTGGAGAGGCAGAAGGTCTTCCCTCAGCCTCTTTTTCTCCAGACCAAACCTCCCCTGGCACAACCTGAAGCCATTTCCTCTCCTCCTGTCACTGAGGCCACAGATCAGCCGTGCTCCTGAGAGCCCCTGTTAAGGGGCAACCCCCAAACCTTCCCTTCTGCCAGGGAGAGGTGAAAAGAAAAGAAGATTCCTGGAGACCTGCTGCCACAAATGGCCAAGAGCCAAGCTGCTGAGTAAGGAGTGGAGGCCAGGCCCACACCTGGGCTACAGGGACACACCTCAGCAGCTGTCTCTGCAGAGTGGATCCTGAAGTTCACAGTTGCTCTTGCAGAAGATGGGATGACATTTATCTAGGGGGAGAAAAGAAAAGGATCAAACTTATAAAGGCAGCAAAAAAAACCCAAAACACCCCAAACCAACCCCAAACCCACACAGACTAAAATGCCAACTGCTGAAACAACCCCAGGCCCCTGACTGATGCTGCACTGCTTCCACTGAGGGTGAAAGCTCTTTCTGTACTGTGCTGAAAAGCAGCAAATCTGATCTGTGGAAGAGGGAACTACCCCAAAGTTCATCAGCTCAGGGCAGAAATTCATCAGCTCAGGGCAGAAATTCATCAGACTGGAGGCAGTTTTCCACTTGGGATGATCTCTCTCTCTCCCTTCAGAAGCTTCATACTGAGAAGCTGCTGGTGTTCTTCCAGCAGTTTAGGAGGTTAGGGTTTTCTTTCAGCTGATGTTGCTCTTTCTTTTCAAGCAGCATTTTGCCCTCTCTCCCTCTCTCACATCACTCTTCCCCAGGACTGAGGCATTTAAGTCACTTAACAGCTGAGCCAAACCTCACCCCTTCTGCAGAAGAACCATTTAGCATTCTGTTAAGCCAAAAAGAACCCAAAAGGTAGAGAGAAGAGGCCAACCCAGGAAGCCAGGCTGTCACTTCTCTGCTGGCCACTCAGTGTCACTGTTCAGCCACTGCAGCCTTCTTTCCTTGCCCACTGCTGCTTTCCAGTAACAGAACAGAATACAGAAGAGAAGGGGAGAGAAGCAAGGGGAGGGCTCAGCCACTCTTAGAGGGGAGGGAAGCAAGGGGAGGGCTCAGCCACTCTTAGAGGGGAGGGAAGCAAGGGGAGGGCTCAGCCACTCTTAGAGGGGAGGGAAGCAAGGGGAGGGCTCAGTCCCCAAGTGCCTCATCCAGGCTCTTCCTAAACACCTCCAGGGATGGTGACACCATCACCTTCCTGGGCAGCACATCCCAATGGCCAATCTCTCTTGCTGGGAACAATTTCTTCCTCACCTCCAGCCTAAACCTCCCCTGGCACAGCTTGAGACTGTGTCCTCTTGTTCGGTGCTGCTTGCCTGGGAGAAGAGACCAACCCCACCTGGCTCCAACCTCCCTGCAGGGAGTTGGAGAGAGCAATGAGGTCTCCCCTGAGCCTCCTCTTCTCCAGGCTAAGCAACCCCAGCTCCCTCAGCCTCTCCTCCCAGGGCTGTGCTCCAGACCCCTCCCCAGCTTTGTTGCCCTTCTCTGGACACACTCAAGATCCTCCCCTCAGGGACACACCAGCCAGGCTGGTTGTTTGCCAGGGCTGCAATAAGGAGGCTACACCTCCTTATCAGGACAAGATCCAGGCAGAATTTGTTCTCAGTCCAAGGTGCATTCTGACCCTACTTGAACAAGGGTGAACCCCAGAGCTGTGTTCACAAACACAAAAGCTCACACTAAACCCTGTCAGTGATACTTAAGATGATTGCACAGCAAGGCTCTTGTCCATCCTGAAAGAGAAACCAGCTTGAGTGGTTTGCAGAGAGCTTTTGGTGACAGAGGTCTCCCCTCTGCTCTGGTGAGGCCACACCTGGAACACTCTGTCCAGTTCTGGTGCCCCCAGTACAAGAGGGACATGGAACTGCTGGAGCAGGTCCAGAGGAAGCCACCAAGATGATCAGAGGGCTGCAGAACCTCCCCTGTGGGGACAGGTTGAGAGAGTTGGGGCTGTTCAGCCTGGAGAATGCTTCAGGGAGACCTTAGAGCAGCCTTCCAGCACCTGAAAGGCAGCCTAACAAGAAAGCCAGGAAGGGACTTTACAAGGGTTTGTAGTGACAAGACCAGGGACAATGGGCTGCAGCTTGAGAAAGGGAGATCCAGAGAGATGAGGAAGAAGCTCTTTAGAGTGAGGCTGGGGAGACACTGGAACAGGGAGCTTGTGGGTGCCCTCTCCCTGGAGGTGTTCAGGGCCAGGCTGGATGAGGTCTGGTGGGAGGTGTCCCTGCCCATGGCAGGGGGGTTGGAGCTGGCTGATCTTGAAGGTCCCTTCCAAGCCAAACCATTCTGTGAATCTAGGAATCAATGAACTCCCAACTGCAGCCAAATGCACACCACAGCTGAAGTACAAATGAGAAGGGAGGTGACAGCAACCTTACAGCTGGTCTGGCACTTCTCTTCTAAGTGGGTGGGAGCAGGGGGGATCTCCATGTCCCAGCTGTCTCATCTTACTCTGTGGAGGGCAGAAAAACCATTCCATGAGAATACCTTAATGCCAGCATTGAACATGGTGACTGCTGTAGTGGTTCGAATCAGGGCATTGGTGGAAGGTTTCCAGGCAAGAATCCTTAGGGGGGAAAAAGAGGGAAAACAAACAGATTTTGTTTCAACTGAGAGGTGATTCTGTCACTCTGCTCTGCTGAGGCCTCACCTGGAACACTGCAGCCACCTCTGGAGCCCTCAACACAGGAAGGACCTGGACCTGAGGGAGCAGCTCCAGAGGAGGCCACAAAAACACTCAGGGGGTTGCAGCACCTCTGCTGTGAGGAGAGGCTGAGGGAGCTGGGGGTGTTCAGCCTGGAGAAGAAAAGGCTCCAGAGAGACCTTAGAGCAGCCCTCCAGTAGCTGAAGGGGGCTGCAAGAAGGCTGCAGAGGGACTGTGTGCAAAGGCCTGCAGGGACAATGCTTTGAAATGAGAGCAGAGCAGATTCAGATTGGATGTTGGCTACAAATTCTGCCCCAGGAGGCTGCTGGAGCACTGCAACAGGTCGCCCAGGAAGGTGGTTGAGCCCCCAGCCCTGGAGATACTCAAGGTCAGGCTGGACAAGGCTCTGAGCAACCTGATCCAGCAGAGAATGTCCCTGCTGGCTGCAGGGGGTCAGACTGGATGACTTTTGGAGGAGCCTTCCAACCCGACCCGTTCTAGGATTCTATGAGTCTTTTTGAAGGGTGAGAGGCTGGAAACGGCCTCCGAGGAGACATTTTCTTACCTGCTGACAATAGGTGAAAACAGCCAGAGGTTGCTCATGATGAGATTGAGAGGAAACCTGAACTGAGTGGAAGAAACAAAAAAGCACAAATCAGGAAGCTTTAAGTTTTCAGGGGGGCAGTGCAGTGCCTTGGCTGTGATTCAATCATTCCAGCAGGAACAATTAGAAGAGACTAGAATTAACCAGGTTGGAAAAGACCTCAGAGAGCACCAAGTCCAACTCTAGCACCCACCACCATCAAATCAACTAAACCATGGCACCAAGTCCCTCATCCAGGCTCTTCCTAAACACCTCCAGGGATGGGGACTCCACCACCTCCCTGGGCAGCACATTCCCATGGCCAGTCTCTCTGTCTGGGAAGAATTTCTTCCTCACCTCCAGCCTAAACCTCCCCTGGCACAGCTTGAGACAGTGTCCTCTTGTTCAGGTGCTGCTTGCCTGGGAGAAGAGACCAACCCCCACCTGGCTACAACCTCCCTGCAGGGAGCTGGAGAGAGCAAGGTGGTCTCCCCTGAGCCTCCTCTTCTGCAGGCTAAGCAACCCCAGCTCCCTCAGCCTCTCCTCCCAGGGCTGTGCTCCAGACCCCTCCCCAGCTTTGTTGCCCTTCTCTGGACACCTTCCAGCAACTCAACATCTTTCCTAAGCTGAGGAGCCCAGAACTGGACACAGGACTCAAGGTGGGGCCTCAGCAGTGCTGAGCACAGGGGCACAATGACCTCCCTGCTCCTGCTGGCCACACTGCTCCTGATGCAGGCCAGGATGCCCTTGGCATTAAGCTGAGAGAAAGGCCAGCTTGAGCCTTCTTCTTTCTAGGAACTGTGTCTGTGTGCTCTCAGTTCACATGCTGGGTTACTCTTCCCTTACTGCTATGACAATCTGAGCATGCAATCAGAGCTCTTTCCTCACCTCTGCTGCAAGGTGCTCCATAGTCAGGAGCTCTGGGCCACGGCCAAAGAGATTGCGCAAGGGATTCTGCTCCAGCCTGCAGCGAAGCACAGCAACACTTGGACTCTAAACCAAAACCCCTCTGCTCCAAAGAGCTGGAAGGAATGGCACTCTGACATGCACATCACATTTCTCCCCCACCTTCTGCTCAGTAAATCTGTGTGCACAGCTCCCTGATGCATTTCTAAGCTCTACAGGCACAGGCTTTCTGGGGCGGCTCACACCTGACGAGCACAGAATGGTTTGGGTTGGAAGGGACCCTAAGGATCATTCAGCTCCAGGCCCCTGCCACGGGCAGGGACACCTCCCACCTGCCCAATATCCAACCTAAACCTCCCCTGGTGCAACTTGAGGCCATTTCCTCTCCTTCCAGCACCTGACACTGATCAGGGATTTAGGAGTCTGCTTGGATGTTAGGTTTCACACACAGAATCAACCAGGTTGGAAGAGACCTCCAAGATCACCAGGTCCAGCTGATCTCCCAACCCCATCTAATCACCTGGACCATGGCACTAAGTGCCTCATCCAGGCTTTTCTTAAACACCTCCAGGGATGCTGACCCCACCACCTCCCTGGGCAGCCCATTCCAATCTCTCTTGCTGTGAAAAGCTTCTTCCTAATACCAAGCCTAAACTTCCCCCTGCAGCTTGAGACTGTGTCCTCTTGTGCTGGTGCTGCTTGCCTGAGAGACCAGCCCCCATCAGGCTGCAACCTCCCTTCAGGTAGCTATAGACAGCAATAAGGTCTCCCCTGAGCCTCCTCTTCTCCAGGCTAAACACCCCCAGCTCCCTCAGCCTCTCCTCATAGGGCTGGGCTCCAGACCCCTAATATCCAACTTAAAGCTGACACCACTCACAGCCCATGGAGCTTCCAATCAGAGGAATGTCCCATGAGGACCCCCAGAAACTGCCCTGGGGGGTGTCTGGGGTGGGAACTAGGCACTGCCAGGGGAAAGCAAGGGAAGGTGATGGGGAAGCTCTCACCTGGACATGGCTGCTGCAAGAATGCCAATGCTTGTCTCCTTAGGAGGGACAGAGGAGTGCCCTGGCTCTCTGTCCACAGTGAAGTTCAGTGTTATTGAGCCCTTTTCTGTGATGGCAATCCTGGTCAGTGGCAAACAACTACATGATTAATGCACCTCCAAACACACAGGCACAGACTCCAGGTAAAGGGAATCACTCTGCATGTTTGCAGTGTTATAATAACCAAACAAAGCAGCAGCAACAACAAATCCTTAACACAGCCCTTAGGTGTTTGGAGGGCTGATGTCTTGGCTGCTGCTGCTGCTCCAGTGAGCAGGCTCTAAGGCAGACAATTAACACACTTGCCCTGGCTAACAGGAGCACTCTGCTGTGCTCAGCAGGCTGTGATGGACAGCAAGCAAAACCTCAAGTCCTTTTGCCTGCACTTTAGCAGCAGCAGCACTGCCACAGGCCTTGGAAACATTTGATTGACATGACCAAACAAATTGATGACTGAAAATGCATCATTTCCATCATGGGCAGTTGTGTTCTCTCACTTACAGAGCCACTGGCTTCTGCACTCCTGCAATGATGCCATCCAGTATTCCACTTCCCTCATCTAGTAAGAAGGAGAGCTTCACTCCTCTGGCTTCCAGCAGAGCTGCAATCTGCATGGCTCCCTTCCAACCAGACACCTGTGAGAAGGTGCAGAAGGGTTTCCCCCAGTCAGGGCAACTAAACAGATTAAACCACAGCAGCAGGAATCATCTTGCTGCTGTTGACAGTGCCCAGTGCTGCAAAGGATGGATGAAATCTCCTGGTGGACAGCACTGGAGCAGCCTGCCAACATCAAAAGACTCCTCCTGGCAAAGGCCATTGGAGGTGATGAAAGGCCTAGCAGCAGGTGAGTTTGCAGCCACGCTGAGGAATGCTCCTGTTCACCAGTCACTGCATGTGGCTTTGAATCCTCCTAGTTCTCAGGCACAATCATGCCTCAGAGCTAGGAACTCCCCAGAGGAGCCATCTCCAAGAGGTTTTCATGTCAACTAGGAACAATTCTTCAGCTCTGCATCTCGGCACCGAACAACCAAACCCACACCCCACCCCACCCCCTATCGTTTTAACCATTTGGGGAGCACAAGAGGAGTGGAATCTTTCTATTAGCTCCTCCTGACTGCTCCAACCACCAATTTCATCTTTAATTAACCATGGACATTCTTCATGTGCTGGGCATCCTCCAGAATGGGCCTCCAGCTGCACCTCCCATGCAGGAAAGAATTCAACCTAACACCTCTGCTGTGCTGTGCCCTCTTGGCTCCTCACAGCCAATCCTTTGTGGCACTCAAAAGCCAAACACTCAATATGTAACTGTGAGCATGTGCCTGACACAGCATCTACCCCACCCCCACAGCCAAGAAAACCAGGAAAGATCTTCCCAGCTGAACAGTGCTTAAAAATTAAGCCTCCTGACCACACATGAAGAACACAAACAGTTTGCTATTCTCACAGAGTCACAGATTGGCTCAGGCTGGAAAGGACCTTAGATCTCTAAGGGACACCTCTCAACTAGACTCAGCTGCTCAGAGCCTCATCCAACCAGGATGAGGCAGCCACAACCTCCCTGGGCAGCCTGTCCCAGAGTTTCACCACCTTCCTACAGAACTTCTTCCTCACCTCCAGTCTAACCCTGATGTCCCTCAGCTTCAAACCATTCCCCCTTGTCCTGTCTCTGGACACCCTCAGGAGAAGTCCCTCTGCAACCCTCCTGTACTGGTCCCTCCAGAGTCTTCTCCTCTCCAGGCTGCACAGCCCCAGCTCCCTCAGCCTGTCCTCACAGCAGAGCTGCTCCAGCCCTTGGATCATCTTTGTGGCCTCCTCTGGACTCACTCCAGCAGCTCTGTGTCCTTATGCTGGGGACACCAGAGCTGGAGGCAGGGTTGGAGGTGAGGTCTCAGCAGAGCAGAGTCAAGGGGCGGAATCCCCTCTCTTGCCCTCCTCTGGCTGCAGCCCAGCACACAGTTGCCTGCTGGGCTGCAGGAGGGCACTGCCAGCTCCTGGGGAGCTTCTCATCAATCAATTCAACACCCCCAAGCCTCTTTCTTCAGATCTGCTCTCAACCCACCCTGCACCCAGCCTGGATTTATGCCATTTGGATGAAATGAAAGCAAATACCTCTTCATCATGTCCAATACCAACATAGAAAGATCTGTGGGGTCTGTAATTTCTCCTCAGCAAAAACTCCAGAGCTTGCAGAATACCCTGCAGGAAAAAAAACAACAACCCCAAAACCAACAACTCACAAAGCAGCAGAATGGATTGCACTGGGTGTCAGGAAGGAGAAAGGAAAGGCTGCAGTGTAAGGTAGAAGACATCTGCTGCATTCACAGCCTTTAAGGGGCCTTTGTCCTGGGCACAGTGGAGCTTTCATTTCTACAGCTCCTCCTGATGATATTCCTCCTATCCCCTGCAATGCTTTGGATCAATAAAGCTGAAGATTGTGTGCAGGCACCAAACACAGTGGAGGCTTGTTCTTGGTGCTGCTGGGGTTGGTAACAAACTGCACAGGAAGCAGGAGGGAGCTCTCATTTCCCAGGGAATTCCCTGTCCCTTTCAGCTGCCTGTTCCATGCACACCTCAGCCCTGCCCTGAGCCACCAAACCCCCTGAGCAAGCAGTGTGTGCTGCACACAATGAGCCCAGAAGCCTGAAACCAAGAGAGGCAATCTGAGGGATGAGAGCTGAAATCTGCCACTCACTGCTATCAGCCCACCTCACCTCGGGGATTTTATTCAAGGTAAGCTTGTCCAGTCTTTACAGGAGAAGAAATTCTCTCCCTCTATCCTCTCAGCAGCTGTTTTTGCAGTGCTCACTGTTTATTTTTAGTGTCCACTTGAGAAGTGATTTGTGCAGTTCACAGAACCATCACAGAATGGTTTAGACTGGAGGGGACCTCTGAGATCATCTACTCCAAGCCCTCTGCCGTGGGCAGGGACATCTCTCAACTAGACTCAGCTGCCCAGGGCCTCATCCACAGGCTCTGCTCAGTGATGTCCAGTGACAGGACAAGGGGCAGTGGGTGCAAGCTGGAGCAGAGGAGCCCAAGGGCTGCCCCTATTCCTATTGATAAGGATGTGCAGGGCAGTGTCAGGAGGACAGAACCAGGCTCTGCTCAGTGATGTCCAGTGACAGGACAAGGGGCAGTGGGTGCAAGCTGAAGCAGAGGAGCCCAAGGGCTGCCCTCATTCCTATTGATAAGGATGTGCAGGGCAGTGTCAGGAGGATGGAATCAGGCTCTGCTCAGTGATGTCCAGTGACAGGACATGGGGCAGCAGGGGCAGGCTGAAGCAGAGGGGGGTCCACAGGAGCAAAAGGGAAACCTTTCTCACTGTGAGGGTGCTGGAGCCCTGGAGCAGGCTGCCCAGAGAGACTGTGGAGTCTCCTTCTCCTTCAAAATCCACCTGGATGTGTTCCTGGGTCACCTGCCCTGGCAGGGGGGTTGGACTGGATGATCTTTTGAGGTCCCTTGCAACCACTAATGATTCTGTGAGTGTGAAAGAGGGGCAAGAGAGACAATCTATCAAACTTCAAGAGAGCAGCTTCCTCCCCCTGTGCCTTCTGCACCTCTCAGGAAGGACATTACCCAGCAGACGTACTATGGCAGAGTTTTTGTTATCCAGAGCTCCTCGTCCATAGATGAACCCTTCGTGCTCTGCAGCTGCGAAAGGAGGGAAATCCCAGCCCTCTGGGGGAGCAGGCACAACATCCACGTGTGCAAGCAGCATATAAGGCATCAGATCAGGGTTGGAACCCTGAACAGTAAAGAGGTGGCTGTATTGCCCAACGGTTTCATGCTGAATGAACTTGGAAGAGAATACAGCCGGGAAGACTGTGGGAGAAAAAGAATTAAACACAGGTGAAACATTAACAGCCATGTCCAGAGTCAGTGAGCCCACACTGCACTCAGCTAGCTAGCCTCAAGGGGAGCCACTGGAAGGAAAGAGCAAGCACAACGAATTGGCTTCAGGAAGCAGGGTGGGCAGCTCTGCTCTCCCAACTCTACCAATCCACCTCACTCTCTATTTCAGACTGTCCTCAGCCAGGCCAGGAACTGTTGCTCACCACTGCTGCAGGCAGCAGTGAGAGGACTGGCAAAACACTGCACTGAAGCAGGCTGCTCCTCCTCTTTGTACTTCTAGTGGCAAAGTCATTTAACCATCCCACAGAGCAAAAGCCAACAGCTGAACCTCCTCTGCTCGAGCTTTGGCCATTGCTACACCAAAGAACACTGCTGGAGAGGTGACTTTGGTCAGTCCAGGCCTTTCCCCGAGGTAAACCAAAAGGCAAGATCTGTTCTGTTCTATTGTAGAAGCACACAGTGAGGTAAAACAAAGGGGAAATATGTTCCATTCTATTGTAGAAGGATAAACTGAGGTAAACCAAAAGGCAAGATCTGTTCTGTCCTATTGTAGAAGCACACAGTGAGGTAAAACAAAGGGGAAATATGTTCCCTTCTATTCCAGAAGCATAAACTGAGGTAAAACAAAAGGCAAGATCTGTTCTGTCCTATTGTAGAAGCACAAAGTGAGGTAAAACAAAGGGGAAATGGTTCTACAATGAGAGGGAACAGGTAAGTTGAATGAAAGCAAAAGGAGAATCTGTTCTGTTCTATTCTAGACCCATAAATCAAGTTCTATTCTAGAAGCATAAATTGAGGCAAAACAAAGGGAGAAATCTGTTCTCTTCTATTCCAGAAGCATAAGTTCTGGCAAACCAAAAAGAGAATCTGTTCCATTCTATTCCAGAAGCATAAATTGAGGTGAAACAAAAGGAGAATCTGTTCTGCTCTATTCTAGAAGCACAAACTGAGGTAAAACAAAAGGAGAAATCTCTTCTGTTCTATTCCAGAACCATAAATTGAGGTAAACCAAAAGGAAAGATCTGTTCTGTTCTATTCTAGAAGCATAAATTGAGGCAAAACAAAAGGAGAAACCTGTTCCATTCTATTCCAGAAGCATAAAGTGAGGTAAAACCAAAGGAGAAATCTCTTCTGTTCTATTCCAGAACTATAAATTGACTCAAACCAAAGGAGAATCTGTTCTGTTCTAGAACCACAAATTGAATTAAACCAACAGGAGAATCTGTTCTGTTCTATTGGAGAAGCATAAACTGAGGTAAAACAGAAGGAGAATCTGTTCTGTTCTACTCCCAGAACCACAAACTAAATTAAACCACCAGGAGAATCTGTTCTGTTCTACTCCCAGAACCACAAACTGAATTAAACCACCAGGAGAATCTGTTCTGTTCTACTCCCAGAACCACAAACTAAATTAAACCACCAGGAGAATCTGTTCTGTTCTACTCCCAGACCCACAAACTGAATTAAACCACCAGGAGAATCTGTTCTGTTCTACTCCCAGACCCACAAACTGAATTAAACCACCAGGAGAATCTGTTCTGTTCTACTCCCAGAACCACAAACTAAATTAAACCACCAGGAGAATCTGTTCTGTTCTACTCCCAGAACCACAAACTGAATTAAACCACCAGGAGAATCTGTTCTGTTCTACTCCCAGACCCACAAGCCCTCTTTGTTTGCTTACAGAACTCAAATGAGATGGCAAAGAATGCAAGTTTGGTACCTTCCTGAATGTAATGCCCAAATTCTGCCATGGCAGTTGTGTTCAAGTCCTCTGGAGATATGGAAACAGTTGGGATTCTAATAGCACCTTGGATGAAACACAGAGAGAGGCACCATCAATTAACACTGAAATCAAACAGGACGGGAATTGCATTTCAACAGGGGAAGCACTTTGGGTTTTTGGCATTCCTGAGTGTTTTCCAGGCTTTAAAGATGATTTCACAGCCCAGCACAAGCTTGCCACTATGAAAACAGGCTGAGGGACTTCAGCTGAGCTGGGTGCACGCAGCACACCACAATTCCCTGCCAGTTTCAGCCAAGGTATTTTTTTCCCCTAGCTACTTAAAGCTCCATTTCAAGTGTTGAGTGATGCTGTTAGAAATGCTACTGCCCAGAAGCAGCTGCATGTTGTTAGGGTGACCTGATTCCTCACAGTCACAAACTAGTCTGGCAGCTAAGCAGGCAGCTTAGCTGGCAGTTCACAGGGGTTTGGGTTTTGTTCCAAGTCAGGTTGTGATGGCAAGATTGTGTTAGCACCTCCTCCCACACTACTGCAGCCTACTAAAATACATAAACAGACAGGGCTTTTGTTGGGCCTTCTGGTCTGCCCTGTCATTCAAAGTCAGACATGGCTGCTCTCCAACATAGTGGCTCAGGTTGGAAGGGACCTCACAGATCATCTCCTCCAACCTCCCCACCATGGGCAGGGACACCTCTCAACTAGACTCAGCTGCTCAAGGCCTCATCCAACCTGGCCAGGCAGGAGGCATCCACAGCCTCCCTGGGCAGCCTGTTCCGGAGTCTCACCACCCTCCTACTGAAAAACTTCTTCCTCAGCTCCAGTCTAACCCTTCTCTCCCTCAGCTTCAAACCATTCCCCCTTGTCCTGTCACTAGACACAGAATCCACAAAATCACCAAGGTTGGAAGAGACCTCAAAGATCACCATGTCCAACCTTTCACCCTGGTGTAAAGTCCCTCTGCAGCCTTCCTGGAGGACCTCTTCAGGCACTGGAAGGCAGCACTGAGGTGGAGCTCTTAGGGAAGGCAGCTGTGGTTGGGACTAAGGGAGCTGGGGGCTGTTCAGCCTGGAGGAGACTCCAGGGGCACCTCAATGCTGCCTTCCAACACCTGAAGAGATCCCACAGGAAGGCTGCAGAGGGACTTTTCACCAGGGTGAAAGGTTGGACTTGATGATCTTTGAGGTCTCTTCCAACCTTGGTGATTCTGTGGTTCCTCTTCTCCAGGCTGAACAACCCCCAGCTCCCTTAGTCCCAACCACAGCTGCCTTCCCTAGGAGCACCCATCAGGTGAGGTTACAGATCCATTTACAGGCTGTGCTATTTAAGAGGAAGCACACAAACAAACCTCTCTTGCATGCCTGCATTTTCCCATTTAAATCCCATGCAAACAGAATTTCCCAAGCAATAAATCTCACCAGGCAGCAACGGGGGAGATTTATGGCACCCAAGCCCTGCTTGAGCAGCCCAGGACTGTTTATCACTTCGTGCCAGACTGTGGTTTCCTGCAAACTGCCAAACCTCAGGAGATCTAAGGGTCTCCAAAGCCTCCTGTAGCAGCCTGTTTCAGAGGCTGCTACAAGCACACCACAGGCTCCTTACAGGCAGGCTGCCTGCAGCGAGCAAGGTCTCAGCCCCAGCAGGGATCGATCAGGAGGGGCAGAGATCGCCTGGCAAATTGCAGTCACAGGGTGCCGGGAGTGTGAGACAGGGGAACACTGGAGGAAAAAACCACCAAGGGAAGGAAGCTGGCTCAGGAGATTAACCAACCGGCTCCCTTCGAGGGGAAAACGCCTGAGGAAGTGTCACACACACCCCCCCGCACGGCGAGGGTCGGAAGGGACCTCCAGGGATGATCCAGTCCAAGCCCCCTGCTCAAGCGGGGGCACCCACGGCAGCTTGCCCAGGATCACCAACTCCAGAGACTCCACAGCCTCTCTGGGCAGCCTGCTCCAGAGCTCCAGCACCCTCACACCGAAGCAGCTTTCTTCATGCGCTCAATGCCCTTCTCCGCTGCTGCCCCACTCCCACCCGTGCCCCACGGCCGCCCACCGATTCTCTCCCTGGGGAAAGGCCTCCCCAGCCGCCACACCGGAGAAACTCGGCCGGAAACAAGCCCCGACCCGGAGCTGGCAAGGGGCGCACAGGCTGCAGGCCCGTGGGAAGAGCCGGCGGGGCGGGAGGGTGGCTCAGCGCGGCCGGGCCCCCTCACCTCGCAGCGCCTCCTTGAGCTCCAGCCGCTCGCCAGCGCTGAAGGCGGCGGTGCCGCCGCGCCGGGCCCACAGCCGCGGGACGGCCGGGACTCGCAGGACGTAGGCGCGGAGCAGCACGGTGCCAACCAGCACGGCCACGGCCACGCTCAGCCCCAGCCCCGCGGCCCAGGCCGCTGCCCGCCGCCCGCTCCCGCCAGCCATCCCCGGCGGACTTCGGCCGCTGCCGCCGCGCCGGGCAGGACGGGCGTGGCCGAGCGCCAATCGTCACGAAGCCACCCGGGAGAGTGACCAATGGGAGGCTTGGCCCCGCCCCCTGCGCGCGGGCTGCGGGGAGCCGTAGTGCCCCCCGGCTCGGTTAGCATGGCGCCCGGGGCCGGCCTGGGCGCTGCGGTCGCGCAGGGGTTGCCTTTTCTTATCCCGTTGGGGAGCCGTGCGGGTGGTGTCTGGTGCCCGCAGCAGCCGGACTGCTTCCGCAGCCCGGCTTGGGCTGTGCCTGGAGTCTACTGGGAGGCCCATTAGATTGGTGCTCAGGGCACTGCTCTGACATTTGAGGAGCTTCGGCCGGGGGGAAGAGCTGCCCGTGAGGAGCAACCACCTCCCGGGCTCGCTGGGGCCGCAAGTTGGGTAGAAGGATGCTGGTTAGGCAGGACCAGGTCAAGACAGGCATGGTGGTGTCCTCTGGAGTGTGCCAGCTCTGCTCTTGTGAGGGTTTAAATCCAGCTGGGTTGCAAAACGTGTCACTTCTTGCTTGGTTTCACTGTGAAGCATGGTGGAAAACTTGCTCTTCTCTTCCCAGCTCCCTTGTACTGAATTCGAAGATTTATCCCATCTTCCCGTGGCATGGTCTCTTCCCAAGATGCTTAAAACACAGCCCCAGAAGCTGTGGGGGCGTGAAAGAGACATGAGAGGTGATCTGCAGCAGAGAGGTGGCTGCGTGGTTGCTTGGCTGAGTTGTGTCTTGAGCTCAGAGCAGATGCCTGATAAAGAGAGCTTGAAGCAGGTCTTGCAGCTGCCATCAGGTTCAAGCTGCTGAATGGTGCCACAGCCAGCTGGCAGCTGGGCACTAGTGCTGTGCCCCAAGGATCAGTGCTGGGCCCCATCCTCTTTAATATCTTTATTGATGATCTGAATGAGGGCATTGAGTCCATCATCAGTAAATTTGCAGATGACACCAAGCTGGGGGCAGGAGTTGACCTGCTGGAGGGCAGAGAGGCTTTGCAGAGGGACCTCGACAGGCTGGACAGATGGGCAGAGCCCAAGGGCAGGAGATTGAACACATCCAAGTGCCAGGTGCTGCACATTGGCCACAACAACCCCAGGCAGGGCTACAGGCTGGGGGCAGAGTGGCTGAGAGCAACCAGGCAGAGAGGGACCTGGGGGTGCTGGTGGATGGTAGGCTGAACATGAGCCTGCAGTGTGCCCAGGTGGCCAAGAAGTCCAGTGGCATCCTGGCCTGCATCAGGAACAGTGTGGCCAGCAGGAGCAGGGAGGTCATTCTGTCCCTGCATGCTGCACTGGTTAGGCCACACCTTGAGTCCTGTGTCCAGTTCTGGGCTCCTCAGTTTAGGAAGGAGGTTGAGATGCTGGAATGTGTCCAGAGAAGGGCAACAAAGTTGGTGAGGGGTTTGGAACACAAGCCCTATGAGGACAGACTGAGGAAGGTGGGGTTGCTTAGCCTGGAGAAGAGGAGACTGAGGGGTGACCTTATTGCTCTCTCCAGCTCCCTGCAGGGAGGTTGGAGCCAGGAGGAGGTTGGAGCCAGGTGGAGGTTGGTCTCTTCTCCCAGGCACCCAGCACTAGAACAAGAGGACACAGTCTCAGGCTGCGCCAGGGGAGGTTTAGGCTGGCTGTTAGGAAGAAATTCTACCCAGAGAGAGAGATTGCCCATTGGAATGGGCTGCCTGGGGAGGTGGTGGAGTCACCATCGTTGGAGGTGTTCAGGAGAAGACTTGATGGGGTGCTTGGTGCCATGGTTTAGTTGATTAGGTGGTGTTGGATGATAGGTTGGACGTGATGATCTTGAAGGTCTCTTCCAACCTGGTCTGTTCTGGTCTGCTCTGGACTGGTCTATTCTATTCTATTCTATTCTATTCTATTCTATTCTATTCTATTCTATTCTATTCTATTCTATTCTACTCTACTCTACTCTACTCTATTCTATTAGCTAAAATGATCCTTTTTATCTCCCCCAAACTGCTGACAAATTCCAGGTGAGTCCCTCTTGCCCTGTTAGTTGTTCAACCCAGAGAGGGATCTGATCTGACTGGCATCTTTTTTTGCTGTGGACACTGCTTGATGCTTGGACTTGATGATCTTGGAAGCCTTTTCCATGATTCCATTCCATGACTGAAAACCAGGTTGGAGCCGCTGTGGAAAGTCCGCTTTTTGGATCAGCAGAAGGAGGGAGCAGGTGATTGTTCACACATTCTTTATTATCAAAAAGAAAAAGTAGGACAAAACCAACATTAAATTAAATAAATTACAGTGCTGAGCTGGTTATGCCTCATGCACTTAGCAAGTGAGGCTTCAAAGCCATTACACAGCCATGTCACTGGTATTTTAAAGAGCAATACAGGGACACTGGAAATGAAAAGCTTTTTCTACCCCCAGTGTAAACTTGAGCTTCCTGAACTCCTTTTTCTCCTGGCCACTGGGAAATTAAGGCTTTGAGCTGGCCAGGTTGTGCCTCTGGCAGCACTGTTTGCCCACAGACTGCCCTGTGACTCCAGAGATGAAGCATCCTTCTTGCTGGCTCGCCAGAATCACTGAGCCTAGGGTCCCTGCTGCTACTTTCCAGCCATCTCTGCTGACATCCCACCCATTTTTTTCCTCGTAGGAACTTCAGGAAGACCAATCTACTTGGATTTTTTCACTCCATGGTCAGTTGCTCTGAGCCTTCCTGTGTTTGTCCTGTCGGGCCCTGAGACTGTGAAGCCAGCCTCCTGCCAGTAACACTTGAATGCAGGACTGGAAGTGGGGATTGTCCTCAGTTCAAGTGATGCCACCTCAGAGATCCAGAGCTATTGATCAGCTGCTGTCACGGAGTTTTTCTTGTTCCATTAGCCCCAGCTTCTTGCTTTTGTTTTGCCCACAAGCCAGTGAAAGGAGCACCCAGGCAGTAACAAAAGACCACGAGCAATCACCCTCCAAGATGATTTAAGAGGATTCATCTCTTGATTTTAGTTTACAGAACAGACTACACATGATTCTGGACAAACAAAAATCACTGCTGCCTAAGATTAAAACAACTAATGAGTATTAATTAGTGGGTTTGGGGTTTATTTTCTTTTCCCTTTTGGTAACTAAGCTCCTTTGGTTTTATTAATCTCTCCTGCACCACATCATCAGAAACTGAGGTAGAGAAGTGGTGACTTAGTTTATGAAGTGTTGCATACAAACCAAGCTGGCAGGGCTCTGATGGTGTTTCCTTTCATGGTTGTCTAGCTCTGGATGCTTCCTGAGGCTCTATTTTCCTTAAAGGTGAGACACTTGGGAGCTGTAGGAACAGCTCCACTCGCTCTCCCCCCGAAAGCCTTCCAGCCATCTGCTGGAGAATCAGCTCAGTAACGTTCCATGCACTTCCCAAACTGTCCATTGAGGCTTGCTAGGATGTCTTGGAGTACTAAAATAAGAGACAACTTCTCAAAACCTCTAATTTGCTTCCACACTTAAGGCAACTCTTTATTTCCTGCAGTGGTGGGGAGAGAACAGACTTGGTCCAAGTTTTCTTTCCCTTGCTCTTGAGGTTTTTGGCTTGGGGACTCTTTGTGCTTTAAACCCTGCTGCTGGAAATGCTTTGCAGGAGGGTTTGGACATCCAGAATTTGCTTCCATTGTAATTGAAGCCATACCACTATGTGCCTTTACCTGCAATGTTTGGTTTGGTTTGTATAGCCTTCTCTTCATAGAAGCCACTTTGGAGGTTGAAATGCCCTGAAGAAGAACAGAACAGAATAGAACAGAACAGAATTAACCAGGTTGGAAAAGCCCGAGAGGAGAGGAGAGGAGAGGAGAGGAGAGGAGAGGAGAGGAGAGGAGAGGAGAGGAGAGGAGAGGAGAGGAGAGGAGGGAGAGGAGAGGAGAGGGAGAGGAGAGGAGAGGAGAGAGGAGAGGAGAGGAGAGGAGAGGAGAGGAGAGGAGAGGAGAGGAGAGGAGAGGAGAGGAGAGGAGAGGAGAGGAGAGGAGAGGAGAGGAGAGAGAGGAGAGGAGAGGAGAGGAGAGGAGAGGAGAGGAGAGGAGAGGAGAGGAGAGGAGAGGAGAGGAGAGGAGAGAGGAGAGAGGAGAGGAGAGGAGAGAGGAGAGGAGAGGAGAGAGGAGAGGAGAGAGGAGAGGAGAGGAGAGGAGAGGAGAGGAGAGGAGAGGAGAGGAGAGGAGGAGAGGGAGAGGAGAGGGAGAGGGAGAGGAGAGAGAGAGAGAGGAGAGACCAGGTTGGAAAAGCCCTGAAGAAGAATAGAATAGAATAGAATAGAATAGAATAGAATAGAATAGAATAGAATAGAATAGAATAGAACAGGTTGGAAAAGCCCTGAAGAAGGATAGAACAGAACAGAATAGAGCAGAACAGAATTAACCAGGTTGGAAAAGACCTTTAAGATCATCAAAGGAAGGGTCCCTTCAACCCTTGGCTTACACTTAGGTCTTCCAGGCTTTCTGTTGTCAGCTTGTCCTTGCTGTCACAACATCAGCACTGGGTAAGAAGGGAAGGCATCAGAAAAGGAAACCAAAATAGCAGGGGTTTAGAAATGATGAAGGTTCCCAGCTGACTGTCTCTGGGTTACTGAGGCAGGCTTGCTTGCCTGGGAGGTAGATGGTCTTGGTGGCATCACTCTGTGGTGAACTGGAGTTAAAAAAAAACCCATAAAATATCTAGCAGAGAAGTGTTCTGGAAACACCTGATGCTGTACAAGAGCTTTTTCTTGCTGCACAAGCAACTGTTTGAGGGCTTGTCACCAGGGGGGACTTGAGGCTGTTCCCTTACTGGGCATAAAATACCCTCAAATGTCAGTTTTACTGTTCTGACATGAAAAGTGTGCAGAAAGGGCTTCCTTCCCTGACCTGGAATGTGGGATCAAGCAACCATCTTTCCCTAAAGCACCCATCCATGGGCTGGGCCTAAACCTCTTTGCTGCTCCAGTTAACAGGAAGATGGGAAGAATCCAAACAGCCATGGGATGAGTGTTCTCATCCCATGCACAGTCTCAGAGCCTTGCTGAAGCACAGTTCAGTCAGTGGAAGGATCCCTATAACACTTCAGAAGGGATTGGGGCTGGACCCTGGGTCTTTTGAGCACATATTCAATGCACTGGAGCTGAACCCTGGGTCTTTGGAGCACAAAATGCACTGGAGCTGGACCCTGGGTCTTTGGAGCACAAAATGCACTGGAGCTGGCCCCTGGGTCTTTGGAGCACATATTGAATGCACTGGAGCTGAACCCTGGGTCTTTTAAGCACATATTCAATGCACTGGAGCTGGACCCTGGGTCTTCAGAGCACATATTCAATGCACTGGAGCTGGACCCTGGGTCTTCAGAGCACATATTCAATGCACTGGAGCTGGACCCTGGGTCTTCAGAGCACATGTTCAATGCACTGGAGCTGGACCCTGGGTCTTCAGAGCACATATTCAATGCACTGGAGCTGGACCCTGGGTCTTCAGAGCACATATTCAATGCACTGGAGCTGGACCCTGGGTCTTCAGAGCACATGTTCAATGCACTGGAGCTGGACCCTGAGTCTTCAGAGCACATATTCAATGCACTGGAGCTGGACCCTGGGTCTTTTGAGCACATAATGCACTGGGCAGGCAGGGTGGTATGTGCACATAACACCCACTGACAAGGAATTCACAAACTCATCCTATTAGTAAGAAAAGAAGACTGGAAGGCAGAAAACAGCCCTGCTGAGATCAAGTACCAGAGCCTGCAGGGGGGGCAGAAACCCGGCACTGGGGTGAGGCAGTGGGGTTTGGGATGCTGGGGGGGGGCATGGAAGAGGGGCTGTGGGGAAAGCAGGGGTGGTGGCACACGGGGAGAATTTAGGGGCTTGCACCTACTGGGCAGACACCCCAAAGCTCAGTGCACATTTGCAAACGCTGCCTTCCAGAGCTGCAGCTCTGCACCTCGCAGGAGCTGCTTCTGCTGGTGACTCAGAGCCCTGGAAGGCTCTCAGAGGTTGCTTGTGTTTGACTTCACCAGGAAAAGAGGGGAAAAGAACGACGGGGGCTGCCCGGATGACTGTGATGCCTGTGTGGGCAGAAGGGTGCGATTGTGGGAGACAAAAGAGAGCTCTTGGCGTTAATGACTAATTGTCCCTGGTGCTGAGGCGCTGCCTTCGGATGAACTCCCTTCTCTTCTGCAATTAACGAGATGGCATTTCCTGAGCTCCCGCTTCCGTGGATTTCTGTTGCCTGCTCCAGAGTCCTTTGCTCTGAATACCAGAAGCAAAGCAGGAGGGAGGAAGGAATTTAGCAGTTCAAGAGGTGCAATGGCCTCTTCCTTTGCAAACTTATTGTATCCCCAGGTGGAAGTGCAGCTCTTCACGGAGGGATAGGAGAGAGGAGCCTGTTCAGGAGGGTTTGCCCACATGCTGATGCTCCCTTGTGTGCTCACAGAGCTGTCTGGGTCTCTGAGTGGAACATGCTTCCAAACATCTCCTAAAGGACACAGAAGGCTGGGTTAGGGCTGATGCTGTGGCAGCAACCCAGCCACACAGCTCAGCAGTCACCCAGAGGAAGGCCACCAGAAACTCCAATCCTCCCCAGCCCTCCTCTGCAAGGGTAGCTGGTGGGAGGGAGGTTGCTCTGCTTCCAGTTCTGCCTGGAAAGCATGAGGAAGGTCAGCTTTGGGAGGTATCTTCTTCCAGGGAGCTGGGTTCACTGCATGCAAATCACTTCAACACTCACAGTCTGTGCTGGGAGCCTGACTGCTGACCCTTCTTTTGGCCTTGGGCTGTATCTGGTTCTCCAAGTTCATCCCAGTGGGCGGAGGCTACAGATCTGAGTGTGAACCTGAGCTCTGTGGCCCAGAATGGAGGAAAGGATTCCCCCATGGGCTAACCCAGGAGCTCCTTCATCCAGACCCCTACCAGAGCTGACACCAGGGATGTGAAATGACTTTTGCAGCTATTCCTCTTGGAGTTTGCCTGGCAGTGGTGCCGGGGGCTTCCCACCTTATCAATCCCAACCAGGACTTCTCACTTCCACCTGAAGTCCACAGCTGGAGAAGTGACCCCTGGCACTGGGACTAACCTCCTCCAAGTTCTTGAACTCTGCAGTGCTTTCATCTGCAGACTCCTCATAGATGGAGAGCTCTGTCTGATTCGGCTTCTGTGCAGGAATGAAGCAAATCCACGAATTAGCAGAGTGCAGGGTGGAAAAGGACTGAAAGCAGTGATTAAGCCAGGCTGAGAACATCACACATGCTCCAAGGGAAATGCCCAGGAGGAAGGGGCACAGGAAGAATCCTGTTTTGATTGGCTTTCACCTCTGCCTGACCTGGGACTTCCATATCTCCCCACTGAGATACGAGATACCTTCTACTCGTGAGCTGACGCTGCCCTGGTTCCACCTCCAGTTATCATGCAATAAACTGACCCATATAGGAGGGAACAGCTTCTCTGACCCTGTGCCATCAGCACGTGCAAGGCCTGCCATGGCCTCTCCTCCTCCCACCAAGGGCAGCACTGGTGGATGCTGGGGCTGTGTGAGGACAGGGCCATGTGCTTTGCTTCCGTTTCCTTTCACTTCCCAGGGCCAAATCCTGCCTTTGTGTGCAGCTTTGTGTTCCAGCTAGCACCAAACCGAGGGCAAAGCTCTTTTGGCTTCTCCAGGCTGGGACAGCACTCATCTCCAAGCCAGGGGTTGGCAGAAGACATTGGGACTCCTGTATTCCCATTGGACTCAATCTGAGCTTGGCCTCTGTGTGAGAATTAGGGCACGGAACATTCTGTTGCGTTCAGACCTTTACCACCCGAGACAAACAAGAGGCTGGATTAGGTGCAGGATGGAGTTGTTGTTTTCCTAATGGGAGAGGAATGTGAGCTGGGGGGAAGGCTGGGGAGCAAATTTACCTCTTCTAGGATGGGAGGGTGGACAACTTCCTTGATGTTTGCCAGGGCAAACAAAACAGCATCGTGGGTTGTCAGGAAGATGTGACTGCGGTCCAGGCCTCCTTCCTCGAAGACCCCCCCTGTGCTAATGTCATTGTACACCTGGGCTGAGGGAGAGGAAAGGGCAGGTGAGCAAGAAGGAAACCCAAGAAGCTTTTGAAGGTCTGCATGGCTGGCAGTGGTCCTCTAGGGCTAAAGCAAGGTTGGGATGCGTGGGCAAGCAGCAGGTTTGCTACAGGAGCCATAGGATCACAGAATGGTTTGGGTTGGGAGGGACCTTAAAGATCATCTACTCCAGCCCACCAGCCCAGGTTGCTCAAGGTCTCATTCAGCCTAGCCTTGAACACCTCCAGGGAGGTGGCATCCACAGCCCCCCTGGGCAAGCTGTTCCAGTGTCTCCCCACCCTCACTGTCAAGAATTTCTTCCTATCCAGTGTCAATCTCCCCTCTTCCAGCTTAGAGCCAGTATGAGAGGGTAGGGATCTATTTTCCTCCATGCTGCATGTGGAGATGTTCCAGTCCTGTCACTTCCCAAAGGAAAGGACACATTTCACACACACAGCACAGTATTTTGTTGTCCCCACCCCCCTCCATTTTTTCCCCTGTTCTCTTGTTTCATCTGTTCTGGTTTGGTTCAATGAAAGGCTGAGAGCTTGCAGAGCTTGCTGGCAGGGTCCTGTCTGTCAGGAGCACAGAAGTGGGGGAAGATCACATGGAAATGTGTTCTTTGTGGATTCTTACCCTGCACATTTGCCAAGAACACTTTAATCCCAATCTTCTGGTAACTGGAACACAACTAGGAGGGATGAGAGGGGAGAGAGAGGCTTAATAACACTCCTGCTCTAGCTTTGTGTTTATACATCAAGTCTTTCATCCCAGGCTTCACAGGTGTCTTGGGGATACTGAAGGGGAAAGCCTTCCATTGAGGAAGGTAAACATCTTAATCTCAGCTGCCCAGGAGAGCAGAAGGTACCTGGGTGATAAGGTTGTGGTCCAGAACTGACCTTGCCCAGTGCTTTTGTGCCCATGAGGTCAACAAAGCACACTCCACTCATGTCCAGGATGATGGTGTGGAAGCTGATGTAGGGCGGTGCTGTCATCACAGGGTCAACATCTGCTGCAGGCAGGATGCTGAAGGTGCTGCCCTGCAGGGCAGTGCTGCTGCCCAGCTGGCTGGAGGAGTGCACCTGCCCAGCAGCACTGCCCAGGGGTCGGAAGGTGACGTAGGAGATGCTGGCACCGTTAGCAGTTGTCTGGTTGTTGTTGGTATCTGTTGGGGAGGTGCCTTCAAAGTCTTTCTGGAGCTCTTGCAAAGACAAGGTCTGCAGTGAAGCAGAGGGGCACAGGCAGCTCAGGGCACTGGTGAGTGGCAGCAGCCCAGCAACGCAGCTCAGCAGTCAGCCAGAGAAAGGCCACAGGAAGCTCCGATCCTCCCCAGCCCTCCCCGGCCAGGCTAGCCGGTGAACTGAAACGCTGCCGCAGAGGCAGGCTCAGAGGAGGAGGGCAAGCTCGCTGTCTAGCCAAGCATTCACCACGTTGCTGCTCTCCTCATCTCTGCAGCTTCCTTGTTCCCAACCATTCCCAGCTCTCCTGCATCTTAAGGTTTTGGCTGTCGAGAGGGAGATGGGGGAAGGGTAGAAGGCGAGAGGTGGCAAGCGTGGGTAGGAAGGCAGCGCAGAAAACCCTGTGTCAAGAGGAGCTGTGTGAAGGGAACTTGGGAGTCTCTCAAGAGAGGAGCCCAAACTGAGTTACCTTGTTCTGCCTCAGTAAGAATTTGGGCAGTTTTGGTGGTGCTGGTGCTGTGCCCTTCTCCTGCCGTTTCGCATATTTCTTCCTGGCTAAGTAGACTTTGCCAGGATCCACTCCTGTCTGTGGGAAAGAGGGAGAGGTCTAAGGGAAGCAAAGCTGGGGAGGGGTCTGGAGCACAGCCCTGTGAGGAGAGGCTGAGGGAGCTGGGGTTGCTTAGCCTGGAGAAGAGGAGGCTCAGGGGAGACCTTCTTGCTCTCTACAACTCCCTGAAGGCAGGCTGTAGCCAGGTAGGGGTTGGGCTCTTCTCCCAGGCAAGCAGCACCAGAACAAGAGGACACAGTCTCAAGCTGTGCCAGGGGAGGTTTAGGCTGGAGGGGAGGAGAAAGTTCTTCATAGAAAGAGAGATTGGCCATTAGAATGTGCTGCCTAGGGAGGTGGTGGACTCACCATCCCTGGAGGTGTTCAAGAGGGGATTGGATGTGGCACTTGGAGCCATGGTTTAGTTAGTCATAAGGTGCCTCTGCAGTTGGCAGCCACCTCAAAATCTAAGCTATAATCAGCCCTGACTCACCTGGCGGTGGTGGTGGAGTCACCATCACTGGAGGTATTTAGGAAGAGCCTGGATGAGGCACTTGGTGCCATGGGTTAGTTGATCAGATGGTGTTGGATGATAGGTTGGACTGGATGATCTCAAAAGGTCTTTTCCAACCTGGTTAATTCTATTCTATTCTATTCTATTCTATTCTATTCTATTCTATTCTATTCTATTCTATTCCATTCCATTCCATTCCACTCCACTCCATTCCATTCCATTCCATTCCATTCCATTCCACTCCACTCCACTCCACTCCACTCCCATTCCATTCCCACTCCTTTCCATTCCTATTCTTTGGAAAGAAACCTCATCAGCACCACAGTCTGGAGCTGCTCTTTCTTTCCTGCCTGTGGCATGTGGACAGCACCAGCTGTCCACTGGAGTGAGATGATCTTGTTGGCCAGCCAACAACATCATCACCAGCTTGGTACCTGCTCATGCAGAGGGAGGAAAGGCTTGCAGTAACTCTGCTTTGGCAGGGCTTGGAGGGGGATAACTGCCAGGGTTGGGCATAACCTCTCAACTTAGGTCACAAACAGTCCTGAAGACCAGGAAGAAAAGGATGGGGGAGTAGAGGATGGATGTGACCATCTCCTGTGGTCATCCTAGGCTTGCTCATCTCTGTGTAGCCATAGAGGAGAGAGCAAGGGCCAGCTGGGCTGGGCTGCCAGCAGCCCTGAGTCAGGGCATTGCTCACCTTGGCTATAATCTTCTCACGGAATATCTCTGAGTTGGCAAAGTAGAGTGGTGAGCAGTAGGTCACAATTTTTATCCCATCAATTTCATGTACCTGCAACAGAGAGAAGAGCTGAGAGCAGCCCTGGTGAGCTCTGTGTGTGGGGGGTGCAGGCTGGCTGGGAGGTCGGGCAGCAGCTAACTGGGAAGGTCAAACTGAAGGGCGGCTCTCCTGCTGCCCCCGAAACCAGCAGCAAACCACCTGGCTGGGACAGAGACTGGGGCCTGATGGTGTCGGGTACTGGTGGCAACGAAGAGCAGCTTCTCTCAGGGTGCTTTAGCTTCTGCTCACCTTGCTGTAGGCTTTGGGGTTCTTGTAGATGTCAGTGGAAGTTACCTGGCCCAGGGCAGAGCCGTTACGGCTACGGAGAAAAGAGGTGAGCAGAGTTAGAGCGAGCGGTGCAGGGGAGGAAAACTGCCTTGCCTCGCATTCCATCCCAGGATTTTGAACCTTTGCTGGATGGAATTACTCAGCTTTCATCTCTGCAGAGCCCACAGAGTCAGCACTTTGAGATCCCAGGCTGGGAAGTATTAATAAAGAGCTTTGCTGGATTAAGAGTGGTCTGAAAGCTTCCCCCTGCTCTCTGCTCTGGCTGTTTCTGAGCAGGATTTTCTGCTGGGAGCTATGCAGGTAGCTCTTTATTATTTATGTGTGTGTGTGCTGAAGTAAATACCTTCTGCCTTGGGATGTGCACATTGCTCACCCTGCACAGGAGTGGGAATGCAGGCAGTAAATTAGCTCCTGCCATTCCTGTTTGCACATTCCAGGGGCCAGGGAGGACACCTGCACTCCCCCAGGCTCCTGCCACACGTTCCTTCAAGACATGGGCCAGAGGTCAGGTATAAAAATCATCATAATCTGTCACTTATCCTGCCACTGGGAGATTTTTGACTCCTCTCTTGGCTTTTTTCCTTCTTTTCGGGGTGTTTTTTTTTGGGGGGGGGGCTGCAGCAGTACTTACAACTGGGTATGGAAAACCACAACCAGCACGGAAAATCCCACGCCCACAGCCACTCCGTAGGGAAGGCTCAGGAAGAAGGCAGACAGGAAGCTCACCAGCCAGACCAGCTGCAGGAAGAGAAGAGCACAGCACATCATTTTCGTGGAGTCATGGGGTTGGTTTGGGTGGAAAAGCCCTCTGAGGTCATTGAGCCCAACCAGCAACCCAACCCCACCGTGGCCACTAAACCATGGCCCCAGGTGCCGTGGCCACAGGTTTCATGAACACCTCCAGGCATGGGGACTGCACCACCTCCCTGGGCAGCCTGTGCCAATCCCTGACCACTCTTGCAGCAAAGACATTGTTCCTGATCTCCAACCTAACCTTCCCCTGGCACAATTTCAGGCCATTTCCTCTCCTTCTGTCACCTGATACTAGGGAGAAGAGACCAGCCCCCACCACACTCCAACCTCCTTTCAGGGAGCTGTAGAGAGCAATGAGGTCTTCCCTCAGCCTCCTCTTCTCTAGACTCAACAACTTTCAGGTCCTCACCAGACCTCTTCTCCAGACCCTTCACCACCTTTGGTGGCATTTTCTTTGCAGTGAGGGTGGGGAGACATTGAAAGAATAGAATAGAATAAACCAGGTTGGAAGAGACCTTCAAGATCCTCGTGTCCAACCTATCATCCAACACTACCTGATCAACTAAACCATGGAAGAGGTTGCCCAGGGAGGTTGTGGATGTTCCCTCCCTGGAGGTGATGAGGGTCAAGTTGGATGAGGCCTTGAGCAAC
Organism: Picus viridis; assembly: GCA_033816785.1. Lineage (NCBI taxonomy): Eukaryota > Metazoa > Chordata > Aves > Piciformes > Picidae > Picus > Picus viridis. The sequence continues at coordinate 2,474,119 of CM066602.1, forward strand.
CTGGGCTGGTGGGAGGTGTCCCTGTCCATGGCAAGGTGTTTGGAACTGGATGATGTTCAAGGTCCCTTCCAACCTAAGCCATTGCATGATTCTCTGATGCCCTCTGAGGATTATTGTCAGGTCATGCTCAAGACTGATAAAACATAACTTTGGCCTTGGACAAACTCAGAGTAACTTTGATGACTTCAGCAGCTTAATTTTGTGTCTAAATGGTCAAGTTAGGGCTTTCCCCCTGGGATGTATCTGTGGTGTGATCCCTGTCACTGAAACACAGCCAGAGTTAGAGTAATGACCACCCGTGGCCTGACATCACCCAGAAACACTGTTCCCCACTTTTGGGGCAGGACACTGAATCTAGTTCAAATTCCAAGGAGATTAAGGTCAGGGGAGTGCAGTTCACTCCCTTGGCATCTGCCTGATCTCTGCTCCCTGCACCTCTGGGCTCTCCACGGTTGCTGGCACCACAAGGTTCGTTCCAGCAGCCCCATGGAGACACAGCACAGCTGGAGCAGTGGGGCTGGCAGTGACAGGTGATCCACATGAGTCAAACCTAAGAGCTTTCTGACAGCTGCTCAACACATCTGGCAGAGACAACGCTGGCAGAGTGTTCTCCAGACAGCACTTTGCTCCTCTGCTCTGACCACCAACCACTCAGGGCTCAGCCCAGACTTTGGGCTGGGGGCCGTGTAGCCCATCAGGCTGCCCTCATGTGAACTCCCAGAGCCAATCAAAACCTTTCATCTAACCCACAAGGCACCAGCAGAGCTCCTTCAGAGAGGTGCTTGCATTGCCAGAGATGACTCCTGGCAGGGAATCACATCTTCCCTTCAGCAGCATTCCCACCCTGCCAGTCCTTGCCTGCATAACCACATCAGCTCAGACCTCACACATCTCTGGTCCTCTCAGCCTGCTGGGCTCACTCCTCAGCATGGACCATTTGTTTTTGTAGCTCATGGCCAGTGCTGGAGTGTGCCATCATCTCATGGTCACAACTTCTGCCTGGACTGCTAACCCACCTCTTCTCCAGAGCCTCTCAGAGCAGACTCTAGAGCAGCCTTCCAGGAGCTCCAAGAGAGCTGGGGAGGGACTTTGCTAAGGGCTTGCAGTGCTAGGACAAGAGGGAATGGAACTGAAGGGCAACAAGGCCTTGAGCAGAAGCCCTACGAGGAGAGGCTGAGGGAGCTGGGGTTGTTTAGCCTGGAGAAGAGGAGGCTCAGGGGAGACCTCATTGCTCCCTGAAGGGAGGTTGTAGCCAGGTGGGGGTTGGTCTCTTCTCCCAGGCAAGCAGCACTAAAACAAGAGGACACAGTCTCAATCTGTGCCAGGGGAAGTTTAGGCTGGAGATGAGGAGAAAGTTATTCACTGATAGAGTTGTTTGTCATTGGAATGTGCTGCCCAGGGAGGTGGTGGAGTCCCCATCCCTGGAGGTGTTCAAGAGGGGATTGGATGTGGCACTTGGTGCCATGGTTTAGTCATGAGGTCTGTGGTGACAGGTTGGACTTGATGAGCTTTGAGGTCTCTTCCAACCTTGGTGAGACTGTGATACTGAAACTTGAGGAGGATAGATTGAGACTGGATATTGGGAAGGAATTCTTTCCAGTGAGGCTGGTGAGACACTGGAACAGGTTGCCCAGGGAGGCTGTGGATTCCCCCTCCCTTGGAGGTGTTCAAGGCCAGGTTGAGTGGGACCTTGAGCAAGCTGGGCTGGTGGGAGGTGCCCCTGCCCATGGCAGGAGGTTGGAACTGGCTGATCTTTAAGCTCCCTTCCAACCCAATGTGTTCTGTGACTCTCTGATCCTCTGCTTGCACGTGGGGGGAAGCTCTTGCTGCCTCAGGCCAGCCCCTTTGGGCTCCTGCTTGCTGAGGCCGGCCGTCAGGAGCCGAGGGGATCTTGGCTGCGTGTCCATGCACACACACGCAGCACTCCGCCGTGGGAGCCCTGTTCAAACACTGTCTTTTTCTGTCAGACACTTCCAAATTCCGTTCTCACTCCCCCACACCCCCTGCCTGGGTTTATACATCAACCAGTGCCTGGAGTCCTTATCGCCGTGAAGGGCTCTCCTCGCCCTGGAGGGCTATTGTGTGAGTTTTGAAGTCACGGCTCCCCAGACATTGAGCAGGGCCGGTTTGGCTAGTTCTGGGCAAACAGGCTCCCACCATTTGATTGGCATTTCAAACAGAGCAGGTAATAGTTCAGACCTCTCTGATATGTGCCCCCAGAGCGAAGGTGCTCAGCTGGGCAGGATGGGCTCTGCCGCTGCTGCTCGGGACCTTTGTTGGGGTTGGTCAGGCTGGAGGAGAGAAGACCTTAGGGTCATAGAATCAATCAGTCAAGGCTGGAAGGGACCACAAGGATCAGCTAGTTCCAACCCCCCTGCCATGGGCAGGGACACCCCACACTACATCAGCCTGGCCACAGCCTCATCCAGCCTGGGCTTAAACACCTCTAGGGACAGGATCTCAGCCACCTCCCTGGACAACCCATTCCAGGGCTTCACCACTCTCATGGGGAAGAACTTCTTCCTCACATCTAGCCTGAATCTCCCCACCTCCAGCTTCATTCCATTCCCCCTAGTCCTATCACTACCTGATATCTAGAGCTGCATTTCAATATCAGAAGGGGATCTACAGGAAGGTTCTGGGCCCCTCAGGTTAGGAAAGATGTTGAGTTGCTGGAAGGTGTCCAGAGAAGGGCAACAAAGCTGGGGAGGGGTCTGGAGCACAGCCCTGTGAGGAGAGGCTGAGGGAGCTGGGGTTGCTTAGCCTGGAGAAGAGGAGGCTCAGGGGAGACCTCATTGCTCTCTACACCTCCCTGAAGGGAGCTTGTAGCCAGGTGGGGGTTGGTCTCTTCTCCCAGGCAAGCAGCACCAGAACAAGAGGACACAGTCTCAAGCTGTGCCAGCGGAGGTTTAGGCTGGAGGTTAAGAAGAAGTTCTTCATAGAAAGATAGATTGGCCATGGGAATGTGCTGCCCAGGGAGGTGGTGGAGTCTCCATCCCTGAAGGTGTTTAGAAAGTGCCTGGATGAGGCACTTGGTGCCATGGTTTAGTTGATTAGAGGGTGCTGGGTGATAGGTTGGACTTGATGATCTCGAAGGTCTCTTCCAACCTGGTTCATTCTATTCTATTCCATTCCATTCTATTCTATTCCATTCCATTCTATTCTATTCCATTCCATTCTATTCTATTCTATTCTATTCTATGGTTGGAAAGGGACTCTCCAGAAGGGCTTTGTGGGGATAGGATGAGAGGCAGTGGTTTGAAACTGGAGCAGGGGAGGTTTAGGTTGGGCATCAGGAGGAAGTTCTGCACAATGAGAGTGGTGAAATACTGGAAGAGGTTGCCCAGAGAGGTGGCTGAGGTCTCATCCCTGGTGACATTCAAAGTCAGGCTCGGTGTGGCCCTGGGCTGCCTGATCTGGGTGGAGGCGTCAGGGAGGTTGGACAAGATGACCTTTGAGGGCCCCTTCCAACCCAATGCAAGCTGTGAATCTATGAGTTGGAGGAAGGGCTGCACCAGGAGAGTGAAAGCCACCTTCTGCCGGGCACTCAAACCCCTCTCCTGCCCCCAGATGCCTGCTGGGGGCCCACACAGCTCACCCTGCTCTGCATCACACAGCCATGAGAAGGTTGGTAGATGCCTCCCACCCATCCCCAGGCACTCACACAGTCCAGCTTGCTCTTCTTCCACAGGTAGAAGGGGTCAGCCAGCTGCTTGAGGGAGTTTTTCAGGTTCACGGCGATGAGGGCTCCCAGCACAGACTGTTGGAGGAGAAGGGACGGGATGAGAATGTGCCACGTGTTGCAGGAGATGCTTCCTGCAGCGTCTGCATTCCTTGCTCCAGGTGCCACCAGGGCATGGGAAAGGCTGATGCTCACAAAGACCTCCCTTGGGTCTGAGCATGATCATTTCTCCTGCTCTTGCTTCCAGAGACTGCGTGCAGGCAGGACCCCAGGCCAGGAGCAAACTGTGCTGGGCAGCAGCTTGCATCAGGGCTCTTTTGGATCAGGACTCTGCCTTGCCTTGGGTGTGGAGGGTGTGATGCAAGGGCCAGGCTGTTTGCACAGAGGTTTGTCTTACCTTGGGAAGAGGTTCCAGGTAGATCCCCAGGGCCAGCATGGTCACCATAACCACCAAGGCCACAAAGAAACTTGCCACCTGCCACGAAAGCAAGAGAGCACCTCAGTGAACAGCAGGCTCCTCCTCACCCCCTCTGGGTCTTTCCTCTCCTGCTCTTTTTTTCCAGCCAGCAGCACACCTGGGCACTGCAGTGGTTGATGCAGGCTGGGATTTGGCAGAGCTGACAGATAACCTCCAAACTTCCCTCTGCCTGGTTGGAGAATGCAGGTTTACAGCCTCACATCTGTGAGCAACCCAAAGAGCCACCCAGGGACCAAATGGGTTTGGGAAGGGAGGAAACTCTGCTTCAATAAGAGCAAAGTGAAGCCCTCCTCTGTGGAGCTTCTCCAGAGCTGGCAGCAAGCAGTGGCTGCAGGTCAAGCAGGGTCAGGTAGGGAAGGGGGAAGGGAGGAAGGGAGAGGGGGAGGGAAGGGAGGGGGAGGAAGGGAGAGGGGGAGGAAGGGAGAGGGGGAGGAAGGGAGAGGGGGAGGAAGGGAGAGGGGGAGGAAGGGAGAGGGGGAGGAAGGGAGAGGGGGAGGAAGGGAGAGGGGGAGGAAGGGAGAGGGGGAGGAAGGGAGAGGGACTAACCTGTGATTTCCCTCCTGCCCCATCCACAGCAAGAGTGACGGAGAGAGCACAGCAGATCACGTGGATCTTGAAGAAGGATCCGAAGAAGTTGCTGCAGCCCAGGGCCAGCATTTCCTGTGGAGATGGAGGAATCCCGGGGGGGGGTGGTCCGAGAGGGCAGCTGCCCATCCAACGCCCTGCCAATCCCGTGGGGGGGTGGTCCGAGAGGGCAGCTGCCCATCCCGCCCTGCCAACGTGGGAGCTGCCAGGCAGAAAGGGAGTGCCCGAGGCTGGGGTGTGTGTGGCCAGGGAAGGGACCTGAGTTCCCTGCAGGGTGTCCCAGACCCCTTCCTTCCAGTAAGGGCTGGGATGGGTTCTGGTGTGCCAGGGAAACCTGGACTCCCAGGCCCACATAAACACGTTGTCATCTGTTGACACACTGAGGGCAGGGCTTCAGATGGTATGTGTGGCTGTTATTGAAAGCTGCCAGTGTGCCAGTGGTGATGAAAGAGGATTATTTAATGTCCTGCCTCTCAGAGTGGCCAGGTGACACACCAGGAATCCAGGTCTTCCTCTGCTCAGTGAGAGGCTCCTGGGCCTCCTTATGCTCCAACAAGCTGCAGAAATGCTCCCAGTGCCAGCACTGGGGGATGAAGCCTCAGGTCTGGAGGCTGAGCAGAGCAGAGAGCTCAGCCTAAGGCTTGCTTGCCTTTTGCAGGTCCTCTCCAAAGCCCAGGAGATGGCTCCACCAGGTCCTTTCCACCAGGACCCCCACGTGGCAAGCTGAGCCTGAATGCATGGGAGCGGCAGGGCTGCTTTGAGCAGAGCACTTTTGGAAGCTCCCTGGTTTACGGTGAGGCTGCTGCAGCCCTGGAGCAGGCTGCCCAGGGAGGTTGTGGAGTCTCCTCCTCTGGAGGCTTTCAAACCCCTCCCCCGGATGCATTCCAGTGTGGCCTGCCCTAGGTGACCCTGCTCTGGCAGGGGGGGGTTGGACTGGATAGTCTCTGGAGGTCCCTCACAACCCCTAACACTCTGGGATTCTGTGGTCCCTGCTGTGAGCTTTGGCTGGGAGCAAGGGGAACCCTCCTTGGCTGTGTCCCTCCCAGGCCTTACCTGGTTGGGGTCCACGTCGTAGCCGTGCTTGGCTGCCAGCGTTCTCCCCATGGCCAGGTTGATGACGTAGCTGACGATGGCCAGCGAGAAGGCTGTGCCAATCATGTCCTTCCACTTGGGCACCAGGGGCAGGGTGGGTGCTGGGAACCTGCGCTCAGAGGAGAGGCGAGGAGCAGTTGAGACACCAGAGAGTGACATAATCCTTGTCTGCACCGGGGACAGCTCGAGGGGACGGTGGCAGTTGTGCAACAGGGAGCAGCAGTCCTGGAAGGGGACTGTCGGATGGCAGGGAAGAGTGAGGTGTTCTCCAGGGAGAAGGAGGAGGAGGAGGAGGAGGAAGAAGGAAGGGAAATGATCTGGAAGTTGAGTCAGACCTGCTCCTGCACTTACCCCATGCTGATCTTTCCGACTACTGGCATGCCATACTTCTCAGGCATGCTGAAGCTGCCAGAGATCGCAGTGGCAACGATGACCTGAAAAGCACAGAGAATGGAAGAGCAGGGAGCAGAGAGCAGAGAGAGCCCTGAGGCCTCTCAGGAGGACTAAGCCCAACGGGCTTCTGGGGCTGACAGGAGGAAATCAGCATCAAAATTTGGGCTAGGAAAGGAGAGAACCTCCCCACCAAGAGTTGTGTTCCTCATCCTCAGCATCACCAGGATGCAGGTACAGGGCACCAGAGGTGTCACAGAATGGTTTTGGTTGGAAAAGACCTCTGAGATCGTTGAGTCCAACCACTCTGACCCCGGGGCAAGTGTCCTGTTCAGTGTGTAGATGCTCTACATGATGAGCCCGATGTGATCAGAGGTGGGTGTCCCAGGGCTGTGGGGTGAGGGGGAAGCTGTCTCCTGGAGGGCCCGAGGGGCAGCTCCTGCATCACTTACGATGATGATCTCCATGGGGATGGGCATCCGGATCCTTTTCATATACTTTAAGTTGAGCTCCTTGACAATCATCAGGAGCACAGCACTGACCAAGGCATAGACCAAGGAGGCCACGTTGGTTTGGGGCAGACCTTTGCAAATATCAATGAATGTCTGAAGGGGAGAGAAAAAGAGAAGGTGTCATGGGGAACTGGCTGCAATGTGCACAGCACAGTGGAGGACACTTGTTACCACAGTCAACTGCAAACACCCTGAGATGTGACAAGAGTCACTGCTGAGAGACCAGCAACTGGCCCTGGCTCTGTTAAATGCAGCCCTGGCTGCAGCAAGGCAGGAAGCATCTATGCAAGATGCAGGAAGGGGCAGGGATGGGCAGACCTGCTCACAGCGAGTTTCTGCTGCTAAGCATCATGCAAGGCTCCTGCTGGCAAGCAGCACAGCTCATGCTCTCCCCAGGTCCCAGCCCCATTCACAGAATCACAGAATATTGCAGGTTGGAAGGGACCTTCAGAGTTCTCAAGTCCAAGCCCCCTGCCAAAAGCAGGATGACCCAGGGTGGTCCACACAGGACTGCATCCAGGTGGGTTTTGAAAGCCTCCGGAGAAGGAGACTCCACAACCTCCCTGGGCAGCCTGCTCCAATGCTCCCTCACCCTCACTGTAAAGAAGTTTCTCCTCATGTTGAGGTGAAACCTTCTATATTCAGGTCTGCATCCACTCTCTCTGATTAGAGACTGGCAGAGAAGGGCCCAGATGCTGCTGTGCAGAGAACAGAAGGGCAGCAGCGGGGGTGTGCTGGGCTGGGGGTGGTGCAGACAGCAGTGTGCCCCCATCCCTCCTCCCTTCCCTTCTCTCCAAGCCCCCTTTTGCCTGGCAGGGACGGCTGCGGTGGTGGTGGCTGGGGGGAGGAGGTGCAGGGAAGGTCCCTGTCCAGGGCCCCCACTTACATAGACGATAGCTAAGGGCCCGGTGTAAGACGGGACTGTCAAGCCGAAGACGTACTTGAGCACGGAGATGAGGATCTGCAGCCCTGCTGCTGTCATGAAGCCCCTGATGAAAGACTCTGAGAGGTAGATAGCAACAAAGCCAAACTGCACGAATCCCAGGCACAGCTAGAGGAGGACAGACAGGCTGTGGTTAGAGGCACGCCAGCCTGGCAGGGCGAGGCGGGGAGCCCAGACGTGCCCCTGCTGGGCAGGCTGCTCCTCCGGGAGAAGATCCACCCCTCCCACACACGGCACGGGCTGGGCTGAGCTGGTTGTCCCAGAGCAGGGATGGGGAGAGGAGAGCTGCAGGCTGTTGGGGTGTCATCCCTGACTGCTGGCCTCACCCTTGGCTAGTCACAGAATCGTAGAACCGTTGGGGTTGGAAGAGACCTTTGAGATCATCACCAAGCCCAGCTGCTCCCCCAGAGCTCACAAGCCCACCACCACCGCTTGGTTCAGAGAGTTTCACACCCAGACTGAAGCTGGGGTGGGATCCCATCAAAATCTGTGTGCTGAGGCATCAGCCACTTTGAAGTGGAGCCTCTTCTAGCATCTGCTGCTGGAACATCTCTGCTCCGGGGAGAGAGCCTGGCTGACTCCACGTGGATCGGCTCTGGCCAGAGGACACGGCAGAGGTGGCACACAGTGAGTCCTTACTTGTATGATGGCTGTCAGGCAGGCTAAGGTGGCAGAGATCTCCAGCCTGGCAGCTTCCATGGCCGTGGTGTTCAGGCTGGTCTCGTTGGTGGTGTGGTTGAAGTACTGGAAGTCTGACTCTGGAGCCAGCTCATTGCAGACGTTGCCAACAATAATGCTGATGACTGCAAAAGTACCTGCAGCACAAGGCAGTGATGTCAGTAGGTCTCTCTAGAGAGCATCCTGACCTGGGAGGCACCTGGAGAGGTGACCGAGTCACCCAGCCCGTCACAGCAGCCAGCCCTGAGGCAAGAGGTGGCAGCAGCTCACTGGGGTGAGATCCGGGCTCTGCAGCCTGAATCAGGGATCCCATAAAGCCTCGATGGACCAGACATGCCCAAACCTCGCTGTTCTGAGACCCCCAAGTATTCCCAGCCGGGCCTCGTGCAGACAAGTGCTCTGCGGACTCTTACCTGGGACCATCTGATGGATCCCACCCAGGAAGAGGTATATCACCACGGGGAAGAAGGAGGAGTAGAGCCCATTGACAGGAGGCAGATTGGCCAGCAGTGCAAAGGCCATCCCTGGAAAACACAAGGGAAATGAGCAGGTCAGCCAGGTCTGGGCAGCTGGTGTCAACCCCACGCTCTCCTCACACTCCCATCAGCTCCCAGCAGCTGCTGCAGGGAGCACAGGCTGCTCCTCCTGGGCAGGAGAGCCCAAAGAGGGCGGGGATGAGCCCCACAGGGACAACCAGGCTGGAGGCAGAGACTGGGTTGAACTGGGCTCTCATCTGCAGATCTTAAACTGGCAAAGTGCTGCTGTCTCCTCTGGGTGACCCCCAGGGTGTTGGTGACTCACCCTGGGGCACTTGGATCGTCCCTGCGCTGAGCCCTCCGAGGACATCAGGCAAAATGTAGTCCTTAATCTTGTACTTGGGAAGCCACACAAGGATTGGGAACAGGCTAAAGAGGGTGAGCTTGAATCTGGAAGCTGAACACCTGGAGGAGATACAAGGAAATACAAGGAGATACAAGGAAAAATCCCAATACGTAAAGAGAGAAGGAAGGAAGGAAGAGGGCTGGGAAGTGAGCAAGTGAGGCGTCAAGGAAGGGTCCTCCTAGGAACATCTCACCTTTCTCCCACGCCAAATCCTCAGCCCAGTATTTGGTGCAGAGCCCTTCCCAGTGAGTGCAAGGCTCTTGTGGTTAACTAGCTGAGCATGGCAGGGAGGAGGATTGTGAGGATGTTCCTGACCTGGGGGGAAAGGGGATCCCCAGTGCCACAGCTGGAAGGAGACCCTGCACAGAGTGAAGCACTTAGCTCCCCAACATCCGGATGCCCTTCAGGTAGGGAGCAGGGGAGCTGTAGGGAGGAGACACGGCTCAGAGAGCCAGGGGGCAGCTGCCCAGAGCCAAAGATGAACTTTTCCAGGTGCTTGGTAAGAAAACCCCAAGTGTGTCTAAAGGAAGAAGCTTGCTTCTGGGCTGGCACATGCAACATCTCACATCTCCACCTGCTAATATCTTCTCTCTCCTGCGTGGCTGCTGCCTTTTCCCAAGGAATGAAGCTCAGTTTCCAAGGTACTGATAAGCAGGGGTGTTAGGAAGGTCAGTGATAATTTTAATCAGCAAGCTGATAAAAGGAAATCCCAGCTGAAAAGCTGGAAGCAGCAATCCACATCCCCACACAGACATCTCCAGCTCTACTTTCTTGGGTGGTGGGTTTTTTTTCCCCCACTATCAATAAAACCTTGGAAACCAGAAACCAACAAATCCCAGATCCCTCTTCCCCTCCTTTGCCTTGCAGCCTGGCAGCACTGAGAAGAGCAACCAGGTGCTCTTGCTGGAGCACAGCTTGCATTCCTCCTGTGCTTTTCATCCCTCAGAGCCCTGAAATTATCTTCCAAGGTCTCCCAAAGCAAACTCAACCTTCCCAAGGTCAAACGGGAGCTCTGCAGGATCGCAGAACGGAACCGTCGCGTCGTTTCGGTTGGCAAAGACCCTTTGAGATCGTCGAGTCCAACCCGCTCATGAATTCCATCCCCGTGCCGCAGCAGGTCTGGTTGGCACCTCCCTCCCCTCTGGCTCTCTGCATTACCTGAAATGGTTCCTCAGCTTCTCCCCAAGGGGGTAACTTCTGCTTTTCTTCTCAAACTCCTCGTCGAAGAGGCTGACCGAGTACGCAGGACGCTCGACGACGTAGCGAGGCCTGGCCTGGTTCATCTCTGCGCCATGGAGAGATTTCCCGGGGGGGGGGGGGGAATACAATACAAAGGTTTAAAAACAAACAAAGAAAAAAAGAAATTAAATAATTAAAACAGAAATTAAAGGAAAAGCCAAACCAAGAATGTGCCTGGAGCTGGCCCCACCTGCACCATAGCAGACCGGACACCTCCAGCGTCTGGGAGCTCTCCCCGAACATCTCCACCCTAAATAGTTTCCCCGTGGCGCAGAGGCAGGTCCTGGGAGTGGCTTCTCCCAGCACCAGGGGCTGCTGCTGCTGCTGCTGCCTGGCACAAAATGCTTCACCAGCTGTTTTGGGGTGATGCTAAAGAGTGACGGAGTGGGAAGGGGACCCTAATGCGCCCCGGATGGTCTGGCAGGTGAGCACGGGTGGCAGTCGGAGAGCTCTGCCGCTGACTTGCCTTTTCGCCTGGGGCAAGCCACTTGACCTTCCTCCTGCCTCAGTTTCACCATCTGCCCCTGGGGTTGGTGAGGCTTGGCAATGCTGGGCAGCGCTGACACAGTTTGCACTGAGGTTGAAGGCAGTTTCCAGGTTCAGCCTGGAGAGGGAAGGCTCCAGGGAAACCTTAGAGCTACGTTTCAGCACCTGAAATAGAGCTTAGACCTTAGAGCTACATTTCAGTATCTGAAGGGGACCTACAGGAAGGCTGGGGAGGGACTGCCCAGAAGGGCTTGGAGGGATAGGATGAGAGGCAATGGTTTGGAACTGGAGCAGGGGAGATTTAGGCTGGAGATCAGGAGAAAGTTCTGCACAATGAGCAGTGAGACTCTGGAACATGTTGCCCAGGGATGTGGTTGAGGCCCTGGAGACATCCAAGACCAGACTGGCTGTGGCCCTGGGCTGCCTGCTCTAGCTGGATGTGTCCCTGCTGACTTGCAGGGGGCTGGACAAGTTGGCCTTCGAGGGTCCCTTCCAACCTGATGCAATCAGTGGATCTCTGTCCATTGCTGAGTTGTCTCTGGCATTCTGCAGCCTTCCTCTTCCTCACTCTCCATGAGAGGCTGTGGATGAGCCCTGGCTCTGTTCTAGGAAGCGATGTGCAGAAAGATAACTGTGAGGAAGATGCCAAAACATCTGGATGGACTCGTCCTGCCTGGTGCCTGGGTCTCACCAAGGAGAGATGAACTTTCAGGGAGCCCTTGTTTGGCTGTGAGCAGCCATGCTGGGCAAGAGGGGAGCATCATCAGGATCTGGAGAGGCTGGGAGGGGAGGGAGGAAGTGGTCAGACATAAAGCAGGGATCTTGGTAATTATTTGTGGGACGGTGTGTATCTAAATGGGTCATTGCCCAACGCTGGAGCAGAAGAGGGGGTGGAAAAAGCCTGATGATTCACAGAATGCATCAAGACACAACATCCAGGTTGCTGAGAGCTTGCAGAGTGATTTGAATGTCTCAGATCCTCCTTCTCCCCTCTTTTGAGTCTTGCTGGAGTGGGTGCACACCCTGACACCGAGTTGCAAGGAACCAGGAGGAGCAGAACGACCTAAGTGGAGGACTGCTGTCAGTCCTCGCTGATAAGCAGTTACCCCGGAGTGGGGGCTGGAAGAGGTGAGTAATCTGTAGCAGAGCAGCCCAGCAGTCCAGGGCAGGAAGGGAAGGATGATGCAGGCAGCCGAAACTTTTGGGAGAATTTAGGTCAGCAGCATCATTATGCAAATGGCAGCTAATGGGTTTAGAAAGGGAGGTCATCAGCCTCGGCTCTGCAGCCTCTGCTTCAGTGACCCCGGGGGAAATGGGGCTCAGTTTGCCACAAACCAGCTCCAGCCGTGCTGTGGTTCTGCTCCCAGGCTCTGACCTGCACCCAGGCTGACTCTGGGAGGGTCCCCAGCCTGAATAGAATAGAATAGAATAGAATAGAATAGAATAGAATAGAATAGAATAGAATAGAATAGAATAGAGCAGAGCAGAGCAGAGCAGAGCAGAGCAGAGCAGAGCAGAGCAGAATAAACCAGGTTGGAAGAGACCTTCAAGATCATCACGTCCAACCTATCATCCAACACCACCTAATCAACTAACCCATGGCACCAAGCAGCCCATCAAGTCTCTTCTTAAACACCTCCAGTGATGGTGACTCCACCACCGCCCTGGGCAGCACATCCCAAAGGGCAATCACTCTCTCTGTGTAGAACTGCCTCTTAACCTCCAGCCTAAACCTCCCCTGGCACAGCTTGAGACTGTGTCCTCTTGTTCTGGTGCTGCTTGCCTGGGAGAAGAGACTAACCTCTGCCTGTGTACAACCTCCCTTCAGGGAGTTGTAGAGAGCAATGAGGTCTCCCCTGAGCCTCCTCTTCTCCAGGCTAAGCAACCCCAGCTCCCTCAGCCTCTCCTCACAGGGCTGTGCTCCAAGCCCCTCACCAACTTCGTTGCCCTTCTCTGGACACCTTCCAGCATCTCAACCTCCTTCCTAACCTGAGGAGCCCAGAACTGGACACAGGACTCAAGGTGTGGCCTCAGCAGTGCTGAGCACAGGGCAGAATGACCTCCCTGCTCCTGCTGGCCACACTCTTCCTGATGCAGGCCAGGATGCCATTGGCCTTCTTGGCTGCCTGGGCACACTGCAGGCTCATGTTCAGCCTCCCATCAACCAGCACCCCCAGGTCCCTCTCTGCCTGGCTGCTCTCAGCCACTCCGCCCCAGCCTGTAGCCCTCCATGGGACTGTTGTGGCCAATGTGCAGCACCTGCAACTTGGATGTGTTCAGTCTCCTGCCCTAGGAGATTGAACACATCCCAGTGCCAGGTTTGGAGGCCATCTGGGTGCCAGCCAACTGTGAGAGGCGACAAGTCCCTCATCCTGCATCACCAGGAGCTTCACCCAGTGCCCTCTGCAGGCATCTGCACATTGCCATCCCTGCTGCTTCTTTTCAGCCACAGGTACCCTCGAAGCAGCAATGAAAAGCTTTACCTTTTGGAGGACTGGTGCAGCTGAGACTAAGCAGTGTCCTCTGCTCTCCCCCAGTCCAGAAGCCCACCTAATGTAGGTCATTCCTTGGTTCCCCCACGTGGCTCCTGTCCCTGCCTTATAGCCTTGCTGCAGATCCCTTTGCTGAGCAGTGTGCTCAACCTTTTTCCAGGTCCCAGCCCCAGGGCTCTGCTCTACGTTGCCAGTCTTCTCTCACCTATATTTTGTAGCCAAGGTGCAGGCTTGGCAAAGAACTTCAGAGGGGTGACAGACCCAGCAGAGGACTTCCAAGGGGTGACAGACCCAGCAGAGAACCTCCAAGGGGTGGCAGACCCATCAGAGAACCTCCAAGGGGTGGCAGACCCAGCAGAGAACCTCCAAGGGGTGGCAGACCCAGCAGAGAACCTCCAAGGGGTGGCAGACCCAGCAGAGAACCTCCAAGGGGTGGCAGACCCAGCAGAGAACCTCCAAGGGGTGATAGCTGAGTGCCTGCTGCAAGAAGTCTCTCTCTCAGCTTTCATTCTGGTCTCCAGCCCTTGCCCAGCAGCAAGCCTGCCCTCAGACAGCCTGACCCAGCCACTTATATCACAGCTCCTTAATGAATTTCTCCTGCTGAGCCAAAGTGGGAAAATAATAAACAAGGCAAGTGCAGAGGGAAAAATACCCCCATGATTAAATTCCATCTTGAACAAACAGACTCATGATGTCAGCTGCTTGGACAGAGGCAGGTCCTTGCCTTGGCTTATCACTGGCCTTGCCCTCGATCAAACAGCAGGGCAAACCTCGGGGATTTGGGACTTACAGAGAACGAGCTGTGTGACTGCTCCCTGAACAGAAGGCAAACCCAGCTGCTCCTGGGGATGATGGGAGAAGACCACAGCTAGCTGCAGAGCTGGTTCAGGTCACAGGAACCATAGAAATAATCATAGAATGGTTTGGGCTGGAAGGGACCTCAAGGCTCAGCCAGTTCCAACCCCCCTGCCACAGGCAGGGACACCTCCCACTGGCCCAGGTTGCTCTAAGCCTCATCCAGCCTGGCCTCGAACACCTCCAGGGATGAGGCACCCACAACCTCCTGGGCAACCTGTTCCAGTGTCTCCCCACTCTCACTCTAAAGAATTTCTTCCTCATCTCCAGTCTCAGTCTCTTCTCTTCCAGCTCAAAGCCACTGCCCCTCATCCTGGCACTACAAGCCCTTGTCAAAAAGTCCCTCCCCAGCTCTCTTGTAGCCACCTTCAGTCCTGCAGCTGGGGCAGGATACTGAAGCAAGGCAATGTGTGGAGAGCAAAGCAGCAACCATGAATTGCTTCATGGAAGGGATCAGCTCTTCCAGTATGGACACAGAAATAAAGGACAAGCTCTAGAGGGAAGAGCTCCGAGTGCAGAGCCCCTGTTAGAAGCTCCTCAGGAAGCTTATCCCTCCAAGGGGTGATGCTGAGAAATGTGCAGTTTGGCCTCACTGCTGAGCCTGGGGTCTTGGAGAAGCTGTGACACACTGAGTGACACAGCTGTGGTGTGGTACTTGGGGCAAGCAGCAAATGAAGGCAGAACTGCCTCACCCTGAGAATGTGATGCAGGTGAAGGAGATTGTCCCAAAAGATTCCCAGCTGAGTCCCATCAGTTCCTACCTGGCTGATGCCTGCCCTGCCAAGCTCAAAGCAGCCCGTGCATGCCAAGCAGAGACCTTTTTTCCCAGTGTCCATCTTGCAAATGCATTTACTAAGCTCTTATCTCCTGCCCCTGTGCTGGTGATAGCTGAGTTTGGGAAGAGGAAAGTCACATTGAGGTTTCTGGCCAGTGTTGATAGGAGCCACTGGCATGAGGCCACATTCCTGTGCTGGCATAGGCATAGGAAAGGGACTCCAGTCCAAGGAGTGTGAGTCAAAAGGTAGTGGGAGAGCAATCTGATTGCTGCCATAGGAGTGATCCACAGGCCCAGAGCGATCCCAGTGCAGGAGCTGGGTGTTCTGGGGATGCCTTCTGCAGCTGAGGGCTAAAAACCCCAAGTCCTCTCATGCTGCCTCCTTTGTCTGCCCCCTCTCCATGCCCCCTTCGCCTTGCACAAGGCAATGCACATTCAGATCACCTCGATGATTGCTTCTCAGCTGATGGAGTTCAGAGGTCTGGAGTCTTTCAAGCACTGGGTGAATCTGCATTAAAAACACCTCTGTCCCAGCTCTGTTGCTCAAGAAAGGGTTATAAAAAGCAGCTCTCCCCTGCCCCAGGAGACAAGGTCTGCCTGGAAAAGGCAAGCACAGGTGCAAGGGTTTGGTTGCAACACCGGGACAGGGTCTTGACTTCTGCTGCCCTCAGTCAGTGCCTTCAGCACCCTGAGCACCGCAGCTCCCAGCCTCCCGCCCGCAGCTCGGGCTTGCAGGTGCCAGGGAAGCCCTGGGGGAAGATGGTGAAAGGGCTCAAGTCTCACAGGATCAGGGGAGGAAGCTGTCACCTCCTGCCTTGAAACCTGTGCTGTGCTTCCTCACCGAGCCGTGGCATGGAGAAGCACTGGGCGGATGTGGTGCCAGGCTCCGACATGCCAGAGGCTGCCCTGCTGGATCTGCAGGGCCAGATGGTGCAGTGCCAGGCTCTGCAGTGCTGGGTGCTGCAGTGCTGGGTGCCACAGCACCAGGCTCTGCACTGATGGGTACTGCAGTGTCAGATGGTGCAGCACCTGATGCCACGGGGCCGGGGTCTGCAATGCTGGGCTCTGCAGGACCAGGTGCTGCAGTGCTGCGTGCTGCAGTGGCAGGTTCTGCTGCAGTGCCAGATGCTGCAGTGCCAAGTTCTACAGTGCAGGATCTGCAGTGCCAGGCTCTGCCATGCTGAATGCCACAGTGCCAGGCTGTGCAGTGCCAGGCTGTGCAGTGCCAGGCTCTCCCCTAAGCTGAACTCTGCCTCACCCTCTCACCGCACACCCTCTTCCCTCTCCCTTTCATGCCTCTGGTGTGAGCTGGGCTCGCAAGGCAGGCAGGCAGGAGGACAGGGAGGATTCTGCTGTCACTCAGCTCAGGTGTTTCAAGAGGCTCTTGTATAATTCACCTCTGCTCTTGGGCAGAGATCAGCCCAGCAGACCCACCCCTGCCTTCCTGGCTTCTTCACTCCCTCCAGCCTCTTGGCATCAGGGACAGGTCAGGACCAAGTCTGGCTGATGTGCCACACCACAGGACCCCCGCAGCAGGTTCATTGTTGGTATCTTCAGGCTGGGCTCTTCCACTGGGCACAGCCTTCTGCTCCCAGTTAAAGTCCCTTTGATCCGATTTAGTTTTGTTTTACCTTTGGCTCTGAATCACCTCGAGGCTCATCTACAGCCTGCAGTAGTCAAACCAGCTCTATAGCCTCAAGTTCCTGGCACAAGTCTAGTGGAGAAAGCACCTTGCCTGGTAATCCAGGCAGTTTGGGGAAGAGGAAGAGGCAGAAGCAGGGAAGCAGTGGTTGCGTTTCAGGTGCTGAGCTCAACGCACACAACGTTTGGCCACGGGGTTTAACTTTGTCTTCACCTCTGCCCTTTGGAAATAGAAGAGGCTGGTGCTAGGAGGGCACGGGCTGAAAAATATCCCAGTCCCAAAACAGACTTAAGCCTCAGAAAAGGCATAACTCCAGAGTCTATAAGACTCACTCAAAACTGAGCCGCTGCAATCCGCTTTCCACCTCCAGCCCATCGTGGTGACCGGTAGGGTAAAAGCCAGAGAGAAAGGAGAGGGTGAAGGAGGTAGAGAACTGCTGGGAGGTGCTAACTGCCCCTGGTGAGCTCCAGAAAGAGACCTTGTGCCATGGGCACAGCGAGGAAACATCTCTGCTGCCCTCCAGCTCCCCCTTCCCTGCGCCCAGCCTCGGCTCCAACGTCTCCCATCAGGAGCAGCCATCCCCTTCCTCCTCCTCTCGCCCTTTTGCCATGAGCAGGCATTACAGCAAAGTTTTCTCTCTCTCTCTCTCTCTCTCTGTTGTTCAGATCAAATATTTGGCCTGTGAAATAGGTGATTTCCAGGAGGCAGATGGCCCTTTGCTTGTGGTGAGCAACCCAGCCCAGCGCAGGCAGCGGGGCAGGAGCCCTGCTCTGTGCTCTTGTTCCCTGCGTCGCTGGGCCGCTGCCAATGTTTGATGTACCACTTCACACGAGTTTCTAACCAAACTAGCTCTGCACTTGGTAACCAGAATAATAATAATAATAAGGTCTGCAGGCATCTGCCAGCTACTGAGAGTGAAGCCCAAGTGTTGGGCTGGAAGGGTGTTTAGTAAGTGAAACATTCGGCTCCTGCTCCTTCTCCATGCCGCCGTAAACACAGCAGATGCCACGGGGAGAGAGGAGCTTGCTCTGCCTGGGCTCCTGGGTAAAGGAGCCTGGAGCTGGCTCACTCTTCCCAGGATTTGTTTGGTGAACCCCTTGTTCTCAACCCCACCCAAACTCTCCTGTAGCTGCATCCAGGGCTGTACCTGGGCTGGGCTGGGGGGAGGCAGTGGATGCATGGCCTGAGGTGCTGCCTTCTGGGCTGCAGACGTGGTCCCATCATCACCACCCTCCAAAAGCCACCAGCTCCCCTGCCCTGCAGACCCCAGAGGTGTCACCTTGATCCCAGTGGTGTCTGGGGTGTGTGTGTGTGTGTGTGTCCTTGGTGGGCAGAGAGCAGTGCCTGAGCTTAATGACATCCGAAGTGGGGTGTCCAGACTCCCCACCAGCCCTTTGCTGCTCCCTCAGCACCGGGGTGAGGAGGAGGGGAGGTTGGAAACCCTTGCTTAAAAGAAAGAGAAGAGAAACTTGGGGCATCCCTCTGCTCTCCACACACCTCTGCCACAGACCTTGCTCGCCCTCCTCCTTAGAAAAGCAGGGGAGCAGTGCAAATCCCAGGGAATTAAAAAGTCTGCAGGCTGCAGCATTCCTGCACTGCCTGTGAACACTTATCCGGGGGCTGCCTGCTGCGAGCTCGCTCCTGCACATGCTCCTCACCCCTCTGGAGAGGGAAAAACACCTCTGGGGTCACCCAGTCCATCCTCCCCCAGAGGTAGAGGATGGGACAGCATTTCTTTGCTGGAAATCTCTGACCTGGGGCAGAAATAACTTGCTTGTGGCCAGCCACAAATGTCACACCGAGGACTTATCTTCAAGGGGAGGAAGGACAGGTCCCCAGCTTAAGTTTTCATCTTGCTTACAAATAAGGTGTGGGCAAGTTTTTATCAGGGAGGAGCAGCAAGCATCCCAGCTGCATGGGCAGCAGTTTGCTGCCACAGGGCAGGCTGGTGGAAAGGTTTTCTCTGCAGATATACGAGGGAGCCCCAGCTGGACCTGCACATCCCAAGAAATGGCTCTGGGAGCAGCTGGAGACCCTGCAGCCGGTCTGACAGGTCTCAGCCTGGGAGCACTTCCCATTCCCAGCTTTAAAATTCCCTCCTAACGTGATTGCACGCCCACAGCCCTGCATCCGTTGCCCAGGGCCTCCTGGGGGGCACAGACCCCTCGCCTAGGTCAGATTCCTGGGCGCTACCAGCGCTCCTCGACCGCTGCCTGCGGGCACTGAGCTCTGCATCCTTTCTCCCTGCGCCTGCAAAGTTGAATTTGGGCTGCAACACCCTTGGGGCAAGGACCACTTTCCATGGGCCCCGTGCAGAGAAAGTTCTGAGCAGCAGAAGAATCCAGGTAGAAGAGGGTCTGTCAGCAGGGTTGCCTCTCCTAGAGCAGGCAAATCCAACCCCCCCCCCCCCCAACCTTCCTCCCACCCCCACCCCGAGCTCAGCAGGAGCCAGGCAGGATAAGAATGGCAGGATTTATCCCAGCAATAATTAATTCACATCTTTGGCTCTTCCACCCTCTCTTCATAAATCAAGCTCTTGGATCACTGGTGTTGTTAATTCCTGAGTAAATCTGCTGCCATAAATTCTCATCTCCCCCCCCCCCCCCCCCCCCTTCTTTTATTTTTCTGGGTTTTTTTTTTGCAAAAGGAGGCAGAAAAAAAGAAGGGGGGGGGGATATGGGGGGGGGGGGAGAGAAAAGTAGCAGTTCTTCAAGTACTGAAACTCACACCCAGTGGCTGTGCAACCGGAGTGTAAATCCCCCACGCCCACCCAGACAAAGAGCACGATTGTTGGAGCTGGGTTACCTGCCGGGCGGAGGAAGGGCCGAATTCTGCCGGGGGAGCAGCGGCAGCAGATGTGGCGAGAAAAGAGCCCAAGCAGCGGAGAGGTGCTGCGAGAGGAGGTGTGCAGAGGTCTGTGCTCAAATAAGCCAAGTGAGTCATTTATAAATCACCTCAGTCAAGGGGACCGAGGGCTGTGCTCGGCGCCTGATTGGCTTGCAGCAGGTAATTGCCAGCGAGTACACCCAGGCTGAGCCCAGGAGATAGCCGAGGGAGATAAGGAGAGATCTGAAGAGGGACAAGGGCTTTTTTTTTTTTTTTGGATGTCGTGTCGTCCTCCCCCCCCACACCTCTTCCCGTTCGGGTCTGGGCTGTTTGATCACCTTTGCAGGACCCTCCGTGCTCTCGGTGACAATAGCTCATATTCACCCTCACCCCTCCCTCGCCTTGCCCGGCACCAGGGCCAGCAGAAGATGCTTTTGTTGGCCTGGGCCAGCTTCCCGGCGCGGCTGGGCTGTGTCTCCCCTGCCTTTGAGCTCCGGCTGCCTCCCCGCCTCGGCAGGGGACAATGGTGAGCTTTGTGCCAGCGCCGGACCCCTCCGTTGAGGCTTTGAAGGTGGGATTGGCAGGGGAGAGAGGGTCCTGCCTTATTGCCAGGTTCAAAGGGATGAGAGGGGTGGGAAAGAGGAGAAGCCTTCGCTGCCCATCCAGGCTCTGGCGTCCTGTGTGGAGAGGAGGTGGCGACCCTCCGTGGAAGCCCTCAGTGATGGAAGCCCTCAGTAGAAGCCCTCAGTGATGGAAGCCCTCAGTAGAAGCCCTCAGTGATGAAAACCCTCAATGGACGCTCTCAGTCATGGAAGCCCTCAGTAGAAGCCCTCAGTAGAAGCCCTCAGTGATGAAAACCCTCAGTAGAAGCCCTCAGTAGAAGCCCTCAGTGATGAAAACCCTCAGTAGAAGCCCTCAGTGATGAAAACCCTCAGTAGAAGCCCTCAGTGATGAAAACCCTCAGTAGAAGCCCTCAGTAGAAGCCCTCAGTGATGAAAACCCTCAGTAGAAGCCCTCAGTGATGAAAACCCTCAGTAGAAGCCCTCAGTGATGAAAACCCTCAGTAGAAGCCCTCAGTGATGAAAACCCTCAGTAGAAGCCCTCAGTGATAGAAACCCTGAGTAGAAGCCTTCAGTGGTGGAAGCTCTCAGTAGAAGCCTTCAGTGGAAGCCCTCAGCAGTGCAGAGATGTGCCAGTGTGGCTCAGGATGGACACTCTGTCATCAGCCTTGCAGGAACAGTCCCCAGGCAGGAGCCACACCTGTGCCACCTGCTCCTCTGCAGCAGGGTCTGACAAGTTCTTCAGCTGCCCCTGGCAGTGGATAGGGATGCAGAGGGAAGGTGATGGGATGGGCCACTGTGGGAGCTGCAGGCTTGGGAGTCACCCTCAGAGCTACTTATGAACCTCCTGACCTGGGAATTTGCTGATGTCTTGCAAAGCAGAGTGTCTGGAGCTGGAAAGGGCACTGGTGTGGGCAGGGAGTGGCCAGCTCAGGCTGGAAAAAGGGGAAGGAGTTTGTTCCCTCCTGCCATCGTGTCACCAACCCACGCTGGCACCACTGTGCCAAGCCCTGTCTGGGATCATGGTCTAGACTTCTAGAGGGATCTGAGAGTGCAGGAGCCAGGTGCCAGTCAGAGGTGATGGGATGGACAAGGACATCAGCAGGGGACACCCCCAAAGGAACAGGGTGGGTGGTATTTGCTGTGGAACAAACTGATC
Organism: Picus viridis; assembly: GCA_033816785.1. Taxonomy (NCBI): domain Eukaryota; kingdom Metazoa; phylum Chordata; class Aves; order Piciformes; family Picidae; genus Picus; species Picus viridis. Next base: position 2,495,395 of record CM066602.1, read on the forward strand.
TTCCATGGTCCCAACAGCCCCAAGGACATCTCAGCATGACCTCAGAGTAGTTGTAGATGCTCCCTCCCTGGAGGTGTTCAAGGCCAGGCTGAATGAGGCCTTGAGCAGCCTGGGCTGGTGGGAGGTGTCCCTGCCCATGGCAGGGAGGCTGGAACTGGATGATCTCTAAGGTCCCTTCCAACCCAACCCATTCTATGAATCCGTGATGGCTCTGCTGCTCTCCCTGCCCCAGGCTCAATCCCAAAATGCAGACACAGGGTGGTTGGGATGTGCTGGCACCATGAGGGTTTGTTGGCCTCTTTGTGGGACAAATGATGGGAAAAGGGCGAAGGGGAGAGAGGAGGCAGAGCACAGGGAGCGAGAGAAGAAGAGAAGAGGAACGTGGCTGGGGTGGGAGGAAGGGAGAAGGCAAAGCTGTGGCCTTTGCTTGCTCCCAGGGGCTGTCAGAACAGAAATCTCTGGTACCTTGTGCATGCAGAAGGGATCAGTGTTTACTGCCAAGAAACTTCATCTTCTGGGAATCAATCACTGTGCCCGGAGCATGCCAAAGGAACACCCTGCCGGAGGGTGCCAGAGGAAAGGGGGCTGATTCATTGCCCTCTGACAGACAGAGGTAATCATTGCCAAGCAGTTATCCTGTAAATATCATTAATAACCCCTATCAAGTGCTTCTGTAAAGAACAGCCTGATAGGCAGCGAGCCCTTTGAGACGGGAACGCGTGACATGGCAGCGGCACGGCCAGCGGCTGCCCACGGCAGCCCAGAGCGCCGGCACCCAGAGCTGCCAGCCTCAGGGAGGGTTGCTTTCAGGGCAAGAAATAGAAGAAGAGGAATCACAGAAGCATGGAGTCAGAGATTCATGGACTCAGAGATTCAGAGAATCAGAGAATCAGACACAGAATCACAGAGTCATAGAAGCATAGTCGCAGAAACCATAAGAATCAGAGATCATAGTCACAGAATCACAGAATCATTGGAATGGAGTGGAATGGAATGGAATGGAATGGAATGGAATGGAATGGAATGGAATGGAATGGAATGGAATGAATGGAATAGAATAGAATGGAATAGAATAGAGTGGAATGGAATGGAATGGAATGGAATGGAATGGAATGGAATGGAATGGAATGGAATGGAATGGAATAGAATAGAGTGGAATGGAATGGAATGGAATGGAATGTGGAATGGAATGGAATGGAATGGAATGGAATAGAATAGAGTGGAATGGAATGGAATGGAATGGAATGGAATAGAATAATGAGTGGAATGGAATGGAATGGAATGGAATGGAATGGAATGGAATGGAATGGAATGGAATGGAATGGAATAGAATAGAGTGGAATGGAATGGAATGGAATGGAATGGAATGGAATGGAATGGAATAGAATAGAATGGAATGGAATGGAATGGAATGGAATGGAATGGAATGGAATGGAATAGAATAGAATGGAATAGAATAGAATAGAATAGAATAGAATAGAATAGAATTTAGTTTAATTAAATGGAATGGAATGGAATTGAGTTTAATTAAATTGAATTTAATAGAATGAAATGGAATGGAATGGAATAGAATGGAATGGAATGGAATGGAATGGAATGGAATGGAATAGAATGGAATGGAATGGAATGGAATGGAATGGAATGGAATGGAATGGAATGGAATGGAGTGGAATGGAATGGAATGGAATGGAATGGAATGGAATGGAATGGAATGGAATGGAGTGGAATGGAATGGAATGGAATGGAGTGGAATGGAATGGAATGGAATGGAATGGAATGGAATGGAATGGAATGGAATGGAATGGAATGGAATGGAATAGAATAGAGTGGAATGGAATGGAATGGAATGGAATGGAATGGAATGGAATGGAATGGAATAGAATAGAGTGGAATGGAATGGAATGGAATGGAATGGAATGGAATGGAATAGAATAGAATAGAATAGAATAGAATAGAATAGAATAGAATAGAATAGAATAGAATAGAATAGAATTTAGTTTAATTAAATGGAATGGAATGGAATTGAGTTTAATTAAATTGAATTTAATAGAATGAAATGGAATAATGAATGGAATGGAATAGAATGGAATGGAATGGAATGGAATGGAATGGAATAGAATGGAATGGAATGGAATGGAATGGAATGGAATGGAATGGAATGGAATGGAATAGAATGGAATGGAATGGAATAGAGTGGAATTGAATTGAATTGAATTGAATTGAATTGAATTGAATTGAATTGAATTGAATTGAATTGAATTGAATTGAATTGAATTGAATTGACCAGGTTGGAACAAACCTTCAAGATCATCGTGACCAACCTATCACCCAACACCATCTAATCAACCAAACCATGGCACCAAGCACCCCATCCAGTCTCCTCCTAACTACCTCCAGTGATGGTGACTCCACCACCTCCCTGGGAAGCACATTCCAATGGGCAATATCTCTCTCTATGAAGAACTTTCTCCTCACCTCCAGCCTAAACTTCCCATGGTGCAGCTTGTGACTGTGTCCTCTTGTTCTGCTGCTGGTTACCTGAGAGAAGAGACCAGCCCCAGAACCAGAGAATCAGAGAATCAGAGAATCAGAGATCATAGTCATAGAATCACAGAAACACAGAATCACAGAAACATAGAATCATAGTCACAGAATCATAGAAGCATAGAATCATAGAATCATAGTCATAGAATCATAGAAGCGTAGAAGCATAGAATCATAGAAGCATAGTCATAGAAGCATAGAATCATAGAATCATAGTCATAGAATCATAGAAGCATAGAAGCATAGAATCATAGAAGCATAGTCATAGAAGCATAGAAGCATAGAATCATAGTCATAGAATCATAGAAGCATAGAATCATAGAAGAAGCATAGAATCATAGAATCATAGAAGCATAGAAGCATAGAAGCATAGAAGCATAGAAGCATAGAAGCATAGAATCATAGAAGAATCATAGAAGCATAGAAGCATAGAAGCATAGAATCATAGAAGCATAGAAGCATAGAAGCATAGAAGCATAGAAGAATCATAGAATCATAGAAGCATAGAAGCATAGAATCATAGAATCATAGAAGAAGCATAGAAGCATAGAATCATAGAAGCATAGAAGCATAGAATCATAGAAGCATAGAAGAAGCATAGAATCATCATAGAAGAAGCATAGTCACAGAATCATAGAATCATAGAAGCATAGAATCATAGAATCATAGAAGCATAGAAGCATAGAATCATAGAAGCATAGTCACAGAATCATAGAAGCATAGAAGCATAGAAGCATAGAATCATAGTCATAGAATCATAGAAGCGTAGAAGCATAGAATCATAGAAGCATAGTCATAGAAGCATAGAATCATAGAAGCATAGAAGCATAGAAGCATAGAATCATAGAAGCATAGAAGCATAGAATCATAGAAGCATAGAAGCATAGAAGCATAGAATCATAGAAGCATAGTCACAGAATCATAGAATCATAGAAGTCATAGAATCATAGAATCATAGAATCATAGATAGAAGCATAGAAGCATAGAATCATAGAAGCATAGTCATACAAATCATAGAATCATAGAAGCATAGAAGCATAGAATCATAGAAGCATAGAATCATAGAAGCATAGAAGCATAGAATCATAGAAGCATAGAAGAATCATAGAATCATAGAAGCATAGAAGCAGAAGATAGAATCATAGAATCATAGAAGCATAGAATCATAGAAGCATAGAAGCATAGAATCATAGTCATAGAATCATAGAAGCATAGAAGCATAGAATCATAGAAGCATAGTCACAGAATCATAGAATCATAGAAGCATAGAAGCATAGAAGCATAGAAGCATAGAATCATAGAAGCATAGAAGCATAGAATCATAGAATCATAGAAGCATAGTCACAGAATCATAGAATCATAGAAGCATAGAAGCATAGAAGCATAGAATCATAGAAGCATAGAATCATAGAATCATAGAAGAAGCATAGAAGCATAGAAGCATAGAAGCATAGAAGCATAGAAGCATAGTCACAGAATCATAGAAGCATAGAAGCATAGAATCATAGAATCATAGAAGCATAGAAGCATAGAATCATAGAAGCATAGAAGCATAGAAGCATAGAAGCATAGAATCATAGAAGCATAGAATCATAGAATCATAGAAGCATAGAAGCATAGAATCAGCATAGAAGCATAGAAGCATAGAATCATAGAAGCATAGAAGCATAGAAGCATAGAAGCATAGAAGCATAGAATCATAGAAGCATAGAAGCATAGAAGCATAGAAGCATAGAAGCATAGAAGCATAGAATCATAGAATCATAGAATCATAGAAGCATAGAAGCATAGAAGCATAGAAGCATAGAAGCATAGAAGCATAGAAGCATAGAAGCATAGAATCATAGAATCATAGAAGCATAGAAGCATAGAAGCATAGAAGCATAGAAGCATAGAAGCATAGAAGCATAGAATCATAGAAGCATAGAAGCATAGAAGCATAGAATCATAGAAGCATAGAAGCATAGAAGCATAGAAGCATAGAAGCATAGAAGCATAGAATCATAGAAGCATAGAAGCATAGAAGCATAGAATCATAGAAATCATAGAAGCATAGAAGCATAGAAGCATAGAAGCATAGAAGCATAGAATCATAGAAGCATAGAAGCATAGAAATCATAGAATCATAGAAGCATAGAAGCATAGAAGCATAGAAGCATAGAAGCATAGAATCATAGAAGCATAGTCAAGAATCATAGAATCATAGAAGCATAGTCATAGAATCATAGAATCATAGAATCATAGAAGCATAGAAGCATAGAAGCATAGAATCATAGAAGCATAGTCATAGAATCATAGAAGCATAGAAGCATAGAAGCATAGAAGCATAGAAGCATAGAAGCATAGTCATAGAATCATAGAAGCATAGAAGCATAGAATCATAGAAGCATAGTCACAGAATCATAGAATCATAGAAGCATAGAAGCATAGAATCATAGAAGCATAGAATCATAGAAGCATAGAAGCATAGAATCATAGAAGCATAGTCATAGAATCATAGAATCATAGAAGCATAGAAGCATAGAAGCATAGAAGCATAGAAGCAAAGAAGCATAGAAGCATAGAAGCATAGAAGCATAGAAGCATAGAAGAATAGAATCATAGAAGCATAGAAGAATCATAGAATCATAGAAGCATAGAATCATAGAATCATAGAAGCATAGAAGCATAGAAGCATAGAAGCATAGAAGCATAGAAGCATAGCATCATAGAAGCATAGAAGCATAGAAGAATCATAGAAGCATAGAAGCATAGAAGCATAGAAGCATAGAATCATAGAAGCATAGAAGCATAGAAGCATAGAATCATAGAAGCATAGAATCATAGAATCATAGAAGCATAGAAGCATAGAAGCATAGAAGCATAGAAGCATAGAAGCATAGAAGCATAGAAGCATAGAAGCATAGAAGCATAGAAGCATAGAAGCATAGAATCATAGAAGCATAGAAGCATAGAAGCATAGAATCATAGAAGCATAGAAGCATAGAAGCATAGAAGCATAGAAGCATAGAAGCATAGAAGCATAGAAGCATAGAAGCATAGAAGCATAGAAGCATAGAATCATAGAAGCATAGAAGCATAGAAGCATAGAATCATAGAAGCATAGAAGCATAGAAGCATAGAATCATAGAAGCATAGAAGCATAGAAGCATAGAATCATAGAAGCATAGAAGCATAGAATCATAGAAGCATAGAAGCATAGAAGCATAGAATCATAGAAGCATAGAAGCATAGAAGCATAGAAGCATAGAATCATAGAAGCATAGAAGCATAGAAGCATAGAATCATAGAAGCATAGAAGCATAGAATCATAGAAGCATAGAAGCATAGAAGCATAGAAGCATAGAATCATAGAAGCATAGAAGCATAGAAGCATAGAAGAATCATAGAAGCATAGAATCATAGAAGCATAGAAGCATAGAATCATAGAAGCATAGAAGCATAGAAGCATAGAAGCATAGAAGCATAGAAGCATAGAATCATAGAAGCATAGAAGCATAGAAGCATAGAATCATAGAAGCATAGAAGCATAGAAGCATAGAAGCATAGAAGCATAGAAGCATAGAAGCATAGAAGCATAGAATCATAGAATCATAGAAGCATAGAAGCATAGAAGCATAGAATAGAAGCATAGAAGCATAGAATCATAGAAGCATAGAAGCATAGAAGCATAGAATCATAGAAGCATAGAAGCATAGAAGCATAGAAGCATAGAATCATAGCATAGAAGCATAGAAGCATAGAAGCATAGAATCATAGAAGCATAGAAGCATAGAAGCATAGAAGCATAGAAGCATAGCATCATAGAAGCATAGAAGCATAGAAGCATAGAATCATAGAAGCATAGAAGCATAGCATCATAGAAGCATAGAAGCATAGAATCATAGAAGCATAGAAGCATAGAAGCATAGAAGCATAGAAACATAGCATCATAGAAGCATAGAAGCATAGAATCATAGAAGCATAGAAGCATAGAAGCATAGAAGCATAGAAACATAGCATCATAGAAGCATAGAAGCATAGAATCATAGAAGCATAGAAGCATAGAAGCATAGAAGCATAGAAACATAGCATCATAGAAGCATAGAAGCATAGAATCATAGAAGCATAGAAGCATAGAAACATAGAAGCATCATAGAAGCATAGAAGCATAGAATCATAGAAGCATAGAAGCATAGAATCATAGAAGCATAGAAGCATAGAAGCATAGAAACATAGAATCATAGAAGCATAGAAGCATAGAATCATAGAAGCATAGAAGCATAGAAGCATAGAAGCATAGAAGCATAGAAGCATAGAAGCATAGCATCATAGAAGCATAGAAGCATAGAATCATGGTCACAGAATCATAGAATCATAGTCACAGAATCATAGACTCATAGTCACAGAATCATAGACTCATGGAATCATAGTCATAGAATCAGAATCACAGAATCATAGTCACAGAATCATAGAATCATAGAATCATAGAATCATAGAATCAGTCATCAGAGAATCATAGAATCATAGAATCAGAGAATCATAGAATCAGAGAATCAGAGAATCATAGAATCAGAGAATCAGAGAATCAGAGAATCAGAATCAGAAATCAGAGAATCATAGTCAGAGAATCAGAGAGTCTGAGAATAGAGTCACAGAGTTGTAGAATCACAGAGTCACAGAATCAGGGAATCATCAAATCACAGACCTGTAGTCTCACAGAGGCACCATAGATTCATAGACTCACAGAATGGTTTGGGTTGAAAGAGGACCTCAAAGATTGCCTAATTCAGCCCCCTCCCCTCCCCCCCCAGCCACTGGCACCCTCTAAAGCAGGCTTCCCAAGCACCATCTCTGCTGTAGAGGTGAGGCTGGCACTGCTGACCCAGCTGGGCAATCAGCTAGTGCTAATGTCTCTATCTCTGGATTCGTTCCAGACCTCCCTGCCCTTTATCCTGTGCCACCTGCTCTGGGTGACCCTGCTCTGGATGATCTCCAGAGGTCAGTTCCCACCTCTGGCATTCTGTGATTCTGTGTTAAAGGGACACTGTTTTTTTGGCCATCACTGAACTGGCATTTTCCTAGAGGAGTTCCACCGGTGGAAAAGGTTTCCCCCCCCCCCCTGACATCCCAGAGCTGTGGAGCTGGAGGTGTCAGTGAGGTTTGGTCTCTTCTCCCTACTGTCAAGTGATAGGATGAGAGGAAGTGGCCTGAAATTGTGCCAGGGGAGGGTTAGGTTGGAGATTAGGAAGAACTTCTGGACTGCAGGAGTGGTCAGGGATTGGAACAGGCTGCCCAGGGAGGTGGTGGAGTCCCCATCCCTGGAGGGGATGACCTACATGAGACCTTCAGGCTTGCTCTGTCCTCTTCAGACCCTGGTGTCCCTTGTGCCCAGCCAGGGCTCACCAATGGTTCCTGCTGCACGGGGACTGCTGAGCTCTTTCTAGGGCAAGAGCTGCTATTCCAAAGTCCTCCTGGGTGTGATCAGGGAGCAGTAAGGTCTTGCCCTGTGGAAAAACCAGCCCCATTCAGCCACTGATGGTCCTCTGGCATTTCTTGCCCTGCTGGTCAAATTCCAGCTTGAGGAGCTGTCAATCTAATTTGGATTCTGCCTCCTTCTGCTTCAGCTCAGCTCAACTCACCACAGGTCACCCAGGCCACTCTGCTGGGTTGTGTCCCAACCAGGATGATGTGCAGCATGGGGTGCTCCATCTGGGGAGCTGCCTGCTTGGAATGCCAGGAGATCAAAAGACACCCCAGGGACTCCTCTGGGTCAAGCCCAGAGCCCTGGGTGCAGGGACTGCTGAGCTCTTTATCTCCTGCTGTGATAAGAGCATTCCAAGTGACGGAGTGTGGAGATTTATTTGCAGGTGATTAATATTAGCAGCTATATGGCACTTAATGAGGGCAATAATTCAGTGGTAATGTACTGAGAGAAATGATGAGAAAGCTTCCTTGGAACCCCGGGGTTGGAGTCAGTGGGGAGAGGCACCACTTCCCCCTGCGTGGAGGGAGCTGGTTCCTGGGAGCTCTGCTGGTGGGGGAGCTTTGGGGCAGCCTCCATCCCTCCTTGCAGCTGGAGATGCTGCTCTCTGGGACAGTTTTAGCAAGGAAACAGGACCAGTGTGGCCACAGGCCTGGGCAGGAGCCAGGGCCTGGGATGGAGATGCTGCAGCGGGATGGAGTGGGGCAGCCTTTGTGGAGGGAAACTGCTGCTTCCAGGGGGGTCTGGGAGGTGTTGGAAGGCTGTTGCTGCACATGGCTGATGTGTCACTCAGGCTGTGGCACCTGCACAGGAGACATCTGATGCTGGGTGGAGTTGTCCTTCTTCCCTGTCTTCTCTGTCTGTCCTCTCAGGAGCTTTTGGGATCAGCATCAGGCAGATGGGAGAGCAGAGATTGGGCTGCCAATCCCTGCAGGAATAAGGTGGCTGTGGCTGGAGCAGGGTGTTGGACATGCCCAGTGCTGTGGGATGCTCTGGCTGTGGACATGCCCAGTGCTGTGGGATGCTCTGGCTGTGGACATGCCCAGTGCTGTGGGATGCTCTGGCTGCAAGCAGAGGGTGACCAAGGCTTGGTGACCACCAAGTGCAGTGAGCGGTGTCACTCTTGTGTCACCACTCAGAGGCTGGCCGGAGCAGTGAGGCTCCCAGGGCTGGTTATCACCAGGAATGCAGATCCTGGCCCGGGCAGGACGTTGTGCTCTTGCTGGCAGACATGGCCAAGCCACTGGCTCCATGGTGCCAGGTGATGGAGACGCCAGGCTGGCTTGAAAGGGAACCGACGGCTTCCAGTGCTCCCCAAACTTCCCCCTTGGCTGCAGGGACAGGCAGTTGGTCTCCCCAGCTGGCACAGGGGTCAGTGGCTTTATCCAGGGAGGAATGAGGAACTCCATGTCCTGAAGGGAGACAAGGGGATTATTTACAGCCCCAAAAGAAAAGGTGGAATGCAGAAAGGCATCGGGAGGTTCAAAGCTGCCCCTGTGGCTCAGTGGAGCTTATTTGATGGTGTGAACTTAGAGCTGGGGAGAGGCTCTGCAGCTTTCTGGTTATCTACCAGAGGGAATTGCTGTGTTCTATCTGCTCATGGGCTTTACAACCTGCCTTAGCCCTGCAGGGACATTTCCAAAGGCAAGGGAAGGGGAAGCGTCCTCATGGGATCGTGTGCCCTGCACGTATCTGCTGACTGAACCCTACCCCATCAGTGCTGGCCCTGGTCTTCAAGAGACCTCCTCATGGGAGAGCCCTGGGCCACAGCAGCAGGGCTGGCAGGAGGACACCATGCAAGAGCATCCTCACACTGAAGGCTTGGCAGTGTAAGGACATCATGGCTTGGGAAACAGAACATCCGCTGGTTAGAGTCAGCCCCACTGACTCTGCTCTCCCTCTGGAGCACCGCAGTGTTCCGTTGGTTAGCGTCAACCCCATCCACTCTGCTCTGCCTCTGCAGCACAGCAAGGTCCCAGAGCATGGTCTGTTGCTGAGTCAACCCCACCAATTCTGCTCTCCCTCTGGAGCACAGCAGTGTTCTGTTGGTTAGAGCCAACCCCATCCACTCTGCTCTGCCTCTGCAGCACAGCAAGGTCCCAGAGCATGGTCTGTTGCTGAGTCAGCCCCACCAATTCTGCTCTCCCTCTGGAGCACAGCAGTGTTCTGTTGGTTAGAGCCAACCCCATCCACTCTGCTCTGCCTCTGCAGCACAGCAAGGTCCCAGAGCATGGTCTGTTGCTGAGTCAGCCCCACCAATTCTGCTCTCCCTCTGGAGCACAGCAAGGTCTCAGAGCCCATTCTGTTGGTTAAGGCCAATCCCACCAATTCTGCTCTCCCTCTGGAGCACAAGCAGTGTTAGAGTCAACCCCATCCACTCTGCACTGCCTCTGGAGCACAGCAAGGTCCCAGAGCAAACATCATCCCCCAAGAAGACCCTGCCCAGCCCAGGGGCAGCCCCCAGAGAGCATCACGGAGCACCTGTGGGCTGTGTGGGGCAGGTGTTGGGTTGTTTGTCCTCAGCAAAGTGCTGAGGCTGGACGGTGCTCTCCTGACAGCTTCCTGGCTCTGCCTCCCATGACCTTGAGCAAGGGCTCTTATCTTGTTTGTGAAATAGGTGCAAGATAGCTGCCTGCTCCAGGGGAGCACTCAGGTGCTCAGCAAGGTCTGCCCAGGGCCCAGAAACATCACCAACACCCAGCAGCAGGGCAAGAAAGGAGGTTGGAGTGAGGTGGTGGTCGGTCTCTTCTCCCTAGTAACAAGAGAGAGAATGAGAGGGAATGGCCTCAAGCTGTGCCAGGGGAGGGCTGGGTTTGGTAGTGGGAAAAATGTCTTGACTGCAAGAGTGGTCAGGGGTTGGCACAGGCTGCCCAGGGAGGTGGTGGAGTCCCCAGCCCTGGAGGTGATCAAGAAATGTGTGGCCATGGCACCTGGGGCCAGGGTTTAATGGCCGTGGTGGGGCTGGGTTGCTGGTTGGACTGGGTGATCCTAGAGGGCTTCTCCAACTGCAACAGTTCCATGATTCTATGATAAGAAGCTCCCAGGGGCTGGGTGGGGAGCAGCCCCAGCCCACACCTTCAGTGAAAAATGCATGGCCTTGCAGCAGCTCCCTGGTGCAGGCATCACCCCCGGGGCTGCTGTGCCAAGCATCCTGCACGCCTGGAATCTGCCTCCTTCCACCCCCAGCTCATTGCTTCCTGCCTTGAGGCTCCTCTGAATGAGGAGAGTCAACCAAAAATGAGGCTTTTTTTTGCTTAAACAATTGAATTCCTCTCAAGGGAGGTTTTCCAGTATGAAGAGAAGAGAAGAGAAGAGAAGAGAAGAGAAGAGAAGAGAAGAGAAGAGAAGAGAAGAGAAGAGAAGAGAAGAGAAGAGAAGAGAAGAGAAGAGAAGAGAAGAGAAGAGAAGAGAAGAGAAGAGAAGAGAAGAGAAGAGAAGAGAAGAGAAGAGAAGAGAAGAGAGAAGAGAAGAGAAGAGAAGAGAAGAGAAGAGAGAAAAGAAGAGGGAAGGGAAGGGAAGGGAAGGGAAGGGAAGGGAAGGGAAGGGAAGGGAAGGGAAGGGAAGGGAAGGGAAGGGAAGGGAAGGGAAGGAAGGGAAGGGAAGGGAAGGGAAGGGAAGGGAAGGGAAGGGAAGGGAAGGGAAAGGGAAGGGAAGGGAAGGGAAGGGAAAGGGAAGGGAAGGGAAGGGAAGGGAAGGGAAGGGAAAGGGGAAGGGAAGGGAAAGGAAGGGAAGGGAAGGGAAAGGGAAAGGGAAAGGGAAGGGGAAGGGGAAAGGGAAAGGGAAAGGGAAAGGGAAAGGGAAAGGGAAAGGGAAAGGGAAAGGGAAAGGGAAAGGGAAAGGGAAAGGGAAAGGGGAGAGGGAAGAAAAGGAATCTTTCCCTAAAAATTGTGGGAAGCTGTGTGGAGAAATGTGGGAGAAGCTCAGCCACAGACAGCTTCTTCCCCCTCTGTGCTGATCAGGCTGCCCAGGGAGGTGGTGGAGTCCCCAGCCCTGGAGCTGTTCAAGAAACCTGTGGCCATGGCAGCTGGGGCCAGGGTTTAGTGGCCATGGTGGGGTTGGGCTGCTGGTTGGACTCAATCACCTCAGAGGACTTTTTCCAGCCCAAAGAGTTCTCTGATTCTGTGGTCCTGCAAGGTGATGCACAGCCAGGGGAGCTGCAGGAGCAGGGAGGTGCAGATGAAAAGTGAACGTGGTCCCTCCTCACTGCCTGCTCTGTGGCCTTGGGCAGCTCATTAAGGCCAAACGACTCCGAGCTCAGCGATGGGAGATAAGGCCTGCAGTGAACGACCTCATTGTGCAGGGCTCGGAGGTCAGTATCTCCAGAAGCATTCAGGTGTTTGAAGCGGGGATGGCTGCGGTGGAGGTCCTGTCCCCTCTGCTCAGAGACATCTCCACCCAGGAGAGCTTAGCAGAGTGCACATCAACTGCAGGCAAGGCTGTGGAGCCCTCTGAGCAGAGCACTGCCCTCCCCAGCACCCCACCGTGGGGCAGCCCCATGCCAGCCTGGCTGGAGCGATCCTGCCCTCACCAGCAGGCAGCTGGAGCGGACTGCACTTTGCTGCTGCCCCACGTGTGGTGGGAAGGACGCCTGAGGCTCAGGCTCGCTGCTGACCTCAGCACCATTCCTCAGCTGACTGGGGGACTGCCCACAGCCCCTGATCCTCTCTATGTGCTGCCTCACAGCCCTGTCATGTCCCCCAGCCCAGCTGTGTCCCCTAGCCCTCTTGTGTCCCCCAGTCCAGCTGTGTCCCCCAGCCCTCTTGTGTCCCCCAGCCCTCTTGTGTCCCCCAGTCCAGCTGTGTCCCCCAGCTGTCCAGCTGTGTCCCCCAGCCCTCTTGTGTCCCCCAGCCCTCTTGTGTCCCCCAGTCCAGCTGTGTCCCCCGTCCAGCTGTGTCCCCCAGCCCTCTTGTGTCCCCCAGTCCAGCTGTGTCCTCCAGCCCTCTTGTGTCCCCCAGCCCTCTTGTGTCCCCCAGTCCAGCTGTGTCCCCTGTCCAGCTGTGTCCCCCAGCCCTCTTGTGTCCCCCAGTCCAGCTGTGTCCTCCAGCCCTCTTGTGTCCCCCAGCCCTCTTGTGTCCCCCAGTCCAGCTGTGTCCCCCGTCCAGCTGTGTCCCCCAGCCCTCTTGTGTCCCCCAGCCCTCTTGTGTCCCCCAGCCCTTTTGTGTCCCCCAGCCCTCTTGTGTCCCCCGTCCAGCTGTGTCCCCCAGCCCTCTTGTGTCCCCCAGTCCAGCTGTGTCCTCCAGCTCTCTTGTGTCCTCCAGCCCTCTTGTGTCCCCCAGTCCAGCTGTGTCCCCCAGCCCTGCAGCCCCTCCCAGCCGTGCTGCTCTCAGCCCCCAGGGCTGGACAGAGCCCCACGTCCTCACATGACCCCAGCCCTGCACACTCACCCCTGCTGGGACATGGTGACAGAAGGGTTTGGAGGAGAAGCATCAATATTTGCAGTGAGTAGGTGGATGATAAAGCAGAGGGTGGAAAGGTGGTGTCTGATCTCACCTGGCTGTGCTTCAAGCAGAGGCTAATTCACAGATTCACAGAGTGGTTTGGGTTGGAAGGGACCTTAAAGATCATCCAGTTCCAACCCCAACTCCATGGGCAGAGACACCTGGTTCAGCACCAGCCTTGGGAGAGTTAGAGAATGGTTCCATGGCAGCAGCAGCAGTGCTGATGGGAGGAGGTGCCAGTGTGCCCTGAGGTGCTGTGGTGCTGCTCCCTGCCCAGCCACAGCGAACCTGAGCGCGGGGCTGGGGCTGCCGCGTGTGAGCCGGGCAAACCTGGGCTGACACCTTCTGAATGCAGCCACAGAGCTGCCCTGGGGGCACTCGAGGGCTCTGCTTGCTGCCATGACTTTATTTTTCATCTTGGAGGCTGTTGGAAGGTGACCTGTGAGCTGGAGCCTCAGGGGTGGATCAGCTTTGCTTCTAAGGCTGATAGCCTGAGCTGCTTTGAAACCCCTGAGTGAGTCAATCCCAGCTCCAGGGTGCTGGAGCTTCTCCTCTTTAACCAAAACCTGGGTGTTTTGAAGATTTTCAGCTACTTTATTTCTCATGATCCCAAGCTGACTAAGAGAATTTCATTCCAACCAGCCCTTGGTGCCACAGCCCAGGACAGAGGGACACCTCTGAGGTGTGCCTGCAGGCAGGAGCTGCTGCCTGTCAGCTCTGCAAAGAGGCAGTTTGGGATGCAAACCCACAGGCTCTGGCCAAACTGGAACCAGGCAGGACTCAACCAGTCTGGTTACAGGAGATAAAATGCAGCTCACACTGTATCTTTAGATCACACAAAGTGGAGTGGTGGTGGGGAGTGGAAGAGCTGGGAGAAGAAATCAAACCTCGGGAGGACTGAAGCAAACTGCAGCTGGGAGTCGAGGACTGAGGGTGGCAGCTCCTTGGCAGGTGCCAGCAGGGTCATAGAAGCAAAGAGTCAGAGAATGGGTTGAGTTGGAAGGGACCTTAAAGACCAGCTAGTTCCAAGCCCCCTGCCATGGGCAGGGGCAGCTTCCACTCTACCAGGCTGCTCAAAGCCTCATCCAGCCTGGTCCTAAACACTTCCAGGGATGAGGTGTCCACAACCTGTCTGAGCAACCTGTTCCAGAGTCTCACCAGCCTCACTCAAAAGAGTTTCTTCCTCATGTCCAGTCTCAGTCTCCCCTCTTCCAGCCCAAACCCACTGTCCCTTGTCCTGTCACTCCCAGCCCTTGTCAAAAGCCCCTCCCCAGCTCTCCTGCAGCCCCTTCAGGTGCTGGAAGGCTTCTCTAAGGCCTCCCTGGACCCTTCTCTTCTCCAGGCTGAACTATCCCAACTCCCTCATCCTGTCTTCATAGTCAGGACCATTTCCTTTTGGTGCTCAGCATCTGGGCTGGGCTTGTACTGGGTTTTTTGTGTGCAGCTTCAGGCAGTGAGTGCACAGCTGTGGAGGCAGAGGTGCAGCTTGGCTGTGCTGGCCAAGCTGAGCCCAGCATCCCAGCTGGGAAGTGCCTCTGAGATGGAATCCAGCCCAGGTCGAGTTGGTTTCTTGGCTGTCATCACGGGCCAGGTGAGCTGGTACCTCTGGCTGCACAGGAACTCACTGAGTCACACAAGGCAAATAATCTCTTCCCCCTTTGATTTTCACCCTGAGAAAATCTTGAGCTGACCTTGTTAATCCCACATGGTGCAAAACCTCCCCCTGCCCTTTATCAGGTTTCGGCTGCGGGGTAGTGTTACCAGCTTAGCACCTCTGGCAGCTCCTGCCAGCATCCTGCCTGGCACACAGCCACCCCTTCAGGCTTCCAGGCTTCCTGGAGGGAAAAATTCCCCTGTGGGGCAATCCTGACTCTCCCAGGGCTGCTGGGCTGGCAGGAGCAGGCCGCTGCTCCTACCCAAGAGGGACAGAGGATCAGAGAATTCTTTTGGCTGGAGGAGACCTCTAAGCTCACCCAAGCCCAACCGTCAGCCCAACCCCATCATGGCCACTAAACCTTGTCCCCAAGTGCCGTGGCCACACGTGCTTTAACACCTCCAGGGATGGGCACTCCACCACCTCCTGCACCCTGAAAGGGTTAATGCCCCTCTCCTCCCAGGATGGAGGGACAAATCCTGTCCCCGGCCTGCTGCCCAGATAAACACCTTGAGCGTTGTGCAAGGAGCAGGATGGGAACATCTCTACCAGCCTCTCCAGACAGGCAGCCTAATTATGGGGCTGTGGTCCCCATGCCCCCCATGCCAAGCCCTTGCTCAGGTTTCAGCCTGCCTGCCAGCCCCTGCCACTGCCACTCATTGGTCCTGGGTGGGGAACAGCTACAATAGGGCTGCTGCTCAAGGAAAGGTTCTGGGGGATGCCAGGGCAGAACCCCTTGGCCCCTGGCAAGATCCATGGGACCACTGTGGTCAGCGTGGATGGGTCTGGAGGAGGGGTGGCAAGAGGGCAGGAGGTCCCATGGGGCAGGGTGCCTGCTGGAGGCTCTCCTGAGCTCCACCCAGCCCTCTGGCTCTGCAGCAGGCAGCGTGCTGCAGCCTCAGGGATGAGGGTCCCACGCTGGCAGGGAAGATGGCATGGGGTGGCCACGGCCACCTCTCCAGCCAGCCCCAGCTTGTGTCCCGACAGCTTCCCAAAGCTGCCAAACGGGATGAAGGCAGGAAGGGAAGTGAGTGCTCAGCTCCCTCTGCTGACAGCCAGCCCGGCCAGGCCACCACCGCGAAGCCTTTGCGTGAGGCCTCTGATGCCTCCCCTCTCCCCTGATGCCTCCCCTCTCCCCTGATGCCTCCCCTCTCCCCTGACGCCTCCCCTCTCCCCTGACGCCTCCCCCTCTCCCCTGATGCCTCCCCTCTCCCCTGATGCCTCCCCTCTCCCCTGATGCCTCCCTCTCCCCTGACGCCTCCCCTCTCCCCTGATGCCTCCCCTCTCCCCTGACGCCTCCCCTCTCCCCTGATGCCTCCCCTCTCCCCTGACGCCTCCCCTCTCCCCTGATGCCTCCCCTCTCCCCTGACGCCTCCCCTCTCCCCTGATGCCTCCCCTCTCCCCTGACGCCTCCCCTCTCCCCTGATGCCTCCCCTCTCCCCTGACGCCTCCCCTCTCCCCCCCTGATGCCTCCCCTCTCCCCTGACGCCTCCCCTCTCCCCTGATGCCTCCCCCCCTCTCCCCTGATGCCTCCTCTCTCCCCTGATGCCTCTTCTCTCCCCTGATGCCTCCCCTCTCCAATGATGCCTCCTATCTCCCTTGATGCCTCCTCTCACCCCTGATGCCTCCCCTCTCCCCTGATGCCTCCTCTCTCCCCTGATACCTCTTCTCAACCCTGATGCCTCCCCTCTCCCCTGATGCCTCCTCTCACCCCTGATGCCTCTTCTCTCCCCTGATGCCTCCCCTCTCCCCAACCCACGATTTGTCCAGCTCCAAAACGCAACCTCCCTGCCCTAAGCAGCTGTCACAGTCTCAGAGATGCTGGCCTGGCTGCAGCATGGCTCAGGAGGAGAGCCCAAAGCCCCCATCCCACCCCACCCCACCCCATCCCACCTCACCTCACCCCATCCCACCCCACCCCACCCCACCCCACCCCACCCCATCCCATCCCATCCCATCCCATCCCATCCCATCCCATCCCATCCCATCCCATCCCATCCCATCCCCCTGCTGCTTAGCACAGGAGCCGTTGGTGCTGCACACATGTAAACAAAATTGACATCTTTCATTTCCCTTTTTTACAACCAACCAACCAACCCTTGCAAAGTGCTTCCCTGAGGAGCCTCCCTGGTGAGGCAGAGGGAGGCTGTCTGGCAGGGGGCTGCATGGGGGAACTGAGGCATGGAACGGTCACACCCTCAGCAGCTGCCCCCAGGAGGGCACCCAGCTCCCCCAGGAGGGCACCCAGCTGCTCCCAGACTTGTGCCATGGCCACTAGCCCCACTTGCCCCCGGCACAGCCCAGGACACACTGTGAGTGCCAAGGGGCCGCCAATCCACAGGTCAGGAAGGGTCACCCCCAGGGCTGTGGGCTCTGAAGGCACCATGGGCACCACGAGCAGTGCCCAGCTCACTGGCACCATCACTGCAGGGGGATTGCCCACTCAGGTGCCAGGCAGCAGCAGATCAAGGGGGATGAGCAGCAGCGACTTGGGAGGCTGCTGGTTTGGGGGAGCAGCTCCAGAGGGGTGGGAAGCAGCAAGTCCTGGGGTGTGCAGCCGGCTGGCCCCTGCACGTCGAGTGGTAGCCATCCTGTGGCCATCCTGTGGCCACCCTGTGGCCTGGCTTGCCCAGTCTCTGTGGCCAGAATGGGTTACGGGGCGGCATGGGACCCCCGGGCGGGGCTCCGAGCCGTAGGAAGGGGAGGGTCTGGCACACCACGGGACAGCTCGGGGTCAGCAGCAGCGCTTCCTGGGCTTGTCGTAGGGAGTGAGTTTGATGGAGTCGGTTAAGTAGCTCTCAAAAATCCCTTTGTACTGGAAGGAAAAAGCAACACAGAGAAAATGAAGGGTGAGAGAGGCCAGCTCGGAGCCAGCCTGGGAGGAGAGCACCGACCCAGCCTCCACTCGCGACTGCAGACAAACCCCGGGCGACAGCCAAGGAGCAGGCTCCCCTGCTCGTCTGGCGTGGGGCCGGGAGGGTCCCCGTGGGGCGGCCGCTAGAGGACGGTGCTGGAGCGCTGCGCGGTGCTGCGCAGCCCTTGCCGCACCGCGGGCGGGGGACTGGCAACCCCTGTCCTCCCCTGGCTGCTTGGAGAGCTGCTGTAAGAAACCCGAAGCTCTCTGCAAGGGGCGGCGGTGACAGGACAAGGGACGAGGGTTTGAAACTAGAGCAGGGGAGTTGTAGATGGGATGTTAGGATGAAGTTCTTTACTCTGAGGGCGGTGGAACATTGCAAGGGGCTGCCCAGGGGGGTTGTGGATGCCTCCTCCTTGAAGGTATTGAAAGCCAGGCTCTAGTGTGAGGTGTCCCTGCCCACGGCAGGGGGTTGGAACTAGATGATCTTTAAGGTCCCTTCCAAGCAAAACTATTCTGTGGCTCCCTTTCCTGGGGCTCTTTACAAATAGAAGCTGTTCTGCCTTGGGGGCTCAGTCAGCTCAGCTCTGGGGGTGGCTGAGTCTGCTGCCAGCCCAGGTGGGTGCCAGGCTGCCGCTCACCGTGGTCAGTGCCTGCTTTGTCAGGGTCTCGAAAGCCTCGGCAACGTTGATGTTGTTCTTGGCACTGACTTCAAAATAAGGGATGTCCTTCTCCTTGCACCAGGCTGAGGCCATCTCCTTGGGTACCTGTGGGGGAAGGAGGATGGAGCAGTGGCACGCAGCTGCTTCCTCCCTGCTTCCCGCAGCGGGGACAAGCTCTGCCATGAAGGGCAGCGGGAGAAGGATGCCCCCTGGGAGGTGTGGGGAGGTGGCAGCACTGGGTGCCCAGCACCTCCTCTCCCAGTAGCTCTGGTTTTCATGAGAGCATTGGAAGGAGGCTGATTCTGCAGAAGGATCAGCACTTGTCAGCCACGAGGGCACTAAGGTGTCCCCATCCATGCACCCCACGCTCCCCCTCACCTGCCGGTCACAGATGTCTATTTTGTTCCCCAGCACCACCATGGGGAAATCCTGCTCCCTTGGAATGACCTTCTCCAGAAAGTCATCTCTCCAGTTGTCCAGGGCTTCAAAGGACTCCCTGTCTGTCACATCAAAGGCCAGCATGCAGCCGTCTGAGCCTTTGTAAAAGGTCGACACCATGGACCGGAACCGCTCCTGGCCCCCTGTGTCCCAGATCTAGGGCAGAGAAGAGCACAGGCACAGACGCAGCACACGAGCAGCTCTCTGCCCTGTGAAGCTCAGGGCACCAGCTCCAGCCAGGGCAGACACCCCAAACCCCAGGTGGGGTTTCAGTGTGCTTCATAGAGGCTGAAAATCAGGCTCTGCAAATCCATTGCCTCCCACCTCGGGACACCAGCGGGCATCTCGGGACAGCAGGACGTGGAGGCTGGACTAGGTGGGGGTTGGACTAGGTGGGGGTTGGACTAGGTGGGGGTTGGACCAGGTGGGGGTTGGACCAGATGGCCTTTAAAGGTCCCTTGCAACCTAAACCATACTATGATTCTGTGTCTCTTTTGAAAGCATTGGAACAGGCTGCCCAGGGAGGTGGTGGACTCCCCATCCCTGGAGGTGGCACCTGGGGACATGGTTCAGCGGCCACAGTGCTCTTAGGTCAGTGCTTGGACTCAATGATCTCAGAGGTCTTCTCCAGCCATGACAACCCCATGATTCCACAGCATGGTGGGACAGAGGTGCCCATGGGAGCAGGGTGGGCACCCTGGGCAGTCCCAGCCCTGCTCACCTGCAGCTTCAGGGGGTGTTGTCCACCGAGAGGACCTTGGTGAGGATGCTGGCGCCCAGCGTGGTGCGGTAGTCCTCATAGAAGGTCTTGTGCACGTACTGGTGCAGGAGGGAGGTTTTGCCCACGCTGGTGGGAGGGAAGGGACAGGGGTGAGGAGCAGGGACTGGTGGCAGTAAGGGTGGGGGCTGTGCCCCCCAGGCCAGCACGCACCTGGGGCTTCCCTCCCGTCACCAGCACCGCCCCTTACCCCAGAGCTCCTATGATGATGATCTTCAGGTCCACCTTCTTGCTGGCATCCATGGATGGACCCTGCAGGGCAAGAGGAGGTCCACCAGCTGCCGGGACTGGACAAGCCCTGTGGTGCTGGTGGAGGCGTGGGAGCAGCTGCTGCTCCCCACGGCCTCTCCCTGCTCCCACCCCGACCATTCCAGGGACCTGGATCCTGCTGTGTCCTCACACATCTGTGCCATCCAGCACCCTGCTGTGCTCAAGCCCCGGGGGGGTGTGTGTGGAGGGGTGGGGATGGGGGAGGCAGAAACCCCTGTGCTGAGCCCAGCCCACGGAGCAGTTCCCGAGGTGCTGGTGCAGGTCCCGGCACGCCGCCGCGCTGCTCCAGCTCATCACCGTTCAACCCTGCTCTGAGCAACTTCCCTGCCTCTCCCTCTCCTTATAAAGTGAATTCCCTCCCCCTAGACCTGGCACACGCTTTGGGGGGTGGGGGGGTTGGAAGTGCCATTTATTAAGGAAGACCACAGCCCCCTGGACTTGCCCTGGGTGTTCCAAGCACAGAGATGCCACCCAGCCTGGGAACACCCCGAGCGTCCCTCCCAGGCTGCATTCCCAACACGTCCTGGTGTCCCCACGTGCCCTGTGCCAGGAGCACCTCAGCAAACCCCCTCCCGAGGTAGGGATGAGCATCCTTGGGTGGTCCCAGCAGCCCTGGCCAGGGGCACGGCGCCGACCAAGGCAGGGCTGGAAACCCTCAGTGAGAGCCCCAGCTCTGCATTCTTCCAGGATGAGTTGGCCGTTGCCCTTGGCACATCGCCCCTGGCAGGGAGGCTCCCAGCCGTGGGGTCCAGGCTCTCCTGCACCCCTCTCCCACCCCAACCCAACCGTGGGCAGCGTCCTTGGCACCGGCAGAGCCTTGTGTCTCAGCCTGCACAAGCTTCCCGGGGCTTCTGCCCGTTCCAGACGCAGATTTCTCGGCGACCAGGCGGTTTTAAGCTCAGAATGGAGTTTCCCAACCTTTTTGCCCGCCGACTGCTGCTCTGGGGGTCCCCGGGGGCAGGAGGGGCTGGAGGGCAGCGCACTCACCTGCCAGGGCATCCTCCTGCCGGGCGGCCGAAGCGGCGGGCTCGGCTCCAGCCGGCGGCCCGGGGAGGGACGGGAGGAGGGAGGAGGATCCAGGCAGGGGCGGCCGGGCTCGGCGGCGTGCTGCGGGGCCCCGAGCTGTGACATCAGCAGAAAGGGGCCGAGAGCCTGCCGGGGCTGGCGGAGGAGCTGCGGGCGGCTGCTGCGATCTCACCGCAATCCCCACCGCTCTCCGGGCTGCTCCCTGGCTTGCGGACTGATGGAGCGAGGAGAACAAAGCTGCCCCCGCGTCCTGGGGTTTGGGATCGACTTTTGGCCTCTCCTCTAGCTCGGGATTCCCCGGGGGCGTTTACCCACCTTCCCGGGGCTCCCGCTCTGGGATCCTGCTGGGAGGTTGTTTAGGACTAGAGAACAAAAGCCCAGGGGGGCCATCAGCGGCATTCCTGCGGGAATCACCCTGGACTTTGCTCTGGCAGCTCCGATGGTGTGGGATAGGATAAGTGACTTTGGGGGCTGGGGGCAGTGGGGGGACAGTGGCAGATGAGATGTGGCTGGGGGCTCGGTCTGGCAGAGCTGGGGTAGCAGAGGGGCAGAGGTCCCTTTGAGGGGACTGTGGGCTTTGTGCAGCTTCTTCTTCTTCTGCACTCAGAGGAGGGGCAGGGTGGGAAGCAGGAGTGTTTGCAGCCCCTCCTGCCACATCCCTGTCACCTCCAGTCCTTAGGGACTCCCACCCAGTCCCTCTGAGGCCACCAGCTTTTGCTTCTCCACGGCTTGCCCTCAGTTTTGCAGACACCTCTGATGGGATCTCAGGGAAGATCCTGGCACTCAGCAGGACAAACTCTCCTCCTCCTCCTCTTTCCCAGGTGTAATTCTGGGACCTGCCTGGCCAGAAAAATCTGTTTTTCCCCCCACAGGGCAAGTGTGAGGAGGAGCTGGGATGAGATGGGAGAAGCACCCGAGCCAGTTCTCACTGGTGGTGGGTAAAAGGCTGAGGTTTCCCTGGAGCAGGTCTCTCCTAATCCCTGTTTTGAGCTATTTTCAGCCTACTGCTTCATCTTTGCCCTTGAAGCAAGACTCTCTTGTCCAAACTCCTCCCCTGGCTCCTTCTGCCCTTGTTCCTCTCTGTGTGTCCCTCAAGCCCAGCAGGATGGAGGCTGCTCACCCAGTCAGATGGTTGATGCCTCTCCATGCTGGTGGAGATGGGGTTTGTGGTTTTGTTAGGTGCAGCTGGTGCCTGCTGCCAGGGCACCTTTTGGGCAGTACCCATCAGGGCAGCCAGCCCAGGCTCAGTGCTGGCTCCAGCTTTTGTTTGATTTCACAAGGAAAGAGATTTCCCCCAAGCTCCTTCTCTCCTTTACTGCTCCTGCTGAGGGCTTCACCCTGGATGAAGGCAGTGGGAGCAGTGGTGTGGAGGAGGTGAAGGCCAAGACATTGCTCAGCAGCTCCTGGCAACCACAGCTACAATCCTGCCCTGATTGCTTCAGCAAGTCAGCAATTCTGAGGGGAAAAAACAGCATGGGTTTTGTGCCCTGTGACTGTGAGGAAGATCTTGCAGCTAGGAAGTGACAAAACACAGGCTGGGGACTGCCACGTCCAGAGGAAAGGCTCCTGTGGGCAAGGAGAGGAAAGGCTGTTCCCTGGGGCAAGGCTGGCAGGGCAGGGAGAGTGAGGGAAGAAAGCAAAAGGCATTCAAGTGACTAAGCCAGTTCCTGTGGCTGTTTGTCCACTTCTGCTCCTTGGGAGACTTGGTGGAACAGCATTCATGGAGCATCTGCTGTGTGCAGGGAGGAGGGCTGGAGGGGGCCACCCAAAACCTGCCAGGAAGAGGTGGGCTGCTCTGGGTTCTCAAGAGCACATGGCACCAGAGCAGCCCTGGTTAAGCCCCAGACTGGGTCACCTCTTGCTGCTGGCCAGTGTTTGGGGACACTGAGTGGTCCCTTGTGCTAGGGAAGCTGTCTGCTCCCCTGCTGCCTGTGATGGGTTGGTGCCCAGCAGCACCTCGGTGTGCTAAGAGTTAAGCTGGAAGAGGGAGAGGAGACCTTTGTCCAGCTGCCCAGCACCTTATCTGCTGCTGAGGTGAAGTCAGTGCAGGAACTGGGTACAGAAAGCATGTGCTGGTCAGGGGCACAATAAAGGCTCTGAGTGAGGTGGATTCTTTACGTCAAACAACAAGGCAGAGCCACAAAGTTTACAACCAGATCTGGACCCTCCAATGCTCTCAGACCCAACCCTGAGGTCTGCTCAGGTCTGGGAAGGGTGCAGCAGGCACCAAGCCTGGCCATGAGGACCCTGGCACCCCACCAGCCCCCTGCAGGGCTGTGCTTTGGTGTCACCCAGGAAAGCTGAGCACAGGCAGGGATAAAAATAACCCTTCAGAGTGCTTCCCTTTCTCACTGCCTGCCTTGCATGTCTAGGGATGCCTCAGGCATGAGCCACAATTGCTCATCACTGTCACCAAGTCACATGCACTGACTCCTGGGGGCCCCTGTGGCTGCTAGCCCCCCCCCCCCCCCCCCGGACCCACACCCCCAAAGCCAGCCCAGTCATGGCAGCAGAGCTGGGCAGCTGGTTTGCCTTCTCTTGCTTTGTTCACCCCCCAGCTGCTTTGTCTTTGCGAGAGCCTGGAGGTCAGAGCAAAAGCCCCTGGAAATCCCTGGCTGGCCTGGGAGTGCTGTGGCACAGAGAGAGGCCCTGGGTCTCTCCAGCCTCCTTGGTACCTTCATGTTTGCCAGCATCAGCTCAGCCTGCTCCAGTCACTCATTTTCTGCATGAACTTGCTGCCCCCACCCACAGCCATCCCCTTGGGCTGGGCGAGGAGCTCAGGGACGCCCACAGTCACCTCAGGGGACTTTCCAAGTGTCCTCTTCTGCCCATGGGTATATCCCAGACAAGAACCTCAGAGGCTGACCTTTCAGATCCAGCATCTCCTGCCCCCCAAGCTTTCCTCCAGAGTGAGGAGACCCCAAGCATGCAGCCCCAAAGGAGGAATCCAAAGAAGGGCAATGAAGCTGGGGAAGGGTCTGGAGAACAGGGCTGGTGAGGAGCAGCTGGGGGACCTGGGGGTGTTTAGTGTGGAGGAAAGGAGGCTGAGGAGAGACCTTCTGGTTCTTTCCAGCTCCCTGGAAGGAGGTTGGAGCCGACTGGGGGTTGGTCTCTTCTCCCAGGGAACAAGAGATGGGGCACGAAATGGCCTCAAGGTGTGACAGGGGAGGTTTAGCTGGGCCATGAGGAGCAATTTCTTCCCTGGAAGGGTTGTTAAGCCCTGGAAGAGGCTGCCCAAGGCAGTGGTGGAGTCCCCACCCCTGGTGGGTGTTAAAAGCTCTGTATTTGTGGTGCTGAGGGACGTGGCTTAGTGCTGACCTGGCAGTGCTGGGTTAAGGGTTGAACTGGGTGATCTTAAAGGTCTCTTGCAACCAGAATGGTTCCATGACTCTGACACTCCAGTACAAGCCAGCCTTGGGCTTGGGCTGCAGGACTGCTTCTGTGCTCAGCCACATGACCATGGTGGGGGTTGTGTCACTGAAGCTTTTATTGACCTATGTTTCCAAAAAGGGAATCTGGGAAGAAGGTCACAGAGCTGCTCAAGACCCTTTGATACTCAGCATGAAACAGCTTCCTGGCGTGCTCTGGACTTCTGCTGTGCCCTTCAGCCGTGGTCCTGGGCTGTCCTCATGGTCCTGGGGTATCTTCACGGCCTCCAGGGACACTGATGCAGTGGTGAAATCCCCTGCCCTGCCCTGCCCTGCCCAAGGCAGCAGCCTGGTGGCTCCATTCCCATCCCATGGGATGCCACAGCCCTAAGGGACAGCGGGGGCCAAGCCCACCCTGTTGTTGCCACGGTCAAAGACGGCGTAGAACTGACGGATGAAGACATCCCCCAGGATCCAGAGGGGCCCAGCAGGAGGGGCAATGTCCAGCCCCTGGAAGCCACTGGTGCAGAAGACCATGCCATCACTGGAGTCCTGGGGAAGAAGAAGAAGGGCAAAGCAAAGGGTGAACCTGAGAGCCCCAGGAGTGGGAGCTGCAGGAAGCAGGGAGGCTTGACCCCCGCCGGCGCTTGTGGCTCAGCTCCAGGGGTGGCTCTGGGGCACCTGGGTCTCCAGAGCCGTGGGGAATTGGGGGTGGTGGCAGTGGTGGAGCTGCAGTCATACCATGAGGGTGTAGGCCTGGGCATTGAGGGTGTAGGGGAGCCCATTGATGGTGAAGGTCACATCAGGCATCACGCTGAGGTTGCTGCACTCCACGGCGTACTGTGAAACATCCACATGGCTCAGGGGGGAGGACTGGGGGTCCCAGGGCTTTGCCCCTCTCCTCTCCCCACCCTTGCCCTCACCTCTCCATCCACAGCTGTGGCACCAATATAGCTCTGCATCTTTTTGATGTCCTTGGTGGGCCCTGTGAGGAGCGATGTGCCGGTGTCCACGATGGCCTGGCAGCCGCCGGCACAGAAAGCCACCGTGCCCCCTACCTGGATGCTGGGCAAGGAGGAAAGAGAGAAGGGCCAGGAGGGACTCATCCTGCTCCCCTGCCCCAGCCCAACCCTGCCCTCCCTGCCCAGCACCACTCACTTGTCCAACTGGATCTGCCAGTACCCTTGCTGGGTGACTGGCACCCAGTTCAGGCTCCCTGTGAAGCGAGAAGAGTCGAAGCCACCAAAGAGCAGCTCTCCCCCCACGGAGGACTGGGGGTTCCTGGAGGGAGGAGGAGAGGTGAGGGGTTCCTCCCTTTTACCTTGCACACTGCATTTTAAAGGGGTGGGTTTGCACCCAGCTGCCTCCCACCAGGGCTTAGGGAGGGCCATTTGCTTTGTTCCTGGAGAGCTGAGCTCTGTGATGCTCAGCATGGTCCCCCCCAAAAAGCCTTTCCCTGCCTCAATGAAACTCCTGATTTTAGCAACGCCCCCCCAAAAGCAGTGCCTGAATCAAGAGCCTGGGGCAAAGCCATGTCCATACCTGCTCATGTAGACAGAGAACAGGGGCAGGTCCACCAGGTTTTGTGCCATCATGTTGTCAAAGACAGGGGTGACCCCATCCACGGCCAGGGAGGGGTAAGCCAGCCCCAGGATCCCATCGAACTCGGCGTCCAGGAAGGCTTTTCCTGGCTCTGTGACGCTCTCTGCAAACTGCTGCTTGCTCACAGTGAGATCCCCGACCTGCAGGGAGGAGGAGGCTTGATGGTGGTCCTGAGCCTGTGGGCAAGTGCCAGGTGAGTTGTCCAGAGCAGGAGAAACCAAAGGTCACTCACGACTACTTGGTCAGATCCAATGATCCCTGTCAGGCTGCCAGTCCCATACTGGATGGAGAAGGGAGTCCCTATGGCCTGGTAGGTGCTGGACTGGGAGGGCTGAAACCTGGGGTGCTGAGCTGGAGAAGCAGACAGAAGCTTTCAGCAGGAAGGCTTTTATCTACCTGACCATGAGTGCCAGGAGACTCCACCATGGCCCATGGCAGTGACCGGCCTGGGAGCGAACTGATCCAGGATGCCTGCGTCGTGGGCATGGTGCCAAGGGGAAGGGCTGCTGGGGACAGAAGGGCATTTAGAGGAGGGATAAATCCTGCCCTGGTTCAAGCTGCCTGGAAGGTGGAAGGTTTGCTGGGGGCAATGGGATTAGCTCCCGCTCGTTCTGCAGAGAGCAGCAGCCCCATGGGCACTACCCAGGCGTTTTCCTCACGGACTCGCAGCCTGCTTTGGGCTGAGAAAGGACCTCTCGAGGTCACCCAGTCCAACCCTCCTCAAGTGAGCAGGGGGCACCCTCAGCCCACCTTGGGTCTGTTGGAAGCACCTGAGGAGCCCTTGGGGCTGCTTGGAGATGCTCCATGTCCTGGGGCAGGGTTGGACCTGCTGTGGCTAGCTCACTGACAGCCCCAACAAGCCCAGAGCTTGTCCCTTGCCAAGGCTGTGGGCAGCCAGCCTGGAGCTGTGCCACGCTCTGTGCCTGCCTTGTGCTGCCACCCAGCCCTGTGCTGACAAGCTGCATTATCTCCTATCTTCTTTGCTTGTTTGTTTAAAGGCTCTCCCAAAAGAATGGCCCAAAGAGCACTCCCCACATCCCCAGGGGCTTGGTGGTGCTGGGTGCTGCTGGGTGCTGCTGCTGTGATCACCTCCTGTGACCACAGGATCCTGTTGCCCCGGCAAACAAACCCACAGGGGCACCCCCAAGGGTTCTCTTCTCTGCGTGTGCCTTGGAGGGCTCAGCTGGGTGGGGAGATCACCCCAAGGGCCCTGAGCTGTGTGTGCTGGTGACCCCATGGCCTTGCTGGGGCCACCCCTGGGGTCCCAGCACTGCTCGCCAGGGGGTGTCCAGCTGGGGAGCCCTTACTCACCACAGGCTTTGCTGGCACAGTAGATGGATGGCACCCAGAGGTTGGAGGAGCCTGTGTCAAATATCACAGTGAAGTTCTGGGGAGGGGTCCCAATGGAGATCTGCCCAAAATACTCCATCTAGGGAAGAGCAGAGCCAGAGCTGTTCACCATCAGCATGCCAAGGAGCACTGGCAGAGGGGTGTCTACAGAGGGCTGGGAAGGGTTGGTGCAGGGGATGGCTGGCACAAGGGCAGTGTTTGATCTGCCATGGTCACACTGTGCCAGGTGAAACCAAGGAGCCAAATATTTAAGGAACAGGAATGCAAGCCAAGGACAAAAGGCAGGGTGGAGGCTGTGGATGCCATCCTCTCCTGCTGGATTCAGGCCTCCAGGGGACCCTCATCACCAGGATGCAGAGAGTGGCAGGGGTCTAAGGGACAGGTCCTGATGCTGTGGGGAATGGGAAGGGCCTGGAGAGCATAGAATCATAGAATGACCTGGTTGGGAAAGATCTCGAGATCGTGAGTCCAACCATCCTCTAACATCTCCCTGCACACAACTGTCAGACCGTGGTCCTCAGCTCCTCATCCAAACATCTTTTGAACACCTCCAGGAGTGGTGACTCCTCCACCTCCCTGGCCAGCCTGTTCCAGTGCCTGGTGACCCTTTCACTGAAGAAGTTTTCCCTCCACCTCTGGCTTTGGGGTCTCTGTGGTGTGATAGGAGGAGAAGCTTTGGAGGAAGCCTCTCTCCCTGCCATGGACCCAGGGAGTGCAGCAGGCAGGGAGAGGGCTGGCAGTGCCTGCCATGAATGTGTTCCTTGTCCTTTTCTCCTCATCACATTCCTGAGAACAAAGAGGCAGGCAGGAGCAGGCAGGCAGTGAGCCCTGGCACGCTGGGCACTGGCTGCTGGGGTGCCCTGTCTGCAGGCGTGGGCCTTAAGGGAAGCACTGGGGGCCACAAATTAATGTTCTTTTGGGGTGTCTGTGGCACACTGCTGGGGCTCAGAGCCCCCTCCTCAGGTCTTGGTGCCAGCACTCTTACATCCAGGCAGCTGGTGAGGGGCTGGCTTTATGGGAAGCACTGGGGCATGAATGGGAAGCACTGGGGACCGCCATTTACAAGCTTTTGGGGTGTCTGTGGCACACTGGTGGGACTCAGAGCCCCCTGCTGAGGTCTTGGTGCCAGTACACTTACATCCAGGTAGTTGATGAGGGGCTCGTTGGTCTCTGTGAAGGCAGAGCAGTCCTCAGTGTCCTGGGCCAGGCCGATCTTGTGAGCTTTCCAGAAGCGGGAGAGCTGCCCTCGGTCCCGCAGCAGCTTGCGCAGGGAGCGGTGCCGAGTCAGCGTCACCCTGAGGGACCAAGAGTCCTGGGCGCTGGCCTGGGGCTGTGGATGCCAACCCCACCCTGCATCCCCCCATGCCCACCCCGAGGGTCCCAACACCGCCAGGATGCGGGTCCGGAGCCTGCACTGCCCCCTGCAAGGCTTCTAGACAAGGGACAGCGCAGTGGGAGGGATCGGACCGCTTTAGGGAGCAGCAAATCAAAGACCAAGCTGGCAGAGGAGCAGGCACAGCCCCGCACCGGGCTGCCCGCAGCCCTGCCACAGACAGGAGCTCCACGTGGCTGGTGGAGAAGGACAGGAGCCAGTGCCAAGGTGAATTCATGCCTGCGTTTTCTGCCCTGTTTGCTCACAGAGACCTCGGCTGGGGCCGGCAGCTCACCCTGCAGACCTCACCACAGCCCTCTGCTGCCCAGAGGGATGGAGACGGCCAGGGGGCCGATGGAGCAAACCAGCGAAGCACCTCATGGTCTCCACACCCCAGCGCAGTGCCCACTCTGGAGGAGCTCAGCTCTGCCCCTTCATCACTGCTCTGCCCAGCAAAGCCCCTCCAAGAGCTGGCGGGGGAGGGATGCTCCTGGGGGACTCCCTTACCTTTTCAAGCTGCTGCTCAGGGCAAAAAGCATGGTGAGGAGGAGGAGGGAGAAGAGGAAGGTCCTCATGTCGGCGGTGGCAGCGCTGGCCGGAGCTGGGCTGCGCGGCGTTGCTCTTATAGCAGCAGGAAGAGGCTGCGGCCGCGATAACGCCGCGCTCGGAGCCAGCACGGGGCTGTGGCAGCGCCAATGAATCACTGTCCCCGGCCCAGGTGAGGCACAACGTGGGCACCGGGGTCAAGTTTGTTTTTGTGGGCGAGGGGCTGGCAGCAGCGCACCTGGGTGGTGCCCAGGGAACTGCCGGCTGCCGGGCAGGGGGCTGTCGCTTGCTTGGGGGGGGCAGTCGGTTGCTTTTGGGGGGCAGTGAGGGTACCACAAAGTGGGGTCTCCCATCCCTCTGCCTCCATCTCAGTGCCAGCCTCTCATCTACTGGGCATTGCACTGCCCAGCTGTGCTGGTGGAACCCCCTCAAGATGCTCCAGGGGAAGATTTTGCCTTCCCCCTGCCTCACAGACACCCCCAGGGACCTGGCCATGGGGTGCTGCCCATTCTGAGAGCTGCAGAGCGGGTGCAGGACAGGGCTGTGCTCCCAGCACAGGGCGAACCTTCAACGGCAAAGAGTAATCAGCACTGAGGAACTGCTCAGGAATCTGCAACTTTCCCTTGGGCAGGGCAGTGAGGGCCCTCAGATCTGGGCCTGTGGTTGTGGGACAGAGGAGCTTTTCCTGTGCCTGGCTTAAAAATCCTTTCCAGAGGTGCCTTTGGCGTGGAGGTGGAGGGGTGGGGGGCACAGCAGAGCTGCAGCTGGGTGCATTCCCTGCATCCCCCATGCCCAGCTTGGCAGCTGCACTATTTTTTCACCCAGCAGCTTTCACACAAAGTTTTCCTCTGTTTCCTTCTTGAGATGCAGCTGGCTGGAGCAGCCTGAGCCTATATTCAGAGGAGAGATTTCAACACACCCCCCCCCCCCCCAAACCAACCCTTCCTAAACCAAAAGCAGCTGCAGCACCGAGTGCCAGATCAGCTGAAAAGGAGAGCCGATTGTTCCGGACATGGTTTATAACCACCCTCCTCCAAAACTCCTGTCAGGAAAACCCTGCCTGAAGGGCCAGTGGGCTTCTGGGATCAAAACCCAAAGGGTGAGCTGCAGCCCAGACACTCCAAAAACACTCCAGGCATGAAGAGTTTGCTCAGTGGGAGAAGATTTCCCCAGTTGGATCACCCTAATCTGCAGGCTGGCGGCAGAGGATTCAGCGTTGAGAATGGGAAGATGAAAAGAAGGGAAGAGGCCAAAAAGCTGCCATTTAGAAATGGTTTTGAAGTTCAGCTAAGCTGGGGTTGTTGTTGTTGTTGTTGGGTTTGCCTTGCTTTTATTTAGTTAAATAAGTCAAATAAGTTTCAAACCTGGGCTCCTAACAGGGAAAGAAATCAAACCCTTGGTTTCAGGTTGAACGAAATGTTGTGTGGGGTTTCCTCTCCTCCCCTCCCCCAATACCTCTTTTGGATGTGTTTGTCCAGAAAAATGGAGGGGGAAAGTCTCTGCTTCAGTTGGAGCTCAATATTTGATGGACTCATACAACTGGTGTGGTTGGAGAAGACCTCCGAGAGCATTGAGCTCAACCCTGGACCCAACCCCACCAGGGCCACCAAACCCTGTCCCCAAGTGCTGTGGCCACAGGTTTCTTGAGCACCTCCAGGGATGGGGACTCCACCACCTCCCTGGGCAGCCTGTGCCAGTCCCTGACTGACTGCTCTGGCAGCAAAGACATTTGTCCTCATCTCCAACCTAAACCTTCCCTGCTGCGACTTGAGGCCATTTCCTCTCATTCTGTCCCTTGGATACTAGGGAGAAGAGCCCAACTCCCACCTGGCTCCAACCTCCTCTCAGGGAGCTGCAGAGAGCAATGAGGTCTCCCTCAGCCTCCTTTTCTCCAGACTCAACACCCCCAGCTCCCTCAGCTGCTCCTCCCCAGCCCTGTTCCCTAGACCCTTCCCCACCTTTATTGCCCTTCTTTTGAAGCAACAGATGAAGGAGATGAATCCTTTCTCAGTGCAATGCCCTCACCTTGGCTCAGCCCTGGCACTGCCCATCTGCTGACTCCTGGGGCATCCACTTTGCCTTTACAGCATCTCCTAATTCATAGATGGTTTGGGTTAGAAAGGACCTAAAAGATCAGCCAGTTCCACTCCCCTGCCATGGGTAGGCACACCTCCCACCAGCCCAGGTTGCTTAAGGCCTCATCCAAGCTGGCCTGGGACACCTCCAGGGAGGGAGCATCCACAGCCCCCCTGGGCAACCTGTTCCAGTGTCTCTCCACCCTCTCTGTAAAGAATTTCTTCCTAATCTCCAGCCTAAACCCAAGCTTCAGTGTGGCTGAGAGAGCCCAGAGCCAATTATTGCTAAGGCTGGAGGGGTTTTGAATCCATCCCCTTCCTAAAACAGCAGCTTACAATCACAGAGTCACAGAATCCTCAAGGTTGGAAGAGACCTCAAAGCTCATCAGGTCCAACCTGGCACCCAACACCTCCTGACTAAACCATGGCACCATCAGTGCCACATCCAATCCCCTCTTGAACCCCTCCAGAGACAGAGACTCCACCACCTCCCTGGGCAGCACATTCCAAGGGCTAACAACTCTCTCTGGGAAGAACTTTCTCCTCACCTCTAGCCTGAACCTCCCCTGGCACAGCTTGAGACTGTGTCCTCTTGTTCTGGTGATGATGATGATGAACTAAACCCTGGCTGCCAGCCCATGGAACATCCCAGAGCCTGGAACTAATGGATGGCCCCTGGACAGTCCTGCCCTGCTGGCAGGCAAGAGCTGTCAGAGAGTGCCTCTGACCCCATCCAGCTTCACACACTCCCCTTCAGACACATCAGGAATGGCTTCTGCACCTTGTGTGGAAAACATGCACAAGGGGACTCCACTCCACTCATCTTTCATCTTCAGAAACCTACTTTCAGGCTAAAAATAGATCATCTGTGGTCTCTTTTTTTTCAATGTATTTCCTTTAGCTCAGTCCCTTCCACCATCAGCTCTGCCTGATTCAAATCACCTCCCCAGCAGCATCTGCTGCTGAGCCTTTCTGTTTGTTTTTCTCTCTTCAGCAAATACTTCTTCCACCTGTTAATCAGGTTGGAGATCACTGAGAGCCCTGCAACTGTTAAAAGCCAACAAAAAAAAACCCACCCTCAAACCAAGCAAGTTCAGGTAAATATTTACTGGGGGAGGGGGCACTGAAGCTGTGGGTAGAGCAGGAGTAAATCCTGCTGTGATGGAGCTGGTCCCAGGAGCTGGGGAGAAAAGTGGATGGGGACCTGGCAGAGGAGCCCAGCAGCTCCTGGGGGTAAAGCCCAGCAGTTCCTGGCACCAGGCAGGGAGGGAGAGACTCTCAAGCTCAGTTTCTCTTTGCCTTATAAAGATCAGGGGGATTCATTCAGAAGCTGGGGGGTATCTCACTGGGAGAGGATTGCTTTGGAAGCCTGGGGGTGATGGAGACATTGAAAATACCAACAGGCACCAGGGACCTCATTAACTAGATCAGGTTGCTTGGGGCCTCCCCAGGTTTGACCCTGAACATCTCCAGGGATGGGGATCCCTTGCTCCCTGCCTGTCTCCTGCCAGGAAAGAGGCACAGGAGAGGTCAGACTGCTGCAGGGCACCTCCTTCTTTAGTGTGAGGGCTGCCACATCAGTTGCCCCTGGAGCAGTGCCCCAGAGCTCCCCAAATGTGCTGTGAGGCAACAGGAGCAGGTCTGCCAGGCTGCTGTATGCACCCCAGTGTTATCAAGTGAGCAAGCTACTGCTGACCAGAAAATGGCAGGTGGAAGCCTGCTCACCCCCAGTGGACACCAAGCCAGGCTCTGTGGCCATAGAATCATAGCATCATGAAGTCACTTAGGTTGGAAAAGACCTTCAAGCTCCTCAAGCCCAACCATTAACCCTACTCTACCAAGTCCACCACTATGCCATATCCCCAAGAAGAGTCCCTCAGGATTTAAATGCTTTCCTCCTTGGAAGCACCCAGAGCATCATCTGGGTGGCAGCTGAATTGCTGAGAGCCATCTGCAGTGCTGCTGGGCAGAGCCCTCTGCCCTCAGGGACCACCTCCCTCCAGCCAAGCTCAGCTGAATCTTAGCATCCAAGGTCCTGGAGGACGGAGGGAGCGAGAGGAGGGAGAACTGCCCAGGGGACAGAGCATCCCCATCCCTGGGACACAGAAGAGCAGAGGAACACCCAGCCCTATTTAAATGAGCCAGGTGGTGGGGCGGAAGCAGCACGGAACCTTGGGTGGGCTCAGCCCTGCCCTCGCCGTCGGGGGAGAGCGAGACCGCATCCGGCACCCAGCCCTGAAGCCCTCAGCACCGCTGGACCCCACGGCCACCAAAACTCCTGAAAACTCCTTAGCTCCAGCTCCCTCCACAGGCCTCAGCTCCTGCGGGAGAGGGAAGGTGTGGGAAGCTCCTGGCCCTCCAGGTAAAACCGCTTTGGGCGCTGCGCCGCCCCGGCCGCGGCGCCCCGGGGAGGCGTTCGTCCGCGTCCCGAGGAGAGCCGAGCTCGGTGCCCGCAGCTGGGGGTGTCTGCAGGCGTGTGTCGCTGCCAGCCCCTGATGCAGGTTTAATCTGGGGGTTGGGGGTGGGGGGCAGGATGCAAACAAGGCCTGGCTCAAGGTGGGATTGAAACAGCTTGAGGCACTGCCAGGCTTTCGCTTACCTGAGCGCGGAGTCTGCCGCTGGGTCAAGGCTGGGTTTCAACAGAGAGCCTCGAGGAAGGGTTAAGATCCTGGGGGCTGGGGGCTGGGGGGAGGTTCACTGCCAGTTCCCCACCACCACCAAAAACCCAGGGCAGATGTGTTGGTTGTTATCTCCACAAGAGCTCTCTCAATACTCAGCAGCCTATCGCTGCTGCAATCTGGCCAGGCCCCATGCAAAGAAGCTGCCTCCTGCTGCTGCTGCTCTTTGGATTTGGCCTTCAGTTTGCAATTTCCTTTCCAACAGCTCAGTTTTCAGATGGTTATCTGCTGCAGCAGCAGCAGCATCTCCTGCCCCCACCCATCCCCCCTAAGAAATGAGCCAGTTGAGAACCATAGAATTAAGTGGGTTGGAAATGACCTCTAAGGTCATGGAGTCCAACCATGGACTGGAATGGAATGAAGCTGGAGGTGGGGAGATTCAGGCTGGAGGGGAGGAGGAAGTTCTTCCCCATGAGAGTGGTGAAGCCCTGGAATGGGTTGTGCAGGGAGGTGGTTGAGGCCCCGTCCCTGGAGGTGTTTAAGCCCAGGCTGGATGAGGCTGTGGCCAGGCTGATGTAGTGTGGGGTGTCCCTGCCCATGGCAGGGGGTTGGAACTGGCTGATCTTTGTGGTCCCTTCCAACCCTGACTGATACTATGATACTATCATCAACCCAACCCCTCCATGGCCACCCAACCCTGGCCCCAGGTGCCATGGCCCCAGGTTTCTTGAACCCCTCTGGGGATGGGGACTCCACCACCACCTCCCTGGGCAGCCTGTGCCAACCCCTGACCGCTCCTGCAGCCAAGAAACTTGTCCTAGTCTCCAACCTAAACCTTCCCTGCTGCAACTGGAGGCCGTTTCCTCTTGTCCTATCCCTTCTTACTGGGGAGAAAAGGCCAATCTAGTTCCTTGGGATAAGAGACAACCCCCACCTCATTTCAGCCTCCTTTCAGGGAGCTGCAGAGAGCAATGAGGTCTCCCCTCAGCCTCCTCCTCTCCACTCAGCACCCCCACTTCCCTCAGCTGCTCCTCCCCAGCCCTGTTCTCCAGCCCCTTCCCCAGCTTGGTTGCCCTCCTTTTGGTTGCTTTCTTCTAAGAGCTGCTGTGTTTCGACCCCCAGATCCCAGCAGCCAAAGAGTTTCTGTGGATCAGAGTAAATGCCACTACTGATAAACATGAAGACAAGTGAGGGAGGATTAGAGCAGGAAGAATAACTTCCAGTTCTGGGAACTCTCAGTTCTGTAGCAGAGCCCAGAAGCTCCACTCAGGTCCCAGCCATGACCACAGCAGCAGCTTTCCAAGCTCTTAAGCTCAGTGATAAGGTCAGGGAGAGCCTGGCTGTGCCCAGGGTGGTACAGGGAGGACTGGCAGAGGCAAGCCTGGCTGCCTCTCCTCTACCCCTGCGATGCCAGCTCACTGCTGCCAAGTGGTGAGCCTCGAGTCTTCAGCTGGTGCTGAGCAGCGTGGAGCTCAAGAGGACCCTTCTGGTTGACTGCCACCAGGGCTGGCTGCCTTTCCCTGCTCTCCTGGAGACCTCCAGCCCCTCGCTGGGCACCACAGCAGGCACCGAGGCCCTTTGCAGGGAGGATGATCACCTGTGAGTGGTGAGTACAGCGCCTCAGGCTGGGAGCTCCGGATGGTTCCTCCTTCCTGCTTGGCTTCTCAGCCCTCCCTTGGCCGGGCTCTGGCTGTGGGGCTGCTGTGCCGTGTGCCTGGGAGCAGCTGAAGCCCCCATTGCTGGTTGCCCAGGAGCACAACGGCCAGGGGGTGTTTGGATGCTCTCCAGAGAAGGAGACTCCACAAGCTCTCTGGGCAGCCTGCTCCAGGGCTCTGCCACCCCCACAGCAAACATTTTTTTCCCTCATGTTTATGTGGAGCTTCCTGGGTGCCAGTCTGTGCCCAGTGCCCCTTGCCCTACCACTTGGCACCACTGGCAAGACTCTGGCCCCAACCTCTTGCCCTCCACCCTCTATCTCTCGTTGAGCATTGCTCAGGTCCTCTCTCAGGCTGCTCTCCTCCAGGCTCAACAGCCCCAGGGCTCTCAGCCTGGCCTCAGAAAGAGAAAACCCTGCTGGAGGTGGGCACCCAAACCTGCAGTGCAAGGAGGGAGGGGCATGGCTGGAAAGGAAGCCCCAGGGTTTGGGGCACGTTGCCTTAACCCCGAGAAGTGAAACCAAAACCTGCTTCCAGCAGCGAGCCTTGGTCCACAGCAGGCTCTGGTGGAGTGGAGGCCAAACAGCTCCTGAAGGACCTGAAGTGATTTGGCTCTCTCTTGTTTTTCACTCACTCTTGTTCAGGTGGGTGCCTGCTGCCACCTCAGCCGTTGCCTTGCTCCTCTATGCCCTCCTCTTGCTGGCCCTTTACATCCTGCTCAGCAGGAAAATAGGTAATGTCCTGGCTTCTCGCCTTGGCCCCTTGGGGGTCTCCCTTCAGAAAGTCATTTGCCCAAACCTGCAGCACCCCCAAGCTGGTCAATCAGAATCAGGCCCTTGTGCTGGGTCTGGCTCATGGGGAACAGCTGGGGACACTGTGGAGCCCATGTGGGGTGGGTCTGGGAGCTGGACCCACCCAGGGACCTGCTGGATCCTCCCAGGAGCACACTAGACCCCATCTGGGACCTGCTGGATCCCTTCAGGGATACTCTGGACACCCTCAGAGACCCAGCAGACCCCCTTGTGACCTGCTGGATCTCCCCAGAGACCCTCTGGACACCCTCAGAGACCCAGCAGACCCCCTTGTGACCTGCTGGATCTCCCCAGAGACCCTCTGGACACCCTCAGAGACCCAGCAGACCCCCTTGTGACCTGCTGGATCTCCCCAGAGACTCTCTGGACACCCTCAGAGACCCAGCAGACCCCCTTGTGACCTGCTGGATCTCCCCAGAGACCCTCTGGACACCCTCAGAGACCCAGCAGACCCCCTTGTGACCTGCTGGATCTCCCCAGAGACCCTCTGGACACCCTCAGAGACCCAGCAGACCCCCTTGTGACCTGCTGGATCTCCCCAGAGACCCTCTGGACACCCTCAGAGACCCAGCAGACCCCCTTGTGACCTGCTGGATCTCCCCAGAGATCCTCTGGACCTCCTCGGGGATCCACCAGACCCCCTTGTGACCTTCTGGATCTCCTCAGAGACCCTCTGGACACCCTCAGGGACCTGCCAGACTGCCTCAGGGACCTGCCAGCCCCCTAGCTGGGCTGGGCACTGGGATAGGAATGAATGCAGGCAGCATCACTGCCCCTATGTGAGAAGCTGCAGGAGGTGCTGGGGCTCCTGGGTCAGATCAATTTGGGATTTGCAGAGGCAGAGCCCTGGTGCTCTGATGAGGGCCATGCTCTTCATCATCCCAGTAACTGAGCTGGAAGTCATTTGCCTGCTCCAGTGCTTAATGATAATTGCTGCAGTGCTGCTGGCTTGTGGCTGAACTGGGGCAGTGCTGGGGCTCAGGAGCAGCTGGGGGGCTGTGTGGCATCAGGGAGCATTTGGTGGCTCTGGGGACAGTTTTGGGCCAGAACAAGTTGCTAACCTGCCCCTTGGTCACAGCCAAGCATGCCTGGGGGAAGCAGGAGAGCAGCAGCCCTGAGGCACAGCCCCAGCAGCCTGCCCCCTCCTCAGCGGCAGGGAAGGGAGTGCGAGGAGCAAGCTCTGCAGGTAAGGGGCTGCTGCAGCACTGGGGCTTGTCCTGGCACCTGAAGAGCACCCCATGGCATTGCCCTTGTGCCAGACTCTTCCTCAACCAGCTGTGAAGGCCCTCATGTGCCAGCCTTGGGGGGGGAGGGGAGGCAGCAGCTGGGGGAAGGGCAAGCACACCGCAGCCCCTCCCAGCCCCAGTTACAGCGAGGCTGCCCCTGCCCAGTTCCCCCTGGGCAGGGGGTGAAGAGGGGAGGGACCACCCTGATGCTCTGGGGGTTCTCCCTGCTGACTCTCCAGTGTGTGGGGGTCGCTCTCCCTGGCCCTCTTGTCCCTCTCAGCCCCGTGCAGCAGCGGGGCTGCTATTGTCTCCTGTCCTTAAGGGAGCAGCGAAACATCTTCGGAGACCTCGGAGGACGCTGGGAGCAGCTCAGCCTGCCCACAGGTATGGGCACGGGCAGAGGGCCTGTGCCAAGGCAGCCCTGAGACCCCAGGGAGCAGCAACGGGGTGGGGGCAAGCACTTGGAACCACAGGGAAGCATCAGCAGTGTTGTGGTTGGAAAAGCCCTCTGGGATCACCCAGTCCGACCATCAACCCAACCCCTCCATGGCCACCAAACCCTGGCCCCAGGTGCCGTGGCCACACGGTTCTTGAACACCTCCAGCGATGGTGACTCCACCACCACCCCCTGGGCAGCCTGTGCCAGCCCCTGACCGCTCTTGCAGCAAAGAAATCGCTCCTAATGTCCAAGCTAAACCTCCCCTGGTGCAACTCGAGGTCATTTCCTCTTGTCCTATCACTTGGTCCTTGGGAGAAGAGACCAACCCCCACCTGACTCCAGCCAGGTCTCCCCTCAGACTCCTCCAAACTAAATTCCCTCAGCTCCCTCAGCTGCTCCTCCCCAGCCCTGTTCTCCAGCCCCTTCCCCAGCCTTGTTGCCCTTCTCTGCACCCTCTCCAGCCCCTCAATGTCCTTCTTGGAGTGAGGCCCCCAAAACTGCCCCCAGGGACGGTGCTCTCTTGCAACACACAACATTCCCTGCTCAGAGGGAAGCATCCCCAGGGGCCAGAGAGATCCCTGGGCACACCTGGATGGCTGCACACCTCTGTGTGGGTCCCAGAGCAAAGCCACCCCTGGGGGATGCTGGGGTTCACATCTGGGGTTTGTGTCTGCCTCTGCAGGGCTCCTGCTCAGGAGAAAACCTCAATTACACGTCGCTGATCTTCCCAGGGGCAGCCCGTGGGCCAGGCGCC
Source organism: Picus viridis (assembly GCA_033816785.1). Classification (NCBI taxonomy): domain Eukaryota; kingdom Metazoa; phylum Chordata; class Aves; order Piciformes; family Picidae; genus Picus; species Picus viridis. The sequence goes on from CM066602.1 coordinate 2,534,340, forward strand.
CCCAGGGGCTATGAGAACACGCAGGCTGGGCTGGACTACGTCAACGTGGACCCCCAAAGCAAGAAAGTGAATTTCTGGTCCTGCTCCAGCTCCGTGGAGTACACCCAGGTGAAGCTGTGACTCCCAGGAGCCTGCTGGTGGGGTCTGGGGGCTCAGACCACCACCAGGATGGGGAGATGGCCTCAGCCCCCAGCAGCTGGGCAAGCAGAGCTTCCCCTCTCCTCAGTCAGCGCCTGGCAAGGGCTGACTGCTGCCAGCTTTTATTCCTTGCCACCCTCTGCCCTCCCTTACAATTTGCTTGGTGTTTGCCTGAAGTGCATCACTGTTCCCAGAGGCTGCTGGGCGTGGGAGGGCTGCTGGGAAGAGTTCCTCTCCCCCCAGGCTGAGGTGTGCCCTCCAGCTGTGTGTGGTGGCCCTTCCTCTGCTTTCAGGGCAGCAAATGGAACATCCCCTCCCCCAGCCCCTCCAAAATGGGGTGCCCATCAGGGAGGGGAACAGAATCATTGAAGTGTTGAGGTTGGAAGAGACCTTGGAGATCACCAAGTCCATCACCCAGAGCTCACAACCCCACCACCACTGAACCACATCCCTCAGCACCACTTCCACAGGGCTTTTAAACACCCCCTGCCAGGGATGGTGGCTCCCCCACCCCCACCATGAGCTGCCCACCACCTTTCCCATCTTCCTGAGCACTGACTGAATTCCCAGGGGACTTGGAGGGCAGCGCTGCAGTGCAGAGATAAGCCTGAGATTGGGAACTGCCTGTGCTGGGAAGGCTGCTGCCAGAGGTGCTGCTTCCCCTTCTTGTCAGTGACTGCGTGTGCCAGGTCACCTCCATGGCCCAGGGGTGTGCAGCCCTGCTGGTGGTTGGGGTTTGCTGCCCTCCAAACACCTGCTGCCTCCTTCCCACCCCTCTGTGCTTTACTCCTCCTGATGTTTCAAGATCTAAACTGTCCAAGTACTGGGGAGAGGGAACTGGGCCAGCCTGGGAGCTCTGCTGGGGGGATGGAGCTGCTGCCTCCCAGCACAACACCCACCCCCACCCCCACCCCCCCCCATCAGGGCTGGAGCTGCCCCAAGTGTTTCCAACTGGCTGGGCAGCCAGGGGGTTTAATGGAGGGGTGGGAGATGATCGATTTGGTATCGATCTGGGGAGGGGTCAGGGCCTCCCGGGGGTGCTGACCTTGTTGTGCAGATCTGGCCCAACTTGAAGGGCACACAAAGGAAGACGTTCAGCAACCCAACCAAGCTCTGGGAAGCGATGCTGGAGGCCAGGAGGGGTGGGGTTGTGGGACTGGAGATGGGGCCAAAAGCAGCTGGTGGGAGTCTCTAGAAGAGAGGGGGGAAAAACCCAACCCCAAACACAATGATTCGAGTGCCTGGGATTTAAAGGAGAGAAAAGAGCTCCAGGTTTCAAAGGCCATTCCTCTTGGTGTGTTGTCTTTACAGCTCTAGCCTGGGAGAGCAGAGGGAGCAATGCCCCTTGCAGGGACTTTGGTACCTTCAGGGCTCCCTGGGATGTTTCTACATAGAATCACAGAATGGGTTGGGTTGGAAGGGACCCAAAAGATCACCCAGTTCCACCCCCCAACCCCCCGCCATGGGCAGGGACAGCTCCCACTGCCCAAGCTGCTCAAAGCTTCATCCAGCCCGGGCTTTAACACCTCCAGGGCTGAGGCATCCACAACCTGTTCCAGTGTCTCCCCATCCTTATAGCAGAGAATCACAGAATCACCAAGGCTGGAAGAGACCTCAGAGATCATCAAGTCCAACCTGGCACCACAGACCTCATGACTAAACCAAGTGGCCACACCAAGTGCCACATCCAATCCCCTCCTGAACACCTCCAGGGATGGGGACTCCACCACCTCCCTGGGCAGCACATTCCAAGGGCTAACAACTCTCTCTGGGAAGAACTTTCTCCTCACCTCCAGCCTAAACCTCCCCTGGCACAGCTTGAGACTGTGTCCTCTTGTTCTGGTGCTGGTTGCTTGGGAGAAGAGACCAACCCCCACCTGGCTACAACCTCCCTTCAGGGAGCTGGAGAGAGCAAGAAGGTCTCCCCTGAGCCTCCTCTTCTGCAGGCTAAGCAACCCCAGCTCCCTCAGCCTCTCCTCCCAGGGCTGTGCTCCAGACCCCTCCCCAGCCTCATTGCCCTTCTCTAGACACATTCAAGTGTCTCAATGTCCTTAAACTGAGGGGCCCAGAACTGGACACAAACTGGAACCTCTTCCCAATGTCCAGTCTAACTCTTCATCCCTCCCAAGTGGCTTTTGGGCTCAGTTCCCAGCCCAAAGGATGCTCTCCCTGCTTCTCTTGTGCTTTCTCAAACAAAACAGCTTCTGGGAGACCCAGGACGTGCAAGAAGGACAGGAACCAGGCTGGGACTGCAGGGCCCCAGCTTGCTCCCTGCTCCTGGCCACCCCTCCTTTGTGTTTCTAAGCTCTCTGAAGCTGTCTCCCAAACCCAGAGTGGCTTCAACACTCCTAAACAAGACAAAAGCAGCAGCAAAGTGAGAGCAGCTCTTTACTGGGATGCAGCAGCTGGAGAGCATGAGTAAACCTGATGGAAAGCATCCAGGGCACGGAGAAGAAGCAGGATCTGTCTGGGCAAGCTGGAGCTGGGCCAGGGCTGCTCTGAGCAGCTCTTTGGTAGGGTCACCGCTGCCTTTTGGATGCTTGCACCAGCACAGTTGGTACCACACAGGCAGCTGGACCCAGCAGGAGAGGACATTTATGCCCTGTGGCTTTTACTCCAGCCCCATCCCTGTCCCTGGGGAGGTGGGGAGGGGGTCCAGCTCCAGAGCTGGCTGTCAGCAGAGGGCAAAGCTTTGCAGCAGAGAGGGCACCCTGTGCTGGGCATGGGGAAGCTGGGTCTGCTCTGCCAGCCGAGCTCTGGGAATGGGAGAGGAGGAACTTGCGTGCAGGGAGCTGCCTGCAGATGTAGCCAGGATGCCTCCTGCTGTGCCCAAGCTGCTTTGCTGGTGTCTGCTAAACACCCAGAGCTCCACTCCTTCCAGGAAGACGTGCTGGGGCAGATCCCCTGGCTGACACCTGGCTTGAGGGGCACTCCTGAAGGAGAGGAAGGCTTCCTAAGGCAGAGGGAGGTGGATGCTGTGGTGGGGCTCTGCCCATCTCCCCGATGCCCACAGCAAGGACACAGACTGGACGGTGGTGCCTCCTGGGTTAAGCACCCAGCTCTCTGCCAAACGAGGTGCTGCCAGGTGGAGAGAGGCATCTCGGCAGTGACAATGTTCCTGGGCCGCAGCTGGTGGCAGCTGTCAGCAGCGCAGGGCTGCGGCCGGGGCCGTGCGCCGCCTAGAGCTCGCCCAGCTCGGTCACCGCCTCCTCGCAGGCTGGGTACAGGTCCTTGGAGCTGGCCCCGAGCAGGGGGAGGCTGGGGGGCTGCCGTGGTGGCTGTGGCTCAGGATGGTGGTCTTCCTGCTGCAGAGGCTGCCGGTGGAGCCCTGCCTCCTCAGGCCGGGCCGGGGCTGCCCCAGCAGGGCAGGCAGCGTGCCACGTCCTGCAGCAGGTGCCCGCTGAAGACCATGTAGATCCAGGGGGTTGCAGCAGCTGCTGAGGCTGGCCAGCAGCATGGTGATGGTGAAAGCCACGTTGGAGGACTCTGGGAAGGCAAAGGAGGGAGGTGAAGCACGTGCCGGTGTGCCGCGGGCAGGGCTGTGTGGGCTGGACCACGTCCTTTGCCCCGGCCCCAGCCCAGCGGAGGGGCACTGCTTTGGGTCAGCGTGCAGGGTGCCACAGCTGGGCTCTGCCCTGGGCTGAGGGGGGCAGGGGGCTGATGCAATGGGACACAGAGAAACCCACCCTGCAGCCACATCCCAAACACAGCAGCTCCTGCAGCGAATCCCCACACGGGTGAAGCAGCAGCCGTGGCAAAGCTGCTGCAACGTCCTTGTGGGGTGAGGGGCAAGAGGATGGGGCCAGGACCTATTTAGTGGTGCCCAGTGACAGGGCAAGGGGCAATGGGCACAGACTGGAACCCAGGAGGTTCTGCCATGAAAAAGTTCTTTGGTGTGAGGCTGCTGGAGCCTCATCAAACCCCGGGGAGGTTGTGGAGTCTCCTTCTCTGGAGAGATTCCAAACCACCCCTGGCCATTGTGCTCCTGGGCAAGCTGCTGTGGGTGCCCTGCTTTAGCAGGGGGCTTGGACTGGATGATCTCCAGGGATCCCTTCCAACCCCACCACACTTCTGAGTGGTTTTTCTGGTGGAATTGATGATCTGACTCCACAAACTCCTCTCTACAAACCCCCCTGGGGAGCAAACCTGTGGCCTTGCCCACGGCCCCCCAGAGGCTGCCCGGAAAGGTTGTGGAGCCTCCTTCTCTGGGGACTGTCAAACCCCACCTCATAGTATCACAGTATCAGTCAGGGTTGGAAGGGACCACAAGGATCAGCCAGTTCCAACCCCTGCCATGGGCAGGGACACCCCACACTACATCAGCCTGGCCAGAGTCTCAGCCAGCCTGGGCTTAAACACCTCCAGGGACGGGGCCTCAACCACCTCCCTGCACAACCCATTCCAGGGCTTCACCACTCTCATGGGGAAGAACTTCCTCCTCACCTCCAGCCTCAATCTCCCCACCTCCAGCTTCATTCCATTCCCCCTAGTCCTATCACTACCTGAGATCCTGAGCAGTCCCTCCCCAGCCTTCCTGTAGCCCCCTTCAGATCCTGGAAGGCCACAATGAGGTCACCTGGGAGCCTTCTCTTCTCCAGACTGAACAGCCCCAACTCCTTCAGTCTGTGCTCACAGGAGAGGTGCTCCAGCCCTCTGCTCATCCTCCTGGCCCTGCTCTGGACACCTTCCAGGTGCCTGGATGCATCCCTGTGCCGACTCCCCTGGGTGGCCCTGCTGTGGCAGGGGGCTTGGGCGGGACGATCTCTGGAGGTCCCTCCCAACCTCTGCTGCACTGTGAGGCTGTGATGGCTTTCGAAGCACAGAGACAAGACAGAGATGGGCACCTGGCGTGCCCAGGGCTGTGCCCCCAGCCTCCCCCCCCCACTGCTCACCATCATCAGGAGCCTCCTCGTCCCACACTGACCACAGCTGCATGCTGAAGAAGGGAGCCCAGCAGGCCACGTAGGCCACCACGATGACGAAGGTCATCTTGACCGTGCGGATCTTGGCGCGGGAGATGGTCCTGACGCTGCTCACCCGGGAGGGCTGCCCGCCGGGGCGCTGCCCGCTCCGCTCCGAGCAGCTGGGAGCCGCAGGGGCGGCGGCCAGGGCCCCCCGCGCTGGAGGCGCCGCTCTGGGTCTTGCCTTTGAGGTTCTTGCAGATCTCGTAGCAGATGAGGCTGTAGCAGACGGTGAGGATGGCGACGGGCAGGATGAAGATGCACAGCGCGGTCCAGGTGATGTAGGCTCGGGCTCCCCACGGGTACCTGAAGTCCGCCCAGCAGTCCAGCACCCCCGAGCCCTGCCGCACCTCCCGCAGGGAGAAGATGAAGACCTGGGGCAGGCTGAGGAGGCAGCTGAGCAGCCAGGTGGCCCCGATCATGAGGTGAGCCTGGCGGCCGGGCTGCTGCAGGGACTGCAGCGGGTGGCACACGGCCAGGTAGCGGTCCAGGGTCATCACGATCAGCATGTAGGTGGAGGCGAACATGCTCAGCACCTGCAGGTACTTCACTGCCCTGCAGAGTGCGTCCGGCCCCAGGAAGCGAAACGTCACCTCCCAGATCAGCTGCGGCAGCACCTGGAAGAGCGCAACGCCCAGGTCGCTCAGCCCCAGGTGCAGGATGAAGAGATGCATCCTGCTCATCTTCTTCCGCAGGCGGTACATGGCCAGCAGCACCCCCACGTTGCCTGTGGTAGCCACGGCCAGGATGGTGGCCAGCACCCCGATCTCTGCCTTGGCCAGCTCCTCATCCCGGCTGTGCAAGAGGGTGAGGTTGGGCTCACCTGCCAGGGTCTGGGGGCTCAGCAGCCCCTGGCCGTGCCCAGGCCAGCCGTGGTGAGTGCTGTTCCAGCCCCAGCCTGGCTCCATCCCTTCGGGAAGCCCTGCAGGAGCTCAGGCAGCTCTAATCTTGTCTCCAGCGGCCTCTTCCCTGCCTCCCCAGGGCTGAGCTGTTGGGGTTGGTGCTACCCCCGAACTCCACTGCAGAGCTCCTCTGCCCCTGGCTGGTGGGGCTGGATGTGCCTCCTCCAGTGGTCCCCAGGAGAGGGGCAGGTTGTCAGCTCCTCTGCCTTGTGCAGCTCAGCATTGTGCTGACCCTTTGCTGGGTGCCTGGAATTCTGCATGCAGGAATTCCTGAGAAGCAGAGAGGAGGAAGAGCTCCTGGCTCAGTCCTTAGGTTTTCTCTTGTCTGCACTGAACATTCCCAGATTCCTGCTTCTCCCTGGACTGAGCATCTCGTGCATCCTTTCTCCTCACTTCTGAGCTGGAGAACTGAAGGGGCAAAGTCCTCTTTGCTGCTCCTCAGTGTGGTAAAAGCATCAGAAGGAGCTACAGACGCTGCACCTCTTTGGCCTTTTCATTCCAAGAGCAGCAAAAGGCAGGTGAGAGGGGGCTGAGCATCCATGTCCCAGTGGGAAGCAGGGTGGCTCTTGGTTGCTCTGTGCAAACACCATCTGCCTGCTCTGGGTTTTATAGCCTGGCAGCTCCCCCACAGCCGGCCCCAGCCTCCTGGCTCTGTCCCTGGCTGTGCTGAGCGCTGCCCGGCGCTGTGGCAGGCAGGTGACAGCTGGGTCCCCTCCTGCTGCTTTCTGAGGAGATGCCATCCATGGGCTCTATCAGCAGTTGTGATTTCTGAGTGGGAGCTGAAAGCTGGGGATGCTCCTGTGCCCCCAGCCCTGTCCCCTGCCTCCTCTCTGCCCCGGGTTTGCACTGTTCCTGCCACTCAAACCCTTCCAAAGCTCCACCCTTAGCTTCCTTTGGCCCAGCAGAAGCCTTTGTCCCGAGAGCTGGGGGATGAGGGGGTGCAGGGCCCCCAAGCAGCTGAGAGCCCTGGGGCTGTTTAGCCTGGAGAAAAGCAGCCTGAGAGGGGATCTGCTCAGTGCTCAGCAAGAGATAAAGAGTGAGGGGCAGGAGGATGGAGCTGGGATCTTGTCAGTGATGCCCATGGACAAGAAGCAGTGGGCACGAACTGGAACCCAGGAGCTTCCATGTGAACAAGAGGAGAAGCTTCTTTGGTGTGAGGGTGCTGGAGGATGGAGCAGGCTGCCCAGAGAGGTTGTGGAGCCTCCTTCTCTGCAGAGATTCCAACCCCCGGCCGTTGTGCTCCTGGGCAAGCTGCTGTGGCTGCCCTGCTGGAGCAAGGGGGTTGGAGTGGATGATCTCCAGAGGTCCCTTCCAGCCCCCACCATGCTGGGATCCTGTGTGACTCTGACTCTGCCTGCTCAGTCCTCAGCTAAATGCTGTTGCTACACTCCAACAGAACCTCCTCTCCAAGGTGAGAGGCAGGTTCCTGCTCACCTCTGCCTCGAGTCCTCACCCCTCTTCCTCAGAAAGCCTGGGAAAAGACTCCTGGGCAAGGAAGAGCTGCTGGGCACCGATGAGCTAAGAGGCCCCAGCTGCAGCTGGAACCTTCATGCAGGAGTGTGAGGTGAGGCAGAGGGAAGCGGCGGCCAGCAGCAGCAGCACCACCACCAAGCACAGGACCACTGCACAGCAACCTGCCGAAGACAGAGAGGACGCCAGACCCTCAATGCTCTCTTGTGTCTTGCCAGGGCAGAGCATGGGCCCAGGAGCTTGGGCACCTGCCCCTGCCCTTCCCTTCCCACTCTCCCCAGAGCCTGCCTCGTGTCTTCCCACAGGGGGTGTGGTTGCACAAATATTTTCCTTGCCTATCAACGCAAACAAGAAGTGTTTCCAAACACGGTTTCGCTTCTCTTTTGCAACACCAAGGGGTTGGGTTTTTTTCCCCCCCTCCCTCCTGGCTATTGACTTATGGCAATGCCAGACAAAAGCCACCCAGCTGCTGCCAGCCCTTTCCTTTGGTGTCTTCCCCGACTGGGACAAAGCCCAACAGCAGCCAACAAAAGAAGTGCACAAATAAACCCAGCTTGGCTGAGGAGTGGATTGAGAGCAGCCCCTGCAGAAAAGGACTTGGGGGTGCTGGTTGAGGAGAAGCTCAACATGGGCCAGCAGTGTGCACTGGCAGCCCAAAAAGCCAACCCTGTCCTGGGCTGCATGGAAAGAAGTGTGGCCAGCAGGTCAAGGAAGGGGATTCTGCCTCTCTACTCTGTCTGGTGTAGACCTCTGGTGTAGCCCCCAACACAAGAAGGACATGGACCTGATGGAGAGGGCCCAGAAGAGGCCACAAAGATGTGAGGGCTGGAGAACCTCTGCTGTGGGGACAGGCTGAGAGAGTTGGGGCTGTTCAGCCTGGAGAAGGCTCCAGGGAGAGCTGAGAGAAGGTTTCAGGAGTTGAAGGGGGCTACAGGAGAGCTGGGGAGGGACTTTTCAGAGGGCTGGGGGTGATGGGATGGGAAGTGATGGTTTGAAACTGGAGCAGGGTAGGTTTAGGCTGGGCATTAGGGTGAGGCTGGTGAGTGTGGTGAGACAGACTCCCCAGGGAAGCTGTGGATGCTCCTTCCCTTGGAGAGGAGAGGACATTGGGGCAGGGTGGGTGTGAGCTGGGAGAGGGCAGACTGAGACTGGAGAGGAGGGAGAAATTCTTCCCAGTGAGGGTGGGGAGACACTGGGACAGGGAGGTGGTAGATGCCCTCTCCCTGGAGGTGTTCCAGGCCAGCTGGGATGGGGAACAACCTGATGCAGTAGGAGCTGTCCCTGGCAGGGCATGTTGGAGCTGGATGATCCTGAAGGTCCCTTCCAGCCCAAACCATTCTATGATTCTCTTTCATTGTTTGGCTCCTCTGATGCCATTGCACATCCATCTTTCTCACAGCCCAGAAGACTTGACAGTGAGGCTGGGGAGACACTGGCACAGGTTACCCAGGGATGTTCCCTCCTGGAGGTGTTCAGGGCCAGGCTGGATGAGGCCTTGAGCGAGCTGGGCTGGTGGGAGGTGTCCCTGCCCACGGCAGGGTGGGCTGGAACTGGATGAGCTTTGAGGTCCCTTCCAACCCAACCCATTTTATGACTCATTCTCTGAGCTCCTTAGCTTGAGAGGGGCTTTGCTGCTGGCAGAGCTGGCTCTGGCTGTGCTGCTGCAATTAAACTGCTGGGAAGAAGGTTGCTGTCTGCAGTAAGGAGAGCAATTTGTATCTAATTAAAAGACATTTCATCCCTATCAGAGATCTGCTGGCTAGGAAGCAGCCAGCAGAGGGAAGTGGCTGGCTGGAGGTAGAGATGGGAAGATATTTAGGTGAATAATGGGATTCTGCTTGGGGTTGTGATCAGAGAGCTGATTTGCCAGAAGATTAATAGAGGGCAATGCAGGGAATAAAAAGAAAGGGGGAAAAAACCCCCACCCAACTCACAAAGCAGTGAGCAGCCAAGAGGAAGGCAGAGATGGAAAAGGAAGATTATGCAGAGAGAAAGGAGTATTTCAAGGGGGTTGAGGCCAGGCTCAGCTCCCCCTGGCACCAGTTTGATTTGGGAGCAATTCCCTTGGAGTTAGAGCTTTGACTCCAGGGTTGCCTGGCTCGAGGTGTGGGGAGAAGACCTCTGCAAAGCTGCTTCGAGGGAAGTGAAGCTAACTCACAAGAGAGAAATGATCCTTGGGAAAGAGAAATGCTTCTTTCTTTAGAGGGGGAGCTTGTCACAGCAAGGGAATCCTCCAAGCAGATGCATTCAACTCAACTCAACTCCTTTCCTTCCATTGCTATCTTGGAGGGTTTGACACACCAGCAGCACTGCCAGGCTCTCCCTGCCTCAGCAAAACCAGAGCTGGGCTCAGAAGCTCAGGAACTGTCTTAGTCAGTGCTCTGGTTACCCTTGGGAGGCCATGGTCCAGCTGTGTCCAGCTGTGCCCAGTCCAGTCCATCCCAATTCAACCCAATCCAGCCCAGTCCAACACAATCCATCTCAGTCCAGCCCAATCCAGTCCAGCCCAGCCCATCTCAATCCAACCTAATCCAGCCCAAATCCATCTCAGCCCAGTCCATCCCAAAGCAGCCCAACCCAGCTCAGCTCAGACTAACCTGATCCATCCCAGTCCAATCCATTCCATCCCAGTTCGGTTCAGCTCAGTCCAGCCCAGCTCAGCTCAGTCCAATCTGATCCATCCCAATCCAATCCATTCCATCCCAGTTCAGCTCAGTCCAGCCCAGCCCAACTCAGTCCAACCTGATCCATCCCAGTCCAATCCATTCCATCCCAGCTCAGCTCAAATCAGCTCAGCTCAGACCAACCTGATCTATCTCAGCCCAATCCATTCCATCCCAGTTCAGCTCAGTCCAGCCCAGCCCAACTCAGTCCAACCTGATCCATCCCAGTCCAATCCATTCCATCCCAGCTCAGCTCAAATCAGCTCAGCTCAGACCAACCTGATCTATCTCAGTCCAATCCATTCCATCCCAGTTCAGTTCAGCCCAGCCCAGCTCGGCTCAGTCCAACCTGATCCATCTCAGTCCAATCCAATCCATTCCATCCCAGTTCAGTTTAGCTCAGTCCAGCCAAGCTCAGCTCAGCTCAGTCCAACCTGATCCACCTCAGTCCAATCCATTGCATCTCATCCCATCCCAGCTCAGCTCAGTCCAACCTGATCCATCTCAGTCCAATCCATTACACCTCATCCCATCCCAGCTCAGCTCAGTCCAACCTGATCCATCTCAGTCCAACCTGATCCATCTCAGTCCAATCCATTACATCTCATCCCATCCCAGCTCAGCTCAGTCCAACCTGATCCATCTCAGTCCAATCCATTACACCTCATCCCATCCCAGCTCAGCTCACCTCAGCCCAGCTCAGCCCAGCCCAGCCCAGCCCAGCCCAGCCCAATCCAATCCCAGCTGCATCTATTTAGGCTGTTTCCCATGAGCCAGCTCTTGGTTGAGCAGAGCCTGGAGATGGGGAAACTTCTGCTGCTTTCTGGTACTGTAACTCTTTTTGTGCTACATTGGAGGGAGGCTGCTGGAGGGAACTCCTGGAGGGAACTCCTGGAGGGAACTCCTGGAGGGAACTCCTGGGGCTGTGTGCTGCTGGCTGTTGCCGCCCCAGGGCGAGCTGAGCCCTGGAGCAGCTGTCACAAGGTCTGTGTTGCCTCCTGTCCCCTTGGGTGTGATGCTGAGGCGTGGGACCATGCAATTCCTGAGCTCCTCTCCTCTGGTTTGTTGAGGTGATGCTGTGTCAAGCTGATTTTTGGCAGCTGGTAGAATCAATGCACCACGAAGCATGGCCAATACAATGCTGATTTTCATTACCACCTCCATCCTCTGTGCATCCCTCTCTGCAGAGCACAGAGGCAGAGGGCTTCTGACTGCTGCTGATTTCTCCTGCTCAAAGAAACAGACTCATTCAGGCTGGAAAAAGACCTCTGAGGTCACCATGGCCACTAAACCATGTCCCCAAGTGCCATGGGCACACAGTTTTTGATACCACCCCACCCCCCACCCCCCTTCCTCCAGGGCTGGTGTCAGTCAGCCTCACCTCTTCCCTCCCCTCTGAGTTGTTGTGTTTTGGGGTTGGGTTGGGGCTTTTTTTCCCCATTTAGTTAAAACTTCTGACCCTGTTTAATATTAGAGAGTGTGGCTGGATGCATGAATAACCAGGCTGAGCACATGGGGAGTGCCCAAAGCAGGGCCTGGTGGGGACAAGGCAGAACAAGGGGGTTGGCTTTTTCAGGGAGGAAAAGGGAAAAACGGGTCCCAGTGAAGCTGGAGAAATTGGCAAGCAGGGGAACAGGGGCTGGCAGTGGTGCACTGAAGAGCTCAGCTTCAAAGAATCAGTGCTGGAAAACGTGGCCTGAAATGGCAGCTTCAAGGGCTGAGCTGTCCAAGCTGGGAGCTTGGCTTGCTGCACAGCATCCTCCCCCTTCATCCTCCACGCTGCTCCTGGGGTCTCTGCTGCTTGAGGACAGCCCTGTCCACCCCAAGCACCTTGAGACACCCAGAGCCATGTGTGCTTCCCCCACCCAGACCCCACAGAATGGTTTGGGTTGGAAGGGACCTCAAAGCTCATCCAGTTCCAGCCCACCCGCCATGGGCAGGGACACCTCCCACCAGCCCAGCTCGCTCAAGGCCTCATCCAGCCTGGCCCTGAACACCTCCAGGGAGGGAACATCCACAACCTCCCTGGGCAACCTGTGCCAGTGTCTCCCCAGCCTCACTGTCAAGTCTTCTGGGCTGTGAGAAAGATGGATGTGCAATGGCATCAGAGGAGCCAAACAATGAAAGAGAATCATAGAATGGTTTGGGCTGGAAGGGACCTTCAGGATCATCCAGCTCCAACATGCCCTGCCAGGGACAGCTCCTACTGCATCAGGTTGTTCCCCATCCCAGCTGGCCTGGAACACCTCCAGGGAGAGGGCATCTACCACCTCCCTGTCCCAGTGTCTCCCCACCCTCACTGGGAAGAATTTCTCCCTCCTCTCCAGTCTCAGTCTGCCCTCTCCCAGCTCACACCCACCCTGCCCCAATGTCCTCTCCAAGGTGACCCTGGAACATCTTTAGGCTGGATGTTAGGAAGAAGCTCTTCATAGGAAGAGTTGTTGGCCTTTGGAATGTGCTGCCCAGGGAGGTGGTGGAGTCCCCATCCCTGGAGGTGTTTAAAAGAGGGTTGGATGAGGTGCTTGGGGCCATGGCCTTACAGCTGTGTGCAGGGAGATGCCAGGTGAAGGTTAGGCTTCCCCTGAAGGTCTTTTCCCAGCAGGTGATTCTGTGACTCTGTGATCTCAGGCAGGGGTTTCTTTTCCCAGCCTCAGTGACTCTGGGAGTCTCGCTGTGGTGAGCCCTTCATTAACATCTTCTCACCACCTCTTTGCTCTTTGGTTAGGAGAGGAGCAGCTAATCCTCAGACTGCTCTGCTCTCAGGTCCCTGGAGGCAGAGCAGCAGGGCAGGAGCCCTGGGGAAGGCAGCTAATGCTGTCTAATGCTCTCTTGCCGTGGGGGTGTCTGAGGAGAAGGTGACAAAGTACAGTGGCTGCACTCAGTGTTCTCCCTGCCCGGGTGAGGCATGGCTGGGGTCAGCCCAGGCAGCCCAGACCTGTCACCAGCAGCAGCAGCACCCAGGTGAGAGCTGGGGCAGGCTCTGTGGGATGTGTTCTGCACCCAGCAGCACAGGGCAGAGCTGTGTTGCCCTCTTGTTCTGCACTGCATGGGTTTGGAGACCCCTGGAGCCTGTCCCCCAGCATGTGGGATGTTGAATGGACATTTGCTGTTGTGAGGGGGAGGGCTGTGCCCTCTAATGCCAGTGTCAGAGGAGGGGATGTTTGGTATCTCCCTCAGGCTTGTGCTTCTGTGTTGAGGGGATGGTTGAACTCCATGGGAAGCCAGATTTAAACCTTCCAGAGATCCATGGATTGCCAGCTGAGTCTTCTTCTGCACTCTGCAGCTCCCTGAAAGGTTGGAGTGAGGTGGGGGTCAGGCTCCTCTTCCTAGTGACAGGAGGAAAAGGCCTCAGGTTAGAATCATAGAATCAACAAGGTTGGAAAAGACCTCAGAGGTCATCAAGTCCAACCTGGCACCCAACACCTCCTGACTGCTAGACCATGGCTCCAAGTGCCACATCCAATCCCCTCTTGAACACCTCCAGGGATGTGGACTCCACCACCTCCCTGGGCAGCACATTCCAGCAGCTAACAACTCTGTAGGAAGAACTTTCTCCTCACCTCCAGCCTAAACCTCCCCTGGCACAGCTTGAGACTGTGTCCTCTTGTTCTGGTGCTGCTTGCCTGGGAGGAGAGACCAACCCCCACCTGGCTACAACCTCCCTTCAGGGAGTTGGAGAGAGCAATGAGGTCTCCCCTGAGCCTCCTCTTCTGCAGGCTAAGCAACCCCAGCTCCCTCAGCCTCTCCTCACAGGGCTGTGCTCCAGACCCCTCCCCAGCTTTGTTGCCCTTCTCTGGACACCTTCAAGTCTCTCAATGTCCTTCTTAAACTGAGGGGCCCAGAACTGGACACAGGACTCAAGGTTGCACCAGGGGAGGTTTGGGTTGGACATTGGGAACAGTTTCTTCCCTGCAGGAAGGGTCAGGCACTGGAACAGGCTGCCCAGGGAGGTGGTGGAGCCTCCTTCCCTGGGGGATGCAGACATAGGCTATGCCTTAGCGGCCACGATGGTGTTAGGTTCATGAGCCCAAGTGGCCCAGGGGGTGGTAGATGCCCCATCCTTGAAACCATTCCAGGTCAGGCTGGACAGAACAGGCTGGCTCTGAGCAACCTGCTCTAGCTGCAGCTGTCCCTGCTGCCTGCAGGGAGCTTGACCTAGATGACAGAATGTGTGGCCATGGCACTCTGGGACATGGTTTGATGGCCATGGTGGTCTCAGGTCTGGTGGTTGGACTCATCCTAGAGGTCTTTTCCCATTCTGTGATGAGACCATGCTCTGATCATAGAGCTGTTGCTTAGGTGGGGGGTTGTGTGGCTCTGCCCTGGGCTTTTCAAAGCCCTGTGTTGGCTTGTGGTTAGTCTGTGCCTGGTTATATCCAAGGAGCTTTTGCCTGCCAAGCACCCAAGAGGTCCCCATTAAGTCTGGCAGGGGTGGCCACCGTAACCCTGGGAGCTGTTGGCTCTCCTTGCAGACCCTTCAGTGCAATTCAGGGCACCAAATCCCACCTGAAGGCTTAATGGTGCCTGTCACAGCCAGGTGAGAGCAAGCACAGCCTCAACCAGGGGGTGGATTTACAGCTAAGTGTTGGAGTCAGCTGAAAGGTGAAAATCACTGCTAAAACCCCTGGTGTTTGGCCAAGGAGGCTTCGACCTGTCCCTGGAGCCTCCCAGGGCTGGGGTTGCTTTGATGGAGAGGCTTAAAAAACTAATCAAATTAGTGCCCAAGCCCTCAAGGGGGAAAAAAAAAAAAAGATTAATTGGGAAAGGATTATCCCAGAAGGAAACCAGAGATGCAGGGGGAGAGGCACAGCTCCCTGCTGTCACCTCGGCGTGCTGCTTCAGCGGGTGAGGAGCCAGATGCTGTGTTCCCTCCTGTTGATTTGTGTGTAACAGAATCCCCTGCCAGGCCCAGCAGCCAGGCTGTGGGCTCTCAGGGAGCCCTGGACTCCTCCAACCACCTCCTGGAAGGCCTGCCCTTGAGGTATCTTGCTGGGTGTCTGGGCTGCCCTGGGATGGAGAGCAGAGCAGAACAGCTCTGGCAGCGCGGTGGTGTTGGGAATGGGAAGAGCTGCCACAGGGAGAGCAGCTGAGAGCTGGGTTTGTTCAGCCTTGAGAAGGCTCTGGGGGACCTTGCTGCCACGGACCAGGACAGAAAGGGTGGCCACCAGGAGGATGGAGACTCCCTTTTCACAGTGCCATGGCAATGGCAAGGGGGGATGGGGACAAGTTCCTGCTGGGGAGATTCCAAGTGGAGTCCAGAAGGCAATTTTCCCCCGTGAGACCAGCCAGAGATTGGAACAATCATAGAATAGAGAATTGTTTGGGTTGGAAAAGACCTCCCAGATCCAGTCCAACCATCAACCCAACCCCACCATGGCCACTAAACCATGGCCTAACATTCCCTGGACACCTCCAGGGATGGGGACTCCACCACCTCCCTGGGCAGCCTGTGCCCAGCCCTGACCACTCCTGCAGCGAAGAAATTCTTCCTCCTCTCCACCCTAAGCCTCCCCCTGGCAGACTTTCAGGCCATTCCCTCTCTTTCTGTCACTTGGCACTAGGGAGAAGAAACCATTCCCAAGGGAAGCAGTGGCTTCCCCTGCGCTGGGCAGTGTGCAGGCTCAGCTCACCAGGGTGCTGAGCCAGCCCAGTTCAGCTGCACTATCGCCCAGAAAGGTTGGACCAGGTGATCACAGAATCACCAAGGTTGGAAGAGACCTCAAAGGTCATCGAGGGGTCCCTTCCAACCTGGCATTCTGTGATGGTGCAGAGTGGTTCCTGCAGCAGCCAGGGGTACTGTCCTAACAGAAGTGTGCTTAGGCCAGGAGCAGTCCCTCTGCCTTGGCCAGGAGCAGTCCCCCTGCCTTTCCCAGGAGCACAGACACAGCCTCCTGCCCCACGCAGGGATGATTCCTGTGCTCCTGAGCACAGGGAGCCGGCAGGGCTGTTATCCTCCCCCCTTGAAAGCCCACATTCAGGAGAGGAGAGCATGAGGCATTGCTGGGGAAGTCACAAAGCTCCCCAGAGCCCTGGGCAACCCCAATTCAACTAATATCCCAACTTCTGACAACCAATACCCGACTGTCCTGCCCCAAGACTAATGAATTTTATGCATGAGTGGATTCAACACCATCATTTAGCTCTGTCTGCTGGCAGAGGCTTTGAAGTCCCAGCTGATTATGCAGGGAACAAGCTGGGAGCTGGTTAATAAGTTCCAACCAAGTGTGTACTGCTGGGAGGCTGTGTTAGATTAGAGAGGGAATTTGAGTGTTGCTTTGTCTTGGACTTCAGCTTGGAGACAAGGGGGAAGCAGCAGCAGAGGCTGTCAGCAGGGAGAGAACCCCAAGGAGTGTGTTGGGAAATGTGCAGGAAACTGTGGAGGTGTTAATGATCAGGATCTGGCTCTGCCTCCTCTGCAGCCTCCTCCTTCACCTCATTTGCTTGGGTCTGCAAGCCCGGTGTGGGGGAAGATTGGTTGAAGCAGTGGAAGGTCCCCGAGGGTTGCCTCCCTTCCTGGAAAGCTCAGTGCTGCAGGGTGGAGGAAGGCTTCAAACCCTCTGCAGAGTGCAGAAAAAAACACCCCAAAGCCTTAGAACTGGTGAAATTGTGGAGGTTGGGTTTGGATCTCCTGAAATGCTGATGCTGACCTCTCCTAAGGGGCTTCACCCCTCAGGAGCTGCTTTCTATCTGCTAGTCTTGAATGGGTGAGGAATTGATTGCATCTCAATGGATCTCCCCTACCTATTAGTCACTTGCTGTCTACAGCTACCTGAAGGGAGGTTGGAGCCAGGTGGGGGTTGGTCTCTTCTCCCAGGCAAGCAGCACCAGAACAAGAGGACACAGTCTCCAGCTGTGCCAGGGGAGGTTCAGGCTGGAGGTGAGGAAGAAATTCTTCATAGAGAGAGTGATTTCCCACTGGGATGTGCTGCCCAGGGAGGTGGTGGAGTCCCCATCCCTGGAGGTGTTTAAAAAGAGCCTGGATGAGGCACTTGGTGCCATGGTTGAGTTGATCAGATGCTGTTGGGTGATAGGTTGGACTTGATGATCTCAAAGGTCTCTTCCAACCTGGTCCATTCTATTCCACTCAGAATCACAGAATCACCAAGGTTGGAAAAGACCTCAAAGCTCATCAAGTCCAACCTGGCACCCAACACCTCCTAACTACTAAACCATGGCTCCAAGTGCCGCATCCAATCCCCTCTTGAACCCCTCCAGGGATGGTGACTCCACCACCTCCCTGGGCAGCACATCCCAATGGCGGATGACTCTCTCTGGGAAGAACTTTCTCCTCACCTCCAGCCTAAACCTCCCCTGGCACAGCTTGAGACTGTGTCCTCTTGTTCTGGTGCTGCTTGCCTGGGAGAAAAGAGACTTTTGCCTGATGGAAAAGAGACCTGGGAGTATGCAGCACAGGTTCCAAGAGAAGAGAGGTGCCTATGGGAATCCAGGTCCCACTCATGGAGGATCCTCTTGGCTTGGCCAGTGCAGGGGAGGTAGAATAGAATAGACCAGGTTGAAAAAGACCTTTGAGATCATCCAGTCCAACCTATCACCCAACACCATCTACTCAACTAACCCATGGCACCAAGCAGCCCATCCAGGCTCTTCTTAAACACCTCCAGGGATGGGGACTCCAGCACCTCCCCGGGCAGCACATTCCAGTCGACACTCCCTCTCTCTCTATGAAGAACTTCTTCCTAATGGTAATGGCAGTGATGGTATTTGGGAGCTGCTGGGGTTCAAGGGCAGATTTTTCCCTAGCCACAAAGTCGAAACAGCTGCAGGGAGGTTTGTGAAAGTCACATTGAAAGACTAACAGGAAGAAAACCTCAGCCAAGACTTGAAGTGAACCACTGCTGAGCTTCCACGAGCATTTTCCTCCTTGTTTCTTGTTCTGCTGATGGACAACGACCTCAGGAAGGGTTCAGCTGCAAGGCAGGGAAAGATGCAAGTGGTGAATTTGATCACTTCCTGGCTCAGTCTGGAGAGGAGGAGGCTGAGGGGAGACCTCTTGGCTCTCTACAATCCCTGAAAGAAGGTTGAAGCCATGTCTGTGTTGGTCTCTTCTCCCTAGTAGCAGGTGACAGGACATGAGGAAACAGCCTAAAAGTGTGCCAGGGGAGGGTTAGGTTGGAGATTAGGAAGAACTTCTTTGCTGCGAGCGTGGTCAGGGGTTGGAACAGGCTGCCCAGGGAGGTGGTGGAGTCCCCATCCATGAAGGTGTTCAAGGAATGTGTGGCCACGGTTGAGTGGCCAGGGTGGTGCTGGGTTAAAGGTGATGATCTTAGAGGTCCTTTCCCCCCTCCAAACAATTTTCTGACTCCACGTAGAACGTTGGTTTTCCCCAGAAGCTTTGCTGTGCCTCCCCCTCCGTCCTGGCAGGGGCGGACACGGGGGCTGCGTGCACGCACGGGTGTCCCTGAGCTGCGCTGGCCCAGGCTGGCCACAGTCCCGCCCCACCGCGGGAGAAAACCCAACAAGCAGCAAGACAAGCGAAAAAAGGGCAGCGCGGGGCGCGCCGGCGGGCGGCCCGGGGGCGCGCTGCCGCTGCGCGCCGGCAGGGGGCGACGGAACACCGGCGCCCGTAGGGGCGAGGCTGGGGGGCGGAGGAGGTTCTGGGGCGGGGAGGTGGGGGGCTGGCAGTGCTCGAAGAGGGATGTGGGCAGTGCTGGGGGGGCTGGCAGTGCTCGAAGAGGGATGTGGGCAGTGCTGGGGGGCTGGCAGTGCTCGAAGAGGGATGTGGGCAGTGCTGGGGGGGCTGGCAGTGCTCGAAGAGGGATGTGGGCAGTGCTGGGGGGGGTCTGGCAGTGCTGGAGGGGGGATATGGGTAGTGCTGGGGGGTCTGGCAGTGCTCAAAGAGGGATGTGGGCAGTGCTGGGGGGGGGTCTGGCAGTGCTGGAGGGGGGATATGGGTAGTGCTGGGGGGGTCTGGCAGTGCTCAAAGAGGGATGTGGGCAGTGTTGGGGGGTCTGGCAGTGCTGGAGGGAGGATATGGGTAGTGCTGGGGGGCTGGCAGTGCTCAAAGAGGGATGTGGGCAGTGTTGGGGGGTCTGGCAGTATTGGAGGGAGGATATAGGTAGTGCTGGGGGGTCTGGCAGTGCTCAAAGAGGGATGTGGGCAGTGCTGGGGGGGTCTGGCAGTGCTGGAGGGGGGATATGGGTAGTGCTGGGGGGGTCTGGCAGTGCTCAAAGAGGGATGTGGGCAGTGCTGGGGGGGCTGGCAGTGCTCGAAGAGGGATGTGGGCAGTGCTGGGGGGGCTGGCAGTGCTCGAAGAGGGATGCGGGCAGTGCTGGGGGGGTCTGGCAGTGCTGGAGGGGGGATATGGGTAGTGCTGGGGGGGTCTGGCAGTGCTCAAAGAGGGATGTGGGCAGTGCTGGGGGGGGGGTCTGGCAGTGCTGGAGGGGGAATATGGGTAGTGCTGGGGGGTCTGGCAGTGCTGCAGGGGGGATGTGAGCAGTGCTTAAGAAGAGGAGTCAGGGGCAGTGCTGGGGGGGGACAGGACCTGGATCCACTCAGAAAGCCCTGGCAGTGATGCTAGATGAGGCTGAAGATGGGGGGGGAGACTTTGGGGGGTTGGGGGTCTGGCTGCTCTGGGGCAGGGATCAGCATCTTCAGCTCCCCTGCTGCTCGTGGCCTCGTTGGTGTTGCTACAAGTGAGAGGGAATTACCCCTCGGGCTGCTGCTTCTCTGCTGCAGGCAGATGCTGGAGTTGTTTCTGCAGCTCTGGCAGTGCTGGGATGAGGGAAGGGGCTGTGGAGGTGGCTTTGTCCTCTAAGAGCTTGGCCAGGACATGGGGGGGGGGGGGGGGGGGGGGCTGCAGTCTGACCACACCACTCAATCCTCCCCTTCTGGCTTGGGTTCACTCGGGTGTGCTCCAAGCTGTGCTGCCCACAGGGCTCTGGGGTGGCCACCAAGCTCTCAGAGTGGCCATGCTGGGTTTATTTCTGTTATTCAGACCCCAACTGGCTTCTTCCTTGGGGGTTTTGAGTGGATGTGCATTGCTGGAGTCACTTAGGGAATTGCTAAGGCTGGAAAAGACCACTTGGATCGAGCCCAGCCATCAACCCAACCCCACCATGGGCCCAAGTGCCTTGGCCACAGGTTTCTTGAACCCCTCCAGGGGATGGATGGGGACTCCAGCACCTCCCTGGGCAGCCCGTGCCGACCCCTGACCCCTCTTGCACAAGGCTGCAGGGAAAAGGTGACTTCTTCCTCCTCTCTTTGGGCCACAAGTAAATCTGTTCCATCAGCAGATGCTGGCACTGCTCCCACCCAGCTCCCCCGATTCTGCTGCTGGAGGCATTTGCTCCTAGTTCACAGGGCAGCCCTCCAAAGCATGCCTGATGCCACCAGGCTCAGGGGCTCTGGATGACTGAGCCTTGCCAAGCTGCTGCTGTCGCTTTCCCACTTGCTCATTCCTGGCCAGATCCCTTGTAAAGGAGGCTGAGGTCTGCTCCCTCCCCTCCCCCCCCCCCAGGACTCCTGCCATGACATTCTTTCGGTTCCACATCAGCAGCAAAACATTTTGGACCCAGCTGGGGGGACGTTTCCACCAGTCTGAAAGAGAGAGAGAGAGAGCTAGCTCGCTCGCTCATAACTCTGTGTTTTGGTTGGGGGTGTTAGGTTTGGGGGTTTTGCACATGTGAGATGTCTGGGGTTCTATGTCTTTCCCTTTCCCTCCTCTCCATGTGCCTGGCAGGAGAGGTGCAGTGAAGAGAATATTCCTGGGCTGCTCTTGCTGTCTTTCCTCAAGCTGCTTTTGATTCCTGCTGCTCTTCTCTCAATGGTTTGGGGTAGGTTGTGTGTGGGGGGGGGTTTTCTTCCTCCTTCCCCCCTCAATTCCCTTTTCAGGCTAAGACAAGAGTCATCTCTTCCCATGCCTCAAACTGAGAGGAGAAGGGGCAGGGCTGCTTTTGTGGCCGACTGGGCACACAAGACCCAATCCTGAGGTGCACATTAACTGATGCCTCCGAAATGCCAGGACGATTTCCCTCTTCTCTCCTTCCTCTGAAGCTTCTGACACAGCCTGTGGCTCCAGGGAGGCACAGCGAGGAGGATCAGGACCAGGAGCAGAATTTCTTTTGAGCTGAACGGAGCCATTAGGGAAGAACCCTGCTGAGAGCCTCCGAGGGGCTCCAGGCTCGGCTCTGAGCCTTGCAGAACCCAGCTGGCACCGGGAGGAGAGCCGGGCCTGACGGCTTTGGCTAGTTGGAGCCTCTGATAAACGTTGGCACATCTGATTTATTGTCTGACTCCGTTCCCAAGGAGACCACATAAGTAGCAGTCTGAGATAAGCAGCTTATCCCCTAAAGGTGGATGCCTTAAAATATCAGTGTCCCTTCCTCTGTTTCCATTGAGAGTGAGCTCTTGGGCTGGGGACTGTATCTTTTTTGCCTCCCCCTCCCCCCTGCTATCTTTCTTTCCCTCTTATCAGAGCGTGGAAGCCACTTTGTGTTGTGTTGGGGAACCTTTCTGGCTGCACAATTGGCTGAAGTTCTGAATTCAGCTGGGTTTGTCTGTTATCATCACTCCTCATGCAGATTCCCTCAGCATCATGCCAGGGCTTCTTCCCTTCCATGGCTGCTGACAGCTCTAGTGTTGAGGCTGGAAGCCCCCTGGATCGCCATGGAGCGTGCACAGGAATCCATTTGCTGTGCTGCCCCCAGCCCAGCCCTGCTTCTCTGCCTGCTTCAACCCCCTTGCTTAGGGGGAGGCACAGTTGTGCTGCTTTGGCTGTGGGACTCCACCAGCAGAAGATGGTGGAGTCATGCAAAAGACCTTTAGGATCACCAGGTCCAGCCTAAGGCCACCCTGGCCATTAAATCATGTCTCCATGTCTATGATTCCATAGAATCAATAAGGTTGGAAATGACCTCAGAGATCATCAAGTCCAACCTGCCACCCAGCACCTCCTGACAACTAAACCATGGCTCCAAGTGCCACATCCAGTCCCCTCTTGAACACCTCCAGGGATGGGGACTCCACATTCCAAGGGCCAATTGCTCTCTCTGGGAAGAACTTTCTCCTCACCTTGAGCTTAAGGTTTTGGCATGAGCAGCCCTTGAGCCATAAACCTCTCCCCTGGGTGGTCACCATCCCTGGAGGTGTTGAAGAGGGGCTTGGATGTGGCACTTGGAGCCATGGTTTAGTTGTCAGGAGGTGCTGGGTGGCAGGTTGGACTTGATGAGCTCTGAGGTCTCTTCCAACCTTACTGATTCTGTGACTCTTGCAGTGGCTGCTCCTCTGCCCACTTGCTGAGCAGGGGAGGCAAAGCTGAGGAGCAAGTCCCTGGGGCTGAGCTGTGACATCAAAGGCTGTGCTGGTGTGGAGTTGTTGCTCTTCAAAGCAGCTCTTCAGCCGTGGTGCACTCCATGGTGCCTCTTCTCCTGAGGTCAGGTGCAATCCAAGCTGGTTTGCAGGCAGTAGGCTGGGCCAGGCTGAGTGTTTGTGGGGGGAGAGGCAAGTGACAGAGAGGGAACCAGCTCCTTTCCTAGCAGAGAAGTGTTCAGACCATAATGAATGTGTCTTCCCCATGCATGTTTGTGCATGCACGCACCCAGGCAGAGCTGGCTTTGATCTCTGCTGGGAGGCCCAGGAGAATACAGAGAAGATGAAATCAGACTTCTTCTTGGGGGCAGAGCGTGGGGACAACTGCTCTGCCTTCCCTTGGGCTCTGGGAAGCAGCAGGCTTGGCTCTCAGAGCCCTGGGGCTTTGTAGTCTGGAGAAAGAGAAGGCTGAGAGGGGATGTAATAAGTGTTTATAAGTATCTGAGGGCTGGGGGTCAGGAGGGAGGGGACAGGGACAGACTCTGCTCAGCTGCACCCTGGGATGTAGGACAAGGAGCAAAGGATATAAACTCCAGCACAGGAGGTTCCACCTCAGCATGAGGAGAAACTTCTTCACTGTGAGGGTCACAGAGCACTGGAGCAGGCTGCCCAGAGAGGATGTGGAGTCTCCAGGGAAGGAGACTTTCAAGCCCCATCTGGGTGCCCTCCTGTGTGACCTGTGCTGGATTCTGTGGTCCTGCTCTGGCAGGGAGGTTGGACTGGATGATCTCTGGAGGTCTTTTCCAGCCCCTGACATCCTGTGATCTGCTGGCATCTCCTGCTAGCCAGGGGAGATAGGATGAGTTGGGATGCTTTAAATACCCCAGGAAGGCACTGGGAGGGGGAAGTGCTGCTGCAGTGTTGTCAGCTCTGGCACTGAGCACTGCAATTAGTGCCAAAGCCATCGCTGCCCACAGTTTGAACCCCTTGAGCAGGAGCAAGGAGAGGCTGCCAGTGATGCAGGAAGAGTGGCAGGTGGCTAGCAAAGGACCTTCCACTGTCCCAAAGCTGCTTGTTGATGAGCTTTGAGGTCTTTTCCAACCTTGTTGATTCTTTGATGCTATAAGTCTGATGATTTATCTTCGTGTGGTGGTTGTCTTGCAGCAAATGCTGCTCAGTTGCCATCAGAGTGGCACAAAAGTAAAGGGAGATTCAAGTTCATGCATCCTTGGTGTGCTTGGAGCAAAGGGGAGTGGGGATGCAGTTAACAACACTCTGAGCTGGGTTAGGAACTGGCTGCAGGGTTGAGCCCAGAGAGTGGTGGTGAATGGTGCCACAGCCAGCTGGCAGCCAGGCACCAGTGGTGTGCCCCAGGGATCAGTGCTGGGCCCCATCCTCTTTAATATCTTCATTGATGATCTGGATGAGGGCATTGAGTCCATCAGCAGTAAACTTGCAGATGAAACCAAGCTGGGAGCAGATGTTGAGCTGTTAGAGGGCAGAAGGGCTCTGCAGAGGGACCTTGCCAGGCTGGGCAGATGGGCAGAGGCCAACAGGATGGCATTCAACACATCCCAGTGCCAGGTGCTGCACTTTGGCCACAGCAACCCCAGGCAGAGCTACAGGCTGGAGGCAGAGTGGCTGAGAGCTGCCAAACAGAGAGGGACCTGGGGGTGCTGATTGACAGCTGCCTGAACATGAGCCAGCAGTGTGCCCAGGTGGCCAAGAAGGCCAATGGCCTCCTGGCCTGCATCAGGAAGAGTGTGGCCAGCAGGAGCAGGGAGGTCATTCTGCCCTGTGCTCAGCACTGCTGAGGCCACACCTTGAGTCCTGTGTCCAGTTCTGGGCTCCTCAGTTTAAGAAGGACGTTGAGACACTTGAAGGTGTCCAGAGAAGGGCAACAAGGCTGGGGAGGGGTCTGGAGCACAGCCCTGGGAGGAGAGGCTGAGGGAGCTGGGGTTGCTTAGCCTGGAGAGGAGGAGGCTCAGGGGAGACCTCATTGCTCTCTCCAACTCCCTGAAGGGAGGTTGGATCCAGGTGGGGGTTGGTCTCTTCTCCCAGGCAAGCAGCACCAGAACAAGAGGACACAGTCTCAAGCTGTGCCAGGGGAGGTTTAGGCTGGAGGGGAGGAGAAAGTTCTTCCCAGAGAGAGTTGTTAGCTGCTGGAATGTGCTGCCCAGGGAGGTGGAGTCCTAATCCCTGGAGGTGTTCAAGAGGGGATTGGATGTGGCACTTGGTGCTATGGTTTAGTCAGGAGGTCTGTGGTGCCAGGTTGGACTTGATGAGCTTTGAGGTCTATTCCAACCTTGGTGATACTGTGAAGGGAGAAGTTTTTCTTAGAGTGGTCAGCACCAGGAGCCTTTAAGCAGCTTTTATATCCCAGAAGGGAGTGGGATGTGAAAATGGACACTGTCTGCTGACTCTCTGCTTCCTGACCCACAGAGTGCTGCCTCCTGCTAGAAAGAGGAGAGAGGAGGAAATGGTTTTATTATCTGAGCCTGGAATCCTGAGCCACAAAGAAGTGGATTTGGGCTTTGGGTAGAAGTTGAAGGGGAGTAAAAATAAATTCTCACACTCTGCAGAGGAAAATTCAGATGCAGCCTGGGGTCCAACAAAGAGCAGAGGGACAGGGTGGAAAGTCTTGTGATGGCCTTTTGCACAAGAGTGGATTGCTTCATTTTTATTTCCCTCCTCCCCCGAATATTGTTGAGTGCAGCCTCAGCAGGTTTGCTGATGGCACCAAGCTGTGTGGTGCAGCAGACAGCTGGAGGGAAGGGATCCAGCCAGAGGAACCTGGACAGGCTGGAGAGGTGGGCACAAGCCAACCTCAGGAGCTTCAACAAGACCAAGGGCAGGGTCCTGCAGCTGGGTGGAGGCAACCCCAGGCACAAATCCAGGCTGGGCAGGGACTGGCTGCAGAGCAGCCCTGAGGAGAGAGACTTGGGGGTGCTGGGGAGGAGAAGCTCACCAGGAGCTCTCAGTGTGCACTTGCAGCCCGGAAAGCCAACCAGAGCCTGGGCTGCAGCAGCAGAAGTGTGGCCAGCAGGGCAAGGGAGGGGATTCTCCCCCTCTGCTCAGCTCTGGGCAGACCCCACCTGGAGCACTGCCTCCAGTTCTGGAGCCCCTATGACAAGAGGGATCTGGAGGTGCTGGAAGGTGTCCAGAGCAGGGCCAGGAGGATGAGCAGAGGGCTGGAGCACCTCTCCTGTGAGGACAGACTGAAGGAGTTGGGGCTGTTCAGTCTGGAGAAGAGAAGGCTCCCAGGTGACCTCATTGTGGCCTTCCAGGATCTGAAGGGGGCTACAGGAAGGCTGGGGAGGGACTGCTCAGGATCTCAGGTAGTGATATGAATGAAGCTGGAGGTGGGGAGATTGAGGCTGGAGGTGAGGAGGAAGTTCTTCCCCATGAGAGTGGTGAAGCCCTGGAATGGGTTGTGCAGGGAGGTGGTTGAGGCCCCGTCCCTGGAGGTGTTTAAGCCCAGGCTGGATGAGGCTGTGGCCAGGCTGATGTAGTGTGGGGTGTCCCTGCCCATGGCAGGGGGTTGGAACTAGCTGATCCTTGTGGTCCCTTCCAACCCTGACTGATACTATGCTACTGTGATATTTTAGGTGCTCCTCACCATCTGAGTGGATGCTGGAGCAAATCTGGCAGCAGCTTTCACAATCATCCCTCAGATGGGACCTTGGATGTGGTATTCCATCAACCTGTTCCAGTGTCTCCCCAGCCTCACTGGAAAGAATTTCTTCCTAATTTTGCCTAATTTCTTCCTAATTTAACTTTGCCCAGTCTCCCCCCCCCCTTTTTTGCCCAGTCTCTTTGCCCACTTTCACAGTGGTGAGCCAAGGGAACCAGCTGCCCTGCAGCTTGTGGAGCTGGAGGGCTCTGGGTGTTGCATCTCGCAGCCTAACAGAGTTTTGCTCAAATACCCAAGTTCTGAAGGTCCAATCTTAGCCCTGCTTTGGGCACAGGGCCTGTCTGTGCTGCCTGCAGAGGTTTTTCAGGCTCTAGCTTCACACACTGTGCTTCATTTGGGCCAAATGCTGCTTGCAGCCCTGGGGGAAGCCTGGCACTGCACCTCCAGAGCAGCTTGCCACGAGCTATCTCGCAGCCCTCCGGGTGCCAGCGTCTGCTGGAGGAGCTCTCTGGGTACATTCTGGAAGCAGAGCAGCAAGAGCAGAGCAGATTTCTTCACACTGAAGCTTGCCCAGTCTCAGAATTAAATATATGCAGAGCTGGAGGCCTGGAGCAGGCTGCCCAGAGAGGTTGTGGAGTCTCCCTCTCTGCAGAGATTCACAGTATCACAGAATCCCCAAGGTTGGGAGAGACCTCAAAGGTCATCACGTCCAACCTGGCACCACAGACCTCCTGACTAAATCATGGCACCAAGTGCCACATCCAGTCCCCTCTTGAACACCTCCAGGGATGGGGACTCCACCACCTCCCTGGGCAGCACATCCCAAGGGCTAACAACTCTCTCTGGGAAGAACTTCTTCCTCACCTCCAGCCTAAACCCCACCTGGTGCAGCTTGAGACTGTGTCCTCTTGCTATATATTTCCTTCTCTTTGCTTGTCCTGAGAATAAACCAGCCTGTGCTTCTCCAACTAGACACTCAGGGCTGTGCTCTGCCCCCAGTTTCACCTGATATGCCACTTCAGAAGGGTCATCCATATTCCTGAAACTCCCAACAGAGCGTGAGAGCCTTGCCAGCCGAAGTGGCACAGAAACTGCTTTTTGGTGGTCACCAGGGGGTTACAAAGGGCAGAAATTGATTCATTCCTATTGCCCCAATCCCCAAATGAAGGAAACAGACAAATGGAAAACATCCCCAACCCCAAAAAACCCTTCTCAAGGGAGGACAGCTGGGAAGCAAGCAGGAGTAAGATACTGATATATGTGTCTTGAAAATGAGCTGCCCCGGGCCAGGAGTGTCTTGAGTACTGTGTTCAGTGTTGGACACCTCAATCCAAGAGAGATGTGGAGGTGCTGGAGCCAGGGCAGAGGAGGGCAAGGAAGCTGGGAAGGGCCTGGAGAAGAAATCTGATGAAGAGCAACTGAAGGAGCTGGGCATGGTTAGAGGGAAACAGAGGAGGCTGAGGGGAGACCTCCTGGCTGTCTACAACTCCCTGAAAGGAGGTTGTGGAGAGGCTGTTGCTGGTCTCTTCTCCCAGGTAATTAGTGACAGAACAAGAGGGAACAGCCTCCAGCTGTCACTGGGTAGGTTTGGCCTGGACAGTAGGAAGCATTTTTTCATGGCAAGAGTGGTCAGTCATTGGAATGTGCTGCCCAGGGAGGTGGAGCCAACCCCCCTGGCCATTGTGCTCCTGGGCAAGCTGCTGTGGGTGCCCTGCTGGAGCAGGGGGTTGGAGCGGGTGAGCTCCAGAGGTCCATGCTGGAATTGTGGGATATACTTCTGCTTCATAAAATGATGATAAATAAGTTCAGGGCTTGCAGTGACAGGGCAAGGGGCAAAGGCTTTGAGCTAGAAGAGGGCAGAGATTGGAGATTAGGAAGAAATTCTTTCCAGTGAGGGAGGGGAGACACTGGAACAGGTTGCTCAGGAGGCTGGGGATGTGCTATGCCTGGGGGTGTTCAAGGCCAGCTTGGATGAGGTCAACCTGGGCTGGTGGGAGGTGTCCCTGCCCATGGCAGGGGGCTTGGAACTGGATGATCCCAGAATCACCAAGGTTGGAAGAGAGCTTTAAGGTCCCTTCCAACCCAAACCATTCCAGGCCTCTCTGATTATTTTGCTTAATGAATTCTCCTTCCCTTGCCCTTGTCCACGGGACTCTCAGACGTGCCTGGCGAGCCACAGGACCGATTTCTCTTTGGGGTTTTTTGTTTCCCCCTCTTCCCAGCCAGAGTCTCCAAACCACCTGAATTTCTAGCAGTGCCTCTCCTCACCTCCATTTCTAGCCTTGCCTCCTCTCTTAGTGGAAATTTCCTCTTCCAAACCAGGCCATATGCTGGAGCAGGGGCTGAACTAATAAGCTGCTGCCATGGCACAGCGGGGAAGGATCCCAGTCTGGCTGCAGCTAGCTTGGAGTGCTCCTGGGTTATTTTTAATTAGCACTTTCCTCCAGGAAATGAGGGGAGGGAGGGAGGGGGGGGGGAGAGGAAAAAGAGAAAAGCTAGGGAAGGTTTTCTTATCTGCTGCCTTGCTCTTGCTTTCTGAGTGCCTGCACAAATCTCTCCACACGCTGACGTGCAGATGGCAGCGCCGGAGAGTGCGACGGTGCTAATTTCCCTGGTGTGGCATTACCCAGAGACATCAAGCTGTCAGCCTTCAGATGACATGAGGAGTGAAGCACCAGAGATTTCTCTCTGTTTGTTTGTTTGTTTGCTTTCTGTCTGACCAGGTTTGTTCCCCTGCTTCTTGATTTCTTTTCCTCTTCCCCCCCGCCTGCCCTGCACCTTGCTGTCCAGGCTGTGAGCGGTGCGCTCGATGGAGCGCAGCCTGGCTCGGGGAGCACCCCCTGAGATGACAGGGGACAACTGCAGACAGCCAAGCAGCTAAAATGTCCCCTGGCTAAGAGCTGCTTGGGAATGCTGATGTGTGTTGCAGCTGAGGAGGGACAGGGAGGTTTGGGTGGTGCAGCAACACCTCGGAGGGGATTTTTGCAGGCGCTGCTCGAGGCTTCCTGCTTTGCTCGCCTGTCATTCTTGTGCTCACCTCTCAGCCCTGGGAATGAGAGAATGGTCTAGGTTGAAGGGGCCTTACAAGCTCATCTAGTCCAACCTTCCTGCAGTGAGCAGGGCCATAGACTCACAGAAGGGTTTGGGTTGGAAGGGACCTGAAAGCTCATCCAGTTCCAAGCCCCTTGCCATGGGCAGGGACACCTCCCACCAGCCCAGGATGCTCAAGGCCTCGTGCAAGCTGTCCTTGAACATCTCCAGGCATAGCACATCCCCAACCTCCCTGAGCAACCTGTTCCAGTGTCTCCCCACCCTCACTCTAAAGAATTTCCTCCTCATCTCCAGTCCATCTACAGCTAGAGCAAGTTGCTCAGAGCCCCATCCAACCTGACCTGGAATGCTTCCAGGGATGAGGCATCTGCCCCCCTGTCCATGCTGCATCTCCAGAGGGCTGGAATGATCTCTCTCCTTTGTGGGCTTAGGGTTTTCTGGATGTTTGGCTGGAGATTAGACCCACTTTGTATGCTAGAGCAAGAGGAAGAGCCAGGAATGCAGCAGCAATCCACAAGCACTGGCCTAGAGAAGGATCCTTGCTGGAAGAGCTGAATCCCTTCACAGATTGGCAAATCTCCGTGGGAAGCAGGAGAAATGATCTCCAGCTGCAGGAACAGGCATGGATCAGTTCTCAGCTGCAGACCTGGACTTAAGGAGTGTCCAGAGAAGGGCCACAAGAATGATCTGAGGACTGGAGGACCTGCTGTATGAGGAGGCATAGACAGCTGGGTTTGTTCGGCTTGGAGAAGAGAAGGCTCGGGGGAGACCTTATCACCACGGACCAGGACATAAAGGATGGCTGCCAGGAGGATGGAGATGCCCTTGGCACAATGACAAGGGGCGAGAGGGACAAGTGACTGCTGGGGAAGATTCCCATTGGACTCCAGAAGAAAATTGTTCACCATGAGAACAGTTGGGCACTGGAATCATCTCCCAGGGGAAGCAGGGGAGTCCCCTGCTGAGTCAGCTGGACAGGGTGCTGGGCCAGCTCCTGCCAGCTGCACTGCCACCTAGGAAAGCTGGCCCAGGCCATCCCTGAGGTCCCTTCCAACCTGGCACTCTGTGATCCTGAGCCTCCTCCTCAGCCTTGTGCACTCTGGACTTTCTCTCTGCTCCCTGCTGCCGCCCTTCCCCTGCCGTCCCCTGGCTGCTGTGTTTGCAGTTCAAGTTCTCCAGGCCCGCAGGTCGCTCTGCTCCTGCAGCTTCTTGCACAACAGGCAGCTGGAGCTGCTCTACTGCCCCAGCCTGCAGCCACTCCCTTAATCCAAACAGCAGCACACAAAGGCTGTTTACTTGGGACACTCGCTGCCGGCTCCTTGGGGTACGGCTTTCGGAAGCCACACAGAAGCCATCAGACAGGGAACAGTGACCTCTCCTGCCCAGGCAGTTGGGTGATGGAGATAACGAATGGCCATTCTGCTCTCCCCTCTCCAGCAGCATGCCAGAGCTTGCATGAAGAGACAAGAGCAGAGGAGGGGAAAACAAAACAGCTCAGTGATTTCTGCTTCCTGTCACAGGACTCAGGTACTCCAGGATCTGACCTAGGAGAGGTGACCTGCCTGAGATAGGATGAGGAGCAATGGCTTTAAGCTGGAAGAGGGGAGGTTGAGACTGGAGATTAAGAAGAAATCCTTTCCAGGGAGAGTGGTGAGACACTGGAACTGGTTGCCCAGGGAGGTTGTGGATGTCCAACTCAGGTAATGAGCTTTGAATTCATTGCTCCTTACAGCAACCAGGTTGTCTCTGCAGCTCTGGATGTGAGGTTAGGCACAGCACCAAATATTTGACCTGATCTCTCTTTTTCTTTCTCTAAAAAGACCCAGCTGGAGGGCTGAGTTCTGACCTGGAGGGATTCCTTCTCTACAAGGGAGGGAAAAAAAGCACAAAACTGGGGATGCTCCTTCCCTGGAGGTGTTCAGGGCCAGGCTGGATGAGGCCTTGAGCAAGCTGGGCTGGTGGGAGGTGTCCCTGCCCATGGCAGGGGTTGGAACTGGCTGAGCTTTCAGGTCCCTTCCAACCCAACCCAACCCATTCTAAGAATCTGACTCTTTCTCAGATTCAAACCCCAGCACTCCAGGATCAGCCCTGGGAGAGGGGATCCGTCACTCAGGTGGCTTGGAGTGGAGGAGCTGCATTCCAGGCTGTGGAAGAGGAGGAGCGCCTTTCAGGCTGAACCTCCCTCAACAACCAGCCCATGGGTTTGTGCTGATAGGGATCACATGCTGCCTGTCCTCAGCAGAGCCCTGCTCACCCTGCTCCTTGCTGGATGGTGGCTACCTGGCAGCTGCTTTGCATCCTGGAGCTGACTGCAGTTCCATGGCAAAAGCATTTGTCACTGTGAAGCACTTGGGGATGAATGGTGTGACCTATATGGAAGATTGAGGCATTAATCTAGGCTGGAATAATGAAGACTATTTAAATGTGCTTTGCTTTTCTCCCCAAGCAAGTCTTATTTAAGGTGGAAGGGAACCCATTTATCACTCTCTTGCTGTGACTTTCCCTTACCTCTCCAGCCAGTGCTGTGCACTGCAGGGAAGGGAATGGTTGACCGTGGCTGGCAGTGTGGTCACACACATTCCCTGTGATTTAAACATCAAATCCAAGCCAGTTCCCCTCAGGGGCTTTGGGAATTCTACTTTCAAGTGTTTTCTGCCAAACGGTTCTGTGACCCTGAACCCACAAGTCCCAGTTGCACAACAGCTTGCAGCTGCAGAGTGCTGGGAAGGGGCTGGCAGGCTGGCACTGACCTGTGTCTGTGGCAGATCCAGCAGTGAGGACACTGAGGCTGGTGGCACCAGTTTTGGCTGTGCTGTTGGTGGCAGGAGGCTCTGGGAAGGCTCTGAGGAAGAACTGACTTCGAGTCTGAAACTTGAAGAGCTTTCGCCTGCTGTTGAGTCCCCGTGGCCCATGGCAGAGGGGTTGGAACCAGCTGATCTTCAAGGCCCCTTCCAACCCAACCCCTTCTAGGATTCTAGACTAAACCCAGGTCTGATTAGAGAGACTAAAGCTCGGTAATTATGTGCCTTAATGAGCTGAAGAGGAAGGCCTTCAGGACTCGGTTCTTGTTTCTCAGCTTTGTGCTCTGCTTTTGGTTTCCTTGGCCGCACAGCAAAGATGCAAAACCTCCCTGTAAAACCCTTCCCAACCTGACAGCAGCTGCCCAGATTCCTCTGCAGCAGCCTGACCTTAGATCTGTTTGGGTGCTGAATCTGCTGATGTAGTCATCCTGGAGGTTATCTGCCTGCCATGTTCAGCATTATTCTATCAAGCACCTTGCAACCCTCACCACCTATCGAGTGACTCAACAGCAGGCTGCAACATCCACATCTCGGCTAGCAGAGTGGAGGGAGCACACAAAGCCCACAGAGACCTGAGCTGCTCTATTTCAAGAGAGGCTTTGGGTGGGGTGAAGGACTGGAGGCTGCCTCTAGGAATATTGATCTGGGTTTGTGCCAGCTGCTTGCCGCTGGCTGCATCCATTGACCTGGGAGGTGTTTGCCTACAGAGGGTGATCATTGGAAGCTTAGTCATGGAACCCCAATGTTTAGGGCTGAGGAGCAGTGGCTTCACCACAGGCTGCTGACTCAGTGCTTTGTTGTGTAGTTTCAGCTGGAAGAAAGTAGCTCCTGCCAGGATTAGTTTGTTTGGTAACATCCAGGACAGCTGATGGCTGTTTGCATTCTGTCTAATACCTACCTTACTGCCAGGGGGGGACAAAAACCACCAAACCAACCCCAGAACCACCTCCACCAGGCCTGAGCTTACTGACAGCTTGGCTCATTTGTTATTTCAGGCTGATGCCTGGTTGGGATGAACCAAGCTCCAACAGGCCTGGTGTAATTAAAGCAGCTCACAGCAGAACTTCCAGTTCTGTGTGCACAAGCAGATAGGGAGTCAGAAGCAGCAGAATTAGTGAGTCTGTGGAGAAATTCAAGTCCTCTGCTTCCCTGGGGGAGAAGAACTCTGCAGCATGGAGCTGGTTTGGGATGGGAGGGGGAAAGGTTCCTAATGGCCAAGTGGTGAACTTGCACCCAAGCAGAATGAGGGTTTGGGGACTCTTATCTGCACCACTGTGCTACTTACACACACACAAAACAATCAGAGTTATTTTGAGCTCCTGAATTCTGCTGGAAAAGGCTTTGTGGGAGGTGTCACCTTGCCAGCTTAAGGCTGCAGTCACACCAGGATCAAATTCCTGCAGCATAGAAAACTTGGGGGAGGAAAAAAAAAGTACAGACTGAGGGTGCTGTGGTCTGGAGGAGGTCACTGCCTAAATGCTTTTGAGACTGAGAACCTGCCACCTCCAAAAGAGGTGCTCTGCTATTTATCTTTGGGGTCTCTAAGCCAAAATCATAGTAGTGAGACCTTTTACTTATTCAGCTAGTTTAATAGAAGAGGGGAGGGAGGGAGAGAGAAAGGCTGGAGGCTAGGGGAGGGAGGGAGAGAGAGAAAGGCTGGAGGCTAGGGGAGGGAGGGAGAGAGAGAAAGGCTGGAGGCTAGGGGAGGGAGGGAGAGAGAGAAAGGCTGGAGGCTAGGGGAGGGAGGGAGAGAGAGAAAGGCTGGAGGCTAGGGGAGGGAGGGAGAGAGAGAAAGGCTGGAGGCTAGGGGAGGGAGGGAGAGAGAGAAAGGCTGGAGGCTAGGGGAGGGAGGGAGAGAGAGAAAGGCTGGAGGCTAGGGGAGGGAGGGAGAGAGAGAAAGGCTGGAGGCTAGGGGAGGGAGGGAGAGAGAGAAAGGCTGGAGGCTAGGGGAGGGAGGGAGAGAGAAGAAAGGCTGGAGGCTAGGGAGGGAGGGAGAGAGAGAAAGGCTGGAGGCTAGGGGAGGGAGGGAGGAGAGAAAGGCTGGAGGCTAGGGAGGGAGGGAGAGAGAAAGGCTGGAGGCTAGGGGAGGGAGGGAGAGAGAAAGGCTGGAGGCTAGGGGAGGGAGGGAGAGAGAAAGGCTGGAGGCTAGGGGAGAGGGAGGAGAGAGAGCTGGAGGCTAGGGAGAGAGGAGGGAGAGAAAGGCTGGAGGCTAGGGGAGGGAGGGAGAGAGAGAAAGGCTGGAGGCTAGGGAGGGAGGGAGAGAGAGAAAGGCTGGAGGCTAGGGGAGGGAGGGAGGGAGAGAGAAAGGCTGGAGGCTAGGGGAGGGAGGGAGAGAGAGAAAGGCTGGAGGCTAGGGGAGGGAGGGAGGAGAGAGAAAGGCTGGAGGCTAGGGGAGGGAGGGGGAGAGAAAGGCTGGAGGCTAGGGAGGGGGGAGGGAAGGCTGGAGGCTAGGGGAGGGAGGGCTGGAAAGGCTGGAGGCTAGGGGAGGGAGGGGAGAGAGAAAGGCTGGAGGCTAGGGGAGGGAGGGAGAGAGAGAAAGGCTGGAGGCTAGGGAGGGAGGGAGAGAGAGAAAGGCTGGAGGCTAGGGGAGGGAGGGGAGAGAGAGAAAGGCTGGAGGCTAGGGGAGGGAGGGAGAGAGAGAAAGGCTGGAGGCTAGGGGAGGGAGGGAGAGAGAGAAAGGCTGGAGGCTAGGGGAGGGAGGGAGAGAGAGAAAGGCTGGAGGCTAGGGAGGGAGGGAGAGAGAGAAAGGCTGGAGGCTAGGGGAGGGAGGGAGAGAGAGAAAGGCTGGAGGCTAGGGGAGGGAGGGGGAGAGAGAAAGGGCTGGAGGCTAGGGGAGGGAGGGAGAGAGAGAAGGGCTGGAGGCTAGGGGAGGGAGGGAGAGAGAGAAGGGCTGGAGGCTAGGGGAGGGAGGGGGAGAGAGAAAGGGCTGGAGGCTAGGGGAGGGAGGGAGAGAGAGAAGGGCTGGAGGCTTGGGGAGGGAGGGAGAGAGAGAGAAGGGCTGGAGGCTAGGGGAGGGAGGGAGAGAGGGCTGGAGGCTAGAGAAGGGCTGGAGGCTGGAGGGGAGGGAGGGAGAGAGAGAGAAAGGCTGGAGGCTAGGGGAGGGAGGGGGAGAGAGAGAAAGGCTGGAGGCTAGGGGAGGGAGGGAGAGAGAGAAGGGCTGGAGGCTAGGGGAGGGAGGGAGAGAGAGAAGGGCTGGAGGCTAGGGGAGGGAGGGAGAGAGAGAAAGGCTGGAGGCTAGGGGAGGGAGGGAGAGAGAGAAAGGCTGGAGGCTAGGGGAGGGAGGGAGAGAGAGAAAAGGCTGGAGGCTAGGGGAGGGAGGGAGAGAGAGAGAAGGGCTGGAGGCTTGGGGAGGGAGGGAGAGAGAGAGAAGGGCTGGAGGCTAGGGGAGGGAGGGGGAGAGAGAGAAGGGCTGGAGGCTAGGGGAGGGAGGGAGAGAGAGAAGGGCTGGAGGCTAGGGGAGGGAGGGGGAGAGAGAGAAGGGCTGGAGGCTAGGGGAGGGAGGGGGAGAGAGAAGGGCTGGAGGCTAGGGGAGGGAGGGGGAGAGAGAAGGGCTGGAGGCTAGGGGAGGGAGGGAGAGAGAGAGAAGGGCTGGAGGCTAGGGGAGGGAGGGAGAGAGAGAGAAGGGCTGGAGGCTTGGGGAGGGAGGGAGAGAGAGAGAAGGGCTGGAGGAGGGCAGATTGAGACTGGAGATTAGGCAGAAATTCTTTGCAGTGAGGGTGGGGAGACACTGGGACAGGGAGGTGGTAGATGCCCTCTCCCTGGAGGTGTTCAAGGCCAGCTGGGATGGGGAACAACCTGATCTAGTAGCGGTGTCCCTGGCAGGGGATGTTGGAGCTGGATGATCCTTAAGGTCCCTTCCAACCCAAACCATTCTATGATCCTCCCTCATTGTTTGGCTCCTCTGATGCCATTGCACATCCATCTTTCTCACAGCCCAGAAGACTGTGGTCCAAACCTTTTATTTCATGAGCAGACATAACACAGGCAGTCAAAACAAGAC
This sequence comes from Picus viridis, assembly GCA_033816785.1. Classification (NCBI taxonomy): domain Eukaryota; kingdom Metazoa; phylum Chordata; class Aves; order Piciformes; family Picidae; genus Picus; species Picus viridis. The sequence continues at coordinate 2,570,227 of CM066602.1, forward strand.
ACAAAACCACACAGAGAGGTATTTAACAACAGACATGGAACCAGTGCAGCAGAGGTAGTACCATCATGAAATACAGAACAGGCAGGGAAAAGGCTCAGACAATTCAGAGCTGCCTTTGGTGCACCTCTTCCAAGTATCCCAAAAGACTTCAGAATGGTTGGTTCTTCCCTTTAATTTTCTCAAGGTGACCCTTCAGGTGAGTAGCTGAAGGGGACAGTGTTTAGCTCATGAGCTAAATACTATGGCTGTACCAACTCAGGTAATGAGCTTTGAATCCATTGCTCCTCACAGCAACCAGGTTGCCTCTGCAGCTCTGGATGTGAGGTTAGGCACAGCACCAAATACTTAACCTGATCTCTTTTTCCCTTTCTCTACAAAGAGCCAGCTGGAGGGCTGAGCTCTGACCTGGAGGGATTCCTCCTCTACAAGGGAGAAAAAGCAGCCCAAAAGTGAGGATGCTCTCTCCCTGGAGGTGTTCCAGACCAAGCTGGATGAGGCCTTGAGCAACCTGGGCTGGTGAGAGGTGTCCCTGCCCATGACAGGGGGTTGGAATTGGATGATCTTTAAGGTCTCTTCCAACCCCAACCATTTTGTGACTCCATGAATGGGTTTTATGGTTGAGCATAAAAACTCCTTATGCTCTCCCAGGCATGAAGTAACTGCAGTGCTTCAGCTTTATCAGGGGAGGGGTTGAAAAATGAACTTGGTGCCTACAGAAACAGGATCCTATGAGAAATGAAAGAAGAAGAGGTGGAGACCCTAACATCATTCCCCACGTTCAGGAGCACCCTAGCATGACTCAGATGGCTACTAAAGGCAGGAGAGCCAAAGCTCCAATGCTTTGAGCCTCTTATTCAGCAACTGTATACCCAGAAGAGAAGCTCTGAGCCATGGTTGGTGTGGCCACAGGAGCAGACCTCTTGCAGGACTTTGTCCACCAGACTATTTCTTCACATTTTCAAGCTGTGCTTCTAGCAGCAGAGAGACTCTGCTCTGGGAGTAATGGTTTAGGAAAGAAGGTGGTGGTGGGGGGAAACCCCTACAGGTGAGGAGGATTATCAGCTGTTGAGACTTACATGGAAAAACCAAGCCAGCTGTGGACCTCAGGAAATGCAGCACACCAAGGTGTGCCTCGAGTCAGAAGACACACACCAGGCAGGTTCAAGAGTCTAAGGGAGGCAGCAGTGCAAGGCCAAGGTGATGCCTTCCTTTCTTGAGGATTGTTTCCCACATTTCCAGGTCTCTGGTGGTGGTGAAGCTCTGCTGGGCTGAAGCAGGAGAACAAAATCCAAGGCAAACAGCAAGGCAAGGCAGCTCAGGCAGATACTGCAGGCTAGTGCAGATAACATCTATCTGATACACTCCTCCTCAGAGATGCAAGCCAGCTCTTCATCTGTGCTTTCCTCCAGGTCTGGCAGGTTGCCCCACAGCAGTACATTCACACCTGGCAGGAAGGAGGGGGAAGAAAACAAAACAAAGGGAGGAGGGGACGGGGGGGGGGGACGGGGGAAACAACCCCATAACAAACAACAAAACAAAGCAGCAGCAGCAGCAACAACGAAGCATTTAGGGATTGTGACCTTGTTTTGAAGTTGCACAACTGCCTGTTTGCAGGGAAAACAACTTCTCTGATCACTGCAAAACCTGGTAAGTCATGCTCATGATTAAGATAGCTAAACTAGCTCCTATGTTCCCCCCCCCCCAAAGTGATCTGGTGCTGCTGCTTACAGCAGAGTTCAAAGCAGAAGGTCCTGCCCACAGATGTACTTCAATAGCTCATTTCTGCTATGAGGACAGGCTGAGGGAGCTGGGGGTGTTCAGCCTGCAGAAGAGAAGATTCTGGGGGGACCTTAGAGCTGCCTTCCAATACAGGAAGGCTGCAGAGGGACTTTTCATGAGGGTGTCCAGAGACAGGCCAAGGGGGAATGGTTTGAAGCTGAGGCAGAGCAGGGTGAGACTGGAGCTGAGGAAGAAGTTGTTCAGTATGAGGGTGGTGAGACTCTGGAATAGGCTGCCCAGGGAAGGTTGTGGCTTCCTCCTCCCTGGGGGTGTTCAAGACCAGGTTGGATGAGGCCTTGGGCAGCTGAGTCATGGAATCATAGAATCAATAAGGTTGGAAGAGACCTCAAAGCTCCTCAAGTCCAACCTGTTACCCAAAACCTCCTGACTACTAAACCATGGCTCCAAGTGCCACATCCAATCCCCTCTTGAACCCCTCCAGGGATGGGGACTCCACCACCTTCCCTGGGCAGCACCTTCCAATGGCTAACAACTCTCTCTGGGAAGAGCTTTCTCCTCACCTCCAGCCTAAACTTCCCCTGATGCAGCCTGAGTCTAGCTGAGAGCTGACCCTGCCCATGATGGGGAGGTTGGAGGAGATGATCTCTGGAGTCCCTTCCAACCTGAGCCATTCTCTGAGTCTCTTGATAACCTCCTCATGGGCCAGCTGAATTGGAAATGCATTGATCTGAAACACAGGTGACACTGAGAGCTTTAGGCAGGCAGTGACTCCCATCAGCAGGGAGGAGAAATGATTTATCAGAATGTTATCTGCTCCCAAAGGCTGGAGGCAAATCATGCCAGGAGCTTGGCACCCAGACAATGCTGAGCTGCAGAAACCAGCCAGTGTGAGCTGCAACTTCAGCCTGGGCTAAGGAGGACTCAGTTCCACAGGGTCAGAGTGACAACATGAGTCACCCAGACCAGAGTGCCCGCTGGCCAGCTGCCTCACAGCACACCACAGCCATCCCTGGCTGCCATAAATAGCAGCTGCTGGCTGTGTTTCTGCTGCTTAGAATATTGCTGCAGAAAATCCTGCCTCCTGCCCACTTAAAGGGGCAGGTGAGGGTTTCTGAGGAGGACAGATTCCCACTTAGAAGTTGTCATTTGGAAGGTAGCCCCAACTACCTTCCCCCAAAGCAGTCTGCTTAGGTCAGCAATACCTTAGTGCTTTGGATCACAAAGGGCTTGGGTTGGAAGGGACCTTAAAGATCATCCAGTTCCAACCCCTCTGCCCACGGGCAGGGACACCTCCTGCTAGATTAGCTTGCTCAAGACTCAACCTGGATTTGAACACCTCCAAGCTTGGAGCCTCCACAGCTTCTCTGGCCAGCCTCTTCCAGCACCTTGCCACCCTCGTGGAGGAGAATTCCTTCCTGATGTCTGATCTCAATCCAGCTTCTTCCACTTCGAAGCCATTATCCCTCACCCTGCCCTTGTCCAAAGTCCCTCCCCAGCTCTCCTGTAGCCCCCTTCCAATACTGGAAGGCCGCTCTGAGGTCTCCCCAGCGCCCTGTGTGTCTTTATGCTGTGTTTGCTCATTATGCTTTCACTATTTAGGGATGTTTCAGCAGAAGGAGAACCTCAGAACTCCAGACTTCAGGGCAGAGAAGGAAAGGTGTCCCTTACCAGAAGGGTCTAGCCTGTTGATGCCAAAGACTGCTTGGCTGTGGAACATCCAGAAGTGGCCGTTGTTGCAGGAGAGCAGGCAGGGTTTGCAGGGACATATCACATGGTAACCAACGATGTTCCCACTGCAAGGACAAGGGACGTGATGAGCAACACCAGACTCCTGAGCAGAAGGCAGGTGCTGTTGGCTTTCCCAGCTCCAATCACAAAGCCACAGCACCCCCAGAGCGTTAGGGAATCGTGGAAGGGGTTGGGTTGGGAAGGGACCTTCAAGATCATCCAGTTCCAAGCCCCTGCCATGGGTGGTGATACCTTCTACCAGCCCCATAAAACCTGGCCTTGAACACCTCCAGGCATGGAGTATGCACAACTTCTCTGGGCAACCCCTTCCAGGTGGTGAAGATCTGGGTGGAGGCAACCCCAGGCACAAATCCAGGCTGGGCAGGGACTGGCTGCAGAGCAGCCCTGAGGAGAGAGACTTGGGGGTGCTGGGGGAGGAGAAGCTCAACAGGAGCTCTCAGTGTGCACTTGCAGCCCGGAAAGCCAACCAGAGCCTGGGCTGCAGCAGGAGAAGTGTGGCCAGTAGGGCAAGGGAGGGGATTCTCCCCCTCTGCTCAGCCCTGCTGAGACCCCACCTGGAGTACTGCCTCCAGTTCTGGAGCCCCTATGACAAGAGGGATCTGGAGGTGCTGGAAGGTGTCCAGAGCAGGGCCAGGAGGATGAGCAGAGGGCTGGAGCAGCTCTCCTGTGAGGACAGACTGAAGGAGTTGGGGCTGTTCAGTCTGGAGAAGAGAAGGCTCCCAGGTGACCTCATTGTGGCCTTCCAGGATCTGCAGGGGGCTACAGGAAGGCTGGGGAGGGACTGCTCAGGAGATCAGGCAGTGATAGGACTAGGGGGAATGGAATTAAGCTGGAGGTGGGGAGATTCAGGCTGGAGGGGAAGAGGAAGTTCTTCTCCATGAGAGTGGTGAAGCCCTGGAATGGGTTGTGCAGGGAGGTGGTTGAGGCCCTGTCCCTGGAGGTGTTTAAGCCCAGGCTGGATGAGGCTCTGGCCAGGCTGATCCAGTGTGGGGTGTCCCTGCCCATGGCAGGGGGTTTGGAACTAGCTGATCCTTGTGGTCCCTTCCAACCCTGACTGATACTATGAATTTCTTCCTTATACCTAACCTAAACCTACCCTCCTTCAGTTTGACATCATTGCCCCTCACCCTACCACTACAGTTTCTGATCAAAAGTCCTTCCTCATCTTTCCTCTAGGCCCTTTTCAGGTACTGGAAGGCTGCTCTAAGGTCTCCCTGGAGCCTTCTCTTCTCCAGGCTGAACAACTCTCTCAGCTTGTCCTCAGAGCAGAGAGGTTCCAGCCCTTGCATCATCTTTGTGGCCTCCTCTGGACCCTTCCCAGCAGGTCCATGTCTTGCATATGCTGAGGACTCCAGAGCTGGACACATTCATTCCTGAATACTGCTCCTCCTCTTTTGTTGGAGTTGAAGCAGCACCTTAAATATTTAGGGAGCATCTGTCAGGAGTCACAGAATAGCCAAGTTGCAGATCTCTGGCAAAGAAAACCATTTAGTAACCTGAATTGTGTAATCCAGCTGAGTTTACACAGCTAAGTAAACCCCAAGGGGGTCCTTTTGGTAATGGTGTAGAAGTTCATCACACACAAAACCCAGCTCTACAGCAGCATGGTGCATGGGAGGGTGTCAGAGGTAGGAGTAGTGATCCTGAGACTGCCAAAGCCTTATTGTTCCCCATCAGGGCAGTCAGACACTGGAGTCATAGAATCAGTCAGGGCTGGAAGGGACCCCAAGGATCATCTAGTTCCACCCCCCAGTCATCTCCCAAGGGAAGCAGTGGATTCCCTTACACTGGACAGTTTGAAGACTCAGCTCAGCAGGGTGCTGAGCCAGCTCATTTCAACTCCACCATCACCCAGGAAGGTTGGAACAGCTGATCCTTGGGGTCCCTTCCAACCTGGCATTCTGGGATTCTCTGCCCTCCCTCCTAGGCTGACACCTGAGACCAAGCATTTTTCTACCTTCTCTGTCACCTGCTCTGCTATTTGCTGTTTCTCTACCTCTGCCTAGAGAAAATGTAATCATAGAACCATGAAGGTTGGAAAAGAGCTCTAAGTCCAACCATTAACTGCTAAGTCACCACTAAACCACATCCCTCAGCACCACATAGCTTTGAACACCTCCAGGAGCGAGGACTCCACCACCTCCCTGAGCAGCCTGTTCCAGTGCCTGACCACTCTTGCAGTGCAGAAATCATTCCTCAGACTTCCCCTGGCACAACTTGAGGCCAAATACTGTGCTCCTACCACAGCCTCCCACCACTAAATCAGAGAAAGAGGAAAGTCTTGCTTTGGAAGCTGAAAGGATCATCTCAAGCCACTGTGAGCAATCTGAGAGTTGGGTCTTCTTTTCTGTTTTAAATACCAGGCCACAATAAGGAGGAGAAAAGTACTCCAAGAACTTTAGTGCCAGCGTGTTCCATCTGCTAGCAGCAACCAGATCTGCCAAGAAGATGTTCTATTAATCAGAATATGAGTAACTACTTCTTGCTGCTGCCTTTTTCACAGGATCCTCTCAGTGCTGAAGCAGACATTTAATCAGGCAGGTGGCACACAAGCTTTCCCCTAGACTCAGCCTAGTGACAAGGTTGTCACATTTCCACTTGGGGCTTGCACAGAAATAGGCTGGCAGCCCTGCCTGGGAGCAGTGGGCTGAGTTTCTTTCCAGCAGCATTCAGTTTGCAAGGGAAGGTTGCAATCAAGCTGGTTCAGTCAGCCCCTTGACTCTGGAGCTCCACGGGAGGAGGTTAAACCAGAGGGGGCAGCGCTGGAGGAGGTGCTGGAGGTCAGTGGAGGCTCTGGATCCTGTCCTTACCACTTTAAACAGGCAATGTTCTTCAGCTTGCACTTGCAGATCTCGGTGAAATAGCAGCTGCCAATGAAATCCACGGTGCTGGGTGGGGAGAAAGGAACACAACAGGAGCTTAGATGTGGTGGTGATGTAGAAGGTTTTGGTAACACGAGGCTGAAGTTACAACAAAGTGACTGGAGAGGTGGGCACAAGCCAACCTCATGGGGTTCAACAAGACCAAGGGCAGGGTCCTGCAGCTGGGTGGAGGCAATCCCAGGCACAAATCCAGGCTGGGCAGGGACTGGCTGCAGAGCAGCCCTGAGGAGAGAGACTTGGGGGTGCTGGGGGAGGAGAAGCTCAACAGGAGCTCTCAGTGTGCACTTGCAGCCCGGAAAGCCAATCAGAGCCTGGGCTGCAGCAGGAGAAGTGTGGCCAGCAGGGCAAGGGAGGGGATTCTCCCCCTCTGCTCAGCCCTGGGGAGACCCCACCTGGAGTACTGCCTCCAGTTCTGGAGCCCCTATGACAAGAGGGATCTGGAGGTGCTGGAAGGTGTCCAGAGCAGGGCCAGGATGATGAGCAGAGGGCTGGAGCCCCTCTCCTGTGAGGACAGACTGAAGGAGTTGGGGCTGTTCAGTCTGGAGAAGAGAAGGCTCCCAGGTGACCTCATTGTGGCCTTCCAGGATCTGCAGGGGGCTACAGGAAGGCTGGGGAGGGACTGCTCAGGATCTCAGGGAGTGATATGCATGAAGCTGGAGGTGGGGTGATTCAGGCTGGAGCTGAGGAGGAAGTTCTTCCCCATGAGAGTGGTGAAGCCCTGGAATGGGTTGTGCAGGGAGGTGGTTGAGGCCCCGTCCCTGGAGGTGTTTAAGCCCAGGCTGGCTGAGGCTGTGGCCAGGCTGATGTAGTGTGGGGTGTCCCTGCCCATGGCAGGGGGGTTGGAGCTGGCTGATCCTTGTGGTCCCTTCCAACCCTGACTGATACTGTGATACTAAGTGATGTTCCCCTTCCAGGCCTGGGTGGGGGTGTTATTAAACTTTCCTGAGAGCACACAACTTCTTTCTCCTGTCAGCTACCAGCCACACTCATATGGAAACAGAAAGGGACCCACGAGACATGAATGTACCAGAAGTCCTCTGAAATTAGCCCAGAAAGCAAAGTTCCCCTTGGTGCTCATTGCTATTTGCCTGCTTGGGACTGGGCTCTGCTGCTGGCTGTTGGTCAGAAATCCCTGTCAGGCAGAAATCTGTTCACAGACATCTCCCCAGTTCTTGGCAGGTCTCATCTAAGGCTCCAGAAAGACAGCTTCAAGGCTGGGACATTTCAACCCAAACCTTTGATTTCTTATCTCCTTTTTTTTTTTCCTTAAGCCCTACTTTCTTATTAAGATGTTCTTTTGCAATCTGATTTCCTTAGTATTCAAATATTGCTATGGGAAAGCAACATGCAACTGGCTTGGAGGAGAGTGGCTCTGGAAGCAGCGTGGGATCAGGTTTGTTCTGCTTGTTTGCAGGTGATTTGTTTCAGGCTCCAAGCTTTGCTTGAGGAAGGAGCTGGAGGCTCCTGAGCCTGAGGCTTCCTCAGAGGTAGCTGAAATGAGATTTCTGATTTGCCAGGCTAGGGACAGCCTTGCTCCTGCCATGCCAAAACGTGAACACAGAAAGTCCCACCTCAGCATGAGGAGAGATTTCTTTGGCGTGAGGGTGGCAGAGCCCTGCAGCAGGCTGCCCAGAGAGGTTGTGGAGTCTCCTTCTCTGCAGAGCTTCCAACGCCCCCTGGCCATTGTGCTCTTGGACAAGCTGCTGTGGGTGCCCTGCTTTAGCAGGAGGGTTGGAGTGGGTGATCTGCAGAGGTTCCCTCCCAGCCCTCCCCATGCTGGATGCTGGGATCCTGTGTGATCCCCACAAGGCTTCCCCAGGGCTGACACAGAGCCAAGCGGACTGGAAATGGAAGAACGGTTTTGCACCGTATGATCTGGGGCCGTTGTCCCTGTGACAGCAGACTGGCGGGGTGATCCCCAGGGAGCCGGTGAGACCCTGTCTGCCTCTCTTGGTCTGGCCACAACGGGGCAGGCTGCGGCCCCCTGGGGCTGTGGTCCTGTCCCGCCGTAAGGATCCCGCCGGGGATTAGCCGTCCCCCACTCCCCGCAGTGCCGGTGCTTACCCCGTGGGCGGGATGTCGGTGGAGTAGAGGTCGGTGTCGGTGTCCGCCAGCAGCACGGCCTTCATGCCCCGGGAGCTCAGCACCTGCTGGCAGAAGCGGCAGCACAGCACAGCCACCGACCGGTCCTCGAAGGTGCAGCTGCTGATGGACATGGCGAGCGGACACCGCCGGAACAGGGCGGGCTGCACCCTGCTGTCGCCGCTGTTCGGTGCTCTCCGGTCCCGGTCGCCGCCAACGGCCACGCTCCCACCTGTCAGTTTGAATTCTCGACCTCACTCTTCCATTGGACGCGGGAGGCTCCGCTCGCCCGATCTGATTAGTGGAGCTCCACGTCGGGGCCCACCCTCTTCTCGCAGGCCATTGGAGGAGACAGGTGGCAGCACCCCTACCACCCGGCTATTGGCGGAGGGGCACGCCCCACCTTGCTCCTATTGGTTTTTCTCGCAGCCTGTTTGCACGTCTCGCCCCTCCCCTGCGCAGTCCGTGGAGGTGGAGCGGCAGCGCTACGCCCGGCCCCTCCCACTCCACCCTGGCGGGGCGTGGCCACGGGTGCCAGGCGGCGGGAAAAGAGGCGAGCCCAGCGGGGAGATGGAGCCTCGTGGTTGGTCCGAGCGCCTGTCATTTCTTGGCAGCAGTCTCTGCTGGTTGGCTGTTCCGCGCAGCGGGGCGGGGTGGCGGCGGGCCACGGCTGAGAGACCGGGTGGCGGGCGCCAGCGGCCGGAGGACGCCCGGCTGCGGGAGGCGGCTCCGCAGCGCCCAGGTAATCGCCCCGCCCGTCCGCCGGGCCCCCTCCCCTCCTCCGACAGCCCGCCGAGGGGCTGCCTCGTTGCCGCCACCACTGCCGTCGTCTCGCCGCAGCGCGGCCCTCAGGCGGGATGCGGCGCCGCGTCTCTCAGCCCCGGTCCGTCCACTCCCCACCCCTCCGGGACCCCCCCACGCTTCCTTTCCTCATTGTTCTTCCCGGGCGGGATGCGGATCCGGCGGGTGCCGTGTTTATTTATTTCTTCCTTCCCTACGCGCATCTTCCGCGGGGGCTGCAGCCTCGCCTCGCCCCTCCCCTCCCCTCCCCCTGCAAAAATCAAAAAAGAAAAGAAAAGGGGGTAGAAAAATAAAAAATCCCCCCCCCCAAACAGGAGAAAAGTTGTGTCCCCCCGCGGGCACGACCCGCCTGCCTCGCACATGTTGGACTCTGAGCAATGCTCCGCCGAGGAGGGGGAAAAAAAAAGCCCAAATAACCCAAAACCTTCCCCCGAGGGAGAAGCAGCCGAGGATCCGCCCCGGGGAGGACGGCTCCGGTGTGCTCGGGAGCTCCCGTGCTCGTCCTCCGGTTTGCGCTAATGGTGTGCCCGGGCTGGGCGCAGCGTTGCGGCGGGAGATGCTGCCGCAGCTCGGCCGGGCTCTTGCCGTGCTTCCCCTGCCGTGCTGCCGGCGTGGAGAAGCGGTTCTCCGGTTCTCTCCTCCTCTCCCTCCATCTCCTCCCTCCCCCTGAGACCCTGCTTGCTGCCAAAGGAGCCCGGACCCCCCCTTCCTCCCTCCCCGGGGGCTGGCCGCCTTGTAGGCGTTTTCCCTCCCCTCGGTTACCTGCAGCCCTAACCTCACCCTGCTGCTCAAAGGACGAATTTGCAATGTCAGGGCGGTTTTGCTTCTCCATCCCCGATTTTGGCTGCGCATCTTGGGACTGCCGGCTGCAAAGCTGTAATTTTCTAAGCGCATCTCTATCTATATGATTATTATTTTGATTGTTTTTCCCTTTGCATTCGCAGGCAAGCAAAACCAAAGGAAACGTCTTCCAATCCTCCTTGGGATTTGATTTGCATCATCTCCGAGCCCATTAGAGGGGGAAAAAAAGCCGAGAAAAGGCAAAGCAAAGGAAAACCAACCTTCCCCCCCCCCCCCGCCTTTACCCCCTCCCTCCAAACCATGTTGTGCGGAAGGACTTCCACTCCCTGGCTGTGCTGGTAACGTTTGCAATCAGGAAGAGCCTTTGGGGGCTGCAGGAGCTGCTAATCTGATGCTGCTGCTAAAGGTTTTGGTGCAGGGAGACGAAACTGCTGCCTCTTCCAGCCGCTGATCTCTTCCAACATCTGCATTTCGCCGCTGCTGCGCTCCGTCTCGCACCTTTTCTCCATGGACTGATTTGGGTTTCTTCGTGGTTTTTTTTTTCCTTTTTCTTTTATTTTGCCCCCTCCCCCCGTTGGTGGGTGTTGTTTTTTTCTTGGGGGGGTGGGTCAGGAAGAGGGGGAAGAGGACGGAGCAAGAAAACCGAGGCGTTGAAAGGAGCGAAATTGTGGTTTCTATCTCTCTCGCCTTCCCGGGGTGGGGTGGGGGGGGGGGGGGGGGGGGAAGGGGGAGAGAGAGAGAGAGAGATCTGCTCGGAGGTTAATCCTTCTTTTTTGGAGAAGGAAACATGACGTCGCCAGCAAAATTCAAAAAGGATAAGGAGATCATCGCCGAGTACGACACTCAAGTCAAAGGTAGGAGAGGTTTCATTTCGCAGCCCTTCTTCCCTTTCTCTTCCCTCTCCTCCCTGTTGCAGCCCTGACTTGGCGGTGGTAGGAGTTTGCCGTCGATGTTTGGGTGGGGAAGAGGAGGGGGGGGAATCATTTGCAGATTGCCTGGAATTTGCAGGGCTTTTCGTAACACAATGCTGGATGGGGTTTTGCAGGGCTTTTTTTCTCGTCCCCGTGGGGTAGGTTCCTGCTCGGGGTTTGCCGTCTTAAGGTGTCGCGGCGAGGGCTCTTTATTTATTATCGTCGTAATTATTCTTCTTCTCCGTTTTATCGGAATGTGGCAAATCTTTCGAGGTCTGACAGATGCATATTTTTCTGCCGGCTGCTTGGCTTTCGCGTTTGACACACGAGAGGCGGTTAATTGCTTTTTAATCCTCCTCCCATCACGGGAATCTTTACAACGAATCTGTGGCGTGTCAGAAGAGAATATTTCCACGGGTAGGGAAAGAGGGGGTGGGGGACGGTGCCGAGGGTCCCTGTTTCAAGCTGCTGGTGCTAGAAAGTTCCATTCTTCGGGATTTTGCTCTCGCTGAGGCCGTGGTATTGCCGCCTGGGTTTTTTCCCTCGCTGTGCTCCTCAGCGTAACACCTTAAGGGCTGCGGCTGTGTGGCTCTGTGCATGAACATCCACCCAGCCCCGTCTGCAAATGTGCAGCCACACACATCCAGAGCTGCACCGGGAATATCCCCCCCCCGGACCCAAACGAATGCGAACTAACTCCTGGGTGGTGTTCCCAGCAGCAGGAGGGAGGCGAAGAAAGAGTCAGAGGTGCTTTTTTGTTTGGCTTTTTGGTGGTGTGTTTCCCCCCCCCAGTGTTAAGTCTTCTGCAGGATTTTCTTGGCTTGGTTTCAGGCTATCATGTGCCTGAAGTGGGGGAAAAAAAATACATATATATATATATGAGAAAGGCTGCCCAGAGAGGTGGTGGAGTCTTCACCTCTGGAGACATTCCAAACCCCCACCTGGATGTGTGCCTTGGGTGACCTTCTCGACGCGATCCTGCCATGGCAAAAGGGGTTGGACTCCCATCTCCAGAGGTCCATTCCAACCCCTCTCGTTCTGCGATTCTGTGACATGTTGACTTAACTCCTCTGGGTTGTTTTTTTTTGTCTGCAGCCTTTTCAAGGCAACACTTATTTATGGCTTGCTGCATGGCTGGGAGGAAGTTATGAGACTCAGTGATTTATTTAATGGGTTGCAACTCGCTCGGTACGCTCCGGAGCGGGCAGGAAAGATGGCCTTGGGGCAGGGCTGATTGAGTTAAATCAATGAGATTGGCAAAAAATGGGATTTCGGGCTGAGGAGGAAACCCAGATTAAACCTGACAATTAAAATATTGCTCGGCAATCCTCTGCTTTTTTTTTTCCCCACTGGAAGGCTGGGTGCTGCTCCTTGGTTGGTGATCATCCAAAGGTTGTCCTGCGAGGCGTGTGTCCTACCCTGACCCTGCTGCTCTCTCTACCTGGAAGTAGGTTTTGGTGCTTATGTTTTAAAGACTGGAGAGGAGGTGATTTTGGTGATTTCTTTCTTTTTTTCCCCCCTCCTCTGCTCTGAAACTTAGAGATGGAGCAGAGCTGGTTTGCTTTCACACTGCTTCAGTTTCTATTCCCGTTTTCGAGAGCTGCCTTTGGAAAGGGGAGTTGAAGGCGGCGTGAAATTAGAGGCTCGTAGGCTTCTGCGTTATTTACCCCATCAAAATGTGTGTGATGGATACAAGCTGGCAGTCAAAATATTTGGGGATGGGACACAATGAGAAGAAAGCAGCTTTTCAGAAGCACTGCAGCACATTTTTTTTCTCACCTCTGGGTTGGTTTTTCTTCCTTTTCATGCGAAGCGCAATCTTTTCCCTTCCCTTCCAGATGGGCTGAATCACAATGAGCCTTCCCTTGGTGCAGAGAGCGCTGCTGCCAAAACCCAGTTCATGGCTCGAGGTGCTGGTGGGAAGAGCTTCCAATCAGGTCCCCAAAGTCAGCTGTTGTAGTGGCACACAGATGCTTTCTGCTGAAGGAAGCGTTCCTGCCTTTAAGTGAGTGAGGTTAAGAAGACCGGAACTCTGTAAAGGGATCACGAGGAGCTGGGAGAAGGAGGTTTCCTTCCTGAATTGGTGCTGAGGGCAGCTATGAGTTTGTCTTGGGGATGTTCAACCCTCTCACAGTTCAGCTTTCCTGCAGAAGTGGCCAGTGGGAGGGTCCTGGCATCCTCCTGCTCTTCCCTGGAGAGGGAGGTGTAGATAGCTCAAAAATACCAGTCCTGTCCTCCAGCACCTCACCTGATGCAGGGTGCAGGGGGAAGCTTCTCTTCTGCACTTGGCTTCACCCTTCACAAGGTGCTTTGACAGCTGGGGGTCACTGTCCCTCTGCTTTTAGGTATCAAAGTTTAAGGGGAGTCTTTAAAGTGACACACTCCTCTTCATGAAACTTGCTTTACATCTCTTCAGCACCTTGGTTCTGAGTTGGATCATGGTTTGATACTCCAGGGATACTCTCCTGAGTGGTGTGCCCTCTTGGCTCTCCAGTTCCAGGTGCTGGTCTGTCTACCACAGTAGGAAGATGAGATGGCACTGAAGGCACGTTGCAGTCCAGATGTGTGCTGCTGCTTAATGGTTAAATATCTCATGGTCACAGTATCACAGTATTGCTAAGGTTGGAAGAGACCTCGAAGATCATCAAGTCCAACCTGGTCCTTGTGGGTGTCCTGGTCAAATCCTGACTGGAGCTGTGATGAGGTAGATGTGGTGTTAACTCTGACTAGAGGTTGTGTGATGTCTTCATAAAGAGGACACAGAGCTGTTGGAGTGAGTCCAGAGGAGGGCCACAAAGATGATCTAAGGGTTGGAGCACCTCAGCTGTGAGGACGGGCTGAGGGAGCTGGGGGTGTTCAGCCTGGGGAAGAGAAGGCTCCAGGGAGACCTTAGAGCTGCCTTCCAGTACCTGAAGAGACCCTGCAGGAATGCAGGAGAGGGACTTTTCCTGAGGATGTCTAGAGACAGGACAAGGGGGAATGGTTTGAAGTTGAGGGAGGGTAGGTTTAGAGTAGATCTTGGCAGAAAGACCTTCAGTAGGAGGGTGCTGAGACTCTGGAACAGGCTGCTCAGGGAGGCTGTGGATGCCTTCTCCCTGGGGATGTTCATGGCCAGGTTGGATGAGGCCTTGAGCAGCTGAGTCTAGTTGAGAGGTGTCCCTGCCCACATGAGGAGGTTGGAGTCAGTGATCTCTGAGGTCCCTTCCAACCTGAGCCATTCTGTGATCCTCTTGGGTTGTGAAACGACGCCAGGAAGCAGTCGCTGTGGGAGTGAGATGAATCAGGTGCTGGCATGCTGCATGGGTGAGGAGCTGTCAGCTCTGGAGCAGATGAGGCAACTCTTGGGCTTCAGTGGCGTTTAGAAACCCTGCTGCATCTGTCTGCTCTGCTCCACTCCGGCTGCGCCTCGGAAAGGAGGATGTTTAGAGGCTTCATTCAAAACCATTAATCCACAAACACCTCCTTAAGCACTCTAAATTATTCCTTAATGGAATGATTGAGCTTGGTTTAAGAAACTTAATGGTCTCAAAGTTGTTAATCAAAAGCCGTTTAAAGAACAGTTTGGTTGTGGTTAATCAATTGCTCTGCCCAAGGTTTGTTTTGCTGAGTGGAATTGGGGATTTCTCCTCTGGGGGGTGAGGGGCCGTGATGAGTGAAACCTTCTCCTGGGGCCATGGGCATTTGTTGTCTTCTTCCACCAAGCAGTTCATTGCCTCCTTTGGGTTGGAGTTAGCTGCTCTTGTAGTTTGTGCATGCAGGAGTTCAGCGTCAGGCTGAGAACCACCTGAGAAGAGGTCGGGGTGAGGGGAAGTGAGGTCTCTTCTCCCAGGTAACAAGTGACAGGATGAGAGGAAACAGCCTCAGGTTGTACCAGGGGAGGTTTAGGCTGGCTATTAGCAAAGTTTTCTTTGCTGACAGAGAGGATAAGCCCTGGAACAGGCTGCCCAGGGAAGCAGTGGAGTCACCCTCCCTGGAAGCGCTCGAAAATTGTGTGGACCTGGTGCTTCAGGACGTGGTTTGGTGGTGGTCTTAGTAGTGTGAGGTTAATGGTTGGACTGTGGGATCCTGGAGGCATTCTCCAACCTCAATGATTCTGTGAAATGAATTTCTGGGCATGAAGGCTGTTTGCAGGCTTGTGCAGTGTGGCTGAGGACAGGCTTTGCAGTCCAGAGGTATCGGTGCAGTGCATCCGTGCTGGGAGGGTGCTGGAACCAGGCTGCATACAGCCTGGAGGTACTTGGTCTGACCTTGTGTCTGTCTGCTGGAGGTTGGGCTGGATGACCTCCTGAGCTTTCCCTCCCCACAGGAGCTGCCTGATGAGTTGGGAGTGATTTTTGTGATGCTCATGCAGTGTGCTGGTGGCAGTCAACCCTTCTGCTGGCCTTCATCCCCAGCAGTGTGGGCAGCAGGCGGAGGGAGGGGAATCTACCCTTAGCTCTGATCTGGAGCACTGTGTCCGTCTCGGGAAACCACAACAGAGGAAGAGCACAGAGCTGTTAGAGCAGGACCAGAGGAAGCCATGAGGATGATCCAAGGGCTGGAAGCCCTCTGCTGTGAGGACAGGCTGAGAGAGTTAGCATTCAAGACCCATGTGGACGTGGCACTTAGGGACATGATCCCATGGGCTTAGTACCTGGAGGTTCAATTCCAAGCTCCCTGTCTTCTGCAGAAGTGAATTAACCTCCAGTTGTATCCAGACCAGGTGATTTTCTCAACAGCTTCGTTGACCTTGAGCCTTCTGCTTCAGATCACAGAATCCTTGAGCTGATTTGGTTGGAGAAGGCCAACCAGCAAGCCAGGTCTATTGGGTTTGGTTGCAGGGCTGTGCCAGCTGCACCTCAGTGTGCCATGCTCTTGGTGAGGAGAGGTTGCCAGCATCAGTGGGGCTGCTCTTGGAGGGCTTGCTTTGAGGGTGCCTCTGTCATTGAGGAGACCCTGAAATGGCTGCATGTCAGGCAGGAGGAATTCATAGAATCACAGAATCAGTGAGGGGGGGAAAAGAAAAGGACACCCGGGAGTCAGGCTCACAGCTTGAGCTGCTGAGGCAGGGATGGGTTGACTTAACCAGCAGAGAGGCACACAGAGGTTTTGCCTGCTTCAGCTGCATGGCTAAATCTGAGGCAGAATCATAGAATCAATAAGGTTGGAAAAGGCTTCAGGGGTCATCAAGTCCAAGCTGTCACCCAACACTTCCTGACTACTAAACCATGGCACCAAGTGCCACACCCAATCCCCTCTTGAACCCCTCCAGGGATGGGGACTCCACCATCTCCCTGGGCAGCACATCCCAGTGGTCAATTACTCTTGCTGGGAAGAGCTTTCTCCTCACCTCCAGCCTGAACCTCCCGTGGCACAGCTTGAGACTGTGTCCTCTTGTTCTGGTGCTGCTTGCCTGGGAGAAAAGACCAACCCCCACCTGGCTCCAACCTCCCTTCAGGGACTTGGAGAGAGCAAGAAGGTCTCCCTGAGCCTCTTCTTCTCCAGGCTCCTCCTGACAAGCTGACATGGGGGCAGCAGGGGAGGGGAGTGCTGCTCTGCTGTGCTTCTCTACCATGTGCTCCCAAAGATTAGGAGTTCTGTGAGGCTGGAAAGTGAGATTCTGTGGTCTCCATATGGAGCCTTTGATAGCTCAAGCTCATCCCCTTGTCTGGATTGTCTCTCCCAATTCCTTTGTGCAAGTTTTGTGGCGGAGCAGAGATAATGGATTTGTGCTGTGCAATGTGTTCCAGGGGAGATTGGGAGGATGCCCTATCTCTGCCCAACCAAGGACTGGCAGACTGGTGGGGTTTGGGGGTGGTTGTTGTTTTTGTTGTTTCCCGGTTTCAAGGATTACATTGGAGTGTGCACTTGCTGAAGAAGGAAAGCCCTGTGATTTATCTCTCAATTCTCCTTTGCTTTCTCCTCTTGTCCCACGAGAGCCTTGGATTTAATTAGTTTGTGTAAAGCTTCAGTAAATGGCTTCATGGTTTGGGCTACAGCAATGTAATACTGGGCTTTAGTTAGTTAGTTTTAAATGCAGTCAGGGTTCCTAAGCCAGTTTGGGGTTTTTTTTCTCCCCCTGGCCTTGGGTAGCCTCTGGCAGAGGTGGAAATGCAGAGCTTGCAGCACAGCCCCCAAAGCAGTGGGGATGTGAGAGATGAGAGGGGATCTGTGGCTCTGTGGTTGCTTGGCTGTGTCTTGAGCTCAGAGAAGATGCCTGATAAAGAGAGCTTGAATCACAGAATCCCCAAGGTTGGAAGAGACCTCAAAGCTCATCAAGTCCAACCTGGCACCACAGACCTCCTGACTAAACCATGGCATCAAGTGCCACAT
The DNA here is from genome assembly GCA_033816785.1 of Picus viridis. Taxonomy (NCBI): domain Eukaryota; kingdom Metazoa; phylum Chordata; class Aves; order Piciformes; family Picidae; genus Picus; species Picus viridis. The sequence goes on from CM066602.1 coordinate 2,587,505, forward strand.
CCAATCCCCTCTTGAACACCTCCAGGGATGGGGACTCCACCACCTCCCTGGGCAGCACATTCCAGTGGTTAACGACTCTCTCAGTGAAGACCTTTCTCCTCACCTCCAGCCTAAACCTCCCCTGGCACAGCTTGAGACTGTGTCCTCTTGTTCTGGTGCTGCTTGCCTGGGAGAAGAGACCAACCCCTTCCTGGCAACAACCTCCCTTCAGGCAGTTGTAGAGAGCAAGAAGGTCTCCCCTGAGCCTCCTCTTCTGCAGGCTAAGCAACCCCAGCTCCCTCAGCCTCTCCTCCCAGGGCTGTGCTCCAGACCCCTCCCCAGCCTTGTTGCCCTTCTCTGGACACCTTCAAGTCTCTCAACGTCCTTCTTAAACTGAGGAGCCCAGAACTGGACACAGGACTCAAGGTGTGGCTTAACCAGTGCTGAGCACAGGGCAGAATGACCTCCCTGCTCCTGCTGGCCACACTGTTCCTGCTGCAGGCCAGGATGCCATTGGCCTTCTTGCCCCCTGGGCACACTGCAGGCTCATGTTCAGGCAGCTGTCAATCAGCACCCCCAGGTCCCTCTCTGTTTGGCAGCTCTCAGCCACTCTGCCTCCAGCCTGTAGCTCTGCCTGGGGTTGCTGTGGCCAAAGTGCAGCACCCAGCACTTGTTCTTGCAGTTCTTGCAGCTGCCATCAGGATCAGGCTGCTGTAATGGCTAAAATGATCCTTTTCATCTCCCCCAAACTGCTGATAAATTCCAGGTGAGTCCCTCTTGCCCTGTCAGCTGTTCAGCCCAGAGAGGGATTTGATCTGATTGGCATCTTTTTTTTTTTGCTGTGGACACTGCTTGATGCTTGGACTTGATAATCTCAGAGGTCTTTTCCAACCTTAATGATTGCATTCCATGACTGGGGCGGGGGGGGAAGGCAGCCTTGAATGCTGCACACAAATCTCATTCATATGGCACATCTGCTGAGCACCTTGAGTGGTGGGTGGCAGTTTTTCATCCTGCTGAACTCTTAGGAGTGGGACTGACCTTCTCTGGGTGACAGATGACAGAAGGAGCCGTGGCTGGGTCAGCAGCTGGGTTTTTCACCACTATTGGAATGCTTGGAAGGGCCCTCTGGACGTCATCCAGTCCAACCCCTGCTAAAGCAGGGCACCCACAGCAGCTTGCCCAGGAGCACAATGGCCAGGTGGGGTTGGAAGCTTTCCACAGCCTCTCTGGGCAGCCTGCTCCTGGGCTCTGCACCCTCACACTGAGGAATTTTTTCCTCATGTTTAGAAGGAACCTCCTGGGTTCCAGTTTCTGCCTACTGCTCCTCATCCTATCCCTGGGCACCACAGACAAGACTCTGGCCCAACCCTCTTACCCCCTCACCCTTTATCCTCTTGCTGAACACTGATCAGATCCCTTCTGGGGCTGCTCTTCTCTGGGCTAAGCAGCCCCAGGTCTCTCTTGGATGATAGGAAGGATGGGTGATGCTTTTGTGGGTGATTTAAAGCCAAAGTTGGGATTTCTCTGGGCTGCTGAAAGTTCTACTGCTGAGCTGCAGCACTTGCCTGGGTAGAAGATGTTGTAGGACTAGCTTCACATTTTTAGGTCAAGGAGTTGAGATCCCTGCTGTTTATTTTGTGGCCAAACCCTTGCACTTGTGCATTTCCAGCGGTGTTGTCATCAGGATGCTTTCTGGTTTGTGTTGATGGAATCCTAGAATGGTTTGGGTTGGAAGGAACCCCCAAAGCTCATCCAGCTCCAACCCACTGCAGTCAGCAGGGACCTGGAATCACAGAACTGGGGCTGTTCAGTCTGGAGAAGAGAAGGCTCCGAGGTGACCTCATTGTGGCCTTCCAGGATCTGAAGGGGGCTCCAAGATGGCTGGGGAGGGACTTCCCAGGCTCTCAGGTAGTGATAGGACTAGGGGGAATGGAATGAAGCTGGAGGTGAGGAGGAAGTTCTTCCCCATGAGAGTGGTGAAGCCCTGGAATGGGTTGTGCAGGGGGAGGTGGTTGAGGCCCCGTCCCTGGAGGTGTTTAAGCCCAGGCTGGCTGAGGCTGTGGCCAGGCTGATGTAGTGTGGGGTGTCCCTGCCCATGGCAGGGGGTTGGAACTAGCTGATCCTTGTGGTCCCTTCCAACCCTGACTGATACTATGATAGAACTGTCAGGGTTGGAAGGGACCTCAAGGCTCAGCCAGCTCCAACCCCCCTGCCATGGGCAGGGACACCTCACACCGCAGCAGGTTGCTCACAGCCACCTCCAGCCTGGCTGCAAACACCTCCAGGCATGAGGCTTCTACCACCTCCCTGGGCAACCTGTGCCAGTCTCTCACTACCAGAACTTCTTCCTACCACCCAGTCCGAATCTCCCCACTTCTATTTCAACTAGATCAGCTTTGCCCAGAGCCCTGGCCAGCCTCACCTTGAATATCTCCATGGATGGGGCCCCCAACCCCCTCCCTGGGCAAGCTGTTCCCAGGTCAGCAGGGTGGTTGCTTCAGCCTGGGGCAGTTTGCAGATGCCAGCCCCACGCAGGTCTGCTTTCAAGAGTCACGTTTGAGCCCTTGCCCACTTGCTTGGGCACCGCCTAGGTTCATGCCCTTTGTAAACAGCCTTCTCAGCCACCACCCTGGTGTGGTCGGAGAGGAATGGCTTTGAACGTTGAGATTTGGAGCCTGGTGTGCCTCGGATTACCAGCTCCGCTGCAAATGTAAAACTACCTTTTAAGGGGGTTTTGCAGTTAATCAGTGCTCGGTGCCTGTAAGTGATTCCATTTGTTTGCAACAATGACTTGCTCCAAACTCCGGGGCGGTGGAATTGCTGCAGGATCATCTGGTTTTCTGCACTCCTTGATAGTGCTAATCCCTGGAGGGTTGGAGCTGGATTGGGCCAAGGCAGCAGCCTGCTGCCAGAAGCAAGCTGGGGGAAGGGGCTGTTGGGAGCCCGGTTTGATGTTCCAGCACTGGTTTGGATTTGTTGTCTGTCTCATCTAAGAGTCCTGCTAATGGCTCATTAACGAGGAGAGGAAGAGGTGAAAGAATGCAGAGCCTTCCTTCTTGCCTCTCCACCTCCCAAAATCCCTCTGTTGCACAGTGCAAGGCTGCAGACCAAAGCTGAGCAGCACATCTCCCTTAAGAGGAGAGACTGAGGGAGCTGAGGGCTCTTCAGCTTGGAGAAGAGAAGACTTGGGGTGCTTGGTTGCATGGTTTAGGTGGTTAGGTGGTGTGGGATGATAGGTTGGACTTGATGATCTTGAAGGTCTCTTCCAACCTGGTCTGGTCTGTCCTATTCTATTCTGTGACCTCATTCATAAAGATGTGGAGGGTGAATGCCCAGAGGCTGGAGCCAGGCTCTGCTGGGTGATGCCCAATGCCAGCACAAGGGGCAGTGGTGGAAGGTGAGGCAGAGGAAGTTCCATGGAAACAGGAGGAAAAAGGTTTTTCAGTGTGAGGGTGACAGAGCCCTGAAACAGGCTGCCCAGGGGGGTTGTGGAGTCTCCCTCTGTGGAGATATTCAAACCCCACCTGGAGGTGTTCCTGTGTGATCTGCTCTGGGTGATCCTGCCCTAGCAGGGGGTTGGACTGGATGAGCTTTCGAGGTCCTCTCCAAGAAGAGAATAGAATTAACCAGGTTGGAAGAGACCTTTGAGATCATCAAGTCCAAACTCTCATCCAACACTATCTGATCAACTACACCATGGCACCAAGTGCCTCATCCAGGCTCTTCCTAAACACCTCCAGGGATGGGGACTCCACCACCTCTCTGAGCAGCACATCCCAATGGCCAATCTCTTTTCTGGGAGGAATTTTATCCTCACATCTGGCCTGATCCTCCCCTGGCACAGCTTGAGACTATGTCCTCTTGTTCTGGTGCTGCTTGCCTGGGAGAAGAGACCAACCCCCACCTGGCTACAACCTCCCTGCAGGGAGTTGGAGAGAGCAAGAAGGTCTCCCCTGAGCCTCCTCTTCTGCAGGCTAATCACCCCCAGCTCCCTCAGCCTCTCCTCCCAGGGCTGTGCTCCAGACCCCTCCCCAGCTTTGTTGCCCTTCTCTGTTCACCTTCCAGCATCTCAACAGCTTTCCTAAACTGAGGGGCCCAGAACTGGACACAGGACTCAAGGTGTGGCCTAACCAGTGCAGTGTACAGGGCAGAATGACCTCCCTGCTCCTGCTGGCCACACTGTTCCTGCTGCAGGCCAGGATGCCCTTGGCCTTCTTGGCCACCTGGGCACACTGCAGGCTCATGTTCAGCCTCCCATCAACCAGCACCCCCAGGTCCCTCTCTGCCTGGCTGCTCTCCAGCCAGTCTGTCCCCAGCCTGTAGCACTGCCTGGGGCTGCTGTGGCCAATGTGCAGCACCTGGCACTTGGATGTGTTCAATCTCCTGCCCTTGGGCTCTGCCCATCTGTCCAGCCTGTCGAGGTCCCTCTGCAGAGCTCTCCTGCCCCTCTAACAGATCAACACCTGCCCCCAGCTTGGTGTCATCTGCAAACTTACTTATGCAGAGAGCAGAGCTCCCAAGCAGGAAAAACTCTCTCAAAACCACAAAAAAAAAAAAAAAAAAAAGGCAAGCATGAAATCTGCAAAAGTCATACCCCAAAAAAAAAACCCGGGGGGGGATAAAAAAGGAACTAAATAAAGTCCCAAGTAATGAATATCAACTGTGCATGGCATGGAGAAAGCTCTTTCAAAAGAACATGTGTTTAAGCATACTTTCCATCTCCACACAGCTTTGGAGTTGTGTGGGGCTTTCCCCCCCCCCTCACTCTTCATAAAGAGAGCTCAAAAAGAGTTGAGCAGGCAAAGAGGTTCTTCCAAATAAATTGCCTTCCCCCCTCCCCCCCAAAGGGGCAAAAAAGAGGAGGCATTAAAAAGGGGGGAAAGGAGGGGGAAGTAAAAAATAATCCAAGCCAAGCCTTTCAGTTTCAGAGGAAGTCAAAAAGATACTGCTGTGCACCCTCACCACGAAAGGAAATGGTTTGGAGCTCAGGAAAGATGTTGTGGGGCTCCCTCAGTTGGGAGCTGGGGGAAAAACTGGCTGTCACCAGGAGCCTTTTTATAGAAACCCCACTGGAGTTACACTGGAAGCCCTTCTGCAGCCTGCAAGGAGCTGCAGCATGGGAGTGCACTCAGCCCTTTCCACAGAATCAATGTTGGGTCCAGTGGAGTCCTGGGTCCAGTGGAGTCCTGGGTCCCTCAGTTTAGGAAAGCTGTTGAGATGCTGGAAGGTGTCCAGAGAAGGGCAACACGTCCAAGTGCCGGGTTCTGCACATTGGCCACAGCAACCCCAGGCAGTGCTACAGGCAGGGGTCAGAGTGGCTGAGAGCAGCCAGGCAGAGAGGCAGACTTGGGGGTAGTGGTTGACAGTAGGCTGAACATGAGCCTGCAGTGTGCCCAGGTGGCCAAGAAGGCCAATGGCATCCTGGCCTGCATCAGGAACAGTGTGGCCAGCAGGAGCAGGGAAGTCGTCGTGCCCTGTGCTCAGCACTGCTGAGGCCACACCTTGAGTCCTGTGTCCAGTTCTGGGCCCCTTAGTTTAGGAAGGAGGTTGAGCTGCTGGAAGGTGTCCAGAGAAGGACAACAAAGCTGGGGAGGGGTCTGGAGCACAGCCCTGGGAGGAGAGGCTGAGGGAGCTGGGGTTGCTTAGCCTGCAGAAGAGGAGGTTCAGGGGAGACCTCATTGCTCTCTCCAACTCCCTGAAGGGAGGTTGTAGCCAGGTGGGGGTTGGTCTCTTCTCCCAGGCAAGCAGCCCCAGAACAAGAGGACACAGTCTCAAGCTGTGCCAGGGGAGGTTCAGGGTGGATGTTAGGAAGAAGTTCTTCATAGAAAGAGAGATTGGCCCTTGGGATGTGCTGCCCAGGGAGGTGGTGGAGTCCCCACCCCTGGAGGTGTTTAGGAAGAGCCTGGATGGGCTTTCCATGGTGTAGTTGATCAGATGGTGTTGGATGACAGGTTGAACTGGATGATCTCAAAGGTCTCTTCCAACCTGGTTAATTCTATTCTATTCTAATTGTCTGAGTTTTGTAGGTGATAGAAATGAAGGGAGTTGGAGTTTGGTTTACTAAGGGGTGAAGGAGGGGAGGAAAATGGCCTAGGTTGTGCCAAGAGGAATGTGGGCAGTGGGGAAGAGAGGGGATTCTGTCCCTTGACTCTGCTCTGCTGAATACAGCTTCCAGTTCTGGTGTCCCCAGCATGAGAAGGACACAGAGCTGCTGGAGTGAATCAGAGGAGGCCACAAGGATGGTCCAAGGGCTGGAGCAGCTCTGCTATGAGGACAGGCTGAGGGAGCTGGGGGGTTCAGCCTGGAGAAGAGAAGGCTCCTGGGGGACCCTAGAGCCACTTGCCAGTACCTGAAGTGATCCTACAAGAAGGCTGCACAAGGATTTTTCCTGAGGGCGTCTGGAGACAGGCCAAGGGGGAACGGTTTGAAGCTGAGGCAGAGCAGGGTTAGAGTGGAGCTGAGGAAGAAGTTTTTCAGTAGGAAGCTGGTGAGACTCTGGCACAGGCTGCCCAGGGAGGCTGTGGCTGCCTCCTCCCTGGGGGTGTTCAAGGCCAGGTTGGATGAAGCCTTGAGCAGCTGAGTGTGGCTGAGAGGTGTCCCTGCCTGTAGTTGGAGTCAATGATCTCTGAGGCTCCTTCCAACCTGAGCTGTCCTCTGAAATGAAATTGTATGAACCAGGAGAGAAGGTTCTTCAATGATTCCACCACTGGAAACCATTCTTCATTTCTACTTTCCATTTGTGTTCCAAAAGAGCAATATTGCAAGGGACAAAGCAGAGCCTTCTGGTGGTGGAAGCTCTGGGCAGTGGTGAACGAAGCTCTTGAGGTGAGCCTTTAAAGTCAGCAAAAAAACCTCTAGAGACAGAATAACTGTGTCAAAAATAAAGCTCAGCTGGTATTTTTCCAAGTAGATGAACCATTACAAACATTATTTGTTTGGCCATCAGAGTAATTGTTTTGCTCTTGTTTAAACTCCAAAGCTTCTGACCCAGTTTCGGTTTTGCTTTGAGTCGATAACTGGGAGAGTGAATAGTGGCTTGGAAAAAGAGAGAGAGGTAGGTAAGGGGCTGGGAAGGAAAATCAAATCACTTCCTCTGCAGTTGTGGGTGTAAAAGGATGATGTACTCAGGAGAGCTGGAGTCGTTTGGGAGTGCTGCTGGCCCTCTGCAGCAGCCTGGCTGTGAAGCTGGGGGGCAGCATGTAGGTGAGGCAGGTAAGGGTCAGCGATGGGCACCACCATGAGGATGAGTTGGGAGAAACCAGCCTCAAGTTTTCTGTTCTTAGATTCAGAGAGCTCTTTGGCTTGGAAAAGACCTCCAGCATCCAGTCCAGCCTTCAACCCAGCACCACCATGCCTGCTAAACCCTGTCCCCAAGTGCCATGGCCACAGGCTTCTTTGAACCCCTCCAGGGATGGGCACTCCACCTCCTCCCTGGGCAGCCTGTGCCAAGCCCTGACCGCTCTGGCAGTCAAGGCATTTTTCTTAATGCCCAACCTAACCCTCCCCTGGCACAATTTGAGGCCATTTCTTCTTATTACAGAATCACCAATATTGGAAGAGACCTCAAGGATCATCAAGTCCAACCTGGCACCACAGACCTCATGACTAGACCATGGCACCAAGTGCCACATCCAATCCCCTCTTGAACCCCTCCAGGGATGGGGACTCCGCCACCTCCCCGGGCAACACATTCCAAGGGCTAACAACTCTCTCTGGGAAGAACTTTCTCCTCACCTCCAGCCTAAACTTCCCCTGGCACAGCTTGAGACTGTGTCCTCTTGTTCTGGTGCTGGTTCCTAGAGAGAGGAGACCAACCCCTTCCTGGCTACAACCTCCCTTCAGGGAGTTGGAGAGAGCAATGAGGTCTCCCCTGAGCCTCCTCTTCTCCAGGCTAAGCAACCCCAGCTCCCTCAGCCTCTCCTCCCAGGGCTGTGCTCCAGACCCCTCCCCAGCCTTGTTGCCCTTCTCTGGACACCTTCAAGTCTCTCAATGTCCTTCTTAAACTGAGGGGTCCAGAACTGGACACAGGACTCAAGGTGTGGCCTCAGCAGTGCAGTGTACAGGGGCAGAATGACTTCCCTGCTCCTGCTGGCCACGCTATTCCTAATGCAGGCCAGGATGCCATTGGCCTTCTTGGCCACCTGGGCACACTGCAGGCTCCTGTTCAGGCAGCTGTCAACCAGCACCCCCAGGTCCCTCTCTGTTTGGCAGTTTTCAGCCACTCTGCCCTCAGCCTGTAGCCCTGCCTGGGGTTGCTGTGGCCAAAGTGCAGCACAAACAAGCCCGGTTGCATCAGGCTCTCGGGGAGCTGCCTCGTCCTGTGCCACATAAGCAGCTCCTGGCTTTTTGACTCTTGAGAAGGAGCCAAATAAAGAGATTAACTCTAAGCCAAGAGTGGATTTTAATCTGCAGCTCATGAAGTGCTCGTGGCAGGGCGAGCTGGCCAGCCCCTCTCATTTGGCAGTTGGGTTGGGCTTTGGTTTTGCTTCTTTTCTGTTTCTTCATGGAGGACTTTCCAGGAAGAGCCTTTTTGGCCTCTCTTCAGTTAAAGCAAGGGCTTTGGGTTTGGTTTTTTTTTAGGGCCTGCTGTCGTTGGACAGAGGTTTTTGTGCAGGGAGTGAAGCCATGGAGCTGTGCAATTTATAGCTGGGGAGGGCTTGCAAATTGAGGCCTGCTTAAAATAACGACAGTTGTTGCCTGGGAATTAGGTCCTGATTCTTTCTTTGGACAGCAGGCTGGTCCCACTGCAGGGGCATGCTCTGATGGTCCCATGAGGAAGAAGTGTTTGAGGGGGTGTGTGTGTGTGCTGTTCCTGACAGGCTTATAGCTGCCAGAACTGCTAAATTGCTTGCTCTGAACAAGTGGATCGATTCTTGTCTGAGCAGAGACCCTAAACCTCAGTCAATCACAACAGTTCTGTGTCACTGCTGGGTTTTCCTAAGGCAAACTGTGCAGGGGAATGAATGTGTTTGTCTTGCTGTGCCTTTTATTTGCTGCCTGAAAAGGGAGAGGGTGATGAACAGCACAAGCTGGGGGCTTATTCTGCAGACAGGAGTCTTTAGACAGAGCTGGACCTGCTGGCTCTCTCCAGCTCCCTGGAAGGAGGTGGGAGCTAGGTGGGGGTTGGTCTCTTCTCCCTAGTATCAAGTGATGGGACAAGAGGAAATGGCCTCAAGTCGCAGCAGAGGAGGTTTAGGTTGGACATCAGGAAGAATTTCCTCTGCTGCAAGGGTGGTCAGGCATTGGCACAGGCTGCCCAGGGAGGTGATGGAGTCCCCATCCCTGGAGGTGTTCAAAAACCTGTGGCCAAGGTGCTGTTGGGTTGACAGTTGGACTTTTTGACGATCTTAAAGATCTTTTCCAACCTTAATGATGCTGTTCCCTGCTATGGTTCTCTTTGGTGCCATCCTGCTGCTCATTTCTCACCCCTCCCAATTTCCCACCCCTCCTATTCCACCTCTTCTGGAAAGGGGGAGGGTGGTGCTGCAGCTGACGTGACCAATGCTGATGTCTGGATCAGGAGGCCACTCAATTTTGCTCAGAGCATGTCTGGATAGTGCAATAGTCAACTGGTTCTGGCTGCTGCTGGAGGCTCAGTGGTGAGAAGTCAAGGGGAAAACCCAGTTGGTGGCAGTAAGCCCTTCACAGCAATTGCTCTTTGTTGGATTAATGATCTGAATGTAATGAGGTGTGTGGGGGGATTGGCATTTCCCTCTGTCAACCACTGCATTTAGGCATTAATTGAGCCCCTCCTGCCCCTCCTCAGCAGGGAGGGAGTGATCCATGCAGGGCAGGAGGAAAGCAAATGGAGGGGCAATTGGAAGGATCTTTCTGGGCCCTGGCATGTTCCATATGGTTATGCCTTTATTGGGGGAATATTTAAGATGCCTGTTGGATGAGGTTTAAATATAGTGGGATAAATTAGTCTCAAGTCTTTGAGGATGCTCCTACTCATTAGCAGTTAATTTGTGAAGTTAGGTGTCAGGGGAAATTCCACAGAGCCCTTTTTGCTCTGTGCAGGGTAACGCTGGGGCTCTTGCTGGTCTACTGCTAGGAGTGTCTGGTATCCAAAACACATCTGATGTGGGGCTTGGGAGGGGGAAGACAAACCCAAACAAGAGTTACTCATCTTTTGTTAGCATTGCTGGTAATTAAAATCTGAAGGCATTTCACCAAGGGGTCAGGTTGGGGTTCCAGGAAGCTTCCACTCAGCCACCAGGTGTGGTTACTCAGATGGGCAGTGCTGTGACAGCTACAGGATCGCTTCAGTTGGAAAAGACCCTTAAGCTCATCCAGTCCAACTGTTCCCTAACTCTACCAAGGCTGAGGCTAAGTCATTGCCCTCAGCACCACATCCCTGGGGCTCTGAAACACCTGCAGGGATGGGGATTCAACCACCTCCCTGGGCAGCCTGGGCCAGGCTTTCAGAACCTTCTCAGGGAAGGAGTTTTTATTAATACCCAACCTAAACCTCCCTGCTGCAACTTGGGGCCACTTCCTCTTATCCTATTGCTTGATACTTGGTCTCTTAGCCTAACTCCCACCTCACTCCAGCCTCCTTTCATGGAGTTTTATAGAGCTTCCTTTACTCCAGGCTGAACACCCCCAGGTCCCTCAGCTGCTCCTCCCCAGCCCTGTTCCCCAGACCCTTCCTCAGCTTTCTTGCCCTTCTCTGGACCTGCTCCAGCCCCTCAGTGCCCTCTTTGGAGTGAAAGCCCTAGAGTTGAACCCGGTATTCAAAAGTGTGGCCCCACCAGTGCTGAGTGCAGGGGGGACAATCCCTGCCCTGCTCCTGCTGGCCACACTAGTCCACACTCTAACCACAGGCAGATGGTAGCTGTTGTGTGCTGGTTGGCACACGGCTCTTCTCCTTCCTCCATCCTACTTCATCTAGGGAGGGCTGTCTGAAGTGTTTTACTTGGAAGTCACAGCTCTGATGAGTGAACTTCTCCTCAGGCTATTAATGGCACTGTGAGTAACCAGGCTGGCAGTTTGGGTTGGGGCACAGGAATGAGGCTTTCTAGAAAACTGGAAGCTCTTCCACCTTCTGGGAAACCCACAGGCAGCACGTCAGATGCCAGCAAAGCAGGGTTTGGACACACAGCACCAAGGCAAGGGCAGGGTGAAGGTCACTAAGAGGACCACACTGTCCTCCGCAAGGGTCCTGAGCGCAGCACTTGGGGAAAGCCACTGGCAGGTTCTTTTCTTTCTCTCTTTAGGTGGTTTGGGGGTTTTGGGTAGTCAGGAGATGTAAATTCAGGTCTGTGGCCCATAAAGCAGCTCTGTGACAGCTGTGGTTCCATTGCAGAGCGCTGGCTGATGAATGTGAGGGGCTTGGAGCATAGGAAGATCCATCTAAGCATGAGCAGGGACTTGTGTATGTTGAGTGGGGCAGAGCCCTGGAGCAGGCTGCCCGGAGAGGTGGTGGAATCTCCATCTCCGGAGTCATTCCAAACCCACCTGGATGCTGTCCTGTGCAACCTCCTCTAGGTGACACTGCTTAGGGCTTGGACTGGGTGGTCCCCAGAGGTCTCTTCCAACCCTTAGTCTGTGATTTTTGGGAAGGCTCAGGGCAGCAGACATGGAAATGAGAAGCAGCCATTTGAGCTGTGAAGGGGGGCAGAAATCATCTCCTTTTTGTTAGTGGATTCAGTCATGAATGATGAGGACCAACCATAATGTACCAAGTGGTCTGTGGAGGTGCAGAGCTCTGAGCAGACCCATGGAGGTTTTCCCCTGCATTCAAGAACCAGCTCCTCATATATGCAGTAAATAAATCTCTCTGTGAAGTGGTTTTGGAGAGGAGGAGCCTGCTTTTGCTTTGGTCTCCTTGGATTCTTTGCTTTGGTCTCCTTAGGAACTCTTCCTGACTTTTCATAGAGTAATTGAATGGGTTGGGTTGGAAGGGACCTTTCAGATCATCCAGTTCCAACCCTCCTGTCATGAACACCTTCCACCAGCCCAGGTTGCCCAAAGCCTCATCCAGCCTGGCCTTGAACACCTCCAGGGAGGGAACATCCACAACCTCCCTGGGCAGCCTCCACCCTCACTGTAAAGAACTTTTCTCCCTAATCTCCAGTCTAAATCTGCCCTCCAGCTTCGGTCCATTCCCCGCTCCAGCTTCGGTCCATTCCCCGCTCCAGCTTCGGTCCATTCCCCGCTCCAGCTTCGGTCCATTCCCCGCTCCAGCTTCGGTCCATTCCCCGCTCCAGCTTCGGTCCATTCCCGCTCAGCTCGGTCCATTCCCCGCTCCAGCTTCGGTCCATTCCCCGCTCCAGCTTCGGTCCATTCCCCGCTCCAGCTTCGGTCCATTCCCCCTCCAGCTATCACTACAAGCCCTTGTAAAAAGCCTTCCCTGTGTCCTCTCCATCTGTGGAAGGAGAAGTTTGCTTCATCTCATTTACCCTTCACAACCCCCTCCCCAGTCAGTCACCCACCAGGTTTCTGCTGGAGTGAGCCCTGCAGGGCTGCAGGAAGATGCTGAGCTCTGAACAAAAGCCTTGGCCAGCAAAGGAGTGAAAAGTGTGCAGCTGGAGAAGGGAGGGGAAAAGGGTTTGAGTGCTGCGTGGAGGGAGGAACAGACGCAGCACTGCAAAGGTCACAGGATATAGTAATGCTGTTTGGATGGAAACTGAGCTTGCTATGAATGAAATTGTGTTCTTGGGTTTTCCCCCTGGAGCTGAAAACTCTGAATACTTCTTCTCTTACTCTCCCTCTCTTTCTCTCCCCCCCCTTTTGCCTCCCTCTCTTTCTCTCCCCCCCCCCCCTTTGCCTCCCTCTCTTTCTCTCCCCCCTTTGCCTCCCTCTCTTTCTCTCCTGTGAGGGTGACAGAGCCCTGGAACAGGCTGCTCAGAGTCTCCACCTCTGGAGATCCCCAAAACCTGCCTGGATGCATTCCTGTGTGACCTGCCCAAAGTGGCTCTGCTTTGCAGGGAGGTTGGACTCGATGGTCTCTGGAGGTCCCTTCCAACCCCTGGCATTCAGTGACCTCTTCTGGGTTAAATCAGAAGTGGGACAGGGTTAGTTCATGGGATCTGGTTAGATACTGGTTGCTCCAGTACAGCTGTTTGCAAGTCAAAGCTTGGTCTGTGCTAAACAGATGTCTTAAGTTTTCTTAGCAGAGAATTGTTTCAGTTGGAAAAGACCTCTAAGGTCACCCAGTCCAACAGTCTGCATCCTTCTCTGCAGGGCACAGAGGTGAAGGGGTTCTGCTTGCTGGCTGTTTCTCCTGGTTAACTAGAATCCTTAAGCTTGCAAAAGACCTTTTAAGATCATTGAGTCCAACCATCCACCCAACACCACCATGGCCCCAGGTTTCTTGAACCCCTCCCGGGATGGGGACTCCACCACCTCCCTGGGCAACCTCTTCTGGTGTTCCACCACCCTCACCTGTGCCAGTGTTGGCTATTGAAACACATCTATTGATCAGCTCTGAAAGACTGAGAGCTTCCAAGTGGGAGGCTGCTTTGAGGTGCTGCCTGGACAAGCGAGGCCCAGGGTGGCAGCTGCTTGTGCCTCGTAGGAAAGAGTGAGCTGAGGTTCGGTTTTGCTTTGAGGGCAGTCGAGGCTGCTTGGGCTGTTTGTTGTGGAAGGGCTGTGCTGTGCTTGCAGAGCTGCTTGGACAGCAAGGGTAAGAACAAAATCAACACTCTGCACCCATGGACAGGGCAAACAAGTTCCTTTTCCTTCCTCCCTTCATTTTTTTTGCTCCCAGTCGTGTGCCTGTCTTCAAGCTGATGGTGGTTAAGCAAACAACTACCTCCCCTGAAGCCTCCTCACAGCTGCCTTTAGGTTGTGGGCAAGAGTATTAAGACCTGTTGACCATTAACTTCTGAAAGCTCCTTTCTTTTACACAGAGTGGGTTTTATCAGATATGGGCCAGACTTTTATTGCTGGTTGGGTGGTTTTCTCCTCCCCCCCCAATCTTTGAATGTCTGAAGTGTTTGTTTATCTGAGAGGTGAGTTTGTTTTAAAGAGCAGTTCAGCTGCAGCATCAGTTCCTGCAGTTTGGATTTGGATTGCTACACCTTAGGATGAAGTTCTTCCCCAGGAGGGGGGGTGAAGCACTGGCACAGGTTGCCCAGGGAGGTGGTGGAAGCCTCATCCCTGGAGGCTTTGAAGGCCAGGCTGGAGGTGGCTGTGAGCAACCTGCTGTAGTGTGAGGTGTCCCTGCCCTTGGCAGGTGGGTTGGAACTGGCTGAGCCTTGAGGTCCCTTCCAACCTTGACAAAGCTACAATTCTAGGTTGCCCAGAGAGGTTGTGGTAGCTCCAGGACAGGTTTGATGGAGCCTTGAGCAACCCTGGTATAGAACAGAATTCACCAGGCTGGAAAAGACCTTCGAGGTCATCGAGTCCCCATCCCTGGAGGTGTTCAAGAGGGGATTGGATGTGGCACTTTGGTGCCATGGTTTAGTCATGAGGTCTGTGGTGACAGGTTGGACTTGATGAGCTTTGAGGTCTCTTCCAACCTTGGTGATTCTGTGAGTCCAACCTATCCCCCAACACCATCTGGTCAACTAGAATGAAAAGATCCCAGGGTGTTAGGGGTTGGAAGGGACCTCTGGAGATAGTAGGAAGTGTCCCTGCCCATGGCAGAGGGGCTGGAACTAGATGATCTTTAGTGTCCCTTCCAACCCAAACCATTCTATGAACACTTCCTGACCATTCTGTGATTCTATGAATGCTTCCTGAAGTCTTCTTGACATCTTAACCCTACTTGGGTTTCAGTCTTGTGGTGACCTGTTAGTGAAACTCCTTACAGTGAAGGTGGTAGAGCACCAGAATAGGTTGCCCAGGGGAGGTGGTGGAGCCCTATGCCTGGAGGCATTCAAGGTCAGGCTTGATGGAGCTGTGAGCAGCCTGCTCTAGCTGCAGGTGTCCCTGCTTACTGCAGGGGGGTTGGACTGGGTGAGCTTTGGGGGTCTCTTCCAACCCAACCCATTCTGTGATTCTATGAAACAGGGAGCAGCTCAGCCACCCTGAGTGGAGCTCACTGTGAGGAGCAGCCAAGAGAATTTCCATGAATGAGCCAAAAGTTTGAAGAGTCTTGGGCTGGGTTGTCAGGCTGAGGGAGCTGGGGTTGCTTAGTATGGAGAAAAGGAGGCTCAGGGGAGACTTTATTGCTGTCTACAACTACCTGAAGGGAGGTTGTAGCCAGGAGGGGGTTGGTCTCTTCTCCCAGGCACCCAGCACCAGAACAAGAGGACACAGCCTCAAGCTGTGCCAGGGGAAGTTTAGGCTGGAGGTGAGGAGAGAGCTTTTCCCAGAGAGAGTTGTTGGCCATTGGAATGTGCTGTCCAGGGAGGTGGTGGTGTCCCCATCCCTGGAGGGGTTCAAGAGAGGATTGGATGTGGCACTTGGTGCCATGGTTTAGTCAGGAGGTCTGTGGTGCCAGGTTGGACTTGATGAGCTTTGAGGTCTCTTCCAACCTTGGTGATCCTGTGTGATTCTGTAGCTGAAACATCTCTGGAGATGCTGTCTTTTGACTCCTTCCTCCCTTCTTTCCCCCCCCCCCATTCCCTGTCTTCTGCTATTGGGAAGTGGGTTGGATAACACAGAGGAAACAAACACTGCCTTGGAAGTTCCCAGCACAGATAAACAGGTTTACTATTTTTAAGTGCCAGGTTCTTGGTTGTTTTTTTTCCTTTATGGTTCTTCCCAAGTTGTTGGTTTCCCCCCCGTCCCCCCTTGCTCCACTGGGATCAAGTCCTGAATGAATGTTTGCTTTCAGAGGTTTTATTTTTAGGAGTTAAAGGCTTCTGTGAACTGGAGTGCTGGCAGAGACACCAGGCTGCCAGTCCTAGGCATCCAATTTAGATTTGAAGGTTTCTGAAGGCTTGAAGCTGCCAAAAAAGAAGGAGAGAGAGAGAGGCCAGTTGAGAACGTTGCTGCTCACTTTGCCTCCTCTTGTCCCAGGGCTCTGTTGACACTTTCCGACGGCTGTGAGGGGGGGGAAGAGGGGAAGAAAAAAAACCCCAACACCTGAAGGTGGAAGAAAGCTTTGCTGTTCCCACTGAAGCTGAACTCAGAAGGTGGGGAAGGTTTGTTTAGCTGAAACAGGAGGGGAAAGTTTGTCGGCATGAAATGTTCCTCGTGGTGGCAGAGCGAGCTGGAAGTGCCGAAGCACAGTGCGCTGCCTGGGGGCTGGTTCCCTGTCCTGACTCCCAGCACGGTGGGGGTTGGAAGGGACCTCTGGAGATCATCCAGTCCAACCCCTCCTGCTAAAGCATTTAGCAGGACAGCATTGAGCTGAGGACTGAGCAGGCAGAGTCAGAATCACCCAGGATCCCAGCGTGCTGGGGGCTAGAAGGGCCCTCTGGAGATCATCCAGTCCAACCCCTCTGCTGAAGCAGGGCACCCACAGCAGCTTGCCCAGGAGTACTATGGCCAGGGTGGGGTTTGGAATCTCTGCAGAGAAGGAGACTCCACAACCTCTCTGGGCAGCCTGCTCCAGGCCTCCAGCAGCCTCACACCAACGAAGTTTCTCCTCTTACAATCCTCCTGGTTTCCAGCTTGTGCCTGCTGCCCCTTGCCCTGTCACTGGGCACCACTGAAATGGCTTCAAATTGCACCAGGGGAGGTTGAGGTTTGGGTATTAGGAGCAATTTCTTCCCTGCAAGAGCGGTCAGGCGTTGGCACAGCCTGCCCAGGGAGGTGCTGCAGTTCCAATCCCAGGGGGTGTCCGAAAAATGGGCACCTGGGGCCGTGGTGTAGTGGGGATGGTGCTCTTGGGTTGATGGTTGGACTTATCTTTGAAGTCTTTTCCAACCTCAGTGATTCTGTGATTTTGGGGAAGAGGACAAGTGCATCGTGAGCAGAGAGAAATCTGCTGAGCACTGGGCTGGGCTTCACCTTTGCAGCAAGTGCCTGGCTCCTGGGTGACTCCATTAGCTTGGTTTGAGGTTGGACTGCTCAGCCTGATGTGTGCTGCGGCACAGATGCTCCCTGCGTGGTGCTGGCCGTGGCTGTGGCCTCTAGTACCAACTGCTTCATGATGAGCTTGGTGTGCACAGACCAACAGTGCAGGCTGTGCTTCTTTCTTGCTTAAGTTCATGTTTTTGTACTCCTGCTGCAAACTTCCCTCTCTGCAGGGTTTTTTGGGGGGTTTGATTTGAGTTCTTTTGCTCAGCCAGATGCAGCTTTTTTTGTGTCATTCAATCATAGACCTCACTGGGTTGGAAGAGAGAGAGAGTCCAACCCCCCTGCAGTCAGCAGGGACATCCCCAGTTAGAGCAGGCTGCTCAGAGCCCCATCAAAGCCTGGCCTTGAGTGTCACCAGGGCTGGGGGCCTCCACCACCTCTTCTCTGGGCAGCCTGGCTCAGTGCCTCACCACTCACACAGTAAAGACCTTCCTCCTAATTCCAACCTCACTCTACCCTGCTCTGCTTTCAAACCATTCTCCCTGCAACCACCCTCTGGAGAGTTGGTTGCACTGGGGAACCTTGGAGTTCTGTAATCATCCCCTGGGAGAGTTTCAACAGCAAGTGGTAGCTCCATCCTAGGGAGGTGTAAGAGTGCTCCAGGCTCAGAGCTTTGAACTCGTTTTTATTAAGCTGAGCAGCTTGTTAATGGCTTAATTGCTGTCGTTTGGATTTGGGTAGAGGTTGGATTCACTCTTCTCCTGTGGGCAAGGTTGTCCTAGAGGGAGTGAGATGAACACAGTGAGGGGAGGAGAGCTGGGTGTCAGGGAGCTGACTTTTGGGGGCTGGCTTTTTTCCTTTGCATGCTGCAGGGGCTCCTTAATTACAGTATATTCACAGTATTTTCACAGAATCACCAAGGTTGGAAGAGACCTCAAAGATCACCAAGTCCAATCTGTCACCCCATGACTAGACCATGGCACCAAGTGCCACACCCAATCCCCTCTTGAACCCCTCCAGGGATGGGGATTCCACCATCTCCCTGGGCAGCACATCCCAGTGGTCAATTACTCTTGCTGGGAAGAGCTTTCTCCTCACCTCCAGCCTGAACCTCCCGTGGCACAGCTTGAGACTGTGTCCTCTTGTTCTGGTGCTGGTTGCTAGAGAGAAGAGACCAACTCCCTCCTGGCTACAACCTCCCTTCAGGGAGTTGGAGAGAGCAGTGAGGTCTCCCCTGAGCTTCCTCTTCTCCAGGCTAAGCAACCCCAGCTCCCTCAGCCTCTCTTCCCAGGGCTGTGCTCCAGACCCCTCCCCAGCCTTGTTGCCCTTCTCTGGACACCTTCAAGTCTCTCAATGTCCTTCTTAAACTGAGGAGCCCAGAACTGGACACAGGACTCAAGGTGTGGCCTAACCAGTGCAGAGTACAGGGGTACAATGACTTCCCTGTTCCTGCTGGCCACACTGTTCCTGCTGCAGGCCAGGATGCCATTGGCCTTCTTGGCCACCTGGGCACACTGCTGGCTCATGTTTAGGCAGCTGTCAATCAGCACCCCCAGGTCCCTCTCTGTTTGGCATCTCTCAGCCACTCTGCCCCCAGCCTGTAGCTCTGCCTGGGGTTGCTGTGGCCAAAGTGCAGCCCCTGGCACTTGGACTTGTTGAATGCCATCCTGTTGGCCTCTGCCCATCTGTCCAGCCTGGCAAGGTCCCTCTGCAGAGCCCTTCTGCCCTCTAACTGACCAATATCTGCTCCCAGCTTGCTGTCATCTGCACATTTGCTGATGACTGTCTCAATGCCCTCATCCAGATCATCAATGAAGATATTGAACAGGATGGGGCCCAGCACTGATCCCTGGGGCACACCACTGGTGCCTGGCTGCCAGCTGGCTGTGGCACCATTCACCACCACTCTCTGGGCTCAGCCCTCCAGCCAGTTCCTAACCCATTACATTTCCTTTGCTATCCTGTTCACAGGCTGCAAATTGGGAATAAGTAAAAGCCAGTTTAATGAGTGAGATGTTGCTGTGGATGACTCAACCTTCATTTCTTTCCTCCCCCCACCAGTCCCAACTCCCATCCATCCCCTGCTTGCAGCAGCTGAAATGTCACCAACTGTTCACACTGTTGGAGGAACTGGGAGTGACTTCTGTCTCAGCGCACCACGCTGCTGAAGGTGCTGGGCTCCAGCTCCTCCTGGCAGCTCTGGCAGGAGTTGGATGGAGAGTGGGAGGGATGAATCACTTTGCTGCTCCTCTGGACCCAGAGTAGAGCTGGGAAGAGCTTTTGGCTCTGGGTGGTGGAAGGAGAAATCCTGCCTCGGGTTTTGGCAGATGGCTTCAGAGCACTGAGGTGGCACAAACGTTGTCCGAGGGCTGCACCTTAATGCAGCGAGGGGGCATGGAGGAGCGTGGGGCCAGCAGGTTGAGGGAGGTTCTACTCCCCTTTGCACTAGTAAGGCTGTACTGAATCTGGTTCTGGGCTCTCCAGTTCAGGAGGGACAGGGAAGTACTGGAGAGAGTCCAACAGAGACTACAAAGATGCTGAGGGGCCTGCAGCATCTCTGTGAGGAGGAAAAGCTGAGAGCCCTGGGGCTCTTGAGCAGCCCCAGAGGGGATCTGATCAATGCTCAGCAAGAGCTAAAGGGTGGGGGGCAAGAGGCTGGGGCTGAGTTGTGTTTAGTGGTGCCCAGTGACAGGAAAAAGGACAATGGGCACAAACTGGAACCCAGGAGGCTCTGTCTGAACAGGAGGAGAAACTGCTTTGGTGTGAGGGTGCTGGAGCCCTGGAACAGGCTGCCCAGAGAGGTTGTGGAGTCTCCTTCTCTGCAGTGCTTCCAACCCCCCTTGGCCATGGTGCTCCTGGGCAAGCTGCTGTGGGTGCCCTGCTGGAGCAGGGGGGTTGGACTGCAGGGTGTCCAGAGGTCCCCTCCAACCCCTCCATGCTGGGATTCTGTAAGAAACTTGTTTTAAGCTTTAAATAGCTGTGGGATGGGGAGGTGGATTGTGAGCTCACACAATGCAGCCCGCACAGGGCCGTGAGGGCTCTCAGGGCTATTCTTAGCTGACAATGGCCGGAACGAAAGGCAGTGGCTGCTGCAGCACGTTTGGGCCATTGTGTGCAAGCCCTGCTTTGATTTCAGAGAGCCAAAGGTCTTTCAGGATCTGCTTCTCTTTGGAGACCTCTTGCTGTTCTTCTCTGCTGAGGCCAGTGGAGGCTCTGAAGGTTGTGCCTCTTTCGAGCCTGTTTTTCTTGGTACCTTTATTCCCCTTCCCAAGCTTCAGAGGGGGAAAGCAGCAGCCACACAAATTCAGCATCACTCTCTCAGGCATTAAGGAGTCCTAAACAAGACAAATTTTCTGGTTTCACAGTTAAAGGCTTCCCCCATGTATGATGCTCTGGAGTTGGACTTAAGGCTGGGCTGGATGTGGCTGCGAGCAACCTGCTGTAGTGTGAGGTGTCCCTGCCCATGGCAGGGGTTGGGACTGGCTGAGCCTTGAGCTCCCTTCCATCCCTAACAGTTCAATGATTCTCCTGCTGCAATCCCTCTGGACATTTTGAGGTTGCTGGAGGGTCACAGCCAGCACTTAAGAAGCAATCCCAACTGTCCCACAGCACTGAGGATCCTTTGATTGTTTGACTCTTAATTTCAGTAGCTCTTCAGCTGACTTGTTCACAGAGTGCAGCCTTGTTGTGGGTTGCCATCAGCATTGTGGTCTGCTTCCTTCCCTGGTTTTTGGTCTGCTGTTTCATGTGGTTAATTGGGTTTTAACTTTCAGAAACACTAAATGGAGCCCCAAAGAATAATTCATAGAATCAATAAGGTTGGAAAAGACCTCAGAGATCATCAAGTCCAACCTGCCACCCAACACCTCATGACAACTAAACCATGGTGCCAAGTGCCACATCCAAGTCCCCTCTTGAACACCTCCAGGGATGGGGACTCCACCACCTCCCTGGGCAGCACATTCCAGCAGCTAACAACTCTCTCTGGGAAGAAATTCCTCCTCACCTCCAGCCTAAACCTCCCCTGGCACAGCTTGAGACTGTGTCCTCTTGTTCTGGTGCTGCTTGCCCGGGAGAAGAGACCAATATCTGCCTGGATACAACCTCCCTGCAGGGAGTCGGAGAGAGCAAGAAGGTCTCCCCTGAGCCTCCTCTTCTCCAGGCTAAGCAACCCCAGCTCCCTCAGCCTCTCCTCCCAGGGCTGTGCTCCAGACCCCTCCTCAGCTTTGTTGCCCTTCTCTGGACACCTTCCAGCATCTCAACAGCTTTCCTAAACTGAGGGGCCCAGAACTGGACACAGGACTCAAGGTGTGGCCTAACCAGTGCAGTGTACAGGGGCAGAATGAGCTCCCTGCTCCTGCTGGCCACACTGTTCCTGCTGCAGGCCAGGATGCCCTTGGCCTTCTTGGCCACCTGGGCACACTGCAGGCTCATGTTCAGCTGCTGTCAACCACTACCCCCAGGTCCCTCTCTGCCTGGCTGCTCTCAGCCACTCTGCCCCCAGCCTGTAGTACTGCCTGGGGTTGTTGTGGCCAATGTGCAGCACCTGACATTGGATGTGTTCAACATCCTGCCCTTGGACTCTGCCCATCTGTCCACCCTGGCCAGGTCCCTCTGCAGAGCTCTCCTCCCCTCTAACAGATCAACTCCTGCCCCCAGCTTGGTCAAGTGTCTGCTTGTGGGGATCTGAATGTGTCAGGCAAGGAATGGTCTTGTTGGGAGTTGTCAGTGCAGCTCTCCAGAAGAGGGAACCGAAACCTCTGGAGGAAAGGATTTTCTGTTCATTCTATTTTGGTTCTGTTGTGAAATCAAGGAAAGTACAAACTCCTATTGACCTTGAAATATAGCTGCTTGTGGGTGCTGCAGCGGAAGCCAGCCCTCAGGGTGCCTGAAGGATGGGGCCAGGCTCTGTTCAGCAGTGCCCAGTGACAGCAAAAGGGGCAGTGGGCACAAACTGGAAGCCAGGAGCTTCTGCCTGAAGCTCCTTTGGTGTGAGGCTGCTGGAGCCCTGGAGCAGGCTGCCCAGAGAGGTTGTGGAGTCTCCTTCTCTGCAGAGCTTCCAACCCCCTGGCCATTGTGCTCCTGGGCAAGCTGCTGTGGGTGCCCTGCTTTAGCTTTGGAGGTTTTTCCTGGTTTGAAATGGATTGATGGACTTTGGTTTGCTGTGGACAAACAGTTGTGGAAGCTAAAACCAGGATACTGCCTGATGTGTTTAGTTGAAGTACTTTCAGCAGGGGTTTCAACTGGGTCCACTTCTGGGATTCCCAGTTCAAGAGGGACAGGAGAGAGTCTAGGAGAGGCTACAGAGCTGCTGAGGGGCCTGGAGCAGCTCTGTGAGGAGGAAAGGCTGAGAGCCCTGGGGCTGTGGAGCCTGGAGAAGAGCAGCCCCAGAGGGGATCTGAGCAATGCTAACGGGTGGAGGTCGTGAGGCTGGGGCTGGGCTCTTTTCACTGGTGCCCAGTGACAGGACAAGGGGCAAACTGGAACCCAGGAGGCTCCATCTGAACAGGAGGAGAAAGTTCTTTGGTGTGAGGCTGCTGGAGCCTTGCAGCAGGCTGCCCAAGGAGGTTGTGGAGTCTCCTTCTCTGCAGAGCCTCCAACCCCCCTTGATCATTATGATCGTGGGCAAGCAGCTGTGGGTGCCCTGCTTTAGCAGGGGGTTGGACTGGATGATCTCCAGAGGTCCCTTCCAACTTCCCTCACCATTCTGTGTGATTCTCTGAAGCGTGTGGTGGTCAGAAGAGTGAATTCCCTCAGCAGTGCTAAGAGTCATCTGCAGTGATGAGGCTTCACTTTGAAACTGCTCTTGGAGTGTGGTCATCTGAAATCCTCCCTGCACAGCCCAGGGAGGGAGTAGTAGTTTCTCTTACAGCTGAGTTTTGAAGTGCAGGACTTTCTGTCAGAAACTGCTGAATGCTTCTGCACCCCACGGCTGCTGTGGGTCTCAGCCATAGGGGAAGCAGCTGCTGTCACCAGGCACGTTGCCTTCTTCCTCTGCAGGCTCTTGAGTTTGAGGAAGATCATTTGCATTGCTGAGTGTGTTGCTGATGCAAGCTGCAAATGTGGAGCTGTTGTTTCAGTCCAGTGCCTCTGCTCATAGATTCACTGAATGGTTTGGGTTGGAAGGGACCTTCAAGGTCATCTAATTCCAACCCCCTGCCATGGGCAGGGACAGCTCCCCCAGCCCAGGTTGTTCAAGGCCTCATCCAAGCTGGCCTTGGTCACCTCCAGGGAGGGAGCATCTACAGCCTCCCTGGGCAACCTGTGCCAGTGTCTCCCCTCCCTCACTGTCAAGGACTTCTTCCTCATTTCCATTCTCAGTCTCTCCTGTTCCAGCTCAAAGCCACTGCCCTTTGTCTTAGTGCTCCCAGCCCTTGTCAAAAGTCCCTCCCCAGCTCTCCTGCAACCCCTTCAGGTACTGGAAGGCTGCTCTAAGGTCTCCCTGGAGCCTTCTCCTCTCCAGGCTGAACAGCCCCAACTCTCCCAGCCTGGCCCCATGGGGAGGTTCTCCAGCCCTCTGCTCATCCTCGTGGCCCTCATGATCTCTGAGGATGCAGAGGAGTGCTGCTGAGTGTCACAGGGGCTCAAAAGGGACATTTTCAGGTGGGGCTGAGGCGGGAGGCAGAACGCCTTCAGATTGCTTGGTTTGAGTTCCTTCCCGCGGAATGGTTCCTTAGCTGTGCTTCAGGAGGAGATTCAAAGCTGGACGTCCTGTTCTTGAGGAGCTTTGTGCTCTCCTGGCCTGCGGTGCAGCTTGCTCCTCAGCAGGAATGCTGCAGCCACGCTGCCTTATGCTGATCTCATTAGGGTGATGGTGTTCCCAGCCCAGCGCGGGGCACGCTCCCAGCCGCGCTGGGGGACAGCCAAGGGGAAGGTCAGTGGCTGTGCTGCCCCCTCTGCTGCTCTTGAATGCAGGGCAATTTCTGACAGCTCCTGCCAGTCTGCCCTGTCTGCAGGCTCAGGAGGAGGAAGAAGGGGGAATGCAAGCTTAGGGACGGGAGTCTCGGTGGTCCTGCCCTGTAAATAGGGGCCAGGGCAAGGGGTGAGTGCTTGTCCTGCAGTGCAAGCGGCTGTCACCGCGTTGGCACAGACAGCACTTGACATTTGTGTCCTTGATTGCTTTACAGCCATGCTGCAGTGCCACAACTTGCCTTCCACTGCCTTTCTTAGGGGCTTTTTTTTTCCCCTTGTGAACTAGATTCATAGAATCAGGCAGTGGTTTAGAGTTGGAAGGAACCTTGAGGATCATCTGCTTCCATGAGCAGGGACACCTCCCACCGGCCCAGGTTGCTCACGGCCTCATCCAAGCATCCCCAGCCTCCCTGGACAACCTGTCCCAGTGTCTCCCCACCCTCACAGTCAAGAATTTCCTTTTCATATCCACTCTAAATCTTCAGGAAATGAAGCTGGACATCTGATAGCAAAATTACACTTTGATTTATCTTTGGGGGGTGGTTTTTTGCTGTTCTTCTACGTGGTTCCTTTTGCCTTCCCTCTTCTACGTGGTTCCTTTTGCCTTCCCTTAAGCTCAACCCTTCCCCACCCCCCCCCCCCCCTTAAAAGGAATTTACCAACAAACTGCTGGACTTTATGAAACAAGCCTGAGGTTCTGGAAGCAATGAAATACCTCAGAACAAGGCAGTGTCTGCTTTGCTTTGCTTTGCTTTCCACCAGCTTTATACTCTGGAGCTGCCGTGGCGTGTGTAATTCAGGGACGTTCAGAGCTTGCTGCCTGACTCCTTGCTCCTGCTGAAGGGCTTCCCTGCTCGCTGCCTGATCCATTTTCCTCAGGCAGATGATTGCATCCAGGTTTGGATTTGTTGTGTTGCTTTTGGGGGTTGTTTTAATCAGCATTTTATTCCTTCTCTTGATGACAGCATCCTCTTGCAGATGTCGGGAGCGTCACGCCGAAGAAATGTGGAAACAAAACACCCAAGTTGTCCTGGCTTGCTCCAGCCTTTGGGGCTGTTCATTGAAGCTGCCCAGGGGAGCAGTGGGAAAGTTGGGCTCACTGGATCTCTGTGTCCCTTGGCATGTGGTGGATGGGCTCCTTGATGGGAAAGCTAAATGCGAGCTGAACTGGGCCCAGTGGTTTACCTGCGTCAGGGCAGGATAAAAACTACCCTGGCCAATCAAGGCTGAGGCCTGGGGGGGATGTGTTTGGTAGCTGGAGCCATTGCTGGTTGTTGTCAGAGGAAATCAAGGTAGAAATGAGCAAGGACACCCAAGGGCTGAGCAGTTCTTTTCTCACTGCTCAGCATTAGTGTTGTGATCATGGCTGCTGGTACCTAGAAAAGCAGCTGGTGAAGGTGAGCTTCTGGGTCTGGAATTGCTTCTACATGGCAGTGACTCGAGAGGACCAGTTCCAGAGTCACAGAGTGGTGAGGGCTGGAAGGGACCTCTGGAGATCATCCAGTCCATCCCCCCTGCTAAAGCAGGGCACCCACAGCAGCTGGCCCAGGAAGGCACCAAGGTTGGGTTTGGAATCTCTCCAGAGAAGGAGACCACAGCCTCTCTGGGCAGCCTCCTCCAGGGCTCTAGCATCCTCAGAAGTCTCTCCTCCTCCTCATATGGAACCTTCTGGGTTCCAGCTTGTGCCTGTTTTCCATTGTGCTATCCCTGGGCACCACTGAAATGGCTTCAAATTGCACCAGGGGAGGTTTAGGTTGGATATTAGGAGCAAATTCTTTCCTGCAAGAGTGGTCAGACGTTGGAACAGGCTGCCCAGGGAGGTGGTGGAGTACCAGTCCCAGGGGATGCCCTTCTCATACTTAGATGGAACTTCCTATTTTCCTATGAATTCCTCATGGCAAATGATGACCTCACCCTCAAATGTCTCTTAGGATGCTGTACTTCCATCAGCTGCTTTTAGCCCCCAGGGCTTTACCTGCTCTCAGCTTTTCTACCTGGCAAAGGCTGAAATGTGAAGAGATCAGCTGTGTGTGGATCCCAAAAGGATCCAGGCTTTCCTGCCCTCTGGCTCCTTGCAGACCTTTCCTGGCTGGCTCTGAGAGGTTCAGCACATCAGGCTGTGTAATCCTGTCTGGCAATTTGCTTCAAGACCTTGGGGTAGGGTTTTTGCTTTCCTCCAAAGCTTTTGTCTGGATGCTTTGTCCAGATGGTCTTGGTGTGAGTCAGGCTGTAGGCTACAGTGTCTTGCTTTGAGGAGGTTACTTGGGATTTATTTCCTTTTGTGGTGTAGCTGTTGGCTTTCCAGCAGCAGAAGACCAGAATCCCCTCCTGTTCATGGGGAAGTTACCTTTCATTCTCTTGAGAGTGGAAATAGGAGCAGAGAGTCTGAAGCTTTCACTGCCCACTCCATTCTCATGTGCCTGCAGAAGTGTTGGGTTTTAAGTGGTGATAACAAATCCATCTGTCCTGGCTCTTTGCAGGGATGTCTCCTGATGATAATAATAGTCCTCCACTATGAGGATTCATGAATGTCAGTCACAGCTTCGTGGCATTAATGATTTATACACCCAGGGAGCAGTGGGAGGCAGGGAAATGTTCCTTGTGTTGATAATTCATAATTCAGGGATGTCAGTGCCTGCACTTCAGGAGTTGTCTGAGGTGTTGCCAGGCTAGAAATGGTGTCTGAGTTGGTTTGAAGGTAACACACATCACATCAGCTGTGGAGGTTTTACTACACTGTTTGCCTTCTTACTCCATCTTGTTAGGTCAGCCTCCTCAAGAGCTCCTCCTGCTTAGCAACAGCCTGCATTAGATCTGTTACCCCACAGCCCAGCAAAATGCTCCAGCATCACAGAATGGGTTGGGTTGGAAGGGATCTTCAAGATCATCCAGTTCCAGCCTTCCTGCCATGGGCAGGGACATCTCCCCCCCCCAGCCCAGGTCGCTCGAGGCCTCGTCCAGCCTGGCTTGGAGGAGGCATCCACAGCCTCCCTGGGCAACCTGTGCCAGTGCCTCCCCGCCCTCACTGGAAATCTTTGGTGTTTAGTGAACCTGAGGAAGATGGATGCTCCTGCTTCAACCTCTGGATAAGCTGGCATGTCACTGAGGGCTGTCAGAGAATCACAGAACTGTTTTGGTTGGGAAAGACCTCAGAGGTCATCCAGTCCAACCATCAGCCCAGCACCACCGTGGCCACCAAACCATGGTCCCCAGGTGCCATGGCCACACATTTCTTCAACCCCTCTGGGGATGGGGACTCCACCACCTCCCTGGGCAGCCTCTTCCAATCCCTATGGCAGTCAAGAAGTTGTTCTTGCTCTCCAACCTAAACCTCCTCTGCTTCCTTCCCCTCATTCAAAGGGTGCTTTTATTCCTCTTCCAAAAGAGAGGACGAGAAGATGTCTTGAGGAAACCTGAGCCTGAATTCACACTGCAACCCAGGATGAGTGACCCATCAAATAGTTGGCACTCAGAAGCCTCTTGGCTATTTCTACCCATTCCTTGTGCAGGGCTGCTGGGTTGGTTTATTTGGGTGTGTTGTTTGAAGTCACTGGCAAGTGACCCAACATAAACATTCCTGGGAGGAGGCTGGCGGAAGAGCTGAGAGCTTCTCTCCCAGCTTCCATGTTGACTTTGGCTGGGGCTCTGTGGTGCTGTTCAGGGGCTCCTTTGGCAGATGGCTGGAGCTTCAAATAGCTTTGAGGGTAAATAAGTCACACCCAGCATCTGGACTGCAGTGGTGAATGGGTTAGGTGGCCTTGGGTTTCCTCCTCTCTAAATGGGCTGTGATAAATCTTCCTCTGACAGGTTTTTAGGTGGTGGTGGAGGTGTCGTCCAGGGGCTGAGTTGTTGTGGTGGAGATACACTAGTGCTGTGCCCCAAGGATCAGTGCTGGGCCCCATGCTCTTTAACATCTTTATTGATGATCTGGATGAGGGCATTGAGTCCATCAGCAGTGAATTTGCGGATGACACCAAGCTGGGGGCAGGAGCTGATCTGCTGGAGGGGAGAGAGGCTCTGCAGAGGGACCTCGACAGGCTGGACAGATGGGCAGAGCCCAAGGGCAGGAGATTGAACACATCCAAGTGCCAGGTGCTGCACATTGGCCACAGCAACCCCAGGCAGCGCTACAGGCTGGGGGCAGAGTGGCTGAGAGCAGCCAGGCAGAGAGGGACCTGGGGGTGCTGATTGACAGCTGCCTGAACATGAGCCTGCAGTGTGCCCAGGGGGCCAAGAGGGCCAATGGCATCCTGGCCTGCAGGATGGAGGTTTGGAAGATCATTTGCACCAATTGGTGGGGTTGAAAGCGTGGGGTGGAAGGTTGGGATTGATGACCTTAGAGGAGGTCTTAACGACCTGAATGATGCTTTGATTCTGTAGCCTCCAAGCAGCTGATGTGGTGGTGGGGGCTGGATTTGGATGGGGGTGATGGGGGCTGGATTTGGGTGGGCGTGGGGGTGATGGGGGCTGGATTTGGGTGTGCTGCAATGCTTATATTGAGTTTTTGAGTCCTATATTGTGAATTTGGAGCCATCTGAAGGGTTTTGAAGTGGTAAAGTGTGTGTAGGAAAAGGAGGAGGGCCCGAGTTTCCACGTCAGTTTCCTGACAAAGGCACCTGAAGGAAGAAGCATCTCCTTGTTCCTCATCTGGTCTGAGCTGCTCTGATTAATGGGTGTTGCTGTAGCTGACAAGGAACTGATGGAAAAATGATGATTCACATAATTTGAGCTGTGCAGGCTCTGTCAGATGCTCATTTCCCTCTTTCCAAGAGCTGCTGCAGAGCACAGCATTAAGTTCTGCTGAAGGCTCAGCCCTCCACTTACCCAGCTGAGTATTTGTAACTCTCTACTTTAATAGAACTCTGTGTTTGAAACATTTACCTGGACCTCAGCAAGGCCTTTGACACTGTCCCCCACAGCAAACTGCTGGCCAAGCTGTCAGCCCCTGGCTTGGACAGCAGCACTCTGAGCTGGGTTAGGAACTGGCTGGAGGCTGAGCCCAGAGAGTGGTGGTGAATGGTGCCACAGCCAGCTGGAGGCCAGGCACCAGTGGTGTGCCCCAGGGATCAGTGCTGGGCCCCATCCTCTTCAACATCTTTATTGATGATCTGGATGAGGGCATTGAGTCTATCAGCAGTAAGTTTGCAGATGACACCAAGCTGGGGGCAGGAGTTGATCTGCTGGAGGGCAGAGAGGCTTTGCAGGGGGACCTCGACAGGCTGGACAGATGGGCAGAGGCCAAGGGCAGGAGATTGAACACATCCAAGTGTCAGGTGCTGCACATTGGCCACAGCAACCCCAGGCAGTGCTACAGGCTGGGATCAGAGTGGCTGGGGAGCAGCCAGGCAGAGAGGGACCTGGGGGTGCTGGTCTATGGTAGGCTGAACATGAGCCTGCAGTGTGCCCAGGGGGCCAAGAGGGCCAATGGCATCCTGGCCTGCATCAGGAGCAGTGTGGCCAGCAGGAGCAGGGAGGTCATTCTGCCCCTGTACACTGCACTGCTTAGGTCACACCTTGAGTCCTGTGTCCAGTTCTGGGCTCCTCAGTTTAGGAAGAAGGTTGAGATGCTGGAAGGTGTCCAGAGAAGGGCAACAAAGCTGGGGAGGGGTCTGGAGCACAGCCCTGTGGGGAGAGGCTGTTTAGGTGGGTTGGTTTGGTTGAACAGGTTGCCCAAAGAGGTTGTGGATGCCCCCTCCCTGGAGGTGTTCAAGGCCAGGTTGCATGAAGCCTTGGCTGGCCTGATCTAGTTGGAGGTGTTCCCTGCCCATGGCAGGGGGAGTTAGAGCTGAATGATATTTAAGGTCCCTTCCAACCCAAACCATTCCATGAATCAAAAGCAGTGCTCCCCTTTTGGGTTCTGATGGAAGCAGTGGAGGCTGGTGCAGCCTAAGCTCTCAAGCTGGTGCAAGGAGGAGTTGCTGTGAGCTGGTGATGGTTTTGGTTTCACGGCAGGCATCACTTAACTGCAGCCAGGCAAATGAGAGGCTGCTCTGGTGGCAAACCAGCTCTGTCATCAGTGTCCACTGGTCCCACAGGCAAATAACTAGGGCCTTTTTGATCTTGCTGAAGTCATCTCTGAAATGCCTGTAATGATGCTTTGTTATTCACCCCTCCTGGAATGTTGATGGCTAATTAATAACTCAGAAAAACCTCCCAGAGACACAGCAGTGCCTGCTGGGACCGGCAGGGAGGCAGTGCCGACTGCGCTGGGCTGCTGAGATATATTTGACTCACCTTGTTGACTTCTTTGGGCAGTCTTCTGCCTTCTCAATGGACTGAGGGAGCCTCTCCTGGTGATCCAGAAGGGAGGGAAGAGGGAATATTCAAGAGGAGGGCTGCAGAGATCCTTCATGGTTCACTTGTACAAGTCTCCAGGCTGCTGGCCTGCCGCCGGCTCGGGCACTCGCTGGGTCATCCGGGACCGACCAGGTGGGTCCAGCCCTGCTGGGATGTGCTGGTCAGCCAGGAGCACATCCAGCCTTGGGTCCTCCTGGGGACTCTCTGCTGTGGGAACTGGGAGGTGTGTGAGGAGATGGGAGGGCTTCAGGTCTGAAGGGGGCTACAAGAAGGCTGTGGAGGGACTTCTCAGGATCTCAGGTAGTGATAGGACTAGGGGGACTGGAATGAAGCTGGAGGTGGGGAGATTCAGGCTGGAGGTGAGGAGGAATGAGAGTGGTGAAGCCCTGGAATGGGTTGTGCAGGGAGGTGGTTGAGGCCCCGTCCCTGGAGGTGTTTAAGCCCAGGCTGGACGAGGCTGTGGCCAGGCTGATGTAGTGTGGGGTGTCCCTGCCCCGCGCAGGGGGTTGGAACTAGATGATCTTTGTGGTCCCTTCCAACCCTGACTGGTACTATGATACTGTGTGTGCTTTCAGGAGGTGATTTTTCTGTCTGCCTGAGACTGAGGAGCTGAGGGGGAATGTTTTGGAGGCACCAAGGCAAGGTGATTGTTTCCTTGGGTGCTTCAGGTTGGCCCTGGGATGGTAGTGCTGACCCAGGGTTATCTTTCACTGGTAGCTAGTTACTGGAGTTGTTCAAATGAAGCCTCATCCTGCTCAACCTCTTCTTTTTGTACCTTTAAGAAGCATTCCAGGTAAAGTGGCCTCGGTGCTGCCAGATGGCGACTGAAACACAAAGCAAGGATGAATAAAATCCTTGCTGCAGTTAAGAAAAACCAACCCCACACTTAGCTCTTGCCTCTGCCTGCCTCTGAGAGCTGCTGGAAGTGATCTTGAAATTCACTCTGCTGTGCTTTGAGAGGTGTTTGCATGTCCCTTTTTGTTCCTCTTCACTTCTTTCTTGATCATTTATGCATGTTAAGTTGTTCGCTCCCGAGGAGGAGAAGAGATCCTGAGGTGAAATTAAATTAGACACCAGCATTAATCATTCTGTTTGTATCTCTAAATATGTGACAGAACTCACCAAAGGGTGGTGTTTTTTTTTTCCTTGCTTTCTCTTGAAGATATTAGAGCATAAAACTCATTAATTGCTACTTTTGTTCCGGCAATTTGATCCACCTGAAAGCTGCAGCTGATGGTTGCTTCGCACGAGGCACTCGTGGGTAAGAGTGGGAATGCCAGGCCTGAGGAGCTGGGGAGAAGGATCAGGGAATGTGTTGCAGTTGGGAAAGATCTCTTTTGAGATCATCCAGTCATAGAATCATAGAATCAGTCAGGGTTGGAAGGGACCACAAGGATCAGCTAGTTCCAACCCCCCTGCCATGGGCAGGGACACCCCACACTACATCAGCCTGGCCAGAGCCTCAGCCAGCCTGGGCTTAAACACCTCCAGGGACGGAGCCTCAACCACCTCCCTGCACAACCCATTCCAGGGCTTCACCACTCTCCTGGTAAAGAACCTCTTCCTCACATCCAGCCTGAATCTCCCTATTTCCAGCTTCATTCCATTCCCCCTAGTCCTATCACTACCTGATAGTCTGAGAAGTCCCTCCCCAGCCTTCCTGTAGCCCCCTTCAGATCCTGGAAGGCCACAATGAGGTCACCTCGGAGCCTTCTCTTCTCCAGACTGAACAGCCCCAACTCCTTCAGTCTGTCCTCATAGGAGAGGTGCTCCAGCCCTCTGCTCATCCTCGTGGCCCTTCTCTGGACACGCTCCAGCACGTCCACATCCCTCCTGTAATAGGGGCTCCAGAACTGGAGGCAGTACTCCAGGTGGGGTCTCACCAGAGCTGAGTAGAGGGGAAGAAGCACCTCCCTTGACCTGCTGTGGCCACTAAACCATATCCCCAAGCAGTGCCATGGCTTTCTGGAACCCCTCCAGGGATGGGGACTCCACCAGCTCCCTGGGCGGCCTGTGCCAGTCTCTGACCGCTCTGGCAGCCAGGAGCTCTAGCATAACTTTTTTTTCCCCTCCCTGGCTTCAGTAAAGGCCAATTTTCCAACCTGCTTTCTGTGGAGCCCACACTTTAAAGGTCTCTTCCAACCCAGGCTGCTGTGTGCTTCAGGGTGAGTGAGGCTGCTCTGGAGCAGAGAGCTGGTTGTCGGGCTGGCAGAGCTCAGCCAGGTCAACAGCATCTTGACTCTGCTTTTGTCTTGCAGACCGGTTCTGCTGTCTCTTCCTGATGGATTTCCATTCTAGAATAAATAAGTCATTTCTGTTGAAAGCAAGAGGCAGCCTCTCCCTGCACAGAGGAATTTATCTTCCTTTGTGCAGCCTGAAACACTGCAGCACCACATTCTTCATTCAAATCTCCTCCTGTTTTGAAACGAAGAGCCATGAGTACCTGGCTCCCCTCCCTCCCTCCCTCCCTCCCTTCCTCCTCTCCACACCCAGGCTGCTCATTGCTTGCAAATGAATTAAGTTGGTTTCTGAAGGGTGTTTCTGTCCCTTTCCCACACTCCTTTTGGTCAGTCTGATTTCATTCTGCCTCTCCAACCTGATCTCCTTCTATGATCAGGTGACTGCCTGGTGGATGTGGGGCAGGCTGTGGATGTGGTCTACCTGGACTTCAGCAAGGCCTATGACTCTGTCCCCCACAGTAAACTGCTGGCTAAGCTGTCAGCCCCTGGCTTGGACAGCAGCACTCTGAGCTGGGTTAGGAGCTGGCTGGAGGCTGAGCCCAGAGAGTGGTGGTGAATGGTGCCACAGCCAGCTGGCAGCCAGGCACCAGTGGTGTGCCCCAGGGATCAGTGCTGGGCCCCATCCTGTTCAATATCTTCATTGATGATCTGGAGGAGGGCATTGAGACAGTCATCAGCAAATGTGCAGATGACAGCAAGCTGGGAGCAGATGTTGGTCAGTTAGAGGGCAGAAGGGCTCTGCAGAGGGACCTCGACTGACTGGACAGATGGGCAGAGTCCAACAGGATGGCATTCAGCAAGTCCAAGTGCCAGGGGCTGCACTTTGGCCACAGCAACCCCAGGCAGAGCTACAGGTTGGGGGCAGAGTGGCTGAGAGATGCCAAACAGAGAGGGACCTGGGGGTGCTGATTGACAGCTGGCTGAACACGAGGCAGCAGTGTGCCCAGGTGGCCAAGAAGGCCAATGACATCCTGGCCTGCATCAGGAACATTGTGGCCAGCAGGAGCAGGGAGGTCATTGTGCCCCTGGACTCTGCACTGGTTAGGCCACACCTTGAGTCCTGTGTCCAGTTCTGGGCCCCTCAGGTTAGGAAGGACATTGAGACCCTTGAATGTGTCTAGCAAAGGGCAACAAGGCTGGGGAGAGGCCTTGAGCACAGCCCTGTGAGGAGAGGCTGAGGGAGCTGGGGTTGCTTAGCCTGGAGAGGAGGAGGCTCAGGGGAGACCTTCTTGCTCTCTCCAACTCCCTGAAGGGAGGTTGTAGCCAGGTGGGGGTTGGTCTCTTCTCCCAGGCAGGCAACACCAGAACAAGAGGACACAGTCTCAAGCTGTGCCAGGGGAGGTTTAGGCTGGAGGTTAGGAGGAAGTTGTACCCAGAGAGAGTGATTGCCCATTGGAATGGGCTGCCCAGGGAGGTGGTGGAGTCCCCATCCCTGGAGGTGTTCAGGAGGAGACTTGACAGGGAGCTTGGTGCCATGGTTTAGTTGATGAGGTGGTGTTGGGTGATAGGTTGGACTTGATGATCTTGAAGGTCTCTTCCAACCTGCTTTGTTCTGTTCCTGTAGCTGGTTGAGGAGCAGGAGTTAAACTTTCTGTTCTTTGGAGGCCGAGTGCCTTGTGCAGCCTCCCTGGAAATCCCCAGCTCTCTCCTCTCTCCCAGAAAGAATCCAGAAACTGACATTTTCGGGATGGCCAGCCTTGGGCTTGTGAGAGCTGGGGTCTGAGTCGAGTGAAAATGTGTCCAGCATGTGGTAGGGTTTATTCCTTCCTGCATTTATTCCCTGTTCTTGACTTCCTCTCCCTGGGAGCACTCATCCAGGCTCCCTCCACTGCCAACCACCCTTTCCTTTTTGTTGTCACAAAACCGAGAGTTTGAGGCAAGAATCTCTTCTTTTTGGGAAGAGGCTTTGAGTAGTCAGGGAGAGGGTGATGAAAAATACCTGAGAGGGGAGAGGGTGATGAAAAATACCTGAGAGGGGAGAGGGTGATGAAAAATACCTGAGAGGGAGACCAGGTTTGCCCTGACCCAGGAGTGCAAAAGACCATTGAAAGCAGCACAAAATCAAATCCCTCCTGTGTTAATGTTTGCTAAAGCTTTGGCCACCTAGGCAGAGTTGACTTCAGCACCCTGCAGGAGAAGTTGTTGTGCAAGTAACTGTTAGAAAGGGGTTTGGAGAATGTGTGATGAGTCCAGGTTGCTTAATGGCCCCAAAGTGATTTCTGCCTCCCACAGCGCTTTGGGTGCTGGTTCCTGGAGGCTATGAAGAGTTCTTCAGCTTGGACAATTTTCTGAGGAGTGAATTGTGATGGGAAAGGACCTTTAGAGCTCATCTAGTCCACCCTCCCCTGCAGTCAGCAGGGACATCTGCAGCTAGAATAGGTTGCTCAGGGCCACGTCAAGCCTGACCTTGAATGTCTCCAGGCTGGGGCTTCCACTACCTCCTTGGGCTACCTGTTCCAGTGTTCCACCACCCTCATGGCAAAGAGCTTCTTCCTATTGTCCAACCTAAATCTGCCCTGCTCTGGTTCCATACTATGGGCCCTTGGTCTGTTGCCCTGTAGGCAGCAGTTGTGATGCTCCTGTTCCTTCCAGGGAGCTTTGGAGGTTTTTCCATGTTTGAAATGGATTGATGGACTTTGGTTTGTTGTGGACAAACAGTTGTGGAAGCTAAAAATGTGTTTAGATGAAGTACCTTCAGCAGGGGTTTCAACTGGGTCCACTTCTGGGATTCCCAGTTCAAGAGGGACAGGAGAGAGTCTAGGAGAGGCTACAGAGCTGCTGAGGGGCCTGGAGCAGCTCTGTGAGGAGGAAAGGCTGAGAGCCCTGGGGCTGTGGAGCCTGGAGAAGAGCAGCCCCAGAGGGGATCTGAGCAATGCTAACGGGTGGAGGTCGTGAGGCTGGGGCTGGAGGTCGTGAGGCTGGGGCTGGGCTCTTTTCACTGGTGCCCAGTGACAGGACAAGGGGCAAACTGGAACCCAGGAGGCTCCATCTGAACAGGAGGAGAAAGTTCTTTGGTGTGAGGCTGCTGGAGCCTTGCAGCAGGCTGCCCAGGAGGTTGTGGAGTCTCCTCTGCAGAGCCTCCAACCCCCCCTTGATCATTATGATCGTGGGCAAGCAGCTGTGGGTGCCCTGCTTTAGCAGGGGGTTGGACTGGGTGATCTCCAGAGGTCCCTTCCAACTTCCCTCACCATTCTGTGTGATTCTCTGAAGCGTGTGGTGGTCAGAAGAGTGAATTCCCTCAGCAGTGCTAAGAGTCATCTGCAGTGATGAGGCTTCACTTTGAAACTGCTCTTGGAGTGTGGTCATCTGAAATCCTCCCTGCACAGCCCAGGGAGGGAGAAGTAGTTTCTCTTACAGCTGAGTTTTGAAGTGCAGGACTTCATGCTCCTGGGCAAGCAGCTGTGGGTGCCCTGCTTTAGCTGGGGAGGGTTGCTCTGGGTGATACTTGGAGGTCCTTTCCAACCCCTCCAGTGCTGGGATCCTGGGGTTCTATAAAGACATTGTTCATTGTGCAGACAGGAGGAGTTGGCCACACTCTGCTGTGGAATTAGGGCAGCAAATCCCTGCAGAGGGTAATTCAATCTGGGCTCTGTTTTCCAAACACCTCCCTGCTCCCAGTCAGCAGCCTGGAAGGTGTTTTGGTAGTGGCAAAGGAGACTTCCCTGAGAGCAAAAGAAAAGTCATGAAAGTGCTCCATCTGCACTCCTGTGTGGATTAAACACTTTGGCAACTTTGTCAACATCTTTAATGGCATCTTTTGGAGCCTTTGCTTGAAAGCTTTGCAGGTCTGAAGCCTTGCAGCAGGCTGTGAATTGCAGACGAATGCCTCTCTGTTGTGGGGATGGTGAAAAGCAGTGTCTGGGCTGGCTGTGTTCGAGGGCTTCTGCTCGAAGGGTGCTCCAAGTGCTAACATTTCCAAGGAGCTGGCTGTGCTGGAGGCATGGTGAAGGCAGAGGGCCTTGGCTGCCTTGCTCCTTGAAGTGACGCTTCTGTGGTGCCTGGAAAAGCTGGGAGACACAAGTAATTAGTGATGCAAATAGAAGATGAATGGCCTCAGAACTTTGCTGAGACTAGCCTGAGTTTTGGCTTGTAGGCTTGTCTTGTGTCCTCCTCTTTGAATCCTGAGTGAGTAGTGATGGGATGGTTGGAAATGGCCTCAAGTTGCACCAGGGGGGGGCTCAGGTTGGAGATTAGGAACACAGGCTGCACAGGCTGCCCAGGCAGGTGGTGGAGTGCCCATCCCTGGAGGTGCTCGGGAAATGTGTGGCCATGGCACCTGGGGCCATGGTTCAGCCGCCCTGGTGGGGTTGGGTTGCTGGTCGGACTGGATGACCTTGGAGGTCTTTTCAGCTGAAACAATTCTATGAGGTCTCCCCTCAGGCTCCTCTTCTCCAGGCTGAACAATCCCAGTGCCCTCAGCTGCTCCTCCTAAGGCAAAACCGTGAACAATTCCCAGGGATCAGCGATGTGCTGGGAAGAGGTCAGAATGCAGAGTGCAAAGAGTTCTCTGAGGCTTTATTCCTTCGTTGTAATGTGTTCAACTCTAACTCGAGGCTAGCCTGGGCTGATTTCAACGTTTTTGGACTGCATGGAATGTTAACTTCAGAACGGAACTAATCCTCACCTAAACTTCTGTGGGGTTTGGGAGGGGAGCAGGTGGCTGTGTGCCCTCCTGTCTTGCTTGGATGCTCAGCACCCAGGTGCCTGGCAGCTCTCTGGAGAAGGGGATTTGAGAAACTCTTCACAGATCTAAAATTGCTTCTGCAATCCTCCCTGTGAAGTGTGTGTGTGTGTGTGGGGTGTTCATTCTGGACTGCTTTGTCTTCCCCATGCTGCTGAATAGCCTGAGAGATAAGATTGTGGCAGAGCTGTGCCAGCAATTTAATGCTTGATGTCTTCCAATCCTTCTGTGTAATTGCTTCTGATGTGCTGGGTTGGGGGTCCTGAAGCCTCAGAGGTAATTGAGCTGCAGGTGAAGGTATTGAAGCTGCTCATTTCCACCTTGCCCTTCCTGGCTGCATTCAGGTTTGCTTTGGGTTTCATGGAATCATAGAATGGTTTGGGTTGGAAGGGACCTCCCAAAGCCATCTAGTCCAACCCCCTGCAGTCAGATGTTCCTCCTGCTTTGGAGAGCTTTAACCCAGGAGGAGGAGGAGGAGGATGGCTCCTGGCAGACCAGCTATGGAGGGGACACACACCACTGAAGGCAAGGGCAGGGATGGTTGTGGAGCTGAGGCCTGCCAGTGGAGTGGAGCTGTGTGGGTGGGAGGGTTGCTGTGTAATCTGGGCGGGAGCTGGGGGTTGGTGGTTCTGTTTTGTTGCCATCCCACTCCTTTCCCAAGCTTGTCATCTTTTTGTGCAGCATGGCATTTGGGAGAGGAGTGGGAGCATCTTGAGAAAGCTCCAGTGCAGGTCCAGGGAGATGGAGCTTGATACTGACACTCGGCTCAGGCTGCTTGTGCCTTCTCCTGGTGCTCTGCTGTGCAGGCCGTGATTCACCCTCTTGCTATCTAGTTAGGGCAGTTACAGCTTACCACTGGCAAGAGCTGAACTGACCCTGTGTGGAGCAGAAACATGGCCAGAAGTGCATGAGACCACTGGGCAGGGAGGTCTCCTGGGTCTAATTTCATCCCTCTGGCTCTGCACATGACCTCCTGAGGAATGAACAAGTTGGCACAGAAATCTCTTTGATTCTGTACTCCCAGCTTTGATTTCTTGAGCCTTAAGCATCCTGTGAACTATTTTCACAGATTGCCTTGGGGAAGGGGGGTGGGGGGATTGGACTGCATGACCTTTGGAGGCCCCTTCCAACCCAATCCACTCTGTGACTCAATGAAGATCAGCCAGATTTTGTAAAGACAGGACTGGGTATGGTGGTGGTTGAAGGTGGAGTGTGCCTCTTCATTTACCTGTGGTGGAAACTCCTGGTGCTGACCTTTCCATGGGACTCTTAGGGGCAGCATCACTTAAATCAGCAGCATTTGAGTGCAGCCTCAGCAGGTTTGCTGATGGCACCAAGCTGTGTGGTGCAGCAGACAGCTGGAGGGAAGGGATCCAGCCAGAGGGACCTGGACAGGCTGGAGAGGTGGGCACAAGCCAACCTCAGGAGCTTCAACAAGACCAAGGGCAGGGTCCTGCAGCTGGGTAGAGGCAACCCCAGGCACAAATCCAGGCTGGGCAGGGACTGGCTGCAGAGCAGCCCTGAGGAGAGAGACTTGGGGGTGCTGGTGGAGGAGAAGCTCAACAGGAGCTCTCAGTGTGCACTTGCAGCCCGGAAAGCCAACCAGATCCTGGGCTGCAGCAGGAGAAGTGTGGCCAGCAGGGCAAGGGAGGGGATTCTGCCCCTCTGCTCAGCCCTGCTGAGACCCCACCTGGAGTACTGCCTCCAGCTCTGGAGCCCCTATGACAAGAGGGATCTGGAGGTGCTGGAAGGTGTCCAGAGCAGGGCCAGGAGGATGAGCAGAGGGCTGGAGCACCTCTCCTGTGAGGGCAGACTGAAGGAGTTGGGGCTGTTCAGTCTGGAGAAGAGAAGGCTCCCAGGTGACCTCATTGTGGCCTTCCAGGATCTGAAGGGGGCTACAGGAAGGCTGGGGAGGGACTGCTCAGGAGATCAGGGAGTGATAGGACTAGGGGGACTGGAATGAAGCTGGAGGTGGGGAGATTGAGGCTGGAGGTGAGGAGGAAGTTCTTCCCCATGAGAGTGGTGATGCCCTGGAATGGGTTGTGCAGGGAGGTGGTTGAGGCCCCGTCCCTGGAGGTGTTTAAGCCCAGGCTGGCTGAGGCTGTGGCCAGGCTGCTCTAGTGTGGGGTGTCCCTGCCCATGGCAGGGGGGTTGGAACTAGCTGATCCTTGTGGTCCCTTCCAACCCTGACTGATTCTGTGATACTATGATTTTATTCAAGGGCAGTTACCTTGCTGATAATGTTGGTTCCATTTGTACCTATCAACACTTTCTGTGCTTCAAGTTTAAAAAGGACAAAAAAGGGGGGAGGGGGAGGTGGGAGTTGGGGGAAAAGGCAAATAGATGATAAATGTTGAGCATGACAAATGTGACTAAAACACAGAAGGTAGCAAAGGTCCTTCTTTACCCTTTAAAATCCATTAAAAGCCTACTGAGTGCTACAGGGAATGCTGAAAAGGATAAAAGAGGAAACTTATTCCACTGCCTCTAATATTGTGACCCTCTGTGACCTTGGTGACTTGGTGATCTGGGGATAGAATAGAATAGAATAGAATAGAATAGAATAGAATAGAATAGAATAGAATAGAATAGACCAGACCAGGTTGGAAGAGACTTTTGAGATCATCCAGTCCAACCTATCACCCAACACCATCTGATCAACTCAACCATGGCACCAAGTACCCCACCAAGTCTCTTCCTAAACTCTTCCAGTGATGATGACTCCCCCACCTCCCTGGGCAGCACATTCCAATGGCCAGTAACTCTTTCTATGAAGAATTTCTTCCTCACCTCCAGCCTAAACTTCCCCTGGCTGCTGCTTGCCTGGGAGAAGAGACCAACCCCCACCTGGCTGCAACCTCCCTTCAGGGAGTTGGAGAGAGCAAGAAGGTCTCCCCTGAGCCTCCTCTTCTCCAGGCTAAGCAACCCCAGCTCCCTCAGCCTCTCCTCACAGGGCTGTGCTCCAGACCCCTCCCCAGCTTTGTTGCCCTTCTCTGGACACCTTCCAACATCTCAACATCAAGTTGAAGAGCCCAAAACTGGACAGAGGACTCAAGGTGTGGCCTGAGCAGTGCTGAGCACAGGGCAGAATGACTTCCCCGCTCCTGCTGGCCACACATGTGCAGAAGGAGCAGCTGCTTACGAGTCTAGTTGGTGAGGTCTGTCCTTAAGTGGTGTTGAAACTGCTTGGGAGGAAGTTCCATGGTGAGGGTTTGTTTTAAAGGGATGGAAAACTTTTCCCCTGTTGCTACCAGGGTCGTTTTAATTGTGTAGTCGTCAGCCACCTGAGCCTGAAACACAATAGGAAGGGCTTCTGCAATGCAGGGCAAGGCTGAGTGTGAGGAGAGGAGTACCTGGTCTTTAATCCTGGTTGTGCTCCAGGCATCTTGACCTTGAATTCAAGGTGGTTATTCACCTTCAGGCACTTGAAGCGTTGGCAGCAGAGGCAAAGGGCTTCAGGAGGCTGTTCCTTGTCTTGAGTGATCACAGTGGGTGGGATTGCTGTGGTCTGCAAGCTTCAGAAGGGACAAGGAGGGCTTTGGGTGTTTAGAGAGGCTGTTAACCTAATAACCTGTGTGAATTGAAAGATGCTAAAGCACTGAATTATAAAGTGGAGTGGTGGCTGTGACTGCAGACATGGGAAGGTCCTGTGTGATGTGGTGACCTGTGGGTTACAGCACAGAATCACAGAACGGTTTGGGTTCAAGAGTCCTTAAAGGTCATCTAGCTCCAACCCCCTGCTATGGGCAGGGACACCTCCCACTAGACCAGGTTGCTCCAGGCCCCATCCAACCTGGCTTCCAACACTTCCAGCCTTGGAGCCTCCACAACTTCTCTGGGCAACCTGTTCCAGTGCCTCATAACCCTCCTGGGGAAGGATTTCTTTCCTAGCATCTAATCTCAGCCCAACTTCTTCCAGTTTGAAGCCATCACTCTCTGTCCTGTCACTGCCTGCCTCTGTAAAAAGTCCTCCTGGAGCCCCTTTCAAATACTGGAAGGCTGCTCTGAGGTGTCCCTGCAGCCTTCTCTCCTCCAGGCTGAACAGCCCCAGCCTGGACAAGCTCTCGCAGCCCCCGACTCTGCCCGTGGTGCGCTCGCAGATCAAGGCTGACAAAACCCATCTTCTGCTTGTGTAAGCAAGGGGCAAACAAGCAGACACTTCATACTTGAGAAAGCCCTGTAAGCCTCAGGAAATTCCTACAGTCTTGATTTCTCTTCCTCCCCCCACCCCCCCCATTTTGTGGCAGAGCACCTCGTGGTGTGCTTGTGAAAGATGAGCAAGGTTGCCCTCCTCCAAGCCCAGCGCCGCGGACTCCCCGAGCTGGAGCTGAATCGCTTCATTGTTCCCCTGCGGGCAGCCCTGTCAGCTGTCACTGCTCCCCTCCCAGCACACTGCCTTCCTTCATGGAGAAAAGTGCTGACACTGCATATTTCTGGCTGCAGGGAGTGGGTACTGCTCCTTGCTGCTGTTCAGCAGGAGAGCTGTGTTGTGAAGATCCTCATCTTGGAGCAGCGTGCGGCGGCGCAGGTTGGAAGGGACCTTAGAGATCGTCTGCTGCAACCTCCCCGCCGTGGGCACGGACACCTCTCGACCAGCCCAGGTTGCTCAAGGCCTCGTGCAGCCTGGGCTTGAACACCTCCGGGGAGGGGGCATCCACAACCTCCCTGGGCAACCTGTTCCAGGTTGTTAAGCCTGGAGAAGGGAAGACTCCAGGGAGACTAATAGCAGTACCTGGAGGCTGCAGAGCGACTGTTTGCCAAGGCCTGGAGCGATAGGACAAGGGACAGTGGTTTGAAACTGGAGAAGAGGGGGTTTAGATTGGGTGGTAGGAGGAAGTTCTTCAGCAGGAGGGTGGTGGAGCACCGCAGCAGGTTGCCCAGGGAGGTGTTTGAGGCCCCATCCCTGGAGACATTCAAGGCCAGGCTCGACAAGGCTCCGAGCAACCCGATCTAGTGGAGGATGTCCCTGCTGACCGCACGGGGGGTCAGGCTGGACAACCTTTGGAGCTCCCTTCCAACCCAAACCGTTTCATTATCCTC
Source organism: Picus viridis (assembly GCA_033816785.1). NCBI lineage: Eukaryota > Metazoa > Chordata > Aves > Piciformes > Picidae > Picus > Picus viridis. Next base: position 2,629,517 of record CM066602.1, read on the forward strand.
TGATTCTCGTTCTTGCACTCAGGAGCAGCCTGCAAAAAGAATTTGATAGCAATTCCCTGAAGTGATTTGCTGAGCTGACGTGGGGGATTGCAGCACGCAGTCCTCTTTCCAGCCTGGGATTCAGTACATTTTTAGGCAGTGAGCGCTGCTCCTCCATGCCAAAACCATGCACTTGACACTTCCAATCGATGCTTTGCAGCAGCAGAGCTGTTTTTTTCCTTGCAGGTCTGTGCACTGTGGGTTGCTGGGTGGCTGGCCTGGGACTGTGGTGTCTCTGAGGTGCAATCAATCACTTTCTGCCCACAGCACAACTTCGTCTCCGATGGAGCTTCGCTGATCTCTTGCTTGTGAGGGAAGATGATGATGATGTTTTTGAGTGATGTTTTCCTGGAGCATTGCACTGTGTGTGTTTTCTGTGTGTGCATCAGGAGCAGTGTGGCCAGCAGGAGCAGGGAGGTCATTGTGCCCCTGTATGCTGCACTGGTTAGGCCACACCTTGAGTCCTGTGTCCAGTTCTGGGCTCCTCAGGTTAGGAAGGAGGTTGTCTTGCTGGAAGGTGTCCAGAGAAGGACAATGAAGTTGGTGAGGGGTTTGGAACACAGCCCTGTGAGGAGAGGCTGAGGGAGCTGGGGTTGCTTAGCCTGGAGAAGAGGAGACTCAGGGGTGACCTTCTTGCTCTCTCCAACTCCCTGAAGGGAGGTTGGAGACAGGCAGATGTTGGTCTCTTCTCCCAGGCAAGCAGCAGCAGAACAAGAGGACACAGTCTCAAACCGTGCCAGGGGAGGTTGAGGCTGGAGGTGAGGAAGAAGTTCTATGCATAGAGAGTGGTTGCCCATTGGAATGGGCTGACTGGGGAGGTGGTGGAGTCCCCATCATTGGAGGTGTTCAGGAGGAGACTTGATGGGGTGCTTGGTGCCATGGTTTAGTTGATTGGGTGGTGTTGGATGGTAGGTTGGAGGCGATGATCTTGAAGGTCTCTTCCAACCTGGTCTGGTCTGGTCTGGTCTGGTCTGTTCTGTTCTGTTCTGTTCTATTCTGTTCTGTTCTATTCTATTCTATTCTATTCTATTCTATTCCATTCCATTCTATTCCATTCTATTCTATTCTCTCCATGGGCTTTCTCTTTTAACCTGGAGTGCTTTCATTCGTTGCAGAGATCCGTGCCCAATTGGTGGAGCAGCTGAAATGCCTTGACCAGCAGTGTGAGCTCCGGGTCCAGTTGCTGCAGGACTTGCAGGATTTCTTCCGCAAGAAGGCAGAGATTGAGATGGATTACTCCAGGAATTTGGAGAAGTTGGCTGAGAGATTCCTGGCTAAAACAAGGAGCACCAAAGACCAGCAATTCAAGTAGAGTATTTGCCTTTTGGTTGTTGTCCTTTCTTTCCCCACCCTGTAGATGGGAGGAGTGGCCAAAGAGGGCTGCCGTGGTGAACGGAGGTACTACAGCTGTTGTGAGAGAGTAAAAGGTGTCCCCATTGGGGTTAAACCCAGAACTCAAAAGTAGGGCTTAAAACTAGGAGCACCAAAGGCCAGCAATTCAAGTAGAGTATTTGCCTTTGGGTTTTGTCCTTTCTTTCCCCCTGGAGATGGGAGGAGTGCCAAAAGAGAGCTTCTGTGGTGAACAGAGGTACCAAAGCTGTTGTGGCAGAGTAGAAGGTGTCCCCGTTGGGGTTAAACCCAGAACCCAGAGGTAGGGGCTAAAACTAGGAGCACCAAAGGCCAGCAATTCAAGTAGAGTATTTGCCTTTTGGGTTTTGTCCTTTCTTTCCCCCCTGGAGATGGGAGGAGTGCCAAAAGAGAGCTTCTGTGGTGAACAGAGGTACCAAAGCTGTTGTGACAGAGTAAAAGGTGTCCCCATTGGGGTTCAACCCAGAACCCAGAGGTAGGGGCTAAAACTAGTAGCACCAAAGCCCAGCAACTCAAGTAGAGTATTTGCCTTTTGGGTTTTGTCCTTTCTTTCCCCCTCTGTAGATAGTAGGAGTGCCAAAAGAGGGCTGCTGTGGTGGATGGAGGTACCAAAGCTGTTGTGACAGAGTTGTCCCAACTGGGGTCAAACCCAGAACCCATTTTGTGTTTCATAGACTCAAATCATGTCACAGAGTGATTGGGTTATTTTGCTTGAAAAAAGACCTTTCAGGTCATCCAGTCCAAGCAGTCTCTAACTCTGCCAAGGCTGATGCTGAACCCTCAGCACCACACCTCTGCCTCTCTTGAACACCTCCAGTGATGGAGGTTCCACCACCTCCCTGGGCAGCCTGGGCCAGTCTTTGAGAGCCCTTTCAGGGAAGAAGGTTCTTTCAATGTCCAACCTGAACCTCCCCTGGGGCACCCTTCTGCATAGCCTGGTTGCTCACTTCGTTTCTGGTAGCTCAGATGTTGCCAAGGGGGAATGGAATGGTACAAAGTGGCACATCTAAAAGGAGGGATTTGCCTGGCAGGTGGGCAAAGCTGTGCAGGGATGATGTGCTGGGCAAAGCTGTGCAGGGATGATGTGCTGGGCAAAGCTGTGCAGGGATGATGTGATGGGCAAAGGTGTGCAGGGATGTGGTGGGCAAAGCTGTGCAGGGATGATGTGATGGGCAAAGGTGTGCAGGGATGTGATGGGCAAAGGTGTGCAGGGATGTGGTGGGCAAAGCTGTGCAGGGATGATGTGATGGGCAAAGGTGTGCAGGGATGTGCTGGGCAAAGCTGTGCAGGGATGATGTGCTGGGCAAAGCTGTGCAGGGATGTGCTGGGCAAAGCTGTGCAGGGATGTGCTGGGCAAAGCTGTGCAGGGATGTGCTGGGCAAAGGTGTGCAGGGATGATGTGCTGGGCAAAGGTGTGCAGGGATGTGCTGGGCAAAGGTGTGCAGGGATGTGCTGGGCAAAGGTGTGCAGGGATGTGCTGGGCAAAGGTGTGCAGGGATGTGCTGGGCAAAGCTGTGCAGGGATGTGCTGGGCAAAGCTGGGCAGAGATGTGCTGGGCAAAGCTGTGCAGGGATGATGTGCTGGGCAAAGCTGTGCAGGGATGATGTGCTGGGCAAAGCTGTGCAGGGATGTGCTGGGCAAAGCTGTGCAGGGATGATGTGCTGGGCAAAGCTGTGCAGGGATGATGTGCTGGGCAAAGCTGTGCAGGGATGATGTGCTGGGCAAAGCTGTGCAGGGATGATGTGCTGGGCAAAGCCAGGATTTCCTGCAGTGTGAGTGGCTTTGATCTGGTGGTTGATTGTTGTTTTTTGGGGGTAACTCATTCTAATCTGTTATTTGCTGTGGTTTGCTGTAGCAGCTCTCTGTTTTCAGCAGCCTGCATGTATGCAGGGTAGGATTTCTGTTGAATCTCTGCTAGGATCACTTCCAAAGAGTAGAGAAATAAGGCCCAAAGTACTTCCAAATAGAGCTGTGCCATCTGCAGGAGGGATATCCCTAGATCCCAAGCTCTGCCACTTGCAGGGGAGGGATCCCTACCTCCTAAGAGTCCTTAGGGACAATTGTCTCACCTGCTTCATTTATTTGCAGGTAGGTCTGACCACACTGCTTGGGTTGTTCCCCTCTTAGCTTGCTGGGTTGGGATGACTAACACACAGCAAATGTGGGTTAATGGATTCAAAGCCTTTTCAATTACTACTTGTTCCTTCCTGGAGGAAGGCAAGCAGGAATGGGGCTGGAGGAGAGGACCTGTGGGTAGAGAAGAGGCTGGTGCAGGCTGGATGGCATGGAGACATCAGCCCCAGTGAGTAGGTGGCCAGCACAAAGCTATGGCCACAGGGCTCTTGTAGCTGGTGCCATAGAATGGTTTGGCTTGGAAGGGATGAAGATCATCTAGCTCCAATCCCCTGCCATGGGCAGGGGCACCTCCCACCAGCCCAGGTTACTCAAGGTCTCATCCATCCTGGCCTTGAACACCTCCAAGGGGAGCATCCACAACCCCCACCAGGCAACCTGTTCCAGTGTCTCCCCACCCTCACTGTCAAGAAGTTCTTCCTAATCTCCAGTCTTGATCTGCCCTCCTCAAGCTTCAATCCATTCCCCCTTGTCCTGTCGCTCCCAGCTCCTGTCAAGCCCATTCCCAGCTCTCCTATAGCCCCCTTCAGGTACTGGAAGGCTGCTCTGAGGTCTCCCTGGAGCCTTCTCTTCTCCCTGCTGAGCAGCCCCAACTCTCAGCCTGTCCCCATAGGGGAGGGTCTCCAGCCCTCTGCTCATCAGCAGTGCAGAAGCTTGTGGGGTTTTGTTGTCAGGACAGCAGCTGGGCAAAACAGCCAGCACAGGCAGCCTGGGGATCTGAATCACCGCTGCTTTGGACAGAGTGGGCTGAGAGGATCCATCTGGGTCTGCCCCCACCCAGGGTGCAACGTCACTCTGAGCACTGTTTGGGTCAGGCCACTCTCTGTGTGTTTGTTTTCCTGGTGTTGCTGTGCTTGGGAGGGCCACGAGGCTGTCTCAGCCTTCCCTTTCCGCTGCAGGCTCTTGTTGTGAAAGCCACCAAGTAGGCACCCTTGGAATTTCCTTTCTGCCCACCTCTTGATGCCCTTTACCTCAGGTCTCGTTTCAAACCCCCACTGTGCTGAGCTGCTGGGGAAAGCAGAGCTCCCAAGGCCAGGACACCTTGGAAGAGGTTTATTTTGGGTATCTACTGAGCTGTAATTGTCTGAGGTGGTTTTGTTTCCCTTTTCCTTGCCAGTGAAAGTGTTCTCCCAACTCTGAACTGCACACATTCTGCACATGCCTTGAGGATGGCATTCAAGAAAGGAGCTCTGGAACTCTTCATTTCCCCTCTGCACTATGATTGCTCTTTTCAGTTCATTTTCTTGCTCTTCCTGGTGAAAATGGAGGTCACTTCATTTCACAAGGAACTGACTGAAGGGCTCTGGAGCACCTCTGCTATGAGGAGGGAGGGAGCTGGGGGTGTTCAGTCTTCAGAAGACTCCCAGGGAGACCTTGAAGCTGCCTGCAAGTACCTGAAGGGCTCCTACAGGAAGGCTGCAGAGGGACTTTTCCTGAGGGTGTCTAGAGACAGGCCAAGGGGGAATGGTTTGAAGCTGAGGGGGAGAAGGGTTAGACTGGAGCTGAGGAAGGAGTTCTTCAGTAGGAGAGTGTTGAGACTCTGGAATAGGCTGTCCAGGGAGGCTGTGGCTGCCCTCCCTGGGGGTGTTCAAGGCCAGGTTGGATGAGGCCTTGAGCAGCTGAGTCTAGCTGAGAGGTGTCCCTGCCCTCGGTGAGGAGGTTGGAGCGGATGATCTCTGAGGTCCCTTCCAACCTGAGCCACTCCCTGTACGAGGGTGGTGAGACTCTGGAACAGGCTGCTTCCTCCCTGGGGGTGTTCAAGACCAGGCTCAATGAGGTTTTGAGCCACCAAGTCCAGTGGAGAGGCATCCCTGCCTGTGATGCCGGAGATGCTGAAGCTGTAATCTCATTTGGAAGCCCCCAGAAGGCCATTTGATCATAGTCCAACCATCAGATCTCTCCTCCTGAGGAGCCTGGTATTACATGGCTGGGAGATGTGCAGCAGTGGGTGGCTGGCCTGTAATTGCCTGGCTGTGACCCTATAAATGCAGAGTAATAGCAGGTTCCTCCCAGAAGGTGCTAATTATGTCAGAAGGTACCATATCATTCAGTCAGTGCCTACCATGCCACTTGCCTTTTTTTAGGTCTCCTAACACACTGGCAAGGAGGAAATCTGTCAGGCAGTAACCCTGTAATTTGCATCTGCTTCCATCCTCAAGAGCTATTATGGAATTGCCAACTTGCTCCCAATGTGTTCATTTGAGGGAATGCTGTCAAGGGCAAGGAGGCTTCGGCTTGACCCTTGATGTTGGCTTGGGTGGCTTCCTCCACCATCCATCTCCAAACTGGTTAAAGCACAGGCTTGAAGGAAAGACCCTGAGGTGCTGGAGTGGGGACAAAGGGCAGTGAAGTTGGTGAAGGGTGTGGAGAACAGGGCTGGTGAGGAGCAGCTGAGAGGACTGGAGGGGTGGTTTAGTCTGGAGAAAAGGAGGCTGAGGAGAGACCTCATTGTCTCTACAGCTCCCTGAAAGTGTGCCCAAAAGTGAGGTTGGTGTTGGCCTCTGGTCCCAGCTGACAGGACAAGAGGAAATGGCCTCAGGTTGCACCAAGGGAGATTTAAACTGGCTGTTGGGAAGTGTTTCTTGCCTGCAGGAGAGGTCAGGGATTGGAACAGGCTGCTTAGAGGGGAGGTGGTGGAGTCCCTGTCCCTGGAGGGCTTCAAAGAAACCTGTGGCCATGGTAAGGTTGAATTGGTGGCTTGACTTGATTGATGCTCTTGGAGGTCTTTTCCAACTGAAAGAATTCTATGATGCTATTAAAAAAAATAGGAAAAAGAAAGAGGCAAAGAAAAGGAAAGGGGGGGGGAGGAAGTGGGGGGAACAGAAAAGAAAGGAATAAAGAAAAAGAAGGAAGAAAAAAAGAAAGGAAAATTGAAAGGGAGGGGGGAAAGAGAAAAAAGGAAGGGAAAAAGGAAAAGAAGAGGGGGGAAAAGAGAAGAAAAAGTTAAAGGGAAAAGGAAGAGAAAAAAAAAGTAGAGAGGAGAGGAAGGAGGAAGGGGAGGGAGGGAGGGAGAGGAAGGAGCGGAGAGGAGGGAGGGAGAGGAATGAGTGGAGAGGAGGGAGGGAGAGAGGGAAGGAGGGAGAGGAAGGAGCGGAGAGGAGGGAGGGAGGGGAAGGAGCGGAGAGGAGGAGGGAGGGAGGGAGAGGCGGAGAGGAGAGGAGGGAGGGAAGGAGGAGAGGAAGGAGAGAGGAGGGAGGGAGGAGAGGAGGGAGGGAGGGAGGGAGAGGAAGTAGCGGAGAGGAGGGAGGGAGAGGAGGGAGGGAGGAAGGAGGGAGAGGAGGGGAGGGAGGGAAGGAGCGGAGAGGAGGGAGGGAGGGAGGGGAAGGAGCGGAGAGGAGGGAGGGAGGGAGAGGAAGGAGGGAGAGGAAGGAGCGGAGAGGAGGGAGGGAGGGGAAGGAGCGGAGAGGAGGGAGGGAGGGAGGGAGGGAGGGAGAGGGAGGAGAGGAGGGAGGGAGGGAAGGAGCGGAGAGGAGGGAGAGGAGGAGGAGCGGAGAGGGAGGGAAGGAGCGGAGAGGAGGGAGGGAGGGAGAAGGAGGGAGAGGAGGGGGGAGGAGGAGGGGAGAGGGAGAGGAGGAGAGGAGAAGAGGAGGGAGAGGAAGGAGCGGAGAGGAGGGAGGGAGAGAGAGGAGAGGGAGGGAGGGAGAGGAAGAGGGGAAGGAGAGGAGGAAGGAGAGGAGAGGAGGGAGGGAGAGGAAGGAGCGGAGAGGAGGAAGGGAGGAGGAGAGGGAGGGAGGGAGGAGGAGAGGAGGGAGGGAGAGGAAGGAGCGGAGAGGAGGGAGGGAGGGAGAGGAAGGAGGAGGAGAGGAGGGAGGGAGGGAAGGAGAGGAGGAGAGGAGGGAGGGAGAGGAAGGAGCGGAGAGGAGGGAGGGAGGGAGAGGAAGGAGCGGAGAGGAGGGGAGGGAGGGGGAGGAGGAAGAGAGGAGCGGAGAGGGAAGGGAGGGAGGGAGGGGAGGAAGGAGGAGGGGAGGGAGGGAGGAGAGGAGCGGAGAGGGAGGGAGGGAGGGGAAGGAGGGAGAGGAGGGAGGGAGGGAGAGGAAAGGAGCGGAGAGGAGGGAGGGAGGGAGAGGAAGGAGCGGAGAGAGGAGGGAGAGGAAGGAGCGGAGAGGAGGGAGGGAGGGAGAGGAAGGAGCGGAGAGGAGGAGGGAGGGAGGGAGAGGAAGGAGGGAGAGGAAGGAGGGAGAGGAGAGGGAGGGAGGGAGAGGAAGGAGCGGAGAGGAGGGAGGGAGGGAGAGGAAGGAAGGAGAGGGAGGGAGGGAGGGAGGGAGGGAGGAGGGAGAGGAAGGAGCGGAGAGGAGGGAGGAGGGAGGGAGAGGAAGGAGGGAGAGAGGAGGGGAGGGAGGGAGAGGAAGGAGCGGAGAGGAGGGAGGGAGAGGAAGGAGCGGAGACGAGGGAGGGAGGGAGGGGAGGAGGAGCGGAGAGGAGGGGAGGGAGGGAAGGAGCGGAGAGGAGGAAGGGAGGGAGAGGAAGGAGCGGAGAGGAGGGAGGGAGGGAGAGGAAGGAGCGGAGAGGAGGGAGGGAGGGAGAGGAAGGAGACAAGTGCTATTTTAAGGCCATCTTTTAGATCAGGCTAATGTTTTGGAGGCCGGATCCTGAGTAGCACTTGTCAGCTGGAGAGCTGGAGGTGCAGGATACCCCAGCATGAAATTCAGATGGCTTTCTGGCAGCCTTTGCCTCGGAGGGGAAGCTGCAGCACAAGTCTGGCAAGCTTCAGGCTGAGCCCTTGTAAACAACAGATGTTCCTAGCTGGGATCTCTGGGAAGGAGCGGGGCAGGGAGCAGCGTGGATGGCCACGCTTGTGGTCCTCCAGGGCTGCGCTGAGCTGTGGCAGGGGGGACAAGGAGAGGCAGGCTGGGCTTGAACGGGCAGCTTGCAGAGAAGTCAGCTTCAGGCTTCTTGAAAGCAAAGTGCTTTCTTTAAAGGAAAGATCAGACAGGCTGGGAGGGGAGGTGTGCGTGGAAGAGAGCTCTCGGGTCACGCTGGACTTTGTGTTGCTGTTGGGTTATTGTCAGGGCTGCTGGAAGCCTGCAGCAGGCTGCCCACAGAGGTTGTGGAGTCTCCTTCTCTGCAGGGCTTCCATTGTGCTCCTGGGCAAGCTGCTGTGGGTGCCCTGCTTTAGCCAGGGGGGTTGGAGTGGATGATCTCCAGAGGTCCCTTCCAAACCAAACCAAACCATGCTGGGGGTCTGGGATTTGACTTGTGAGCTGTCCCTCTGTTGGCTGGAGCCGAGTCCTGGGGTTTCTGTCATTTCATTTCATTCATTTCTTTCATTTCATCTTCAGCTGGCAGATTTTTCTAAGCATGAGGCTTTCTTTTGTTGAGTGACCTCATGGAAGCCACAGAGCTTCAGGGATGCAAGACCAGCACACATCATAGAATGGCTCAGGTTGGGAGGGACCTCAGGTCCAACCTCCCCCACCATGGGCAGGGACACCTCTCAGCCACACTCTGCTGCTCAAGCCCTCATCCAACCTGGCTTTGAAGAGGGAGGGGGCAGCTGCTTGTTTCCCAGGAGCTCGGTGGCTATTTTGGGATGTACCAGGTCTGGCAATCAATGTCTGTTGCCCATCTCAACAGATCCCAAATATTTTAGGGGAGGGGTGGAACAGGAAGCTTCAGTTTGTGTCTGTACCACCAGGAGACTTCTCAGGCTGAAGGAAGGATGGGCAGAGAAGTTTACTGTCATGGACTAGGGGGAATGCAATGAAGCTGGAGGTGGGGAGATTCAGGCTGGAGGTGGGGAGGAAGTTCTTCCCCATGAGAGTGGTGAAGCCCTGGAATGGGTTGTGCAGGGAGGTGGTTGAGGCCCCATCCCTGGAGGTGTTTAAGCCCAGGCTGGCTGAGGCTGTGGCCAGGCTGATGTAGTGTGGGGTGTCCCTGCCCATGGCAGGGGGTTGGAACTAGCTGATCCTTGTGGTCCCTTCCAACCCTGACTGATTCTATGTTGCCTGTGTTCATTTAAATGCTTCTCTCCCTTTCTTTAATGAGATCTTGAGTCTCATCTGACTCATTCCTTCATCCCAGTATTCCTGTTCCTGGCTTGTGGGTGTCTGGGGTTTGTTTTGGTGGGTGTTTTAATCTAGTAGGGGTAGAAGGTTTGTTTTCAAGGCTGATTCTGACAGGGGTTACCTTGCAATGCCCATCCAAGTGCTGCTGGCCTCTGCTGCTGTCTCCTGCTTGCCTTGAAGCAGATCACCCTTGGATTGTCTCTGAGCTCCTCATATGAATGAGTAATGTAATTAAGCCACTGCAGATACTTGGGACTCAATCTTCCCTTCTGATCTTTTCGAGAGCAACTGGAAGCTTTGAAGTGGAAGCTGCACAGGACCCAATCAAGATAACACCCAAGAAAACCACAGAGCTTCATACTTTGTGGTTCCTTCCAAATCTCTGCACAACTTCCTCTTCCTGCTCCCACCCTCCCACCCCACTGTGTGATTGCTGTGATCTGGTCTCATTCAGGCTGACCTAAATCAGCTCTCCAGCTTCACTATCATCACACCATCTTTAAATGAGCGGAAGATAATGCTTGTAATGAACCTGCTCCTGGCATCTTCACAGAGTCACAGGATCCATCAAGTTGGAAGGCACCCTCAAAGGTCATCTTGCCCAACCCCCCCCTGCAGTCAGCAGGACACCACCAGCTAGAGCAGGGCTGCCCAGGGCCACATCAAGTCTGAGCTTGAATGTCTCCAGGGATGAGGCCTCCACCACATCTCTGGGTGACCTGTTCCAGTGTCTCCCCACCCTCATTGTGCAGAACTTCTTCCTAATAATATCATAGTATCAGTCAGGGTTGGATTGGACCACAAGGATCAGCTAGTTCCAACCCCCTGCCATGGGCAGGGACACCCCACACTACATCAGCCTGGCCACAGCCTCATCCAGCCTGGGCTTAAACACCTCCAGGGACGGGGCCTCAACCACCTCCCTGGACAACCCATTCCAGGGCTTCACCACTCTCATGGGGAAGAACTTCCTCCTCACCTCCAGCCTCAATCTCCCCACCTCCAGCTTCATTCCATTCCCCCTAATCCTATCACTCCCTGATCTCCTGAGCAGTCCCTCCCCAGCCTTCCTGTAGCCCCCTTCAGATTCTGGAAGGCCACAATGAGGTCACCTGGGAGCCTTCTCTTCTCCAGACTGAACAGCCCCAACTCCTTCAGTCTGTGCTCACAGGAGAGGTGCTCCAGCCCTCTGCTCATCCTCCTGGCCCTGCTCTGGACACCTTCCAGCCCCTCCAGTTCCCTCTTGTCATAGGAGCTCCAGAACTGGAGGCAGTACTCCAGGTGGGGTCTCAGCAGGGCTGAGCAGAGGGGGAATCCCCTCCCTTGCCCTGCTGGCCACACTTCTCCTGCTGCAGCCCAGGCTCTGATTGGCTTTCCGGGCTGCAAGTGCACACTGAGAGCTGCTGTTGAGCTTCTCCTCCCCCAGCACCCCCAAGTCTCTCTCCTCAGGGCTGCTCTGCAGCCAGTCCCTGCCCAGCCTGGATTTGTGCCTGGGGTTGCCTCCACCCAGCTGCAGGACCCTGCCTTTGGTCTTGTTGAAGCTCCTGAGGTTGGCTTGTGCCCACCTCTGCAGCCTGTCCAGGCCCCTCTGGCTGGATCCCTTCCCTCCAGCTGTCTGCTGCACCACACAGCTTGGTGTCATCAGCAAACCTGCTGAGGGTGTCTGACCTAAATCTCCCCTGCTCCACTGGGACTCTGGGGCAGGTTGCCATGGGAGGTCATGGATGTGTGCTCCCTGGGGGTGTTGAAGGCCAGGCTGGATGAGGCTTTGAGCCAACCTAGTCTGGTTGAGAGGTGTTGCTGCCCGTGGTGGGGAGGTTGGAGTGGGTGATCTTCAAGGTCCCTTCCAACCTAAGGCATGCTATGATTCCATGAGTCTTGTCTATAGTTGTGACCCTTGGTCTCTGCTGGACCCTTGGTCCCTTGCAGTTGGTCTTGTCTGTAGTCTTAGCCCTCGATCCTTGCTGCTCGAATGGATCTCACCAGTGGTAATTCTGGAGGGTCAGCAGTGACCGCCGGCATCCCGCAGCATCCTCGCTCGGTGCTCCTGGGGGCTTGGCCTTCTTCCCTTTTTCATCCCTCCTCTGTGATTCCAGGGAGGACTGGAAGCAGAATCCCCTTCAGCAGCTCCTCTGGGAATTGCAATGGTTAATGGCAATCACAATTTGCTTCTCTGCCATCTGCTTGTGGTTGGGATGGGAGAGGGCTGTTGTAAACAGTTGGGTAACTTCTGCTCCCTGTGCTGTCAAAACTGTGGTCGTGTTCCACCCCAGGAAAGGGCTGGGCTTTTGGAGGTGCTTTCACAGTTAATGTGTCTGGAGTTTTAAAGGCTACTTGGAAGGTTTGAAGCAGGCAGCTACCTCTTTCTGTGCTGGGTTGTTTCTGCCTCGAGGCTGCTCTGTGTCCGCTGGGAGGGTTGTCACTAGCAAATAACAGAGAGGTTTTTGTCTTGCCTCCTCTGAGAACCTTGCTGGGAAAACGTCAACCTGGACAAAGGCAAGAAGCCCAGCCTGGGGGGGTTGGAAGGGATCCCTGGAGATCATCCAGTCTGTGGCCCCTGCTAAAGCAGGGCACCCACAGCAGCTTGCCCCAGGAGCACAATGGCCAGGGTGGGGTTGGAAGCTCTCCAGAGAAGGAGACTCCACAACCTCTCTGGGCAGCCTGCTGCAGGGCTCTGCCACCCTTACAGCAAATAACTGTTTCTGTATGTTTATGTGGAGCTTCCTGGGTTCCAGTTTGTGCCCAGTGCCCTTTGTCCTATTGCTGGGCACCACTGACAAGAGTCTGGCCCCATCCTCTTTGCCCCTCACCCCTTTATCTCTTGCTGAGCAGCAATGACATCCCCTCTGGGGCTGCTCTTCTTCAGGCTCAACAACCCCAGGGCTCTCAGCCTTTCCTCATAAGACCATTGTCTGCAACTACCTGAAGGGAGGTCATTGTGCCCCTGTACTGGTTAGGCCACACCTTGAGTCCTGTGTCCAGTTCTGGGCCCCTCAGTTTAAGAAGGACATTGAGAGACTTGAAGGTGTCCAGAGAAGGGCAACAAGGCTGGGGAGGGGTCTGGAGCACAGCCCTGGGAGGAGAGGCTGAGGGAGCTGGGGTTGCTTAGCCTGGAGGAGAGGAGGCTCAGGGGAGACCTTCTTGCTCTCTCCAACTCCCTGAAGGGAGGTTGTAGCCAGGTGGGGGTTGGTCTCTTCTCCCAGGCAAGCAGCAGCAGAACAAGAGGACACAGTCTCAAGCTGTGCCAGGGGAGGTTTAGGCTGGAGGTGAGGAGAAAGTTCTTCCCAGAGAGAGTTGTTAACCCTTGGGATGTGCTGCCCAGGGAGGTGGTGGAGTCCCCATCCCTGGAGGTGTTCAGGAGGGGATTGGATATGGCACTTGGCGCCATGGTTTAGTCAAGAGGTGCTGGGTGCCAGGTTGGACTTGATGAGCTTTGAGGTCTCTTCCAACCTTGGGGATTCTGTGTTTCTGTGATTGTGGCTCCTCAGCCTGCCAAGGAGCGATACAGAGGGCAGGAGGAGAGGTGATGATCTTTGAGTTCTTTTCCAACCTTGTTGCTTCTGTGATTTTTCCCAAGGTACTGAAAAGGTTAATGAAACCAACAGAAATCCAAAGGGGGGGGGGGGAACCCAACAAAAGGAATTCCAAGGCCAAACCTTGCTGAGCCAGAGCTGTGGCTGCAGGAGGCTGGGCTGAGGGTGGGGCAGTGCCAGCACACAGCCCAAGGTGACAATCCTGGGGGCAGATTGGAAGCCTGTGGGGCTGTGCTGCTGCTTCCTCCTGCAGGATGGTGGTGGCCTTTCATCTCTAACCACACCAGTGTGTGTCAACAGCCCATCTGGCGCCATTAGACACCAGCAATTTGCCTCACCAGGCTCTTCCTGGGCTCTTGGTATTCAGGCTATGTGCTGCCTGAGAATAGCTCTGGGTCTTGTGGTAGGGCAGGCTGGACAGCTGGGAGCTGACCACTTAACTATTGCATCCCTGCTGGCCCCCACTCAGCCTCTCAGTTGGCTGTGGGAAGCAAAGCACTCAGACTGTGCTGCTCTCCTGCTTGCCTGCACCTGTGGTTGCCTGGAGTTGTGACCCTTGGTCCTTGTTGCACCCTTGGTCTCCTGCATGTGTACTTGTCTAGACTTGAAACCACTGGCTCTTGTTGGATCCTTGGTCTCTTGTATATGTCCTTGTCTAGAGTTGCAACCCTTAGTCCTTGTAAGATCCTTGGTCCCTTCCCTGTGTTCTTGTCTAGAGTTGCAGCCCTTAGTCCTTGTTAGATCCTTGGTCCCTTCCCTGTGTTCTTGTCTAGAGTTGCAGCCCTTGGTCCTTGTTGGACCCTTGGTCCCTTCCATGTGTTCTTGTCTAGAGTTGCAGCCCTTGGTCCTTGTTGGACCCTTGGTCCCTTCCATGTGTTCTTGTCTAGAGTTGCAGCCCTTGGTCCTTGTTGGACCCTTGGTCCTCTGCTTGTATTCTTGTCTAGAGTTTACAGCCCTTGGTCCTTGTTGGACCCTTGGTCTCCTGCTTGTATTCTTGTCTAGAGTTTACAGCCCTTGGTCCTTGTTGGACCCTTGGTCTCCTGCTTGTATTCTTGTCTAGAGTTTACAGCCCATGGTGCTCAGTGGACATTGCTTCGTGTCTCACCTAAATAAACCCTCAGTGTCTGTGTTCCCTTCTCTGGTGGTGCAGCTCTCAGCAGCAGGCAGCTCCTTATCTCCACCTGTGCCCTCCCAAGGGCTGGCAGCGGCCTGGGCAGGCCCGGGAGGTTCCCAGCTCTATTAGCCAGGCCTCACAGTTACTAATTAGCTCTCTGGCAAATTAACAAACCAAACAGTGTGCTGCAAACACTGATTGCAGACTGGGGAGGAGGGGGGGTGTGTGCTGGGGGGTGGGCAAGCCTTTGATTTCTGCAGCTTCACATCTGGCAGCTCCAACCTTGTGCAGTTCTGCATTTTGATCGTTCCAGCTGGGGCTGCACGTCAGCAGCACAGGACCCTGGAGTGCAAAGGGAAGTGTTCCCTGAATGAGATCAAACCTGTGCCTCCTCACATTCCTTTTTTTTCCTTTTCCTCCTTTTCTTCCTTTTTAATTCCCCTCCTTTTAATTTTCTTCCGTTTTTCCCTCCTCTTCCCCCTCCCCTTCTGTTGCCTTTCTTTGTCTGTTTTTATCCTTTTTCCTCCTTTCCCCTGTTTTCCTCTTGCCCTCTCTTATTCTCCCCCTCTCCTCTTGCCCTCTCTTATTCTCCCCCTCTCCTCTTGCCCTCTCTTATTCTCCCCCCTCTCCTCTTGCCCTCTCTTATTCCCCCCTTGCCCTCTCTTATTCTCCCCCTTGCCCTCTCTTATTCTCCCCCCTCTCCTCTTGCCCTCTCTTATTCTCCCCCTCTCCTCTTGCCCTCTCTTATTCTCCCCCTCTCCTCTTGCCCTCTCTTATTCTCCCCCTCTCCTCTTGCCCTCTCTTATTCTCCCCCTCTCCTCTTGCCCTCTCTTATTCTCCCCCCTCTCCTCTTGCCCTCTCTTATTCTCCCCCTCTCCTCTTGCCCTCTCTTATTCTCCCCCTCTCCTCTTGCCCTCTCTTATTCCCCCCTCCTCTTGCCCTCTCTCATTCCCCCCCTGCCCTCTCTCATTCCCCCTCTTGCCCTCTCTTATTCCCCCTCTCTCCTCTTGCCCTCTCTTATTCTCCCTCCTCTCCTCTTGCCCTCTCTTATTCCCCCTCTCTCCTCTTGCCCTCTCTTATTCCCCCTCTCTCCTCTTGCCCTCTCTTATTTCCCCCCCCCCATTCCCTCTTTCCACTCCCAAATCCAAGAGAACCCAAAGCCCAGAAACCTTTCCCTGCTCCCCACTGCACAAACAGCACAGCTCCCCACCTTGCAGCATCCATGACAAGCTTGGGGTCACTTCCTGAGCTTTTCAGTTCTGGAAGGAAAAGCAGCAAACCTTCAAGATCAGAAACTCTGCTTTATCAAAAGGTGATCCCTCTTGCACTACAAACCCAACTCCTGTTGCCACCAGAGGGGTCATGGAAGTCTGCCCTGGCTTCATCTTCCCAGTGTCAAACATTTCTTGCAGCAGAAACCATTTTAAGTGCAGAATAGAATAGAATTAACCAGGTTGGAAAAGACCTTCGAGATCATCCAGTCCAACCTGTCACCCAGCACCATCTAATCAACTACACCATGGCACCAAGTGCCTCATCCAGGCTCCTCTTAACCACCTCCAGTGATGGGGACTCCACCACCTCCCTGGGCAGCCCATCCCAATATCCCCTTCTCAATGGAAATGAAACCACCTTGCTTTTAGGGAAGAGACCCCACACAGGCTCATCCAATAGTCAAGCAGAGCTTTGGCTTTCCACCAGAGAGCTGACTTGCTCTTGCCTAAATCAATATTATTGTGCAGTAAAGAAGTGATAAGGAGATGTAGGGAGAAGTAAATGATGTAGCTAAGGCTCCACCTTGACCTGCTGGTTCCAAACAGTGCTGCAGGGCTGCTGGGGGAGTGTGCAGAGTCACACTGTGAGCATCCTTCATACAATCAATAAGGTTGGAAATGACCTCAAAGGTCCTCAAGTCCAACCTGCACTTCCATCTGCTGTGAAATGGAGCCTGGAGAGCTGCCTTGCTCCTTCCAGCAGACCCAATGTTGATCCACATCAACTGAGGCTCCCTCTCACCTCTCCTCCTGCCCTCTGTATCGCTCCTTGGCAGGCTGAGGAGCCACAATCACAGAAACACAGAATCCCCAAGGTTGGAAGAGACCTCAAAGCTCATCAAGTCCAACCTGGCACCACAGACCTCCTGACTAAACCATGGCACCAAGTGCCACATCCAGTCCCCTCTTGAACCCCTCCAGGGATGGGGACTCCACCACCTCCCTGGGCAGCACATCCCAGTGGCCAACAACTCTTTCAGGGAAGAACTTCCTCCTCACCTCCAGCCTAAACCTCCCCTGGCATAGCTTGAGACTGTGTCCTCTTGTTCTGGTGCTGCTTGCTTAAGAGAAGAGACCAACTCCCATGTGGCTCCAACCTCCCTTCAGGGAGTTGTGGAGAGCAATGAGGTCTCCCTGAGCCTCCTCTTCTGCAGGCTAAACAACCCCAGCTCCCTCAGCCTCTCCTCCCAGGGCTGTGCTCCAGACCCCTCCCCAGTTTTCTTGCCCTTCTCTGGACACCTTCAAGTCTCTCAATGTCCTTCTGAAATTGAAGGGCCCAGACCTGGACACAGGACTCAAGGTGTGGCCTAACCAGTGCTGAGCACAGGGGCAAGGAGTAAGGTGGGGAAGGTTCCAAGATGAGAAACATCCAGCTGGTGGCAGGAATGTGGCTTTCCCTTTTGCTCAGGCCAGAGCTGGCTGCTTGCAGCTGATTGGGTTTGTACCCAAACCACCAGGTTTTGTTTCAGCTGCAGATGATGTTTAGCTCACTGGATGCTTGACAGGGATTTAGGGCTCTGCTGGTTTATTTTTCTTTGCTCTTCTGTTGTTGTGGTGAAGGCACAAATGGCTGAGGCAGGGCTGTGAAACCTATTGTCAGGCACTGGAGCCATGGCTTTCCCTCAGGCACTGTAATTTATGCAGAAAATCTTGGATTCAAAAGGGGAAGAGATGAGGGGAGGAGGGGAGGGGGTGGTGTGGAAATTAGAGCCTGCATTTGGCACAGTGGAGCTTGCATTTGCCTGGGCTGTTTGCTGGGGGACAAAAGCCCATGGCTGTGTGAATGTTGTCATGTGTAACTGAGGATGGATTTGGTGGGTGTTCAGTAGCCTTATGATAGCCTTCCTCTGCTCTGCTCTGCTCTCCTCTCCCTCAGCAAACCCATGCATCCCACAGCTGCCTTTCGAGGGCTTGTAGAGAAAAAGAGAGCACCACAGGATCCCAGAATGGGCTGGGTTGGAAGGGACCTGAAAGACCCTCTCTGTTCAGCTCTGCTGAGACCCCACCTGGAGTACTGCCTCCAGTTCTGGAGCCCCTATGACAAGAGGGAACTGGAGGTGCTGGAAGGTGTCCAGAGCAGGGCCAGGAGGATGAGCAGAGGGCTGGAGCAGCTCTCCTGTGAGGACAGACTGAAGGAGTTGGGGCTGTTCAGTCTGGAGAAGAGAAGGCTCCCAGGTGACCTCATTGTGGCCTTCCAGGATCTGAAGGGGGCTACAGGAAGGCTGGGGAGGGACTGCTCAGGAGATCAGGCAGTGATAGGGCTAGGGGGACTGGAATGAAGCTGGAGGTGGGGAGATTGAGGCTGGAGGTGAGGAGGAAGTTCTTCCCCATGAGAGTGGTGAAGCCCTGGAATGGGTTGTGCAGGGAGGTGGTTGAGGCCCCGTCCCTGGAGGTGTTTAAGCCCAGGCTGGCTGAGGCTGTGGCCAGGCTGATGTAGTGTGGGGTGTCCCTGCCCATGGCAGGGGTTGGAACTAGCTGATCCTTGTGGTCCCTTCCAACCCTGACTGATACTCTGATCCTATGATCACCCAGTTCCAACCCTCCCTGCCATGGGCAGGGACACCTTCCACCAGCCCAGGTTGCTCAAGGCCTCATCCAGCCTGGACTTGGATGCCTCCAGAGAGGGGACATCCATGACCTTCCTGGGTAACCTGTGCCAGTGTCTCCCCCCACCCTCACTCATCTCCAGTCTCAATCTGCCCTCCTCAAGCTTCAGTCCATTGCCCCTCATCCTATCACTTCAAGCCCTTGTCAAAAGTCCCTCCCCAGCCCCTCTGTAGCCCCCTTCAGGTACTGGGAGGCTGCTCTAAGGTCTCCCTGAAGCCTTCTCTTCTCCAGGCTGAGCCTCCCCAGCTCCCTCAGCCTGTGTCCACGGGAGAGGTTCCGCAGCCCTCCGAACAGAGTCGGTTTTGTCCGCTCAGGTAGGATCCTGCTCAGTTCTTGTCTCTCTTTTCTTTGTGTGACTTCTCTAGGAAGGATCAGAATGTGCTGTCACCTGTCAACTGCTGGAACCTCCTGCTGAACCAAGTGAAGAGGGAGAGCAGGGATCACACCACCCTCAGTGACATCTATCTCAACAACATCATCCCGCGCTTCGTCCAGGTCAGCGAGGACTCCGGGCGCCTCTTCAAGAAGGTGAGTGGAGTGCTCACACAAGCTTTGCTTCTCCTCCTTGCCTCTTCTCAGATGCCAGATGTGAGCTGTCTTGGGCTCAGTCTGGAGGGCAGGATGTGTTCTGTGTGTTTGTCTGAGTTGCAGGATGGTTTCTGTGGCAGGCAGAAAAACAAGGGCCAGGGTCCTGCTGTGTTCTTTGTCCTCTGTCTGTTTTCTCGAGGTCTCAGTGGGTAGGAAGGGAGGATGAGGAAGGTTTGTCAGGTGGTGCACTCTGTTTTCACAGGTTGCATCAGGCTGGAAGGGACCCTCAAAGGGCACCTTGTCCCAACCCCCCTGCAGGCAGCAGGGACACCTTCAACTAGAGCAGGCTGCCCAGGGCCACATCCAGTCAGATCTTGAATGCCTCCAGGGGTGAGGCCTCAACCACCTCCCTGGGCAACCTGTTCCAGTGTTTCACCACTCTCACTGTGCAGAACTGCCTTCTGGTGTCCAACCTAAGTCTCCCCTGCTCCAGTTTCAAACCAGTGCCTCTCATCCAAGCTATCAGCCCATGGCTTGGACAGGAGCACACTGCATTGGGTTAGGAACTGGCTGGAGGCTGAGCCCAGAGGGTGGTGGTGAATGGTGCCACAGCCAGCTGGCAGCCAGGCACCAGTGGTGTCCCCCAGGGATCAGTGCTGGGCTACAGCACTGATTGCCCATTGGAATGGGCTGCCTGGGGAGGTGGTGCAGTCACCATTACTGGAGGTGTTCAGGAGGAGACTTGATGGGGTGCTTGGTGCCATGGGTTAGTTGATTAGGTGGTGTTGGATTGGTTGATAGGTTGGAGGTGATGATCTTGAAGGTCTCTTCCAACCTGGTTTATTCTACCATCACAGGTCCTTCTGAACAGCTCCTCCCCAGCCTTCCTGTAGGTGCCCTTCAGATTCTGAAATCAGCTCTAAGGTCTCCCTGGAGCCTTCTCCAGGCTGAACAGCCCCAGCTCTCCCAGCCTGTCTGCACAGCAGAGGTGCTCCAGCCCTCTGATCATCCTTGTGGCCTCCTCTGGACCTGCTCCATCTGGCCCATGCCCTACTTGTGTTGGGGGTCCCAGAGCTGGACACAGTAGTGCAGGTGAAGTCTCACCAGAGCAGAGCAGGGGGACAGAATCACCTTTTTCACCCATTTTCCTTCTTTCTGAGCCACTGCCCAAGCAGAGGAGGAACCTTCTCATCTCCAAGTAATGTCACACTGAGGCCTTTTTGACCTTTTAAAACTTTCTGGTAATTACATTATGGCTGATGAGATGCTTACACAGGATTATTGCCTGGCAGTCACTCTTCAAGTCCTCTTAATCCTTCCAAAGGAGAAGTAATCTCCCCACTGAATTCCAGCAAAGGCTCTGCTTTGAGGAAGGTGGCTGAGGAAAAATGCCTTGCAGAGGAGGGCATGGGAAGGGATGTTGTCCCAGTCTGGCTGGAAGTGAGCATCTCACTTTCCAGCCCCTTGTGTGAGCAGGGGTTCCCCCTGGCTTGTTGGATTTTTGGGGGGCAGTGGGATTTGACTGAACCAAATCAAACAACCCAGCACCAACCCAAGTCCCCCCCTGGTGTCTTCCTCACAGACTGAAGGCAAACTGCAGTTGATTTGTGCAGACAAAAGGCCACTTGTTCCTGAATTCCAGCTCCTTGTTGTCTGAGTCTTTGCCAGGCAAACCAAATGGGCTGAAGGCCAAACCAGGTTTCAGACACTGCTCCACTTGTCCTGGGTGGTTAAAAACAAACCCTGGGTCCTGTCCTATCTGCAGTGTCACATTAGGATGAGAGGAAGTGGCCTCAGGTTGCCCCAGGGGAGGTTTAGGTTGGACATCAGAAGACACTTCTTGACTGAAAGGGTTCTCAAAGCTTGGCACAGGCTGCCCATGGTTGAATGCCCATCCCTGGAGGTGATTGAAAGCCACAGGCATGTGCTGCTGAGGGCCATGGTTCAGCATCAGCCCTGGTAGAGTTAGAGAATGGTTGAACTGGATGTACTGTGCTCAGCACTGCTTAGGCCACACCTTGAGTCCTGTGTCCAGTTCTGGACCCCTCAGCTTAGGAAAGCTGTTGAGATGCTGGAAGGTGTCCAGAGAAGGGCAACAAAGCTGGGGAGGGGTCTGGAGCACAGCCCTGTGAGGAGAGGCTGAGGGAGCTGGGGTTGCTTAGCCTGCAGAAGAGGAGGCTCAGGGAGACCTTCTTGCTCTCTCCAACTCCCTGAAGGGACGTTGCAGCCAGGTGGGGGTTGGTCTCTTTTCCCAGGCAAGCAGCACCAGAACAAGAGGACACAGGCTCAAGCTGTGCCAGGGGAGGTTTAGGCTGGAGGTGAGGAATATTTTCTTCACAGAGAGATTGGCCATTGGGATGTGCTGCCCAGGGAGGTGGTGGAGTCCCCATCCCTGGAGGTGTTTAAGAAGAGCCTGGATGAGGCACTTGGTGCCATGGGTTAGTTGATCAGATGGTGTTGGGTGATAGGTTGAACTTGATGATCTCAAAGGTCCTTTCCAGCCTGGTTAAGTCTGGTCTAGTCTATTCCATCTTCAAGGGTTTTGCCAACTAAAATGATTCTATGATACTTGAGTAAAGGAGCAGCTGACAGGACCAGGAGCAATGGGCACCGACAGGGAGCCAGGAGGCTCTGTCTGAAGATGAGGAGAAACTTGCTTGGTGTGAGGGTGCAGAGCCCTGGAGCAGGCTGCCCAGAGAGGTTGTGGAGTCTCCTTCTCTGGGAAGCTTCCAACCCCCCTGGCCATTGTGATCCTGGGCAAGCTGCTGTGGCTGCCCTGCTGGAGCAGGGGGTTGATCTCCAGAGGTCCCTTCCAGCCTCCCCCGTGCTGGGATTCAGTGTTCAGTCCTGAACTGCTTGGCCCAGTTGTGCAGAGGGCTCAGCGGTGTTGAGGGTCAAGCTTGGATGGATCTGCCTTGAAATCAGTGACCTTCTGAGATGGCAGTGCTGGTGCCTGCAGTGCACTCAGCTTCCCAGAGGGTTTCTCTTGGCAAGGTTTGGGTCTGTCGTGTCCCCAGGAGCCTGCCTGCTCTGTGCCTCTGCCGTGTGCACTGCTTCTGTTCGTGGCTCAGGCTGAAGGGGTTCCCCTCCGGGGCTCTGTTCCCATGTGGAGGGTCTTATTTGTGTGAGTGTTAGGTGGAAGCTTGCCAGCCACTTCAGAGGTATCTTTGCTGATAAGAGCAGCCCTGCTTGCTGCCAGAGCCGGCACTGAAGTGGTGCTGGATGTACAGTGTGTGTCAGCCCTGCTTCTTCCTGCCTCTGGGGTTTGTTGACTTCCCTGGTCTGCTCTCCCTGCAAAGCCTTTGTGTGCCTCAGCGCTCAGCTGTCTGCACCAAGCCTGGCTTGGTTGTGTTGGAGACTTGCAGCCTCAGGTGCAAGTGCAGATGCTCTCTGAACACTCTTGCCATGCCCTTCTGCTTCATCCTGAGGGAGCACTTTTAGAGTCACAGACTGATTTGGAAGGGACCTTCAAAGCCCACCCAGGCCAATCCCCCTGCAGTCAGCAGGGACACCCCCAACTAGAGCAGGTGGCTCAGAGCCCCAGACAACCTCACCTGCTATGGTGCCAGGGGTGGGGCAGCTCTGTGGGCAACCTGGGGCAGGCTCTCATCACCCTCAGTGTCAAAAATTCCTCTCTCCCCTCCCCCTGAGTCCTCTCTCCTCTCCACCACCTCTTTTAGTTCAAACCATCACCCCTTCTCCTGTCACAACAGGCCCTGCTCCAAAGTCTGTCCCCAGCTTTCTGATTGCCTATTTGAAGCACTGAACAGCCAGTCTGAGGTCTCCCTGGGACCTTTTCTCCTCCAGGCTGAACAACCCCAACTCTGTCAGGCTGTCCTCACAGCAGAGGGTCTCCAGCCCTCCTCTGGACTTGCTCCAGCAATCAAAGATGTCTGTGAGGGACTCACCGCTTGCAGATGAATCCTGTTGGTGCCAGTGGGGATCTGGCATTTGGCTTTGGTGGCCCCAGGGATGCTGTCAGTGCAGAAGAAGAACTAAGTGTTGAAATCCTCTCTCTGTCTGGGGTGGAGCTGGTGGAATTGTCCTCACAACAGCTTGCTGCACCTTGGGTAGGAGGGGAAACTGTCTTATTGGTCCACCAGTTAATGATTTAGCCCCTGGGCTTGGTGCAAGGCTGGAGTTTACAGCCTGTGTGCCACCCAGGGCAGCTATTCTGGTCACCTCTCCCTCTCCTGGAAGATTGTCCTGCTTTGATGTCAGCTCTGTGCTCTGCAGGCTGCTTTTCATCCCTCCATCTGCTTTTGTGGAGAGCACTCCTTTGATTCCTTCCTGCTTCTCCTCCTTCAGCAGGGCCTTCTTATTTGTGTCTTTCTGCCTTCAAAACAGTCTCCTTCCATCTGAGCCAACCCAGCTGGATTTCTTCTGACAAGGGCTTGCAGTGACAGGATGAGAGGCAGTGGCTTTGAGCTGGGAGAGGGGAGATTGAGACTGGAGAGGGGGAAGAAGTTCTTGACAGTGAGGGTGGGGAGACACTGGGACAGGCTGCCCAGGGAGGCTGCGGCTGCCTCCTGCCTGGAGGTGTTCCAGGCCAGGCTGGATGAGGCTTGCTCAAGGCTGGGCTGGTGGGAGGTGTCCCTGCCCATGGCATGAGGTTGGAACTGGATGATCTTTAAGGTCCCAGTTCAAGAAGGAGCTCAGGGAGCTCAGGGGGTGGGGGGAGTGGGGTGGTGGGGCTCCTGCTGCTGCTGCTGGGGCTGCTGCTTTCTAGAGCTGTGGCTCTTCAACAGCGCCAGGCCCCCTCTCAGCACCTCCCCCTCTGGACCCTGTGCTTTGGATGAGCTTTGGTCCTGCTGTGCTTCTAACCTGGGGCTCCTTGCAGCAGCAGTGCTCCCTGGGGGCTCCCAGGAGATGCTCAGAGCAGCCCCCTGCCCTGCTTCCTGCTTGCTGGGGAGCAGAGGGGCTCAGGGGAGGGAGCGGTTGTCCTCCACACCTCCTGGCGCTCCTTGGCGCTGCTCTCCCGGCTTCGGTTCCGAGGTTCACGGGCAGGCAAAGCTCCGAGGGAAGAAGAGGGAACGAGATTTGAGGCTTGGAGATTTGCCTTCTGATGGTGGTAAAGAAGGAAAAAAAACCTGCCATCAAATCCCAGGCTGCAGGGTGTTTGATGGGAAGTGAAAAACCCACACTGAGGTTGGCTGCAAGCCTTGCAGTAATCAAGGAGGGAAGAGAATTATCAGCTCTCTGAAGGGGTCTCTGCCTGAGCTGTGACCTACTTTCCAGCTGCAGTGGCTCTTCCTCTCCTTGCTGCGTTGGGACCCAAAAGCTGGAGCTGCAGCCTGCACAGCAGAGTACAACAGAACAGAACTAGCCAGCTTGGAAAAGACCTTGGAGATCATCAAGTCAGCATCCCAGGGAGGTGGTGGAGTCACCCTCCCTGGAGGTGTTCAAGAGGGGATTGGATGTGGCACTTGGTGCCATGGTTTAGTTGTCAGGAGGTGTTGGGTGCCAGGTTGGACTTGATGATCCTTGAGGTCTCTTCCAACCTTATTGATTCTATGATTCTAAGTCCAACCTATCACCCAGCACCATATAATCAATTAACCATGGCACCAAGTGCCTCAGCCAGGCTCTTCCTAAACACCTCCAGGGATGGGGACTCCACCACCTCCAGGGATGGGGACTCCACCACCTCCCTGGGCAGCACCTTCCAGTGGCCAATCTCTCTTTCCATGAAGAAAATCTTCCTCACCTCCAGCCTAAACCTCCCCTGGCACAGCTTGAGACTGTGTCCTCTTGTTCTGCTGCTGCTTGCCTGGGAGAAGAGACCAACCCCCACCTGGCTACAACCTCCCTGCAGGGAGTTGGAGAGAGCAAGAAGGTCTCCCCTGAGCCTCCTCTTCTGCAGGCTAAGCAACCCCAGCTCCCTCAGCCTCTCCTCCCAGGGCTGTGCTCCAGACCCCTCCCCAGCCTTGTTGCCCTTCTCTGGACACCTTCAAGTCTCTCAATGTCCTTCTTAAACTGAGG
This sequence comes from Picus viridis, assembly GCA_033816785.1. Classification (NCBI taxonomy): domain Eukaryota; kingdom Metazoa; phylum Chordata; class Aves; order Piciformes; family Picidae; genus Picus; species Picus viridis. The sequence goes on from CM066602.1 coordinate 2,654,100, forward strand.
AGCCCAGAACTGGACACAGGACTCAAGGAACACAGGTGAGGGCAGTGCCCTGGCCAGAGTGCTGGGGTTGGTAAAAGATCTTCCTCCAGAAGGCAAAGATGGCAGAAAGGAGCAGTGCCCCTGGGGTGCAGCCTTGGCTTGTGCTTCCTGCAGCCCTGCTCTCACACTTGCAGCCTTCATCAGTGGCTCAAGCACGTCCAGAGAAGGGCAACAAAGCTGAGTTAGAGGCTTCTGTGGGGCAGTCTGGGGCTTGATTTGGGGCTTTTTGTCCCATTTCGGATCCCATTTGGGGCATTTTGGATGTTTTGGGGTTGGATTTGTTGGGGTTTGGATAGTTTGGGGTTCAGTTGGTTGATTGTTGGCCAGTTTTGAGGTTTAATTTAGCAGTTTGGGGCTGAATTTGAGGCTTTTTGGGAGGCAATTTGGGGCTGAATTTGAGACTCTTGGGGGGACAATTTGGGGCTGAATTTGAGACTCTTGGGGGGCAATTTGGGGCTGAATTTGAGGCTTTTTGGGAGGCAATTTGGGGCTGAATTTGAGACTCATGGGGGGGCAATTTGGAGCTGAATTTGAGGCTTTTTGGGAGGCAATTTGGGGCTGAATTTGAGACTCTTGGGGGGCAATTTGGAGCTGAATTTGAGGCTTTTGGGAGGCAATTTGGGGCTGAATTTGAGACTCTTGGGGGGCAATTTGGGGCTGAATTTGAGACTCTTGGGGGGCAATTTGGGGCTGAATTTGAGGCTTTTTTTGGGGCCAATTTGGAGCTGAATTTGAGGCTTTGGGGGCTGAATTTGAGGCTTGTTTGGAGCCAATTTGGAGCTGAATTTGAGGCTTTTTGGGAGGCAATTTGGGGCTGAATTTGAGACTCTTGGGGGGCAATTTGGGGCTGAATTTGAGGCTTTTTGGGAGGCAATTTGGGGCTGAATTTGAGGCTTTTTGGGGGGCAATTTGGAGCTGAATTTGAGACTCTTGGGGGCAATTTGGGGCTGAATTTGAGACTCTTGGGGAGGCTTGGGGAGGCAATTTGGGGCTGAATTTGAGGCTTTTTGGGAGGCAATTTGGGGCTGAATTTGAGACTCTTGGGGGGCAATTTGGGGCTGAATTTGAGGCTTTTTGGGAGGCAATTTGGGGCTGAATTTGAGACTCTTGGGGGGGCAATTTGGGGCTGAATTTGAGGCTTTTGGGGGGGCAATTTGGGGCTGAATTTGAGGCTTTTGGGGGGCAATTTGGGGCTGAATTTGAGGCTTTTGGGGGGGGCAATTTGGGGCTGAATTTGAGGCTTTTTTTTGAGGCTTTTTGGGGCCAATTTGGAGCTGAATTTGAGGCTTTGGGGGCTGAATTTGAGGCTTTTGGGAGGCAATTTGAGGCTGAATTTGAGACTCTTGGGGGGCAATTTGGGGCTGAATTTGAGACTCTTGGGCAATTTGGGGCTGAATTTGAGACTCTTGGGCAATTTGGGGCTGAATTTGAGACTCTTGGGGGGCAATTTGGGGCTGAATTTGAGACTCTTGGGGGGCAATTTGGGGCTGAATTTGAGACTCTTGGGGGGGCAATTTGGGGCTGAATTTGAGGCTTTTGGGAGGCAATTTGAGGCTGAATTTGAGACTCTTGGGGGGCAATTTGGGGCTGAATTTGAGACTCTTGGGGGGCAATTTGGGGCTGAATTTGAGACTTTTTGGGAGGCAATTTGGGGCTGAATTTGAGACTCTTGGGGGCAATTTGGGGCTGAATTTGAGGCTTTTTGGGAGGCAATTTGGGGCTGAATTTGAGACTCTTGGGGGGGCAATTTGGGGCTGAATTTGAGACTGTTGGGGGGCAATTTGGGGCTGAATTTGAGACTCTTGGGGGGCAATTTGGGGCTGAATTTGAGACTCTTGGGGGGCAATTTGGGGCTGAATTTGAGACTCTTGGGGGGCAATTTGGGGCTGAATTTGAGACTCTTGGGGGGCAATTTGGGGCTGAATTTGAGGCTTTTGGGGGGGGCAATTTGGGGCTGAATTTGAGGCTTTTTGGGAGGCAATTTGGGGCTGAATTTGAGGCTTTGGGGGGGGCAATTTGGGGCTGAATTTGAGACTCTTGGGGGGCAATTTGGGGCTGAATTTGAGGCTTTTTGGGAGGCAATTTTGGGCTGAATTTGAGACTCTTGGGGGGCAATTTGGGGCTGAATTTGAGACTCTTGGGGGGCAATTTGGGGCTGAATTTGAGACTCTTGGGGGGCAATTTGGGGCTGAATTTGAGGCTTTTTGGGGGCCAATTTGGAGCTGAATTTGAGGCTTTGGGGGCTGAATTTGAGGCTTGTTTGGGGCCAATTTGGAGCTGAATTTGAGGCTTTTTGGGAGGCAATTTGGGGCTGAATTTGAGGCTTTGGGGGGGCAATTTGGGGCTGAATTTGAGGCTTTTTTTGGGGCCAATTTGGAGCTGAATTTGAGGCTTTGGGGGCTGAATTTGAGGCTTGTTTGGGGCCAATTTGGGGCTGAATTTGAGGCTTTTTTGGGGCAATTTGGGGCTGAATTTGGGGCTTTTTTGGGGCCAATTTGGGGCTGAATTTGAGGCTTTTTTGGGGCAATTTGGGGCTGAATTTGAGGCTTTGTATCTAATTTTGGATCCCAATTTGAGGCTTTGTATCTAATTTTTTGGTTGGATTTGTTGGGTTTTGGCCACTGTTGGGCTCATTTGGTTGGGGTCTGGCCACTGTGGGGCTCAGTTGGTTGGGGTCTGGCCACTGTGGGGCTCAGTTGGTTGGGGTCTGGCCACTGTGGGGCTCAGTTGGTTGGGGTCTGGCCACTGTGGGGCTCAGTTGGTTGGGGTCTGGCCACTGTGGGGCTCAGTTGGTTGGGGTCTGGCCACTGTGGGGCTCAGTTGGTTGGGGTCTGGCCACTGTGGGGCTCAGTTGGTTGGGGTCTGGCCACTGTGGGGCTCAGTTGGTTGGGGTCTGGCCACTTTGGGGCTTTAATTTATCAGTTTGGGGCCATTTTGGGGCTGAATTTGAGGCTTTTGGGGGGCAGCTTTGGGCTGGAGGAGTTTGTGAAATGTGGGCCTAGCATTTTGGGCCATGGTTTCGTGGGCATGGTGGTGCTGGGGTGCTGGTTGGGCTGGATGATCTTGGAGGGCTTTTCCAGTTGAAGGAATCCTGTGGGAGGAAAAGAAGCTGGAAGCAGGGCTCCTGGGGTGTTGAGGAGCATCCCTGAGCTCAGTAGGGGTGGCAGGGGTGTGCCATGGCCTGATGTGGCAGTGGCTGCTCAGGGCACAGCCTTGTGCTGCACTAAGGAGAATTCCTTGCCAGTGACATAGTGGTGAAACAAATCAGTGCTGCAATGGTGGAGGGAAGGGAGAGAATAGAACTGGGCTTTAAATGGGGCTGGCCAAGGCATAATGGAGCATTAAGCTGGAAAGTGATGAGCTAGCACCCAAAATATGCCTGTGTCTTGGAGGACAGATTTCTGTGCTCTGAGCTTTTTCTTTACCTTCTGGAGAGTTGGAGGCTTTGGAGTTTCAAGCTTGTAGGGGTTTGAAGCTTTAGAGGAAGGCTGAACAGGATTCCTGCTCTGCAGGAGCATCTGATGATGGGCAAGCACTTCTGGGGAGAAAGCAGAGGGAGAAGCCTGGGTACAGCTTGCAGAGGCTTCAGGCAGGGCAGCCCTGGGTGGACTTCCATGGGGAGTGTGAGGCACATCCATCACAAATGGGATGGACTGGGCAGTGATCCCCAGTGCTGCCTTGCTGGTGCTGAGCTGACACCAACAGCATTGTTAGCCCAGCAGGGATCCCCAGTGCTGCCTTGCTGGTGCTGAGCTGCCACCAACAGCATTGTTAGCCCAGCAGGGATCCCCAGTGCTGCCTTGCTGGTGCTGAGCTGCCACCAACAGCATTGTTAGCCCAGCAGGGATCCCCAGTGCTGCCTTGCTGGTGCTGAGCTGACACCAACAGCATTGTTAGCCCAGCGGTGATCCCCAGTGCTGCCTTGCTGGTGCTGAGCTGACACCAACAGCATTGTTAGCCCAGCAGGGATCCCCAGTGCTGCCTTGCTGGTGCTGAGCTGCCACCAACAGCATTGTTAGCCCAGCAGGGATCCCCAGTGCTGCCTTGCTGGTGCTGAGCTGACACCAACAGCATTGTTAGCCCAGAGGTGATCCCCAGTGCTGCCTTGCTGGTGCTGAGCTGACACCAACAGCATTGTTAGCCCAGAGGTGATCCCCAGTGCTGCCTTGCTGGTGCTGAGCTGACACCAACAGCATTGTTAGCCCAGCAGTGATCCCCAGTGCTGCCTTGCTGGTGCTGAGCTGACACCAACAGCATTGTTAGCCCAGCAGGGATCCCCAGTGCTGCCTTGCTGGTGCTGAGCTGACACCAACAGCATTGTTAGCCCAGCAGTGATCCCCAGTGCTGCCTTGCTGGTGCTGAGCTGCCACCAACAGCATTGTTAGCCCAGCAGGGATCCCCAGTGCTGCCTTGCTGGTGCTGAGCTGACACCAACAGCATTGTTAGCCCAGAGGTGATCCCCAGTGCTGCCTTGCTGGTGCTGAGCTGCCACCAACAGCATTGTTAGCCCAGCAGGGATCCCCAGTGCTGCCTTGCTGGTGCTGAGCTGCCCCCAAGAGCATCTCCTGAACTTCCCCCTGCGTTGGTTTTGAAGCCCTGCCACCTCCCCAGCAGATCTGGGGGATGTTGCCACCAAGGCCTGCGATGCAAGGGCACAGAATGTTGACAGCATTCCTTTAGCTCTCAGATTTGTTATCCTCTCCCCCCCCGCCCCCTCCCCTCAAATATTTGGGAGCTGAGGTCGCTGGTGGCTGGTGGAATGCGGAACAGCCCAGCCCGGGGCTGCCCTGCATCCCAGAGAACATCTTGATTGCATTAGAGGGGAGGTGGAGGGCTGCAGGGCTGGAACAAAGAGGCTGTTGAGAGGCTGGCACCGGCCTGCTGGGAATCTGTGTTCCAGGCGAGGGGTGGCAGCAGCCTCCAGCTCCGCACGTGGGGCCTGTGGCCTCCCTGCCGGCACAAAGGGCTGTGTGTGCCCCTGCACGTGGAGGGCAGCTCCTTTGCCTTGGCTGGGCTGGGGGAAAGGCTTGAGAGAAGCGGCTTGGGGAAGGCAGTTTGGCCTCTGGCACCTGAAGGACCAGAATGGAATTCAGAGCCCCACCTGGAGGTGTTCCTGTGTGATCTGCCCTGGGTGATCCTGCCTTGGGTGAGCTTTCGAGGGCCCCTCCAAGAATAGAATGGAATTAACCAGGTTGGAAGAGACCTTTGAGATCACCAAGTCCAACCTACCACCCAGCACCATCTGATCAACTCAACCATGGCACCAAGGGCCTCATCCAGGCTCTTCTTAAACACTTCCAGGGATGGTGACTCCACCACCTCCCTGGGCAGCACATTCCCATGGCCAATCTCTCTTTCAGTGAAGGATTTCTTCCTCACCTCCAGCCTAAACCTCCCCTGGCACAGCTTGAGACTGTGTCCTCCTGTTCTGGTGCTGCTTGCCTGGGAGAAGAGACCAACCCCCACCTGGCTACAACCTCCCTTCAGGGAGTTGCAGAGAGCAAGAAGGTCTCCCCTGAGCCTCCTCTTCTCCAGGCTAAGCAACCCCAGCTCGCTCAGCCTTTCCTCCCAGGGCTGTGCTCCAGACCCCTCCCCAGCTTTGTTGCCCTTCTCTGGACACCTTCCAGCCCCTTTCTTAATCTGAGGGGTCCAGAAGGAGCTGCAAGAGGGCTGGGGAGGGACTGTGTGCAAGGGCTTGTAGGGGTCGGACAAGGGGCAATGATTTGCAGCTAGAGCAGGGGAGATTGAGGTTGGACATCAGGAAGAAGTTTGTTACTAGGAGGGTGGTGGAGCTGAGGAAGAAGTTCTTCAGTAGGAGAGGGGTGAAGGCTGGAACAGGCTGCCCAGGCTGCCTGGGGGTGTTCAAGGCCAGGCTGACTGAAGCCTTGAGCAGCTGGGTCTAGTTGAGAGGTGTCCCTGCCCATGGCAGGAGGGTTGGAGGAGAAGATCATAGTATCAGTCAGGGTTGGAAGGGACCACAAGGATCAGCTAGTTCCAACCCCCCTGCCATGGGCAGGGACACCCCACACTAGATCAGGCTGGCCAGAGCCTCATCCAGCCTGGGCTTAAACACCTCCAGGGACGGGGCCTCAACCACCTCCCTGCACAACCCTTTCCAGGGCTTCACCACTCTCATGGGAGAAGAACTTCCTCCTCACCTCCAGCCTGAATCTCCCCACCTCCAGCTTCATTCCATTCCCCCTAGCCCTATCACTACCTGATCTTTGAGGTCCCTTCCAATCTGAATCCCTCTCTGCTTTTCATTTCTCAGGGTCAGCAAGCTCAGCTCTTTTCTCCCAACCCTTTTTTCCCCCCTCTCGGAGGAATCAGTCCAGGGAGCAGCATGAATTGAACAGTGTTGCTTGCACAGCTCGTGTTCTCCTGACACCTGTGATCTATCTCTACCTTCATCTTCATGTAAGGCTTTTTTCCAGTCCAGCAACCTGGCACTTGGCTTTCTGGAGAGCCCATTTGAGAGCACAAAGAGTTTTGTGTGGTGACCATTTGGCACTTGCCCTCCTTTCCTTTTCTTTCTCCTCCCAACCTGAATGTGCATTAAAATACTCAGTGTTAATCTCCCTGGCATAATTGATGCTTCAGCAGTTTGTGCAGTCAATGAGCAATCTGATGCAAGGAAATAACCAAATGGCTTGAAAAGAGCTTGGCTGAGAGGCAGCTGATTGGGCCAGGCCAGGCAGTGGGAGCAGCACAGTGAAGCGTGCTGCTTGAAAAGCTCCTTCTGTGTGAAGAGTTCAGTGCTCAGGGCGCTTACAGCAGGCCCAGGCAGTCACTTCCACTCATCATCAGTGCTGAGGAAAAGGCAGGCAGAAAATCTTTGCCACCCCCTCATCACTGCAGCTGTCTCAGCTTTTATTCTGGGGGGGGGGGGGGGGGGAAATAGAGAGGTTTGGGTTCTGTGAATTCCTGGAGATTGGGAATCACAGAATCCCCAAGGATGGAAGAGACCTCAAAGCTCATCAAGTCCAGCCTGGCACCACAGACTTCCTGACTAGACCATGGCACCAAGTGCCACATCCAATCCCCTCCTGAACACATCCAGGGATGGGGACTCCACCACCTCCCTGGGCAGCACATTTCAAATGCCAATCTCTCTCTGAAGGATTTCTTACTAACATCCAGCCTAAACCTCCCCTGACAGAGCTTGAGACTGTGTCCTCTTGTTCTGGTGCTGCTTGCTTGAGGGAAGAGACCAACCCCCACCTGGCTACAACCTCCAGTGTGGCCAGCAGGAGCAGGGAAGTCTTTGTGCCCTGTACTCTGCACTGGTTAGGCCACACCTTGAGTCCTGTGTCCAGTTCTGGGCTCCTCAGTTTAAGAAGGACATTGAGAGACTTGAAGGTGTCCAGAGAAGGGCAAGAAAGCTGGGGAGGGGTCTGGAGCACAGCCCTGGGAGGAGAGGCTGAGGGAGCTGGGGTTGCTTAGCCTGCAGAAGAGGAGGCTCAGGGAGACCTCATTGCTCTCTCCAACTCCCTGAAGGGAGGTTGTAGCCAGGAGGGAGTTGATCTCTTCTCCCAGGCAGCCAGCACCAGAACAAGAGCACACAGTCTCCAGCTGTGCCAGGGGAGGTTTAGGCTGGAAGTTAGGATGAAATTCTTCCCAGAGAGAGTGATTGGCCATTGGGATGTGCTGCCCAGGGAGGTGGTGGAGTCACCATCCCTGGAGGTGTGTAGGAGGAGACTGGATGGGCTGTTTGGTGCCATGGGTTAGTTGATTAGGCGGTGTTATATGATAGGTTGGACTGGATGATCTTGAAGGTCTCTTCCAACCTGGTCTATTCTATTCTATTCTATTCTATTCTATTCTATTCTATTCTATTCTATTCTATTCTGTTCTGTTCTGTTCTGTTCTGTTCTGTTCTGTTCTGTTCTGTTCTGTTCTCCTGGCTGGCTGCTCTTCATAAGAGCTCAGCTGGGATTTGCTGTGCTTGATCTCTTTTCCCCCCTGCACCTCGGGGTGATTGGAGCTATGACACTGCAGACAGGGGCTGCAAACCTGCAGGGCTGTGGTGCAAGGGCTGTGGCTGCCTTGATGAGGCCTCTGCCATCAGGTATTGGTGGCTGCTGGGATTTTGGTGCAGTTTAGCCATTTAACAGCTGTTGGAGCTGCCTGGCTCCTGTGTAGCCCGAAGAAGAGGCATCACAGATTGGTCTGGGTTGGAAGGGTTCTTAAAGCTTGTCCAGTTCCAACCCCCTGCCATGGGCAGGGACACCTCCCACCAGCACAGGTTGCTCAAGGCCTCATCCAGCCTGGCCTTGAACACCTCCAGGCAGGGAGCATCCACAACCTCCCTGGGCATCCTGTTCCAGTGTCTCCTCACCCTCCCTGTGAGAAAAAGGCCTCAACAATGATGTCCATTTGGAGAGGATCTTTAGGTTGGACATTGGAAGACAACTTCTTCCCTGAAAGGGTTCTCCAAGCCTGGCCCAGGCTGCCCAGGAGGTGCTCGACTCCCCATCCCTGGAGGTGCTCAGGAGACACAGAGATGCTGTGCTGAGGGCCATGGTTCAACCCCGAGCTTGGCAGAATAGAGGGTGGTTGGACTCGATCTGGAAAGGGCTTTTCCCAGCCTAAATCATTCTTTGATTTCTTGGAGTCTTCAGTGGCCAAGAGAGGAAACATCTGGTGGGGTCTCACTGTGACTTCATAGCTTTCAATCTCCCAGTAAGTGCAGGCTGCAAGATGTCAATGGTCTGCCAGATGCAGAGGGTTTTCTTGGTGCTTTGTGCTCCTGCTCTAGGAAAAGAGGATTTGTGAAGGCTCCTGTGGGTGAGGCTGGAGTGGAGCTGCACCTTTGCTCTCCTCTGGAAGGTGTGTCAGCTTTTTTGATGTCTCTCAGTTCCTCAGCTCTTTCTCGTGGAGGCTCTTCAGAATGCAAGCAGTGGCAGCTTGAGCATGAAATGCTGTCTGCAGTGAAGGGGAGATTAATGGTGCCACTGAACTCATTAAGGAAGTCTCTTTGCCCTCCTTTGCATAGGAGCTCGGCTGCATGAGAAACAGCTCTTCAAAGAGGGCTTTGCATAGAGAGGTGTTGTCCTTGGGGATTAGGAATGGGCCTCTTCAGGCCTCCCAGTGCTATGTGTTAGAAAACCAGAGGCTTATCTCTCCCTGTGTTACAGAATCCCAGCCTGCTGTGGGCTGGAAGGGACCTCTGGAGGTCGTCCAGCCCAGCCCCTAGTAAGTTGCCCAGGGTCACAATGGCCGGGGGGCTGGAAGCCCTGCAGAGAAGGAGACTCCACAACCTCTCTGGGCAGCCTGCTGCAGGGCTCCATCAGCCTCCCACCAAAGAAGTTTCTCCTGCTGTTCAGGAGGAGCCTCCTGGCTTCCAGGTTGTGCCCATTGCTCCTGGTCCTGCCTCTGGACACCACTGACAAGAGCCCTGCCCCATCCTCTTGCCCCCCACCCTTTAAGACCTCTAAGATCTAAGAAGTTCTTTACTGTGAAGGTGGTGGAGGCCTCATCCCTGAAACCATTCCAGGTCAGGCTGATTTGGGCTGTGAGCAACCTGCTCTGGTTGGGGATATCCCTGCTGACTGCGGGGGGGTGGACTGGATGAGCTTTAAAGGGCCCTTCCAACCCAAACCATTGCATGACTCCAGGATCATCAAGTCCAGCTGCAACACCAAGTTCTAGTGTCCTGCCAGACCTCAGCAGCCTCATTTCTTCAGGAGCCCTTCTGATGGGCTGGCCCTGACAGCTTGGGGGGTGGGGGTGGTGAAGGGACACAGGGATTATCCTCAAGGAATGAGGCTGGGGGGGCAGGCTGCGAGTGAGATGCAAGGTCCAAGGAAGGAGCAGCAAAAGTGCCTGGGAGAAGGAGGTGGTGGCTGGCCTCCATCACAGCCTCAGTCTGGCTTTGTCAAGGAGGTGCCTGCCTTCAGCAGAGGTGTTGCTGCTTCGTGATGTGCTCCCCAGAGGAGAATCATTCCTCTTGGCCGCTTCGCCCTGCGCTCCTTCCGCAGCCACGCCGAGCCGTGCTGGACTCGCGCTCTCGCCTGAGCCTGCTGCAAGGGGCAAATCTCTGCGGTGCCAGGCCTGGAATGTTGCAGATTCCCCTTTCCCTGGAGGCTTCCCTGGCTCCACACCTTCTAACATTCCAGCTTGTTAAGGTTTTGTGCAGCTGGGCTCTAAGTGGCCCTGGACTTGGGGGTTCCTGGCTTTGCCAGCATGAATTGTGGTGCTTAACTGAGCCCGAGGTCTTGGATGTGGAGCCTGCTGACTCCTTCCTCCTCCTGCCTGCCTCCCTCCTCCTGCCTTCCCCTGCCTCCCTCCCCTTCCCCTCCTTCCCTCCTGCCTTCCCCTCCTTCCCTCCTGCCTTCCCCTCCTTCCTTCCCCTTCCTGCCTTCCCTCCTGCCTTCCCCTCCTTCCCTCCTGCCTTCCCCTCCTTCCCTCCTGCCTTCCCCTCCTTCCCTCCTGCCTTCCCCTCCTTCCCTCCTGCCTTCCCCTCCTTCCCTCCCTCTGCCTCCCTGCCTCCTCCTGCCTTCCCCACCTAACTCTGCTTTCTCTGTTTCATTGCAGAGCAAGGAGGTTGGCCTGCAGCTCCAGGAAGACTTGATGAAGGTCTTGAATGAGCTCTACACGGTAAATCAAACTGACTCCTTGGCATCCTTGCAGGCAGGAGGAAGAAGCAGTTGAGTCCTCCCAGCCCTGCTGGCCCAGCAGAGACTAAGCACCAAGCCTGATGAATGTCTGCAGGCTCTGCAGTGGGAGGCAGCTTGTGTTCTGCAGTCTATGAAGCACCATAAATATCACTTATGGTGGTGTTCTCACTCTGTCCTTAGGTTGTTTCAGCTCTCTAAGAGCTGGCTCCACTTCCCAAAGGTCTCACCTTCATGTGCATCTGCTACTAGCTGCAGGGCTGGCCTTGAAATAGAAATCAGAGTTGTTTCCACTTGTGCTCAGGGGTCTGCAGGCCTGGTGTTGTGTGGTCTGAGGGTACCAAAGGCATCAACACAGCTCCAGAGAAGAGGGGTGGGGGGAGGGCACCCCACTGTGTTTGTCTTCCTCAATTCCTTGAAGCAAAACATTTCCCTTCAGAGTGATAGTTTCCCATCTGTGCTGTTTGCTTCTTGGTATAGCCATTGGAGGCACCAGGGTGGAGACCCTGCCTTGGGAAGGAGAACTCCATGAAGCTCATGGACTGCAGAGTGGGTCGAGAGTAGCTCCCAAGAAGGAGACCTGGGGGTGTTGATGGCTGAGCAGCTCCCCAGGAGCTGGCAGTGCCCTCCTGCAGCTCAGCAGGCAGCTGTGTGCTGGGCTGCAGCCAGGGCAGTGTGGGCAGCAGGGCAGGAGAGGGGATTCTGCCCCTCGGCTTTGCTCTGCTGAGGCCTCACCTCCAATCCTGCCTCCAGTTCTGCTGTCCCCAGCATGAGAAGGACACAGAGCTGCTGGAGTGAGGCCAGAGGAGGCCACAAAGATGCTCCCAGGGCTGGAGCAGCTCTGCTGTGAGCACAGGCTGAGGGAGCTGGGGCTGGGCAGCCTGGAGCAGAGAGAACTGCAGCACTGGGGAATCTCCCTGAAATGTCCCAGAGCCACAAAATGCTTGCCAGGGAATTGTTCCCTTGGAGCATCCAAGCCAAATACTCATCCTGAATCAGGGCATTCAGTGGTCCAGAGGGGAACAAATGGAGCTGTGGAGTAGGAGCTCTGTTCCTGCTGCTGCAGTGGAGGTTGAGGCGCTGGGGCCAGGTGAGAGAATCCACTTGGTGGTTTTCCTTCTTGGCTGAGTTGGAGCAGTTAGCAGAACAGAGCCTGCTCTGTGTGCAGAGGGTTTGTGTTCCTGGAGAGGAGAGGCAGGAGTGGAGCAGTGTGGTGGGAGCTGGAGGCCCCCTGGAGCTCACTCAGGGTTCGTTGAGCTGCCTCTGTAGTCAGTACAGCCCTGGGTCACAGCAGGGCGAAGCAGGGAAGCATTTAGACTGGAAAAGATCCTTTAAGATCATGGAGTCCAATCATTAACCCAACACTCCCAAGGCCTCTGCTAAACCATGGCCCTCAGCACCACATCTGCACAGCATTTAAACACCTCCAGGGCTGATGATTCAACCACCTCCCTCAGCAGCCCGTCGCTGGGCTTTGAGTGAAGAAGTTAGTCCTGATGTCCAACCTAAACCTCCCCCAGGGAAGCTGGAGGCCATTTCCTCTTGTCCTGTCACTAGGTCCCTGGGAGAAGAGGCCAGCACCAGCCTCACATTCCCACCTCTTCCTCCTACCTCTTGTTCTGCTGTTGGGTGCCCAAAGGCTTGGCAGAATTCCTGTTTCCAGGCAGAATGGATGTGGATGAGGTCTTTGGTGCCCCTGCCCAGGTGAAATGCTGAGGATTGGTATAACCAGGGAGTTTCCCAGGACAGGTGATGGAAGCCCCATCCCTGGAGACGCTCCAGGTGAGACTCAACAGGGCTCTGAGCAACCTGCTCTGGTGGGGGATGTCCCTGCTGACTGCAGAGGGCTTGGACTGGATGAGCTTTGGAGCTCCCTTCCAACCCAAACCACTCTATGGCTCTGTGAAACCAGAAGCAACCCCCCTCCCACCCCCCCCCAAAGATGTCAGATTTGAGCTCACTTGCCTTTAAATCCCCAACCACAAAGCAATTCAGTCCCCAGCCCAAACATTCTGATGATGTAGTCTTGATAAGGGGGCCCCAAAGCCACTCTGGAATACAATTAACCAGGTTGGAAGAGACCTTTGAGATCACCCAGTCCAGCCTCTCCCCCAACACCATCTGATCAGCTCAACCATGGCACCAAGTGCCTCAGCCAGGCTCTTCTTAAGCACCTCCAGGGATGGGGACTCCACCACCTCCCTGGGCAGCACATTCCAAGGGCTAACAACTCTCTCAGGGAAGAACTTTCTCCTCACCTCCAGCCTAAACCTCCCCTGGCACAGCTTGAGACTGTCCTCTTGTTCTGCTGCTGCTTGCCTGGGAGGAAGTGACCAACCCACAGCTGGCTCCAACCTCCCTTCAGGGAGTTGTAGACAGCAACAGGACACCCCAATAACATCATCCCAGCATTCAGGAAGACCCTGTCTTGATTGGATTTAGTTCACATGAACCACCCCCCCATAGGTCCCTGTTTCACCTCAGCTTGAACCAGCCCAATTTGGGGGGGGGGGGAAGGGGAAGGGGGGGATGGATGCCTGCTCTGTTGTTCTGCAGCCATCAGCAAAGGCTCTCAGCCACAAAGGGATGCTGTGTTGAAACATGAAAAGAGAAACATGGACACAGGCAGTGGTAAAGAGAGACTTGCTGAATAATTCACACCCCCACTTGCAGCTCCTGCCTGTGCTCAGGCTATAAAGCAGGCATTGATTAGCCTGGTTGCAGAGGGGTTTCCTTTCCCTCCCCCCCCCCCCCTTGCTGAAAGTGGAATTGGCAGAAAAGAGTTAAATCAGCAGTTGGATGGTTTGGGTTTCATCCTGCTGGGGGTGCCACCTAGGCTGGCAGCCAGCAGCTCTGTCCCATGGGGTGCAAGAGCCCAGGCAAGGCCTGGCTGCTGCACAGGAGAGCTCAGGATAAAAGGCTTCATAGAACCAGGGGATGCACTGGGTGGGAAGGGACCTCTAGAGGCCAGAGAACGGACTGAGTTGGAAGGGACCATCCAGCTCCACCCCCTCTGCAGTCAGCAGGGACATCCTCCACTAGAGCAGGATGCTCAGAGCCCTGTTGAGCCTCACCTTGGGTGGCTCCAGGGATGGCTTCCATCACCTTTCCTGAGAAACCTCCTGGTGAAAACCAATCTTCAGTATTTCACCTGGGCAGGGACACCCAGAGAAGAGCTAAGGCTGATGGCTGGGGGCTGGGAGCTGTTAAGTGAGTGCCACTCTGCAGGCCATGCTTGTTTCAGCCCACCCCCAGGGACCAGGGGATGCTGGTTGATAGTAGGCTGAACATGAGCCAGCAGTGTGCCCAGGTGGCCAAGAGGGCCAATGGCATCCTGGCCTGCAGCAGGAGCAGTGTGGCCAGCAGGAGGAGGGGGCTCATTGTGCCCTGTGCTCAGCACTGCTGAGGCCACACCTTGAGTCCTGTGTCCAGTTCTGGGCTCCTCAGGTTAGGGAAGATGTTGAGCTGCTGGAAGGTGTCCAGAGAAGGGCAACAAAGCTGGGGAGGGGTCTGGAGCACAGCCCTGGGAGGAGAGGCTGAGGGAGCTTCCTATTCCCTTTCCCTTCCTATTCCCTTTCCCTTCCTATTCCCTTTCCCTTCCTATTCCCTTTCCCTTCCCTATTCCCTTTCCCTTCCTATTCCCTTTCCCTTCCTATTCCCTTTCCCTTCCTATTCCTTCCTATTCCCTTCCCCTTCCTATTCCCTTCCCCTTCCTATTCCCTTCCCCTTCCTATTCCCTTCCCCTTCCTATTCCCTTCCTTCCTATTCCTTTCCCTTCCTATTCCCTTCCCCTTCCTATTCCCTTCCCTTTCCTCTTCTGTTCTAGAGCAGGCTCCAGGTCTGCTGGAGCAAAAGGCCCCAAACTCTTCCATCAGTACTTTTATTCTGTGAGGTGCACAGCAACCATTTGTGTATTTCTTTACTCCTCCCTTCATTTATTTATCCACTCCTTCATTTTTGCATCCCAGCTCTGCCTGAAGGAAGCCACAGCCAGGCTGCTTCTTGCAGCCATTCTGTTCAGACTGGATGCTTTGCATCCAGGCTCCTCCAGACCTGTGATGTCTGAAGGACTTGATTCATCCAGATGAAAGGCTGACAGGGCATCCCTGCTGCAACCCTGCCTGCTGATGGAAAGCTCTCCTCTTCCAGCCTTGGCATCTAATTGTCTTTGAGTAGGCTGCATTCAGCCTGTGTCTTTCTGTTGTTGTTTTGGAGGGGGTGGTGGTGGTTTGTGACTCCTTTATTGGGTTGTACAGGAAGGCACATGCCAGGGTGGAAACAAAGCAGCAGCTGCACAAATCATCCACTTTGATTGCAGATCTGTTTGAAGAGCCTCACTTCCCACTCCTGCCTCTTCTGCTGGGCTTTCTGGGGAGATGTGGCATTTCCTGGAGTGTTCTGCTGGCTGGAACGTTTGCAACCAGCAAGCAGACCTGACTGGTTTGCACCATCCCAGCGTGCTGAGGGGTTGGGAAGGGGCTCTGGAGATCAGCCAGTCCGTCCCCCCAGAGCAGGGGCACCCACAGCAGCTTGCCCAGGGTCCAGGTGAGGCTGGAAGCTCTGCAGAGGAGGAGACTCCACAACCTCTCTGGGCAGCCTGCTCCAGGCCTCCAGCAGCCTCACAGCAAAGAGGTTTTTCATGGTGGAACCTCCTGAGTTCCAGTTCGTGCCTGTTGCTCCTTCTCCTGTTGCTGGGCACCTCTGCCAAGTGCCTGGCTCCATCCTCTTGCCCCCACCCTTTAAGCTCTTGCTGAGCATTGCTCAGATCCCCTCTGGGGCTGCTGCTCCCCAGGCTCAGCACTCCATTATTTTACATTCAATAGACCCATGCTGGTCAGCTGCTCTGAAATGGTTCTGTCACAGGAACTCAGAGTCTGGGGCAGTCTGTTGACCAAATTAAACCCCTCAAAAAGTGCTCAGGGTGTGATTGCTTTCTTAGGATGTTTTTTTGTTTTCCTAAGCCAAGGATTTTGTAAGGTTGCATCTAAGGGGTTTTTTTCCCCTCCCTCCTAGCCTGTGGGCTCTGCAGGCTCAGTTATTACTCTTCTCAAGCACAAGCCCTGTGAGCAGAGGCTGAGGGAGCTGGGGTTGCTTAGCCTGGAGAAGAGGAGGCTCAGGGGTGACCTTATTGCTCTCTCCAACTCCCTGAAGGGAGGTTGTAGCCAGGTGGGGGTTGGTCTCTTCTCCCAGGCAGGCAGCACCAGAACAAGAGGACACAGTCTCAAGCTGTGCCAGGGGAGGTTTAGGCTGGAGGGAAGGAGAAAGTTCTTCCCAGAAGATTAATTGGCCACTGGGATGTGCTGCCCAGGGAGGTGGTGGAGTCCCCATCCCTGGAGGTGTTCAAGAGGGGACTGGATGTGGCACTTGGTGCCATGGTTTACTTAGTCAGGGGTGTTGGGTGACAGGTTGGACTTGATGATCTCTGAGGCCTTTTCCAACCTTATTGCTTCTGTGATTCTGCCTCAGATTTAGCCATGCAGCTGAAGCAGGCAAAACCCCTGTGTGCCTCTCTGCTGCTTGTGTCAGCCCATCCCTGCCTCAGCAGCTCGAGCTGTGATCCTCTCTGACTCCTGGGTGTCCTTTTGTTCTTTCCCCCTGCAGGTGATGAAAACCTACCACATGTACAATGCAGACAGCATCAGTGCTCAGAGCAAGCTGAAAGAGGCAGAGAAGCAGGAAGAGAAGCAGATTGGGAAGTCAGTGAAGCAAGAGGACAAGCAGACCCCGCGCTCCCCTGACTCCGCTGCCAACGTCAAGTTCGAAGAGAAGCACGTCCGGAGGAGCTCGGTCAAGAAAATAGAGAAGATGAAGGAGAAGGTACAGCCTCAGCTCTGCCCTCTGCTCAGCACTGCTGAGGCCATACCTGGAGTCCTGAGTCCAGTTCTGGGCCCCTCAGTTTAGGAAAGATGTTGAGCTGCTGGAAGGTGAACAGAGAAGGGCAACGAAGCTGGGGAGGGGTCTGGAGCACAGCCCTGGGAGGAGAGGCTGAGGGAGCTGGGGTTGCTTAGCCTGGAGAAGAGGAGGCTCAGGGGAGACCTTCTTGCTCTCTCCAACTCCCTGAAGGGAGGTTGTAGCCAGGTGGGGGTTGGTCTCTTCTCCCAGGCAAGCATCACCAGAACAAGAGGACACAGTGTCAAGTTGTGCCAGGGGAGGTTCAGGCTGGATTTTAGGAGGAAGTTCTTCCCAGCCAGAGAGATTGGCCCTTGGGATGTGCTGCCCAGGGAGGTGGTTGGAGTCCCCATCCCTGGAGGTGTTTAGCAAGAGCCTGGATGGGCTGCTTGGTGCCATGGTTGAGTTGATTAGATGGTGTTTGGTGACAGTTTGGATGTGATGATCTTGAAGGTCTTTTCCATCCTGGTCTGGTCCATTCTCTCCTATTCATAGTATCATAGTATCAGTCAGGGTTGGAAGGGACCACAAGGATCATCTAGTTCCAACCCCCCTGCCATGGGCAGGGACACCCCACACTAGATCAGCCTGGCCAGAGCCTCATCCAGCCTGGGCTTAAACACCTCCAGGGATGGGGCCTCAACCACCTCCCTGGACAGCCCATTCCAGGGCTTCACCACTCTCATGGGGAAGAACTTCCTCTTCCCCTCCAGCCTGAATCTCCCCACCTCCAGCTTCATTCCATTCCCCCTAGTCCTATCACTACCTGATCTCCTGATGTTCTCTCCTGTTCTCTCCTGTTCTCTGTCTCTCTCTGCACTGCTGGAGGGGTGGGGACTTGGCAGCAGCTCAGCACAGGAGCTGCTGAGTTCCCTCCTTGGTGGCATTCACCTGCAGGGCTCAAAGTTTTAAGTGTTTAGGCAAGGGGAGCAGTAATAAGACAAGGACTAACAGGTACAAGCTGGAGCATAGAAGGTTCCACCTCAACATGAGGAGAAACTTCTTTGCAGTGAGGGTGACAGAGGCCTGGGGCAGGCTGCCCAGAGAGGTTGTGGAGTCTCCTTCTCTGGAGACTTTCAAAAGCTGCCTGGATGCATTCCTGTGTGCACTACCCTGGGTTGCCCCTGCTTTGGCAGGGGGGTTGGACTGGATGATCTCTGGAGGTCCCTTCCAACCTCTGACATGGTGTGATTTAAGCTGGCACCAGGTTTCTTCCAGGACAGGCAGATTTTGTCTTCTCTCAGGGTTGGAGGCATGGTCAAGGGGCTAGGAGGAGGCTGGAGTGTGAAGGTGGCATCTGGCACCTTGGAAGTCGTGGTTCATGTTTTCCTCACGCAGAGGACAAGGGGTTTTGTCTCATTTCCCACCAGGGTAGGATCTGAGCCGTGCTACAGGGAGACCAGCAGCCTCAGCCTGGCTTGGTGGGCAGAACCAGTTGCAATCAGTCAGGCAGTTAAGGAGTTCAGCACTAAGACTCCAGCCTGTGGAAAGCAAGGAGTTCTCCTTTGAATCGATTTAGGCTCTGAAAGGACCCAGTTTCAGCCCTACCTTCTGTTGGAACAGGTGGAGTGCAGCCCTTGGGCTACTCATGGGCTTCTAGCAGTCAGTTCAGTGTTGGAGCTGGGCCAGGACCTCTTAAACCCCCACCTTGATCCTTCAGTCTTCCCCAAGCCACGGCCTGTTTTAGGAGAAGCCTTGAAATGCAGAGCTGTGTGGCGTAGCAGTGCTTACAATCCTTGTCCCTAACTGCTCTAAACCCCAAGCCTCTGAGTCTGGCCCAAGCTGGGATCCACATGAGCAAAACCCAAGTGAGCAAGGGTCAGATGGGCTCAGTGCTCTCTGGTGTCCGTGGGAAGGTTGCTGCTGCCTGCTGCACCTCATTTTAACATCTCCTCTGCTTTTTGGTTCTCTTTCAGCGCCAAGCAAAGTACACAGAGAACAGACTGAAGGCTATCAAGGCGAGGAATGAGTATCTGCTAGCTCTGGAAGCCACCAATGCATCTGTGTTCAAGTATTACATTCATGACCTCTCTGATCTCATTGATGTAAGTGCTGCTGTCAGGGTGCCTGCGGTAACTCCGGGTGCCTGCGGTGGCTCCGGCTGCCTGCGGTGGCTGTGGGTGCCTGCGGTGGCTGTGGGTGCCTGCGGTGGCTCCGGGTGCCTGCGGTGGCTGTGGCTGCCTGCGGTGGCTGTGGGTGCCTGCGGTGGCTCCGGGTGCCTGCGGTGGCTGTGGCTGCCTGCGGTGGCTCCGGGTGCCTGCGGTGGCTGTGGGTGCCTGCGGTGGCTCCGGGTGCCTGCGGTGGCTGTGGGTGCCTGCGGTGGCTGTGGGTGCCTGCGGTGGCTCCGGGTGCCTGCGGTGGCTGTGGGTGCCTGCGGTGGCTGTGGGTGCCTGCGGTGGCTCCGGGTGCCTGCGGTGGCTCCGGGTGCCTGCGGTGGCTCCGGGTGCCTGCGGTGGCTCCGGGTGCCTGCGGTGGCTCCGGGTGCCTGCGGTGGCTCCGGGTGCCTGCGGTGGCTCCGGGTGCCTGCGGTGGCTCCGGGTGCCTGCGGTGGCTCCGGGTGCCTGCGGTAACTCCGGGTGCCTGCGGTGCGGTCTGGGTGCCTGCTGGCTCCGGGTGCCTGCGGTGGCTGTGGGTGCCTGCGGTGGCTGTGGGTGCCTGCGGTGGCTGTGGGTGCCTGCGGTGGCTCCGGGTGCCTGCGGTGGCTCCGGGTGCCTGCGGTAACTCCGGGTGCCTGCGGTAACTCCGGGTGCCTGCGGTGGCTGTGGGTGCCTGCGGTGGCTCCGGGTGCCTGCGGTGGCTCCGGCTGCCTGCGGTGGCTCTGGCTGCCTGTGGTGACTCCGGCTGCCTGCAGTTGCTCCGGGTGCCTGCGGTTGCTCCGGCTGCCTGTGGTTGCTCCGGCTGCCTGTGGTGACTCCGGGTGCCTGCGGTGGCTCCGGGTGCCTGCGGTGGCTCCGGGTGCCTGCGGTGGCTGTGGGTGCCTGCGGTGGCTCCGGGTGCCTGTGGTGACTGTGGGTGCCTGCGGTGGCTGTGGGTGCCTGCGGTGGCTCCGGGTGCCTGCGGTGACTGTGGGTGCCTGCGGTGGCTGTGGGTGCCTGCGGTTGCTCCGGCTGCCTGCGGTTGCTCCGGCTGCCTGCGGTGGCTCCGGGTGCCTGCGGTGGCTGTGGGTGCCTGCGGTGGCTGTGGGTGCCTGCGGTGGCTCCGGGTGCCTGCGGTGGCTCCCGGGTGCCTGCGGTGGCTGTGGGTGCCTGCGGTGGCTCCGGCTGCCTGCGGTAACTCCGGGTGCCTGCGGTGGCTCCGGGTGCCTGCGGTGGCTCCGGCTGCCTGCGGTGGCTCCGGGTGTCTGCGGTGGCTCTGGCTGCCTGCGGTGGCTCCGGGTGCCTGCGGTGGCTCCGGGTGCCTGCGGTGGCTCCGGCTGCCTGCGGTGGCTGTGGGTGCCTGCGGTAACTCCGGGTGCCTGCGGTGGCTCCGGGTGCCTGCGGTGGCTGTCGGTGCCTGCGGTGGCTCCGGGTGCCTGCGGTGGCTCCGGGTGCCTGCGGTAACTCCGGGTGCCTGCGGTGGCTGTGGGTGCCTGCGGTGGCTGTGGCGGTGCCTGCGGTGGCTGTGGCGTGGCGGTGGCTGTGGGTGCCTGCGGTAACTCCGGGTGCCTGCGGTGGCTGGCTCCGGGTGCCTGCGGGGCTCCGGGTGGTGACTGTGGGTGCCTGCGGTGGCTCCGGGTGCCTGCGGTGGCTCCGGGTGCCTGCGGTGGCTCCGGGTGCCTGCGGTGGCTCCGGCTGCCTGTGGTGCTCCGGCTGCCTGCGGTGGCTGTGGGTGCCTGCGGTGGCTCCGGTGCCTGTGGTGACTCCGGCTGCCTGCGGTGGCTCCGGGTGCCTGCGGTGGCTCCGGGTGCCTGCGGTGGCTCCGGGTGCCTGCGGTGACTGTGGGTGCCTGCGGTGGCTGCGGTGGCTCCGGGTGCCTGCGGTGGCTCCGGGTGCCTGCGGTGGCTGTGGGTGCCTGCGGTGGCTCCGGGTGCCTGCGGTGGCTGTGGGTGCCTGCGGTGGCTCCGGGTGCCTGCGGTGGCTCCGGGTGCCTGCGGTGGCTGTGGGTGCCTGCGGTGGCTCCGGGTGCCTGCGGTGGCTGTGGGTGCCTGCGGTGGCTCCGGGTGCCTGCGGTGACTCCGGGTGCCTGCGGTGGCTGTGGGTGCCTGCGGTGGCTCCGGGTGCCTGCGGTGGCTCCGGGTGCCTGCGGTGGCTCCGGGTGCCTGCGGTGGCTCCGGGTGCCTGCGGTGGCTCCGGGTGCCTGCGGTGGCTGTGGGTGCCTGCGGTGGCTCCGGCTGCCTGCGGTGGCTCCGGGTGCCTGCGGTGACTCCGCCTGCGGTGGCTGTGGGTGCTGCGGTGGCTGTGGGTGCCTGCGGTGACTCCGGGTGCCTGCGGTGGCTCCGGGTGCCTGCGGTGACTGTGGGTGCCTGCGGTGGCTCCGGGTGCCTGCGGTGGCTGTGGGTGCCTGCGGTGGCTGTGGGTGCCTGCGGTGGCTGTGGGTGCCTGCGGTGGCTCCTGCGGTGGCTGTGGGTGCCTGCGGTGGCTGTGGGTGCCTGCGGTGGCTCCGGGTGCCTGCGGTGGCTGTGGGTGCCTGCGGTGGCTGTGGGTGCCTGCGGTGGCTCCGGCTGCCTGCGGTGGCTCCCTGCGGTGCCTGCGGTGACTGTGGCCTGCGGTGGCTCCGGGTGCCTGCGGTTGCTCCGGGTGCCTGCGGTGGCTGTGGGTGCCTGCTCCGGCTGCCTGTGGTGACTCCGGGTGCGGTGGCTGTGGGTGCCTGCGGTGGCTCCGGGTGCCTGCGGTGGCTCCGGGTGCCTGCGGTGGCTCCGGGTGCCTGCGGTGGCTCCGGGTGCCTGCGGTGGCTGTGGCTGGGTGCCCGGTGGCTGGTGCCTGCGGTGGCTCCGGGTGGCTGTGGGTGCCTGCGGTGGCTGTGGGTGCCTGCGGTGGCTCCGGGTGCACTGTGGGTGCCTGCGGTGGCTGTGGGTGCCTGCGGTGACTGTCCGGGTGCCTGCGGTGGCTCCGGGTGCCTGCGGTGACTGTGGGTGCCTGCGGTGGCTGTGGGTGCCTGCGGTGGCTGTGGGTGCCTGCGGTGGCTCCGGGTGCCTGCGGTGACTGTGGGTGCCTGCGGTGGCTCCTGGGTGCCTGCCTGCGGTGACTGTGGGTGCCTGCGGTGGCTGTGGCTGCCTGCGGTGGCTGTGGGTGCCTGCGGTGACTGGGTGCCTGTGGTGACTGTGGTGCCTGCGGTGGCTCCGGGTGCCTGTGGGGATTGTGGGTGCCTGCAGTGGCTCCCGGTGCCTGCGGTGGCTCTCGCTGCCCTTAATCCTCATGTCAAGACACTTGAAGGTGTCCAGAGAAGGGCAACAAGGCTGGTGAGAGGCCTTGAGCTCAGCCCTGGGAGGAGAGGCTGAGGGAGCTGGAGTTGCTTAGCCTGGAGAAGAGGAGGCTCAGGGGCAACCTCATTGCTCTCTCCAACTCCCTGAAGGGAGGTTGTAGCCAGGAAGGGGTTGGCCTCTTCTCCCTGGCAGCCAGCACCAGAACAAGGGGACACAGCCTCAGGCTGTAACAGGGGAAGTTTAGGCTGGAGGTGAGGAGAAAGTTCTTCACCGAGAGAGTGATTCGTCATTGGAATGTGCTGCCCGGGGAGGTGGTGGAGTCGCCGTCCCTGGAGGTGTTCAAGAGGGGACTGGATGTGGCACTTGGTGCCATGGGCTAGTCGTGAGGTTTGTGGTTACAGGTTGGACTCGATGATCTTCGAGGTCTTTTCCAACCTTGGTAATACTGTGATACTGTGATACTGTCTGCCTCTCCTCCTGCAGCAGCTTAGATGCCAGCACAGCTGGGAGCCTCTGTAGAGCTGTGCAGTGATGGTCTTGGGTGGGCAGCTTGGAAGGTACCATCTTTGTGACCAGAGGAGGGCTGTGAAGGTGATCAGAGGGCTGGAGCACCTTCCCTATGGGGACAGGCTGGCAGAGCTGGGGCTGTTCAGCCTGGAGAAGAGAAGGTTCCAGGGAGACCTTCGAGCAGCCTTCCAGTATCTGAGGGCGACTACAGGAGAGCTGGAGAGGGACTTTTTTACAAGGGCTTGTAGTGATAGGACAAGAGGAAATGGTTTAAGGCTGGAGGAGGACAGATTGAGGCTGGAGATTAGGAAGAAAGGCTGGAGACTAGGAAGAAAACCTTTGCAGTGAGGGTGGGGAGACTCTGGCACAGGTTGCCCTGGGAGGCTGTGGATGTCCCCTGCCTGGAGGTGTTCAAGGCCAGGCTGGATGAAGCCTTGAGCAAGCTGGGCTGGTGGGAGGTGTCCCTGCCCATGGCAGGGGGTTGGAACTAGATGATTTTCAGGGTCCCTTCCAAGCCAACCCATTCTGTGGGTCCCTGCAGAGGTGTGGGGGTTGCTCACCAAGCTGCTCGCTGAGCCCTGCTCGGATACCTGGCTCAAGGCTTTGTGGCCCAGACAGAAGCCTGCAGCAGAAACCTGGCCCTGAGACGTGCAGGGGGAGGAGCTGCTTAGCTCAAATGAAACAGCTTCAGCATCACTCTGTGGCTTGACACTTTCTGTTCCCTATTTTAAGGCAATCTCAAGACTGTAGCTCAGAAGCACGCTGAGAAGGGAACGTTAGCTGTGGAGGCAGTGCAGGAGCTGGGAAGGGGAACTGAGGACAGAAGCATTTCCTAGAGCCGCTTTTAGCTCATTTTGAAGAGTGCCATCCATTTCAAGGTTAATGCTTTCTCTAGCTCATCCCACAAAGAGGGAGGTGAATTCCTCTGCTTTGGAGGCTTTCCATTTGTTGACCCCCATTCTCTGAGACCCCAGCTCCACAGCACCTGGATGCATCTCTTCTGCCACTGGAGCTGCAGAGCAATCTCAGCTCTGAAAGGTGTCAGGAGGAAGTGTCAGCAGTGATGGAGGTTCACTGCTTGCCTACTCCACAGTCTCTCTCTATGCAAAGCAGCAAAGAAATGATGTGGCTGTAGAAACCAGTTCCCCCTTTCCTTAGGATGCTCTCTGCAGAAGCTGGGTGCTAGAAGTGGAAGGTGGAGGGAACCTCTTCCTGCAGGCTCTCTGCTCTGCAGCAGGATGACGCATCACAGATGCCATTTGGTTGGAAGGGAACCTCAAAGGTCCTCTTCTCCAAGCCCCCTGCACTCAGCAGGGGCACCTCCAACTAGCTCAGGGCTGCCCAGGGCCCCATCAGGTCTGGTCTTGAATGTCATTCAGGGAGCATCAGTTCTGGGGTTACTGAAATGGCCTCAAGGTGTGGCAGGGGAGGTTCAGGTTGGATATCAGGGAAAAAATGCCTCCCAGCAAGGGTTCTCAGGCACTGGAAGAGGCTGCTCAGGGAGGTGGTGGAGTCGCCATCCCTGGAGGTGTTTAGAAGCTGTGTGGATGTGGTGCTGAGGGATTTGGTGTAGTGGCAGTGGCTTGGCAGCAGTGGTAGGAGTGTGAGCTCTGGGTGAGTGCCAGGGGCTTGACAATCTCCAAGGTCTCTTCCAACCTCAGCATTCCCATGATTCCATGCTGCCCAGCAAAAGACCACATTTGTCTCCTCTTTGAAAGCTTAGGAAAGCCCTTTAGGAGCCCTGGGACTTGCCCCAGGTGCATAGCTGCCCCTCCAGCCTGCAGCACTGCAGAGCCAAATGCTCAGCCCCGGCGTGTCTGGGTCACCGAGGCTCTGCCTTGATGGCATCCTGCCTGCCAAGGCCAGCCTGCTGCTCTCCCTGCTGGAAGCACTCCCCAGCAAAGCCTCCTTCATGCCTGGGAGGGGAGGGAGAGTAATGAAGAGAAGTGTCTCTAGACACAGGCAATAAAGAGCACTCAGCTCACTATTAATTAGCCAGCTCTTAGGACACCTAGCAGCGTTTAGCATTCGTTTGTTCAGCTGATCCTCCAGTCCCTCCAAGTGCTCCTCTGCTGGGCCTTTACTCAGCTCTCCTTTGGAGGTCAGGCTTGGCAGTGCAAGGGCTTTGCAAAGCCCAGGGCCACACTCAGGCAAGGACTGCTGCACCAAGAGGTGGGTTTCACTTCTGGGAGGCTGTCTCCCAAACCTGCCTGCTTCTGGGGCTTTCCACCTGCTGCCTGCTGTAATGAGGTGGGGGTTTTTGATTGGCATTTTGGTTAGCTCCTTGTTAAGCTGAAGGGAACAGAGCTCTCTCTTAATGCCTTTGGTCCTGAGGGACTGAAAATCAGCAGTTGGAACCAGTGGTGGTGGTGTGACTTAAAACATGGTTTTTCAAGCCAGATTGTTAACTCTTTTCCTTGCTCTGAGCACAGGGTGAGAGTGAATTTTGAAGCACAACCCCCAGATCAGCAGTTAGAAGCTGGGCAGATTACCTGAGTTAAAGCAAAAATCAACTGAGATTGAGCACATCCAAGTGCCAGGGGCTGCACTTTGGCCACAGCAACCCCAGGCAGTGCTACAGGCTGGGGGCAGAGTGGCTGAGAGCAGCCAGGCAGAGAGGGACCTGGGGGTGCTGGTGGATGGTAGGCTGAACATGAGCCTGCAGTGTGCCCAGGTGGCCAAGAAGGCCAATGGCCTCCTGGCCTGCATCAGGAAGAGTGTGGCCAGCAGGAGCAGGGAGGTCATTGTGCCCTGTGCTCAGCACTGGTTAGGCCACACCTTGAGTCCTGTATCCAGTTTTGGGCTCCTCAGTTTAGGAAGGATTTTGACTTGCTGGAAGGTGTCCAGAGAAAGGCAACAAAGCTGGGGAGGGGTCTGGAGCACAGCCCTGGGAGGAGAGGCTGAGGGAGCTGGGGTTGCTTAGCCTGGAGAGGAGGAGGCTCAGGGGAGACCTTCTTGCTCTCTCCAACTCCCTGAAGGGAGGTTGTAGCCAGGTGGGGGTTGGTCTCTTCTCCCAGGCAAGCAGCACCAGAACAAGAGGACACAGTCTCCAGCTGTGCCAGGGGAGGTTTAGGCTGGATGCTAGGAAGAAATCTTCATAGGGAGAGAGATTGGCCATTGGGATGTGCTGCCCAGGGAGGTGGTGGAGTCACCATCCCTGGAGGTGTTTAGGAGGAGGCTGGACAGGGTGCTTGGTGCCATGGTTGAGTTGATTAGATGCTGCTGGGTGATAGGTTGGATGTGATGATCTCGAAGGTCTCTTCCAACCTGGTTTATTCTATTCTAAAACAGGATTGTTTTGGCTTTTTTAGCCAGATTTTAACTCTTTTCCTTGCTCTGAGCACAGGATGAGAGTGAATTTTGAGACACAACCCCAGAGTCAGCAGCTGGAACCAGTGCAGATTATCTGGGGTTAAAGAAAACCAGGATTGGTTTATTCTTTTAAGCCAGATTTTTACCTCTTTTCCTTCAGCTGATCATTTGATAACATTGAGGTTTGAAATCTAAAACCCAAATTCAGTCTTCCCCTGGGCTCTGCTCTGCTCAGACCTCATCTCCAACCCTGCCTCCAGCTCTGCTGTCCCCAGCGTAAGGAGGACACAGAGCTGCTGGAGTGAGCCCAGAGGAGGCCACAAAGATGCTCCCAGGGCTGGAGCAGCTCTGCTGTGAGCACAGGCTGAGGGAGCTGGGGCCGTGCAGCCTGAAGAGGAGAAGGCTTTGGGGGACCTTAGAGCTGCCTGAAGGGTACAGGAAGGCTGCAGAGGGACTTTCCCTGAGGGTGTCTGGAGACAGGACAAAGGGGAATGGTTTGGAGCTGAGGCAGAGCAGGGTTAGAGTGGGGCTGGGGAAGAATTTCTGCAGTAGGAGGATGGTGAGGCTCTGGAATGGGCTGCCCTGGGGGTGTTCAAGGCCAGGTTGGATGAGGCCTTGAGCAGCTGAGTCTGGTTGAGAGGTGTCCCTGCCCGTGGTGGGGAGGTTGGAGCAGATGATCTCTGAGGTCCCTTCCAGCCTGAGCCGTTCTGTGCCCAGTGCCTTAAATGAACACGTGTGTTTTCCAAGCCAGCTCTTCCCTCTTTCCCTTGCTCTGACCATTGGATGATGCTGGGTTTTGAACCACAAGGTAAAGCCCATCTTCACATCTCTTGATCAGTGGATGGTGGTGGGGCAGACAGCATCAACCTGCCACGTCCCTGCAGCGTGTTCCACTTCCCCTTGCAATGTGAGGGGAAGGAGAGCACTGAGTTAATTCCCCCTCCTGAGTGCAGAGCAATGAATTGCTCCTGACACAGCCCAGTAGTTCTGAATTCCCTGACTTTGGGGACCGAGGCAGCCCTTTGATGCTAATGAAATATTACAGTAATGGGGAAGTTTGCATTGCCTCACATTTAGCAAAGGGTCACTGGGACACAATTTAAAAGCAGATTAAAGACTCCCTGTGTGAGTCCTCAGGCTTGCTCTGCGCTTCCAGCAGCAGCTCTTCCCATCACTCTCTGCTCCAGGATCTCAGCCTTTTCCCTTCCCAGTGTGACCTGCATTTTGAAACAGGTTACTGATTTATTGTCATTCCCTTCCTCCTAAAATAGAATAGAGTAAAAGAACCAGAATAGAACCAGAGTAGAGCCAGAATAGAATAGAATTAGAATAAAGCAGGTTGGAGGAGACCTTTGAGATCATCACATCCAACCTATCACCCAACACCACCTCATCAACTCAACCCTGGCACCAAGCACCCTTCCAAGTCTCCCCCTAAACACCTCCAGTGATGGTGCCTCCACCACCTCCCTGGGCAGCACATCCCAATGGCCAATCACTCTCTCTAGGTAGAATTTCATCCTAACTTCCAGCCTAATCCTCCCCTGGCACAGCTGGAGACTGTGTGCTCTTGTTCTGGTGCTGCTTGCCTGGGAGAAGAGATCAACTCCCTCCTGGCTACAACCTCCCTTCAGGGAGTTGGAGAGAGCAATGAGGTCTCCCCTGAGCCTCCTCTTCTCCAGGCTAAGCAACCCCAGCTCCCTCAGCCTCTCCTCCCAGGGCTGTGCTCCAGACCCCTCCCCAGCTTTGTTGCCCTTCTCTGGACACCTTCAAGTCTCTCAATGTCCTTCTTAAACCTGAGGAGCCCAGAATTGGACACAGGACTCAAGGTGTGGCCTAACCAGTGCTGAGCAGAGGGCACAATGACCTCCCTGCTCCTGCTGGCCACACTGTTCCTGATGCAGGCCAGGATGCCATTGGCCCTCTTGGCTGCCTGGGCACACTGCAGGCTCATGTTCAGCCTACCATCCACCAGCACCCCCAGGTCCCTCTCTGCCTGGCTGCTCTCAGCCACTCTGCCCCCAGCCTGTAGCACTGCCTGGGGTTGCTGTGGCCAATGTGCAGCACCTGGCACTTGGATGTGTTCAATCTCCTGCCAAATCTTCTGTTGGGGGCCTGCCTGAAACCTGCTGACTGGGAAAGGGTTAATCAGCTGTGGTGTTGGGCAGTGAATTCGAATGAGTTATCATTAAAGTCTGATAGAAAATTGATTTCCTCAGAGAATGATTCCATCAAAGATTCATAGAGCCCAGCAAGGGGATGGAGAGAGGTGGCTGCCACTTAGGGGTGGGATGTGCTGGGCTTGCCCAAGTGTTCAAGTGGGGGGAGTGGGCTGCAAAATGGTTTGCATCAGGGAATCAATAAGGTTGGAAAAGCCCTCTGAGATCATCCAGCCCAGCCATCAGCCCAGCACCACCATGGCCACCCAAGCATGGCCACAGGCTCCTGGAACACCTCCAGGGGTGGGGTCTCCACCACCTCCCTGGGCAGCCTGTTCCAACCCCTGACCACTCTTGCAGGGAAGAAATTTGTTCTGATCTCCCACCTAACCCTCCCCTGGCACAGTTTCAGGCCATTTCTTCCTGGCCTACCACTAGTTCCTTGGGATGAGAGACCAACCCCCACCTCGCTCCAGCCTCCTTTCTTGCCCTGCTGCTGAGCATTGTTTGGTGTTTCTGGGCAGACCTTGGCTCCAACCTCCTTTCAGGAGCCAGAAGGTCTCCCCTCAGCCTCCTCTTCTCCAGACCAAACCACTCCAGCTCCCACAGCTGCTCCTCACCAGCCCTGTTCTGCAGACCCTTGAGCAGGGTCAGTAACACAAAGCCAAATTACTCTTCACTTCACTGTCCTGAGCTGGGGGTGAAATATTAGGTCCTGTTTGCCTTCCCAGCCCCACCAGGGAGCTCCTCTTGTGCTTTCACAACCTTTCCCTCCCAGTCTGGATGTGCTGGATCTTAGGAACCATTTCTGTACTGCAGGGCCTTAGCACAGGCTGCCCAGGGAGGAGCTGAGGTCACCATCCCTGGAGGTGTTGAAGGAACCTGCGGCCGTGGCGCTTGGGGACGTGGCTTGTGGCCATGGTGGTGCTGGGTTGGTGGCTGGGCTGGATGCTCTTAGAGGACTTCTGCAACTCAAACAGCTCTCTGGTTCTGTGTGCTGGGAGGAGGGGGAGTGCAGGGAGGACAAGCTGGTCAGCCTGGATGGGTGTGCAGCCCCCTGGTCCTGCAGCAGGAGGGGAACAGCAGCGCCTGCTCCTGTCCCGCCCGAGCTGGTGCTGCTCCTGGCTGGAATCTTGGCCCAGCTCCTCCCCAGGCTGACTGCAGGGGATGGCTCTGCACCAGATGTGGAGGAGGGCAGCAGCTTGGAGGGGCTGCTGATCCAGGGCAGCCTTCCCACCTGCAGGTTCTCAATCAAGCCTCTTTTGTGAGGTGGTGGGTTTTTTTGGGGGGCTACTTTTTGTTCTTTCTGATTGGGTTTAATGTCCTTTAATTAGCTGCCTCCAGCCTAAGCAGCAACTGCAGCTCCTTTGCTGCCACAAGGCTCCACACCTGCCACTGCTCATTGGCACAGCAGCACGTGGTGACAGAAATCCTCTGCAAGCAGGGGATGCTCCAGCACTTGCTCTGCTTTCTCCCTCCCTCCTCTCCTCCTTTTATTTCTCCCTTTTCCCCTTCTTTTGCCTTTTTCCCTGCCCTTCCTCCCCCCTTTTTTCCTGCCCTTGCTCCCCCCTTTTTCCTGCCCTTGCTCCCCCTTTTTTCCTGCCCTTGCTCCCCCCTTTTTTCCTGCCCTTGCTCCCCCCCTTTTTCCCTGCCCTTCCTCCCCCCCTTTTTTTGTCCCTGCCCTTGCTCCCCCCTTTGTCCCTGCCCTTGCTCCCCCCTTTGTCCCTGCCCTTGCTCCCCCCCTTTTTCCCTGCTCTTGCTCCCCCCTTTCCCCCTTGCTCCTTCCCCCCCTCCCCCCTTTGCACACAATGGCTGTGATGAGCCCCAACTGCTGGCTGGGGAGGAGCCTTCCTGTGCATTTTGCTTACATAGCAGCCCAGCAATCAGGCAGATGGCCTCTTTCTCTTTGGATATTCTCCCTGCCTGTGTAATCCCACTTGTCATTCCAAGGAGGTGGCTTCCCTTCCCCACTGCTTTATTAGATGGCTGAAAAATGGAGGCTGTTTCTGATCAGCTAATGCA
Source organism: Picus viridis (assembly GCA_033816785.1). NCBI lineage: Eukaryota > Metazoa > Chordata > Aves > Piciformes > Picidae > Picus > Picus viridis. Next base: position 2,683,985 of record CM066602.1, read on the forward strand.
AAATGCCTTTCTCCCTGCTGGAAACGTGCAGCCTTGGCTGCAGTGGGGATGAAGCTGCTTAATTGTCTTCCAGTGACATCATCCTGGTGGCAGCACTAGCCAGGAAATTCTTGACCATGATCATTGGCTGCCTGCAGGTTGTTGCTCCTCTCTTTCACCCCAGCAGTGAAGTCATCCCAGCTGAGTGCTGCCTGGGGGTTATTTTGGGGTGACTCTGGGGTTTGTGCCTGCGCTGCACAGGTCCTGTTCCTGCTTCCTGAAACACCCGAGAGCGAAGCAGTCTGCTGCGTCTTGGGGGGGAACAATCAGCCTTTGCAGGCCACCCAAATCCTCTCTCGTGTTTCCCTGGGTGGTGCTTGAGCTCACTGTGTTCTTCTCACTCTGAAGTATTCAAGGATTCATTATCTCAGGAATCCTTTTCTTTTTCCTGGGGAGTGTTTTCAGTTCTGAAACTGAAGTCAGAATCACAAGAGTCATGGAATGGGTTGGGTTGGAAGAGACCTCAAAGATCATCTAGTTCCAACCTCCTGCCATGGGCAGGGACACCTCCCACCAGCCCAGGTTGCTCAAAGCTTCGTCCAGCCTGGCCTTGAACACCCCCAGGGGAGGAGGCAGCCACAACCTCCCTGGACAGCCTGGTCCAGTGTCTCCCCACCCTCACTGTCAAGAACTCCATCCTCATGGCCAATCTAACCTACCCCGTTTCAAACCATTGCCCCTTTCCAAGAGAGACACTGAACATACTCAGGTTTGAGGCTGCCTTTTGGGGTTTCAGCAGCATGAGACAAACTCTGAGGCCTCCAGGAAGGGCTGCAATGGTTTCAGCTGTACTTGGAGGTCGATTGTAACTCACAGGATCACAGTAACTCGATGGAGCTTGGTGCTCTTCAAGGTCCCCTCCAACTCAGGCCGTTCTTTGACTGCTGACATTTGCATGGGGTTAGAGGTTGAAATCCTGTCTGGGGTTAGAGGTTGAAACTCTGTGCAGGCCTGAGTCAGGATGCCTCTGTGATCGGGGGGGTGTGGCACAGCTGTGGTACCCAGGAGGTCAGGGAACTCAGCTCCTTACCCCTTTGGCTTCAGAAGCGTTTTCCTTTCCATTTCTTTGCTCATTCATCTGGACTTGGTGTGTCTTTTTCCAGCAGTGCTGTGACCTGGGCTACCATGCCAGCCTCAACAGAGCTCTCAGGACGTTCCTGTCTGCTGAGCTCAACCTGGAGCAGTCCAAGCACGAGGGGCTGGACGCCATCGAGAACGCCGTGGAGAACCTGGACGCCAACAGCGACAAGCAGCGCCTGATGGAGATGTACAACAACGTCTTCTGCCCACCCATGAAGTTTGAGTTCCAGCCTCACATGGGTGACATGGTCAGTTCAGGTTCCTCCTCTGCAATGAGGGCCCTCTGGATGAGGGCATTGAGTCCATCAGCAGTAAGTTTGCAGAGGACACCAAGCTGGAGGCAGGAGTTGATCTGCTGGAGGGCAGAGAGGCTTTGCAGAGGGACCTCGACAGGCTGGACAGATGGGCAGAGGCCAAGGGCAGGAGATTGAACACATCCAAGTGCCAGGTGCTGCACATTGGCCACAGCAACCCCAGGCAGGGCTACAGGCTGGGGTCAGAGTGGCTGAGAGCAGCCAGGCAGAGGGACCTGGGGGTGCTGGTGGATGGTAGGCTGAACATGAGCCTGCAGTGTGCCCAGGCAGCCTGGCCTGCAGCAGGAACAGTGTGGCCAGCAGGAGCAGGGAGGTCATTGTGCCCTGTGCTCAGCACTGCTGAGGCCACCCCTTGAGTCCTGTGTCCAGTTCTGGGCCTCTCAGTTTAGGAAAGCTATTGAGATGCTGGAAGGTGTCCAGAGAAGGGCAACAAAGCTGGGGAGGGGTCTGGAGCACAGCCCTGGGAGGAGAGGCTGAGGGAGCTGGGGTTGCTTAGCCTGCAGAAGAGGAGGCTCAGGGGAGACCTCATTGCTCTCTCCAACTCCCTGAAGGGAGGTTGTAGCCAGGTGGGGGTTGGTCTCTTCTCCCAGGCAAGCAGCAGCAGAACAAGAGGACACAGTCTCAAGCTGTGCCAGGGGAGGATTAGGCTGGAAGTTAGGATGAAATTCTACCTAGAGAGAGTGATTGGCCATTGGGATGTGCTGCCCAGGGAGGTGGTGGAGTCCCCATCCCTGGAGGTGTTCAAGAGGGGATTGGATGTGGCCCTTGGTGCCATGGTCTAGTCATGAGCTCTGTGGTGCCGGGCTGGACTTGATGAGCTTTGAGGTCTCTTCCAACCTTGGTGATACTGTGAGACTGAAATGGCATCACCTGGGCAGTGTCATAATTTAGGTCAATTGGTTGGATCTGTAGATTCTCCTCCTGAGCACTGAGGAATCACTGGAAGGCTGCTCCCTTGCAGCCAGCCTCTTCTCTTGGACTGAGAATTATAGCCACTGCTTGAGGCTCCTCTTTGTCTCTTCCCTCTTAAGTGAAACCTTCAGACAACAAATAGCCTTCCTGGTTTTATTCTGTGCTTTGGTAATCACCTGGGAGAGGGTGGGCTGAAACAAGCATGGCCTGCAGAGTGGCACTCACTTAACAGCTCCCAGCCCCCAGCCATCAGCCTTGGCTCTTCTCAAGGCCAAAGGAGTGTTGTGTCAATGCAGGCTGAGCAGCTTGTGGCAGTGGTCCTGCCTGGGAGCAGGGTGAAGATGTGATGGGTTCTGGGGCTGAGAGTGATGGAACTCCACTTTCTGTCCTTCACCTCCTGGCACTCAACTCTTTTTCCTTGTTAAGAGAAAACACAACACCAAAAGGGAAGGGAAGGGAAGGGAAGGGAAGGGAAGGGAAGGGAAGGGAAGGGAAGGGAGAAGGGAAGGGAAGGGAAGGGAAGGGAAGGGAAGGGAAGGGAAGGGAAGGGAAGGGAAGGGAAGGGAAGGGAAGGGGAAGGGAAGGGAAGGGAAGGAAGGGAAGGGAAGGGAAGGAAGGGAAGGGAAGGGAAGGGAAGGGAGCTAAGGCTAACAAAAGGAATTGCTTGGGGGTGAAGAATACCTCTAAGAGCATCAAGTCCAACCAGCAACCCACCACCACCCCAGGTTTCTTGAACCCCTCCAGGGATGGGGACTCCACCACCTCCCTGGGCAGCCAGCTCCAATCCCTGAACACTCTGGCAGCAGAGTCATTGTTCCTAATCTCCACCCTAACCCTCCCCTGGCTGAACTTGAGGCCATTTCTTCTTGTCCTATCATTAGTTCCTTGGGATAAGAGACAAATCCCACCCCATTTCAGCCTCCTTTCAGGGAGCTGTAGAGAGCAATGAGGTCTCCCCTCAGCCTCCTTTTCTCCACACTCAACACCCTCAGCTGCTCCTCCCCAGCCCTGTTCTCCAGACCCTTCCCCAGCTTTGCTGCCCTTCTCTGGACACACTCCAGCACCTCAAATCCTCAGCAGTCCAGGGAAGCCCACAGTTCTGCCCTGTTTAACAGGTCCCTGCCCTGGTTTTTCATTTCTCCTCCCCTCAGTCCATTAAAGAATGAATGGTGCTGGCAGCTGTAGTGTGCAGTCTGCTCAGCTGAGTGAGCTCAGCCCCCTGCCCAGCATCCCAGTGACCCAAATTCTTCTTGATGTGCAGCATGCTTTAGCCTCCTCTGTGTGATGAAACACCTTCAGACTTTCAGAAGACATGCTGAGCTTACTCTGGGTCTGGTTTCTTTGATGTGGATGTTCTTTCTGTGCTGCCTTTTCAGTCCAGTCAGGAAGGGAGCTGCAGGTTGGTGCCACCTGGACCTTTTCCACTCGATGGAAAGCCAGGGCTGCAGAGTTTGAAAACGAAGCACTTGGGAAGGTGTTTGCTTGTGATGATTGACTGAAGTAATTGCAGTGTTCTTGATGATGTCTTTTTCTTCCTTAGCCCTCTAAAGGTGCTGCTGTTTCTCTTCCAGGAGTCACAGATATGTGCCCAGCAGCCAGTCCAGAGTGAGCTAGTGCAGAGGTGCCAGCAGCTGCAGTCTCGATTATCCACGCTTAAGATTGAAAATGAAGAGGTGAGGCACTCAAGCAGGAATCAGCACCCCTCTGAGCTCTTCCAGGGGGGCTTAGTTAAGGAGGAATCTCCTTGCTGTGATCCTTTTAGTGGAGGCTTGCAGTAAAATTCCAGAGGAAGCCAGCTGGGGCCAGCAGTTCATTGGTGTTTGGTCTCCCGTGACAGCTGGGGGCGTGGAGAGGATCCTTTAAAACACCTTCAAGAACCTGCTCCCCCTGGTCTGCCCTGGTGAGGCCACATCTGGAGTGTTGTGTCCGGTTCAAGAGAGACAGGGAACCCACTGGAGAGAGCCCAGGGGAGGCTGCAGAGATGCTGAGGGGCCTGGAGCAGCTCTGTGAGGAGGAAAGGCACTTCAGTTGTGCACAGAGGATGTGAAACCAGTGATAGCTGCTCATTAGCAGAAGGCTCCAGGGTACTTCCTACCTCTGCTTGTTACTTGTGACCTGCTACCTGCAGTTGTTAAGTGCTCTCATTCATAGAATCACTGAATGGTTTGGGTTGGAAGGGACCTTGATGACCATTTACTTCCAACCCCCTGGCACGAGACCTTAAGAGGATCTGGTTGCAATCTCCCTGCAATGGGACCTTAAGGATAATCTAGATCTAGTTCCAACCCCCTGGCACAGGACCTTAAAGACCATCTAGTTCCAAGCCCCCTGGCATGAGATCTTAAAGATGATTTAGTTGCAATCTCCCTGCAATGGGACCTTAAGGATAATCTAGACCTAGTTCCAACCCCCTGGCACAGGACCTTAGAGACCATCTAGTTCCAAACCCCCTGGCACGAGACCTTAAAGGTGATCTAGTTGCAATCTCCCTGCAATGGGTCCTTAAGGATAATCTAGACCTAGTTCCAACCCCCTGGCACAGGACCTTAGAGACCATCTAGTTCCAAAGCCTCTGCCACAAGACCTTAAAGATCTACTTCCCATCTCCCTTCCATGGGACCTTACAGGTGATCTAGTTGCAATCTCCCTGCAATGGGACCTTAAGGATAATCTAAATCTAGTTCCAACCCCCTGGCACAGGACCTTAGAGACCATCTAGTTCCAACCCCCCTGGTGTGAGTCACTAAAGATCATCTGGTTCCAAAGCCTCTGCCATGGGACCTTAAAGATGATCTAATTCCATCTCCCTGGCAGGAGACCTTTAAGATCATCTAGTTCCAACCCCTTGGCACGGGCAGGGACACCTTCCACTAGCCCAGGTTGCTCATTCTTGCTCAATCTTGCTGGGCAGGTGAAGAAGACAATGGAAGCTACACTCCAGACAATCCAGGACATAGTCACAATAGAGGACTTTGATGTCTCTGACTGCTTTCAGTACAGCAACTCCATGGAGTCTGTGAAATCCACTGTCTCAGAAACCTTCATGAGCAAGCCAAGCATTGCCAAGAGAAGAGCCAACCAGCAGGAGACAGAGCAGTTCTACTTCACAGTAAGGAGTTCATTTGCAGCACTGTGTGATGTGTTTAGAGTTGGTGCTCGGTGGGGGTGGGGGGGAAATGCTGCTGTCACCTTACCCTGACACCTCTGGGATGGATTTTGAGCAGGCAGGGGAAGCATATTGTGCTTGAAGCACATGTGCCCCAGCACAGGTGTCATGGAATCAGAGGACTCTCTGGATTGAAAAGGATCTCTAAGGTCATCCAGTCCAACCATCAGCCCAACCCCACCATGGCCACTGAATCGTGGCCCCAGGTGCCATGGCCACACATTTCTTGAACCCCTCCAGGGATGGGGACTCCACCACCCCCTGGGCAGCCTGTGCCAGTCCCTGACCACTCTTGAAGCAAAGAAACTTTCCCTCATCTCCAACCTAAGCCACCCCTGGCACAATTTCAGGCCATTTCCTCTCACTTCCCACCAGGCAGAAGAGACCATCCCCCACCTCACTCCAACCTCCTTTCCAGGGAGCTGCAGAAAGCCATGAGGTAGAAGCTGAGGAAGAGAGCAGCTAGGAGGAAGAGGTTCCCCAGTCCTGTGGTGTGGGCTGGGGCTGTGGAGAATCACAGGAAGATGTTGGGATACTTCTTTGGGTTAGGAACTGCCTGCAGGGCTGAGCCCAGAGAGTGGTGGTGAATGGTGCCACAGCCAGCTGGCAGCCAGGCACCAGTGGTGTGCCCCAGGGATCAGTGCTGGGCCCCATCCTCTTCAACATCTTTATTGATGATCTGGATGAGGGCATTGAGTCCATCAGCAGTAAATCTACAGAGGACACCAAGCTGGGGGCAGGAGTTGATCTGCTGGAGGGGAGAGAGGCTTTGGAGAGGGACCTCGACAGGCTGGACAGATGGGCAGAGGCCAAGGGCAGGAGATTGAACACATCCAAGTGCCAGGTGGTGCACATTGGCCACAGCAACCCCAGGCAGGGCTACAGGCTGGGGTCAGAGTGGCTGAGAGCAGCCAGGCAGAGAGGGACCTGGGGGTGCTGGTGGATGGTAGGCTGAACATGAGCCTGCAGTGTGCCCAGGCAGCCAAGAGGGCCAAGGGCATCCTGGCCTGCAGCAGGAACAGTGTGGCCAGCAGGAGCAGGGAGGTCATTCTGCCCCTGTACACTGCACTGGTTAGGCCACACCTTGAGTCCTGTGTCCAGTTCTGGGCTCCTCAGGTTAGGAAAGCTGTTGAGATGCTGGAAGGTGTCCAGAGAAGGGCAAGAAAGCTGGGGAGGGGTCTGGAGCACAGCCCTGTGAGGAGAGGCTGAGGGAGCTGGGGTTGCTTAGCCTGGAGAAGAGGAGGCTCAGGGGAGACCTTCTTGCTCTCTCCAACTCCCTGAAGGGAGGTTGTAGCCAGGTGGGGGTTGGTCTCTTCTCCCAGGCACCCAGCAGCAGAACAAGAGGACACAGTCTCAGGCTGCGCCAGGGGAGGTTTAGGCTGGAGGTGAGGAAGAAGTTCTCCACAGAGAGAGTGATTGCCCACTGGGATGTGCTGCCCAGGGAGGTGGTGGAGTCCCCATCCCTGGAGGTGTTCAAGAGGGGATTGGATGTGGCCCTTGGTGCCATGGTCTAGTCATGAGGTGGTGGAGTCACCATGGTTGGAGGTGTTCAGGAGGAGACTTGATGGGGGGCTTGGTGCCATGGGTTAGTTGATGAGGTGGTGTTGGATGAGGGATTGGACTTGATGATCTTGAAGGTCTCTCCCAACCTGGTTCATTCTATTCCATTTTTCTATTCTCCTGAGCCAAATGTAGGCTGTGGATAAACAGTGGAAAATTGGATTTCTTCTGCCTCTACAAAGGAATTGTCTGAGCAGGAACCTAATGGCTTTGTAAATAGCAATCTTCAGCCTGAATCCAGAGTACAAAGGACATTTAGCTCTTTCATGTTGTTGTTCTTGTTGCTATCATCTTCCCATTTCAGCTCACAGAAGCTTTTAATTGAGTCACTGCAATTTTGCAAGGTGCTGAGAGCTTTCTCCAGGGAATTTCATGCCAGGCTCTATGGGCTCTTTTTTTGGGTCCTAAATTAGATGTGTGTTTAGTTAGCTGCATGCACTCCCATGCCATAAATGCTTCCAGACAGACAGAGATCATTCCTCCTGTGCTGCTGGCTGCTTTTGTCATTCATAGAATCAATCAACCAGGTTGGAAAAGACCTCAGAGATCATCAAGTCCAACCTATTACCTATTACCTAACACTCCCCTGAGGACTAAACCATTCCTCTGGGAATCTTTTGCTGTAGAATCACAGAATGGCTCAGGTTGGAAGGGAGGAGAGGCTGAGGGAGCTGGGGTTGCTTAGCCTGCAGAAGAGGAGGCTCAGGGGAGACCTCATTGCTCTCTCCAACTCCCTGAAGGGAGGTTGGAGCCAGGTTGGTGTTGGTCTCTTCTCTCAAGCAACCAGCACCAGAACAAGAGGACACAGTCTCAAGCTGTGCCAGGGGAGGTTTAGGCTGGAGGTGAGGAGAAAGTTCTTCCCAGCAAGAGAGATTGGCCATGGGAATGTGCTGCCCAGGGAGGTGGTGGAGTCCCCATCCCTGGAGGTGTTCAGGAGGGGATTGGATGTGGCACTTGGAGCCAGGGTTTAGTCATGAGCTCTGTGGTGCCAGGTTGGACCTGATGAGCTTTGAGATCTCTTCCAGCCTTGGGGATTCTGTGACCTCAGGGATCATCTACTCCAACCTCCCTTCCCATGGGCCAGGACACCTCTCAACTAGACTTGGTTGCTCAAGGCCTCATCCAGTCCCAGGCTGCAATTGGATGATCTTTAAGGTCCTCCCAAACTCTTCTGGGATTCTGTGAGAGCTGGGGGAAAGAACTGAAACATTCCATGAGGAGATTAGGATCTTTTTTTAGTTTGCACTCATTTTTCTAGCTGGAGTGTTAAAGTGTCTCAGGGTTCTGGAGTTTCCCCTGTGCTATTTGCAGAGTTCTGTGCTCTTTCTGGTTTGGTGGGGGTTGGGGTTTGGGGTTTTTTTGAGTGTAAACACATCCCAGTTAGAATGTGGACAGCAGAGGATTTTCTGAGCTGCAGTGTGGTGAAGATAAAGAATGGCCTGAAGTGCAGGAGAAGAGATGAAAGAGCTGTGGGAAAAACAAGGAAAGTAAAGAGGGGGGAAAAGGGAAAAGAAGGAAATAAAGGGGGAAGAGGGAGGGGGAGAGGAAAAGAAAAAGAGGGGGAAGAAAGGAAAGCAAAAGAGGAAAATCAAACAGAGGGAAAAAGGAAAACAAAATAGAGGAAAATCAAATAAAGAGAGGGGAAAGCAAATCAAGAGAGGGGGAAAAGAGGAGGAAATCAAATCAAGAGGGGGGAAAAGAGGGGGAAAGCAAATCAAGAGGGGGGAAAAGAGGAGGAAATCAAATCAAGAGGGGGGAAAAGAGGGGGAAAGCAAATCAAGAGGGGGGAAAAGAGGGGGAAAGCAAATCAAGAGGGGGGAAAAGAGGAGGAAAGCAAATCAAGAGAGGGGAAAAGAGGGGTAAAGCAAATCAAGAGGGGGGAAAAAATCAAGAGGGGGAAAGCAAATCAAGAGAGGGGAAAAGAGGGGGAAAGCAAATCAAGAGAGGGGAAAAGAGGGGGAAAGCAAATCAAGAGAGGGGAAAAGAGGGGGAAAGCAAATCAAGAGAGGGGAAAAGAGGGGGAAAGCAAATCAAGAGAGGGGAAAAGAGGGACAAAGCAAATCAAGAGAGGGGAAAAGGGGGGCAAAGGAAATCAAGAGAGGGGAAAAGAGGGGGAAAGCAAATCAAGAGAGGGGAAAAGAGGGGGAAAGCAAATCAAGAGAGGGGAAAAGGGGGCAAAGGAAATCAAGAGAGGGGAAAAGAGGGGGAAATCAAATCAAGAGAGGGGAAAAGGGGGAAGAATGAAATCAAGAGAGGGGAAAGGGGGAGAATCGAATCAAGAGGGGGAAAAGGGTGGGGGAAGAGCATTTGCAGAGCTGTGAAAAGTCAGAAAGAAGCAGTCAAAGCAATTGCCTGGTTGTGTAGTGTTTCAGGGAGGGAACAGATCTGCACTTCAGGAGGATGTGTATTTGTTTTGTGCCCTGCAAGCCTGTGCCTCATCCAGCGTGGAGGCAGAGCCACCGTTTGAGAAGGCAAGTGGGGTGAGAGAGGTTAAGTGAGAGAATAAGCACAGAAGCAGCTTTTGAGCTGGTTAAAACAGATTGCTCATTCAGCTGCCTGTGACATGCAATTTCCATCCCACCCCTGCCTGGAGAGGAGAAGCCTTTGTGACAGCTCCTCAGATGTCTTAAAAGATGCCAAACCTTCAGCTGAGCCCACGGGGGAGCAAGAGAAATTGCCCTGCAGGCCTGTAGGGATCCAGCTTCAGATGTACCTGGCTGTGGTCAGAGACTCATGGAATGGTTTGGGTTGGAAAGGACCTGAAAGATCATCCAGTTCCAAACCCCTTGCTATGGGCAGGGACACCTCCCACCAGCCCAGCTTGCTCAAGGCCTCATCCAGCCTGGCCTTGAACACCTCCAGGGAGGGGACAGCCACAGCCTGCCTGGGCAGCCTGTGCCAGTGTCTCCCCACCCTCGCTGGCAAGAATTTCTTCCTCCTCTCCAGCTTCCATCTGCCCTCCTCAAGCTTCAATCCATAGAAAGCAGGAAGGTTTGGTTCACCCCTTTGCACTGGGAATTGCAGTGTGGTTCTGTGCTTAGCACTGAATTCCCAACCCAGTAACCTACAGATGCAGTCACAGAATTGTTGGGGGTTGGAAGGGACCTCAAGGCTCAGCCTGTTCCCACCCCCTGCCATGGGCAGGGACACCTCCCACTGGAGCAGGTTGCTCATGGCCACATCCAGCCTGGCCTTAAAGAAGTGAATTGTCCACTTATGCTCTTGGGTTCTTTGTTTTTTTTATCCCCCTCCCTCACAGAAAATGAAGGAGTACCTGGAAGGCAGGAACCTGATCACGAAGCTCCAAGCCAAACATGACCTTCTTCAGAAGACCCTGGGAGAAAGTGAGTCTCAGGCTTGCTCATTACTGCACTCAGCCAGGCTGCTCTTGCACCCTCCTGAGTGAGGCAGCTTGGATCCCTGCTGCAGGGAGGCCAGACTCATGTTTTATGAATCTGGTTTGTTTTCTCCTGACCTCCCTGGCTGCTTGATGAATGGTGGAGGGGAAAATGCTTCATGAATCACTAATGTGCAGCACTTGGCTGTTAGAATGAAGCATTTGCCCACTGGTTCTTCCTGTCCTCTCCTCTCCACCCAGCTTCTGCCTTCTCAATAGTCTCTGCTGGGCTCAAGCCCTGTGACTCCCACCTGACTGCCTTGCCAGGCTGGGCAGAAGTTTCATTTTCATGGTGGTTCAGCCCTGTGGCTTCAGTGCAGAGCAAGCTGCTGTGCATGAGCACAGGCTTTGATGAGGGGAACAACAAACAAACTTCAGAGCATGTAAAATATGTTGCCTATCCAGAGGGCATTAGTCAGGGGGCAGCAGCCACAACTGAATATGGATTTGCTGGGTAGTGCCAGAACAAAGGGAGATTTCTTTCCCTTCATGGTATGGGCAAATCCTGTTGGCCAAACAGGCTTAAACCCTGCATCCAAGTTTCCATAGAAACCTGTCTGCCTCCTGTTTGCAGAGGAGCAGGTTTTTAACAGTCTAAATGTCAGGTCAGGGAAGAAATCAAACAGAAAGGCTCCTGGGTTTAGATGTCAAGAGCAGGGCTCCTGTTTTGATGTGTAACCTACCTGGACTCCCCCTCCCCCTCGCTCCCCCCAAGCTTATGGTGTGCAAACCTTCTGAATGAAAGCTGGAGCAGCCTGTGGGCTTTGAAGTGCTTGGCTTTCAGTTTGGAAGTGCACTGTAAAGCCAAGATTGCTTCTTGCTTGCAGCCATTACAGAGGTTTGTGCTCAGCCAGGCCCAAGCCGCTCGCAGGGGAGGGGAGGATGCCTCTACGGGCTCTGAGGTTCGCTGCTGGGAGCTGTTCAGGGTTTCTTCAGCTGTCCTGGAGCAAGGGTGGATGAAGCCAAAGTTCTGAAGTGTCTTTAGGGTATTGGGTTTTTTCCTGCTGCCTCTAACTATCTGCAAGGGACACCCATGCTGCCCCTGTGACTAATCACATTCCTGCTTCGTAGCTGACCTCTGCACGCCAGGACCTGCTCCCTCTTAACCTGCCTGCCCCTTGAACCCATCTCAAGCTGGGATGGGGAAGGGGCCAAGAGGAGGAAATGAAATGGGATTTCTGTGTTGCAATGTAGGTTTGTAAAGGCTGCTTCTGTTCCCCCCCCTTCCTCCTGGCTGCTTGGCAAGCCAGAGGTTTCTCAGTCACTCTGTGAAGGGAGCCAGTGTGTGTCAGGGCCAGCTCCAGCAGCTCCTGATCAGAATCCCTTCTGTCATCTGCTGAGATCAAAAGGAGCTGAGAAAGGGAGGGTGCAGCTCATCTCCAAACCCACCCTAGCAGGTTAATGGGAAGGGGGACACACACACCATGCCTGGGCTCAGCCATGAAATGCCTCTTCATTGGGAAATGGGCAAAGAAAATTCCCTTCCCAAGTCCCTGGGGCATGGTTAGAAGCATGACTGAAAAACTCCTGCATGTCCCTGGGGAAGAGGGAGGGGGAAATACCAAACCACCAAAACTCCATGGCTGTGCCACCATGTCTAGTCTTCTTTGCCCCATCCTCAGGTGGCATTTATGAGCCCTCTTGCAAATTGCCTTAATCTAAAGATGACAAGTTCCAGGCTAATGAAGACAGCAGCAGGTCCTCCCAGCTCCAAGCAATTACGTCCCTGCCTGCTGTACACATTTGTCACCCTTAATGCAGGAGCCCCCTTGATGTTGTTGCCACAGCCCTCCTGGTTTCTGGAGATGAATATTCTCTGCTGGAAGTGGGGACAGGTGGCTGAGAATTCTGCTGCAGAGAATAACATTCTCATGTGGATGCTGCCCTGCTCTGCCTTCACGTGGGGAGAGGGAAGTGGCCATCGAAAGGGGCTCAGCTCACTGGCAGCCAGCAGCAATTAGACCTTCCCCTCGTTCATCCTTCCATCTCCCCAGGAGCAGGAAGGTGGCTTCTCAGCTGCTGTGAAGCAGTAGGGTTTCCCTGAGGAGGGGTCTGTGCCAGCAAAGGCTTTGGGCTGTACAGTTCCCAAAGGCTTGTAGGGCTCTTCTACAACCCCAGCGTGGTGGGGGTTGGAAGGGACCTCTGGACACCATCCAGTCCAAGCCCCCTGCTAGAGCAGGGCACCCCCAGCAGCTTGCCCAGGATCACAATGGCCAGAGGGGGTTGGAAGGGACCTCTGGACACCATCCAGTCCCAACCCCCCTTGCTAGAGCAGGGCACCCCCAGCAGCTTGCCCAGGATCACAATGGCCAGAGGGGGTTGGAAGGGACCTCTGGACACCATCCAGTCCAACCCCCCCGCTAGAGCAGGGCACCCCCAGCAGCTTGCCCAGGATCACACTGGCCAGGGGGGGCTGGAAGCTCTGCAGAGAAGGAGACTCCACAACTTCTCTCTGGGCAGCCTGCTCCAGGCCTCCAGCAGCCTCACACCAAAGAAGTTTCTCCTGGTAGAGCCTCCTGGTTTCCAGTTTGTGTCCTGTCCCTGGGCACCACTGACAAGAGCCCAGCCCCAGCCTCTTACCCCCACAGCTGCTTTAGCTGAGCATTGCTCAGCTCCCCTCTGGGGCTGCTCTTCTCCAGGCTCCACAGCCCCAGGGCTCTCAGCCTTTGCTCCTCCCAGAGATGCTCCAGGCCCCTCAGCAGCTTTGTGGCCTCTGCTGGACCCTCTCTCTGTCTCTTTTCGAACTGGGGAGGCCAGAACTGGTCCCAGGACTGGACCCAATGCTGCCTGCATTCTCCAGTGTCCTTAGCCTGGCTGCTTCCCTGCAAGCTCAGTGCCAGTTCATTGGATGTTTTGCTCAGTATGTTTGTGGAGAAGCTCATCAAACATCTGCCTCCCAAAATAGCTCCATGCCAGCACAGCCAGGCTGTGGGCTAACAAACCCCTGAATGTTTTCAGTCTCACTGAGTGGCTTTACAAAGCAGCATCTCTTGCCCCTGGGAAGGAGGAGGGCTGGGAGAGGCTGAGGAGCCCATTATTTTTGGCAGCAGAAGTCAGCAATTTGAAGGCTGAGGGAACTCCTTTTCCAAACCAGTGCTTTCCAAAGCAGGAGTCCTTGGGCAGCCTGAGCTGTTTGCTGGTTTCCTGGCCAGGCCTGGCGGAGCTCTGCTGGCTGGGATGGGCTTTGGTGGCCTCTCCTGCAGCGTTCGTTGGGGAGCAGCTCCTGTCCAGCTCCCCACAGCCATCCCCTCCCTCTCCTCCAGGTTTTGTTTCCCTTCTCCATCTCCTTCCCAAAGTGCCTTTACAAACCCATCCAGGAGGACTTTCCCCTTCCTCTCTTCTGACACTCTCTTTCTTTCTCTTACCAGGTCAGAGGACAGACTGCTCCCTTGCCAGGTAGGTGTGACCCAGGGGCTCATTTTTTAAGGGAAATAAGGTTGAAATTGGGCACAGCCATTCTAGATCAGCTCCCAGCCCAGGCTGTGTGTCTGCCACAGAAGGGTGTGTATCTCCCTTCAGGGAGTTGGAGAGAGCAGTGAGGTGTCCCCTGAGCCTCCTCTTCTCCAGGCTAAGCAACCCCAGCTCCCTCAGCCTCTCCTCCCAGGGCTGTGCTCCAGACCCCTCCCCACCCTTGTTGCCCTTCTCTGGACACCTTCAAGTCTCTCAATGTCCTTCTTAAACTGAGGAGCCCAGAACTGGACACAGGACTCAAGGTGTGGCCTAACCAGTGCTGAGCACAGGGCACAATGACCTCCCTGCTCCTGCTGGCCACATTGTTCCTGATGCAGGCCAGGATGCCATTGGCCTTCTTGGCTGCCTGGGCACACTGCAGGCTCATGTTCAGCCTACCATCAATCAGCACCCCCAGGTCCCTCTCTGCCTGGCTGCTCTCAGCCACTCTGCCCCAAGCCTGTAGCTCTGCCTGGGGTTGTTGTGGCCAAAGTGCAGCCCCTGGCACTTGGACTTGTTGAATGCCATCCTGTTGGCCTCTGCCCATCTGCCCAGCCTGGCAAGGTCCCTCTGCAGAGCTCTCCTACCCTCTAACTGACCAACATCTGCTCCCAACTTGGTGTCACCTGCAAATTTGCTGATGACTGTCTCAATGCCCTCACCCAGATCATGGCTCTGGGGGGAGTTGCTGTAAAAGGGGCTGAGTGCCCTCAATCAGAACAGCTCTGCCCCACTGATGCTCTCTGCTCTGCCCTGCAGCTGGCTGTCAGCAGCAGAGAGGTCGTGGAGAGCAAACCTCTCCTTTACAATTAGGACTAATCAGAGCCCCATAAGCGAGCTGCTCCTGAGGGGGGAATTTTTATATCACAGACTAAACCTCCCCTCTCTGCAAACTGATGGATTCCAGGGGGCAGGAGGGCTTGGGAGTTGGGGCTGTGCTGCCCTGCTGCCACAAGGCAGGTGCTTGCTGCCGCTCCAGAGCCATTAGTGCTTTTTTTCCCCCCACCTTCCTTGCAGCCAAGCCAAGCCAAGCTGACAGCTCCTAATTAGGGCCTGACATCTGCAATAATAAAACATTGTTCACCATGAAACAATTGGAAATATCAAAGAATCAGTGCTGCTCATCATTGCCAAGAGACCACCTTGGCTGTGGCAGGCCCTGGGCTTCTTTCCCCCCCCTCCCCTCTCTATTTTGTCCTTTTTCATTCAGGATTTGTTGATTAATTTTATTTTTGGGGTTCATATATATATATTTTAATGTGGTTTTCTGCTCTGCAAGAGGAATTTCCCCTGATTCAACACATTGCAGCAGTCTTTTCTCAGACCCAACACTTCTAATCACCTTATTTCTAATTCAGCAGCCATCTGCCCTGGCAGGGAATTGGCTGGGAGGAGGCATTAGAGCCTCTCTGCTGTGCTGGGATGTGAGGGGGGGGAATGGATTGAAGCTGGAACAGGGCAGATTGAGGCTGGAGGTCAGGAAGAAATTCTTCACAAGGAGGGTGGGGAGGCACTGGAACAGGTTGCCCAGGGAGGCTGTGGCTGCCTCCTGCCTGGGGGTGTTCAAGGCCAGGCTGGATGAGGGCTTGAGTATAGCTGAGAGATGTCCCTGCCCATGGTGGGGAGGTTGGAGCAGATGATCTCTGACGTCCCTTCCAAGCTGAGCCATTCTCTGACTCTCTGATTTACATGAAGTCTGAGACAGAGGGCAGGGTGTGCTGGGGATTCAAGGTCATCCTGGGTGTGCTTGGGATGTGAAGGGCATTGAAATACAGCTCCAGGAAACCAGGGAAAGGCTGCTGAGAAACAGAGGTGGAAGCTTCATTGTGATCTGGAGGATCACTACGGGGTTGGGCTGCCCTTTTCCTAGGCTTAGACTGCAAAGGCCTAGCCTGGCTGCTGTGTGCTGGGCTCTGAGGGGCTTTGTGGCCTTCAGTTAAAGTTGTAGCAGGACCTCTTAGAGCAGAGCCCAGAGTGGCAGCTGGGAGCAGCACGGGAGGAGCCAGCACGCTCCCACCTGCTTCTCCCCTCTGCAGGGCAGCTCTTCCAGACAGCAGCCTTATAACCCAGTTCATCTTCAGCAAGGAGCCCTGCCTGACAGCTTTCCATCTGGCTGGAATTCAGATGTCAGGGCTGATCTGCTGTCAAGGCAGGAGACTCCCTGGTGCCTGCTGCAGGTTTTCAGCCCTTTAAAGGCACTTACAATCTTGCCGAAGCTCCCTCAAATTGAAAGAGACTAAGTCATCATGGCTGAGTTGGCTGGCTGGCTCCCTCTCCTCCTCCAGAGGGTGCATGGTTTGGAATTCTGAGGGGGAAGTGTGCTGGTAGTGGAGGATTGTCTTGACCTTTCTGTTTGCTTTTCCCTCCTGCACCAACGCTCGGCTCCGATCCCACCAGCGGCCGGCGCAGCTCCACCGTGAGGAAGCAGGTAATTAACATTCCCTTAACGAGCAAGCAGGGAGAGGGAGGATAGATGGGAAGCAGGCAAGGGCTTCATCCTCCCTCCTTCCCCTCTCTTAGGTGAACCTTTGCATTTCCAAAGCGAACCTGCCTGCCTCCTCTTGCAGTCGCACCGCTAAACCACGACCCACCGGCTCGGCTCGTTCGCCTTGCCAGAGCAGGGAGATAATTTGCCTCTGTGTTTGGAAACCAGCAGCCTTGAGCTGCCTGGGCTCTGGTGGTTTCTGGGTTTCATGCTGTTATTTCTTTGTCCCCTTTTTGCCCTTTTTGGTTTTTTCCCCTCCCCCCCCCCCGGTATCCCACTGCAGTGCTGTTCAACCAGTAGCTGCTCGCTGGTTGCGCTCGCTCGGCGTAAAGGCTTAGAGGGTGATGCTTTGTTTCTCTGGCTGGGGGGGGATGAGGTCTGCCTTTTTTGTACCTGTTTCTCTGAGACGGGGGGGGGGGGGAAACCCACACAAAGCACATCTCACTGCTGCTGCAAAGGCAAAATTTGCTCTGGAATTCCATTGAAGAGTCTGTCTAGAGGTAGCTTTCGGGATCCCGGGGATAGGGGAAATGAAAGAAGGGAGCAAGCTGTGGGCTTGGTGTGCAGAGTCTAACCTCTCTGCATTCTCTGAGCTTAGTTTAGTGTTCACTTATGCTCTGAAAATGGCCCTGGCCTGTGCTGAACGGTGTGTGTGTGGCTGTGATGGCTGTTGGCACCAGCACGTTTAGAAGTGTCTCGGGTCCTGACTCGAGTCTCTGAAAGGGAAAGCTAAAAAGCAAACAACTCTGCCCTCAGACACTGAACCCACAGCTCACAGGGACCTCCCTGCAGTCCTTTGCACTTGCTTTCCTTGGGGTGTTTTGGGGTTGTTTTTGGTTTGATTGTGACCTAACAATTTCAACCCCAACCGCTCTGAGAGGTTCCAGCTCTGCTGGGGAGCAGAGGAGCTGCTTCGCTCTGAGTTCCTCCTGTCAAGCTCAACCCCAAGTCTTGGGGGGGGTGTGATGGGGCTGCTGCTTGGAATGATTAGTAATAAGCATGTCCTCGGGGGCTGGTGGAGTGGCAGGATGGCTTCTGAAGTGTTCTTAATTGGTTGGGGTGGTGCAGCTTATAGGAAGCTGGTTCTGACTGGCTGGGGCTAATTAGGAGAGGAATTATTGTCACTGTCTGACGGAGCTCTGTGACACTTCAATAAATAACATTCACCAGAAGGAGCCATTAAACCTAAACCAGATAGGGAAAGGGTTGAACTGGTTTATTTTTCCACATCTCTCTCTCTCCTGCTTTCGAGGGGGTTGAGCAGGGGATTGGCATCTCTTGGAGCTGATGGAAATCTGCTGCTGCAGCAGCGTCCTCCCCCGGCCAGCGCTGGGAGCTCAGTTAGAGGCATTGCCGCCCCAGCCCTGCCGCAGGAGGGGCTGTGCCTGAAGCAGGAACAAGTTGTAATCACATCATCATTTTAATCACTGCCATCTGACCTCCAGCAAATTGCAGCACTTGTGTTTGCTGAGCTGCTCTTCCCCCCACCCCCCCCCGTCCCCCTTCCCCCTCCAAAATGGGAGGAATAACTGCAGGCACTGCAGAAATTGTCTGCAGAGTCATCTGTGAGCCTGTTGAGCAGGGAGCAGGGAGGTGCAAGGGCTTCTTCCCCTGCTGAAAACCTCCCTTCGTGCTGTTGGAAGCTGGAAAGTGGCAGTCTAGGAGATTGAGCTGTGGTCGTGGCCTGACAATGTTTTCCCCGTGAGCAGGTAGCTTGGTGGCTCACCTCATTTAGTGGCTGGTGACCGCGGGGTGCTGATGGGCGATTTCTAAGCACATCTGGAAGCGCAGGGGAGGAGAGAAGGGGCAGAGCAGAGGAGAAATTGGCTTGCCATGAGGGGTGTGCTTGCCCTTTCCCTCCCCTTTTCCCGTGGCTCTGCGTTCTGACAGCCGCTCTGGTTTCCATTTCTCTCTGCACAGGATTCCTCCCAAGCCATTCCCCTGGTTGTGGAGAGCTGCATACGGTTCATTAGCAGACATGGTGAGTGGCCAGAGGGGGGCAAGGCGGCTGGGGAGAAGCAGCTGAGGGAAGTGAGGTCCTTGAGTGTGGAGAAAAGGAGGCTGAGGAGAGACCTCATCGCTCTCTACAGCTCCCCGGTAGGAGGCTGGAGCCAGGTGCGGGGTTGGGCTCTTCTCCCAGGGAACAAGTGACAGGATGAGAGGAGGGATCCTCAAGTTGCACCAGGGGAGGTTCAGGTTGGAGATTAGGGGGAAAAAGTCAAGCCCTGGGACAGGCTGCCCAGGGAAGTGGTAGAGCCCTCATTCCTGGAGGGGTTTCAAAGCCATGGAGATGTGGTGCTGAGGGCCATGGTTTAGTGGTGACCTGGTGGTGCTGGGTTAGGGGTTGGACTTGATGATCTCTTCCAGCCCAAGCTGTTCTATGAGCAAAAGCAATCCTGTGGTGTTCCTGTCAAACCATGTAGAAGCTCTGAGTGGCTCAGGGCGTGGTGCTAGTGGAGAGGAATCCCAGAGAGAGGTGTTCAGGGCCAGGCTGGATGAGGCCTTGAGCAGCCAAGTCTAGTTGAGAGGCAGCTCTGCCCATGGTGGGGAGGTTGGATGATCTCTGAGGCCCCTCCCAGCTGAAACCGTTCTGTGATCTCTTCTTGCCCTCCAGGTTTGCAGCACGAGGGAATATTCCGAGTGTCTGGGTCACAAGTTGAAGTAAATGACATCAAAAATGCATTTGAGAGAGGTAAGGAAGATGCTTTCCAGGAGCCCAGAAACCACTGCCAGATCTGTGCACTCGTTTCAGTGTTCTGACCTGGGCTGCTTGGGCTGCAGCTGTGGCTGTGTTCTGTTCCCTGTTGGTGTGTGCCTGGCCCCGGTGAGTCCAGCCCAAAGCACCTCCCCAGTGCTCATTAACCTTGCATGCTGGCTGGTTTGGCATTCTGCTTTCTCTTCCAGAGCACAATAAACATTCTGAGTTCAATCTTCTCTCGCCTCTGAGAGCTTATTGATTATTTGTAAGGCCTCAGGGCAGAGAGGATTTCATTATTGGCTGTAACTGCCTTCTCCTCCCTCGCCCTTGGTGCCTGGGCTGGCTGCTAGGGGCTGAGGTGTGCTGGTTTCCACGTTCCTCAGGCACAGCTTGGCCACCTCTGTTCCAAATGCCAGCAAGTGAGGGAGCCCATGTCGAGGCACTGCTGATTTGCCATGGCTTTTAATAGATGTGATTTCCTAAGTGAGGAGGAGCCGTGCCATGCCGAGGCAAAGAGCAGCTGGGAGCCTCCTGACTCATCAGCATCTTGCTGGGCTGCTCTCCCTGGCAGGGCAGCTTGGGAAGAGCTGGCACTCCAGGCAGCCCTTGCAGCACATCTTTTGTTCAACCCCTGTATTAGCACAAAGGCTGAGGAGACCTGAAGGGAGACCTTGTCACTCTGCAACCCCCTGAAAGGAGGCTGGATGAGGTGGTGGTAGGGGGGGGGTGTCAACTCTTTTCTTCCCTAGAAACAAGAGGAAATGGCTTCAAGTTGCACCAGGGGAGGTTTAGGTTGGGTATTAGAAGAAACTTGTTCACTGAGAGGGTTCTCAAAGACTGGCACAGGCTGCCCAGGGAGGTGGCTGAGTCCTCAGCCCTGGAGGTGTTTGAAAGAGGCAGAGATGTGGTGCTGAGGGCTGTGGCTGAGCACCAGGCTTAGTGAGAGCTACAGAGAATGGGTGGACTCAGTGACCTTAAAGGTCTTTCCCAGCCAACAGGAATTCTGGGATGCTAAGCTTCTACCACTTCACTCTGGAAGAACACAGTCAGGGTGTTCCTCTGCTTGCTGCTGAGAGGGGTGAGCAGGAATTGATTAGGCCTAGCAAGTTCCTGGTGCTTTTGGGAAGAGAGGAGTTCAGTCAGCAGCAGGTGGGAAGTGTGGCTCCCAATGGCATTTGCCTTCAGCTCCCCCTCCCTGCAGTGCAGCAGCTGAGGGGACCTGCAGGAAGGCTGGGGAGGGACTGCTCAGGAGGGCCTGTGGGGATAGGATGAGAGCTCCTCAGCCAGGGCTGGGATGGACCCAAGGGTGCTGAGTGCCGCCCGGCACACAGCCTGCCCGGGCAGGGGAGATCAGGGGCTGCCGCCAGCGGCTGCCTTCCTCACTCAGCGCAGGAGGGAGGGGCAGCTGCTGGAGAGGCTTCAGAGCAGGGCACGAAGATGATCAGAGGGCTGAAGCACCTCTGCTATGGGGACAGGCTGGGAGAGTTGGGTCTGTTCAGCCTGGAGAAGAGAAGGCTCCAGGGAGACCTTAGAGCTGCGTGTCACTATCTGAAGGGGACCTCGAGGAAGGCTGGGGAGGGACTGCTCAGAAGGGCTTGGGGGGACAGGACAAGGGGCAGTGGGTTGAAACTGCAGCAGGGCAGATTTAGGTTGGACATCAGGAGGAAGTTCTGCACAGTGAGAGTGGTGAAATAGTGGAACAGGTTGCCCAGGGAGGTGGTTGAGGCCTCAACCCTGCAGGCAGTCAAGATCAGACTTGGTGTGGCCCTGAGCAGCCTGCTCCAGCTGGAGGTGTCCCTGCTGCCTGCAGGGGTGTTGGGCCCAGATGCTCTTGAAGAGTCCCTTCCAGCCCAGGGCACTCTGTGAGTGGGTAAATGCAGAACCAAAAAGGTGATTTGGGGGTTTTATGATGGTTTGTGGGTTTTTTTTGGTGCTTGTTTCTGTGACCCATGATCCAGAGGACTGCCAAAGCAGACGAGAACATCCATCCCTGCAGTTTATTACCTCATCCAGAGCCCTTGGTGGCTGTTGAGACCAAAGCTGCTGCTGCAGTTTGGAGTGGCCCATTTATTATCTCCTGTGCTACTAAGATAATAGGCAAGCTTGGGTAATTCCAGTCCCATGATGGATATAGATAGCTGCAGTTGGAGGATTGCCCCATCATTAAATCTCATTACAGCTGATCAGGAGCTTTCCCCTAGGGAACAGCTCCTTAAGTGGGCAGCCTTGCATTTGGAATCCAGGACAGACTGTGGTGGATCTGCAGCAACAAATTCAGCTGTCCCAGGAGCAGTTCCCCCCACCCTCCCCAGCTCAGCCTCAGGTGTCTGTGCCCTGCTGAGCCAAGCTTAGCATTCTCAGTGGCCTCTCCCATCTCCACTGACTCTGCCTTGGCTCCAGTTGGGAGTTTGCATCAAGAGCTGGGAAGTTCACACCCCACCAAAATAGCTGGAGCACAGAGCCTGAAGTGTTACTACTGCTGGAGGAGTGGGTGAGAGCCAGGCCCTCCGGTGGCAGACTGGGATGTGCTGGGTAGAAAGCTGTCCCAGATCCCCTGGGAGTGCTGGCAGAGGCTTCCCTGCTCGGTTGGGGTGCCCAGGGGAGGTGTCTCTCCACCTCACACAGCTTGGGGTGCAGTTGGAGCAGGTGGGATCTGTGCTGCATGAAGGCAACCAGCGCCAGAACAAGAGGACACAGTCTCAAGCTGTGCCAGGGGAGGTTTAGGCTGAATGTTAGGAAGAAATTCTTCCCAGCAAGAGAGATTGGCCACTGGGATGTGCTGCCCAGGGAGGTGGTGGAGTCCCCATCCCTGGAGGTGTTTAGGAAGAGCCTGGATGAGGCTCTTGGTGCCATGGTGTAGCTGATCAGATGGTGTTGGGGGATAGGTTGGACTTGGTGATCTCTGAGGTCTTTTCCACCCTGGTTTATCCTATTCCATTCCTATTCCATTCCTATTCCATTCCTATTCCATTCCTATTCCATTCCTATTCCATTCCTATTCCATTCCTATTCCATTCCTATCCTTATTCCTATTCTATTCCTGTTTCTGTTCCTGTTCTGTTCCTAGTCCTATTCTCTTCTACTGTTTTTGTCTCTCCAGCTGAGGTGCATCCTTCCAGTCTGATACTTTCTCTCTACCATTCTGACCTTTGATTTTTTTCCCCTTGCCTGCTTGTCTTGCCCCAAAGGAGAAGATCCATTGGCTGGGGACCAGAATGACCACGACATGGACTCAATAGCAGGAGTTCTGAAGCTCTATTTTCGAGGGCTGGAGCACCCTCTCTTCCCTAAGGACATCTTCCATGATCTGATTGCCTGTGTCAGTAAGTACAGAAAGGCCTGAAAAGAAATGGGATTCATTTTTCCAGCCTCCCTCTTTGCTCTCCTCTCTTCTTCCCCTTTTTTGTTGCCTGGCTCCAAAGGAAGCTTTCCTGTGGTTGCCTTTGGGGCTGTGTTGTGCTGGCAGCCTGCTCAGTGCCAGGGAAAATTATGGAGCAGATCATCTTGGGAGCAATCACTGCACACCTGAAGGATGCCCAAGGGATGAGGCCCAGCCAGCATGGATTTAGGAAGGGCAGGTCCTGCCTCTCCAACCTGATCTCCTTCTATGATCAGGTGACTGCCTGGTGGGTGTGGGGCAGGCTGGGGATGAAGTCTACCTGGACTGCAGCAAGGCCTTTGACACCATCCCCCACAGCAACCTCCTGGCCAGGCTGTCAGCCCCTGGCTTGGACAGCAGCACTCTGAGCTGGGTTAGGAACTGGCTGCAGGGCTGAGCCCAGAGAGTGGTGGTGAATGGTGCCACAGCCAGCTGGCAGCCAGGCACCAGTGGTGTGCCCCAGGGATCAGTGCTGGGCCCCAGCCTGTTCAATATCTTTGTTGATGATCTGGATAAGGGGACTGAGTCCACCAGCAGTAAGTTTGAAGATGACACCAAGCTGGAAGCAGATGTTAGTCGGTTAGAGGGTAGGAGAGCTCTGCAGAGGGACCTTGCCAGGCTGGACAGATGGGCAGAGTCCAGCAGGATGGCACTGAGCAAGTCCAAGTGCCAGGTGCTGCACTTTGGCCACAGCAACCCCAGGCAGAGCTACAGGCTGGGGGCAGAGTGGCTGAGAGCAGCCAGGCAGAAAGGGACCTGGGGGTGCTGGTTGATAGTAGGCTGAACATGAGCCAGCAGTGTGCCCAGGGGGCCAAGAAGGCCAATGGCATCCTGGCCTGCAGCAGGAACAGTGTGGCCAGCAGGAGCAGGGAGGTCATTCTGCCCTGTGCTCAGCACTGCTGAGGCCACACCTTGAGTCCTGTCTCCAGTTCTGGGCTCCTCAGGTTAGGGAAGTTGTTGAGATGCTGGAAGGTGTCCAGAGAAGGGCAACAAAGCTGGGGAGGGGTCTGGAGCACAGCCCTGTGAGGAGAGGCTGAGGGAGCTGGGGTTGCTTAGCCTGGAGAAGAGGAGGCTCAGGGGAGACCTTCTTGCTCTCTCCAACTCCCTGAAGGGAGGTTGTAGCCAGGTGGGGGTTGGTCTCTTCTCCCAGGCAAGCAGCAGCAGAACAAGAGGACACAGTCTCCAGCTGTGCCAGGGGAGGTTTAGGCTGGAGGTGAGGAGAAAGTTCTTCCCAGAAAGAGTAATTGGCCATTGGAATGTGCTGCCCAGGGAGGTGGTGGAGTCCCCATCCCTGGAGGTGTTCAAGAGGGGATTGGATGTGGCACTTGATGCCATGGTCTAGTCATGAGGTGCTGGGTGCCAGGTTGGACTTGATGATCTCTGAGGTCTTTTCCAACCTTGTTGCTTCTATGATTCTGTGACAGCACTTTTCTTCTGCTAGAATGGAACTTCTTCCCTTTTTCTGAATGAACAGGGAGGTGGAAAGGAACAGAGAGAGAGAGGAGGAGATGGAAATGCCCAGATTTTCAGGGCTGTGTCACGGAGGTTCCTGAGCTGCTGCTTTGTGACAGGCTTGCTTTTAAACCCGAGCAACCCAAACCCCTCTGCTCCTGGAGAATAATCTTGCAGACCTCTCATCAATCAGAAGGTGTCAGAAGTGCCCTCTCAGGGGCAGAGATTATCCTCTGGGCTCCCCGTAGATAGCTTACACAGAGCCTGTGTTGTCTGCTGCTCTGCTCTCACCTTGTCTTCAGCTGGCAGAGTGGCTGTCATGTACCTTTTAGCTTCAGGACCACCCATTGACTCCTGCTAAAGGCTATCAATCACCAGGGCCGTCACAGCCCAGCTGTTGCTGCTGGTTTCTGAAGGTGCTTCTGGAGAGCAGAGGGCTGCTTGTGGGTGTTCTGTGTGTGCCCAACCTCGCTGCAGATGGCCAAGCCCCTCAGAGTGGGGCGAGTGATTCTGTTGTCCACGGAGGGAAGCGGCTTCAGCGGTGGCAGCCTTTGAGGCGGAGCAGGAGAGAGCTGCTGCTGAAATGCCTCCTGGTTTTCTTCTCCCGATGAATGCATTTTGCAGAGCTGAATTCACATTGTCCTGAAAGGGAAGGGAAGGGGGGAAAAAACAACCCCAAAGCAAATCTGCTTCCAAAGCAGATCTGCCTTCTGAGCTGCTCTCTGCTGCCCACTTGGTTCTCAGCGGGCTGCTGCACGCAGAGCGCTCCGCCTCGCCCCGCAGCTGTGCTCGTTCTCCCCGGAGGGCTGTGCGACCCCTGCTCCAAACACCCACCTTTCCAGCTCAACTTCAGGGAGCTCTTGTGCCAGAACCCTTCAAACAGATGACATCCACTGCTCCCACGCTAGGAAGAGGCCTGCAGTGCAGGCTCACTCGTTCGGGGACCTCTGTTGGCAAAGGCTTCGCCGGGGAGCTCCGCAGCCGTCGCTGGTCCCGTGCTGGGCAGCGCCTGAGGGGGTTGGGCAGACCCTCCCTTCCTCCCTCCTGCTGCTGCTCTCCTGGTTGCCCTCCTGAGTGCTTTGCAGAGGAGCCATCGGGGGTGGGGTGGTGGTGGGTGTGGTGCTGGGGTGACTCTGGTGCTCTGCCTTCCTTCCAGCAATGGACAACTTGCAAGAGCGAGCTCTGCACGTCCGCAAAGTGCTGCTGAACCTGCCGAAGACCACTCTGATTGTCATGAGATACCTCTTTGCTTTCCTCAACCAGTGAGTATCCTGCAGAGCCCCAGGGCCCTGCTGCAGCACCTGGGGTGAACGTGAGAGGTGGCAGAGCCAGCCTTGCCCTCGCTGCCGGGCAGTGAGCTCCGTGCGTGCAGACCCACAGCTGTCGTGTGCCTGCCCGTCGGGTATAAGCAGCCTGGAGAGGAGAAGGCTCCAGGGGGACCTCAGATCTACCTTCCAATACCTGCAGGGATCCTCCAGGAAGGCTGCAGAGGGACTTTTCCTGAGGGTGTGTAGAGACAGGGCAAGGGGGAATGGTTTGAAGCTGAGGGAGAGCAGATTTAGAGTGGATCATAGGAAGCAGTTGTTCAGTAGGAGGGTAGTGAGGCTCTGGAACTGGTTTCCCATAGAGGCTGTGGCTGCTTCCTCCCTGGAGGCGTTCAGGGCCAGGCTGGATGAGGCCTTGAGCAGCTGAGCCTAGCTGAGAGGTGTCCCTGCCCATGGTGGGGAGGTTGGAGGAGATGATCTCTGAGGTCCCTTCCAGCCTGAGCCATTCCATGAAAGCCTAAAGCAAACCTTCCCAGCTCAGCTCTGTGTTCTCCAGCAGATGATGATGAGGAGGAGGTTTTCTGCTCATAACTCTCCTTCCCACCTGTGTCTTTTGCAGTTTGTCCCAGTTCAGTGAAGAGAACATGATGGATCCCTACAATTTAGCCATCTGCTTTGGGCCAACACTGATGTCTGTGCCTGAGGGTCACGACCAAGTCTCTTGCCAGGCTCACGTCAATGAACTGATCAAAACCATCATCATCCAACATGAGAACATCTTCCCAGGCCCAAGGGAGCTGGAGGGGCCAGTCTACAGCAGAGGTGGAAGCACTGAGGATTACTGGTATGATGGGTAGCACCAAGGAAAGGATGGGCAACAAGGCTGGGGAGGGGTCTGGAGCACAGCCCTGTGGAGAGAGGCTGAGGGGGCTGGGGTTGCTTAGCCTGGAGAAGAGGAGGCTCAGGGGAAACCTCATTGCTCTCTCCAACTCCCTGAAGGGAGGTTGGAGCCAGGAGGGGGTTGGTCTCTTCTCCCAGGCAAGCAGCACCAGAACAAGAGGACACAGGCTCAAGCTGTGCCGGAGGAGGTTCAGGCTGAATGTTAGGAAGAAATTCTTCCCAGCAAGAGAGATTTGCCTTTGGGATGTGCTGCCCAGGGAGGTGGTGGAGTCCCCATCCCTGGAGGTGTTTAGGAAGAGCCTGGCTGAGGCTCTTGGTGCCATGGTGTAGTTGATCAGATGGTGTTGGGCGATAGGTTGGACTTGGTGATCTCTGAGGTCTGTTCCAGCCTGGTTGATTCTGGATTCTGAGTGGCTGGACAGCTATTTCTGATCATGCCTTCTGCACCTGAGCATCTGGCCCAGCCTTCCCAAAGTGTGCTTCCTGGAAGGGAAGATGCCTCTGGCATCTCTGGAGAGCCAGCAGCTTGGAGGAGCTGGTAGGAAGTAGCTCTTCAGTTGTCAAAGCCAGCTCACTTCTCTTGAAGGGCAAGGTTGTGGAGGGATTTTCTTGAGCCTTGTGCTGTGGTGGCTGTGCCAAACTCCTTTGGTTTGCTTCTCTTCCCTTTTCTTTTGAGGTCTTTTCCCCCTGCTCTTGGCTTTTTCTTGTGTTTTCTTCCCTGCTCGTGCTTCAGGCACAGGGGTCGCTTGCAGCTGAGCCTGCCAAGCTGTGGCAGGGTTTAATGTCCAGGGCAGCAGTGCTGGTGGGGGGCAGGGAGGGAGGAATGCACAATCACCCTTTGCAGCCAGCAGAAAGCTCCAGAGGCCGAGCTGCCTGCTCAGTCTGAAAGCCACATCTGGAAACAATTCAGCCAGAGCAGCTCCTGTCATCTGGGCTGGAAGGTTTGGGGGTGGGGGGAGGCTGGAAGGTTTGAGGGGGTGGGGGGAAGGGAAGGAGGTGTTTGCTTTTCCTACTGGCCAAAGCTGATCTCTCCCTCTGAAAAGGAGGAATGTTCAACTGTGTCCTGCTTTCTCCATCCACCCCCCACTGCTCCTTCCCTTCTTCCTCCAGTGTCCCAGGAGTGCCAATGATTGTTTTCATCTCCTCAGCTCCTAGGTTTCCTGCCCTGCAGTCACTCAGGTGGCAGAGCTGCCTTGTTCCCCTGGCTGTCAGCTGGCTCCACAGCCGTGTGGTGAGGAGTGGCTGTTCCATGCCTGCTGCACAGGGCCTGCCAGAGCCTCCTCTGGAGAGCCTCTGGAGCCTCTTAGCCTTCACTCTGATGTCTTTAGCTGATGTTAGATAGCAGGGAACGGTGGAGAAGCAAAATAATTGCAGCACCTTTGATGACCTGAAGGAAGCAGTGACAGGAGAGGGCTGCTTTTATTAACCCTGACAGGAGGTTTTGTCCCTTCAGGTGAAGGGAAGGAAGCTGTGAAGTGTGCAGGCTGCACCCAGTGGTGGTGACACTTCACAAGGGCCTGAAGGAGGCAGAATGTCCTGGAAGGTGACACCAATTTTCTGCAGGCTCTGGGGTTGGTTTTTCATTGCCCTTCCCAACCACCCTGACCTAAGACCTCATTAGGCAGAGGCTGGTGGAAGCCAGCAAGGGAGGCTGCTTCCTAAAGCCAGGAAGAAGCATTTGGTTCCTGTTCAAGCCTCCTCACAGCACTGCTGTTGCAGGAGTAGTTAATTAGTTGGCTGGTTAAATGGTTAATTAGTTAAGTCG
The DNA here is from genome assembly GCA_033816785.1 of Picus viridis. Taxonomy (NCBI): domain Eukaryota; kingdom Metazoa; phylum Chordata; class Aves; order Piciformes; family Picidae; genus Picus; species Picus viridis. The sequence continues at coordinate 2,711,847 of CM066602.1, forward strand.
GGACTACAGGGCTCCAGGAGGGCACAACCTGGAACCCAGCAGGTTCCATCTGAACAGGAGGAGAAATTTCTGTGGTGTGAAGGTGCTGGAGCCCTGGAGCAGCCTTCCCAGAGAGTCTCCTTCCCTGGAGAGCTTCCAACCCCCACCCTGGCCATTGTGATCCTGGGCAAGCTGCTGTGGCTGCCCTGCTTGAGCAGGGGGTTGGACTGGATGAGCTCCAGGGGTCCCTTCCAGCCCCTGCCGTGCTGGGATGCTGTGATCTGAGACTGCACGAAGGCAGCACGAGGAGAGTCCTGGAGCCCTGCACACTGGCACTTGGGACCATCAGAATTGCAGGGAAGAAGACAGCCCCCGGGCGCTCGCTCCCCCCCCGGGCCCCGGCAGCCCCGGGCGCTCACTCCCTCCCCCCAGCCCCCGGGCCCCGGCAGCCCCCGGGCGCTCGCTCCCTCCCCCCGGGCCCCGGCAGCCCCCCGGGCGCCGCCCCTGGGCCTCCTCCCCCGGGCCCCGGCAGCCCCTGGGCTCGCTCCCCCGGGCCCTGCCAGCCCCTGGGTGCTCCTCCCGGGCCCCGCCAGCCCCGCCAGGGCGCTCGCTCCCTGGGCGATTCCTGTTGCTTGTACTTTCGTAGCCCTCGGGGTGAAGCCCAGCAGCCTGACTCTTCCCTCTGCAGCTTCCTGGAGCTCAGGTGTGGAAGGGGCTGAGCCTACAGCAATGAGGAGGGGTCGGGGTTGGGGTTTTTTGGTGGAAAGTGGTGCTGGGGGCACGGCCAGGGGGAGCCACGTGGCCGCTGGGCAGGGCTGGGAGCCGCTGCCGGCTGTCCGCGACATGACTTCACCGTCTGCCTGAAACCTCAGCCCTCGCTGCTGTCTTCCTCCTGGGACCCCCTCCTTGGCTTCAGATCCTGCTGGGAAGTTTATTAAGGAGCAGAAGGGCTTTGGGAGAGGTTGGCCCCTGAGGTGTGGTGACTCAGAAGGTGGTGGGGGCAGCTTCATGTCTCGTGGGTGAAGCACGATGAGAGACCAGAAGTCATCAAAGGTTTCTCCTCCTCCTCCCCTTCTCCTTCCTTTCTTTTCTTTCCCTTCTCTGTTCTGTAAGAGTTGTGGCTTGCCAAAGGGAGAGGACCTGACATCCATGGCCACTGATTGCAAGGCCAGAATGGGGATGGAATTGTCTGAAGTGGACTAAAAAAATCCCTTTAAATGACTTACAGCAGCTCTGGAAGCCAGGAGGCTCCATCCGAGCAGGGGGAGAAGCTTCATTGGTGTGAGGCTGCTGGAGCCCTGGAGCAGGCTGCCCAGAGAGGTTGTGGAGTCTCCTTCTCTGGGGGATTCCAGCCCCCCTGGCCGTTGTGCTCCTGGGCAAGCTGCTAAAGGGAGAGGACCTGACATCCTTCACCACTGATTTTAAGCATTGCAAGGCCAGAATGAGGGATGGAATTGTGTGAGGAGAATAAAATATTGCCTTTTAATGACTTACAGCAGCTCTGGAAGCCAGGAGGCTCCATCTGAGCAGAGGGAGAAGTTTCTTTGGTGGGAGGGTGACAGAGCCCTGGAGCAGGCTGCCCACAGAGAGGTTGTGGAGTCTTCTCTGGGGAGATTCCAACCCCCCTGGCCGTTGTCCTCCTGGGCAAGCTGCTAAAGGGAGAGGACCTGACCTCCATCACCACTGATTTTAACCATTGGGATGGAATTGTGTGAAGAGAATTAAAAATGCCCTTTAATGAGTTACAGCAGCCCTGGGTGGGGGGAGCTGCTTGGGAGAAGCAGTGGAGCCTCTCCCAGTCTCCTCTCTGCTGCTGTCCTGAGGGAGCTGCTCCTGCAGCTGCTTTGGTTGTCACTTGCTGTCTATTGATCCTTGCAAAGCTTTTTCTGTGTGCCAGACAGCAGTGAGCTCTTTGGGTGGTTTGGGTGCTGTGTAAATGAGGCCTGCAGACAATTGATCTGGCTGTGGGAGTTCTTCAGTGAAATGAATGGGGGAGTATAAGGCTGGGATGAAAGGGAAGGATGGAGATGACAAACTCAGGCCTGGAGATAGGAATTGAGGACTGATTTCCCCCAGGAAGTGGCAGCTATCTCATCAGTCATCTAATGAGCTAATTAGAGCAACAGAGGCTACAGCTAAGGGAATAATTTGGGCCTGGCAGAGAGGAGCTAAACCCAACATGCCTCTGCTGGCTGACTCTGAGCCTCTCCAGAGGCTGGAAGATCTGAAGGTTGGACTCTGCTGATGGCACACAGGAAGGTTAACAAAGATGTTTGGTTTGCTTGATCAAATAAGAGCTGAGCTGGAGGTTTAAGAGCCAGGGGCTTCAAGATGTGCCAATGCAGCCATCAGGTGTCTGCCACAGTGGAGCCTAGAGACTGACCCCCTGCTTATCCAGGGTGGTGAAGGGCCTGGAGCATCTGTCTGAGGAGGGAAGGCTGAGAGACCTGGGGGTGTTGAGCCTGGAGAGGAGCAGCCCCAGAGGGGATCTCCTTTATAAGTACTGGAGGGTGGGTGTCAAGAGGAAGGGGCCAGGCTCATTGTCCTCTGACAGGACAAGGGGCAGTGATGCAGAGTAGAACCCAGAAGGTTCCAGCTGAACAGGAGGAGAAACTTCTTAGCTGTGAGGCTGCTGGAGCCCTGGAGCAGGCTGCCCAGAGAGAGGTTGTGGAGTCTCCTTCTCTGGAGACTTTCAAGATCCATCTGGATCCATTCCTGTGTGACCTGTCCTGGGTGATCTGCTTTAGCAGGGGGTTGGATGGATGATATCTGGAGGTCCCTTCCAACCCCTGCTGTTCTGTGATGCTTTGAGTGCTGTAAACAAGGACCCAGCCAAGCACCATCTCTGTTTCCTTCTGTTGCAGTGAGAGTCCTCATGGAGAGAGAGCCTCAACAGAAGACTCAGTTCAGGATGTCACAGCTGAGCACCACACCAGTGATGATGGTATGCAAAGCCTGTTCTCTCCTTGGGTGGCTGGTGCAGCCTGCTGGGGGCAGGCAGAGGAGACAGTACCTTGCTGTTTAAGCTCAAAGTTAGATCCAAAGTGGAGCTTAGAGCAGAAGAGTCACTTGAAGCAGGCCTCTCATCCTGTCACTTGTTCCCTGAGAGAAGAGACCAACCCCCACCTGGCTGCAGCCTCCTTTCAGGGAGCTGTGGAGAGCCTCCTCTTCTCCACATTGAACAACTCCAGCTTCCCCAGTGAAGCTGTCACTACTCCTCCCTGAGCCAAGCTGTCATCCCAGCCACCTTCCCTGGAGGAAAGGGATCAGTTTGGGGCTGGGGGAAGAGGTGGTGTTTTGCAGAGCATCCCTGCTGTCCCCCAGCAGCTTCACTGTAGGAGTGGACACTGAGGTTTTGGGGGGGACACACACAGGAGCTCAGAAGGGGCTGAAGGACCAGCAGGTTGTGTGTGAAGTTGTGTGTGTGTGTGTGTGTGTGAGAGTGGAAGGCTTTCAAACTGCAGCTTTCCTGCATGGGCTGGCAGGGAGGAGTGTTTGCCTTGCTGCTCTCTCTTCACACAGCTTGCCTCTCTGAGTAGAAGTGTAGTAGGGGGAACCAAAAAAGCTGCTGGAAATTGGAGTCTAAAAATCCTTTCTCTGGATGAAAGCCAGAGCCCTGAAAAGCAAATTGGAAACATAAGAAACCTGAGTGCTGCACTCACCTGGAACAATAAACACTTCCTAATGAAACCAAAGCACTCTCCCACCCCCTTCCACAGCAGAGGGGGACACCAGGGCCCAGCCTCTTGGTTTGCTTAGTGTTCTGGAGAAGCTGGCTCCAAGGGCAAAAGAAGCAGGAGGAAGCTGTGGCTGACATTTGGCCCTCCAGCCCCTTTGGGGCTGCTTCAGGCACTGCAGAAGCTTTTTGTGATGCAGACATCCCTGCAGGAAATTTCCCACCCCTTCTCCTCCAGGAAGAGGAACCACAGCTCCCTTTCTGCAGGAAAGAACTCATGGACTGCTTGGCACTGTTAAAGCTCCTTTAGAGTAATTAGGGGCTGAAGTCCACTGGGGCCATGTGGCTGAGCTCATCTCCATTCCCTTGATGTCTGCCTAGAATTGGGAGCTGGCTTAAGATATATTTAGGTTGAAGCACTGACAGATTTTCCCAAGCATTAAAAATAATCCACATGAATTTCATGTCGATTTCCCCCAGTGTCTGGAGGCCCCAGTTGTCCTTCTGGCTCCTATCTGAGCCCTACAGGGACCCAGATTAGTGGCTGGTTGCAGCCACAGCATAGCTCTGGTTCTTCTGTGACCTTTACAAGGAGGAGGAGTGGGGATTTGGAGTGGGTTGTGCAGTTCCAAGCACAGAGGCAGCTGCATGCAGGGCAGGTTGAGCATCTCCCAGCTCAGCAGCAGTCACACTTGGGGCGGGCTGAGCATCTCCCAGCTCAGCAGCAGTCACACTTGGGGCGGGCTGAGCATCTCCCAGCTCAGCAGCAGTCACACTTGGGGCGGGCTGAGCATCTCCCAGCTCAGCAGCAGTCACACTTGGGGGGGCTGGCTCAGCAGCAGTCACAGCAGCATCTCCCAGCTCAGCAGCAGTCACACTTGGGGCGGGCTGAGCATCTCCCAGCTCAGCAGCAGTCACACTTGGGGCGGGCTGAGCATCTCCCAGCTCAGCAGCAGTCACACTTGGGGCGGGCTGAGCATCTCCCAGCTCAGCAGCAGTCACACTTGGGGCGGGCTGAGCATCTCCCAGCTCAGCAGCAGTCACACTTGGGGCATATTCTAGGGGTTGCCCTCTGCCTCTTCCAGCAGCCACCATTCCGTGCTTTGCTGGTGGGTTTGAGCTGTTGAATTCCTCCCTGGGCCCAAGTGCTTGGTGAATGATGGTTTCTTCCCTTCTGTCTCCTAGAGTGTGAGCCCATAGAGGCCATAGCCAAGTTTGACTACATCGGGAGGACTGCCCGGGAGCTGTCCTTCAAGAAGGGAGCTTCCCTCCTGCTCTACCAGCGCGCCTCCGACGACTGGTGGGAGGGACGCCACAATGGCATCGATGGCCTCATCCCTCATCAGTACATCGTGGTGCAAGACACGTAGGTGACCCCTGGGCCCCCCACCCTGCACGCTGGCCCTGCCGAAAAACTCAGCTGGGGGCTCAGAGGCTTGGGGTCCAGGCGTTGAAATCACCTGGGGGAGAGTTTGGCCTCCGAGCTTCCCTGCAGGAAGGGAGGAGCTCTGCAGGTGCCCACAGCCGTGCAGGGGTGATGTGAGGCTGGTCTCATCATGGACACACACAGTGCTGATGTCCTGGTCCTGGGCTCACACACACAGTGCTGGTGGCCTGGTCCTGGGCACACACAGAGTGCTGGTCCTGGGCACACACAGAGTGCTGGTCCTGGGCTCACTCAGTGCTGGTGGCCTGGTCCTGGGCTCACTCAGTGCTGGTGTGCTGGTCTTGGGCACACACTCAGTGCTGGTGGCCTGGTCCTGGGCTGACACAAGGTTGGTCCCGGGCTCACACAGTGCTGGTGGCCTGGTTCCGGGCTCACACAGGGTTGGTCCTGGGCTCACACAGGCTGTGTTTGAGGTGTGTTGCTGCTGGTCCTGTGCTGGTGGTGATGTCCCTCCCTCCCTCCCTCCCTCGGCAGGGAGGACGGCGTCTCGGAGCGGTCCAGCCCCAAGTCTGAACTAGAAGTCAGTTCTGAGCCCCCGGAGGAGAAGGTGACTGCCAGGGCCGGTGCCAGCTGCCCGAGCGGGGGGCACGTTGCCGACATTTACCTTGCAAACATCAACAAGTAAGAGCAGCCTCCTGTCCCTGCCTTCACCTCCCTGTCCAGATGGTGCTGATGAGTCCAGAGCCTAACTAACCAGCGCTGCCACCATCCTCCCCTGCTCCCCTTCCTCTACCCTGCTGCCATTTTGCTGTCCTCTCTGTCACTGCTGTGGCCTATGCTCATGTCAAAGCCCACTGCCCTCTCTTGCCCAGCCCTGCGGTGCCAGCTGTTCCTCTCTGCCCAAATATGTCCTAGTTCTGCTGAGCTGAGCACCCTGAGGGAGGGAGGGAAGGAGGGAGGGGAGCTCTTACCATCACACCTTGCCATTCCTTGTGGTGTTCTGTGAGCTGTGATGTCTCTTTTACATTTAACACCTTTTGCTTTCTGGGCTGGGGGGAGAGGGATGGGGAAGGGGAAACCAACTTCCTCAGGAGCTGGTGGCACAGTTGGTGCTGAATGCTACCTCAAGTCTCACCCCCCTGGCACTGCCTGGAACGTTGTGGTGTCTCTCCTCCAGCACTTCTCCCCTGAGGGTGACTACCCACGTGCAGACACCTCCCTCTTGCTCTGCTCCTCAAGCAGGAGTTGTTTCTTTGGGCAACATCATCATCAGCATGATGACAATGATGATGATAATAATGATAATGATGATGATGATCATGATCATGATAACAACATGTAGCAGTAATAACAACAAGTAGCAATAACAATAAGTAGTAGTAATAACAATAGCAGTAATAATAAGTAATAACAATAAGTAGTAGTAATAACAATAGCAGTAATAATAAGTAGTAATAACAATAAGTAGCAGCAATAACAGTAGTAGTAATAACAATAGCAGTAATAATAAGTAGTAATAACAATAAGTAGCAGCAATAACAGTAGTAGTAATAACAATAGCAGTAATAATAAGTAGTAATAACAATAGCAGTAATAATAAGTAGTAATAACAATAAGTAGCAGTAATAACAATAAGTAGTAATAACAACTAGTAATAACAATAAGTAGCAATAATAATAACAATAATAACAAAGGGGAATTAATCTACTCTCAGACTAAATTGCCTCATCTGCTACAGTTCACTTTTCTAGCACTTATTCCCCCCCTAACCCCCAATAACTTTCAGCTCATTTCCTTAGTATTAAACCTCCCCCCTCCACCCCACCCCCCTCTTACATCTCCCTCTTGTGCACTGAAGGTATTAATGTGCTAATTACAAGTGTGCTGGGAGGGGCTATTTTTAACCTGCAGCTAATTGAACAAAGTGCACTTCAGGAAAGGCAGCAAGGGCAGATGCAGCCTTGGAGGAGCTTTGGGCCTCCTCATACCCTACCCAGAGCCTGGTCCTTAGCTGGTAGGAGTCAGCAGAGCCCCGCTGGCTACCTCGGGAGCTGCGTTAGACCTGTGCCAGCTTGGGGGGGGTCTAGGCTTTCCTTGATGCTCTTTGCTGCCTGAGCCACTGAATGATGCCACCCTGCCAGCCAGGGAATGATGTGTGCCATGACCAAGAGCTGTGTTGGAGCTTCCCCATCTGCTGCTTTCAGTTGTGTTGTGTGTAGCAGGGTTAAGAAGCCTTCGTAATGTCCCCTCCAGTATATTTATATCTCTCTATATATATATCTCTCTAGCTACCTTTTTATTTGCCCCCCTCCCCCCTCCCCCTTTAGTAGGGAAACTGATATTCAGCAACAGCAGCATAAGACTCATTTTGTTGTTTTTTCTTTAGGACTGAATCTCCTGACCTATGTGAGAGCAGACTTGAGCCCCATTAAATCAGATGGTCTCGCAGTGACATTTGTGCCACCCACTGAATTTATTATTTGGATGCCAAAAAAAAAACACCCCCCCCCCAACCCCCCCCCCCCCCATAAATAAAAACATCCTACTGGAGTTCCCACTTCCTTGCAGTTTACCCATGGGGCTGGTGCTATGTAGACATGGAATCCTTCCCTCTATGATGGATGCCAAGCTTCAGACCTGTGGCGTACAGCTGCGTTGGCCCTTCCCTATGATTCGAATGGAACTGTGCTGCCCAGACCTGGCAACGGTGCTGGGGTAGAAACTTAAGTGGGTCTGGACCAGCTCATCCATTTGGCATCATCTTTGGGGGTGCTTCTAGGTTTTGGGGGTCTGACTCTGGCCCTACCTGGCTCATGCCTTTGTGGTCCTGCTTTAAAGCCCTGGGAAACAAACACAAAAGAAAAAGAAAGAAAGAAAGAAAGAAACATCTCCTCCCACCAGCAAAACACTGGAAGTGAATCCCTGCAACCCCCCCAGCCCATGGTGGGTGGGGGAGGGGGAGCTGAGGGGGGCTCTTTGCTTGCCACTCTTGAGAGTAACAACTTGATGCCTTGGGCTGGGAGCTTAGCAGACTTATCCTGTGTCCTCCAGTCAAAAGATTGTAGCTCTGCTCTTCTGATGGAATAAAAACACATCATCGAAAACCTGTCAATGGCACAGAGGGTCTTGGTTTGTTTGGGGGGGGGGGGGGGGCTTGTTGGTTTGGTTTGGTTGCTTCTTTGTTCAAATACCTTCTCCTCTTGACCCAAGTTAATGATGTTCTTGATCCAAGTCTCCTGGGTTTGGTTTTGGGAGTGTGCCCGGCTGCCAGAAGCTCTCCTGAGGTGTTAAACTGGAATGGGTTCTCGTTTTCCCCCTTGTTTCCTCGTTTTGGGGGTGTTTTTGTATCACCTGGGTCCCTTTTATGTCTCTTCCTGTTGTCCTCTGTGTGGGGGGGTTTGTTGGGGGAGGGCTGGGGGATGTCTTCAGGTTTCCACAGCCCTGCTTGCATTGATTTGTTTTGCTTTTGTGACTGAAGGCAAAGAAAGAAACCAGAGTCAGGCAGCATCAGAAGAGCCTTCCGTCAAAGTGACAGCCACGGACTAGGTAGTTCAATGGCAGAACCAGCCTCCCCAGGAGCCATAGCCGGTTCCAGACCCTCATCTCAGCCCATTCTGAGCCAAAGCCTTCCCAAGGAGGTGCCAGACAAATGCTCCGTCAGTGGCCACGGCAGCCTCAATTCTATCAGCCGCCACTCCTCGCTGAAGAACAGGATGGAGAGCCCCCAGATCCGCAAGGCCGTGACCGCAGGCAGGTCCAAGAGCTTCAACAACCATCGCCCCATGGACCCTGAGGTCATTGCACAGGTAACGAGGGCTGCCTGCCTTGGAAGATGGCTTTGGGAAGCTGAAAAGATGCTGAGTACAATGAGTAGGATAGGAATGGACTAGGGATGGACTAGGAGTAGGATGGACTAGGAGTGGGATGGACTAGGAGTAGGATGGACTAGGAGTAGGATGGACTAGGAAGGGACTAGGAGTAGGATGGACTAGGAAGGGACTAGGAGTAGGATGGACTAGGAGTAGGATGGACTAGGAGTAGGATGGACTAGGAGTAGGATGGACTAGGAATGGACTAGGAGTAGGATGGACTAGGAGTAGGATGGACTAGGAATGGACTAGGAGTAGGATGGACTAGGAATGGACTAGGAGTAGGATGGACTAGGAAGGGACTAGGAGTAGGATGGACTAGGAGTAGGATGGACTAGGAGTAGGATGGACTAGGAGTAGGAATGGACTAGGAGTAGGATGGACTAGGAAGGGACTAGGAGTAGGATGGACTAGGAATGGAATTAACCAGGTTGGAAAAGACCTTTGAGATCATCAAGTCCGACCTATCACCCAACACCATCTAATCAACCAAACCATGGCACCAAGTGCCTCATCCAGGCTCTTCCTAAACACCTCTAGGGATGGGGACTCCACCACCTCCCTGGGCAGCACATTCCAATGGCCAAGCTCTCTTGCTGGGAAGAACTTTCTCCTCACCTCCAGCCTAAACCTCCCCTGGCACAGCTTGAGACTGTGTCCTCTTGTTCTGGTGCTGCTTGCCTGGGAGAAGAGACCAACCCCCACCTGGCTACAACCTCCTTCAGGGAGTTGGAGAGAGCAAGAAGGTCTCCCCTGAGCCTCCTCCAGGCTAAGCAACCCCAGCTCCCTCAGCCTCTCCTCCCAGGGCTGTGCTCCAGACCCCTCCCCAGCCTCGTTGCCCTTCTCTGGACACCTTCAAGTCTCTCAATGTCCTTCTTGAATTGAGGGGCCCAGAACTGGACACAGGACTTAAGGTGTGGCCTAACCAATGCTGAGCACAGGGCAGAATGACTTCCCTGCTCCTGCTGGCCACACTGTTCCTGATCCTGGCCAGGAGGTGCTTTAAGGCAAAGCCTGATTTAATCTCTGCTCCTTTCCCTTCCCCTTGCTGCAATATTAACTTACTCCCCAGCTTGAGTCTAGGCTTTCAGCCTGGCTTTGTCCAGCTCACTGAGGCTGCTTTCATCAGTGAAGAGAAACAGGCAGCTCCTTCCTCCAGGAGGAAGCTTGGCCCTTTTCATGAGTCAGAATTGAGTTACAGTAATAAAAAGGCCCCCACCTGCACTGCACAAAGTCACTCAGGTTCCAGAGCTGGCAGCACCAAAACAAAAACTAACAGTCAGAGCTACCAGACAGAAGAAGAGTCAACTATTTAGTGTCAGTGTAACATTCTCCTGTCAGCTGGGCAAACTTGCCTGTGGTTAGGCATTGGAAGCACGTGGAGCAGTGCAGTCAGCATACCAGCAGGCTGCTGAGCTGTGCAGTGCTCACAGGGGCATCTTCAGGCACTCACAGGGTCCAGGGTGTGATCAGGAAGCAGCTTTGGCCATAATGCTGCTGGCTTTCAGTGGTGGTTTCCTTAGACAAGTGCCTTCAGACAGGAGCAGGCTGCTGGTGTGAGCAGCTGGGCTTCAGCTCTGCAGCGCTCTGCCCTGGGACCAGCTCCACACCATGAGCAGACAACGAGGAAGGCAGCTTCTCCCCTTCCTGCTGCACTGCTCAGAGAGAGAAATGTTCTTAGTGAGGTTTTATCAGGCTTTGCTGGCTGACAGAGAGCAGTCCAGAACAGATTCTTTGTCTCTCTGCATCCCTGTACCCAGAGACCTCTCCCATCCCTGGGGCACTGTCACACAGTGACATCTCTGCATCCCCCATCCCTGTGTCACCCATCTCTGAGACCTCTCCCATCCCTGTACCCAGAGACCTTTTCCATCCCTGGGGCTCTGCAAGTGTCATCTCTGCATCCCTGTACCCAGAGACCTCTCCCATCCCTGTACCCAGAGACCTCTCCCATCCCTGTACCCAGAGACCTTTTCCATTCCTGGGGCTCTGCAAGTGTCATCTCTGCATCCCTGTACCCAGAGACCTCTCCCATCCCTGGGGCATTACAAGTGACATCTTTGCATCCCTGTATCCAGAGACATCTCCCATCCCTGTGGCATTACAACAGTGACATTTCTGCTTCCCTGTACCCAGAGACCTCTCCCATCCCTGGGGCACTACAAGTGTCATCTCTGCATCCCTCTACCCAGAGACCTCTCCCATCCCTGTGGCATTACGACAGTGACTTCTCTGCATCCCTGTACCCAGAGACCTCTCCCATCCCTCTACCCAGAGACCTCTCCCATCCCTCTACCCAGACACCTCTCCCATCCCTGTACCCAGACACCTCTCCCATCCCTGGGGCACTACAAGTGTCATCTCTGCATCCCTGCCTCTGTGGTTTCCCAAGCAGCAGAAGGAAACAACTGAAAGACTTCAACTTGCACAAGTGACAGCTACTTGTGTGTGTGTGTGTCAGGGGGTGATGTCAATAGGATAGATTTCCCCTCTTCCATGCAGGCTCTTGCCCTTCTCCAAGCTGTTGGATGTGCCTGCACATGCATGGTGCCTGCACCAACTGTTTCCACTATGCATGGATCTATCTAAAGCCAAGGAATGCTGCCTCTCAGATTACAAAGACCTGACTTCTCTGCCTGCTTCAGCAGCCTGTGGGTTGCTAAGGAGCTGGGGAAGGTGGGGGGAAGCTGTGTGAACATCATGTCTGTTGGCCAAACAGCAGCATCAAGTAATAACTGAGAGCCAGCTACAACTCTGATGGAATACTCTGATTTTGCCATTAGGAATCTCTTCAGCCCATTCATTCCAGGGGAAGGATGATCTATGGCCCCTGCTGCCTTCATATTTCATTGTCCCTTCCAAGAGGCTTTGGTTGACATGGATCAGTTTGTTTTTTCAATTAGCTGGAGTTGTTCTGTCTCCTCTCCCTGCCAGAGTGGTTTGCACTGGAGAGGAGGCTGGGGAGAAAAAGAGAAGAGGAAAGGGGGGTTGGAAAAATAAAGGGGGGGATAGGGGGGAGGGAAAGCTGTTAAAGAAGGATTTCTGTCTGCCCTGCAGTGCCTGTTCAAAACCTCTCTCACACTCCTCCTGCCTTTTACATATTTTCCCTAACTTCACAAGGAAAAATCTGCCTGGCCTCAAGATAGACCCAGAGGTGTCAGATTTCTGTCTCTGGTCTCTTCCCCCCATTCCTTGACTGATTTACCTTCCCCACCCCCTGGAAAAGAAAAAAAGCACCAAAAAAAACCCTCCCAAGGAAGCTCAAAGCTGCAGCCAAGCTGTGAGTCACAGAAAGGCCTCTGCTCTCCACTGGGTTCTGGGCTCCCCCAGCATGGGCTGCAGCCAACCTGGAGGTCCTCCTACAGCTTGAGAACCAAACTGAGCCAGGTTTGGATCTCAAAAGCTCTCTTTGTGTTGGTTTGGTAATGACTGTTAAGACTGAGGAAGGGAAGGGGAAGTCCCAGCTACCATGTCTGCGTGCTTCTGCTGTCTTCTGGGGTTTCCAAAGCATGGAAAATGAACTTGGAGGTGTTAATTTCAGGGCTGCACTCAGTGAGCTTCCAGTATTGGAAGGGGGCTGCAGGAGAGCAGGAGAGGGGCTTGTTACAAAGGCATGGAGTGACAGGACCAGGGGTGGTGGCTTCAAACTGGAAGAAGCTTGGACTGAGATCAGGCATTGGGAAGAAACTCTTCCCCATGAGGCCAGTGAGACACTGGAACAGCTTGCCCAGAGAAGTTGTAGAGGCTCCAAGCCTTGAAGTCCAGTTCTGGGCCCCTCAGTTTAAGAAGGACATTGAGACTCTTGAAGGTGTCCAGAGGAAGGGCAAGAAAGCTGGGGAGGGGTCTGGAGCACAGCCCTGGGAGGAGAGGCTGAGGGAGCTGGGGTTGCTTAGCCTGGAGAAGAGGAGGCTCAGGGAGACCTTCTTGCTCTCTCCAACTCCCTGAAGGGAGGTTGTAGCCAGGTGGGGGTTGGTCTTTTCTCTCAAGCAAGCAGCACCAGAACAAGAGGACACAGTCTCAAGCTGTGCCAGGGGAGGTTTAGGTCGGATGTTAGGAAGAAGTTCTACACAGAGAGAGTGACTGCCCATTGGGATGTGCTGCCCAGGGAGGTGGTGGAGTCCCCATCCCTGGAGGTGTTTAGGCTGCCTGTTGCTGGAGGCTGGCTGCCTTTACCTGGTGGTTTTCTGCCTGTTCTGGTGCCTGGCTGCCTGCTGCCGGTGGCTGCCTGCTGCTGCCTGCTGCCTGCTGCCGCCTGCTGCCGGTGGCTGCCTGCTGCCGCCTGCTGCCGGTGGCTGCCTGCTGCCGCCTGCTGCCGGTGGCTGCCTGCTGCCGCCTGCTGCCGCCTGCTGCCGGTGGCTGCCGGCTGCCGCCTGCTGCCGGTGGCTGCCTGCTGCTGCCTGCTGCCTGCTGCCGCCTGCTGCCGGTGGCTGCCTGCTGCCGCCTGCTGCCGGTGGCTGCCTGCTGCTGGTGGCTGCCTGCTGCTGCCTGCTGCCGGCGGCTGGCTCAGTCCACTTTGGTGAGCAGTTCGGTGTGGGTTTCACTTCGACACCTAAAGGTCCTCGGCCCAGCAGCTGGTTGTGGTTTGGGTGTTGGTGTCTGCAGGCTGCAGACCACCCAGGCCTCTCTCCAAGAGTGACGTTCCTGTGCCTGGCCTGTGTTGCTCACTGCTGGCCTCTCTCTTTGTGTCCTCGCAGGACATCGAAGCTACCATGAACTCTGCTCTGAACGAGCTGCGGGAGCTGGAGAGGCAGAGCAGCGTGAAGCACACCCCGGACGTGGTCCTCGACACCCTGGAGCCTCTGAAAACCTCGCCGGTGGTCGCCCCCACCTCGGAGCCCTCCAGCCCCCTGCACACGCAGCTCCTCAAGGAGGCCGAGCCGGCTTTCCAGCGCAGCGCCAGCACCGCCGGGGACATCCCCTGCGCCTTCCGCCCCGTCAAGTCGGTCAAGATGGCCGCGCAGGTGAAGCCGCCGGCCACCAGGCCGAAGCCGCCGGTGTTCCCCAAGACGGCCGCCACCAGCCCTGGCGTCGCCTCCTCTGCCTCCCAGCAGCCTGCTGACAAGTCCTGCACCGTCTGAGGAGCCCGGATGCTGCTCTCTGGACACCGACCACGTTGCTTCCTCAGGCGAAGAGACTCTGTTCAAAGCCGTTTCGCTCCTCGCCGGCGGTGAACTTGCGACTCGCTGCTGGGAGCTCTTCCCCCGGGGGAGGGAAGGGTTGGGGGGAGGGGGGGAGGTGTGAACTCCAGCAGTGACAAACCTCGGCCCACCTGCGGCTGGTGGGGCAGACCAGCTCGTGCCACGCTTTGGGAAACCCAGGAGCCAGGTCACTGTGAAGCTGAGGAAGAGGAAAACAAAACACCCAAGACGGAAGCGAGCGACGAGTCGGACCCCAAGGCTGTCGCCGATGCCCCGCGGGGTGGCAACCCCGGGTTGGGAGTGCTGGTGTAGTGACTTTCTAGAGTTCTGTGCTTCATTTATCACAGGGTGGGGGGGGAAAAAAAACAATAGGATAGAGATTTTTTGGGGGGGGGGGGGGAGGGGCGGGTTCTTTGAGTCTGCTGCATGTTTTGGTGCCCACTGTTCGACGTGGAGCTTGGACATGCCCGTCCCTTGTGCGTGGTGATTCCCCTTCTCGCCTCGCCCGCTGGTGCCACGGCGGTTAAGGGTCTGTCTTGACTTCCATCATACCCTCTGGTTTGGTTGGTTTGCTTCCCCTCTTTCCCACCCCCACCACCACCTCCCCTCCACTTCCCCCTCCCTAGTCCCTCCCTGCTGGGGTCAGAGTTTAGTTGGCCATCCAGCTTCAGCGTTTGTCAGGTTACTAATAGTTGACTCTGGTAGACTCTTTAGATTGTTGTGGAGTTCTACGTCCTGTGTGTCCGTGCAAAGGGAAACCAAGCTGGCCCTCAGCTTGAGGAGCAGAGGAAGGGAGCCCACTTGTTGCTTGTGGACAGTCTGAGCTCTTTGCCTCCTTTTTTTCCCTCTCCCTGTATTTTGTTTGCCTGTTTTCCCATGGAGTCCGCAGCCCTCAGGCTCTGCTGCGTGGGCTCAGGAGACTGAATGTAAGGACAGCAAAGCAAAGCAGCTCGGTCACCTTTGGAGAAGCGAAGCCTCCTCTGCTGGGAGCTGGGTGACTCAACGCACAACATCCTCCTCCTGGATCACCCCTCAGGGTGGGTGCTGACCAAAACCCCCACTTTGATTCCAAGCACTGTCAGAAGACAAACCAACAACCTTCCAGCCCGAGCTCTCAAGCTTTGCATCTTCTCCCTCCTTCTGGCTGCAGAGACGAAAAGGCTTCGTTTGGGTGGCTGTGGACTGCTGCTTGTGGGGAATCTCTGCTCTGGTGGAGCGCTGCAGGAGATGCTGCTTGGGGGGCCAGGGGAGGGGACAGCAGGTGGCTTCTGGAGTGGCTTCTCCACGTGGTTGTGATAGACTGGAGTTGCCCCCCTCCCTGCCCCCCTCCATGGGATTCCTCAGACACAGGAAGGCATTCTTGGTATTTATATGGCAGGCAGCAAAAATGCTTCAGCCTCTGAGCAGGCTGCAGGGACTCTTTGTACTCTGCTGAAGGAATTTCCCCATTTCTACCATTAATTTAATTTAAAAGTCAAAGGAGAAAACATAATAATAATAATAATTAAAAGAGAGAAAGGGGAGAAAACATAATAATAATAATAATTAAAAGAGAGAAAGGAGCCCCACTTTGGAAGGGTGAAGAAGACCCCCAGGCCTGCAGGAATGGAGACTGGCTTGCCCCTTAAGCTCACCTTGTTCCTAAACTTGACTGGGACTTCAAAGCCAAGCTGCACAGCTGAATGTTTTCATCAAAGCAGCTCAGGCAAGGAGGAGAAAACAAGAGGAAGGAGGGGAAAAAACAGGATAAAAATCCCCGTTTTCCCCTCTCCACTTTAGCTGAGCTGCTTTCAAATCTGAGGGCTTCTCCTGCTTGGCTTCCTGGTGACTTGCCCCCAGCCTTTGAATTGGCACTTAAGTGATGAGAAGAGAAGAGACAGAGCCTTCTCTGGACAGTTCCTTCATGAATCAGCAGGAAGAAACCATCCCCTCCAGATCCCTGAGGATGGAAGGAGCAGTCCCTCTCCACCCCTCCAACCTCAACAGATGCAGGTCAATGGGGTGGGGGTTAATCCCACCCCAGTCTTCTCCTTGCCCCTAACTGAAGAAGATGTGACACTCTGGGGGAGCAGCAGGCAGACCTCAGCAAGAACTCTCCTCCTTGGTCCTTTCTGTAGCAGCAGCTCCCCTTGGGAAGCACCTTGGTACACAGGGGAGGGACTGCCCCTTGGACCCTCTGCCCCTCTCTCTTCCTCTCCCAGTGGGCAGATCCCCAAGGCTGCAACCAGCAGGCTTTGCTCTCAGGTTCTGATGGACTTCAGCCACCAAGGAACCACTTGTTCTTTTGGGGGGAAAACCCCCAACAATAAGAATAATAATAAACCAGATTTAAACTTGGCATTTTTTTTTTTTCACTCAGGCAGAACTTTTCTGGCATTTCCTTTTGAGTAGGGAGAGGTTTGGGGGTTATTTTGGGGGTGGGGGGTGGTTTTTGTGTTGTTGTCTTTGGTTTTGGCCATGCCTGGGGTGGGTTTTTTTGCTGTGTCAGGAGCAGGCTCTCTGTCCATTTTCCTTCCCCTCCTCTCTGATGCCTTATTTGCTTTCTCTTTTGTTTTGGTGGTTGTTATCAATGCCTAGCATCCATGTCTCTGAGAGTCCAGTGTCCAGCTGCACACAGCACATCTGGAGGAGAGGCTTCTTGGTTTTTTTCATCCTGTTGCTGCTTTCTCTCTGAATGGAAACTGAGGTCAAGAAGAAGAAAGTGATGACTTCAGGTGACACGAAACAGCAACTGGACTGTGTGCTTCTCTCTGGCCTCCACAGCTTGGGGGAGGTGGGGAGGACAATCCTGCTCTCCAGGGGAATAATTTAGCAGGGGATCCTCCTGCACTGAGCAACCCAACTGGAATCTTGGGTGTGCACTGTGATTGAACACTTCAAAACACTTCCAGCAAGCAATATGGGAGGCTGAAGAGCATCCTTCCTCTTCCACGTGCTCCGGGCCTGGCCAGCCAGCAGAAGACTCAGAGGAGGCTAAAAACCAAGAAAAGGAAACTTCTTTTGTGGGTTGTTCTTTTCTTTGGGGGGGGGGGAGGGAGGGGAGGGTTTGGCTTCTCTGCTTCACTCTGTGAGCACAAAAAGGCTGTGGGGAGCTGCAGGAGAGGTGGGATGGAGAGACTCGGAGGCGTGGGCGCCGCTCCCCGCAGAGCCAGTGGTTCGCCTGGGGATGGGTGGGGGGAGGAGGTACCCAAGGTGGCTTCATACCTTCAGAAGAAGAAATAACTCTGTTCTTCCACGGGAATTTTCTCTTTTCATGGCTTTTCTGTAACGTTTGTGTCCAACAGAGAGGACAAAGGCAGCGTTTGATAACTGGAATTAAAGCATCTGTTGGCTTGGTGTGGACAAGGGCTTCTTGTTCATCAGGGCTTGGGTTGGGAGAGCCCAGAGCAAAGCTTTTCAAGTAAAACTGGGGGGGGCGGGTTGGGAGTGGGAGTTGGGGGTGTTTGGGTTGGGGTTTGGTTTGGTTTGAATTTCATTTTGATTGTAGGGGATCCAATCCTGAACAGTTCCTGAAGCTTTCCTGGGTTTCTCCTCCCTTAGCTGGGAGTCAGAGCAGTGTGCCTTAGGGGCTGCTGAACCTCTGCCTCTCCAAGGTCAATCCTCAGGCTCCCACTCCATGGCTCTGGACATTTGCTCCTCGTTGCTTTCCTGGGTTTCTCCTCCCTGGGTTCCTGAAGCTTAGCTGGGAGTCAGAGCAGTGTGGGGCTGCTGAGGGGCTGGCTGAACCTCTGCCTCTCCAAGGTCAAACCTCTGCCTCTCCAAGGTCTCCCACTCCCACTCCATGGCTTTGGACACTTGTTCCTCATTGCCAGAGCAGTGGGAGGTGATCAAGGTGAATCAGGCTCATTCACTTTCCTCCCTTTCCTGGGTTCCCCTCCTCCCCTCTCCGCTGCATCTTCTCCTTGCAATGGAAGTGAGGAAGTCCCTGGAGTGCACTGTGACAAGCAAGAGGCAAACCCTTGGTGTATGGCTTTGGTGTTTTGATTACCTGTTCAAAAAGAGTCTTTGGCTTTCCTGTGATGAGTACCTCATGTGTTGGGTCTGGGGAGTTTCTCTTGATTTTATTATGTTGGCTGAGGGTTGGTTGGGGGTTTTCTTTCCTCCTTTGTTTGGTGGTGGTGGTTGTTGTTGTGTTTTGGTTTGGGTTCTTTTGGGTTGAAGGCAAGATTGTTCTTGCACAGAAGTAGGTTTAAGGTAGCCAAGTTCTCATCCATTTCTTTACTGCATCAAAACAGCTTCACTTGGGGCAAGAAATGACTGGAAACTGGCCAGTGTGGTCCCCATCCACAAGAAGGGTGGGATGGAGGAACCTGGAAGCTCCAGGCCTGGCAGCCTGGTCAGTGCCAGGGAAAATGATGGAGCAGATCATCTTGGGGGCAATAACTGCATGCCTGAAGCATGGCCAAGGGCTCAGGCCCAGCCAGCATGGAGTTAGGAAGGGCAGGTCCTGCCTCTCCAACCTGATCTCCTTCTATGATCAGGTGACTGCCTGGTGGGTGTGGGGCAGGCTGGGGATGTGGTCTGCCTGGACTTCAGCAAGGCCTTTGACACCGTCCCCCACAGCACACTCCTGGCCAAGCTGTCAGCCCCTGGCTGGGACAGCAGCACTCTGAGCTGGGTTAGGAACTGGCTGGAGGGCTGAGCCCAGAGAGTGGTGGTGAATGGTGCCACAGCCAGCTGGCAGCCAGGCACCAGTGGTGTGCCCCAGGGATCAGTGCTGGGCCCCATCCTCTTTAATATCTTCATTGATGATCTGGATGAGGGCATTGAGACAGTCATCAGCAAATGTGCAGGTGACACCAAGCTGGGAGCAGATGTTAGTCAGAGGGCAGAAGGGCTCTGCAGAGGGACCTTGCCAGGCTGGACAGATGGGCAGAGGCCAACAGGATGGCATTCAACACATCCCAGTGCCAGGGGCTGCACTTTGGCCACAGCAACCCCAGGCAGAGCTACAGGCTGGGGGCAGAGTGGCTGAGAGCTGCCAAACAGAGAGGGACCTGGGGGTGCTGATTGACAGCTGCCTAAACATGAGCCAGCAGTGTGCCCAGGTGGCCAAGAAGGCCAACGGCATCCTGGCCTGCATCAGGAACAGTGTGGCCAGCAGGAGCAGGGAGGTCATTCTGCCCTGTGCTCAGCACTGGTTAGGATTGGCACTGGTAAGTAGGTGATGAAGCATCTGGAGGATGCAGAAATACAGCAGGTGGGGGCAGGGAGGGGAAGGGTTCCAGGGATGGGGCAGCTCCCACCTCTCTGGGCAACCTGGGGCTGAGTTGAGTGAGGAAGAGGATGCACAGCCCCTTCTGGGAGCCTTCTTCAGCGTTGGGAATTGGAGGGGAGGGATCCTGGGGAGTTTGGGTTTGGACTGGCACTGGTAAGTAGGTGATGGAGCATCTGGAGGCTGCAGAAATACAGCAAGGGGGAGGGGGAAGGGTTCCAGGGATGGGGCAGCTGCCACCTCTGGGCAAGCTGAGTGAGGAAGAGGATGAGCAGCCCCTCCTGAGAGCCTTCATCAGCTTTGGGAGGGATCCTGGGGAGTTTGGGTTTGGACTGGCACTGGTAAGTAGGTGATGAAGCATCTGGAGGCTGCAGAGACACAGCAGGTGGGGGGCAGGGAGGGAAGGGTTCCGGGGATGGGGCAGCCCCTGGGCAACCCGGGGCAGGATCTCACCTCCCGCAGTGTCAAACGTCTTTCCCTTCTCTCCAGTCTGAATCTCCCTCTTTCGGTTCCAAGCTCTCAGCCCCTCTCCTGTCACAAGAGGCAGGTGCCCGCTGCAGGCAGAGCTGCTGCAGGGCTTCTGTTCTTGAGGCTCTGCTGCCACCAGCTGGAAGCATTTTTGTCACCTGCTTGTCACAGCCCCAGGGTCTTGCTGTGTGTTTGGTGCCAAGGGGGGGGGGTTTCGCTGGTTTCTGACCACGGATGTGACCACTCTGAGCAGGTCAAGAGGGGCTTTTGGGTGGCAAAAGGATGAAACCTGCCGGTGGGGCAAGCAGGGAAAGGAAATAGGCTTTCCTGAGGAAAGGAAGTAAGATGGGAAATGCAAAAAGCAACAAGACATAAAATGGAAACAGAAAGAAAGGAAATAAAGTTTAAAAGGGAAAGGAAATAGGCTATAAAATGTCAAAGGAAAGGAAAGAAGCCCTAACATGGAAAGGAAATAGGCTACAAAGTGTGGAAGATGGGATAAGGAGGTCTGAAGGGAGCCAGGCTCTCCCCCAGGGCATAACCCAGCGGCTGAGGTGCTGCAGTTGATCTGGGATGGCTCTCCCACCACAGCTATGCAACCAGCCAGGAGAGTTGCTGGGGCAGCTGGGATGTCCTGGAGTCCCTGGGCTCCAAGGGCTGGCAGCTCCAATCCCTGACCATCCTTGCAGGGAAGAAATCTTTCCTAATATCCAATCTCCACCTCCCCTGGTGCAGCTTGAAGCCATTTCCTCTCCTTCTATCACCTGCTACTAAGGAGAGGAGACCAACCCCCACCTCCCTCCAGCCTCCTCTCAGGGAGCTGGAGAGAGCAATGAGGTCTCCCCTCAGCCTCCTCTTCTCCAGGCTGAACCACCCCCAAGTCCCTCAGCTGCTCCTCACAGGACTTCAGTTCAAGGTCCCTCAGCAGCCTCCTTGCCCTCCTCTGCCCATGCTCAGCCTCAGGCTTCAAGAAGTCTCCAGGTCCCTTTCTCTTCCTGTTAGCTGAGCTGCAGCAGAGTGACTCCAGTCCAAGTGAGTTCAAGTTTCACTTGGTCCCCCTCGTGTTGCTCTGCTTCCTGCTGAGCTCTGCTCCCCAGCACCAGCCCCTTTGATGAGCTCAGGGCAAAGGGCCAGCCAGTGCCCCCCAGCTCAGTGCCCCCCGGCTCCTCTCAAGGGGTTTCCCATGCCAGGAGCAGCCAGGGCCAAGCACTGACCCCATGCACTGTGGGTCCCCAGCACGGCTCAGGAAGGCAGAGTCACAGATTGCATTGGGTTGGAAGGGACCCTCTAAGGTCATCATGTCCACCCCCTGCACTCAGCAGGGACACCTCCAGCTGGAGCAGGCTGCTCAGGGCCACACCAAGTCTGATCTTGACTGCCTGCAGGGTTGAGGCCTCAACCACCTCCCTGGGCAACCTGTTCCACTATTTCACCACTCTCACTGTGCAGAACTTCCTCCTGATGTCCAACCTAAATCTGCCCTGCTGCAGTTTCAACCCACTGCCCCTTGTCCTGTCCACCTGAGCCCTTCTGAGCAGTCCCTCCCCAGCCTTCCTCGAGGTCCCCTTCAGATAGTGACACGCAGCTCTAAGGTCTCCCTGGAGCCTTCTCTTCTCCAGGCTGAACAGACCCAACTCTCCCAGCCTGTCCCCATAGCAGAGGTGCTTCAGCCCTCTGATCATCTTCGTGCCCTGCTCTGAAGCCTCTCCAGCAGCTGCCCCTCCCTCCTGCGCTGAGTGAGGAAGGCAGCCGCTGGCGGCAGCCCCTGATCTCCCCTGCCCGGGCAGGCTGTGTGCCGGGCGGCGCTCAGCACCCTTGGGTCCATCCCAGCCCTGGCCGAGGAGCTCGGCAGGCCTGGGGAGTGCTGCAACTCTGGGAATTTCTCTCTCTCTCTCTCTCTCTCTCTCTGAAGCAGGAAGCTGAAGCATTTCCTCCTCCAGCCGCAGCCGATGCTTGCAGAGCTGGTTTTGCAATCGCCCGGGTTTCTGTGCCGGGGCAGGGGAGGTGCCTCGCACCACCTTGCAGCTTCAACGTTGTGTTTGCTCTTTCTTTTTCCTTTCTTTTCTCTCTCTTGTTTTTGTCCTCCCCCTTTCCTTCCCCTCTCCACCTCTGTCAGTGCCTCGCTGCCAGCCCCGACAGGTCCCGGCGCTGGGGGTGGGTTTCTTTGGCAGCTCGGTTCATGAGCAGCCCTTGGAGCCGGCGCTGCTCGCTGGGAGCCGCTGAGGGGAGCGGCTGGAGGCTGCTCGGCCGAGGGACACCTCCTGCCGCTTGGCTTCTGCCCCCTGGGCATTGCCCGGTGGGGGACGGCCCCAGGCTGGGGTTCTGGGGCTGGGCTGGAGGAGAGCAGTGACCCCCGGGGGTGAGCCATCTCCTTCCCCACCTCCAGTGGCGCTTGTGGAGATGCAGAGCACCCCAAACTACCTCTGGAGCACCGAGGACCTCCTGGGCCAGGGCGCCACAGCTTCTGTCTACAAGGCTCGCAACAAGGTGAGCAAGGGGCAAGGGGAGGGGAGCACCAACCACCCTAAACCCACCTCCCCCAGCCCTCCTACCCCCCCAGGAGCTGCCCCTCTGCTCAGCCTCCCCGGGAGGAGCTGTGCTGGGCTTTATTTTCGTTTTCATTTTCCCTTTGGCTCCTTCCCCTTGGGCGCCAGGTGAGGGTGGAGGGTCCGGGGCAGCTTTCTGGGGTGCTCACAGCCAGGTCCTGCTCATGGTGCATCAAGGGAGTGTGGGGGTGGGGAGTTCAGGAGCTGGGTTTTGGGGGAATGCCCAGAGGTTTTGAAAACCCCATCCTTGGTCCATTTGCATAGGACATGCAAACACTTGCCAGGGCTGGAACAGAGGCTCTGCCTCACTGGGCTTTGAAGTGTCTTGAGCAGTTCTGCCTGAGCAGGGCAGAGAGGCATCAAAACCAGCCCCCACACCAGCCCCATCTCAGCTGCCTCAGCCACCAGGTGGTGATGAAGCTGAACGACCACCCTGCCCCGTGGCACCTGCAGGGCCAGGGAGCAAAGGGATCACAGCACTTTGCTTCTGCAGGGGAAGAAACAAGGCTGAAATTGTGCCAGGGGAGGGTTAGGTTGGAGATGAGGAACAATTTCTTTGCTGCCAGAGTGGTCAGGCACCGGCACAGGCTGCCCAGGGAGGTGGTGGAGTCACCATCCCTGGAGGGGCTCACAATACATGCAGGCACAGCCCTTGGAACCATGGTTTGGTGGCTGTGGTGCTGGGTTGATGGTTGGACTGGATGAGTTTAGAGGCCTTTTCCAACCCAAACAACTCCATGGTGGTGCTGGGTTGAGGGTTGGACTGGGTGAGCTTGGAGGCCTTTTCCAACCCAAACAACTCCATGGTGGTGCTGGGTTGAGGGTTGGACTGGGTGAGCCTGGAGGCCTTTTCCAACCCAAACTACTCCATGGTGGTGCTGGGTTGAGGGTTGGACTGGGTGAGCCTGGAGGCCTTTTCCAACCCAAACTACTCCATGGTGGTGCTGGGTTGATGGTAAGTGGGAGCTGGGCTGGGGAGCCTGCTGTGCCACCTGGGGCAGTGCCACAGGGCTACTGCTTTGAGCTGTGGGAGGGGAGCAGTGCTCCTGGGCTGCTTTCTCCTTCACCTACCCCTAGCCCTTCAGCACTGGGGGGCTGGGCTGGAGCATGGGTGAGTTTAGAGGCCTTTTCCAACCCAAACAACTCCCTGGCCACCTGGTCAGAAAACACTTTGCAGCATGAGAGGGATGTGGGAGCAGCCTTGGAGCTGCTGCTGGGGCTGCTTAGGCTGGGGATGGCCTCACTCCCCACTTCCATTTCCTCTTTTCCCAGAAATCTGGGGAGCTGGTGGCTGTGAAGGTCTTTAACAATGCCAGCTACCTGCGGCCCCAGGAGGTCCAGATGAGAGAGTTTGAGATGCTGAGGAAGCTCAACCACAAAAACATTGTCAAGCTGTTTGCTGTGGAGGAGACAGTAAGTGGGAGCTGGGCTGGGGAGCCTGCTGGGCCCCCTGGGGCAGTGCCACAGGGCTACTGCCTTGAGCTGTGGGAGGGGAGTAGTGCCCCTGGGCTGCTTTCTCCTTCACCTCCCTCTAGCCCTTCAGCACTGGGGGGGGCTGGGTTGCAGCATGGATGTGACCTGCTCTTGTCACCTGCCCAGGCATGTGGCGCAGAGGGGACACCCTCCAGTGCTAGGCTGTCCAAGCTGGAGAAACCCAGGGAGCCACCAACCAAAGGAGGGGACCTGGTCCCGCTTAGGCAGGGGGAACAGGCTACCAGGTGGGACACAGGGCTAGCTGAGCCCTCCTGGCTGCTGCTCTCCACAGGGCAGCAGCAAGCAGAAGGTGCTGGTGATGGAGTACTGCTCCAGTGGCAGCTTGCTGAGCGTGCTGGAAGACCCAGTGAATGCCTTTGGCCTGGCTGAGTCTGAGTTCCTCATCGTGCTGCAGTGTGTGGGTGAGTGTGGGGGTCCCACCCAGCACAGGAGGCTGCCTCTTTGGTCTGTCTGGCAGCAGAAAGAGCACAAGACTTCAGCAGCCTGAAGCTGCAATGGGACAGCTCCTATGCTCCCTAACCCAAGCTCCCTAAGGCCCCAAGCCTCCTCTTCTCAGCAGCATCATCTTCTCACTTCCCCACCTCCCCCTCCAGGCAGAAGGGACCTGCAGTGTCTTTTGTTCCTGGGCTGCCACCAGGAGCACAGCCCAGGGCTGAGGAGCTCTGGGCTGGGGACCTCATGGTGCTGGTGGAGCCCTACAGGCACCAGCCCTGGGCTGTGGGCACGAGGGCTGCACAGAGCAGAGGTTGCCCCTTCCAGTGGGGTGGGTTTGTGAGCTCCACATTCAGGGGCAGCCCTGAGGCTTTCTCCTTGCAGACCTGCCCCAGGAAGCAGGGAAGAATGTGCTGCCCAGCGAGGTGGTGGTGGAGTCACCATCACTAAGAAGAGCCTGGCTGAGGCACTCGGTGCCGTGGCGCAGGTGATCAGATGGTGCTGGGGGTAGGTTGGCCTGGATGATCTCAAAGGTCTTTTCCAGCCTGGTTCATTCTGCATTCCCAAGCAGCTGTGCGAGCAGGCTGTGCCCCACCGCGGAGCAGCACCAGGGCAGTCCCCTCCCGCCTGCTCTCTCATCCTCTCCGGCCCCTCACAGCCGCCTTCGCCCCCGGCTCCTCCCTTCTCTGCTCCTTCTCCTCTCCCTGCGTTTAAGCAAAGCCCTCTGGAGCCAAGTGCTGGAGCCCCAGGTGTGACCAGTGCCTCCCCCACGTGTGCCCAGTGGCAGGGATGAACCACCTGCGTGAGAAGGGCGTCGTGCACCGGGACATCAAGCCCGGCAACATCATGCGGCTGGTGGGGGACGACGGGCAGAGCGTCTACAAGCTGACGGATTTTGGGGCTGCCAGAGAGCTGGAGGATGATGAGAAGTTTGTGTCTGTCTATGGCACAGAGGAGTATCTGGTGAGTGTGCTGTGCCCCCGGCCTGCTGGCCCCCGGGGACTCATCATGGGATGGTGGAAGGGAGGTGGCTGAGTCCAGCTCGGGTCACGCAGGAGCAGGTTGAGGGTGGGACTTGAAAGTCTCCAGAGAAGGAGACTCCACAGCCTCTCTGGGCAGCTCCAGGGCTCCAGCACCCTCCCAGCAAAGAAATTTCTCCTCCTGCTCAGATGGAACCTCCTGGGTTCCTGTTTGTGCCCACTGCCCCTTGTCCTGGCCCTGGGCATCACTGAAAAGAGCCTGGCCCCAGCCTCTTGCCCCCCACCCTCCAGGTGGTACTAAAAAGATCTCTCAGGCTTCTCTTTTCCACAGTAAACAGCCCCAGGCACCCCATCAGCTCCCCATCCTTTCCTCCAGCATCTGGGCAATGGTAGGGATCCACAGGGACCTGGGGAGCCCAAGCTGAAAGGGGGCAGAGCTCTTCGAAGAGGGGGCTGAGCACTTCTGTTGGAGAGCTACAGGTGATGGGTTTTTGGTGGATCCAGCAGCAGGAGCAGTCAACGACCTGCAGCGATAGGACAAGGGGCAGCAGTTTGAAATGAGAGCAGAGCAGATTGAGATTGGATGTGAGGAGCAAGTTCTGCCCCAGGAGGCTGCTGGAGCACTGCAGCAGGCTGCCCAGGGAGGTGCTTGAGGCTCCATCCCTGGAGATATTCAGGGTGAGGCTGGACAAGGCTCTGAGCAACCTGATCTAGCAGAGGATGTCCCTGCTGACTGCAGGGGGGATTGGACTGGATGAGCTTTGGAGCTCCCTTCCAACCCAACCCAACCCATTCTCTGATGCTGAAGCAAGCAGCAGGTGTCAGGCCCAGTGCCCAAGGTTTGCCTGGCCCTCTGGCCAGGCTGGCAGTGCCATAGGCTGGGGTCAGAGTGGCTGAGAGCAGCCAGGCAGAAAGGGACCTGGGGGGACTGGTTGATAGTAGGCTGAACATGAGCCAGCAGTGTGCCCAGGTGGCCAAGAAGGCCAATGGCATCCTGGCCTGCAGCAGGAACAGTGTGGCCAGCAGGAGCAGGGAGCTCATTCTGCCCCTGTACACTGCACTGGTTAGGCCACACCTTGAGTCCTGTGTCCAGTTCTGGGTCCCTCAGGTTAGGAAAGATGTTGAGCTGCTGGAAGGTGTCCAGAGAAGGGCAACAAGGCTGGGGAGGGGTCTGGAGCACAGCCCTGGGAGGAGAGGCTGAGGGAGCTGGGGTTGCTGAGCCTGGAGACGAGGAGGCTCAGGGAAGACCTTCTTGCGCTCTCCAACTCCCTAAAGGGAGGTTGTAGCCAGGAGGGGGTTGGTCTCTTCCCCCAGGCAAGCAGCACCAGAACAAGAGGACACAGTCTCAAGCTGTGCCAGGGGAGGTTTAGGCTGGAGGCGAGGAAGAAGCTCTTCATAGAAAGAGAGATTGGCCCTGGGATGTGCTGCCCAGGGAGGTGGTGGAGTCCCCATCCCTGGCGGTGTTTAGGAGGAGCCTGGACGGGGTGCTTGGTGCCATGGGTTAGTTAGTCACGAGGTGTTGGATGCCAGGTTGGACTTGGTGATCTCTGAGGTCTTTCCCAACCTGGTTAACTCTGTTCTGTGTGCTCACCCCTGCAGCACCCAGACCTGTACGAGCGAGCTGTGCTGCGCCAGCCGCAGCAGAAGGCCTACGGCGTCACCGTCGACCTCTGGAGCATCGGCGTCACCTTCTACCACGCTGCCACCGGCAGCCTGCCCTTCCTGCCCTTCGGGGGACCCCGCAGGAACAAGGAGATCATGTGGGTACCCTGCCCAGCCGGCACAGCTGGGGGCTGCTGCTGGCCCTGGGGGCTGCAGGACAGCCTGGCTGAGGCTCGGTGTGCTCCGGGCTGCAAGTGCACATTGAGAGCTCCTGTTGAGCTTCTCCTCCCCCAGCACCCCCAAGTCTCTCTCCTCAGGGCTGCTCTGCAGCCAGTCCCTGCCCAGCCTGGATTTGTGCCTGGGGTTGCCTCCACCCAGCTGCAGGACTCTGCCCTAGGTGGAGCATGAGGTGGTGGAGTCACCATCCCTGGCGGTGTTCAGGAAGAGACTGGATGAGGCACTTGGTGCCATGGTTGAGTTGATCAGATGGTGCTGGAGGATAGGTTGGATTCAATGATCTCAAAGGTCTCGTCCTGTCCTGTCCTGTCCTGTCCTGTCCTGTCCTGTTCTGTTCTGTTCTGTTCTGTTCTGTTCTGTTCTGTTCTGTTCTGTTCTGTTCTGTTCTGTTCTGTTCTGTTCTGTTCTGTTCTATTCTGTTCTATTCTATTCTATTCTATTCTATTCTGTTCTATTCTGTTCTATTCTGTTCTATTCTGTTCTGTTCTATTCTATTCTATTCTATTCTATTCTATTCTATTCTATTCTATTCTATTCCCTATTCTATTCCCTATTCTATTCTATTCTATTCTATTCTATTCTATTCTATTCTATTCTATTCCTATCCTATCCTATCCTATCCTATCCTATCCTATCCTATCCTATCCTATCCTATCCTATCCTACTGGAGAGAGTCCCCAGATGCTGAGTGGCCTGGAGGATCTCAGTGAGGAGCAAAGGCTGAGAACCTGGGGCTGTTGAGCCTGGAGAGGAGCAGCCCCAGAGGGGGATCTGAGCAATGCTCAGCAAGAGCTAAAGGTTGGGGAGCAAGAGGCTGGGGGCACACACTTGTCAGTGGTGCCCAGGGGTGGCACGGGGGCACTGGGCACAGGAGGTTTCATTTGAACTTAAGGAGAAACTTCTTTGGTGTGAGGGTGGCAGAGCCCTGCAGCAGGCTGCCCAGAGAGGTTGTGGAGTCTCCTTCTCTGGAGAGATTCCAGCCCCCTGGGCAGCCTGCTGTGGGTGCCCTGCTCTGGCAGGGGGCTTGGACCGGCAATTCCTCTCCTCAGGTATAAAATTCTCACCAAGAAGCCTCCCGGAGCCATCGCAGGGGTGCAGAGGCAGGAGAACGGCAGCATCGAGTGGAGCTATGAGCTGCCCATCACCTGCAGGCTCTCCACGTGAGTGTCCCTTCACAGAATCATCACCAAGGCTGGAAGAGACCTCAGAGCTCATGGAGTCTAACCTGGCACCACAGACCTCATGGCTAAACCATGGCACCAAGTGCCACATCCAATCCCCTCTTCAACACCCTCAGGGATGGGGACTCCACCACCTCCCTGGGCAGCACATCCCGAGGGCCAATCTCTCTTTCTATGAAGAATTTCTTCCTAACATCCAGCCTGAACCTCCCCTGGCACAGCTTGAGACTGTGTCCTCTTGTTCTGGTGCTGGGTGCCTGGGAGAAGAGACCAACCCCCACCTGGCTACAACCTCCCTTCAGATAGCTGTAGAGAGCAATAAGATCTCCCCTGAGCCTCCTCTTCTCCAGGCTAAGCAACCCCAGCTCCCTCAGCCTCTCCTCTCAGGGCTGTGCTCCAGACCCCTCCCCAGCTTTGTTGCCTTTCTCTGGACACCTTCAAGTCTCTCAATGTCCTTCTTAAACTGAGAGGCCCAGAACTGGACACAGAATCCTTGCTGGTCATGGATCCCACTGCAGGTCTCCCATCCTAACCCCACGGCTGGAGAGGGAGACCCCAGCTCAGCTAGCTCGGGAGGTTCTCATCTGCAGACAGCACAGCTCTCAGGCCAGGAAATGGAAGTGCAAGGCAGGGCAGTGGCTCCGTCGGGGTGGGAGCCCAGCTGCACATCTCCCAGCCCCTGTCAGTCAGCTCAGGGTGATGCCAGGCTGTGCAAACCTCTCTTCTGTGTTGGCAGGGGGCTGAAGGAGCAGCTGATCCCCATCCTGGCTAACATCCTGGAGGCAGACCAGGAGAAGTGCTGGGGGTTCGACCAGTTCTTCGCGGGCACCAACGACATCCTGCACAGGACGGTGGTCAATGTCTTCTCCCTGCAGCAGGCTTCCTTCCATCACATCTACATCCACTCCTACAACACGTAAGGGGGCCAAGGCCACGACACAAGCATGCTCAGGAGCCTCAGCCCCTCCTTCCAGTAGGTGAAGGTGGGGGGAGGATTCAACCAGCCAGGCTCCAAGCGGCCTGTGCTGGGAAAGGCGCAAGCTGGGAGCTGTTGGCAGCTGCCGTGGCACGTGGAGAAGCCCAGGGAGGTTTTCCAGGGGGTCCTGATGTCCTTGTGGGATATTATCTACAAGAAGAGGCTGCTGAAGTGATGGAAACCTGCCCCCTTCACCCCACAGCTCATTCCCCACCCTTCTGCTTCGTTCCTCCCCCGCAGTACCGCCAAGTTTTTAGACGCCGTCTTCAAACAAACGCAAGTGGCCCCACACCTGCAAGAGTATTTCTTTGAAGGCCATCTGTATGAGCTGGACCCCAACCTGCAAGCTCATCACTTCTGCAAAACCACAGAGCACAACCCCCTGACCCTCCTGAGCACTGCTGAGCAGCCAGAGGATGTGGTAGGAGTGAGATACAGGGACCGTGAGTACCGCTGGCTCTCGGAGGTGCTTCGGGCTGTGCAGGGAGGGGGCCCCAAGAGGGAGCTCGTTGAATTGCTCTCCTCAGAGAGCCCAAGCTGCAGCGGGAGGGGATGATGCTGGAGCAGCATCAGGGGGTTGCAAGGGCAGCTGTGCTGCTCCTTGAGGGCTCTGCAAGCAGTTTGTGCTCTCGTCCACGCTCCCGGAGCGCAGAACCGCAGAGCGCGCCGGGTCGGAAGGGAGCCTCCCAGGTCGGCTTGCCCAACCCTCCTGCAGTGAGCAAGGACATCAACCGCAGCAAGTTGCTCAGGGCCCCACCAAGCTCGACCCTGAAATGCCCCCAGGGATGGGGCCTCCTGGGCAGCCTGTTCCAGTGCCTCACCACCCTCCCTGTGCAGAGCTTCCTCCTGATGTCCATCCTGAGCCGACCCTGCTCCAGTTTCAAACCGCTGCCCACCTCAGAGGGCTGCACTGAGCCTCCGGCGGGGTGCCTGGAATCCCGAGTAGCTGCAGGGTTTGCTTTGGTGGGTGTGGGCCGGCCCCGGGGGCTCGGGGCTCACTCCCCAAAGCCTTCTCTCTGCCTTTCCAGCGGCTCTTGAATTCCCGAAGTTCGTCCCCAAGGTGGACGTGGTGGCCGACTGCAGCGCGGCCAAGGTAGGTGGGAGGTGTCCCCGAGGCCCGGGGAGCCCCCAGCCGGGGAGGTGCAGGGCGGTGGCAGTGCCCTTTGCCTTGCAGAGCATGGTGGGTGCCCTGCACCAGACGCTGCGCATCGCCCGGGCCCTGCGGCGCTGCCGGGAGCTGCTGGCCAGAGGTCTGCACTGGGTGATGTGAGTGACGAGGCCACCAGGGCCGGGGGGCTGTGGGGGTGAGCTGCCCCTTGGCAGCGCCGGGGGGCTGGGGGGTTAGCCGTTAACCCAGCCCCTGCCAGCCCCGCTGCGGCCGGGGGGTTGCGGGCAGCGAGCGCCGGGAGGGAGCGCAGCAGAGGAGGTGCCGCCGGTAGGTGGAAGCAGCCTCTCGGCAAACCTCCTCCCCTCTGCCCTCGCCGCTCTTGCGGCCAAGAAATTGCTCCCGGCGGCCAACCTGCGCCTCCCCGGGCGCAATTAGAAGCCGTTTCCTCTTGTCCCATCACTTGACCAACCCCCGTCTCACTGCAGCCTCCTTTCAGGGAGCTGGAGAGAGCAATGCGGCCACCTCCTCAGCCTCCTCTTCTGCAGACCCTCAGGTCCATCAGCTGCTCCTCACAAGGCTTTGCCTGCATCCATCCCCTCCATTTCCCCCAGGGCAGCCAGAGGGGAGCCGCCAGCACCCTCCTAACCCCCCAGTCACACACGGTCAGCCCTGGGACAGAGGTTGGGCTGCTGAGGAGCAGAGGTTGGACAGGAAGTTTTTCTCTGTTGGCAGTGGGAACCTGAAAACGGAGTGTGCAAGGATTTTGGAGCAGAGGAGAGGAGCTCACTCGGTGCTCACCTGCCTGCAGCTCACTGAGGTGAAGACCTATGTGCTGTAAGTGTGGCTTTGAGCCCTGGGGAGGCAGGGGATAGGATGTGGGGCACTCAAGTGTGCCTGGATAATCAGAAATCAGGCAAATGCCCGGGAAAAGCTGGCAGCTGGAGGGCAAGAGAGGCTCTCACTGCCTGTGGAGGCTGCAGGGAAGGAGCCACTGTGGCTCTTTCTCTGCTTCAGTTGTTCCTGGGCAGTCCCTGCTTTCACAGAAGCCCTGAACTGGTCCTCACTCCTTGGCTCTTGGCTCCAGGGTTTTCAGGCTCTGGGAGCCACCAGAGCAAGTGTGAGGAGAGAGGGCTGCTGCTGCCAGCTTGTGGGACAGGGAAGCAGAGCCACTGCTGCCAGCAGAGCTCAAACACAGTCAGAGCAGCAGCTGCCAGGTCCTCTCTGGGCTCTGGCCACCATCACTGACCCCCCCTGCAGAGGACCTTGGGCAGTGCCAGGGAGGGCTGCCAAGAGCCCATTGTGCTGCTCTCCTCCTCCTGCCCCACACCATCCCTGCTGAGGTGTC
This sequence comes from Picus viridis, assembly GCA_033816785.1. NCBI lineage: Eukaryota > Metazoa > Chordata > Aves > Piciformes > Picidae > Picus > Picus viridis. Next base: position 2,743,480 of record CM066602.1, read on the forward strand.
TCTTAAGTCCATTCAAGTGGTTCCACAGAGAGTTCAGCAGCAGCTGGAGCAGCCTGGGCTGTCCTCAGCAGCTCCCATGCCCCCACCTCCCACCCAGGCTGCCCCCAGGAGCACTGAACCCACCTCAGCTGCAGTCACCCAGGGCTAGTTTGCTTTTCTGTGGTGCTGCTGTAGTGGGAAATCCTTTGCTGCTGGCTGCAGTGGAGCCAATCTCTTAATTTCCATGCCCAAAGCCAGGGCCACATGGTTCCCACTGCCTCCAGCAGGATTGGCAGAGGGCTGTGGTGCCAGCAGCACTCCTGCTGCAGCTGGATGCCGCTGGCTCCTCCCTCCCCTCTCCACCATGCTCTGGGGCAGCCTCTTTCTGCTGACTTCAGCAGCTCAGCCTCAGGCTCTCGTGCCAGCTGCAGGCTGGCAGACAGCCTCTGAGCTGGTGTAAAGCCAGTGGGTATGAAGCTAACAATTTGGGAGCAAATTGGAGGCAGCAGGGTGAGCTTTTGCCCCATCAGCACTTTGCATCCCGGGGCTCACAGCCAGGACCCTGAATGCAGGCCCCTGGTGCCCCAGCAGAGCATCACCCAGCTGCCCCAGGGACTCTGCTGCCTCCCCCACCACAGGGTGGATTTTCTTTGCCTCTGGGCTGACCTCCTGCCTAAGGAATCTCCACTTCCTGACTATCACAGATTGATGGAATGGGTTGGGTTGGAAGGGACCTTAAGGCTCATCCAGTTCCAACCCCCCTGCCACGGGCAGGGACACCTCCCACCAGCCCAGCTTGCTCAAGCCCTCATCCAGCCTGGCTTTGAACAGCCCCAGGGAGGGGGCATCCACAACCTTCCTGAGGCCAGGTTTCCCTCCTAATCTCCAGTCTCTCTCTCCCCTCCTCAGGTGCGAGGCTGTCCCTGCAGGCAGCGGGGTGCCAGCTCTGAAGGACTTGGCCATGGTGAAGACAAGGCTGCAGAGGGTGAGCCCTGGGCAGCAGCCACCCCCACAGGCAGCACTTGCAGCAACCAGCCCCAACCTCTCCTCCTCCTCCACAGGTTGCTGAGGAGCTCTCTCAGTGCTCCCACAACATCTTTGACTTCCAAGGGGCCCTGGACAGCATCTTGTCTGACCTGGTGAAGCACAGGCGACAAGTGCATGAAGAGAAGAGGTTTGTGGCACCAGCTGCACTGAGACCCTTGCCAGCCTCTTGAGCAGGCACCACTGTGTGCTCCTGGACAGCTCCTCCTTGCAAGCAGCTTTCCACAGCCCTGTGCACGCCCCTGTGGTGTCTCTGTACTGGGGGTCAGGCTCTTCTCCCAAGGAACAAGTGATGGAAGAAGAGGAAATGGCCTCAGAGAATCAATCATAGAATCAATAAGGTTGGAAAAGACCTCAGAGATCATCAAGTCCAACCTGGCACCACAGACCTCATGACTGCTAAACCATGGCACCAAGTGCCACATCCAATCCCCTCCTGAACACATCCAGGGATGGGGACTCCACCACCTCCCTGGGCAGCACATCCCAATGCCTAACAACTCTCTCTGGGAAGAACTTTCTCCTCACTTCCAGCCTAAACCTCCCCTGGCACAGCTTGAGACTGTGTCCTCTTGTTCTGGTGCTGCTTGCCTGGGAGAAGAGACCAACCCCCACCTGGCTGCAACCTCCCTTCAGGGAGTTGGAGAGAGCAATGAGGTCTCCCCTGAGCCTCCTCTTCTGCAGGCTCAGCAACCCCAGCTCCCTCAGCCTCTCCTCACAGGGCTGTGCTCCAGACCCCTCCCCAGCTTTGTTGCTCTTCTCTGGACATCTTCAAGTCTCTCAATGTCCTTCTTAAACTGAGGAGCCCAGAACTGGACACAGGACTCAAGGTGTGGCCTCAGCAGTGCTGAGCACAGGGCAGAATGACTTCCCTGCTCAGGTTGCACCAGGGGAGGTTTAGGTTGGCCATGAGGAACAATCCCTTCCCCAAAAGGGTTGTCAAGCCCTGGCCCAGGCTGCCCAGGGCAGAGGTGGAGTCCCCATCCCTGGAGGGGTTTCAAAGCCCTGGAGATGTGGTGCTGAGGGATGTGGTTCAGTGGGGACCAGGCAGTGCTGGCTTAAGGGTTGGACTCCATGATCTTACAGGTCTCTTCCAGCCAAAGGCATTCTGTGATTCTCCAGACAGAGAGGAGGCTGTCACAGCAGCTTCAGCTTTCAGCCCAAAGTGCTGAGGTCACCCCAACCTCATACCCCTTGCTCTGGGGGCCTGGAACAAGAGGAAACAGCCAGAAGTTGTGCCAGGGGAGGTTTGGGTTGGGTATCAGGACAAATTGTCTTTACAGCAAGAGTGGTCAGGTACTGGAGAGGGCTGTCCAGGGAGAAAACCCACGTGGACATAGAACCACAGAACTGTCAGGGCTGGAAGGGACCTCAAGGCTCAGCCAGTTCCAACCCCCCTGCCACGGGCAGGGACACCTCACACCACAGCAGGTTGCTCACAGCCACATCCAGCCTGGCTGCAAACACCTCCAGGCAGGAGGCTTCCACCACCTCCCTGGGCAGCCTGTGCCTGGCTCTCACCACCCTCCTGGGGAACAGCTTCTTCCTGACTTGGTCCTTCAGGACATGGTTTGGTGGCCAAGTTGTGGCTGGACTGGGTGACCTGGGAGGTCTTTCCCAGCTGGAGCAATCCTGTGACTCCTCCTTGTCCCCCTTGCAGCATCCAGCAGATCGAGTGCTGCCTGGAGAAGGTGCAGCTGATCTACAAGCAGTTCAAGAGGGCCAGGAGCTGCCTGAGTAAGTGATGGGGAGAGTGTCCCCAGGGTCCCCTGGGCACAGTGGTTTCAGTGCCACCACAGCAGTAGCCCCTGGAGTAATCACAATGGATACAAACTGCAGCACAGGAGGTTCCACCTCCACACGAGGAGGGACTTCTGCCCTGGGAGGGTCACAGAGCCCTGGAGCAGGCTGCCCAGGGGGGTTGTGGAGTCTCCTTCTCTGGAGACTTTCAAGACCCACCTGGATGTGTTCCTGTGTGACCTGTGCTGGATTCTGTGCTCCTGCTCTGGCAGGGGAGTTGGACTCAATGAGCTCTGGGGTCCCTTCCAACCCCTGACACCCTCTGATCCTGTGGTCTGTGCCCTCTGTGTGTTGTCCAGCTGCCCACCTCTTGGGTGATGGACAGGAGGACGTCTGCTGACTGCTGTCTTTCCTCTCTAGGGTTGGGCTACAACGAGGAACAAATCCACAAGCTGGATAAGTAAGGCCCAACCCTCTCCCCTATTTTAGGACCTACCCCACGCTGGGGCCAGGGAGGGGTTTGGTGGTTTGGATGGAATCCCGAAGGGATGCAAAATGTCCTTGGGTCATTAACCTTGGTGGTTGGGCTCCAGGACCTCAGAGGCCTCTTCCAACCGTTCTGATTCTGTGGCTGCTGCTGACTGAGCACCCCTGGAAGTGGCTTCTGTGGTGCTTCCTCGGTGCCAGGACCTTTCACAGCAGAGTTTCCAAGCTGCAAGCTGTTGCAGGTGAAGGTGCTGAGAAAAACCTCTGCAGAGGTGGGGAACAGGTCCTCTGTGGTGGGCAGTGGGGATCAGAACATTGGGAGCCTCACCACAGGAAGGATGCTGAGGGGCTGGAGCAGGTCCAGAGGAGGGCGACCAAGCTGGAGAGGGGTCTGGAGAACTGGGCTGGGGAGGAGCAGCTGAGGGAGCTGGGGGGGTTTAGGCTGAGGGAAGGGGAGGCTGAGGGGAGACCTCATTGCTCTCTACAGCTCCCTGAAAGGAGAATGGAATGGAATGGAAATAGAATAGGAATGGAATGGAAATAGAATAGGAATGGAATGGAAATAGAATAGGAATGGAATACGAATGGAAATGGAATAGGAATGGGATGGAAATGGAATAGGAATGGAAATGGAATAGGAATGGAAATGGAATTAGAATGGAAATGGAATAGGAATGGGATGGAAATGGAATAGGAATGGAAATGGAATAGGAATGGAATGGAATGGAATGGAATAGAATGGAAATGGAATAGGAATGGGATGGAAATGGAATAGGAATGGAATGGGAATGGAATAATGGAATGGGAATGGAATAGGAATGGGAATGGAATAGGAATGGAAATGGAATTGGAATGGAAATGGAATGGAAATGGAATTGGAATGGAAATGGAATGGGATGGGAATGGAATGGAGGAATAGAATGGAATGGAATGGAATAGAATGGAATAGGAATAGAATGGAATTGGAATGGAAATGGAATTGGAATGGGATGGAAATGGAATAGGAATGGAAATGGAATGGGAATGGAATGGGAATGGAATGGAATGGAAATGGAATAGGAATGGGATGGAAATGGAATAGGAATGGAAATGGAATAGGAATGGAATGGGAATGGAATGGGAATGGAATAGGAATGGAAATGGAATAGGAATGGAAATGGAATTGGAATGGAAATGGAATAGAATGGGATGGAAATGGAATAGGAATGGAAATGGAATAGGAATGGAATGGAATGGGAATACAATGGAATGGAATAGAATGGAATGGGAATGGAATAGAATGAATGGAATAGGAATAGAATGGAATAGGAATAGAATGGAATAGGAATAGAATGGAATTGGAATGGAAATGGAATTGGAATGGAAATGGAATTGGAATGGAATGGAATGGAATAGGAATAGAATGGAATAGGAATGGAAATGGAATAGGAATGGGATGGAAATGGAATAGGAATGGAAATGGAATAATGGAATGGAATGGAATGGAATGGAATGGGAATGGAATAGGAATGGAATGGAATGGAATAATGGAATGGAAATGGGATGGAAATGGAATAGGAATGGAATGGAAATGGAATAGGAATGGGATGGAAATGGAATGGGATGGAAATGGAATGGGATGGAAATGGAATGGGATGGAAATGGAATAGGAATGGAAATGGAATAGAATGGAAATGGAATAGGAATGGAAATGGAATAGGAATGGAATGGAATAGGAATGGAAATGGAATGGAATGGAATGGAAATGGAATGGAATGGAATGGAAATGGAATAGGAATGGAATGGAAATGGAATGGAATGGAATGGAAATGGAATGGAATGGAAATGGAATGGAATGGGAATGGAATGGAATGGAATGGGAATGGAATAGGAATGGAAATGGAATAGGAATGGAAATGGAATAGGAATGGGATATGGAATGGGATAGAATGGGATAGGAATGGAATAGGAATGGAAATGGAATAGGAATGGAAATGGAATGGGAATAGAATTGGAAATGGAATGGAAATGGAATGGAAATGGAATAGAATGGAATGGAAATGGAATGGAAATGGAATGGAAATAGAATAGGAATGGAACAGAAATGGAATGGAATAGAAATGGAACAAGGAATGGAATGGAATTGGAATAGGAATGGAATAGGAATAGAATTAACCAGGTTGGAAGAGACCTTTGAGATCACCAAGTCCAACCTCTCACCCAGCACCATCTGATCAACTCCAGCATGGCACCAAGTGCCTCATCCAGGCTCTTCCTAAACACCTCCAGGGATGGGGACTCCACCACCTCCCTGGGCAGCACATCCCAAAGGCCAATCTCTCTTGCTGGGAAGAACTTCTTCCTAACATCCAGCCCGAAAGGTGGGAGGAGGTTGGAGCCAGGTGGGGCTTGGTCGCTTCTCCCTAGTATCAGGTGATAGGAGGAGAGGCAACGGCCTGAAATGGCACCAGGGGAAGGTTAGGTTGGGGATCAGGAACAATTTCTTTGCTGCAGGAGTGGTCAGGGCTCGGCACAGGCAGCCCAGGGAGGAGGTGGAGTCCCCATCCCTGGAGGGGGTTCAAGAAACCTGTGGCCATGGCACTTGGGGCCAGGGTTTGGTGGCCACGGTGGGGCTGGGCTGCCGCTTGGGTTGGCTGATCTCAGAGGCCTTCTCCCCCTGAAACAATTCCTGTCTCAGGCTGCTCCTCACACAGTGCTTAATTTGGGGCCATTTGTCGAGCCAGGAAGCATCCTGCTCTCAGATCTTCTGAGCTTGAGTGGGAGCCAAGTGTCTGATGGCTTCTGTGCCTTTAAAACCCTTCCTTTCCCTTTCCCCTGGAGCCAGGGGGTGGTTAACACCGGCCAAAGCCCCCTAAAACACAGACCTCGGTAGCCCCCAGGGATGGTGAAGTTTAACAGGCAGCTCTTTAATCTTAATTAATCTTCAGTCTAACCTTGGACATTTGCCTCAAGCTCCAGGGGAAAAGGCTTCTCCAAAGTGCCCAGGGGTGGGGGTCACAGCTCAGCCAGCCCCCAGCCCTCCCTCTTGTCTTGACCACAGCTGGGTTTTGGTTTTTAACACTGGTGCTCAATTAATTATTAACCCTTCAGTTCCTCTCTCTCCACTTGGACCCAGCTTTACGCCTCCTGCCATGTGAACTCTCATGCTCACACGTTCAAGGCCAACCATAACCCTGTTCCCTCTCCTTGTCTGGTTTTAGGCTGAATTTAGGGCAGCTGGCCAGGAAGGTTCTGTTGATTTTCCAGGGTGATTGTGTCCAGCAGTACCAGGAGGCTCTGGCTCTCCATGGCAGCAGGATGAGGTACCAGCCCCTGCCCCTGCTTTTGCCTTGTGGACCCTGGCAGGGGTGGGAGAGGAGATTCTTCCAGAGGGGTTCAAGCTTGCCCTCTGCTCTCCACTGGGTGTTGGGATGTGGATGGTGGTGGAGCTGCTGGTGACTGCTGCTGAGGGGCTCCTGTAGGGCCCTTGAAGCGGCAGCTCCGTGTGGCTGCTGGGGGAGCCAAGTGCCCTCTTCCTTCCAGGGCCCCAGGGTGGAGGTGTCACACTGTGTACACACACTGAAAGACAAAAAAGCAGGTTTGGTTTGGCTTTAAGCATCCCAAAGGAAGGAATAATTGAGGTGAACAGTTCCACCTCCAGTCCCCAGGAAAACAGCCACCCACAGAGCCTGGCTGCCAGGAGGAAGAGGCTCAAAACAAGGCAATTAAAACTGAGGCAGCAATAAATTCAGCATACCCACTTGTGACTCATGAGGGCCTTGTCCCTAAGGACACAAAACCAGGTACAAAAATACTCCAGGGGGAAAAAAAAAGCCACCAGCAGCACACAAAGAGGCTTTCTTTGGGGGGGGGGAGGTTATTGCCTCCCTGTGAGCAAAGGTAGAAGCTCTGCTTGGGTGCAGCTGGGGCTCCTGCTCTGCACCAGGGAGGAATCTCACCCTGAGACAAGGTCCCCACTGAGGCCAAGGGGAGAGTTCACTGGGTGAGGGATGGGCTGAGGCAGGAGGAGGCTGTGGGCACCAGCTGCTGTGCCCAGAGTGAAGCCTGCCCACGGGTGAGGGCTTGAAGCGTGGCAACCTCTGGCTGCACACAGGGAGGCTGGAAAGGGGACAGGGCAAGCACAAGGCAGGGGCAAGGTGGGACAGGGCAAAGAGAAGGAAAGGGCAAGGTGGGACAGGGCAAAGAGAAGGCAGGGGCAAGGTGGGACAGGGCAAAGAGAAGGCTGGGACAGGGCAGGGGCAAGGTGGGACAGGGCAGGGGCAAGGTGGGACAGGGCAAAGAGAAGGAAAGGGCAAGGTGGGACAGGGCAAAGAGAAGGCTGGGACAGGGCAGGGGCAAGGTGGGACAGGGCAGGGGCAAGGTGGGACAGGGCAAAGGGAAGGCAGGGGCAAGGTAGGACAGGGCAGGGACAAGGCAGGGGCAAGGTGGGACAGGGCAAAGGCAAAGCGATCCCAGCCCAGGTCAGAGCTGTCCAAGGTGCCACCTGATTGGGGTTTTGGAGTCATTAGAGTTCCTGTCCCAGCTTAGAGCCCTCCAAGGCGCCACCTGATTGGGGTTTTGGAGTCATTAGAGATCCCAGCCCAGGTCAGAGCCCTCCTAGGCGTCACCTGATTGGGGTTTAGGAGTCATTACAGATCCCAGCCCAGCTCAGAGCCCTCCTAGGTGCCACCTGATTGGGGTTTTGGAGTCATTGGAGGTCCTGGCCACAGGGACATGGTCCCGGGGGGACTTTTCTGCTCTTCCAGCACGAGAGTGTGCCGAAAGCAATGCAAAGCCCAGGAGGCTTTTTGAGCAGATGCTGAGCCCTCCAGCCTGCAGTGCACCCAGGGATGGGTTTGAGCTGCCCCTCATCTCCCCACCACTTCCCCTCACTGATTTGCCCTCAGGGCTGTTTGGACAACCTGTGGTGGCTGTGGGCAGAGCTGCAGCTGGGGTCTGCTTTCCCTTTCCACTTGGGTGCAGGGAGGTCTGCAGCAAGCAGCACACAAATCATCACCCCCCACACCCCCATTTGCTGAGCACTGACTGGGAATCTTGGGGCTGGGGTTTTGTTATCCCCTCTAGGAAGGTTTGTGAGATAAAGAAGCAGCTGAAGGGGCTCAGCAACCGCATCAGTGCCTGCAGTGTGGAGACCATGGAGTGCCAGGAGTGCCTGCAGGGGGTAGGTGCCACCAGGGCTCCTGCCTGGGGGGGCTGCTGCTCCCCTCTCCCAGCTTCCAGGCACTGGAAATCTTCCCTCTCCCAGCCCCCCAGTGGGCAGTGGTGCCTGTGCCAGGCAGGGGAACAACAGGGACTTCTTCAACCGTTATTTAGGGCCCCAGGGAGGGTGGGAGGGCTGGAAGCTCTCTGCCCTGAGCACAGGCTGAGGGTTGGGGTTGCTCAGCCTGGAGAAGAGGAGGCTCCAGGGAGACCTTCTGGTGGCCTTGCAGTGCTTCAAGTGGCTGATCAGAAAGCTGGGGAGAGACTTCTGAGCAGAGCCTGTTGTGACAGGCCAAGGGGATGATGGTTGGGACTACAAGAGGGAGATTCCCCTGTGCCAGGGGAGGCTCAGGCTGGATGTCAGGAAGAAATTCTTCATAGAAAGAGAGATTGGACATGGGAATGTGCTGCCCAGGGAGGTGGTGGAGTCCCCATCCCTGGAGGTGTTTAGGAAGAGCCTGGCTGAGGCACTTGGTGCCATGGTTGAGTTGATCAGATGGTGGTGGGTGATAGGTTGGACTGGATGATCTCAAAGGTCTCTCCCCTTCCCCTCTCCCTCCCCTTCCCTCTCCCTCCCCTTCCCCTCTCCCTCCCCTTCCCCTCTCCCTCCCTTCCCCTCTCCCTCCCTTCCCCTCTCCCTCCCCTTCCCCTCTCCCTCCCCTTCCCCTCTCCCTCCCCTTCCCCTCTCCCTCCCCTTCCCCTCTCCCTCCCCTTCCCCTCTCCCTCCCCTTCCCCTCTCCCTCCCCTCCTCCCCTCTCCCTCCCCTCCCCTCTCCCTCCCCCTCCCTCTCCCTCCCCCTCCCCCTCCCTCCCCTTCCCCTCTCCCTCCCCTTCCCCTCTCCCTCCTCTCCTCTTCTCACTTCAGATGAGAGATGTTGTTCCAGTGAGGGTGCTGAGAGCCTGCCCCAGGCTGCCCAGAGAGCTGGGAGCTGCCCCCTCCCTGGCACCCCTGCAGGTCAGGTTGCTGGGGGCTCTGAGCAGCCTGCTCCAGGTGTCCCTGCTGACTGCAGAGGAGTTGGACTGGATGAGCTTTGAAGGTCCTTTCCCACCCAAAACCGGGCTGGGATGCCACAAGCAGCCTCCTGCTGTGGGTGATCCCATTGCAGGTCTCGCTCTGCCTCACTGCATGAGTGGGTAGAGTCCTGGCAGTGGCACCCCCGGTCCTGAGGACTGCCTGGCACAGGGGTCTGCACCCAGTAAACAGCCCCTGCAAAGAGCCCCCTGGCAGCTGGGGGCTGCTAAGTCTTCTCCATCTCTGCAGGCTCTGGACAGGTTTCTCCAGAGAGAGAAGCAGAGTTTGGCCTTGGTTCCTCCTGCCCCTTCCCCCCTCCAGCCACACCAGGAGATGGCTCTGAGGTGAGTCTTTTGGAAGAGGGTTTTGTGCCCACCCCAGCTCCCCAGGGAGAAGTGGGACCCCCCCACACACACACACACTGCTCAGCCTCTGCATGAGCAACAGGGTTGGGGGAAGGATCTGGTGAGGCTGTGACTGATCCTCATTTGGTGACCTGTGGGGGGTCCTGGCCAGCTGAGCCCTTCTGCAGGAGGTGCTCCCAGGGGCAGTGAGGTGAGCAGCACAGGGGTAAAGGAGCTGCTTGTGTCCTGGCAGGATGCAGGAGCTGCTGGAGCAGATGAGGTCAGTGAGCTGTGACCTCCAGCTGAACAACAGCATCATCGAGAGGTGAGTAGCAGCACCCAGGGACCGTGCCCCAGGCAGGGATTCCCGCTGCTGGGAGGGGGTGGTGGCTCTGGGTGGGCTCCCTGGGAGCCCACAACTCGGCTGCAGCATGGGGAGCACAACCACAGCTACTCCTGAGGGCTGACCAGCACCAGGTTTACATCATGGTCTGGCAGCAGAAGAGAGCTTCTCTCTTGGAAGCTGAAGCATGGTCTGCTGCAAAGGCTGAGGGATGTCCACAGCCTCTTTCCAGCCTTTGTCCTGGGCTGCTCAGCTGCTGGCTGCCAGGGAGCAGAGGATGCTTTCCATTGCTGGAGGAGGGTCTGTGCAAAATCCAGCACCCTGCTGCTGGCTGCTGCTGGCAAACTCCCCTGGGTTTCTTCCTCTGCAGCTTTGGTTTGAGGATCTTGGTTGCACATCAGCCCCTGGAATCTGGGCATCAAAAGTTCCAGGAGTTTCAGGTCAGGTTTTCAAAGTACAGTGGAAATCAGGGACTCCCCAGCTGTGGCAGGAGCACCCAGGGGGTTGCAGCATGTCCCCTGGGAATGAGGGGGAAAGAGAGGTCTGGTGTGGCTTGATGGGAAGAGTTTGTCCCATGAGACAGAGGAATGAGCTTAAAGTCTTATGAGGACGGCTGAAGGAGCTGGGGGGTTTAGTCTGGAGAAGAGGAGACTGAGGGGAGACCTCATTGCTCTCTGCAGCTGCCTGAAAGGAGGCTGGAGCCAGGTGGGGGCTGGTCTCTACTCCCTGGTATCCAGCTGAGGAAACAGCCTGAAACTGTGCCAGAGGAGGCTTGGGTTGGAAATTAGGAAGAATTTCCTGACTGCAGGAGCGGTCAGGGGTTGGCACCAGCTGCCCAGGGAGGGGGTGATGGAGTCCCCATCCCTGGGGGGGTTCAAGAAACCTGTGGCCATGGCACTTGGGGGCAGGGTTTAGTGGCCATGGAGGTGTTGGGTTGATGTTGGACTGGATGATCCTAGAGCTCTTTTCCAACTTCAGTGATTCAGTAGGTTCAGACTGGATGTCAGGAAGAAGCTGTTCCCCAGGAGGGTGGCGAGAGCCTGGCACAGGCTGCCCAGGGAGGTGGTGGAAGCCTCGTGGCTGGAGGTGTTTGCAGCCAGGCTGGAGGTGGCTGTGAGCAACCTGCTGTGGTGTGAGGTGTCCCTGCCCGTGGCAGGGGGTTGGAGCTGGCTGAGCCTTGAGGCCCCTTCCAGCCCTGACAGTGCTCTGGTTAGTGCCCAGCCCGCACTGCAGCCTGGCACTGCATGAGCCCAGCCAATCCCTAAAGCCTTTCCTTTTGGTTCCTGCAGGTTAAGTGGAGCTGCCCCCACGCCTGGGGTGTGAGGGAGGAGGTGGTGAATTTGCAGCTGCTGAAGCCAAAACTGCTCTGCACAGCACAGGACACTCCCAGCACTTTGGATCCAGAGGGATGCAGACGCCGGACGGCCACGCCGGAGGAGCAGCCTGTGGCCTACCTCTCTGCTGCAGCACTTTTGCACAGTCGATCAGCATTAGCTTCCAGTGGCTTGGCAAGCCTTGAGCCTTGGACACTCTGACCTCAAGACCTGGGGTTTGCTTCAGTTGGATTTTACCTTTTAAGATGTGCCTGAAGGACTTTTTGTCTTTCCTAGCTTCTCTGTGCCACCATCCCAGATGATGGAGAGGAAGAGGCTAGAGACATAAATGATACCTCTCATTTGTTTGGGGCTTGCTTCCCCTTTTAGTGCTCTTCTGACCCTGGAGGCTTGATGGAGCAGGACAGGAGCCCAGGGCAGGGAGGTTGTGAGGGATTGTTTCCACTTCTAATGTTCTTCTGATCCTGGAGGCTTCATGGAGCAGAACAGGAGCCCAGGGCAGGGAGGTTGTGAGGGATTGCTTCCACTTCTAATGTTCTTCTGATCCTTGAGGCTTCTTGGAGCAGGACAGGGGCCCAGCCCAGGGCAGGAGAGTGGTTGGTCCTAGTTAGAAGGACAACAAAGTTGGTGAGGGGTCTGGAGACCAGGTCTGGTGAGGAGCAGCTGAGGGACCTGGGGATGTTTAGTGTGGAGAAAAGGAGGCTGAGAGGAGACCTTCTGGCTTTCTACACCTCCCTGAAAGGAGGTTGCAGTGAGGTGGGGGTTTGTGCATCTGGAAGGAGAGGTTGAGCCACCATCTGGGCAAGCAAACACCTCTGACTCAACAGCAGCAGGGATGCTCAGCTTGCCTGCCCAGACCTGTCCCTCAGTAGCAAATAAACCACCCAACTCTGCCCTTCACCTTTCCCCCAGTTCCCTTTCCAGCTTCCTTGACACCCATCAGCTAACCCAAAAGCCTCCAGCCAAGTCTGGGCCTGCTGTGGCTGTTCTGGTTGCCCAGAGGTCGTCCCCAGCCCCCAGGAAGCTTTGGGCTCACCTTATCTGACAGTGCCCAGAGGCACAGCTGCTGCAAGGACAGGGCAAGGGGCTTCCAGCCATGGCTGCTGCTGGGACTGACCATGCAGGAAATATTCCTAACCTCAGCTGGGAGCCTTGTGGGGATATAAAGCAAAGCAGGAGCTGAAGATCTTCCTGCAGCACCGCCCTGAGCCTCAGCCAGGGAGACGAATGAGCAAGGAGCAGCAGCCCCAGGTCTGTGCCCAGCTTTGCTTCCTTGGGAGAACAAGCCAGGTGCACCCAGGAGCTCCCTCCCAGCCCAGGAAAGCTTCCTGTCTGGGATCTGGCACCCATCTCCCATTCATTTTAACTGCCAACCCCAACATCCTGGCTGTCAAACCCAGCTCCTTCCTGGAGGAGAGGTGGAACTAAGCCATCACTTCAAAGCTCTTCTCCTGCAGCTGATTTTGCTTCTCCAGGTCTGACACAGGAACATTCTTCTAAAGCCAGCCCAAATTCCCTCACAATCCCTGCAGGGAGCCTGGGCAGAGCCTGCTGCAGCTTCCTTGGCTTCAGTGGAGCTGTGCTGGACTTGCAGCAGCTGAGGGCTCGACCTGGCACTTGTTTGGCTGCAGAAGAAAGGGATTTGTTTCCTGGCAAAGGGGAAAGAGAGGAGGTTTGGCTAACGGCCCTCGTCATGCTCCGACTGCCACAGCGCAGCAGCTGCAAAGGGGACTCCTGCAATCCCAATGAAGCAGGAATCTTCCTGCCAATGCTAATGAGGGTTGATTTCCACCATCCCCACCACCCCTAAAGATTTTAACCCGTGGCCCCAAAGAGCTTCCTGTGCTGCCAGGCTGCAGAGACAGTTGAGGAGGAGAAGAGCTTTGCCACTCCTCCGGTGCAGGTGTGAGCCAAAGCTGCCTCCAGCGAGGGCAGAGACTTCATCTACTGAGCTTCCCAGGTCAGGAAGGACAGGGAAGAGTCCAGCTGAGGCGATGAAGGTGCTGAGGGGCCTGGAGGATCTCTGTGAGGAGCGAAGGCTGAGAGCTCTGGGGCTGTTGAGCCTAGAGAAGAGCAGCCCCAGAGGGGAGCTGAGCAATGCTCAGCAAGAGCTAAAGGGTGAGGGGGAAGAGGCTGGGGCTGGGCTCTCGGCAGTGGTGCCCAGGGACAGGACAAGGGGCAAGTGGGCACAAATTGGGACCCAGGAGGTTGTGTGGGGGAGCAATTTACCCAGGAGTGAATCTGCTGCTGTTCTCAGGCTGGAGCAGAGAGCACATGAAAGTGAATCAGGACCAGGAGTGAGGAAGAGGGAAAAACCTTCCCTAAAATTCATCTTGCTGCTGAGCACAAAACAAACCTGGAACTGTCCAGGCTGCATTGTCGCCCTGTTGGTTTGAAGCTTCAATTAGTGACAGCTTCTGGCACTGCTCCTTTGTAAGCCAGAGTCACTCTTTTAATCCATGCCTCAAATTAAACTCCTCGAACAGGATTTAGATGTCCTTGGCTCCTCCTGTCCTCAGGAACTCATGAGAGACATCACATTCAGCTTCCTGCGAGCCCAGCAGCCAGGATTCACACAGCCTTGTGCCCTCAGCTCAGCTCTTCTCCCACTAATCAGGAGCAGGGAAGTCATTCTGCCCTGTGCTCAGCACTGGTCAGGCCACACCTTGAGTCCTGTGTCCAGCTCTGGGCTCCTCAATTCAGGAAGGACATTGAGAGACTCGAAGGTGTCCAGAGAAGGGCAACAAAGCTGGGGAGGGGTCTGGAGCACAGCCCTGGGAGGAGAGGCTGAGGGAGCTGGGGTTGCTTAGCCTGCAGAAGAGGAGGCTCAGGGAGACCTCATTGCTCTCTCCAACTCCCTGAAGGGAGGTTGTAGCCAGGTGGGGGTTGGTCTCTTCTCCCAGGCACCCAGCACCAGAACAAGAGGACACAGTCTCAAGCTGTGCCAGGGGAGGTTTAGGCTGGAGGTGAGGAGAAAGTTCTTCCCAGCGAGAGTTGTTAACCATTGGGATGTGCTGCCCAGGGAGGTGGTGGAGTCCCCATCCCTGGAGGTGTTGAAGAGGGGATTGGATGTGGCACTTGGAGCCAGGGTTTGGTAGTCAGGAGGTGTTGGGTGGCAGGTTGGACTTGATGATCTCTGAGGTCTTTTCCAACCTTATTGGTTCTATAATTCTAATCAAAGACATTTCAGGGGCAATTCTGTCCCAGTTAAGGATTCCAACCCAGTGTGAGCCAGGGCAGTAGAGAAGGGAGGGTCTGGGTTAGGTGGTTGGCCCACAGCCTGGGCAAAGTCTTGCCATAGAATCACAGAATTGTTTTGGTTGGAAGAGACTTCTAAGATCACAGATTCCAGCTGTCAGCCCAACCCCACCATGGCCACCAAACCATGGCCCCAAGTGCCATGGCCACAGGTTTCTTGAACCCCTCCGGGGCTGGGGACTCCACCACCTCCCTGGGCAGCCTGTGCCAAGCCCTGACCACTCCTGCAGCAAAGAAATTGTTCCTGATCCCCGACCTAACCCTCCCCTGGCACAATTCCAGGCCATTTCCTCTCATTTTGTCACCTGATACTAAAAAGAAGAGACTGCTCCTCAGGTTGTGCATGGCTTGGGGTGACCATGTCACCCTCCCTGTGTGCTGGGGTCCACCTGGACCCAGGGAAAAGGGCTGTGGCTCCTTTTGTGCCTCTTGCAGGCACTGAGGAAGGTGTTTTGGTGATGGGAGACCTTGGCATGCTGTGATGTCCAGACTCAGTGTTCATTGCAGGAGGGAGACACTGAATAATCAGGCCCAGGACCATGCAGCACCTGAGACAGCTGCCCCCAAAGCCTCCTCGGCCCAGGGCAGAGCTTTGCAGCCAAACGTGGATGTCCTCAAGAGCCGGAGCCTGCTGGGAGCCTCATCAGAACGTGGCCATCCGGTTTTTTCCCTCTCACTTTCCCCACTACCACAGGAGCCTCATCTGGGAGAGAGGAATTCCTCCTCTCACCACCCTCCTCCTCACTCCTCATCCCTGCTGCCACTGCAGTGGGGCAATGCCACTCGTTCCAGCTGTCCCCACATGCTGGGGCACCTCCCGTGAGGACAAAGCCCACCCTGGGTGGGATGCGGCAGAGCTCAAGCAGCAGATGCTGGAGGGAGCCCCTGGCTCCAGTTTGTGCCCTGAGGGGGACTCTCCATGCTCCCCCCGGCAGCCAAACCCCCGTGGGCAGAGTGTCCCGTGGAGAGAAGTCGTGGGGGGGAAGCTAGGAGCTTGGTGGGATTCCCCCGGGGGAGGGGGAATTTCGGGCTGGGAAATCCCACTGCTAGAAAAGTTTCCACGAAGAAGAACCTCACGGGGAGTCCAACCAGGATGGGTCCCGCAGGAAGGGGACCCGAGGGTCGGTCCTCGGTGGGAAGAGGCAGGTCTCCACGGGAGGGGTCCCTAGTGAAGCCGGCCCCGGTCCCCACCCCCCACGCCGTGTCTCCTCCCCCCCTCCCCTGGGCCGGTCCTAGGCGCCTGCGCTGCCCCACGCCCGCCCGGAGCTGCGAGCCCATGGCGTGGCCGGTGCTGGTGCCGTGCCCCCGCCCGCTGTCACCCTCCGCTCCCGGTTCCATGCACCGGTGGCCGCCCGGCTCCGCCGTGCCCCCGAGCCCATGGGCGGACGCTCCCCGGGGAGCCCCGGCGGGGCCAGGGCGGCGGCGGCGGCGGCAGCGGTTCGGCGGCGGCTTCGGCGACGCGGCGGAGCCCAGCGGCTGCTGCCCGACGTGCGGAGCATCTTCGGGGTCCCGCGGGAAGCGGCAGAGCGGGGCCGCGGGCACAGCTTCGCCTTCCGAGCCCCGCGGCGCGGCTGGTGCGACCTGTGCGGCGAGGCGGTGCGGGAGCGAGCGCTGCGCTGCGACTGTGAGTGCTGCTGCCCGCACCCTGCCTGCGCTTCCCTGTCCTCTGCCTGCGTCTTGTCCCCTTGTCCCCTGCCCGCACCCTGCCTGCGCTTCCCTGTCCTCTGCCTGCGTCTTGTTCTCTTGTCCCCTGCCCGCACCCTGCCTGTGCTTCTGTCCTGCGCTCCTGCCCACTGCCTGCTCCACATTCCCGCACCTCTGCGTGCTGCCAGTACCTCGTCTGTGCCCAACCCCACACCTTGCTGTCCCCCACCCCTGCCTGCACCTCACTGCCCCACAGCCCTACACCCTGCCTGTATTCTGCCTGCACCTCACTGCCCTGCATTCCAGTCCCCGGCCACATCCTTACCCCGGGCCGTTCATGCCATACTTCAGCTCTGCCTGTACCCTGCCTGCACTCCTACCTTCACTCTTCCTCCTGCAGGGATCCCTCTCCTTTCCCTCCCCTTCTCCCTAGTTCTGGGAGACCCAGACCCCATTTGCATGTGCTGGGGCGGGGGTGGGGGAGAACCTGCAGTGTTTGTGGGGAAGGCTCCGCACCGAGCTGGGCTGTTCTGGGTTGGGGGAATCCCCAGTGCCCCACTCCAGGAGCTGGATGAAGGAAGGGACTGGGACAAGGTCTCCTTGCAAAGGGGTCCCTGCGTCGGGCTCAGGTGCAGGCATTTGGGAAAGGAAGCTTTTCCAGGAGAGAGATTATCACCTAATCGTTGGGGTCGTGAAGGGATTGGCATCAGCAGAGCGTGGGGAGCAGGAAGGACTCTGCTTGGTGAAGCTTTAGGGTGAGGTGCAAATTCTTCTCGAGTTAGTAAATCTGCCAGGCCCCTTGCTTTGTCCAGCCTCCGGGTGAAAGAGCTCCTGGCAGCGAGCATCTGCCCCTGGGTGCCTGTTCCTCACATCAGACACTCGCTGGGTTCCTGCTTCTGCTGCTCAGAAGAGGTTAGTCTTTCCATCGTGTGGGAGGGGGGATACGGAGGGGCCACACAAGGTGACTCAGCTGCTCTGCGTCCCTTCGGTGCTCACTCTGGGACCACGGGTGGCTGATGCTCTTTGCAAAGGTGTGACCCGCCCTAGCTGGTGGCAGCTGAGGTGGGAAATGAGGAGCTGTGGTGTGCTGGGGAAGGGGAGGTTGGATCCAGCTTGTGCCGCAGGTAACTTGGTAGCTCGTGTTGAGCTGGCTGCCGACAGCACAGCTGCTCCTTTCCAGCTCGTCTCCTGCAGCAGGCTGGCTGGAAACTCTTCTCGTCAGATGCAGCTGAGGTGCTGCATGTGTACTCCAATGGGTGAAGGATTTGCTGCTCAGGGGGAGCTGAGCCTCTTGGTTTTGGGCACAAGCTGTTGATGGCAGCACAGTTCAGCCCAGGCTTGAGCCCGCAGGACCTCCCCTCAGCGCCGGTGTGCAGGGCAAGTGGGTGGTGCTGGTGGCTATTTGGGGTGAGGGAAAGAGCCACATCCCACCCTGGGCTCTGGGCTGGCTGTCCAGCTGCCAGCTCCAGTGGAGGCTTCATTGCTCTGAGAGTGGTTTTCGGGTGTGTGTGTGTGTGTGTTTTCCCAGGCACATGCTGTGACACCAGCCTCGCTGGGGCAATTAGTCCCTTGCTCAGCCTGTTCTGCTCCTTCCTCTTGGCTTTCCTTCAAGATTAGGAATCAATTAAACCTTCCTAGTGGTGATTTGCATGGTGTGAGCAGGGCTCATCCAGGTGCCTCCCGGAGCCGTTTGGAAATGAGGAGCCAGGGGCAGAGATGGTTCCACCAGATGGCCCTGCTGCAGCTCATTAAGGGTTTAGCGCTGACTGCTGTTAATTAAATGTCACCTGGCCGGCACAACGTGACATGGGAGCATGCCAGGGCTGGTGAACTCACCTTGTGAGGTGTTGATGGAAGAAGGTGACGTTAAATGGGTTCAGTTTTGGGGGCCTCGCTCCCAAGAAGGACATTGAGAGGCTGGAGCAGGTCCAGAGAAGAGCAACAGAGCTGGGGAAGGGTCTGGAGAACAGGGCTGGGGAGGAGCAGCTGAGGGAGCTGGGGGTGTTGAGGCTGGAGAAGAGGAGGCTGAGGAGAGCCCTTCTGGCTCTCTACAACTCCCTGAAAGGAGGTTGGAACGAGGTCTCTTCTCACATGCAACAAGTAGAGGAGGAAACAGCCTTAAGGCAGAAAACCCCTGATGTGAGAGCCTAAGCTCTGCATGGGTTGGCTGCTTTGCTCCCTTTCCATCCCTGAGGTGGACTGGTTCTTCCTGGGGGACTTCCTCACCCTTGCTGTCCCCATGATGCAGGTGCTGAGAGGAAAGTCCTGCTTCTGCTCCTGCAGCCATTAGCAAAACTGACACTCAGAGGGGGTCCCAGAGATCTCCCAGCAGTGTGTCCCCTCCTTCCCTTTGCTCCAACCTCTGGATGCTTACCCCAGCTGTGCACTGGCCCTGTGTCTGTGCTGTGGGCCTTCCCCCATGTCCATCACTTGGCAACTGGGGGTGTGATTTACCACCCACATACTCCCTAGCTGATGGGGTTGTTTCCTTGGCCCAAGTGAGTTAAGCCAGATGCATCTGTTGCATGTGGGGTGGCCAGAAAGGGGCATGGGGTGGCCATAAATTCATAGAATCAATAAGGTTGGAAAAGACTTCAGAGATCATCAAGTCCAACCTGTCACCCAACACCTCCTGACTACTAAACCACAGCACCAAATGCCACATCCAGTCTCCTCTTGAACACCTCCAGGGATGGGGACTCCACCACCTCCCTGGGCAGCACACTCAAATTGACATGGGATGGCCATGAAGGGGCATGGGATGGCCATGGCAGGGGGTTGGAACTAGATGATCCTTGTGGTCCTTTCCAACCCTGACTGATACTATGATAAATTGACATGGGGTGGCCAGAATGGGGCATGGGGTGGCCATGAAGGGGCATGGGGTGGCCATGAAGGGGCATGGGGTGGCCATGAAGGGGCATGGGGTGGCCATGAAGGGGCATGGGATGGCCATGAATTGACATGGGATGGCCAGAATGGGGCATGGGATGGCCATAAATAGTTGGCTGCAGGAGCTGCGGTCTCCCCAGCAGAGCTGTGGGCAGCTGGAACTGGATGCCCTCCCCAGCTGTGACGGGCTGCATCCTGACTGTGATGGCCATGGGGTGACCAGAGCAGGATGTTGTTGGCTGAAGTGCTTCCTTGCAAGAAAATGATTGCAGCCCTCCATGGTTTCCTGCTGGGAAGGTGGTTGTGAGGCTCTGCCGGGAGGAAAACCTCAGAGCGCATCCAGCACCTGATGCTCTGGGCGGCAGGAACAAGTTGTTCCTGCGGTCAGATTTGGATCTGCAGAGACCTGGACCTGGTTCAGTGAAGCAGCTCAGCAGGAGTCTGGGGTTGTGCCTCTGCTCTGAGGCCACCTTATCTCTGGGAGCAGCTAATTCTGTGTTCAAGCACAGGGCTAAATCAGGACCTGTTTCCTCCAGGAGGAAGCTGGCTAAGCGCACACCGCTTCTCGCTCTGCTTTGGAGGGCCAGCTGCGCTTGGGACATTCCTGGCTCTGAGGTAGATGTTTGCTGAAGATAATGAATTCCTCAGCAGGTGTGTGGAGGCTCTTAAAAAGCCCAGCCCAGCCTTGCTGGGCTGCAGCTCTGCTCCTGCCGCTGGCAGCCTCCAGGCCCTGGTGGTTTTTCGTGCTCTCTCCTTGCAGCAGCTCCTCCCACGCTCTGTCCTGCCTCTGGTCGTGCCACTGTAAACAGCAGTTGCTGTCGGGTCAGGGCCCCCACGGTGCTTTGCATTTCCGTCCTATTTAGCTGGCCCAGACAGATTCCTGAGGCTTCTCCTGCTGCCGGGTGACTCAGGCAGGTTGGGATGGTGCTTGCCAGGCAGGTGCCGCTGAGGTCAGACGAGGACAGGGTGGGATGCTGGGGTGCGTCCTGCCTGTGGAGGCTCCTCAGGGCAGGGTGTTCTCTCACCTGAGGGAAATGGAGGGGTGGGAGGGACAGTGACCTGCCCAGAGCCATGTGGCAGGCTGCTGGGGCTCCTGGAATCACCCAGGTCTCCAGGGGCGTGTTCCTCGCAGCATTCCACTCAGGTTGCCTTGAGAAGGATTTAT
This sequence comes from Picus viridis, assembly GCA_033816785.1. Lineage (NCBI taxonomy): Eukaryota > Metazoa > Chordata > Aves > Piciformes > Picidae > Picus > Picus viridis. The sequence continues at coordinate 2,763,919 of CM066602.1, forward strand.
GGAGAGGGACACCAGGCAACGCTCCAGCTCTTACCTTGCAGGTTAGTTTGTGAGCTGTCCCTTTTCTCCCCCTCCTTTGTCCCTGGCCTAGCAGATTTGGGGGTCACAGTGGTGTTGGGTTGATGGTTGGACTTGATGCCCTTAGGGGTCTTCACCAAGCTTAATGGTTCTGTGATTTAGTTGGCTTTGCTTGTCTTAGGGTAGGAGGATGTGATGTGTGGAGCTGAAGGGATGCTGCCTAGGTGTTGGGACAGCAAGAGGTAACTCAGTGCCCTGTGGTGTTTAACCCATTGCTCATGCTGCTTGCTGGGATTTCCAGGGTTGGTTCAAGTGGATCTTTGTTACAACCTGCTTCAAAGCAAGAATGTGTTGTGCAGGGTGCTGGAAACTCTGCTCCCCTCTGAGCAGAGAGGGGACAGCTGTGATGCAGAGGGTACAGAGTGGTGGATTTCAAGCGTGGTGTTACCCTGATGTTCATCTCCCACACCCAGCAGGGCTGGGAAAGGTCTGGAGCGTTCATCTGAAAACCCAGCTGCAGAGTTCAAACCCCACAGCCCCAGCATGCTGGGGGCTGGAAGGGGCCTCTGGAGATCGTGGAGTTAAAGCAGGATCACCTGCAGGTAGTCAAGCAGGAGCATATCCAGGCAAAATCAGTGCTATGAAGGTGTATGCCTTACCCTGATCCTTGCTGATCCTGCCCCGGCCGCCCTGGCTCCCCTGCCCCGGCCGCCCTGGCTCCCCTGCCCCGGCCGCCCTGGCTCCCCTGCCCCGGCCGCCCTGGCTCCCCTGCCCCGGCCGCCCTGGCTCCCCTGCCCCGGCCGCCCTGGCTCCCCTGCCCCGGCCGCCCTGGCTCCCCTGCCCCGGCCGCCCTGGCTCCCCTGCCCCGGCCGCCCTGGCTCCCCTGCCCCGGCCGCCCTGGCTCCCCTGCCCCGGCCGCCCTGGCTCCCCTGCCCCGGCCGCCCTGGCTCCCCTGCCCCGGCCGCCCTGGCTCCCCTGCTCCGGCCGCCCTGGCTCCCCTGCCCCGGCCGCCCTGGCTCCCCTGCCCGGCTGCCCTGCGTGGCTGCCCTGCCCTGCCGCCCTGGCTCCCCTGCCCCGCGTGGCTGCCCTGCGTGGCTGCCCTGCCCTGGCCCCTGCATCGCTGCCCTGCGTCCCTGCCCTGCCTGGCTCTCGTTGCTCCCCTGGCCCTCGCTGATTCCTCAGTTCCTCGAATCGAACCCTTGATTAACCACTGGACTTCCCTCCCCTCTCCTCCCTCCCCCCCCTTTCCCTTAACCTTTGCAAGGCTGCAGGGCACCAGCAGCGAAGTGAGAGGAGGAGGCTGCAAAGAGCCCTCCCGGCGCGCCGCTGGCTCCTGCGCTTTCTCTCCCTAATCTCTTCCGTCAGGTTGTTTTTATCTTATCAAGCAAAAAGCCCCAGAAATAGAAAGTTTTCCATGGCTAGCAGGACGAGCCCTTAGAGATGCACAAGCCCTGAGCAAGCTGCATGTTGCCTTGCTGCTCAAACCCCCTCCCCCCTACAGCAGCCTCTCAGGCAGCAGCAGGTTGTCAATGGCCACTGCCAGCCTCTTATCGCCCTGGGAGGAGAAGCTGCTCGTGGGAGCGGGCAGAGCTTGCACCGATGCAGGTTGGGTCTCGGCAGCCGGTGGTGGTGGAGAGCTGCCCCCTTGGAGAGCTCTCAGTCTCCCCTGGCGAGGATGAGGAGTGGCAAAGAGGGAGCTGCCGGTTGCTTTGGGTTCCTGACAAAGAGGATCCTCAAAATATTTGGCCATTTCCCCAAACAAAAGCCTTGGCCCGAGGGGCTCCGGCTGCTGAGGAGGCCCAGCGGGGAGGGCTCGCTGCTTAGAGGTAGGTAGGGGTGTAAATGGGGGTGCCTGGGGGTGATGAGGAGAGAAGGGGTTCCTGAAGGGTGGTTGTAGCCAGGAGGGAGTTGGTCTCTTCTCCCAGGCAAGCAGCACCAGAACAAGAGACACACTCTCAAGCTGCACCAGGGGAAGTTTAGGCTGGAGGTGAGGAGAAAGTTCTTCCCAGAGAGAGTTGTTAGCCATTGGAATGTGCTGCCCAGGGAGGTGGTGGAGTCCCCATCCCTGGAGGTGTTCAGGAGGGGATTGGATGTGGCACTTGGTGCCATGGTTTAGCCAGGAGGTCTGTGGTGCCAGGTTGGACTTGATGAGCTTTGAAGTCTCTTCCAACCTTGGTGATTCTGTGAAGTGCTGCCCTGCCCATGCTCGCCAAGTGGAATCCTGCCTGGCTGGCACGGGACTGGCACCGGTGCTGGTGGCACCAGCCAGCTTCAGCTCCTGCCCTGGCTCCTTCTGCAGCCCTTTGGCAGAGCACAGCTTGGGGCATTGGGGCTGCCCCTCCCTCCCCCCCCGGGGCCCCCCTTCCCCAGGGCTGCCCCCTCCCTCCCCCTTCCCCGGGGCTGCCCCCTCCCTCCCCTTCCCTCCAAAGGAGAATCTGCCCCTTAGTCAGTAATGCAGCAGCACAGGTGAGGAGTGACCGCTGGAGAGCAGCTCTGTGGAGATGGCCCTGGGAGTGCTGAGGACAAGAAGGTCACCAGGAGCAAGCAAAGTGCCCTCGTGGCCAATGGGCTCCTTGGGCTGCATGAAGAAGAGTGTGGGCTGCAGGTCAAGAGAGGTTCTCCTCCCTCTCTGCTCTGCCCTGGTGAGGCCACATCTGGAGCGCTGGGTCCAGCTGGGGGCATCCCTGTTCAGTAGAGACAGGGAACTGCTGGAGGGAATCCAGTGAAGATGCTGAGGGTTCTGTTGGGTTCTCCAACAAGCAGAGGCTGAGAGCCCTGGGGCTGTTGAGCCTGGAGAAAAGCAGCCTGAGAGGAGATCAGATCAATGCTCAGCAAGGGCTTAAAGGGTGGGGGGCAAGAGGATGGGGCTGGGCTCTTCTCAGTGGTGCCCAGGGACAGGACACAAAGCAATAGGCACAAATGGAACAGGAGGAGAAACTTCTTTGCTGTGAGGGTGCTGGAGCCCTGGAGCAGGCTGCTCAGAGAGGTTGTGGAGTCTCCTCTGGAGAGATTCCAACCCCTCCTGGCCGTTGTGATCCTGGGCAAGCTGCTGTGGGTGCCCTGCTCTAGCTGAGGATGATCTCCAGAGGTCCCTTCCAACCTCCCCCGTGCTGGGATTCTGTGTAATGGCTCGGGAGCCTCTGCCTGGCAGCTGGGATTGCACTCTAGGTCTGGTGGGACCTCTCAGAGGGGTCACTGTCACCAGGAGGTCTTCTCTGCTCTGAACAAACAGCAAACTGCCCTTGGGCTTAGCTGTGTTTGCAAACAAACTAAACCCAAACCACCTGATGCAGACTGAAAGCTGCTGAGACCTCCGGCGGTGGAGCTGCAGACTTGAGGCAGGGATGGGGCTGGGTCCTTGCAGGAAAGCAGAGTCCCTTCCCTGCCTTTGCTGTCTTGGGTGGTGGAGCTGGAGGTGATGCTGTGGAGCTGGTGGTGATGCTGTGGAGCTGGTGATGCTGTGGAGCTGGAGGTGATGCTGTGGAGCTGGAGGTGATGCTGTGGGCCCTACCTTGTCCTGTGGCCGGAGGAGACAGCCACCAGCCCTGGGGATGTCACGAAGCCACATCCTGCACCCACCCCTGAGGTTACCCCAAGTGACATCAGACAACTCCTCTGAGCCAGGACAGAGCCACTAAGCCCTTGGCCTTAACCAGCACAGGCTGCAAGCTCAACCTTCAGGTGCAGGCTGCATTTAAAGGTGTTTGTGAGCCGGGTGAAGGACTCCAGAGCTGGAGGAAAGCCTCTTTCTTCAGCACTGTCCACCTCCAGTGCCCAAACCTCTGCAGGGGCTCCAGTGGCCTTCACAACTCGTGACACTGTTTTCTTCCTGGCTGTCTCTGAGCCCATCCATGGTCCTGCTTCAGAGGTGCTCCTGAGCTGTGCTGATGCTGGGAGCTTTCCTGATTCGCTGGTGTGGTTTGGTTTTCTTTGACATGAATGGCAGGGTCCTTGAGAAACCAGGGGCTGGAGCTTCAGGGGAGATCCTGCCCTCTCATCATTCATTTTCACATCACACACCGCACAGCTCAAGCACTGGAACAGGCTCCCTCTTCCCTCTCCTCCTTCTCCCTTTCCCCCCTCTCCTCTCCTCTTTCTTTCTCCCTTTCCCCCTCTCCTCTCCTCTTTTCTTTCTCCCTTTCCTCCCTTTCCCCTCTCCTCTCCTCTTTCTTTCTTTCTCCCTTTCCCCCTCTCCTCTCCTCTTTCTTTCTCCCTTTCCCCCTCTCCTCTCCTCTTTCTTTCTTTTCCCTTTCCCCTTTCTCCCTTTCCCCCTCTCCTCTCCTCTTTCTTTCTCCCTTTCCCCCCTCTCCTCTCCTCTTTCTTTCTCCCTTTCCCCCTCTCTCCTCTCCTCTTTCTTTCTCCCTTTCCCCCTCTCCTCTCCTCTTTCTTTCTCCCTTTCCCCCTTTCTTTCTCCTCTCCTCTTTCTTTCTCCCTTTCCCCCTCTCCTCTCTTTCTCCCCCCTCTCCTCTCCTCTTTCTCTCCTCTCTCTCTTTCTTTCTCCCTTTCCCCCTCTCCTCTCCTCTTTCTTTCTCCCTTTCCCCCTCTCCTCTCCTCTTTCTTTCTCCCTTTCCCCCTCTCCTCTCCTCTTTCTTTCTCCCTTTCCCCCCTCTCCTCTCCTCTTTTTCTTTCTCCCTTTCCCCCTCTCCTCTCCTCTTTCTTTCTCCCTTTCCCCCTCTCCTCTCTCTCTTTCTTTCTCCCTTTCCCTTCCTCTCCTCCTTCCCTCTCCCTTTCTCCCTTTCCCCCTCTCTCTCCTCTTTCTTTCTCCCTTTCCCCCTTTCCCCCTCTCCTCTCCTCTTTCTTTCTCCCTTTCCCCCTCTCTCCTCTCCTCTTCCTTTCTCCTTTCCCAGTGTTTCTTTGATGGGCTTGGATGGACATTATCTCCAAGCCTAAGTGGAGGCATCCTGCTCCTCTTGGCAGCTCTGTCACGTGGCTGCTTCCCCAAGCCCTGCTGGGCTTCTAAAATTAGTGCTCCCCGATGGGTACTGGGTGATTAGGTCTGTGAATAGGTGCTGCTGACTAAGGAGGTGTCATGCTGTAATCCCCTGGAGAAATGCCTGCCTCTAATGGGCCTGAGCCAGAGGTGGGGCTGGGAGCTGGGCTTTCTGTGGGCCATTTTGGGTGTTTCAGAGCCCTCTCTGTGTTCCTTCTTCCCCCAGGCAGAGCATCACAGAATTGTTCCAGTTGGAAGAGACCTCTGAGATCATCCAGTCCAACCCCACCGTGGGCACCAAGCCACGGCCCCAGGTGCCATGGCCACACATTTCTTGAGCCCCTCCAGGGATGGGGACTCCACCACCTCCCTGTTCCAATCCCTGACCACTCTTGCAGTCAAGCAGCTCTTCCTAATCTCCAACCTAACCTTCCCCTGGCACAATTTCAGGCCATTTCCTCTCTTTCTACCACCTGATACGAGGGAGAAGAGACCAACCTCCACCTCCCTCCAGCCTCCTCTCAGGGAGCTGGAGAGAGCAATGAGGTCTCCCTCAGCCTCCTCTTCTCCAAGCTGAACACCCCCAGCTCCCTCAGCTGCTCCTCCCCAGCCCTGTTCTCCAGCCCCTTCCCCATCTGCGCTGCCCTTCTCTAGACCTTCTTCAGCCTCTCAATATCCTCCTTGGAGTGAGGATCCCAAAACCTGAAGCCAGTCTTCAAGGTGCAAACACTGAGCCCTGGGGGAGCAGGAGGCAGCTTCCCAAATCTCTAAATCCTGGACCAGAGGCTGTCTCCAACTCCCTGAAGGGAGGTTGTAACCAGGTGGGGGTTGGTCTCTTCTCCCAGGCAAGCAGCAGCAGAACAAGAGGACGCAGGCTCAAGCTGTGCCAGGGGAAGTTCAGGCTGGATGTTAGGAAGAAGTTCTTCCCAGCAAGAGAGATTGGCCATTGGAATGTGCTGCCCAGGGAGGTGGTGGAGTCCCCATCCCTGGAGGTGTTTCAAAAGAGCCTGGATGGGGTGCTTGGTGCCATGGTTGAGTTGGTGAGATGGTGCTGGGTGACGGGTTGGACTTGGTGATCTCAAAGGTCTCTTCCAACCTGGTTAATTCTATCCTATTCCTATTCCATTCCTCTTCCTCATCCTATTCCTCCTCATCCTATTCCTCCTCATTCCATTCCTCTTCCTCATCCTATTCCTCCTCATTCCATTCCTCTTCCTCATCCTATTCCTCCTCATCCTATTCCTCCTCATCCTATTCCTCCTCATCCTATTCCTCCTCATCCTATTCCTCCTCATCCTATTCCTCCTCATCCTATTCCTCCTCATCCTATTCCTCCTCATCCTATTCCTCCTCATCCCTATCCTCCCATTCCTATTCTATTCTATCCTATGGGCTGGCAGCAGCTGTTGTGGTGAACCTGCAAGTGGAGCATCCTCACCTTGGCACCTCCAGCAAAGCCTTGGCACATGCCCCCCCCTCCCCCCCCCATTAAAGGGCTTTTCCAGTTGCTCTAAAGGTCACCCATGTAATTACTGTGTAACTGTGCAGCTTAGCTCTAATTAACCCCCAAATGCAGGGCTCCCTGCCTTCCCCTGGGCTCACTTGAGACAACTGGCTTGGAAGGAGAGGCTGACAGACAGCTTGTGCCAGATGAATCTGGAATGAGAAATGATTCCCGTCCTTGCCCTGGAGACTGATGTTTTCCCACCTCAGGCACCAGCTCCCAGCTCTTCTCATTCAGTTCTTTTTGGGGGCATCCCAGCACTCACTGAGCAGAAATCCCTCTTTCCAGAGCAAACTTGAGATACTCCTCTGCTCTCCTGCAAGCCCTGGGTGTTCAAAACCAGTGACCCAAATGCTTAAAAGGGGGGGGGGGGGGAAGCAGGGTGTTTTTAAACCCCAAGCTTGCTGGCTTGGAGCAGGGTCCAGGGCTGGACACTCAGCTCCACCTCCTCTGGAGTGGCCTCTCCTGTCTTTGCTGTTGGGGTATCATTCTTTAATGAAATACCACAAAGAGCAAGTGTGGAGTCTTGCATCTGGGAAAGAACAACCCCATGGACCAGGGAGGTTGGGGACTGAGCTGCTGGAGAGGGACCTGGGAGTCCTGGTGGGCAATAGGATGCCCACGAGCAATGTGCCCTGGTGGCTAAGGCAGCCAAGGGCATCCTGGGGTGTGTGTTAGCAGGTCCAGAGAGGTTCTCCTTCTGCTCTGCTGAGGCCACATCTGGAATCTTGTGTCCACTTCAGTTCAAGAAGGAGCTCAGGGAACTGTTTGAGAGAGTTCCAGCACAGAGCCACAGAGCTGCTGCAGGCAGTGGAACATCTCCTGTGAGGACAGCTGAGGGAGCTGGGGGCAGAGCAGCCTGGGGGTGCCCTCAGGGGGTGCTGGGGATAAAGATGTGCAGGGCAGTGTGGGGAGGATGGAGCCAGGCTCTGCTCAGGGATGGCCACGGAGAGCACAAGGGGCACTGGGTGCCAGCTGGAGCAGAGGAGGTGCCACAGGAACAGAAGGGAAAGCTTTGTCCCTGTGAGGGTGGCAGAGCCCTGCAGCAGGCTGCCCAGAGAGGTTGTGGAGTCTCCTGCTCTGCAGAGCTTCCAAACCTGCCTGGATGTGCTCCTGGGTGACCTGTTCTAGGTGCTGTGGCAGGGGGGGGTTGGGTTGGATGATCTCCAGAGGTCCCTTCCACCTCCTAAGGTTCTGAGGCTCTGCTCCTCAGGTCGCTGACCGCGCTGGCATTTCGGGACCTCGAACAGCAAATTTCCTGTTGTTTGTCCAAGGGTTAACAATTAAAAGGCTGGGAAGGGCTTCTTAAAGTGGCAGGAGGGCGCTGGATGCCGGCAGGAGGAGAAGCCAGGGCTGGGGGACCGAGAGCCACCAGGCTGTGCTAAGCGGTGTCTGCTGGGTGGAAGTGGCTGTGCCGAAAAGCTGCTCCTGGGCTGTGGGAGAGCAGGACCCTGTGCAGCATCAGGTCACAGCTGGGCTCTGCAGAGCTGCCCATGCCACCTGGAGCAGGCTGCCCAGGGAGGTGGTGGAGTCCTGTAAGTGTTCAAGAAACCTGGGACCGTGGCACCTGGGGACAGGGTTCAGTGGCCGCAGTGGTCTTAGGCTGCAGGCTGGACTCGATGGTCTGGGAGGTGTTCCCCAGCCTCAGTGATTCTGTGATGCTAAGGTGAAGCCTCTCTCCCTTGGGCACTGGCCAAGCTTTTGCTGCTGGTGACACCCCCAAGGAGCAGGGCTGGGCAGCCGTGCAGCCCGTGGCTTGGTGGGACTTGAGCATTGTGTGTTCACAGGGTAGCAGGGCAGGGCAAGGCAGCAGGAGCAGGGCAGGGCAGGGCAGGAGCAGGGCAGGGCAAGGCAGCAGGAGCAGGGCAGGGCAAGGCAGCAGGAGCAGGGCAGGGCAAGGCAGCAGGAGCAGGGCAGGGCAAGGCAGCAGGAGCAGGGCAAGGCAAGGCAGCAGGAGCAGGGCAGGGCAAGGCAGCAGGAGCAGGGAAAGGCAAGGCAGCAGGAGCAGGGCAGGGCAAGGCAGCAGGGGCAGGGCAAGGCAGCAGGAGCAGGGAAAGGCAAGGCAGCAGGAGCAGGGCAGGGCAAGGCAGCAGGAGCAGGGCAGGGCAAGGCAGCAGGAGCAGGGAAAGGCAAGGCAGCAGGAGCAGGGCAGGGCAAGGCAGCAGGAGCAGGGCAGGGCAAGGCAAGGCAGCAGGAGCAGGGCAGGGCAAGGCAGCAGGAGCAGGGAAAGGCAAGGCAGCAGGAGCAGGGCAGGGCAAGGCAGCAGGAGCAGGGCAAGGCAAGGCAGCAGGAGCAGGGCAAGGCAAGGCAGCAGGAGCAGGGCAAGGCAAGGCAGCAGGAGCAGGGCAGGGCAAGGCAGCAGGAGCAGGGAAAGGCAAGGCAGCAGGAGCAGGGCAGGGCAAGGCAGCAGGAGCAGGGCAGGGCAAGGCAGCAGGAGCAGGGCAGGGCAAGGCAGCAGGAGCAGGGCAGGGCAAGGCAGCAGGAGCAGGGCAGGGCAAGGCAGCAGGAGCAGGGCAGGGCAAGGCAGCAGGAGCAGGGCAAGGCAAGGCAGCAGGAGCAGGGCAGGGCAAGGCAGCAGGGGCAGGGCAGGCAGCAGGAGCAGGGAAAGGCAAGGCAGCAGGAGCAGGGCAGGGCAAGGCAGCAGGAGCAGGGCAGGGCAAGGCAGCAGGAGCAGGGAAAGGCAAGGCAGCAGGAGCAGGGCAGGGCAAGGCAGCAGGAGCAGGGCAGGGCAAGGCAAGGCAGCAGGAGCAGGGCAGGGCAGGGAGCAGGGCAGGAAGCAGGGAGCAGGGAAAGGCAAGGCAGCAGGAGCAGGGCAGGAGCAAGGCAGCAGGAGCAGGGCAAGGCAAGGCAGCAGGAGCAGGGAAAGGCAAGGCAGCAGGAGCAGGGCAGGGCAAGGCAGCAGGAGCAGGGAAAGGCAAGGCAGCAGGAGCAGGGCAGGGCAAGGCAGCAGGAGCAGGGAAAGGCAAGGCAGCAGGAGCAGGGCAGGGCAAGGCAGCAGGAGCAGGGAAGGGCAAGGCAGCAGGAGCAGGGCAGGGCAAGGCAGCAGGGGAGCAGGGCAGGGCAAGGCAGCAGGAGCAGGGAGGGCAAGGCAGCAGGAGCAGGGAAAGGCAAGGCAGCAGGAGCAGGGAAAGGCAAGGCAGCAGGAGCAGGGCAGGGCAAGGCAGCAGGAGCAGGGCAGGGCAAGGCAGCAGGAGCAGGGCAGGGAAGGCAGGCAGCAGGAGGAGGCAAGGCAGCAGGGCAGGGGCAGGGAGCAAGGCAGCAGGAGCAGGGAAAGGCAAGGCAGCAGGAGAGCAGGGCAAGGCAGGGAGCAGGGAAGGCAAGGCAGCAGGAGCAGGGCAGGGCAAGGCAGCAGGAGCAGGGAAAGGCAAGGCAGCAGGAGCAGGGCAGGGCAAGGCAGCAGGAGCAGGGAAAGGCAAGGCAGCAGGAGCAGGGAAGGCAGCAGGAGCAGGGCAGGGCAAGGCAGCAGGAGCAGGGCAGGGAGCAGGAGCAGGGCAGGGCAAGGCAGCAGGAGCAGGGAAAGGCAAGGCAGCAGGAGCAGGGCAGGGCAAGGCAGCAGGAGCAGGGAGGCAAGGCAAAGGACAGGGCAGGGCAAGCAGGGAGCAGGGCAGGGCAAGGCAGGAGCAGGGCAGGGCAAGGCAGCAGGAGCAGGGCAGGGCAAGGCAGCAGGAGCAGGGAAAGGCAAGGCAGCAGGAGCAGGGAAAGGCAAGGCAGCAGGAGCAGGGCAGGGCAAGGCAGCAGGAGCAGGGCAGGGCAAGGCAGCAGGAGCAGGGCAGGGCAAGGCAGCAGGAGCAGGGCAGGGCAAGGCAGCAGGAGCAGGGCAGGGCAAGGCAGCAGGAGCAGGGCAGGGCAAGGCAGCAGGAGCAGGGCAGGGCAAGGCAGCAGGAGCAGGGCAGGGCAAGGCAGCAGGAGCAGGGAAAGGCAAGGCAGCAGGAGCAGGGCAGGGCAAGGCAGCAGGAGCAGGGCAGGAGCAGGGCAGCAGGAGCAGGGCAGGGCAAGGCAGCAGGAGCAGGGAAAGGCAAGGCAGCAGGAGCAGGGAAAGGCAAGGCAGCAGGAGCAGGGCAGGGCAAGGCAGCAGGAGCAGGGCAGGGCAAGGCAGCAGGAGCAGGGCAGGGCAAGGCAGCAGGAGCAGGGCAGGGCAAGGCAGCAGGAGCAGGGAAAGGCAAGGCAGCAGGAGCAGGGCAGGGCAAGGCAGCAGGAGCAGGGCAAGGCAAGGCAGCAGGAGCAGGGCAGGGCAAGGCAGCAGGAGCAGGGCAGGGCAAGGCAGCAGGAGCAGGGCAAGGCAAGGCAGCAGGAGCAGGGCAGGGCAAGGCAGCAGGAGCAGGGCAGGGCAAGGCAGCAGGAGCAGGGCAGGGCAAGGCAGCAGGAGCAGGGCAAGGCAAGGCAGCAGGAGCAGGGCAGGGCAAGGCAGCAGGAGCAGGGAAGGGCAAGGCAGCAGGAGCAGGGAAGGGCAAGGCAGCAGGAGCAGGGAAAGGCAAGGCAGCAGGAGCAGGGCAGGGCAAGGCAGCAGGAGCAGGGAAAGGCAAGGCAGCAGGAGCAGGGCAGGGCAAGGCAGCAGGAGCAGGGCAGGGCAAGGCAGCAGGAGCAGGGCAGGGCAAGGCAGCAGGAGCAGGGCAGGGCAAGGCAGCAGGAGCAGGGAAAGGCAAGGCAGCAGGAGCAGGGCAGGGCAAGGCAGCAGGAGCAGGGAAAGGCAAGGCAGCAGGAGCAGGGCAGGGCAAGGCAGCAGGAGCAGGGCAGGGCAAGGCAGCAGGAGCAGGGCAGGGCAAGGCAGCAGGAGCAGGGCAGGGCAAGGCAGCAGGAGCAGGGCAGGCAAGGCAGCAGGAGCAGGGCAGGGCAAGGCAGCAGGAGCAGGGCAGGGCAAGGCAGCAGGAGCAGGGAAAGGCAAGCAGGGAGCAGGGAAAGGCAAGGCAGGGAGCAGGGAAAGGCAAGGCAGCAGGAGCAGGGAAAGGCAAGGCAGCAGGAGCAGGGCAGGGCAAGGCAGCAGGAGCAGGAGCAGGGCAGGGCAAGGCAGCAGGAGCAGGGCAGGGCAAGGCAGCAGGAGCAGCAGGCAGGAGCAGGGCAGCAGGGCAGGAGCAAGGCAAGGCAGGGAGCAGGGCAGGGCAAGGCAGCAGGAGCAGGGCAAGGCAGCAGGAGCAGGGCAGGGCAGGAGCAGGGCAGGGCAAAGGCAGCAGGAGCAGGGCAGGGCAAGGCAGCAGGAGCAGGGAAAGGCAAGGCAGCAGGAGCAGGGAAGGGCAAGGCAGCAGGAGCAGGGAAAGGCAAGGCAGCAGGAGCAGGGCAGGGCAAGGCAGCAGGAGCAGGGCAGGGCAAGGCAGCAGGAGCAGGGCAGGGCAAGGCAGCAGGAGCAGGGCAGGGCAAGGCAGCAGGAGCAGGAAAGGGCAAGGCAGCAGGAGCAGGGCAGGGCAAGGCAGCAGGAGCAGGGCAAGGCAAGGCAGCAGGAGCAGGGCAGGGCAAGGCAGCAGGAGCAGGGCAGGGCAAGGCAGCAGGAGCAGGGCAGGGCAAGGCAGCAGGAGCAGGGAAAGGCAAGGCAGCAGGAGCAGGGAAGGGCAGCAGGAGGGGAAGCAGGCAGCAGGGCAGGGCAAGGCAGCAGGAGCAGGGCAGGACAAGGCAGCAGGAGCAGGGCAGGACAAGGCAGCAGGAGCAGGGCAAGGCAAGGCAGCAGGAGCAGGGCAGGGCAAGGCAGCAGGAGCAGGGAAAGGCAAGGCAGCAGGAGCAGGGCAGGGCAAGGCAGCAGGAGCAGGGCAGGGCAAGGCAGCAGGAGCAGGGCAGGGCAAGGCAGCAGGAGCAGGGAAAGGCAAGGCAGCAGGAGCAGGGAAAGGCAAGGCAGCAGGAGCAGGGAAAGGCAAGGCAGCAGGAGCAGGGCAGGGCAAGGCAGCAGGAGCAGGGAAAGGCAAGGCAGCAGGAGCAGGGAAAGGCAAGGCAGCAGGAGCAGGGCAGGGCAAGGCAGCAGGAGCAGGGCAGGGCAAGGCAGCAGGAGCAGGGCAGGGCAAGGCAGCAGGAGCAGGGAAAGGCAAGGCAGCAGGAGCAGGGCAGGGCAAGGCAGCAGGAGCAGGGAAAGGCAAGGCAGCAGGAGCAGGGAAAGGCAAGGCAGCAGGAGCAGGGCAGGGCAAGGCAGCAGGAGCAGGGAAAGGCAAGGCAGCAGGAGCAGGGAAAGGCAAGGCAGCAAGAGCAGGGCAGGGCAAGGCAGCAGGAGCAGGGCAGGGCAAGGCAGCAGGAGCAGGGCAGGGCAAGGCAGCAGGAGCAGGGCAGGGCAAGGCAGCAGGAGCAGGGCAGGGCAAGGCAGCAGGAGCAGGGCAAGGCAAGGCAGCAGGAGCAGGGAAAGGCAAGGCAGCAGGAGCAGGGCAGGGCAAGGCAGCAGGAGCAGGGAAAGGCAAGGCAGCAGGAGCAGGGCAGGGCAAGGCAGCAGGAGCAGGGCAGGGCAAGGCAGCAGGAGCAGGGCAGGGCAAGGCAGCAGGAGCAGGGAAAGGCAAGGGCAGGAGCAGGGCAGGGCAAGGCAGCAGGAGCAGGGCAGGGCAAGGCAGCAGGAGCAGGGCAGGGCAAGGCAGCAGGAGCAGGGAAAGGCAAGGCAGCAGGAGCAGGGCAGGGCAAGGCAGCAGGAGCAGGGAAGGGAAAGGCAGCAGGAGCAGGGAAAGGCAAGCAGCAGAGCAGGGCAGGGCAAGGCAGCAGGGGCAGGGCAGGGCAAGGCAGCAGGAGCAGGGAAAGGCAAGGCAGCAGGAGCAGGGCAGGGCAAGGCAGCAGGAGCAGGGAAAGGCAAGGCAGCAGGAGCAGGGAAAGGCAAGGCAGCAGGAGCAGGGCAGGGCAAGGCAGCAGGAGCAGGGAAAGGCAAGGCAGCAGGAGCAGGGCAGGGCAAGGCAGCAGGAGCAGGGCAGGGCAAGGCAGCAGGAGCAGGGCAAGGCAAGGCAGCAGGAGCAGGGCAAGGCAAGGCAGCAGGAGCAGGGCAGGGCAAGGCAGCAGGAGCAGGGCAGGGCAAGGCAGCAGGAGCAGGGAAAGGCAAGGCAGCAGGAGCAGGGAAAGGCAAGGCAGCAGGAGCAGGGAAAGGCAAGGCAGCAGGAGCAGGGCAGGGCAAGGCAGCAGGAGCAGGGAAAGGCAAGGCAGCAGGAGCAGGGAAAGGCAAGGCAGCAGGAGCAGGGCAGGGCAAGGCAGCAGGAGCAGGGAAAGGCAAGGCAGCAGGAGCAGGGCAGGGCAAGGCAGCAGGAGCAGGGAAAGGCAAGGCAGCAGGAGCAGGGCAGGGCAAGGCAGCAGGAGCAGGGAAAGGCAAGGCAGCAGGAGCAGGGCAGGGCAAGGCAGCAGGAGCAGGGCAAGGCAAGGCAGCAGGAGCAGGGCAGGGCAAGGCAGCAGGAGCAGGGAAAGGCAAGGCAGCAGGAGCAGGGCAGGGCAAGGCAGCAGGAGCAGGGAAAGGCAAGGCAGCAGGAGCAGGGCAGGGCAAGGCAGCAGGAGCAGGGAAAGGCAAGGCAGCAGGAGCAGGGAAAGGCAAGGCAGCAGGAGCAGGGCAAGGCAAGGCAGCAGGAGCAGGGCAGGGCAAGGCAGCAGGAGCAGGGCAGGGCAAGGCAGCAGGAGCAGGGAAAGGCAAGAGCAGGAGCAGGGCAGGGCAAGGCAGCAGGAGCAGGGAAAGGCAAGGCAGCAGGAGCAGGGCAGGGCAAGGCAGCAGGAGCAGGGAAAGGCAAGGCAGCAGGAGCAGGGAAAGGCAAGGCAGCAGGAGCAGGGAAGGGCAAGGCAGCAGGAGCAGGGCAGGGCAAGGCAGCAGGAGCAGGGCAGGGCAGGGCCCCTGCCTGTGCCACAGCATTGCAGCAAGGAGTGCAGATTGCCCAGGGGAGAGGCCGTGGCTCTCCTCTGGCCGAGGCGTTCTGGCAGCTCTCCCCACCTGCAGGGCTGTGCCTGGCGTGGGACGTGTGCCTGGATGGCAGCTCCGGCTGTGCTGGTGCCCGTGAGCACTGGGGTGCCCGTGAGCACTGCTGTGCCCTCCCTCAGCAGCCTGGCCCCTCGCTGGGGGGCAGCCTTTGGCTCTGGGGGCCTCACCGTCCGCTTTCTCCCCTGCAGACTGCAGGTACACGTGCCACCAGGAGTGCCGCAGCCTCATCCAGCTGGACTGCCGCCAGCCAGGCCAGTGCCAGAGTCAGCTCTCGCCCGAGGGCACCCTCCTGCCACCCTGCAGCCAGGTATGCTGGGGAGGGAGCGCCCAGGGGGGTCAGCGGCCCTAACTCTCTCTCTGTTCCAGTCCCCTCAGCGTCTTTGTAGCCCTCTGCTGTCCCCTCTCCAGCAAGTCCCTGTCCTTCCTGAGCTGGGGAGCCCAGAACTGGGCACAGCTCACCAGCTGTGGCCTCACCAGGGCAGAGGAGAGGGGGAGAGACCCTCCCTTGCCTTGCAGGGTCGACGTCACTGGGGGTGTTTAAGAACAGCCTGGATAAGGCACTCGGTGCCCCGGTCTGGTGGATTAGCTAGGGTTGGGTGATCTGTTGGACTTGATGAGCTTGGAGGTCTCTTCCTACCTGGCTGGTTCTGGGACTGGTCCTGGGACTGGCTCTGGGATGGTCCTGGGACTGATTCTGTGATGGTTCTGTGATGGTCCTGGGACTGATTCTGGGATGGTCCTGGGACTGATTCTGGGATGGTCCTGGGACTGATTCTGGGATGGTTCTGTGATGGTCCTGGGACTGATTCTGGGATGGTTCTGTGATGGTCCTGGGACTGATTCTGGGATGGTCCTGGGACTGATTCTGGGATGGTCCTGGGACTGATTCTGGGATGGTCCTGGAATTGATTCTGGGACTGATTCTGGGATAGTCCTGGGACTGATTCTGGGATGGTCCTGGGACTGATTCTGGGATTGATTCTGTGATTGATTCTGGGACTGATTCTGGGGTTGATTCTGTGATTGGTTCTGGGACTGATTCTGGGGTTGATTCTGTGATTGGTTCTGGGATGGATTCTAGGACTGATTCTGGGATGGTCCTGGGACTGATTCTGTGATGGTCCTGGGATGATTCTGGGGTTGATTCTGTGATTGGTTCTGGGATGGATTCTGGGATTCTTTGCTGACCACAATCTTCTTGATGCATCCCAGGAGAGACACTTGAAGATGCTTGGAAGCAGGGGGAGGCAGGGGGTTGCACACTGAAAACTCCAGGAGCTTTAAATGAATAGCTGCTGTGGCTGGAAGTCATGAACCAGCAGTATCACTTGTGAGCAAACTGGGAAGCAGCAGAGAAACAGCTCCTTAAGGATCAGGGGTTAAGTGGCTCCCATGTAATGCCAGGCAGTAGCAATTTGGGCTTTGATCCAGCAAGGTACTTGAGAGTGTCTCACATCTGGCTCCCAGATTAGCCTCCCTGGGGGGAAACCCAGGTTCAGCACCAAGAGTTTGCCCCCTGGTTTTGGCAGAGCTGGTGGTGCTCCTTCCATCTGCAAAGTGGTGCAGGTCACTGGTGGAGGGGTTCTCCAGGGGGCTGCTGTGCAAATAGCTGTTAACTGGGGCTGCTGTTGGGTCAAAGCTGGCTGCCTGGGCCAGGTCAAGGCTGCCCTGGGTCAAAGGAGGGCTTGGGTTTGCTTGGTTGGTTTAATTACAGAGCTGATCTTGCCAGGCAGGCAGACCACAATGGAAAAGTTCTTCAGGATGAGGGTGGTGAGACTCTGGAGACAGAGATTGTGGCTGCTTCCTCCTTGTAGGCCAGGCTGGATGAGGCCCTGAGCAACCTGGGCTGGTGGGAAGTGTCCCTGCCCATGGCAGGGGGATTGGAGTAGATGATTTCTGAGGTCCCTTCTAACCTAAGCCGTTCTCTCATCCCAGTGATTGTTGTGAGTCTAGTTGGAGGTGTCCCTGCCCGTGGCAGGGGGTGTGGAGTAGATGATCTGTTTGAGAAGGACCAAAGGCTCTGGTTTTGAAAAACCTGTTCCTCATCCTCTTGTTGTGTCCACAGAATACATTAAGACCTTCCTAGAAGAGTCTGTGGAAGGCTGGAGAAGTAGAAGGCCATAGAATCAACCAGGTTGGAAAAGACCTCAGAGATCATCAAGTCCAACCTGTCCAACACCTCCTGACTACTAGACCATGGCACCAAGTGCCACATCCAATCCCCTCTTGAACACCTCCAGGGATGGGGACTCCACCACCTCCCTGGGCAGCACATCCCAAGGGCCAACAGCTCTTTCTGTGGGCTCTGGGCAGTCTGATCTAGGTGAGGAGGTCCCTGCTGACTGCAGAGGGGGTTGGACTGGATGACCTTTGGAGGTCCTTTCCAACCCAAACCCTTCTATGATTCTATGACATCAAATAGGTGATGCAAGGAGAATAGAATAGAATAGAATAGAATAGAATAGAATAGAATAGAATAGAATAGAATAGAATAGAATAGAATAGACCAGATTGGAAGAGACCTTCAAGATCATTGAGTCCAACCTATCACCCAGCACTATCTAATCAACTAAACCACGGCACCAAGCCTCCCATCAAGTCTCCTCCTAAACACTTCCGGTGATGGTGACTCCACCACCTCCCTGGGCAGCACATTCCAATGGCCAGTCTCTCTCTCTATGAAGAATTTCTTCCTCACCTCCAGCCTAAACCTCCCCTGGCACAGCTTGAGCCTGTGTCCTCTTGTTCTGGTGCTGCTTGCCTGGGAGACCAACCCCCACCTGGCTACAACCTCCCTTCAGGGAGTTGGAGAGAGCAATGAGGTCTCCCTGAGCCTCCTCTTCTGCAGGCTAAGCAACCCCAGCTCCCTCGGCCTCTCCTCCCAGGGCTGTGTGGGGGTTGGCCTAGATGACCTTTAAAGGTCCCTTCCAACCCCAAGTGTTCTGTGACTCTGTGATCTCTAAGGTCCTTTCCAAACGAAGTCTGTGAGCCTGTGGCAATGAGAGCCCCTTGGAGCAATGCACTTGGAGTGCCTCCAGCCTCACCTTGCAAAGCTGCTTGTCCCCCTCTGCAGCACCCAGGGGCTGAGGCTCGGCTGAAGCTCTGAACTCCTGAGCCGAGGCTCACTCTCTGCCCCTGTTGCACATGCTCAGTGTAAGCCTCTTTCTCTTCTAAACATAGCCTGGGGAAGCTGAGGAGCTCTGTGCTCTGCAGAAGGCCTGTGTGCTGCTAAGAGGATAGCTTATTTATTTGCACTCCTCCGAGCTGCTTTGTGAGCGTTTGGCTGCTTGCCTTCCCTTTTGAGATGCAGATGTTGTGTCCTCCTCCTGCTTCTTTACATTGACATCCTGGTTTGTGCTGGGGAAGGGGAGGGGACGCTGCTGGCTGTGGAGCTATCAAAGGCTTGTAGCAGTTGAAGTCCTTCAGCCTAGCAGATACAGATGGGAGGGTAGGAAGCACCATCTGCAAGCTATCAAGAGGGGAAGAGGGTTTCGTGCGTGGATGGGGGATCGCGTGAGGATCTCGGAGCGCTTTGCGACCATCAAAGGAGCTCTGTGACCCCCAAGAGATAGCCCCAGCTCACAGGAGGGCTTTCCTGAGGGTCTCACTGGAGGTAGCCAAGCTGGGGAGAAGAGCCAAGGCTGCTGCCTGCTTGCTCCCCCTGCTCGCTGGTCTGCTGTAATAGCAGCAGCTGGGGACGGTGAGAGCTGTGCCTTGGAGAGGGCATGGAGGAGCTGGCATCAGAAGAAGCTTCTGGGCACGGGGGTGCCCTCACTCTGCTTGGCTGGGGAGGTGTGGAAGGGGGAGCAGAAGCAAGAGGCTGAGGAGGTGTGGAAGGGGAGAGCAGAAGCAAGAGGCTGAGGAGGTGTGGAAGGGGGGAGCAGAAGCAAGAGGCTGAGGAGGTGTGGAAGGGGGGAGCAGAAGCAAGAGGCTGAGGAGGTGTGGAAGGGGGAGCAGAAGCAAGAGGCTGAGGAGGTGTGGAAGGGGGAGCAGAAGCAAGAGGCTGAGGAGCTGTGGTGCTGCTGCTGCTGTGCCAGGGGCACTCCACGGGGGCAGTATTGGAGCCATCACTCTTGGCAGCCATCTCTGAGCTCTTGTGATGAGTTTGGCTTTGCACAACTGCCCAGTGCTGAGCCCTGCAGGTCTGATCCTGCATGGCCTGGGAGAGCTCTGCTGCTCCTGCTGTAGAGCTCACTGCACTCTCCATGTGAACATCTCCCATGCTTTTGTAGCTCCCCATCACATCTTGGTCCTCTCCAGTCCTTCCCTTCCAGATCCAGGCCGGTTCCAGACATGAAAACCTCCTTCCACCTCTGCCCTGCCCTTTGTGGTGCCTCTTGTAATTCCTTATCCTTCCTTGGGCTCTTTCAAGCCCACCCCCTGTGCAGTCAGCAGGGACATCTGCAGCTAGAGCAGGTTGCTCAGTGTCCCAGACAACCTCACCTGCAATGGTTCCAGGGATGGGGCATCTCATCTGCCACCTCTCTGGGCAACCTGGGCCGGGGTCTCCTCACCCCCAGCACACCAAATGTCTTCCTGGTAGAACCACAGAAGGCTTTGGAGTGGAAGGGACCTTGAAAGGTCATCTGGTCCAATCCCAGTTGAGCCTGTGGCAGGATGTGCTGCATGGCCCCTCCTGGGGTCCCCCAGCAAAGGAAGGTGATGGTCTGTGGGGAGTGGATCCCTTGCCCTGCCCCACTCCAGAAATAGCTTTGATCTTCACCAGGGAAGGTCAGAGCTGCTTTGAAAGCTGCAGGGTATTAGTGGGATGGTGGCAGCTCTGGAGGCTTTGGAGAGGAGGAGGATGAAGGAGGCAGCTCTGGGAAGGGGTCTGTGCCAGGCTGGTTTCTGCAGCACAGGGAGGGGGGAGCAGGGATGGTGGTGCTGCTGTGAGGCTCTTTCTGAGGCCAGTGCAGCATTTTGATGGCTCTGGAGCGAGTGCTGCTTGCAAACAGGACGAAGGAGCTCCCCAGCGTTCTCCTGGGCTGCAGTCAGAGCTGCTGAGATCTCTCCTGCTGCTCTAAAATCAGCTGCAGAGCAGAGAGGCACCCACTGCCCAGCCCCCCCCCCCCCCCAGCATGCTGACCAGGGCTCCTGGCACCCCTGCAGAGCCTCCAAAGCTGTGTCCTCACAGCCTCCCCCCTTCCCCCACCACCTTTTTGGGCAGCGTGGCTTGCTTCCCTAGGACAGGCGATGCGAGGTGGCTCTTGAGGATGCTCCAGCCGGGAAGGAGCAAGGAGCCAGCGTTCCACGGGGGTGCAGCTTGGGTAGCAAAGGGGGTGCCGGAGGTGCCCGGGGCCCGGCAGTGCCTCGGGCCAGCCCCGGCGCGCAGCGGGGGTGAGAAATGTTGCAAGAGGAAGGGGAGGTGATGCTGCGGGGGCACCAGGCGGCGGGTGGGGAGCCGGGCTTGGGTGCCAGGAGCAGGAGCAAACTCCCAGCTCTGCCCCTTCCATGCTGCGCAGAGAGGTGGGAGGAGAGGGAAGGGTTACCCAGCGCTGCTGCCTGCGAGAGCAAGAGCTGGGCTGGCTCCGGAGGATGAGCAGAAGGAGCTGCCGCAGCTAAGCGCCGGCGAGCTGGGGACGTGAGCGTGGGCTCGCTGCTGGCGTGGGAGCTGGAGTGGGGACCACCGATGGTCGCCAGCACCCCCGCGCCCCCCATGCTCGCTTGGCCTCTTGCTTCTGACCATCGGCAGCAGCATGAGCAGCGGCTACTGTAGCTTGGATGAAGACCTCGAGGATTGCTTTTTCACAGCCAAAACCTCCTTCTTCCGGAGCGCCCAGAGCAAGGTCCCTGCCAAGGTAACAGCTCCCGAACTCGGCAGAGAGGCTGTGCTTGGCGGGGGGTCTGCGGGCAGCGGGGGGGTGGCGTTACCTCCGTGCCTGGGGGGGCTTGGAGCTAGGGGAGATGTTGGTATTGCCTCTATGATGGGGGGCTGCAGTTGAGGGGAGATGTTGGTGCTGCCTCTGTGCCTGGGGGGGGGTTTGGAGCTAGGGGAGATGTTGGTGTTACCTCTATGATGGGGGGTTGCAGTTGAGGGGAGATGTTGGTGCTGCCTCAGTGCTTGGGGGTTGGAGCTAGGGGAGATGTTGGTGTTACCTCTATGATGGGGGGGCTGCAGTTGAGGGGAGATGTTGGTGCTGCCTCAGTGCTTGGGGGGGTTGGAGCTAGGGGAGATGTTGGTGTTACCTCTATGATGGGGGGCTGCAGTTGAGGGGAGATATTGGTGTTACCTGTGTGCTTGGGGGGGCTGCAGGGAGGGGAGATGTTGATATTACCTCTCTGATGGGTGGGCTGCAGTTGAGGGGAGATACTGGTGTTACTTGTGTGCTTGGGGAGGCTTCAGGGAGGGGAGATGTTGGTGCTTGCTGCATGCTTTGGGGGGCTGCAGGGAGGGGAGATGGTGGTGCTTGCTGCATGCTTTGGGGGGCTGCAGGGAGGGGAGATGGTGGTGCTTGCTCCATGCTTTGGGGGCTGCAGGGAGGGAGATGTTGGTGTTACCTCCATGCTTTGGGGGCTGCAGGGAGGGGAGATGGTGGTGCTTGCTCCATGCTTTGGGGGGCTGCAGTTAGGGGAGATGTTGGTGTTACCTCCATGCTTTGGGGGGGCTGCAGGGAGGGGAGATCTTGGTGTTTGCTGCACGTTTGGCTGCAGGTGCTGCCAAAATTAGCTTGCAGCTGGAGTCAGGGCAGAGCTGCTGGCAAGAGAGGAAGGTTCCCCTCTGCCTCTTCCAGGCTCCTCACTCCCATGCAGGGACTCTGCACTGCTGCAGATTTTCCTCAGCCATGTCTTGACCTTCTGCAAGCCAGGCTGGGCCTTTCCCAGGGGATCCACAGCGAAGGGGCAGGCTCCAAGTGTGGTTTTTGTGAGCTTCGGGGGGGTGGTGGTGGGAGGCAGCTGCCATAGGGTCAGCTTCTGGCCAGGGAGCTGTGGTTTGGCCTCAGAAACTGTGTGGCAAGTGGCACCTGTGGGGTAGATGGGACAGTTAGAGGGCTTAATTAATCTGTGAACTTCAGACAGTGATGGATCTGGGGGGGTGTGCTTGGGAGAGAGTGCTTGGCTGGGCAGTGTTTCACCCCAGGGTGGGATTTCAGCGTCAGCAACACTGCCAAGGCTGCTTCCTGGCTTTTAGGTGCTGACTGAAACAACCCAACCCAAACCCTAAAAGTCATAAACTTTGGGGCCCCAACCAGAACTGAGCCTAAAAGGAGAAGGCAAGGAGGCTCTGCTGCGGAAGTCGGGGCTGCACTCAGGAACCAGAGTCTCAGAGAGGAGAGCTTTCCTTTTTCCACTTGGAAATTCCCCTGTGGAAGCCCCAGCACTGACAGGCTCCTCTGGATCCCTGCTCTGCCTGCACCCCCTGAGCTGGCAGCCCCAGCACTGACAGGCTCCTCTGGATCCCTGCTCTGCCTGCACCCCCTGAGCTGGCAGCCCCAGCACTGACAGGCTCCTCTGGATCCCTGCTCTGCCTGCACCCCCTGAGCTGGCAGCCCCAGCACTGACAGGCTCCTCTGGATCCCTGCTCTGCCTGCACCCCCTGAGCTGGCAGCCCCAGCACTGACAGGCTCCTCTGGATCCCTGCTCTGCCTGCACCCCCTGAGCTGGCAGCCCCAGCACTGACAGGCTCCTCTGGATCCCTGCTCTGCCTGCACCCCAGCACTGAGCTGGCAGCCTGCCTGCACCCCCTGAGCTGGCAGGCTCCTCCTCTGGATCCCTGCTCTGCCTGCACCCCCTGAGCTGGCAGCCCCAGCACTGACAGGCTCCTCTGGATCCCTGCTCTGCCTGCACCCCCTGAGCTGGCAGCCCCAGCACTGACATCCCTGCTCTGCCTGCACCCCCTGAGCTGGCAGCCCCAGCACTGACAGGCTCCTCTGGATCCCTGCTCTGCCTGCACCCCCTGAGCTGCAACCCTCCCCAGGCACTCTGGGGCTTCAGCTTTCTGCTTGTGTGCCCTGGGTCGTTCTCCTTGGGGCAGAGGTGGGCAGGGGCTGCTCTGGAGGGGAATTCCCCCCCCCCTAAGTGGGCAATTTGCTGTTGATTTCTTTGAAGGGAATGCTCCCTTGGCTTGAAGGTTGGACACTGCCATTAGCCAGCAGCTCCCTCTCCCTGTGATTAACCACCACCTTCTGCTGGCTCTCAAATGTCACCTGGTGATTCATTTCTGGAGGAGATGGAGAGGATCCTGGTGGCAGTGCCACGGGCACTGTCCCCTGGGCTGCTTTACTGCTGCCCTTCTTGAGCCACAGCCCTGCAGATCCTCAGCTCCCTGCTGCAATCTGCCTGCTGCTGGTGTTGCACAGGAGCTCTGCCTCACAGAGAGGGGCTTGGGGGAGCTGCTGCAGCTCCTTTTCACCCAGCTCCTCACCTGGATGTGACTGCTGGGGAAGATGGAGCCTTTGGGGGCGGGGGTGGGGGGTGTTGGTGTTACAGGGAGGAAATGGTTCCTGTGCATGAGAGAAGAAAAACGGCAACCAGCAAACCAACCACAGACCAAATTTGCTGCTCAAGCAGAGGCTGTTGTGTAATGGGACTGTGTGAGGAGGTGGATCTTCACTTTCCTCCAGCTGGAGGAGGTGGAAACCATCCTCAGGCTTCGGTGGAAGAAGGTTCTTGGGGGTTGATGGCGTGCTGGGGGGTTAGTGGTGCTGCAGGTTGTGCAGGAGCATGAGGCTGGACCTCAGCTCTGGATGGAGCTGGCCCCAGAGCCTGGCAGAGAGGAGGAGGAGGATGGTGGTGGTCTGATGAGGCTGGGCTGTGTGGTGGGTGGAGAGTAGCAAGGAAGGCCTGGGGAGCAGTCAGCAAAGCAGGGGGCAGGGGCCAGGGGCAGCTCCAGGGTGGACATCCCTCCTGGCTTCTGCTTCACTCTTTTTCACTTGGCACCTTCTGGTTCTGTCCCTGCAAGAGCTGCCTGTGGCAGCAGCAGCAGCAGAAACCATCAGCTTGGACCCAAAAATGAGTTCTGTTTGGGAACAGCAACATTTGTCCATCCTTGGAGGCCCCAGGAAGGATTCCCAAGCTCAGGATATGCACAGTGTGGTCAGGGCTAGAGCAGCAGCAGCCTGTGGCCATGCCCTGGGGTGCTGAGAGACACTGGCACAGGTTGCCCAGGGAGGCTGTGGATCTCCTCTCCTTGGGGGTGCTCAAAGCCAGGCTGGATGAGGCCTTGAGCAAGCTGGGCTGGTGGGAGGTGTCCCTGCCCACGGCAGGGGGTTGGAACTGGATGATCTTCAAGGTCCCGTCCAACCCAACCCCTTCTGTGATTCCATGTCCCTAACCCAAACCCAACCAGGACACAGGTCCTAGAAGACCTAGGAGACAAGCTCTGCAGGGGGATGTGTGCTGGAGGTGTGGCAGGAAGGGACACACAGACCCTCCTGCCCTTGACACAGGTGGAGCTGGATTTGATGGTCAGAGAAATGACTTTTTCCTCCCTCCAGCTGGCATCATTGTGCTGGTCTGAGCAGCCTCTTCCTGGGGATGTCGTCCTCCCTTGGTGTCTCCAGCCCCACCAGCAGGGCTGCTCTTCACTAGCAGGGAGCCAGTTTGGCTCTCAGCTGTGGCCTCCTCTCCAGCCAGCCCTTACTTGGCATTTTCATCACTCTTCAGCTGAGTGGCTTCAGAGGCTCCAGCCTGAGGCCTGAGTGCTTGAAACTCTGAGGAGTTGCTCTTTGGGTCCTGCAGCAGCGGCTGCCAGCAGAGCTGCCCTAGGGGACGAAGGGGCAGGTTTCTGTCCGTGAAGAGGAGACACAAGAGGGACAGAGTCCCCCACAGGGGCACCCAGCGGGGCAGCTCCGGGGTTAGGGGTCACGGAGCAATGGGAGGTGGGATAACCCAGCAGGCAGAAGCCTCCTCCTCTGCTGAGAGAAGGAAGCTGTGACACCATGGAGGTGTTTTGTGGTGGGAGGCATGTGTGGTGTGGTTGTGCTACCAGCTGGCTGGCGCTCAGCAGAGACCACCATGGGAGGTGGTTCCGGAGGGGGTTGGTGGTGGGGAGTTACAGGAGCTTGGGCAAGGGGCAGCTGAGGACCCCCAGGGGTGGGTTTGGTCTCCTCTGTTTCCTCCTCCTCTGCAAGCCCTCCATGGCAGCAGTGCCTGCAGCGGGAGCTGCGTCCCTGGAGGTGCTCAAAACCCAAGCAGGGGCTGGATGAGGTGACCCCAAGATGCCATCCAGCCTTGGAGAAGCCTGATATGGGTCCCAGGATTGGCTGAGCATCAGGTGCAGCATCTCTGCTGGCTCATGGGTGGCACTGGTGTTGCCTGCTGGGCAATGCCTGGTGCAATGCAGAAGGAGCCAGTGCTGAGGGAGCAGTGCAGGGTCCTGCCCCTGACCTGCTGCCTCTATCCTCTGAAGGATTCTCCGAGCACACAGGGATTGCCAGAGGAGGAGCAGAGCTGCAGGGGGTCTGGCACAGGCAGGGGCATGAGGATGGCCCTGGGGCTTTTCCTGGCCCTGCAAAGCTGCTGCAATCAGTTCCCAAACCTCTGCTTCTGAGGATCTGCAGATCTCTCTGATCCACCCAGCTCCCCTGAGCCAGGCCAGGATCCCAGCAGGCTGCTCCCTGTGCACACAGACCTGTGGCTGCTGACCTGTGAGGTGCTGCCCAGCTCAGACCCCCCCCGAGATGGAGCTCTGGGAGGACCTGCTCAGCTCTTGCTGCTGAGAAAGGATTTAGGGAGGGAATGGTTTCTAAGGGAAATCTCCATGGCAATCAAAAGCCTGAGCCCATCTTCCCTTGCCTCTAACCTCTCTGCAACGCAGCAGCCATCCTCCTGTCCTCCTCTGGAGATCCACTGCTCTCTAGCCCCTGCCCCTGAGCCCCAGAGGAAACCTCAGCCTCTCACTGGAGTTGCTCAAAGGCAGTGAAACACGTTGGGCTTTGGGGCTTTGTGGTCAGTTCTGTTGGATGATTCTCCCCCCCACACCCTACCCCTGTTCGTGCTCAAGCAGTTGAGGGGCACAGGTTGGAGCATCAGAAGTTCCACCTAAGCAGGAGGAGGAACTGCTTTCATGTGAGGGGCTGTGGTGGGGCAAGGGGCTGTGGTGGGGCAAGGGGCTGTGGTGGGGCAAGGGGCTGTGGTGGGGCAAGGGGCTGTGGTGGGGCAAGGGGCTGTGGGGAGAGGGCAGCATCCCCTCTGCACTGCTGCACCAGCACCTTGAAGGCTCCTAGGTCCCACCTAGAGCTGCTATCTCCCAGCAGAGAGGTCTGACATGGGGCAGAGCTGCTGCCTTTGCTGCTTTAAAAAGGGGCTTCAGGCTGGGGGTGACCTCTGCAAGGTGAGGAGGGGCTGTGGGAAGGGGAGACCTTCGGCTGGGCATGGAGTGTGTCTCTCCTGGCATCCTTGCCTGTGGATCAATGGAAAAGCCTTGCCGTGGGGGGGGGGGTTGCTGTTGCCTTTCTTGGCTTAGGGTCACCCCTTTGAGAGCCTCTCACCAGAATCCTGGTGGCCCATGGGGGTTTGTTGTTCTCTTTACCTCCCCCCTAGCAGCCTGGCAGGAGCTCAGGGCTCAGGAGCTGAATGGTGGATTGCAGAGAGGGAGCTGGTGTGGGCTGAGCCCCAGGCCATGGGCATTGTGTGTCACTGCCTCCTCCTGAGAGGCTGCTTCTGGGCAGCCTTTGTCCCACCCAGCATTAGCCCAAGTGCCAGATGAGGCTCAGGTCCTTTCTTGCCGTTGTGCTTTACAGTAATGTAGGTTATGGGATGGGCAGGAGGAGGACACAGGCAGGTTCACTGCCCCAGGCCACCATGGCTGGGCTGGGTCTTGCGTGACCCATGGGTGCCTGCATCTCGCTACAGACATCAGCAGAGGGGAAGGTGAATCCCTCACCTGCTGAGCTGGGGTGGTGCCAGCCAGCTGGCAGTGCTGGGTGACCCCTGGCATCCCTGGGATGTCCTCATCAGGCTTTTAGCAGGGCAGGAGCTGGAAGCATCCTGGCAGCTCCGTTCCCTCCAGCTCCAGTTGCTCCTGGGGGTCGTGTGGTGGAGGCAAGGGGAACATACTTGGTCCTGCCAGCTGGCACAGAGATGTGGTGCTGAGGACTGTGGTCCAGGACCAGGCTTGGCAGAGTTGGAGAATGGTTGGACTGGATGCTCTGGAAGGGCTTTTCCAACCCCCAATGATTCTGTGAGTCCATGAATCAGAGAACCACAGAACTGTCAGGGCTGGAAGGGACCTCGAGGCTCAGCCAGTTCCAACCCCCCTGCCATGGGCAGGGACACCTCACACTCCAGCAGGTTGCTCAGAGCCACCTCCAGCCTGGCCTTCAAAACCTCCAGGGATGAGGCTTCCACCACCTCCCTGTGCCAGTGTCTCAGAGTGAAAGCCTGCACCGCCAGGGAGAGCATTCTGTGGCTCCCTGGGCGTCAGGGAGTGCTGCCAGGTGACCCCCAGGGGTGGCTGACTCCACTGCATCCCAGGGTCCAGGCAGGAGAGCCTGCGGTGCAGCAGGGATTGCTGGCGGCCGGCAGAGGCAGCGGCCCCAGGCTGTTGTCTTGCTCACAGCTTGTCTCATCCTGTCCCGGTGCAACAGGAAATGTGGCAACGGCTGCTGGTTAAGAGCTGCTGGTTTTCCTTCCTCCGCTCGGAGCTGCAGACTCTGCACCAGAAACTCTGCAAGCCCGGAGAGGGGGGGGAGGTGCCTGAGGAGCAAGCAGCAGCTGATCTGGTCACACACGGTGGGGAGGAGCAGCACTTCTCTTCCCCGGCTGCGGCCACCCTTGCCAGGGCTCTTCCACGGCAGTGTTGGGGCTGCTGGGCTGGAGCAGAGCACAGAATCACCAAGGCTGGAAGAGACCCCAAAGCTCATCAAGTCCAACCTGGCACCACAGACTTCATGGCTACTAAACCACGGCACCAAGGGCCACATCCAATCCCCTCCTGAACACCTCCAGGGATGGGGACTCCAACCACCTCCCTGGGCAGCACATCCCAATGGCTAACAACTCTCTCTGGGAAGAACTTTCTCCTCACCTCCAGCCTAAACCTCCCCTGGCACAGCTTGAGACTGTGTCCTCTTGTTCTGGTGCTGCTTGCCTGGGAGAAGAGACCAACCCCCACCTGGCTACAACCTCCCTTCAGGGAGCTGGAGAGAGCAAGAAGGTCTCCCTTGAGCCTCCTCCTCTCCAGGCTAAGCAACCCCAGCTCCCTCAGCCTCTCCTCCCAGGGCTGTGCTCCAGACCCCTCCCCAGCCTCGTTGCCCTTCTCTGGACACCTTCCTGCTCATGGGCAAGGTTTGGTCTCTTTTGGTGTGGTGGAAGTGCTGTGCTGTTCCTAGGGCTGGACCAGGGTGGCTGAGCACTGAGTCCAGGGAGGTGGTGGAGTCCCCACCCCTGGAGGGGTTGGAGAACCCTGTGGCCACGGCTCTTGGGGCCATGCTTTGGTGGCCACAGTGGGGTTGGGTTGCTGCTTGGCCTGGAGGATCTTAGAGACCTTTTCCAACCAAACCAATTCTGTGACTCCCTCTCTGGCCCATGATAAGCAAAGGCTCCACCAGCCCAGCACCTGCCTGTGGCCGTGTGAGACCCACTGCAGTGCCCACCCTAAGGACTGGCACCAACTGGGGGGCTAAAGCTGCCCTTCCAGGGGGCTGTTTGTGTGCAGGAAATCTTGGCTTTGATTTGCTTCCCTCTGAGCCAAGAGGGAGGCTGTGCCCTGCTGCTGATGTTCCTGTGCTGGGTTTACTGCCCCAGCTTGGAGCTGTCTGCCAGACCCAAGCAGCAGTTGTGAATTCTCCCTTGGGGGAGTCACTTGAATGAATCTGGGGCTCAGGAGTCCCAGGTCTGCAGCTGCCTCAGCAGATTGCAGCCAGGCCTGGAGTGTGGCCTGTGCTTGATGCTCCTCATGAAAGAAATGCCATGGGCAGCCTGGGGCAAGCTGGGGCTTATTTACAGCTTGCTGTATCCTGGTCCCATGTGCTGTGGGGCTGCCTGGCTTTGCTCCTCCCCATCCTCCCCCCCCATCCTTTTTGTCCTCTTGGAGGTTACAGTTTCTGTTCTGTGCTGGCCTCGATGCCCTTCACACTCCCTTCCCACTCCCTGCTCCCTGCTTTGGAGCAAGCCCACCTCCAGCGTGGGATCAGCGCTCAGAGCTTCTGGCAGTGCTGGTGGAATGCCAGCACAGCCTGCCCCCGGGGAGGGGATGAGCTGTGGAGAGGCAGCAGCAGGGCAGTGTGCTGGGCGAGTCTGCCCCTCTGAGCACACTCAGGGCACACAGGGACTGGTGTGCAGCAGCTCTGCGGTTTGGGGTGCTGGGGGCTGTGCTGCACTGGAGCTCAGCTCTCCTGGCTGGCTGGGAGGCACCCAGCAGAGATTTCACCTCGGGTTCTGGCTGGGTGAAGCTGCTGGAAGCTACTTCTTGGGGAGCACTCTGGGGCTTGAAGGGGTGCCTGGCTGGGGGTGGGCAGGGCCAGGAGCCCTAGGAAGAAGCTGCCTTGAAAGAAGCAGGACAATGCTTGGCAGGTGCAGGTGGCTGCTTCTGAAAGCAGCTTTTGGAGAGGATGCTTTGCCTGGGTTTGTACCTGGATGTCTTTAGTGCTCTGTGCCTCGGTGTCCCACTGACTGCTGGGCTCAGTCATGAGGTCTGTGGTGATGGGTTGGACTTGGTGGTCTTGGAGGTCTCTTCCAACCTTGGTGATTCTGTGTTTGTGCTCCTCCCCACTGCCTGTCCCTGGTGTCCAGAGGTGGTCTGGGGCAGGGCCATGCTGCACATTCAGCCTCTCGGCCACAGGGACCGTCCTGTCCTGCATCACCACTGCTGCTGTGAGCTCGGGGTCTCCTTGTCCTCGAGGAGAGCAGAGCTGAGGAGATGCAGCCTGACCCAGTCCCTCAGCCGGCTAAAAGCTGTCCCTTCTGGTTTCAGAATGTAACACAGAGAGTAGAAGAAGAAAAACCTGAGCCTCCCACCCTCCAGGAGCTCAAAGAGAAGATTGACAAATACAACACACAAGTGACCAACTGCCTGCTGATGAAACTGGTAGGTCCTGGGCCACAATCCCCCAGGTCACGGGGAGGTTGGTGCTGGGAAATGAGGCAGCCTGGAGGAAGCTGTCTCCACCAAGAGGCCCTTGGAGGTGGCTGTTGATGGTTCTTGTCTTCCTCGCCCCATCTGCTGCTTCTCCTGCTTTGGGTTTCCTTAGTGCTAGTCACTGGCACTGGAGCTCAGCCCTCCCTCTCTCCATCCTTCCTCCCAGGTCACTGGGACAGGAATCTGTGACCAGTCTGTGCTGTGAATGAGCTGCCACAAATAGAGGAGCCCACGTTGTGCTGGTGGGCATGAGTCACAGGGGAAGGGGGGCTGGGAGGCTGCCCTGCAGCAGCTGGCACCAGGGTGGATGTGGAAGCCCCAAAGCCATTCCAGCAAGAGATGCTTTCCTCCTCCCCACTGCCAGGCTTGCTTAAGCAGAGCTCTCAGAGGGCTGTGGTTGGGAGATGCTGCTGGGCACGAGGGAGAGACCTTCCCTCGTGGGGAGGTTTCAAAGCCTCACTTCGAGGCAGCTGCACTTCCCATGGCTGAGGTGCAGCAGGGCTGGTTTGAAGTAGGCCAAGCTCAGCCAGACGTGAGGGAGGGATGAGTCAGCCCCAAGTGGAAGGAGCAGGAGGAGCTCAGTGGTGACTAACCCCAAACTGCTGCTGACTTTTTACATCATTAACCAGAAACCCTCCAAGCCCACTGAGAGTGGAAAGTCCTGCAGGCACCCCCAGGCTGCCACGCTGTGAGACCACAAAGGATAGGATAGGGCTTAGGATAGGATAGGGCTTAGGATAGGGATGAGGATGAGGATAGGGATGAGGATGAGGATAGGGATGAGGATGAGGATAGGGATGAGGATGAGGATAGGGATGAGGATGAGGATAGGGATGAGGATGAGGATAGGGATGAGGATAGGGATGAGGATGAGGATAGGGATGAGGATGAGGATAGGGATGAGGATGAGGATGAGGATAGGGATGAGGATGAGGATAGGGATGAGGATGAGGATAGGATGAGGATGAGGATAGGATGAGGATGAGGATAAGGGATAGGATAAAGACAGGATAGGAAAGGATTAGGATAGGATTAGACTAGGACAGGACAGGATAGACTAGGATAGGACAGGACAGGATAGACTAGGACAGACTAGACTAGAATTGAATTAACCAGGTTGGGAAAGACCTCAGAGATCACCAAGTCCAACCTATCACCCAACACCATCTGATCAACTAACCCATGGCACCAAGTGCCTCATCCAGGCTCTTCCTAAACACCTCCAGGGATGGTGACTCCACCACCTCCCTGGGCAGCACATCCCAGTGGCCAATCTCTCTTTCTATGAAGAACTTCTTCCTCACCTCCAGCCTAAACCTCCCTTGGCACAGCTTGAGACTGTGTCCTCTTGTTCTGGTGCTGGTTGCTAGAGAGAAGAGACCAACCCCCCACCCTGGCTACAACCTCCTTTCAGGGAGTTGTAGAGAGCAATGAGGTCTCCCCTGAGCCTCCTCTTCTGCAGGCTAAGCAACCCCAGCTCCCTCAGCCTCTCCTCCCAGGGCTGTGCTCCAGACCCCTCCCCAGCTTCGTTGCCCTTCTCTGGACACCTTCTCAACATCTTTCCTAACCTGAGGAGCCCAGAACTGGACACAGGACTCCAGGTGTGGCCTCAGCAGTGCTGAGCACAGGGGCAGACTCTTCAGAGAGGTGGGGAAAGGACTGGGAAGCCTCCCTGGAGCCTGACCTCCCTCTCCTTTGCTGCAGAACGAGGATGGGACCTACACAGGCTTCATTAAAGTGCACTTGAAGCTGCGGCGCCCTGTGACGGTGCCGGCGGGGATCCGGCCGCAGTCCATCTACGATGCCCTCAAGGAGGTGAACCTGGCTGACATGACAGCCAAGAGGACCTCCTTCTACTTGCCCCTGGATGCCATCAAGCAGCTCCACATCAGCAGCACCACCACGGTGAGCGAGGTGATCCAGGGGCTGCTGAAGAAGTTCATGGTGGTGGACAACCCCCAGAAGTTCGCGCTGTTCAAGGAGCTGCGGCGGGATGGCCAAGGTGAGCGCCCGGGCCGGGGCCACCCCAGCTCCCCTGCTGCCCACCCCTGCCTTGCAGGACTCAGTGGAGGGTCAGGAGGCAGTGTCAGGTGAGTAAATGGCCAGAGCTCCACAGGAGGGGATGCTGCTTGGTTAGAGAACGGTAGGGCTTGGAAGGGACCTCTGATGAGCATCCAGTCCGGGCCCTCTGATGAGCATCTAGTCCCAACCCCTCTGCCCAAGCAGGATCACCCAGGGCAGGTCACACAGGAATGCATCCAGGCAGCTCTTGAAAGTCTCCAGAGGAGGAGGCTCCACAGCCTCTCTGGGCAGCCTGCCCCAGGGCTCCAGCCTGGGCAATGTGTAGCTGCCAGAAGCCACCCGAGACCCTCCAGAGGTGGTTGTGGATCTGCGTTAGATGCTCAGCTGCTCCCACGACGATCCTGAGCAGCTTTTGCAGGCTCCAGTTGGCTTCACTGAGCTTTCCCCTGCCCTGGCAGCCCAGAGCTCACCCCTGCTGTCTGTGTCCTCTTGCAGTGCTCTTCCAGAAGCTGCCTCTCACCGAGTGCCCTCTGTACCTCCGGCTGCTGGCTGGCCCCGACACCAACCTGCTCAGCTTCGTGCTGAAGGAGAATGAAACAGGGGAAGTTGAGGTATGTTGGGGACTGCTTCCCTTCCTCCCCACACACAGGTTTGTGGAGCCAGAGAGCAGAGCTGGGAGATGTACAGCAGAGGCTGGAGGTGCTGCCACACAAGCAAAGGCTGTTGCCCTCTGGTGGGGCTAAGAGCATCCAGTCCAACCATCACCCCAACAGCACCATGGCCACAGGTTTCTTGGACACCCCCAGGGATGGTGACTCCACCACCTCCCTGGGCAGCACATCCCAAGGGCCAATCTCTCTCTCTGTGTAGAACTTCTTCCTAACCTCCAGCCTAAACCTCCCCTGGCACAGCCTGAGACTGTGTCCTCCTGTTCTGGTGCTGGGTGCCTGGGAGAAGAGACCAACCCCACCTGGCTCCAACCTCCCTTCAGGGAGTTGGAGAGAGCCATGAGGTCTCCCTGAGCCTCCTCTTCTGCAGGCTCAGCAACCCCAGCTCCCTCAGCCTCTCCTCACAGGGCTGTGCTCCAGACCCCTCCTCAGCTTTCTTGCCCTTCTCTGGACACCTTCCAGCAGCTCAACATCTTTCCTGAACTGAGGAGCCCAGAACTGGACACAGGACTCAAGGTGTGGCCTCAGCAGTGCAGTGTATAGGGGCAGAATGAGCTCTCTGCTCCTGCTGGCCACACTGTTCCTGCTGCAGGCCAGGATGCCATGGGCCTTCTTGGCCCCCTGGGCACACTGCTGGCTCATGTTCAGCCTACTATCAACCAGCACCCCCAGGTCCCTCTCTGCCTGGCTGCTCTCAGCCACTCTGCCCCCAGCCTGTGGCTCTGCCTGGGGTTGCTGTGGCCAATGTGCAGAACCTGGCACTTGGATGTGTTCAATCTCCTGCCCTTGGACTCTGCCCATCTGTCCTGCAGATCAGGTTGCTCAGGCCCCCACCAATTCTGACCTTCAGGGTCTGCAGGGAGGAGAGTCCAACCCTCCTCTAACTCTTCCAAGCCTGGTGCCCCTCAGGCACCACATCTCTGGGTCTATCAAGATGATTTCTGTTCAGTCTAAAGTCTCAGGGACTCAGGACTAGGGTGAGGAAGACAGGAAGGCTGGGGAGGGACTTCTCAGGATCTCAGGTAGTGCTAGGACTAGGGGGAATGGAATTAAGCTGGAGGTGGGGAGATTGAGGCTGGAGGTGAGGAGGAAGTTCTTCCCCATGAGAGTGGTGAAGCCCTGGAATGGGTTGTGCAGGGAGGTGGTTGAGGCCCCGTCCCTGGAGGTGTTTAAGCCCAGGCTGGATGAGGCTCTGGCCAGGCTGCTCTAGTGTGGGGTGTCCCTGCCCATGGCAGGGGTTGGAACTAGATGTTCCTTGTGGTCCCTTCCAACCCTGACTGATACTATGATTCTTGATGCTGTTGGCCATTGCCCCATCACTCTCCCAGCACCAAAACATTCAGCCAGAGTGTTTCAGTAGCTGTCCTTTGCCTTGAAGGCACAGCCTAAAGCTGTCACAATGACTCTGGGGGGGTGAATCTGCCTGGAGAGCAGAGGAGTGTTTAAATGCTTTTCATTCTCACTGCTCCTCTCCAGATGCAGGGGGGACGAAGCCAGCAGAGCAGCAGCCAGGTGAGGGCTGTGTGCTTTGCTTCCCCTCTCTTTCTGCTCTTTCCGCAGTGGGATGCATTCTCCATCCCTGAGCTACAGAACTTCCTGATGATCCTGGACAAAGAAGAGAAGGACAAAATCCAGCAGGTGCAAAAGAAGTATGAGAAGTTTAAACAGAGACTGCAGCAGAGCTTGAAAGAAGCTCGAGGCAAGCCTGGATAACCTCTGGGAGGCAGCAGACTGAGCTACAAACTGTCTTGAAAATGAAAAGACACTTCTCAGGACACCTCATAGAAGTCACTCTCCCTCCCCATCCTCCCATTAAGGACTGGCTCACAGCACCCACCCAGTGACCATGCTGCATCATCTTCTTCTTCTTCTTCTGAAACCTCTTAACCCAGGCCAGGAGCCAGCCCAAGATCAGGAAGCCTGGCTCAAGCCGTGCCTGCCAACAGACCCACGGCAGCTGCTGGGTCACCTTCCCACTCCACCATCAGACGGAGAAGCTCCACGGAAAATGCTTCGTGTGACAGGCCACAAGAACCTCTGCTGGCTGAGGCTCTGAGCAGGATGCCATTTGCTGTTCACAGCCCTCCCAGCAGCCTGCCTGACCTTGTTTCGAGGTGCTGAGAGCCTTCCTGCTGCTCGTTTCTGCAGCAGGGCACAGGAAGCCACATACCAGATGGAGGAGGTGGTTGCACCAAGCCACCTGGGTGTTGCAGCTGTGCCCAGGGCTGCATGGACGTTGGGCAGGGCTTAAGGAGCCAGGGAAAGGTGAAGCTGACGACCCCCAGGCAGCTGCAACACCCAAAGCAGTCTTAGTTAAGTGTGATTGAGATGTGGTAGGAGTCATTCCAGGAGAAGTCCTCAATTTTGGTTCTGTTTAACTTTCAGTTTTGCAGACAGATGTGAGTTAAAGCCAACCCCCCCCCGCCCCGCCTCTGATGCTGAGCTTGGTTAGCCAGTGTCTGAGCAGGTTGGTTTTATCTGCTCTGTAGGAACTGGGACCTTGTGTTTTCAAGAGATTCTGGTTGAAAAGAGTGGAGCTGATGGGGGCGGGGAGGGGGCATAGGCTGATGGCTCCACACTGAGCATTCAGCAATAGCTACCCAAGAGGCTAACCCAGGGAGCACTCAACAGCCCTTCCACAAACCAGACTGATCTTAGCTCTGGGCGGACCTGGCACTGAGGCAGAGGAGCTCCAGCCAGGGCCAGGCTGTGGGAGGTGGCACCCAGAGCACAGGCTGCCTGTGTGGGGAGGGATGAGGAAGGCAACCCTCAGCCTCAGGTGCCTTTAGATGCCGCCCCTCCCCCGTGCTGTGCTCCCTCCCTGTGCTGCCCTCCAGCCTCTCCCTCCCTCCCTGTGCCACTCAGTGCTCTGCTGCCCTCCCTCCTCGCTCTCAGTGGGTGCTCTGCCTGCGTGTCCAGGGAGGTTCTGCTCTCTGCGTGGAGCTGGGAGAGGACAGCAAATGTCTTTCTCTCTCCCCTTCTCAGGGCTCCCACCACCTCCAGTGCACACACACTGGGCAGCCTTCAGGGAAATCCTCCAGCTGGAGCATCCCTTACTGCCCTGACTCCCACCAGAGGCCCTGGTCTTGCTGCTGCTCCAGGGGAGCCCTGCTGGGAGGGGCTGCTCCCCACCTTTGCTCCGAGTGCTTGGTACCGAGCGCTGCACATGGCCAGGCTCAGCCTCCCCTCCCTTTACACAGGACACCCCAAAAAGCATCAGGAGAAACCAGACCCAGGTCCAGGGGGAGCAAGTTGGAAGGGTGTCATTGTTGACCTGACGGACAAGAGGCCCTCTGGGGGGGCTTGCTGGAAGCTGCTGCGATCCCACCTGCGGTGTCAAGCGGGAAGGGAGGCAGCAGGCTGCTGGGTAGCAGCCACCACAAAGTAAGAAGAGTCTAACGTTTACCTCAGTGCCTTTGGATTATTTTTATTTCATTTTACTTTTCCTGAAGTGGGAGAAGTTTGCAGGTGGGCTGTGGAGGAAGCCGGAAGGGGCTTTAGTCAAGAGGCCTTCTCAGCCCTGTCCCCCTCCTGGAGCTGCTGTGGCGGTGAGGATGCTTCTGGCTGCAGAGAGGGACAGGGAAATGCTCTGCTTGTTTCTTGAAGGTTGACTGCTGGGGGTGGGGGTTTGAGGCTTGTCTTTTCACTTGGGAGTGTGTGTGTTGCTGGTGGGAAGAGAGGAACTGCAGCACTCCAAGCCCCCTGGCTTCGCACCGGAGCCGCCTCCTGCGAGCTCCAGCCCAGCTCCCGCCTCACTCAGCGGTGGGTTTGCTAAGCATGGGAGGGCTCTGCCCTCCGGCACACGGTGGGGCAGGAAGGGCCTCGCTCCTGGACTGCCCTTGACACCCAGCTGACCTTCCCCAGGGTGGCAGCAGCCCGAGCAGAGCAGCAGTTTCCACGCTCTGGGGCCGCCTCGGCCCTCTGCGGGGCTGCTAACGACTTCACCGGGCACTGGGGAAGTGATTTGTGCGCTGGGACCACATTTCTCTTGGGCTATAAATAACTTCTGCTCAGTCAAGAGGAAGAAGACTGTGAAGAAAAAACACCAACACCCAAACCACCCCCAAGAAAGAAAACCCAACACAACTGCCATGGGCTCAGAGAAGATGCTTGGTTGGAAAGCCTTCATCTTCCTGGCTACAAGCTGCAAGGCTTCATTTGCTTTCTGTTGCTGAGTTGGTGGGGGCTTTTGTCACTCATTTTTGGTGGCTGTCTCCTTCCTTCTTCTCCTTCCTTCTCCTCTCCTCTCCTCCTTCTCCTTCCTTCTCCTCTCCTCTCCTCTCCTCCCTCTCCTTCCTTCTCCTCTCCCTCTCCTCCTCTCTCCTTCCTTCTCCTCTCCTCTCCCTCCCTCTCCTTCCTTCCTCCTCTCTCTCCTCTCCTCCCTCTCCTTCCTTCTCCTCTCCTCTCCTCCCTCTCCTTCCTTCTCCTCTCCTCTCCTCCCTCTCCTTCCTTCTCCTCTCCTCTCCTCCCTCTCCTTCCTTCTCCTCTCCTCTCCTCCCTCTCCTTCCTTCTCCTCTCCTCCTCTCCTCCCTCTCCTTCCTTCTCCTCTCCTCTCCTCCTCTCTCCTTCCTTCTCCTCTCCTCTCCTCCCTCTCCTTCCTTCTCCTCTCCTCTCCTCCCTCTCCTTCCTTCTCCTCTCTCCTCTCCTCCCTCTCCTTCCTTCTCCTCTCCTCTCCTCCTTCTCCTTCCTTCTCCTCTCCTCCTACCCCAGCCCCCAGCATGTCTTTGACACTGTAGAAGGCATGGCTTATGCAATTACCATGATGCTGCTGATAAAAACAACCTCCAAACCTTCCCCTCCAAAGGGCAGGGCTGTTCCTTTTGGGGCTTTATTCCTTGCCTGGGGGGCTTTATTTCTTGCTTGGTTTTCTTTTCCCACACCTGGGGCAGCTAAGAGAATCAGTAAAATCATCACAGAATTGATTGTTAGGGTTGGAAGGGACCTCAAGGTCTGGGGACCTCAAGGGACCCCCAACATCTGCATGTGTTCCTTGGTGGCCTGAGCTGGATTGTATGGTCCTGCTCTGGCAGGGGGGTTGGACTTGATGATCTCTTTGGGTCTCTTCCAACCCCTGACATCCTCTGATCAAGGCTCAGCCAGTTCCAACCCCCCTGCCATGGGCAGGGACACCTCACCCCACAGCAGGTTGCTCACAGCCACTTCCAGCCTGGCCTTAAACACCTCCAGGGATGAGGCTTCCACCACCTCCCTGGGCAACCTGTGCCGGTCTCTCACCACCCTCCTGGGGAAGAACTTCCTAACATTCAGTCTAAATCTTTCCTTCTCTAGCTTGGATCCATCCCCCAAGTCCTATCCCTCCCTGACACCCCCAAAAGTCCCTCCCCAGCTTTCTTGTAGCCCCCTGCAGACACTGGAAGGCCACAATTAGGGCTCCTGGGAGCCTTCTCCTCTCCAGACTGCACAACCCCCAACTCCCTCATGGCAGAGCAGCTCCAGCCCTCTGCTCATCCTGGTGGCCCTTCTCTGGGCACCTTCCAGCACCTCAAAGGATTTGCCCCTGCTCCCTGAAGTGCAAAGCCCTGGGGGTAGGGGTTGGGGGGGGGGGGGGTGTGGGGGCAGTGCCTTTTGGTTTGTGTGGCGGCTTTGCCCCAGCTGCTGTGAATCTTTTGTTTCTTCCTTCCTTTCTTTCCAGGTCTGTTTGTAAACCCTCTGAACTCTGACTGTGTGTGGACTGGGACAGCAAAGCTTCTCTGGCAAGAGCTGAGCTGCATTTTCTTGGTGTGCAATGCTGTAATTTATGTGGGGGGGGGTGTCTTTTTTGGTAGTTAAAAAATGCCTCCTTTCCAGCTTCTGTTGGGTTGGGTTGGGTTGGGTGGGTTGGTTGGGGTGTGCATCCCCCTCGTTGGGATGCAGGCAGTGTAAAAGACAACCAGAATAAAACTGTCAGGAATTCAAGGAAGCTTTTCCACCCTCCTTGGGGTTTGGTTGGTTTCCCCCCCTTCCTGGCGCCCTCCTGTGGAACTTTCCAGTACTGAGGCTAAAAAAATCTCAGCACCGGGAGGGTTGGAAGGGACCTCTGGAGATGGAATGGAATAGGAATAGGAATGGAATTGGAATAGGAATGGAATAGGAATGAAATAGGAATGGAATAGAAATGGAAATAGGAATGGAATGGAATAGGAATGGAAATAGGAATGGAATGGAATAGGAATGGAATAGGAATGGAAATAGGAATGGAATGGAATAGGAATGGAATAGGAATGGAAATAGGAATGGAATGGGAATGGAATGGAAATAGGAATGGAATGGAATAGGAATGGAATGGAATAGGAATGGAATGGAATAGCAATGGAATGGAATAGCAATGGAATGGAATAGCAATGGAATGGAAAGGAATAGGAATGGGAATAGGAATGGAAATAGGAATAGGAATGGAATAGGAATAGGAATGGAATAGGAATAGGAATGGAATAGGAATGGAATGGAAATAGGAATGGAATAGGAATGGGAATAGGAATGGAATGGAATAGGAATGGAATAGACCAGGTTGGAAGAGACCTTCAAGATCATCCAGTCCAACCTATCATCCAACACCACCTAATCAACTCAACCATGGCACCAAGCAGCCCATCAAGTCTCCTCCTGAACACCTCCAGTGATGGTGACTCCACCACCTCCCCAGGCAGCACATTCCAATGGGCAATCACACTCTCTGTGTAGAACTTCCTCCTAACCTCCAGCCTAAACCTCCCCTGGCACAGCTTGAGACTGTGTCCTCTTGTTCTGGTGCTGCTTGCCTGGGAGAAGAGACCAACCCCCACCTGGCTACAACCTCCCTTCAGGGAGTTGGAGAGAGCAAGAAGGTCTCCCCTGAGCCTCCTCTTCTCCAGGCTAAGCAACCCCAGCTCCCTCAGCCTCTCCTCCCAGGGCTGTGCTCCAGACCCCTCCCCAGCCTTGTTGCCCTTCTCTGGACACCTTCAAGTCTCTCAATGTCCTTCTTAAACTGAGAGGCCCAGAACTGGACACAGGACTCAAGGTATGGCCTAACCCTCTCTGGCCCCCAGGATGTCCTTGGCCTTGCCCCCAGTGGCTCTGCACTGGACTCCTTCAAGCAGGTGCTGGAAGGGATTTTGCTTACACTGCAGGGGAGGTTCCAGCACCTGCTAAAAAAAAGATGCCAACAGAACTGTTCAACTAGGCCAAAGCTCCTGCAGCCCCAAACCCAGAGCAGAAGAGATGGAGAAGGCCAACACTGGGAGTTGATTCAGCTTTTTATTTGTATGAAAAATGGACCAGCTGGAGCAAGAGTAGTGTTGGTTAGTGGTGGTGGTATTATTTGGGTGACTCTGAGAGCTGTAAACATCCAGGAGCCTGCTTGGAATGCCCAGGGCCTGTCCATGAGCTCTGAGCCATTCTGCCAGGAGGTTTCCCTCTCCTCTTACTTCTTCCTGCCAAGCTTTGGAGCCTTCTCCAGGCCCTGAATGTATTTCCGAGGTAGTTGATACTCTTCTGCAAGAAGGACCAAAGAGCTCCCTTCAGGTAAACAGCCAGCACTCAAAGACTGAAAGCCTGCTGGAAGCACTCCCAGAAGTGACTTACCCAGCAGCATCTTGGCCAGGTGATGGATTTGGTTGCCTTGGATCTGGACCTGAACCCTGTCTTTCGTTCCCGGGAGCGGGCGATTGTGGCGCTGGCTTGGACCTTCTGCTGCAGAACGTTGGCCACAGCCTGGGGGTCTAAGCCATACAGCTCCAGGTTCCTGATGATTGTCACCTGCAGGTTGAAGCAACCACTGCTGCACTCAGTTGTGCCTCCCTGAGCCCAGGCAGCTGCCACAGCTGCTCCCACAAGCTGGGGGTCAGCTCAGCTCCCCCCCACTCCCCCACCCGGGGGCTTCAGTTCTCTGTAATGTTTTACCTTCTTGTTTGATGACCTCTGTGCTATGCTGATGTCAATGGGCTCAATGTTGCCTTTCCTCACAAGAGGTTCTTGGCCATAAAATGTCACCTGGTGTAAGGGCTGGAGCCTTTCAAGGCACCTGAGCAAAGTGCAGACATCTCATGAGTGCAGAGAGCACAGCAAGGCTGATGGGAACTCTGCTTTGCGGCTGCTTGTGGGGAGAGGCCGAGGGGAGCTGGGGGTTGTTCAGCCTGGAGAAGACTCCAGGGGGACCTTAGAGCTGCCTTCCAACACCTGAAAGGATCCTACAGGAAGGTTTCAGAGGGCCTTCTCATGAGGGTGTCTAGAGACAGGCCAAGGGGGAATGGTTTGAAGCGGAGGGAGAGCAGGGTTAGACTGGAGCTGAGGAAGGAGGGTGGTGAGACTCTGGAATAGGCTGCCCAGGGAGGCTGTGGCTGCCTGGGGTATTCAAGGCCAGGTTGAATGAGACCTTGAGCAGCTGAGTCTAGCTGAGAGGTGTCCCTACCCATGGTGGGGAGGTTGGAGGAGATGATCTCTGAGGTCCCTTCCCACCTAAGCCACGCTATGAAGGTCTCTAGATAGCTTTTGTTACCAGCAGGAGGTTCCAAGTTGAGTAGCTCCCCTGCCCCAGGGCTGTGAGCTGCATGCAGTGGCTGTGTGAACGTGGGAAGAGAGTCACCTGCTCAAGAGCTCATCCCACTTCAGGTTGGAGACTTCCTCTTGCTCTGATTTATCCAGCAGGCAGTCACAGAGGATGGCATTGACCTTTACAAAGCTGCAGAACAAACCCATGCCTCAGAAGCACACCAAGTCACCTTTTTCCCCTCCCACCCCCTCTGATTTCAGCAGCCCCAGGGGAAGCAGGGCAGCACAGCTTCCAGGTCTTACTTCTTGTTTGTTTCATCCACCAGCTCGTTGGCCTTCACATAGTTGATGATGATGTTCCTCACCTCACTGCTTGAGAGGATGCTGCCTTTCCTGAAGAGAGAGAGAACCTCTGAGCTCCTTGCTTTTAGCCAGGTGTTGGGGGCTGTCACTAAGCCAGAAGACAGCAACCACCCTGACCACACTCTGCAATCTACCTGCTAGTGAGGGGAGTGAGCTCTTGTCACAGCTCAGCTGCTGGATGCCAGAGGCTCACAGCAGTGATTAGGGACTCCAGACCCTTGCTTCTGGGAGCCTAGCTCAGGAGGATGACCCCAGTGCCATCGCTAACTTCTGATGACTGTGGCTGACCTGTTCAAAAGTGCTCAGCTGAGGAACAGCTGCCACTGAGAGCTGTCTAAGCTGCACCCAAGCAGACAAGCTCAGGGCACAAAGTGAGCTCTTTACACTGCCTGGGCAGTTAAAGCACAGTCTGGGTGGGCAGAATGTGCCTCATCCAGTGGCACAAGCAAACAACCCAAGCAAAATGCCTCAAGCTTGATCCTTCAGCTGCCAGCTCCTCAGCTGGGGGAGAAGCCAGCTGGGTGCTTGCTGCAGGCAGCTGGCACAGCCTCTTCTCTTTCTTCCCTTTGGGAAGCAACAACCACATCCTTGATTCCCACCACCTTTGCTGCCAGCATCCCAGGGGCCCTCCCTGTGCTAAGGCTGGTGACTCCCTCTCCAGGGACCAATGGTTTGGGGTGGTCTTTCCTGGAGCTTACTTGTGTCCAGACCCCTGGAAGAGGGGGGATCATTTTTGTGGAGACCCCATAAAGTGGAATGATTTCAGGAGCATGGTAGGCTTGTTCTCTGGCCTCACTCCTGCTCTCTTGGGCAGCAGAGGCTGAAGCAAATCCTTCAGGTACTGCAAATGCTCTGACCCTGGAATGAGAATCAGTTGGTGGTGAGTGGGAAGGGATTGGAACTTTGCATTTGTATGTCACACCCTCCCACCCCCACCCCCACCTCCAATCTGTTAACAGAGTCATGCAAAAAGCTTTCTGGTGTGTGAGGCAGCACAGTGGAGGTCTTCCAAATGCAATCCACTGTGGGTGAAAGGCCATGATGACAGAAGACCATGGTGAAGCACTGGCTGCCAGCACTGAACTGTCCTTGGCTGCATTTCAAAGGTGCAGGTAAGAA
Organism: Picus viridis; assembly: GCA_033816785.1. Classification (NCBI taxonomy): domain Eukaryota; kingdom Metazoa; phylum Chordata; class Aves; order Piciformes; family Picidae; genus Picus; species Picus viridis. The sequence goes on from CM066602.1 coordinate 2,805,871, forward strand.
GAACCTCAACCCAGGTGGCATCAAGCCCTTGTCACCCTCAGCAAAGCCCTCTGGGATGGAGGAAGGTCAATTCTCAGCTATTCCATGAATATTTGACTCCTTTAGAGAGCCTGGAGTCCCCATCCCTGGAGGTGTTCAAGAGGGGACTGGAGGTGGCACTTCACGGTATCACCAAGGTTGGAAGAGCCCTCAAAGCTCATCAAGTCCAACCTGGCACCACAGACCTCCTGACTAAACCATGGCACCAAGTGCCACATCCAATCCCCTCTTGAACACCTCCAGGGATGGGGACTCCACCACCTCCCTGGGCAGCACATCCCAATGGCTAACAACTCTCTCTGGGAAGAACTTTCTCCTCACCTCCAGCCTAAACCTCCCCTGGCACAGCTTGAGACTGTGTCCTCTTGTTCTGGTGCTGGTTGCTAGAGAGAAGAGACCAACTCCCTCCTGGCTGCAACCTCCCTTCAGGGAGTTGGAGAGAGCAATGAGGTGTCCCCTGATGCAGCCTCCTCTTCTCCAGGCTAAGCAACCCCAGCTCCCTCAGCCTCTCCTCACAGGGCTGTGCTCTAGACCCCTCCCCAGCTTTGTTGCCCTTCTCTGGACACCTTCAAGTGTCTCAATGTCCTTCCTAAACTGAGAAGCCCAGAACTGGACACAGGACTCAAGGTGTGGCCTAACCAATGCAGAGCACAGGGGCAGAATGACCTCCCTGCTCCTGCTGGCCACACTGTTCCTGATGCAGGCCAGGATGCCATTGGCCTTCTTGGGCCCCTGGGCACACTGCTGGCTCATGTTTAGGCAGCTGTCAATCAGCACCCCCAGCACCACCACTCTCTGCCTGGCTGCTCTCAGCCACTCTGCCCCCAGCCTGCAGCTCTGCCTGGGGTTGCTGTGGCCAAAGTGCAGCCCCTGGCACTTGGACTTGTTGAATGCCATCCTGTTGGTCTCTGCCCAGCTGTCCAGTCAGTCAAGGTCCCTCTGCATGGCACCTAGTGCCATGGTTTAGTCATGAGTTCTGTGGTGCCAGGTTGGACTTGATGAGCTTTGAGGCCTCTTCCCACCTCGGTGATTCTGTGACACTGCCCCATTGCAGAGCAGCAGCAGGATGAAATTGAGCCCACCCCAAACATGCAGAAGTTTAAAAGCTGCAGTGATCCTTCAGAGCTCACTGGTAAAAGACAATTCCAGTAGAGAGGAGGAAGAACTGGATCAGTGCAGGAGCTGTTGGAGGCCAGAGGAGGCCACCAAGGTGACCCAAGGGCTGCAGCAGCTCTGCTGCGAGGATAGGCTGAGGGGAGCTGGGGGTGCTCAGCCTGGAGAAGAGAAGGCTCCAGGAGACCTTAGAGCTGCCTGCCAGTACCTGAAGAGACTCTGCAGGAAGGCTGCAGAGGGACTTTCCCTGAGGGTGGCTGGAGGCAGGACAAGGAGGAGCTGAGGCAGAGCAGGGTTAGAGTGGAGCTGAGGAAGAAGTTCTGCAGTAGGAGGGTGGTAAGGCTCTGGCACAGGCTGCCCAGGGAGGCTGTGGCTGCCTCCTGCCCGGGGGTGTTCAAGGCCAGGTGGGATGAGACCTTGAGCAGCTGAGTCTAGTTGAGAGGTGTCCCAGCCCGTGGCAGGGAGGTTGGAGCAGATGATCTCTGAGGTCCCCTTCAGCCTAAGCTGTTCTGTGATTTCACTGAGCAGAGCTGCAGGCTGTGTGCTGGCAGGGAAGAGCAGGGAGGAGCTGTGAGTGTGCCTGGCTCCTGCTGCTAAGGCCAAGTTTAGTGAGAGCAAAAGCAAATGCAGAGAGTCAAAGTAATTCTGCTGCTTTTCCAAGTGCAGAAGGTCTGATCTGCTTCTATCTACAGCAATATTCTCCACTCCATTAGTTGCCAGGGAGATGTTACATAAGAGAAGGCCTCAGGCCCACTGGGAAATTCCAAGTGAGAGCTAATGTGCCAATCTGCAGGAGGAAGGAGCAGGATGTTCTTGATGTAACTCCTAATCCTCAGCAAGACAGAGACACCAAGAGAGGAATCAGGTAGTAAAGTAACTGGAAAGTGCAAAGAGTCTTTGTGCAAATCCATGTGGAATGCAGAACACAGCTTCTGGTTTTGTACAGGGCTTGGCTGGATCCTGTGTGCCACCGAGACTCTGGTTTCAGGAGGATCCAGCCAGCAGCAGCAGCTTTTTTTGCACTTAACTGTTGAGTTCACTTCAATTGGGCTATGAGTTGTTCCAGCACACAGACCATAGACTCAAAGGATGTTAGGGCTTGGAAGGGACCTCTGAAGAGCATTGAGTCCAACTTCCCTGGCAGAGCAGGGTCAGCTAGAACAGGGCACAAAGGAATGCATCCAGATGGGGCTTGAAAGTCAGAGCAGAGCAGGAGACTCCACAACCTCTCTGGGCAGCCTGCTCCAGGGCTCCAGCAGCCTCACACTGAAGCAGTTTCTCCTCCTGTTCAGATGGAACCTCCTGGGTTCCAGTCTGAGCCCTTTGTCTCTGGTCCTGTCCCTGGACACCACTGAGAAGAGTCTGACCTCATCCTCTTGCCACCCATCCTTTAGCTCTTGCTGGGCAGTGATCAGATCCCCTCTGGGGCTGCTCCTCTCCAGCAGCTGCTCTCAACCTGCTCTGCACCCAGCCTGGATTTGTGCCAGGGGTTGACTCAACCCAGATGCAGGACCCTCAGCATTGACTTGTTGACCCTCATGCCCTGGCCCTGGCCCACTCCCCAAGCCTGTCAGGATCCCTCTGGAGGGGATTCCTGCCCTCAAATGAGTCCACTCCCTTCTGGCAGAGCTTACCAACCCCTTTGGACTACAACATTCTACATACTCTGGATGCTTCCAGTCCACTTCCACGATGCTCTCCACACCTTTGCTCAGCTCCTTCACTTGCAAGATCTTCTGCTGCTGCATACATTGCAGGAACTTAGAGAACTGGAGGAAGGAACAATCAGAAATGGGCACCTGAGCAGTTCATACTCCTGGCCTCCCCTTCCTGACCCATCCAGTCAGAAAAACTGATCTCAAATAACCCCCACCCCCTCTGCTTCTCTCAACGCAACAACTGCTAAGGAGCAAGTGGAGGAGTCGCTGCCTCTGGCTCTAACATTCCCCTCCAGTGTTCCCTCTGCAGCTCTGCCACTGCTTGCTCTGTGGTGCACCTCTCTCAGGGATCACTGCAAGACCTTGGCCTCTGCACATTGTCTTTGCTTGTCAGGGATGACTTTTGTCTCCTTTCTCTCTACTCCAACCTCCCCACCATGGGCAGGGACACCTCTCAACTAGACTCAGCTGCTCAAGGCCTCATCCAGCCTGGCCTTGAAGACCCCCAGGGAGAAGGCAGCCACAGCCTCCCTGGGCAGCCTGTTCCAGAGTCTCATCATCCTTGTACTGCAGAATTTCTTCCTCAGCTCCAGCCTAACCCTGCTCTGCCTCAGCTTCAAACCATCCCCCCTTGGCTTGTCTCTAGACACCCTTCTGAGAAGCCTCTCTGCAGCCTTCCTGCAGGATCCCTTCAGGTATGAAATCAACACCCCCCCAGGCAAATCTCACCTTCTTGTAGCTGGATTTCTTTATGTCCAGTTGCTGTCCAGCAGGGCTGCAAAGGGATGTTTGAAAAGGTCTTTAGTTAGCAGTCACCCTTCATTCCTTCTTACATCTTGCTCCTTATGCTACCAGTCTCTTAACAGCAGGAACACAAATCACACAGAGAGGGAATCACTTCAAACAAGCCAACAGATAGAACATGAGGAGTGAAGCTGCTGCTGCTGCTGTGGGGTGGCAAAGAGCTCTTTAAGTGACTGAACAAAGCTGAAACAAATGGCAGTCAGCTAAGTCAGCTGCTAAGGGCATGTCCTGGTCTGGATAATCCTTACACAGAAGGGTTAGGGTTGGAAGGGACCTCCAAAGCTCATCCAGTCCAACCCCTCTGCAGTCAGCAGGGACATGTTCCACTGGATCCGGTTGCTCAGAGCCCTGTTGAGCTTCACCTTGAAGATCTCCAGGGGTTGTGCTTCAACCACCTCCCTGGGCAACCTGTCGCAGTGTTCCAGCACCCTCCTGGTGCAGAACTTGTTCCTCACATCCCATCTAAAATCTCTTCTCTCATTTCAAACCACTGCCCTTCAGCCTATCACTGCAGGCCTCTGGGAAGAGTCCCTCTGCAGCCTTCTTGTAGCCCCCTCCAGGCACTGGAAGGCTGCATCAAAGTGTCTGACATAAGAACTGAGAAGAGTGCAAGCCCCGAGCCCGGCGTGCAGCCCCCAGCATGGCGCGGCCGCCCCCAGCCCGGCAGGCAGCAGCCCCCAGCCCGGCAGGCAGCAGCCCCAGCCCGGCAGGCAGCAGCCCCCAGCCCGGCGTGCAGCCCCCCAGCCCGGCGTGCAGCCCCCCCAGCCCGGCGCGCAGCAGCCCCCCAGCCCGGCGTGCAGCACCCCAGCGTGGCGCGCAGCCGCCCCAGCCCGGCAGGCAGCAGCCCCAGCCCGGCGTGCAGCCGCCCCCAGCCCGGCGTGCAGCAGCCCCCAGCCCGGCAGGCAGCAGCCCCCAGCCCGGCGCGCAGCCCCCAGCCCGGCGTGCAGCCCCCAGCCCGGCGTGCAGCAGCCCCCAGCCCGGCGTGCAGCCCCCCCAGCATGGCGCGCAGCCGCCCCAGCCCGGCAGGCAGCAGCCCCCAGCCCGGCAGGCAGCAGCCCCCAGCCCGGCAGGCAGCACCCCAGCCCGGCAGGCAGCAGCCCCAGCCCGGCGCGCAGCCCCCCAGCATGGCGCGCAGCAGCCCCCAGCCCGGCGCGCAGCCGCCCCCAGCCCGGCAGGCAGCAGCCCCAGCCCGGCGTGCAGCCCCCCAGCATGGCGTGCAGCCCCCAGCCCGGCGTGCAGCAGCCCCCAGCCCGGCAGGCAGCAGCCCCAGCCCGGCAGGCAGCAGCCCCCAGCCCGGCGCGCAGCAGCCCCCAGCCCGGCGTGCAGCAGCCCCCAGCCCGGCAGGCAGCAGCCCCCAGCCCGGCGTGCAGCCCCCAGCCCGGCGTGCAGCAGCCCCCAGCCCGGCGTGCAGCGCCCCCAGCCCGGCAGGCAGCAGCCCCCAGCCCGGCAGGCAGCAGCCCCCAGCCCGGCAGGCAGCAGCCCCCAGCCCGGCAGGCAGCAGCCCCCAGCCCGGCAGGCAGCAGCCCCCAGCCCGGCAGGCAGCAGCCCCCAGCCCGGCAGGCAGCAGCCCCCAGCCCGGCGTGCAGCAGCCCCCAGCCCGGCAGGCAGCAGCCCCCAGCCCGGCGTGCAGCCCCCAGCAGCCCGCCGCCCCAGCCCGGCAGGCAGCCCCCAGCCCGGCAGGCAGCAGCCCCCAGCCCGGCGTGGCCCCCCAGCCCGGCAGCCCCCAGCCCGGCAGGCAGCAGCCCCCAGCCCGGCAGGCAGCAGCCCCCAGCCCGGCAGGCAGCAGCCCCCAGCCCGGCAGGCAGCCCCCAGCCCACCTTCTGCCCACGTACCAGCAGGAGAACATGTGGCTGCGGAGAAAGGTGCTGGTGAGCAGAGGGAGCTCTGACTTCCTCACTTTGCATTTTAAGGCATGGAAGAAGCACTGATTCAACAGGGCATCCATTTGCTCTGCAGGGAGAGGAAAGGACAAGGCAGCTGTCAGCAGCTGCTCCTCAGAACAGAGCCCTCAGGCACAGAATTGCACAATCAATAAGGTTGGAAGAGGCCTCAGAGATCATCAAGTCCAACCTCTCACCCAACACCTCCTGACTACTAAACCATGGCACCAAGTGCCACATCCAGTCCCCTCTTCAACACCTCCAGGGATGGGGACTCCACCACCTCCCTGGGCAGCACATTCCGGTGGTTAACAACTCTCTCTGGGAAGAACTTTCTCCTCACCTCCAGCCTAAACCTCCCTTGGCACAGCTTGAGACTGTGTCCTCTTGTTCTGCTGCTGCTTGCCTGGGAGAAGAGACCAACCCCCACCTGGCTACAACCTCCCTTCAGGGAGTTGTAGACAGCAATGAGTCTCCCCTGAGCCTCCTCTTCTCCAGGCTAAGCAACCCCAGCTCCCTCAGCCTCTCCTCCCAGGGCTGTGCTCCAGACCCCTCCCCAGCCTTGTTGCCCTTCTCTGGACACCTTCCAGCATCTCAACAACTTCCCTAGCCTGAGGGGCCCAGAACTGGACACAGGACTCAAGGTGTGGCCTAACCAGTGCTGAGCACAGGGCACAATGACCTCCCTGCTCCTGCTGGCCACACTGTTCCTGATGCAGGCCAGGATGCCATTGGCCTTCTTGGCCACCTGGGCACACTGCTGCCTCATGTTCAGCTGCTGTCACCCAGCACCCCCAGGTCCCTCACTGTTTGGCAGCTCTCAGCCACTCTGCCCCCAGCCTGTAGCTCTGCCTGGGGTTGCTGTGGCCAAAGTGCAGCCCCTGGCACTTGGACTTGTTGAATGCCATCCTGTTGGCCTCTGCCCATCTGTCCAGCCTGGTCAAGATCTCTCTGCAGAGCTCTCCTCCCCTCTAACAGGTCAACTCCTGCCCCCAGCTTGGTGTCATCTGCAAATTTATTGCTGATGGACTCAATCCCCTCCTCCAGATCATCAATGAAGATATTGAACAGGCTGGGGCCCAGCACTGATCCCTGGGGCACACCACTGGTGCCTGGCTGCCAGCTGGCTGTGGCACCATTCACCACCACTCTCTGGGCTCAGCCCTGCAGCCACTTCCTAACCCAGCACCTTTCAGACCACACAGAACTGTCCCCACCCCCATTCTGGCAGTGATTTAGCTCACAGGGACAGGCTTGGGGCACCCAAAGGGGCTCAGGTTGGTTTTGTTTGTAGGCAAAAATACCTTGTGGTGTCCTGCTGTCTTCAGCCTCCTGCTGAACCTCTGTGCTGGCATCCTGAGCTGCTTCTGCAGCTCTGTTCTCACTGAGTTCCTCCTTTCCCACCAGTGTTTCCTTCAGGCTCAGATCACCAAGGTCTACATGCTGCAGTGGGTCAGTGGAGCTGCTGCCAGGCTCTGGCCCCTCTGGCTCTTTCTCACCTCCAGTGCTCTCCTCCTCAGCAGAGTCTGTAACCAAGGGAGCCAAGGTAGGAGGATAAGATTTGTCACCAAATTCCTATAAAAGGAAGAAAAGGCAGACTATGGCTTTCTGCTTGCTGCTTTGAAACCCATGGAATGAACAAATGTCACCCTGAGGAGTGGTCCTGGCAGCTCCTGGGATCTCTTTCTGCTCTTTCTAAGTACTCTTCCTCCACACCCTCTGCTTCCCCCATCCACCTCCATTTCAGACTGGGCAGGCTATGAATCCAGATGCAGACCACCTCATGTGTTTGGTTGAGACTTGCCACAGCTGACCAGTTCTCTCCTTGCAGAATAAGAGTGCCTAAAATCAGAGCAGCAGGGCTCTCCCAGCTGCATCTCTGGGATGAATACCCTCAGGTTGAAGGTCTGAATCAAGTCAACAACATGATCTGTTTCCAGTATGTGGAGGGGTGTCAGGAGAGCAATCTGCTGCTGCCAGAACACTCTGGGCATCAAAACCATGTAGATGGAACCCTAATAATCATAGGATGATAGAATGGCTTAGGTCACAAGGGACCTCAGAGGTCATCTCCTCCAACCTCCCCACCATGGGCAGGGACACCTCTCAACTAGACTCAGCTGCTCAAGGCTTCATCCAACCTGGCCCTGAACACCCCCAGGGAGGAGACAGCCACAACCTCCTCCTACTGCAGAACTTCTTCCTAAGATTCAGTCTAAACTTCTTCTCCCTCAGCTTCAAACCATTCTCCCTTGTCCTGCCTCTAGAGACCCTGAGGAAAAGTCCCTCTGCAGCCTTCCTGGAGGATCCCTTCAGGTATTGGAAGGCAGCTCTAAGCTCCCCCTGGAGTCTTCTCTTCTCCAGGCCACATGTAAGCTGCACCCAAACTGCTCAATGTCTTGAGCTGACAGACTAAGCCCAGTGGGGCTGAGACCTTGCTTTCAGAAACCACAGGATCCTGGTGACACACTTCACCCAGTGCCTGGCAATGTACCCACCAGAGGTGATCCAGGTAAGTATGCAGCACAGCAAAACCCTTCCCCTTCATCCCAGCAGCCAGCATCTCTGCAGTGGACATAGTGGCAACTCCAACAGCTACTGGAGCTCTGGGAAAAGAAGGGAAGTGTCAGAGCAGGAGAGCACAAATGCAGCCTCCCATGTGGGCTGTGCCAGGGTGCTGTGCTGAGTTCTTCTGCAGTGTCCTGGGTATAGAATCACAGAAGTGTTAGGGTTGGAAGAGCTGGTAGAGCTCTCTGCATTCAGACCTGCTCTTGCCTGTCCTGCTCCAACCCCATCCACCCCGGGGAGGGAGAGGGAGAGGGAGAGGGAGAGGGAGAGGGAGAGGGAGAGGGAGAGGGAGAGGGAGAGGGAGAGGGAGAGGGAGAGGGAGAGGGAGAGGGAGAGGGAGGGGAGAGGGAGAGGGAGAGGAGCCTCTCCAGAAGGAGCCCCCAGGCACAGGTCACACACACAGCCCCCGTGCCAGCCCCAGCTGCACACACACCTTGTGCCACCATCCCACAGCCAGGAGAGGGGAAGGTCACCCAGGCAGGGGATGGCCCCCACCGAACCTGGGGGGCACATGGGGCTCAGGGGAGTTCAGAACTCAGTGCAAATGTTGCCACCAGAGAACACAGAATCATAGATCCACAGAAGTGTTGGAAGGGAGCTCAAGGCTCAGCCAGCTCCACCCCCTGCCATGGCCAGGGACACCTCACACCGCAGCAGGTTGCTCACAGCCACCTCCAGCCTGGCTGCAAACACCTACAGGCAGGAGGCTTCCACCACCTCCCTGGGCAACCTGTGGCAGGCTCTCACCACCCTCATGGGGAACAACTTCTTCCTCACACCCAATCTGAATCTCCCCACTTCTGGTTTTGTTCCATTCCCCCCAGTCCTGTCCCTCCCTGACACCCTCAAAAGTCCCTCCCCAGCTTTCCTGTAGCCTCCTGAAGCTACTGGAAGGCCACAAGGAGGTCTCTTTATAACCTGTGGGGTTTTTTTAAAGCACCTAGTTATCTCCTGCCCCTGTCCCATCTTTCTCATAAAACTTGCAAAGAATCCCAAGGAAATGCAGCTGTGGTTCTGAAGGCTGTGCAGGGACACATTCTTCACTTTTATTACAAGCAGGAGCACTGCCAAGAGACTGCTGGTGAGGGGGAAATAAACCACACAGCTTGAGAACTGCTAATGCACAGCAGAGCTGGAAGGGACCTCAGAGACCATCTCCTCCAACCTCCCCACCATGGGCACCTCTCAGCTAGACTCAGCTGCTCAAGGCCTCATCCCACCTGGCCTTCAACACCCCCAGGGAGGAGGCAGCCACAGCCTCCCTGGGCAGCCTGTGCCAGAGTCTCACCACCCTCCTACTGAAGAGCTTCTTCCTCAGCTCCAGTCTCACCCTGCTCTGCCTCAGCTTCAAACCATTCCCCTTTGTCCTGTCTCTGGACACCCTCATGGAAAGTCCCTCTGCAGTCTTCCTGTAGGAGCCTTTCAGCCATTGGAAGGCAGCTCTAAGCTCCCCCAGAGTCTTCTCTTCCCCAGGCTGAACCCCCCAGCTCCCTCAGCCTGTCCTCATAGCAGAGCTGCTGCAGCCCTTGAAGCATCTTTGTGGCCCTCCTCAGGCCTCACTCCAGCAGCTCTGTGTCCTTCAGAACAGCTCTGCTTTGACTTCCTCAAAATCCCCAGAGTCTCCCTTTGCAAACCCAGCTTCATTTCATGTTCAGTTTCCAAGAGAAGAGATGAATAAGAGAATCCTCCACACCTGTTTCCCAGGAGGGTGACAGCACAGAGTGTGCCCTGCTCCACTTGAGGAAAGCCAGAAGATGGCACCACAACCCCTGGCAGCATCAGATCTGAAGAACAGAATCAAGCACATCCATTTCTCAATGAAAGGCTCAGCCACTGCCTCCCTCCACCCCCACCCCTCCTGTTACTCAGCAGAACCAGAAGCCTGTGAACAGCTGAGCACATGCCAGAGAAAACATGACTCTCTGTTTCTCCCAGTCAGGCAGCACTGCTTGCTTCCACCACCCTGTGGAGTCAGGGATCCAGTTCACAGGGGTGCTGGGCACACCCCCACAACCTGCAGAAGAGCTGAGTGTGCTCAAGGTCCTCACCCTGCCAGCCCCAGAGGGAGTTTTGTGTTTAACAGGAGAGGCTTTGAGCTTGTTACTCTTCATTAATGACATGGGAAGAGAAAGGAGCAAGGCCATCTGTCTGGGACTGCCCATTCGCTCTTCCCTGTCCCCAGGGCAGCTTATCCCAGCAGCTGAGCAGAGAATGGGCTGAAATCTGCCACTGCTGACCCTTGATGTGACACAGCAGCTGCCCTCAGCTGTGACCTCTCCTCAGCTTGAGGAAGCAGCCTGCACCCTCTCCTTGCTCATGGGGCCAGAACACAGCGTCCTGTTGTGTGCTTCCTTCTGCTTTCCACGCCTGGGACGGCCAGGCAGGCACGTGAGGCCAGAGCAGTTTCCACACTGCATGGACAGCATCAAGGTCATCACCAGCTGAGGAGAAGGGCATCTGCTCTCCCTCACAGCAGCTGCAGTTGCCCAGAGCCTGCAGCCTCATGGGCTGAACCATGCTCCACTTCTGAGGGCATCTCACTCTTTCCCTCAGCACAGATTCACAGACCGGTTTGGGTTGGAAGGGACCTTAAAGCTCACCCAGCTCCAACCCCCTGCCATGGGCAGGGACACCTCCCACCAGCCCAGGCTGCTCCAGGCCTCATCCAGCCTGGCCTGGAACACCTCCAGGGTTGGAGACTCCAAAACCTGTTCCAGTGCAGTGGATTTCATGTGCATGCTGAAGAAGCCAGCACCACTCTTCCTCTCATTCTCTGGCACAACTGCTTTCAGCAAGCCTAGAGTGAGCTCTGCAACTGCAGCCAGGGCTGCACATCCCTGAGGACAGCAAGCACAGGCAGACCTTAGCATGGCAAGGTAGCATGGCAAGCTGGATTCATGGGACAGGCAGCACCACCAGCACTGCCTTACTTCTCCTTCTTGTAACTGAATGCTCCCTAAACCTGCTCCCTCCCTCCCACATCTGCAGCCCTGGCTAATCTCATGGCTTTTCCTCTTATTTAGGAGATGTGGCTCATACCTCTCCCTGCCTTTGTTGCCCATTGTCTCAGGGGCCAGCTTCTTATCTTTGCATCATACCCAGAGGTAGCCTGGTTGCCATGGGAGATGAATGACCTGCAGCCCTCTTTCAACAAGCTCCTTCCCCTGTTAGCCACATTTATTTCTTCCCCCCAGAAACTAGGTCACTACAAGGCAGCAGCAAGGCCTCTCTCAGATGTCCAGCAAGCACTTTCTTTCCCCAAAAGCAAACCAAGGAAACAGAGGGATCTGAGGGCTCCTTTGGCCAATGTGTGATGGGAAAGAGATGTGCACTTTTCTTTACAGGCTCAGGCTGCAGTGGCTGCAATTTAATCTCCTCCTGGTTGAGCAGCTCAGCAATTTCAAGTTTACAAAGCCCTGGCTCTCAGGAGTCTGAGCTGCATCCAAAGCAGGCTCCAGAATAATAAGACTCCTCCCTTGTTAGGCTTGATCCATAATTAGGTGGCAGAGCCAGTAAACCAGGAATTCAACTCCAACCTCACCTGCAGAAGCCCCAATTTACTTGACAGGGATTGAAACTGCAGGTTCCAATATAAACTCACTTCTTATCCACAGGATAAGGCAGCTGACCTCTGGATGGGCAGGAAGCAGGATGAGATAGCAAAGGAACTTGGCTGCTCCAGGCAGGTTACACCAAAGACAGACCAATGACACAGGGAGTTGGGTCCCAGTCCAGAGCTGCTGATCACCTTGAGATGGGCAATCCAAACCTGAGGCTCCCACACAGGACAGGTTACTGCACTTACAGAGCTTAACCTACTTTGTTCCATCCACAAACTTGTTCACAACTCATTTTCCTTCTCAGGACAAGGCCATGAGGAACTGTTGACTATTTCTCTATTCTTTATACCTTTGTTAAGCTCACATTTTTGCCGCTGGGACAGACACCACCCAGAAAGCCCCAAAGGCAACTCCTTCGTGCAGTGCAAGGGGTACAAACCTCTCATCCTCTTACCTGCTCCTCCTGCCAGCTTCTGAAGCACTGGGGGCCATGTTGAAAAAGCAGGCAGAAGATCTGGGTAGGCCCACAGAGTGTACACTGTCCCAAACCAGAACCAAATGGAAAGAGGCATCATTAGAAACCCCTCCAGCTCTTGCTTCTTCCCACTTGTAAGACTAAGCAGTACAATGCTAACCACAGCCAAACATTCTCCTGTTACCTATGGGGCTGAGAGAGTTTGGGGCTGTTCAGAGAGAAGGCTCCAGGGAGCCCTTAAAGCAGCCTTCCGGGACCTGAAGAGGCTACAGGAGAGCTGGGGAGGGACTTTGGACAAGGGCTGGGAGTGATAGGATGAGAGGGGATGGCTTAGAGCTGGAGCAGGGGGAGATTTAGCCTGGAGATTAGGAGGAGGAGATTGACAGTGAGGGTGGTGAGAGACTGGAACAGCTTGCCCAGGGAGGCTGTGGATGCCTCCTCCCTGGAAGTGCTCAAGGCCAGCAATCTGCATGACCAGCATCCCTCCACTGGACAGTGGTAGCCAGCCAGGCTGCTGCCAGGCACAGGGCAGGAGCTGCCTCTAAGCCCTCTCATGCACCAAGTGAAAAGGTCCAGAAGCAACTTAAAATCCTTTACTCCCTTTTGGGGAGGAAACCAGGAGGATGAAATTGTGTACTGCTGCCCAGTAAGTAAAGAGGGATTGCTATTATGATGACTCTTTATGATGATGATGATTCTTTATTACTGATGTTAGTAGTAGTAGTATTATTAACTATTAGCATAACTATTAGTAGTATTATTATTAACCATTACTGTTCTCCACCATACCTGTTGGATAGAGAGCTCTCTCAATTTCAAACAGGATTGGGTTCTTGCTGTTGGTGTAAACAGTGACAGCCTCCCCTTTGTGTGAGTAGATTTTGATGACATTCAGCTCTTCCTTGTTTGGAATAAACTCAGTCAGTTGCTCAGCACTGAGGTTAGGAAAAGCTGCTGCAACATCAGCTCGTAGCTTTCTCCTGTAATGAAGGGGAAGAAAAAGCACAGCTGTGTTACAAAGCTGTCTGCAACAGCCCTAGAATCACACAATCAGCAAGGTTGGAAAAGACCTCAAGGATCATCCAGTCCAACCTGGCGCCCAACACCCCCTGACTAATAAACCATGGCTCCAAGGGCCACATCCAATCCCCTCTTCAACACCTCCAGGGATGGGGACTCCACCACCTCCCTGGGCAGCACATCCCAAGGGCTAACAACTCTCTCTGGGAAGAACTTTCTCCTCACCTCCAGCCTAAACCTCCCCTGCCACAGCTTGAGACTGTGTCCTCTTGTTCTGGTGCTGGTTGCTAGAGAGAAGAGACCAACCCCCTCCTGGCTACAACCTCCCTTCAGGGAGTTGGAGAGAGCAATGAGGTCTCCCCTGAGCCTCTTCTTCTGCAGGCTAAGCAACCCCAGCTCCCTCAGCCTCTCCTCCCAGGGCTGTGCTCCAAACCCCTCCCCAGCTTTGTTGCCCTTCTCTGGACACCTTCAAGTGTCTCAATGTCCTTCTTAAATTGAAGAGCCCAGAACTGGACACAGGACTCAAGGTGTGGCCTCAGCAGTGCTGAGCACAGGACAGAATGACCTCTCTGCTCCTGCTGGCCACACTGTTCCTGATGCAGGCCAGGATGCCATTGGCCTCTTTGGCCACCTGGGAAATCCCTCCAAATAAATCCCAGAGCAGTGGATCCTGGCTTGTTGGCTGTTCAGGAGATTCCCACTTTTTTCCAGAGAGGATAATTTGAAGCATTTGTGTGCAGGTTTACAAATGAGGCAGCTGTGTGTTAGGTGAATGCCAGGAAAGGGCCAAACATGCTTGCCCTGCTTGTCTTAGGTCTTTTCCAACCTGGTTAATTCCATTCCATTCCATTCCATTCCATTCCATTCCATTCCATTCCATTCCATTCCATTCCATTCCATTCCATTCCATTCCATTCCTCATCCTTAAACATCTGTCTGCAGTTCTTCTTGTCTTTGCCTTTGTTCTGCACTGATTGTGCTTCACAATCACAAGGAAGCTGGTGAGGGGTTTGGAGAGCTCTTATGAGAGGCTGAAGGAGCCAAGGCTGTTCAGCCTGAAGAAGAGGAGGCTGAGAGGAGATCTCATTGCTCTCCACAGATACCTGAAAGGAGGCTGGACTGAGGCTGGTGTTGGTCTATTCTCCCAGGCAGCTAAGGACAGAACAAGAGGCAATGGCCTCAAGCTGCACCAGGGGATGTTTTGGTTGGACATTAGGAACAATTTCTTTGCTGCAGGAGTGGTCAGGGCTTGGCACAGAGGCTGCCCAGGGAGGTGGTGGAGTCCCCATCCCTGGAGGCGTTCAAGAAACCTGTGGCCATGGCACTTGGGGTCATGGATGAGTGGCCACGGTGGTGTTGGGCTGATGGTTGGACCTGATCTTAGAGCTCTTTGTAGAGCTCTTTAATGATTCTACGATTTCGTTACTGCTCCGAGCTCTGGAGCACGAACCCGGGTGCGCCGAACTTGCTCAGCCCAGGCTGATCTTGCAGCTCTGGCACGGGGCGCAGCCAGATTTCCCTCTCCCCACCTCGCTGCACTCATTTTCACGGCAGGGCGACTGGCACAAGGCAGCTTTGTGCGGCCAGTCACAGAAGCATCAAGAGAATCCAAAAGCTCGGCGACTCGGCCCCGCATCGCCACACCTGAACGCAACAGGAGGATCAGCCAGGCCTCGACACAGCCCATTTAAACCTCATTTAATGATGGCAGCCCCTTCAGGCGGGAGGCACGTCTCACGCCGGGGCCGGGAGCACAGCGGCCGCAGCTCCCCGCGGAACCTCTGCCTGCCCCCAGCCCGCAGCGCTGCGGGGACCGAGCCCTCGCAGCCGGGGAGGTCGCCGCTCTCACCGCGTCCTGCGCCGCACCGAGAGCGAAGCGTGGCGACTGCAGGCGGACGGGCGCCGTGCGGGACGGGCGCCGTGCGGGACGGGCCCCCCCCCGGCACAGCACGGCTTCCGAGCCTCCCGGCGCGGCGCAGGGACTGTGGCCCGGCCCCGGCCCGGCACTCACCGATCGGACCCCTTGATGGCGGTGTTGGATCTCACCCGGAACGCCCTGGAGAACATGGCGACCCCGGCCGCCGCCGCCGCCGCGCTGCCCTCAGGCCGCGGCAGCCGCCATGGCGCCCGTCCCGCGCTACAAAAGCGTCCGGGTGGAAACCGCCTCCCTGCGGCCTCGCTCCGACCGCCCGGTCCGGTCCGGTCCGGTTCCCCCCGCGCCCACCACCCACCCCTTCGGTCCGGCTTGATGCGAGGGCCGGGGGTCAGCCCGCTGCGCTCCTCTGCCTCCTCCGCACGATCCCGGAGCGCCCGGGAATGGCGGCTTGGCTCCTAACGGAGCCTCTTCCCCAGCGCTTTGTTCTTGGGGGGGTGGGGGTGGTCTCCCGGGGCGGGGGGCACCGAGAGAGGCGAGAAAAAGGGGTAACGAAACCCGCAGGGTTCGGGAGAAACGTGACGAGTGTTTTGTGAGGAGGCTGCACCCCCGGTGAGCAGCCCCGGTGAGCGGGGAGGGCTGCCGCAGACGGCGAAGCCCCGCTGCCCAGCGCCGCTCCTCCCGCCTCCCCCCGCCCCGGTGTCGCGGCTGCGCAGGCGCCGGGCGGGCGGTTCGGAGCGGGGGTTGGGGGGAGGGGGGGGAACGTTCCCGTGGCAACGGCCGGGCCAGTGGCGGGCGGCCGCAGCCTGCCCGGAGCCCGCAGCCTGGTCACGGCAGCTCTGGACGGCGGAGAGCGGGCGGGCGGCGGTGGCGGTGCAGGGCCCGGCGGGGGATGGGGGCCGTCTCCCCCGTCACCATGCTGCTGGGCAGGAAACCCGAGGCGCCCCTCGGTGCAGGTGAGGCGCTCGGTCGGTCGGCGGCCGCTGCGGGGCCCGCTCGGGAGGGTGGGAGCGGGAGCGGAGGGGGCCAACCGGGGCCTCTCGGAGGGGAGGTCCTAGGGGGAAGCGGGATGGCGGCCTCGGGGTGTGCCCGGGGCAGAGCGAGGAGGCTCCGGGGAGCTCGCTTGGGGCGGGTGCCCGCTGGGGCTTCTCCCGCAGGCCGAAAAGCGGCGAGTCCCGGCGCGGCGAACGATGCGATTTTAACTTCTTCAAAGAGTATTTGCGGTGCGAAACCCGCACGGCTTCACAGCCCCCAACACCCCCACCCCCCCACCCCCTTCCCTTGCCCGTAAATCTGCTGGCTGTAATTCCCAGATATCATTTTTAAGGGATAACCTACTTTAAGGGCTAGTCCTATCAAGCGTTTAAGCGAATGCTCGATTTCTCTGGTCGTTCCCAGTTCGGGATTATCCTGCTTAAGGAAGTGTAGGGGGTGGTGGTGGGGAAAAAAAAACCCCAACGAGGAGCAGGGCCAGTTAATGTTTCTGAAGGTTATGTTTGCAGTGCAAAAGTTGAGTGGAAAAAGAAACCCCAAACGACGACAACAACGGCCAAAAAAAAAAAACCCATCCCCCAAAAGCCAGACCCAGAAGCTTTAAATAAAACAAACCCACACACCCCCCCCCGAAGTAAAATTTCTCAAGAGCTTTAAGCTCAGTTGTATGAAAATCCGGTTAAAAATCGAAGGTTGTTTGATAAGTGGCCGATAACTGATGGTTTTCCAGGCTGAAAACGTGCCAATTGAGACACGTTTCAACGCTTGCCTTTGCCAAAGGGAGCTGTTGTGACTAACTGGTTTGTGTATGGGATGTTTCCAGCCAGGTTTGGAGATGGATTGTATGACTCCTATATGAGGATAGATCAGATTAGGTACCAAGAGTCTGCAAATGAAGAGCACAGCCCCTTGGGACTTCCTGCCCTTGGAAGAGCTAATGTGAGTATCTGGATCCTGGTCCTGCACGCTGTGTGGTGTGACAGAACGATCTGGGAGTTGGATGTCTTCCCCAGGGAGAATAAATTAGCAGATTGGGATGTTGCAGCTTTGTGGTAGCTTATTAACATCTCTGCTTTCTACCAAGCAGAGACATGATGTGGTGTCTTGTTCAGCCCAGAACTTGCTTGGCAGCCTCAGAAGCCCTTTCTTGCTCTCCTCTCCTCATGTTTGGAGCAACAGAAGTTATTTTGCAGGAGGCTGAAGCGTTGTACTGTGTCGCCCTCTGTGTGTGTGTCCATCCCCACATGCTTTGCTTCACCTCTTGCGTGTTTCCATTTTAGTTTCCCCCTCGTGAAAATTCCAAGAGGTGAAAAGGACTGAAGAAGAGCAGAGGGAGCAGTGTGGGTTTGCATTGCTGCCAGACAAATGTCTCTTTCTCCCCTGCAAACTTTGGTGTTGTCTGCCACTTCGTTTGCGTAGCAAAAGAGCTCTTTGGGGGCTGAAGGGGTTAAGGTGCTTCTTCCTAGGTCTTTTCCAGCCTGGTTTCTCCTTTCCTGCCCTTCTCCCTCCCTTCCTTCCTCCCTTCCTTCCTCCCTTCCTTCCTCCCTTCCTTCCTCCCTCCTTCCTCCCTTCCTCCCTCCCTTCCTCCCTCCCTCCCTTCCTCCCTCCCTCCCTCCTCCCTCCCTTCCTCCCTCCCTTCCTCCCCCCTGCCCTCCTTCCTTCCTCCCTCCCTCCCTTCCCTGCCCTCCTTCCTTCCTCCCTCCCTCCCTTCCCTGCCCTCCTTCCTTCCTCCCTTCCTCCCTTCCCTGCCCTCCTTCCTTCTGTTTGCTGAGTCTCCTCAGCAGGTGTGGAGAATCATTCCTTAGACTGATTTAAGCAAGCAGTGGTGGTCGTGTTTAGCTGCACAGTGAGCCGACCTTGATATGGATTTAATTGTTGAATTCTGGTAGAAGTGAAGGAGTTTTGAGTTTAAAACCCCAACCCCTCCCCCTCTAAAAAGTGCAAGCAGACACTTCACTAAGTAATGTAAGATGTGTTTGAAAATCATCACCTTATGGGAGCTTCCTGGAGAAGATAATTAGTGTGATCTGTGCTGCTCAGTGAGAGACCTCAGGAGCATGGGGCTGTGCTTTCCCTTTGGGGCAATACTGAGGGAGGTGTGGGTGATCCTGCTCTGGTAGGGGGGTTGGACTAGATGATCTTTTGAGGCCCCTTCCAGCCCCTGAAATTCTGTGGTTCTGGAGTGGGGAGATGAGTTCAGTGGAGGTTGAAGAGTTGGGGGTGGCTGGTTTGTTTTTTCACAGGGGTGTGAGGACTTCCACGCTGCAGTGCTTGGTAACCAGACAGAAAGAATGACTCTATCCAGGCCTAGTTGTGTTTCACGCCAAGCATTCTGCTTCCCTGGTGTATTCTTCACCTGCCTTTGGTCCATCAAGCCTGCTGACTTCTGAAGGCAAGGTTGGAGATCAGAAAATTCCATGTTTTGCCATGATGACACATCAAACACTGCAACCTCAGTGCTGGCTTGCAAGCAGGGGCTGAGGTGGAGCATGCAAGGATGAAAAGGATGCTCAGTTTAGTGGGAGAGTGTCTGGAGCTAAGGGACATTTGGCCTTCTCCTTGCAGGGCTTTTCAATGTGATGTTGAGGACTGAAGAGCTCTGCTGCCTGCAGCTGTCCCTCCTTTCCATCTTAGCTGTAAGGGGACATAAATATCTCTGCCTGGAGAACAATTCAGATTAGATCAGCACTCAGAAAACAACTGCTGTGCTTCTGCAAAAGCCAGTTGTGTAGGAACTGGCTGAAGTGGCTCCTCCTCAGTGCCAGTGCAGTTTGGTGAGGATGTGAAAATCCACCACAGGCTGCCACTTGTGTCATCAGCCTCATCGTTTCTTGGCTGCTGAGGGCACTTTTATCCCTAGCACAAAACCTTTTGCAGCCAGTAATTTGGAAAAGAAGGCTGTTGAAAGCAAGCTGATGTGACCCAGAAGCCATCTGACTTCATTGTGCAGCTCCTTGGAGTTCAGGTTGAAGGTTGATCTCTGTTTGGGCCTCACCACCACGTTGGCAAAGGGTTTGGGGTAATCTTCGAAGGACCCCGGTTTAGTCCTGCTCACAGAGTGGCTCTGGGGCCAGCTCTGAGATCCAAGGAGCTGCTTCTGCATTAAGAAATAGCTCCAGGAGAAGTGAAACCATTAATTCCTTGTTTATTTAGGGCTTCAAAGGTAGAAAGTCTTGGCTATGAGTGGACAATGAATTCCTCCAGCTAGAGAGGGCTGCCCCAGAGACCCTCTTCTGCCACCAGCTGTGTCAAGGTGGCTGTTGGCACAGGGGCAGCTGTGCCTGCTCTGAATCACAGTGATGAAAGAAGCATACAGTGGAAACCCACGGAGGGAAAACACCCAAGGTGTGATTGCAAAGGGGGAAGAGAAGAGTTGTACTCCAGGACAGGCTTGTTTTGGTTTGCTTTTCTCCCCTCCCTCCCTCTCCTGCCCTCCCTGGATAGCTTCAGCAAACAGACAGAGTGTGAACCTTGTGCTGTGCTTGTGTTCTCTGTTTGTTTGTAAACTCCCCGGGGGAGCTGCTGGGCTCTTTTGGGCTGCTCTGAAAGCTTCTTACTCTTATCTCCGAGGTTCAGCCAGGCTGGGAGAAAAAGGTGTTTACTCCAAGTCAGCAGGGTTGGGCCTGGGGTTTCGTTAAGGCTTTCTGCAAAGGCGTGGCCCTTACTCTGA
The DNA here is from genome assembly GCA_033816785.1 of Picus viridis. Classification (NCBI taxonomy): domain Eukaryota; kingdom Metazoa; phylum Chordata; class Aves; order Piciformes; family Picidae; genus Picus; species Picus viridis. The sequence continues at coordinate 2,825,524 of CM066602.1, forward strand.
GCTGCCTTTTGGGGTCGATAGGACACAGAGGAGTGGAACTCAGCAGGATATATCTGGTGGCTCCTGTTCAGCCTTGATAAGGAGTGAGACTTCTGCAGGAAATGCCCTTTTTTGGGGGGGGGGAAAGAGGGGGCTTTTGGGCAAAAGCTAACATTTAGAGGGTGGAAGGGATCTCCAGAGGGATCTTGACCAGCTGGACAGATGGGCAGAGTCCAACAGGATGGCATTCAACAAGTCCAAGTGCCAGGTGCTGCACTTTGGTCACAGCAACCCCAGGCAGAGCTACAGGCTGGGGGCAGAGTGGCTGAGAGCTGCCAAACAGAAAGGGAACTGGGGGTGATGGTTGACAGCAGCTGAACATGAGGCAGCAGTGTGCCCAGGTGGCCAAGAAGGCCAATGGCATCCTGGCCTGCATTAGGAACAGTGTGGCCAGCAGGAGCAGGGAAGGCATTGTGCCCTGTGCTCAGCACTGCTGAGGCCACATCTTGAGTCCTGTCTCCAGTTCTGGGCTCCTCAGTTTAAGAAGGACATTGAGAGACTTGAAGGTGTCCAGAGGAAGGGCAACCAGGGTGGGGAGAGGTCTGGAGCACAGCCCTGGGAGGAGAGGCTGAGGGAGCTGGGGTTGCTTAGCCTGCAGAAGAGGAGGCTCAGGGGAGACCTCATTGCTCTCTCCAACTCCCTGAAGGGAGGTTGTAGCCAGGTGGGGGTTGGTCTCTTCTCCCAGGCAAGCAGCAGCAGAACAAGAGGACACAGTCTCAAGCTGTGCCAGGGGAAGTTTAGACTCGAGATGAGGAGAAAGCTCTTCATAGAGAGAGTTGTTAGCCCTTGGAATGTGCTGCCCAGGGAGGTGGTGGAGTCCCCATCCCTGGAGGTGTTCAGGAGGGGATTGGATGTTGCACTTAGTGCCATGGTTTAGCAGTCATGAGGAGTTGGGTGCCAGGTTGGACTTGATGAGCTTTGAGGCCTCTTCCAGCCTTACTGATTCTATGATTTCCAGGCAGCACCAACATGAACAGAGACAACAAGTAGTTGGTTTGGGGTGAGAATGTTCCCTTCCCTTCCTTGCTGCCTCTGCTGAGATTGTAACTAGCTCCAAAGGAGTTTGCTTTCACTGCCGTGGATCTGCAGGGTTATTTGTGTATGTATACACGCTTTTGTTTGGTTTGGGGTTGGTTGTTTTGGGGTTGGCTTGTTGTCTTTTTTCCCCCCCCCTCTTCTGGTTTGATTCCTGTGAAGTTATTTTGGTTTTCAGGGACTGGGTTTGGGCATGTGCCTCAAAGCTTTATTTTTAGATGAAAGGGTGAAATGGAAAACAGATGTTGCTTGCTCTGAGCCGTGGCTTCTGCAGTGTGGCACAGGGTAAGGCAACACCTCTCTGCTGCCTGGCAGCCCGGAGCAGCCAGCAGGAAAGGGGAGCAACTGCTGTTGTAGTAAGAAACTGAACTGCGGGGGCTTGAGTGTTTACTGAACGGCACGAATGAGGAGCTGGGGAGGTTGGGGAGTGCTTTCCTCACCTGCCACGCCTTCGTTTCAGATGGAAATGTTTGAACAGATGGCAGGCACAGGCAGTGGTTACAGGCTACTGTCTGCTAAGTTGGAGGGAGAGAGCTTCTTGATTGTTCAGCGCTTCCAAGCCCATCGAAGGTAGTTGTGCCTCTGTTGTGATTTCAGAGGGAGTTGGGGTTCTGGTGGCATTTTTCCACTTCAGAGAAAAACCCCTCCCTTTTCTTTCAACTGGGCATGGGTTCTCTTGTCTTGCACTGTCATCCTCTTGCTCCTCGTTCAGTTTGGCTACGCCACCTTGATGTGGGAGAGGGACTTTGTACAAGGGCCTGCGGTGATAGGACAAGGGGCAGTGGTCTGAAACTAGAGCAGGGGAGATTTGGATTAGATGCCAGGAAGCAGCTCTTTACTCTGAGCGTGGTGGGACACTGGAACAGGCTGCCCAGGGAGGCTGTGGACACCTCATTCCTGGAAGACTGGATGAGGCTGTGAGGAACTAGTGGCAGATGTCCCTGCCCATGGCAGGTGGTTAGAACCAGATGACCTTTAAGGTCCTTTCCAACTGGAACAGGCTGCCCAGGGAGGCTGTGGACACCTCATTCCTGGAAGACTGGATGAGGCTGTGAGGAACTAGTGGCAGATGTCCCTGGCCATGGCAGGGGGTTAGAACCAGATGATCTTTAAGGTCCTTTCCAACTCAAGCCATCCCTTGTCCCCTGTTGTCACCTCTTTGTCATCCTTTGCCCTCCTTGCCTTTGCAGCGTCCCTGACCCGTGGCTGTTGCGTTGCATGTTTCAGACAGGTGCAGGCTGCATCTGTCCTGGGTTGTGTTTGCTGCACCCACGTTGAAAGCTAAACATAGCTGTTGCCCTGGCTCTTTGCTGACTGTGTGCATACTGCTGGGGCTAGGTATTGTGTCCTTGTGTGAGGGCTTGGCCGCCTGGCCTTTACCCTTTATGGACTTCAAAACACACCACGTTGGGGTGCCAGGCCTTGCTTCAGTGCTTTGTGGACCCTCCTTTAACCCTGCTTCTCACTGGGAGCTCCTTTAGATGCAGCATCTTGTGTTGCTCCCAGAAGAAATGCAAAGCTCAGTGGTGCTGCTGGGGTTTGGGTTGTGTGGTGTTGGTTTTAGTCCGGGTCTGCGCTTGAAAAGATCAACTAAAGCTTTTGTGGTTTGTTTTGTGTAATTAGTATTACTGTTTTTCCCACCTGCAGGTTTCTAGCAACAAGCTGGCCATGAAGGATCACCCCCTGGCTGGAAGTCAGGTCAAAGTGGAGCAATTGTTTGAGGACTCTGGCAACAGAAGGAGCAGCGCTCTCAGCCTGCAGGAATTACCGCTTCAGAAAGGGCTCTTCCTTCCCTGACCAAGGATAAGAATACAGAGAGCATAAGCACTTGTAAAGGGGGAGGGGGTTCCTCCAGAGCACACAAAGCCATTTCCCAAGCTCCAGAGCAAGCTGTCAAGCAGTACAAGCACCAGTTGTCTGCTTATGAGCAGCAGGAGATCTTTAACTTCTCGGAGATCTACTTCGTGGGGCCGGCCGCGAAGAAGAGGCAGGGAGTGATCGGCGGGCCCAACAACGGGGGCTACGACGACGACCAAGGCAGCTACATCCACGTGCCCCATGACCACCTTGCCTACAGGTATGAAGTGCTCAAGATCATTGGCAAGGGCAGCTTTGGGCAGGTTGCGAAGGTCTACGATCACAAACTCCACCAGCACTTGGCCTTAAAGATGGTTCGCAACGAGAAGCGATTCCATCGGCAGGCGGCCGAAGAGATCCGGATCCTGGAGCACCTGAAGAAGCAGGATAAGACAGGGAGTATGAATGTCATCCACATGCTGGAAAGCTTCACCTTCAGGAACCACATCTGTATGACCTTTGAACTCTTGAGCATGAACCTGTATGAGCTGATCAAAAGAAACAAGTTTCAGGGTTTCAGCATCCAGCTGGTGCGGAAGTTTGCTCACTCCATCCTGCAGTGCTTGGATGCCCTGTACCGAAACAAAATCATCCACTGTGACTTGAAACCGGAGAACATCCTCCTGAAGCAGCAGGGGAGGAGTGGGATCAAGGTGATAGATTTTGGGTCCAGCTGTTTTGAGCACCAAAGAGTCTACACGTACATTCAGTCTCGCTTCTATCGGGCGCCGGAGGTCATCCTGGGGAGCCGCTACGGGATGCCCATAGACATGTGGAGCTTTGGCTGCATCCTGGTGGAGCTGTTGACTGGGTACCCTCTTTTCCCTGGAGAGGACGAGGCAGACCAGCTGGCCTGCATGATGGAGCTTCTTGGCATGCCACCCCAAAAGCTTTTGGATCAGTCCAAGCGGGCCAAGAACTTCATCAACTCCAAGGGGCACCCTCGCTACTGCACGGCCACCACGCAGGCGGACGGCAGGGTGACCCTCACCGGCAGCCGCTCGCGCCGTGGCAAGGTGCGAGGCGCCCCGGGAACAAGGACTGGGTGACGGCTCTGAAGGGCTGTGACGACCCTTTGTTCATAGAGTTCTTAAAGGAGTGTCTCAGCTGGGACCCTGCCACCCGCCTGACCCCCAGCCAAGCCTTGAGGCACCCTTGGATTTGCAGACGGACTCCCAAGCCCCCCGGCGGCGCCGACAAACCCTCCGCCAAACGCATTTCCGGCTACACCGGCTCCTTCCCGGGGCTGGGATCCAAGCTGCCTCCCGTGGTCGGGGTGGCCAGCAAGCTGAGGGCCAACCTGGCCTCTGGACTCCAACAGCAGCATCCCTCTCTGTACTGTGCTCCCCAAACTGGTCAGCTAGTGAAGGGCTCCGCGCCTCCAGGACGCACAGCTGGCTTTTAACCGTGGAGCACCGTGGAGAGGAGAGGAGAGGCCCAAAGTTTTTTAAGGGGTTGACTTTTTATGAGAGGGCTAAATGTTGACTGTGAAAAGAGGTTTGGTCACAAAGGTTCACGTTCCAAGGGCTGCCTTGGAGCCAGTTGTCTCAGTCTGGATGCCGCCGAGGAAGGCTGGGCTCGGCTCGGCTGGGCTCCGGGGCGAGGCGGCAGGGTGGGAGATGTGCTGGTTCGCGCTGGTCTAGAAACCAAACAGTGGTCTCTGTCAGGGTGGTTTCACAGATCCCCTTGCCTAAGGCAGCAAGGAAATGGCTTTTAAACCCCTCTCCCCCCGGCCCCCGCCCTGTTTTTCAGCTGCCTCCACCTGGACTCTTTGTTTGTATTACCCTGGGGAGAGAGCTTTCCCGAAAGCACAAAGGGCTTCATGGGGTGCTTTAGGAGCCTGCAAGTGGCTAACTCCTGTCTGAAGGCTTCTCTTTTCTCTGCGCTGCTCTTTTGCCCCTTCTCTATCCTGACAGAGGCGTTTTATGAGTACCCTGGGGGTTGGAGGCACCCAAGGAGTTTGGTGTGGAAATTTTATCAGCCTGAGCAGTTGTTTTTAACCTCCTTCCCCCTGTCCCCCCCCCCCCCAAAGGAGCACAGAAATGCCTTGAAACCCAGAATGCAGCCAAATAAAACCCTCTGAGCACTTGCTGGTGCCCCTAACACAAGCCTACAGAAAGCTGGGGAGAGAATTGAGGCTCAGGGCTTGGCCCATCACAAGTTTGTGGAGAGCCTAATGAATCAAGTTGATGGTTTCTTTGGAGCTCAGATTCTTCCAGGGGGGGTGGGGGAGGGTGTGTGTTTGTTAGTTTTGGTGGTGTTCCCCAAACAAAAGCATTGGGCTCCCAAGAGTTGCTCTCTAGATGTTGTTGAGGTTCTTGTTTATGGGCATGAGTGAGGTCCTGGTCAGTTGGAAAATCCTCTGTGGTGTGTAGAGAGAGTCCCAGTGGGGAGCTCTTGACTGAAAAGCTGATGTGGCACCCCTGTCAGACAAGTCCAAGTGTTTAAGGTCCAGGGGTGTAGCTGGACCATGAGGAGGGGGAAACACAGGTCAAAGTGTTTAAGGTCCAGGGGTGTAGCTGGACCATGAGGAGGGGGAGACACAGACAGGTCAAAGTGTTTAAGGTCCAGGAGTGCAGCTGGACCATGAGGAGGGGGAAACACAGACAGGTCAAAGTGTTTAAGGCCCAGGAGTGCAGCTGGACCATGAGGAGGGGGAAACACAGACAGGTCAAAGTGTTTAAGGCCCAGGAGTGTAACTGGACCATGAGGGGGGAAACACAGACAGGTCAAAGTGTTTAAGGTCCAGGGGTGTAGCTGGACCACGAGGAGGGGGAGACAGCCACACATCTGATAGTGGGGCAGGGAAGATTGTGGAGGTGCAGGAATTGGTGAATCCAAAGCCCAACAGGCTGTGGGAAGATGTGCTTTGTTTCTCCTGGTGGCTCCTTCAGATCCTGGAGAGAGCCATGCCTGGGTTTTCTCATCCTGGCAGAGGATGAGTCTGCATTTCCTCCTCCTTTCTCTTCCAAGAGCACGAGAAGGTGGTGTGACCTGCAGTGACAGCAGCACAACTCCTCCTGCTCGCTGCTTGTTGCAGCCACATGGCTCCAGTCCATGTGCAGCAACATCTGATCTCTTGCCAGGGGCCTGAGCACCGTTTTTCAAGGCAATTGAAGAGCTTTTCTGCCCGGGAGGGTGTTCAGTGTAGTGAGTTCTCTCCCTTGCAGGCTGTGAATGTTGAGCACAAGGAGGCTTTCAGTCCGCAAACAAAGGAATGAGCAGGGGGATTCTTTCAATCCAGCACCCTCCTCTTGAAGGGGATGGGGCTGCTGTTTTCTCTCTGTGATTCCAGCCCTGCTGGGTGGAGGAGGAGGCTTGTGGAGGAAGTCAAGAGAGACAAGAGTCAGAGCTCCAAACTCCCCAGGATTTGTTTGAGCTGAGGGTCTCCTGCGTGGAGCTTTGCTGAGCCCTTTTGTTGTCCAAGTGTAAATTCGGCGAGCTCAGTAATGACATCAAAATAGCAGCCAAGCCCTTATCCCTGCAGCTCCAAGTCACAGCAGCCTGTGTGGGATGATCCTGGCTCACTTCAGAGCAACACGTGGCTGGAGTGGTTTATTTTGCTGGGCTGAGTCAAGCTGTAGTTGAATGGAGAGTCAGGGAAGTGGATTTAAGGGGGGGGGGGTGGCAGAAGATAGCATTGGTTTGAGTGGAGGACAGCACTGCTTCTGGGCAGGTGGATGTGGCACGTTTTCAGAAGCCAAAACGTTCTCCTTCCTCCTTCCCTTCTCCCTTTTCCCCCCTTCTCCCTTTTTCCCCCCTTCTCCCTTTTTCCCCCCTTCTCCCTTTTTCCCCCCTTCTCCCTTTTTCCCCCCTTCTCCCTTTTTCCCCCCTCCCTCTCCCTTTTTTCCCCCTTCTCCCTTTTTCCCCCCTTCTCCCTTTTTCCCCCTTTCCCTTTTCCCTTCTCCCTTTTCCCCCCTTCTCCCTTTTTCCCCCTTCTCCCTTTTTCCCCCCTTCTCCCTTTTTCCCCCCCTTCTCCCTTTTTCCCCCTTCTCCCTTTTTCCCCCCTTCTCCTTTTTCCCCCCTTCTCCCTTTTTCCCCCTTCTCCTTTTTCCCCCTTCTCCCTTTTTCCCCCCTTCTCCCTTTTTCCCCCTTCTCCCTTTTTCCCCCCTTCTCCCTTTTTCCCCCCTTCTCCCTTTTTCCCCCCTTCTCCCTTTTTCCCCCCTTCTCCCCTTTTCCCCCTTCTCCTTTTTTTCCCTTCTCCCTTTTTCCCCCCTTCTCCTTTTTTCCCCCCTTCCCCCCCCCTTCTCCCCTTTTTCCCCCTTCTCCCTTTTCCCCCCTCCCTTTTTCCCCCCTTCTCCCCTTTTTCCCCCTTCTCCCCTTTTTCCCCCTTCTCCCCTTTTTCCCCCTCCCCTTTTTCCCCCCTTCTCCCCTTTTTCCCCCCTTCTCCCCTTTTTCCCCCTTCTCCCCTTTTTCCCCCCTTCTCCCTTTTTCCCCCCTTCTCCCCTTTTTCCCCCCTTCTCCCCTTTTTCCCCCCTTCTCCCCTTTTTCCCCCCTTCTCCCCTTTTTCCCCCTTCTCCCCCTTTTTCCCCCTTCTCCCCTTTTTCCCCCCTTCTCCCCTTTTTTCCCCCTTCTCCCCTTTTTCCCCCCTTCTCCCCCTTTTTCCCCCCTTCTCCCCTTTTTCCCCCCTTCTCCCCTTTTCCCCCTTCTCCCCTTTTTCCCCCTTCTCCCCTTTTTCCCCCCTTCTCCCCTTTTTCCCCCTTCTCCCCTTTTCCCCCCCCCTTCTCCCCTTTTTCCCCCCTTCTCCCCTTTTTCCCCCTTCTCCCCTTTTTCCCCCTTCTCCCCTTTTCCCCCCTCTCCCCTTTTCCCCCCTTCTCCCCTTTTTCCCCCTCCTCCCCTTTTTTCCCCCCTCCTCCCCTTTTTCCCCCCTCCTCCCCTTTTTCCCCCCTCCTCCCCCCCCCCCTCCTCCCCTTTTCCCCCCCTCCTCCCCTTTTTCCCCCCCCTCCTCCCCTTTTTTCCCCCCCCTCCTCCCCTTTTCCCCCCTCCTCCCCTTTTTCCCCCCTCCTCCCCCTTTTCCCCCCCCCTCCCCTTTTCCCCCCCTCCTCCCCTTTTCCCCCCCTCCTCCCCTTTTTTCCCCCCCTCCTCCCCTTTTTCCCCCCCTCCTCCCCTTTTTCCCCCCCTCCTCCCCTTTTTCCCCCCCTCCCTCCCCTTTTTTCCCCCCCTCCTCCCCTTTTTTCCCCCCCTCCTCCCCTTTTTCCCCCCTCCTCCCCTTTTTCCCCCCCCTCCCCCCCTTTCCCCCCCTCCTCCCCTTTTTCCCCCCCTCCCCCCTTTTTCCCCCCCTTTCCCCCCCCCCTCCTCCCCCTTTTTCCCCCCCTCCTCCCCTTTTTCCCCCCCTCCTCCCCTTTTTCCCCCCCTCCTCCCCTTTTTCCCCCCCTCCTCCCCTTTTCCCCCCCCTCCTCCCCTTTTTCCCCCCCTCCTCCCCTTTTTCCCCCCTCCTCCCCTTTTTCCCCCCCCTCCTCCCCTTTTTCCCCCCCCCTCCTCCCCCCCCTTTTCCCCCCCTCCCCCCTTTTTCCCCCCTCCTCCCCTTTTTCCCCCCCTCCTCCCCTTTTTCCCCCCCCTCCTCCCCTTTTTCCCCCTCCTCCCCTTTTTCCCCCCCTCCCTCCCCTTTTCCCCCCTCCTCCTCCCCTTTTTCCCCCCTCCCCCCTTTTTCCCCCCTCCTCCCCTTTTTTCCCCCCTCCTCCTCCCCTTTTCCCCCCCCCTCCCCTTTTTCCCCCCCCCTCCCCTTTTCCCCCCCCCTCCCTTTTTCCCCCCCTTTTCCCCCCCCCCTCCTCCCCTTTTTCCCCCCTCCTCCCCTTTTTCCCCCCTCCTCCCCTTTTTCCCCCCCCTCCTCCCCTTTTCCCCCCTCCTCCCTTTTCCCCCTCCCTCCCCTTTTTCCCCCCCTCCTCCCTCCCCTTCCTCCCTTCTTTCCCCCTCCTCCCCCCCTTCTCCCCTTCTTTCCCCCCCTTCCCTCCCCTCCCTTCTTTCCCCCCCTCCTCCTTCCCCTTCTCCCTTCTTTCCCCCCTCCTCCCTCCCCTTCTCCCTTCTTTCCCCCCTCCTCCTCCCCTTCTCCCTTCTTTCCCCCCTCCTCCTTCCCCCTCTCCCTTCTTTCCCCCCTCCTCCTTCCCCCTCTCCCTGTTTTGCCCCCTCCTCTTCTCCTTTTTTCCCCCTCCTCCTTCCCTCTCTCCCTTTTTCTCTATGCATTTGTCTACCAAATACCCCTGGTGGGTGAGGAGAAGGGAACATCTCAGGGGCAACGTCTTGTTAGGAAAGATGCATAGAAAAGCACTTTAGAAAGAGAGACCACCCAGTGGTGATGGTGTCTGGAGCCCCAGAGTGTGTTGGTGTGCTTGGAGCTGTCCCTTTGTAAGTCTCAGGAGCACAGAGCAGTGTCTTGGTTCTAAACCAATTTTCATCTCCCAAAGGTAGGGAAATGATTCTCCTGTGGCTTCTGGGGAGTGGTTAGAGTCAGGCAGCTTCTCAGGTGGCTTCTGGTGGACACAGGAATCAAGTCTCCTTCAAGGCTGGGGGCTGTGAAGCTGCAGGTAAAGTCATTAGCTGGCCAGCAGGATGCTTTTGAGCCAGAGAAACGTGTGCAGCAGGGCCTGGCCTGCACAAGGCCCCTGTTGGTGAGTTGTGACTCTTCAAGTGTGTCCTAAAATCCAGTCAGTTGTCTTGCTGATGTGAGGCTCTCACCTCTCTAGCCCCATAGGTGAGAAGGGAAGGGAAGCAGCCTCAGCAGATTTCCCCCCACCCCCTGTTGAAAATGATTTCTTCATAACCCAGGGACTGCAGCTGGGAATGTTTTGGTCCTGTTTGCAACTGCCAAGCCCCATTGTCCTTACAAACTCCTGGCTTTGGGGGAGTAGTGTGAGCCAGTCTTGCCAGCCTGGGAGGGCCCTCCAGGTGAGCTAAGAGGTCGATGTCACAGAACCACAGAATGGTCTGGGTTGGAAGGGACCTCCAAAGGTCATCCAGTCCAACCCCCTCTGCAGCAAGCAGGAGCACCCTCAGCTGGCTCAGGCTGCCCAGAGCCCTCCCAGAGAGCTGAAGAGCTGTCCCTGCAAGCACTTGGCCGGTTGAGGCCCCTGTGAGCTGCAGGAGTTGCCCACAGCCCCACGTGGAGGGCAGGCCCCTGGGCTTGGAGTCATGTCTGAAGAAGGTCAGGCTCACTGTGGCTGGGTTTTCACTGAGGGTTGGTCAGACCTCCAGTTCTCACTTCTTTGGAAAGCTGACCACTGGGGAGGTCTGAGATGCCCCCAAGGCCATTGCTGAGAGCAGTCTAAACCTCAACTCGTCCACAGAGCTTAGCCAGGAGAGCTTTCTTCTTCCCCTGGTGAGACTTTGCTGCGTGGGTTTAAGCTGCCAGCGCTTGCAGGGTTCCACTGGGGCTTCAGTCATGCTCTTCTAGGGAGGGGAGCCCAAAAAACAACTGCAAATGACTTGAGTTTGCAGCAAAACAGCTGGGATGTTTACAAAAGGCACCTAAATTTGTTTGGAAACGTTCCCTTGCGAGGCTGCCTCTGCTCTCTGGCACTGTTGGTGTTGTAAACAGCCTCCTCTGGCTCTGCTTGCAGCTGTGGCCCTTAGAAAGCTTTCAGATCAGTGGGTGACAAGGGCTGAGCGTCACATCATCACCTTGCTCTTACACTGGGCTCCAAGCCTCCCCTGCCTGTCCAAGCTGCAGGGAGGATCTTGTCTTCCTTTGCCCTTGATGAGGCTCTGAGTTCCTCTTCTTCCCTGCAAAGTGTGGTGCTACAGGCAGCCTGCCCTCAGCTCCCTGCAAGTTTGAGCTTCCTGAGGCCAGCTGCTCAATTTCAAGCTCCTTTCACAGCAGTCACCTCCTTCTAGAGGTCTTCTGCATGCCACAGAAACTCCTCATTAGAGGGTTTGGGTTTATTTTCCCCCTCCTTCCCATCCAGCTTGAATAGGGATCTGTAGTTGTGAGCTGAGGACCCACAACAGACTGACTGGAAAGCATTAAGGTGACTGCTGTGGGAGAATGCCAGGTTGGCAGGGACCCCAAGGACCACCTGGGCCAAGCTTTCTAGGTGATGGTGGAGTTGAAATGAGCTGGCCCAGCACCCTGTCAAGCTCAGTCTGCAGGCTGTCCAGTGTGGAGGACACCACTGCTTCCCTTGGGAGCCGATTCCAGCCTCCGACTGCCCTCACAGGGAGGGCTGGAGTCCAACTGGCATCTCCCAGGAGTGACTTGGCCCCATCACCCCTTGTCTTTTCCATGTGAAGGTGACTGTTGTGGGAGGGTGAGTGTGGTGTTGACTCTGAAACCCTTAGACTCTGAGAAGGATTCTGCCTTGAGCCCTGTTGGGGCTTCCCTGCAGCTGAAGACCTTCCCAGCAGCGAGTCTGAGTCGAGGTCCTCTGCAGCAGCCACTCTCTTTAAATCTACCTCCAAACTCAAGCCAGGGCTCCTTTCTAAAGGGATACTCACTGCAGACTGCAGCTCTTCTCTCTTGGTTTTCTTTCCCCCCAACCCCTGGTTTAACAGCTGCTTTGGCTGTGAAATGTTCACATGATGATCTCAGCAATGTCTTCCTAATCCTGGCCAGACAAGCGAAAGGCTGATTCTGCACCCAGAGACCTCTGCTGGAACCACTGCTACAAATCCCCTGCCTGCCAAAGTTTAATGCTGCTGGGAGAAGTGGAGAGCCCAAATGACGTGGAAAGGTCTGCAGCACCCGGCTGAGAGTCCAACCAAGCTCTGCTGAAAGACTTCACTGAAGGGGTCTGAGAGCTTCGGGCTGCGCCGAGCACTCGGAGCTTTCAGGCTGGACTTTGTGGATTGGTGCCTGGAGCTCTTCACAGGCCCCACTTGCTTAACTCCTGTTGTTGATCTGAGAAGAGTTTGGGGAGCTGCTGGAGAGGGTCCAGAGGAGGCCACCAAGGTGCTCACAGGGCTGGAGAACCTCCCCTATGGGGACAGGCTGAGAGAGTTGGTGGTGTTCAGCCTGGAGAAGAGAAGGCTCCAGGGAGACCTCAGAGCAGCCTTCCAGTACCTGAAGGGGGCCACAGGAGAGCTGGGGAGGGACTTTGGGCAAGGGCTGGGAGTGACAGGACAAGGGACAACGGCTTTGAGGTGGAAGAGGGGAGATTGAGGTGGAGATTAGGAAGAAATTCTTTCCAGTGAGGGTGGGGAGACGCTGGCACAGGCTGCCCAGGGAGGTTGTGGCTGCTCCCTCCCTGGAGGTGTTCCAGGCCGGGTTGGATGAGACCTTGAGCAACCTGGGCTGGGGGAGGTGTCCCTGTCCGTGGCAGAGGGGCTGGAACTGGTTATCTTCAAGGTCCCTTCCAACCCAAACCATTCCATGCCAACATCACACTGCCCATCCAGCAGCCCTTTGTGCCTCCAGCGCTGCCATCAGCGGAGCCTGGGAACCTCCCCCACGAGATGTCGACTCTTTGGGTCACCAGAACAGTCCTGAGGGTGAGCAAGCATTGCCCTTTGCTCTCCCACCTTGGAGACCCTCAAAACCTTGCCTGGAGATGGTTCTGAACAATTGGTCCTAGGTGACTGCTGGAGCCCACCAGGTGACCTCCAGAGGACCCTTCCAACCTCAACCATTCTGTGGCTGGGTGAAGGCTGTCCTGGGTGCAGTGACTTCAATCCAGGCACAGGCTGGAGGAGGTCAGTGAGGCTCTGTTGCTAGCAAATCCCTCTCGTCCCCTGTGCCTGGGACTGTGCCTTATGATTTTTACCAGCCTGCTGCACCTGTCTTGGTGCAACCAACTCACTCTTCAGGGCTCCTTGCACACTGCAGCTGTCCACACTAAGTGTCAACCTTGTGAGCCTTTTCTTTGGGTGCTAAATGTTGTGCTGAGGTGTCAGGTGGTGGGGGATGGAGTGCAGAGCTAAGGTGCATGTGGCTCCAAGCCTGTGAAGGGACACTCTGGCAATCAGTCAGTCTCCAAGGGTGTCTCTCAGGGTGCTGAACAGAGCTTTCCCTCCAGCTGTATTTTGGGTTGTTTTTAAAAGGAAATAAACACAGATTTCTTCTTGTTTTCTTTAGCATCAGGCTCTGCAAGGTCCTGCAAGTCCTTCACCTTCTCCAAAAGCCACTTTGAATCCTTTCCAGGTGCTGCAGCTTCACATCCTGCTGCCAGACCTCAAGGGAGAACCTCCTTGCTCTTCACAGCTACCTGGAAAAGGAGGAGGGAGGTGGGGGTTGGTCTCTTCTCCCCAGTGTGAGGTGCTAGAAGGAGAGGAAATGGCCCTGAAATTGGGCCAGGGGAGGGTTAGGTTGGGTTGGAGATGAGGAACAATTTCTTTGCTGCAAGAGTGGTGAGGGATTGGCCCAGGCTGCCCAGGGAGGTGGTGGAGTCCCCATCCCTGGGGCGTTTGAGACACTTGGGGCCGTGGTTTAGTGGCCACGGTGGTGTTGGGTTGAAAGATCGTGGAGCAGATCCTCCTGGAGGCACTGCTGACTCAAAAGAATAGTGAAGAGGTGATTGGGAGCAGTCAGCATGGCTTTGCCAAGGGCCAATCCTGCCTGACAAACCTGGTGGCCTTCTCTGAACAGGTGACAACATTGATAGCTGAGGGGCGAGCAACTGATGTCGTTTCCCTGGCCCTGAGCAAAGCCTTCGGCACTGTCCCACACCACAGCCTGGGCTCCAGGCTGGTGACACATGGGTGTGATGGGTGACCGCTAGATGGATACAGAACTGGCTTGATGGCTGCAGCCAAAGAGTGGCTGTCAATGGTCCATGTCCCAGTGGAGGCCAGGGACAAGCAGAGTCCCTCAGGGATCAGTCCTGGGACCTGTCTTGTTCAGCATCTCTGTGGGTGCCATGGACAGTGGCACTGAGTGCAGCCTCAGCAAGTTTGCTGATGGCACCAAGCTGTGTGGTGCAGCAGACAGCTGGAGGGAAGGGATCCATCCAGAGGGACCTGGGCAGGCTGGAGAGGTGGGCACAAGCCAAGCTCAGGAGCTTCAACAAGACCAAGTGCAGGGTCCTGCAGCTGGGTGGAGGCAACCCCAGGCACAAATCCAGGCTGGGCAGGGACTGGCTGGAGAGCAGCCCTGAGGAGAGAGACTTTGGGGTGCTGGGGGAGGAGAAGCTCAACAGGAGCTCTCAGTGTGCACTTGCAGCCCGGAAAGCCAATCAGAGCCTGGGCTGCAGCAGGAGAAGTGTGGCCAGCAGGGCAAGGGAGGGGATTCTCCCCCTCTGCTCAGCCCTGGGCAGACCCCACCTGGAGTACTGCCTCCAGTTCTGGAGCTCCTATGACAAGAGGGATCTGGAGGGGCTAGAAGGTGTCCAGAGCAGGGCCAGGAGGATGAGCAGAGGGCTGGAGCACCTCTCCTGTGAGGACAGACTGAGGGAGTTGGGGCTGTTCAGTCTGGAGAAGAGAAGGCTCCGAGGTGACCTCATTGTGGCCTTCCAGGATCTGCAGGGGGCTACAGGAAGGCTGGGGAGGGACTGCTCAGGAGATCAGGGAGTGATAGGACTAGGGGGAATGGAATGAAGCTGGAGGTGGGGAGATTGAGGCTGGAGGTGAGGAAGTTTCTTCCCCAGGAGAGTGGTGAAGCCCTGGGATGGGTTGTGCAGGGAGGTGGTTGAGGCCCCGTCCCTGGAGGTGTTTAAGCCCAGGCTGGCTGAGGCTCTGGCCAGGCTGATCCAGTGTGGGGTGTCCCTGTGCATGGCAGGGGGTTGGAACTAGCTGATCCTTGTGGTGCCTTCCAACCCTGACTGATACTATGACCCTATGAATGTTGGGTTGGATGATCTCGGAGGGCTTTTCCAACCAAAGCAGTTCCATGGCTCTCCCTAGCTGGAGAAGAGCAGAGCCTTCTCGGGCTGGCAGTGAGCAGATGGTTGCAGTGTGGCTGTGCCGAGTGCTCCGCTCTGCCGAACCTTCTCCTTACCGCCGCTGGGGTTGGAACACAGCAAAGCTTTGCCCTGACATCCTTCAGTTGTCACTTTCCAACTCAGCCCCCTAGAGATCTTTTTAAAGCCCAGAATCCTGCTTAGGCCTTGGCTGACAGGAGAAAATCCCAGTAAGAGCCACTTAAGGAAGATTTGCTTTTATTAGAAACCTCTAAATGGGTAACCTACTGTACACGAGGGGACAGTGGAACGGTTGGGAGGTGAAATCATGCTGCAGCAAAAGGCCTCTGGCCAGGAGCTGGCTGATCAGACAGGACATGGCAAATTTCCAGATGACAGCAAGCTGGGAGCAGATGTTGGTCAGTCAGAGGGCAGAAGGGCTCTGCAGAGGGACCTTGCCAGGCTGGACAGATGGGCAGAGGCCAACAGGATGGCATTCAACAAGTCCAAGTGCCAGGGGCTGCACTTTGGCCACAGCAACCCCAGGCAGAGCTACAGGCTGGGGGCAGAGTGGCTGAGAGCAGCCAGGCAGAGAGGGACCTGGGGGTGCTGGGTGACAGCTGCCTGAACATGAGCCTGCAGTGTGCCCAGGTGGCCAAGAAGGCCAATGGCATCCTGGCCTGCATCAGGAACAGTGTGGCCAGCAGGAGCAGGAAAGTCATTGTGCCCTGTGCTCAGCACTGGTTAGGCCACACCTTGAGTCCAGTTCTGGGCTCCTCAGGTTAGGAAAGATGTTGAGCTGCTGGAAGGTGTCCAGAGAAGGGCAAGAAAGCTGGGGAGAGGCCTTGAGCACAGCTCTGGGAGGAGAGGCTGAGGGAGCTGGGGTTGCTTAGCCTGGAGAAGAGGAGGCTCAGGGGAGACCTTCTTGCTCTCTCCAACTCCCTGAAGGGAGGTTGTAGCCAGGTGGGGGTTGGTCTCTTCTCCCAGGCAAGCAGCAACAAAACAAGAGGACACAGTCTCAAGCTGTGCCAGGGGAGGTTTAGGCTGGAGGTTAGGAGAAAGTTCTTCACTGGGATTGCTGCTAGCCCTTGGAATGTGCTGCCCAGGGAGGTGGTGGAGTCCCCATCCCTGGAGGTGTTCAAGAGGGGATTGGATGTGGCACCTGAAGCCATGGTTTACTTAGTCAGGAGGTGTTGGATGCCCAGGTGGACTTGATGACCTCTGAGGCCCCTTCCAACCTTTTTGGTTGTAGGATTCTTTGCGTTGTCTGCTGGAGCAGTGGGCTGCAAGGAATCATTGGCCTGGGGCAGTCCTCCTGAGCTCTGCTCCCGGTGCCTAGGCACAGGCTGTGCTCCCAGCCGTGGGGCTTCGTGCGGCTCAGGGCTGTGCAGACCAGAAAGGTGGATTGTTCTCCCCCAGTTAGGTTCTCTTCAAGCCAGTGCCAGCCTTCCTGTGACTCACTGAGTCCTTTTTAGTAACTCATTTGCATTGAATCCTTTTCAGAAGCTCAGGGCTTGTGTTTTCCTTCGCTGCACAGATGATGACTGAATGGGAGGCAGCGTTGGCTTTGTTTTCCTTCCTCCTGTCAAATTAGCCTCACAGGCTTCCCAAATGCCTCTCAGGAGCTCAGGCACTCACACATCTCTTCTCCTCTGCAGACTTTCTTCTCTCCACACCAATCCTTGGAGCAAAGTACCTGGACCTGTGCCCCTGTGCACAGCACTGGTTAGGCCACACCTTGAGTCCTGTGTCCAGTTCTGGGCTCCTCAGTTTAAGAAGGACATTGAGAGACTTGAAGGTGTCCAGAGAAGGGCAACAAGGCTGGGGAGGGGTCTGGAGCACAGCCCTGGGAGGAGAGGCTGAGGGAGCTGGGGTTGCTTAGCCTGCAGAAGAGGAGGCTCAGGGGAGACCTCATTGCTCTCTCCAACTCCCTGAAGGGAGGTTGTAGCCACGTAGGGGTTGGTCTCTTCTCTCAGGCAAGCATCAGCAGAACAAGAGGACACAGTCTCAAGCTGTGCCAGGGAGGTTTAGGCTGGAGGTGAGGAGAAAGTTCTTCCCAGAGAGAGTTGTTAACCACCGGAATGTGCTGCCCAGGGAGGTGGTGGAGTCCCCATCCCTGGAGGTGTTGAAGAGGGGATTGGATGTGGCCCTTGGAGCCAGGGTTTAGTAGTCAGGAGGTGCTGGGTGCCAGGTTGGACTTGATGATCTCTGTGGTCTTTTCCAACCTTGTTGATTCCATGATTCTATGAAAGCAGCTTTGGCATACAGGGAATGTTCTCCTGTGGTCCCACCTCTGGCTCACCCCAGGGTGTTTCTGCAGGCACAATAAAGTGTGCAGGGATGTGCTTGGCAGGCTCTGCAGTGGCAGACATCTGTGCCCCAAGGCTTCTGTGCAGGCTGAGCTTATAAGGAGTTGAAGGAGGGGTTGGGATGAGAGCAGGATTGCAGGGAGCAGGGCTCAGCAGCTGCAGCACTCCACAGCTTGGCCCTCAGCGGTCCCTGAAGTGTGCTGCAGCTTGTTGGCTTTGTCTGCAGGGCTGAAATCGTTGCCTGAATTAAGCCTGCCCATTCTTCAGTGCTGAGAGGAGCTTTCTAAAGATGACAGGGAGGCAGCCCCAGCCTCAGCCATGTAAGGGTTTGCATTCCTCCTGCCAGCTCAGGAGCTGTGGTATTTGGCTGTGCAAGCAGAGGGGAGGCTGTCAGGGAGAACTTCTGCTGGGCAAGGGGTCTGTAGGTAGGATGGCAGAGACCTGGTTGTTGGGCCACAACCACCTCATAGACTCACAGAATCACCAAGGTTGGAAGAGACCTCAGAGATCATCGAGTCCAAGCTGTCACCACAGACCTCATGGCTAAACCCTGGCTCCAAGTGCCACATCCAATCCCCTCTTGAACACCTCCAGGGATGGGGACTCCACCACCTCCCTGGGCAGCACATTCCAGTGGCTAACAACTCTCTCTGGGAAGAACTTTCTCCTCACCTCCAGCCTAAACCTCCCCTGGCACAGCTTGAGACTGTGTCCTCTTGTTCTGCTGCTGCTTGCCTGGGAGAAGAGACCAACCCCCACCTGGCTACAACCTCCCTTCAGGTAGTTGTAGAGAGCAAGGAGGTCTCCCCTGATGCAGCACTACAGGCTTGGGGAAGAGTGGCTGCAGGGTGGAGAAGGACCTGGGGGGTGTGGATTGGCAGCCAGGTGAAGAGCAGCCAGTGTGTGCCCAAGTAAGGGCAAGAAGGGGCCTGGATCAGGAAGAGTGTGGCCAGCAGGATAGGGATGTGACTGTCCCCTCCTGCTTGGCACTGGTGAGGTCACACCTGGAAGACTGGGCTCGGTTTTGGGCCCCTCGCTCCCAGAGGGACATGGAGGGGCTGGAGCAGGTCCCAAGAAGAGCATCCAGGCTGGTGCAGGGCCTTCAGCACAGGTCTTGTGAGGAATGACTGAGGGAGCTGTGGTTGTTTAGCCTCCTGAAGAGGAGGCTGAGGGAAGAGCTCCTCACCCTCTACAGCTACCTGACAGGAGGCTGGGGTGAGGTGGGGGTCGGTCTCTTCTCACATGCAGCAAGGGACGGGACAAAGGAAATGGCCTCAAGCTGAGGCAGGGGAGGTTCAGGTTGGGCATTAGGAACAACTTCCTCCCAGAAAGGCTTTCCAAGCACTGTCCCAGGCTGCCCGGGGGGTGCTGCAGCCTCCAGCCCTGGAGGTGTTGAAAAGCCACATGGATGTGGTGCTGTGGCGATGGCTTGGCAGCAGTGGTGGCATTGTGAGCTCTGGGTTGGACCTGATGATCTCCAAGGCCTCCTCCTGGTTCACATCCTGCACCACACAGGGCTGTGATGCACTGACACCTTCCCAGCCTGCCTGTGTGCCCATCCTCTGCCCAGCCACTGCCACCGCGCTGGGTGCCAGTAACGTTAATGGCCCTGGCTGGCAGGCTCCCCAGCAGGTGCTGATGATGGATGGCATAAATGGGATGACTCTGGAGGTGTGGGCAGCAGCCAGGAAAGGTCAGGCAAGTAATTTACACCAGAAGGTCTCTGCTGTGAGAGCCACCAGCACAGCAGGGCTGTGGGCAGGCCAGCAGAGAGGGATGTTTTGTGTCCGAGGCGGCACCTCGGAGCCACGAGCTGTAGATCCCCTCTAGATCCCCTGCACAATTCCCTTCATTGCTCTTGCCCTGTCTGCAGCTCAGGCAGTAATGAGCCTTTGGCAGGGCTTGGGCTTGATGCTGCCAGCTCTTGCCTGAGATGGGATAGAAGGAGGCTGGAGATGGGCAGCCCCCAGGGCTCGTGCAGCTCCTTGGCCGCTGCCTCCAGGCTTGGCCTTCCGGAGGTGCCTGCAGAGCTGTGCTGCTCACTGGTGCACTGGACCACTGAGGTGAGGAGAAAGTTCTTCCCAGAGAGAGCTGTTAGCCACTGGAACATGCTGCCCAGGGAGGTGGTGGAGTCCCCATCCCTGGAGGCGTTCAGGAGGGGACTGGACATGGCACTTGGTGCCATGGTTTCATTGCCAGGAGGTGTTGGGTGACAGGTTGGACTTGATGAGCTTTGAGGTCTCTTCCAACCTTATTGATTCCATGATTCAATGATGTCCAGGTTGGAAAAGACCTCTAAGATCATTGAGTCCAACCTTCTACCCAACACCTCCATCACCACTAGACCATGTCCCCAAGCTCCACATCTGCTTATTGTCTGAACCCCTCCAGGGCTGGGGACTCCACTACCTCCCTGGGCAGCCTGTGCCAATCCCTGACCACTCTTGCAGCAAAGAAATCCTTCCTGATGCCCAACCTAAACCTCCCCTGGTGCAACTTGAGGCTGTTTCCTCTTGTCCTATCATGATTTACTTGGGAGAAGAGGCCAACCCCAGCCTCACCCCAGCCTCCTTTCAGGTAGCTGTAGAGTTTGTTCCCTGCTGATAGGATCTAGGTGCTTCAGCTCTTCTTTAGATGGAGATCAGAGTGGAAGTGATGAGGATGGATGAAGGGCAGATTCAGATTGGATGTTAGGAAGGAGTTCTTCCCCTTGAGGGTGGTGAGACCTCATCCCTGGAGGTTTTTAAGGCCAGGCTGGATGTGGCTCTGAGTAACCTGCTGTGGTGTGTGGTGCTGGAAGGTGTCCAGAGAAGGGCCTCCAGGCTGAGGAGAGGGCTGGAGCTCCTCTGCTCTGAGGACAGACTGCAGAAGCTGGGGCCATTAAGTCTGGAGAAGAGAAGGCTCTGAGGAGACCTCATTGTGGCCTTCCAGTATCTGAAGGGGGCTACAAGAAAGCTGGGGAGGGACTTCTTAGGGTGTCAGGGAGTGATGGGACTGAGGGAATGGAACAATCTGATTCAGATTGGATGTGAGGAAGAAGTTCTTCCCCATGAGGGTGGTGAGAGCCTGGCACAGGTTGCCCAGGGAGGTGGTGGAAGCCTCATCCCTGGAGGCTTTTAAGGCCAGGCTGGATGTGGCTGTGAGCAACCTGCTGCGGTGTGAGGTGTCCCTGCCCATGGCAGGGGGGTGGAACTGGCTGAGCCTTGAGGTCCCTTCCAGCCCTGACAGTTCTGTGATTCTATGATAGATGTTTTTGCTGGAGGTGTCCCCCCAGCCCCTCACAGCCTCTGCATGGGATTCTGGGCGCTGGGAGTGGGCAACCAACTGTTCCCACCACTTCCCAGCTCCCCCCCCAAGCTGGAGAGGCCCAGGGGGTCGCTGCTGGGGGCACAGCGGGCGCGGGGCTGGGCGCGCTGGCCTGCCGGCCACTGCCTCGCTGGGGGAGGGGGGAGGGGTGTGCTGGGAGGGGGAGCATGGGAAGGCACTGGCTGTTCTGGGAGGTGCAGGAGGGGAGCACACAGCCCAGCTTGCATTTCCCAGCCAGCTGCTGCTGATTCAGGAGGTTGTTCTGTGGTTTTGCAGCGAGGGTCTCGTGGCGCTGAGCCCCCGAGGGCTCCGGCCCCGCTGCAGCCACGCGTGCAGCAGCTCTTCCTCTCCCTCACCATCCCCTTTCCCTCCCTGCCTGGGACGCTGCTGGTGCTTTGGGGAGGAGCAGGAGGGGTAGGAGAAACCCAAAGCTTCCAGGCTGGATTTGCTGCTTCTTTTCCCCTGGCCTAACGGCATCACATGCTCTGCCCTAACTGTTTCCAGACCCCCTCTCTCCAGCACTTGCAGGCCTCAGCATGATCCTTTGACACATCCTCATGTGATGGGAGGGGCACAGGAATGGCACAACCCTCTGCCCATGCCCTGTGCTGCTTTGCTTTTGTTTCCTGGCAGACTGAAAGCAGAGCTCCGTGCCCCGGTCCCACCCTCGGGTCTAGCTGCAGGCACAGCAGGTCAGATGGACCTCAGGAGAAGCTTCCTCAGGTCCTGGGATCACTCCATGGCCCCTTCCATGGCAGGAAGTAAAATGCTTTCCTTCCCCATAGTGCCACAACAATTGCAGCTCTTAGTATCATCATAGTATCATCAGTCAGGGTTGGAAGGCACCACAAGGATCAGCTAGTTCCAACCCCCTGCCATGGGCAGGGACACCCCACACTACATCAGCCTGGCCAGAGCCTCATCCAGCCTGGGCTTAAACACCTCCAGGGACGGGGCCTCAACCACCTCCCTGCACAACCCATTCCAGGGCTTCACCACCCTCCTGGGGAAGAACTTCCTCCTCACCTCCAGCCTCAATCTCCCCACCTCCAGCTTCATTCCATTCCCCCTAGTCCTATCACTCCCTGATCTCCTGAGCAGTCCCTCCCCAGCCTTCCTGTAGCCCCCTGCAGATCCTGGAAGGCCACAATGAGGTCACCTGGGAGCCTTCTCTTCTCCAGACTGAACAGCCCCAACTCCTTCAGTCTGTGCTCACAGGAGAGCTGCTCCAGCCCTCTGCTCATCCTCCTGGCCCTGCTCTGGACACCTTCCAGCACCTTCAGATCCCTCTTGTCATAGGGGCTCCAGAACTGGAGGCAGTGCTCCAGGTGGGGTCTCCCCAGGGCTGAGCAGAGGGGGAGAATCCCCTCCCTTGCCCTGCTGGCCACACTTCTGCTGCTGCAGCCCAGGCTCTGATTGGCTTTCCGGGCTGCAAGTGCACACTGAGAGCTCCTGTTGAGCTTCTCCTCCCCCAGCACCCCCAAGTCTCTCTCCTCAGGGCTGCTCTGCAGCCAGTCCCTGCCCAGCCTGGATTTGTGCCTGGGGTTGCCTCCACCCAGCTGCAGGACCCTGCCCTTGGTCTTGTGGAACCTCATGAGCAGCACATGGGCACCACCCTGGGCAGCACATTCCAGTGGCTAACAACTCTCTCTGGGAAGAAGTTTCTCCTCACCTCCAGACTGAACCTCCCCTGGCACAGCTTGAGACTGTGTCCTCTTGTTCTGGTGCTGCTTGCCTGGGAGAAGAGACCAAGCCCCACCTGGCTACAACCTCCCTTCAGGGAGTTGCAGAGAGCAATAAGGTCTCCCCTGAGCCTCCTCTTCTCCAGGCTAAGCAACCCCAGCTCCCTCAGCCTCTCCTCACAGGGCTATGCTCCAGACCCCTCCCCAGCTTTGTTGCCCTTCTCTGGACACCTTCAAGTGTCTCAATGTCCTTCTTAAACTGAGGAGCCCAGAACTGGACACAGGACTCAAGGAGTGGCCTCAGCAGTGCTGAGCACAGGGCAGAATGACCTCCCTGCTCCTGCTGGCCACACTGTTCCTGATGCAGGCCAGGCCAGACTGGATGAGGCTTTGAGCATCCTGGGCTGGGGGGTGTCCCTACCCACGGCAGGGGGTTGGAACTGGATGATCTTTAAGCTCCCTCCCAGCTCACAGCTGGTCTATCATCCTGTGAGATCCATGAACCCTTCTGGGCTCCCCGAAGAGAAATCAACAAAATGGGGGTGTGGGGGGGTGGAAAAGGGAGGGAGCTGCAGCTCACCTCGCTGCTGTTGCTGTTTTCTCAGTTGCCACACAAACAGGTTTATTTCTGGCTCTCCCCACATGCCAGCCCCCAGCCTGCTGCCATGGAATCTCCTGTGCCTGGGCCGAGCACGCCGGGGTGGACGCAGCCCCGGGGCAGAGCCCTGCCCAGCACGGCCCCCAGCAGCTGCTTGCCCTCTCCCTGGGCACTTTTAGCCTGTTGCTTGGTGGCCCAAGTGTTTTTCCACCACGCACAGCAGAAAGCCAGATAAGGCCCTGTCAACGCCCCTGCTGCCACCAGCACCCCCCGGGAGTGACAGGATGGCAGGGACCTCTGGAGGTCAGCCAGGCCAAGCCCCCTGCCAAGGCAGGCTCAGCTAAAGAACATCACCCAGGAGCACGCCCAGGCCGGGCTGGAAGGCTTGCTCTCCCTGCTCCCCTTCCATAGAAGCCATCACAGAATGGTAGGGGGTGGAAAGGACCTCTGGAGGTCAGCCAGTCCAACCCCCCTGCCAAAGCAGGGGCAGCTAGGGCAGGTGACACAGGAAGGCATCCAGGTGGGTCCTGACAATCTCCAGAAAAGGAGACTCCACAACCTTTCCCCTCCCCCTTTCCCCTCCCCCTTTCCCCTCCCCCTTTCCCCTCCCCCTTTCCCCTCCCCCTTCCCCCCCCCTTTTTCCCCCCCTTTTTCCCCCCTTTTTTCCCCCTTTTTCCCCCCTTTTTCCCCCCTTTTCCCCCTTTCCCCCCCTTCCCCCCCTTTCCCCCCCCTTCCCCCCCCCCCCCTTCCCCCCTTCCCCCCCTTCCCCCCTTCCCCCCTTCCCCCCCTTTCCCCCCCCTTTCCCCCCCTTTCCCCCCTTCCCCCCCTTCCCCCCCTTCCCCCCCTTCCCCCTTCCCCCCTTCCCCCCTTCCCCCCTTTCCCCCCTTCCCCCCCTTCCCCCCCCTTTTCCCCCCTTCCCCCCCTTTTTCCCCCCTTCCCCCCTTTTTCCCCCCTTCCCCCCTTCCCCCCCTTCCCCCCCCCTTCCCCCCCTTTCCCCCCCTTTCCCCCCCCCCTTTCCCCCCCTTTCCCCCCCTTTTCCCCCCCTTTTCCCCCCTTTTTCCCCCTCTTTCACCATTCCCCCCTCTTTCCCCCTTCCCCCCCTGGTTTTCTCTCCCCAGCCCTGCCTTTGTTTGCTGTACAAAGCACCTGGAGAGCATGCATCGAAAACCACCGAGGGCAAGCTCTTGCCCCAGGCACCTTGTGCTCATGTTGGAGCAACCGCTGGGCTGAGAGGCTGCTGTGGGAGCAGAGAGAACCAGCCCAGTGTGGCATCCCTGGGGGCCCTACTGCCACCTTGACAGGGAGACACTGGGGAAAACCATCTCCTCCAGCTCACAGGGGACCTTCAGGACAGCCCAGGGAAGGTTACAAGTGGTGGCACATGGGCTGCATATGCCCCTCTGGATTAGGGCCAGCCCAGGAGCTGCTTATGCTAATGGAGCTAGTCTCCATAATCTCATCACACAGATGCCTCCTCCCTGCTGGCAGACTGGTGAGGATTTGGGTTATGTGTGGATGCCAGCAGATGGAAGAGCACCGGGAGGTGGCACAGAGGGGAGACACATCTGGGGCTCGAGGGGGCTTTGCCAGCTTGGGTTCAGCTCGTGGCACAAACCCTCTCCTGCACCTGCTCCAGGATCTCAGCCCCTCATCCCTCCGCAGCTTGGGCTGAGCTGCTGCCCAGGGGCAATGTGCCTTGAGATGCTTGGTCTGGACACAAGTCCCTTTGCCCCAGCCCAGTGCTTGCCCCCACTGTGTGCTGCTGTTCCTCTGGCCGTGTGCCCATGCTGGGCCCTCCTCTGCTTTACATTTTAATCCCTTCCTGCTGGTACCTCCAAGGTCGGCTCCGAGTCTCTGCACGGTCCTGCAGCTCGTCCCTCCGTGCTTCACCCACCTTGGGCCGAGGGGCTCAGGCTGGGGCAAAGCTGGGGAGGCTGTTGGTCCATGCCTGGGGCTGCTTTAGCTCATTTCCTGGTGCCTGGCCCCTGGTAATCTTTTCAGATCACAAATGTTCCCAGCTGGGCCCCTGTGAGGGGTCTCTGTGCCACAGGCATGCAGAAGTGCATGGTCCCTTCTGACCTTAAAAGCCTGACCCACTCCAACACTGACAAGGAGCTGGGTCTGGTCAAGTTCATCCAAGTTATTTCACACTCACAGAGAAGCCTCTGGGCTCCTTATCTCTGCTCCAGAGCTGCTTGTTAAACTGCACCTCGTGATGAGTGAGGCAGAGGCAGGAGCAGGACCTGCTGTCATCGAGGCAGCCCTGTCCTGCACACTGAGGCATCTGCATGGAGACTCCCAGGGACCATGTGGCCGGGTAAGGGTCCAGCAGCTGCAGGGAATTTGGTGTCTCTCTGGTGGGATCCATGGCACAGAGGGAGCCCTTGTTTTCAGCAAGAGACTGAGATTCATGGGATGGGTTGGCTTGGAAGGGACCTCAAAGATCATCAGGCTCTGGAATGTGTCCAGAGAAGAGCAACAAGGCTGGGGAGGGGTCTGGAGCACAGCCCTGGGAGGAGAGGCTGAGGGAGCTGGGGTTGCTGAGCCTGGAGAAGAGGAGGCTCAAGGGAGACCTCATTGCTCTCTACAACTCCCTGAAGGGAGGCTGTAGCCAGGTGGGGGTTGGTCTCTTCCTCTAGCAACCAGCACCGGAACAAGAGGACACAGTCTCAAGCTGTGCCAGGGGAGGTTTAGGCTGGAGGTGAGGAGAAAGTTCTTCCCAGGAAGGGAGATTGGCCCTTGGAATGTGCTGCCCAGGGAGGTGGTGGAGTCCCCATCCCCGGAGGTGTTCAAGAGGGGATTGGATGTGGCACTTGGAGCCAGGGTTTAGTTGTCAGGAGGTGTTGAGGGACAGCTTGGACTTGACGATCTCTGAGGTCTTTTCCAACCTTATTGATTCTATGATTCCAACCCCCTGCCATGGGCAGGGACCCCTCCCACCAGCCCAGGCTGCTCAGGGTCCCATCCAAACTGGCCTTGAACACCTCCAAGGAGGTGTCCATCCTCCCCAGCCTCCCTGGGCAACCTGTTCCAGTGTCTCCCCACCCTCCCTGGAAAGAATGTCTCCCTAATCCCCAGCCTAAATCTGCCCTCCTCAAGCTTCAACCCATTCCCTCTCCTCCTATCACACACCCAGCTGGACTCTCAGCCCCTTTTCCTCAGTGGCTTTGCTGTGGCTTTTGTTAGCAAATAAATAAATCAGACCTGGATTGAGAGTGATCCGAGGGTCAGACGTGAGCTGCTGATGGCTCCTTGCTCTGAGCTGCTCAGCTGTGCCTCGGGCAAGAGCTAATATTTGCTTGAGAGCTCAGTTGTCCCTGCTGTGGGACCTGTGGTTTTGCTGGCTGGCTGGAGCAGGGCTCTTTCAAAGGCAAATTGTTCCAGGAGGCAGAGATTGCTGCATTTCTGAGGAGGGCTTTTTGTGACTGGGCACTGAGGGAGTGCATTGGCTATCTATCACCTTGTGGGCCATGGTGAATCAGGTTTCAGTTTCCAGGTGGAAGAAACATCCCTCTGTGTCGAGAAAGGGCAGCACAAGGGAGAGGGGGGCAGTGCTGGGAGCTTGTGTGTGTGTCTCATGTGCTCTTGCCTGGGGCTGAATGCTCCCAGAGGGGATGGGACACTGCCCCAGAATGGTTTGCACAGAATGGTTTGGGTTGGAAAGGGCCTTAAAGATCATCCAGCTCCAACCTCCTCGCCATGGGCAGAGACACTTCCCACCAGCCCAGCTTGCTCAAGGCCTCATCCAGCCTGGCCTTGAACACCTCCAGGGAGGGGACAGCCACAACCTCCCTGGGCAGCCTGTGCCAGTGTCTCCCCAGCCTCACTGGAGAGGATTTCTTCCTAATCTCCAGTCTCAAACTCCCCTCTCCCAGCTCAAAGCCATTGTCCTTCACCCTGTCACCACAAGCCCTTGTTAAAAGTCCCTTCCCAGCTCTCCTGTAGCCCCTTCAGCTACAGGAAGGCTGCTCTAAGGTCTCGCTGGAGCCTCCAGGCTGAACAGCCCCAGCTCCCTAAGCCTGCCACCATAGGGTTGGTTCTTCAGCCTTCTGATCATCTCCATGGCCTCCTCTGGACCCTCACCAGCCTTCTCATCATCTCATGAAGGGAGGTTGTAGCCAGGTGGGGGTTGGTCTCTTCTCCCAGGCAAGCAGCACCAGAACAAGAGGACACAGGCTCAAGCTGTGCCAGGGGAGGTTTAGGCTGGAGGTGAGGAAGAAGTTCTTCATAGAGAGATTGGCCATTGGAATGTGCTGCCCAGGGAGGTGGTGGAGTCCCCATCCCTGGAGGTGTTCAAGAGGGGACTGGATGTGGCACTTGGTGCCATGGCTTAGTAGTCATGAGGCCTCGGGTGACAGGTTGGACTTGATGAGCTTTGAGGTCTTTTCCAACCTTGTTGATGCTATGATTCTATTCTATGATTCCATGGCCTCCTCTGGACCCTCTCCAGCCTTCTGACCATCTCCATGGCCTCCTCTGGACCCTCTCCAGCCTTCTGACCATCTCCATGGCCTCCTCTGGACCCTCTCCAGCCTTCTGACCATCTCCATGGCCTCCTGGACCGTTTCTGACCATCTTCATGGCCTCCTCTGGACCCTCTCCAGCCTTCTGATCATCTCCATGGCCTCCTCTGGACCCTCTCCAGCAGTTCCACATCATTCTAGCGCTGCAGGTGGGGTCTCACAAGAGCAGAGAGACAGAATCTCCTCCCTCATCCTTCTGGTCACGCTGCTTTTGATGCAGCCCAGGATACAGTTGGCCTCTGGGCTGCAGGCAACCCCAGCTGAGGCAATGATGCTGCAATTCTGTGCCCCGTGGGCCCAGCTGAGGCTGGTCCAGGGGCCAGCGACCACAGGCTGTGCCTCCTCCCCACGCTGTGTGTGGGGGCTGGCCAGGGAAAGAGGAATCCTCATCCCCATCAGTGGGACAGCTCTAATCCTGCCCCATCTCTCCTGACATGTCTTGCAGTGCTGGGCTGTGTGTGTCAGCTCAAGTATGTGCAGTGGGGAGGGTGTGGGGAGAAGCCCTGCTCGGGTATGTGAGCCACGCCGGAGCCTGCCGGGTGCTAATCTGCCGAGGGGAAGCTCAGCCCTGGAGCTGCCACCTCTCCCCCACCACGTGCCAAGGGGCACTGCTCCTTCTTCTGCCACAGAAGGGAATATCCCTGGCAAGGGACTGGGTTTTGCCAGCCAGAAACATCCCCTGCCCTGGCAGGGTCAGGAGAGAAGCTCTCCATCTAGACTCTTGTCCGGAGATGAGCAAATGGAGGGTGGGGAAGGATTTCCTGGGTACTTTTTTTTTTTTTGGGGGGGGGGGGGGGGGTAATAAATCCAGGTTCTAATAGCTCCTTTCATGCTAAAGGATCCCACAGTGCTTTATAAATAGCCTCCCAAACCAAGCAGAAGGATCCCTTCCAAGCCCTGCCACGCAGCCGCTTCCCGGGAGCGCGGAGCAGCTGGTGGGAGCAGCGCTGGAGGAGCTCCTGGAGCACAGCAACCCAGATCGCTGGGCTGGCTGCCTTGGGGGGGGGGCTCAGCGGGCTGGCAGCGCCTCACACCCCACCCTGTCTGCACAGATCTCATCTCCCCCTGCACCACAGAGCCGTGCTTGTGTTCCCTCTGCACGGAGAAAACCTCGGAGGGCTCTGCTTCCAGGGCTCCCTCCCCTCCTTCCGAGCCTCCCTGGCTTTGTGGATGACATTAATAGCTGGGGGAGGGATTAGCAAGATCTTTTCAGTCTATTACCCCCATCCTAAAAAGCAGGCAGGATGAGCTAAAGGCATTAGCATTATTTTCTCCCCTCCCCAGGTGGACTCCACGATCCCAGAGGTCTTTTCCCACTGAAAGGGTTCCATGGCAGCTTTCTCGCCAGCCTCCTGCTCCTACCCAGGGAGGGGAACAGGATGCAACAGCCTCAGTGATCGTTATCCAGATCTTCATGCTCTGGTTTCCTCAGCAGCTCTGCTCTAATCAAAGAGCAGCCCAGCCTGTGACCTCATTGTGGCCTTCCAGGATCTGAAGGGGGCCTACAGGAAGGCTGGGGAAGGACTTCTCAGGATCTCAGGGAGTGATAGGACTAGGGAGAATGGAATGAAGCTGGAGGTGGGGAGATTCAGGCTGGAGGTGAGGAGGAAGTTCTTCCCCAGGAGAGTGGTGAAGCCCTGGGATGGGTTGTGCAGGGAGGTGGTTGAGGCCCCGTCCCTGGAGGTGTTTAAGCCCAGGCTGGATGAGGCTGTGGCCAGCGTGATCTAGTGTAGGGTGTCCCTGCCCATGGCAGGGGTTGGAACTGGCTGATCCTTGTGGTCCCTTCCAACCCTGACTGATTCTGTGATTCTATGATTCTGTGGTGTGCCAGGGGGCAGTGTGTGAGCAGAGCAGCCACTTGTGTCATGTGGAGCTGCTGCTGGATGCTGCTTTTCGTCCCTGATGGGGCTGGAAGGAGGGAGAAACCTCTCCTCCTCCACATCCAGATGGATTTTGTCCTGGCTGGAGGGTGCAGGTCACTGCTGCTGGGGTTTGGTGCTTGTAGGGATTCTTCTGGTTTGGAGGGAGTTGTGTTTGGTGGTTTGGATGAGGCCTGGAGCCACCTGGGCTAGTGGGAGGTGTCCCTGCCCGTGGCAAGGGGGGTGGAATTAGGTGACCTTTAAGGTCCCTTCCAACCCAAACCATTCTGTGGTTCTCTGGCAAGAGCAAAGGCTGAAGCAGCCAGAGCTGGTGGCTGGTGCAGAAGGGGTTGCTCCTGTGGTGGTCCTTCCTCTGCTGTGCAGAGCTCTGTGATGTGCAGGGAGGGGAGTGGGTGGCTGGCAGAAGCTCTGGATGTGCTCCACGTTCATGTCCCTCCGCCTCTGAAACAGCACAGGAGACAGCAAGGTCTTGTGAGGAGCAGCTGAGGGAGCTGGGGGTGTTCAGTCTGGAGAAAAGGAGGCTGAGGGGAGACCTCATTGCTCTCTGCAGCTCCCTGAAAGGAGGTTGGAGCCAGGTGGGGGTTGGGCTCTTCTCCCTAGTATCAAGTGATAGAATGAGAGGAAATGGCCTCAAAGTGCACCAGGGGAGGGTTAGGTTGGAGATGTGGAACAATTTCTTTGCTGCCAGAGCGGTCAGGGGTTGGCACAGGCTGCCCAGGGGGTGGTGGAGTCCCCATCCCTGGGGGGGTTCAGGAAACCTGTGGCCATGGCACTTGGGGACAGGGTTCAGTGGCCATGGTGGGGTTAGGTTGATGGTTGGCCTTGGTGGTCCTAGAGGGCTTTTCCACCTGACAGCTCCATGATTGTGTGTGAGGACATGTCAGTGCTGCTGGGCCAGAGCTGAAGGAGTTAATGGAGAACCTGGGCATAAGTCCCCGAACCCGAGGAGCAGCCTGATCCCAGCCTGCCTGCAGGGTCAGGGGGAGGTTTTGCTGCGAGGATGTTGTGCCAGCCGCGGGGTGCTGCTCACCTCGGTGCCTCCACGGCCTGCAGAGTGCTTGGCAGGTCCTGAGCAATAAATCAGAGCTTTGGCTTCCTTCCTAGTAGGGCTGGGAGCTGCCGTGGGAAGGGATGGACCGGGCTGGTTCACACCAGAGACCTTCTCTGGTCCTGTGTGGGGAGAGACCCTGGGGAAAGCAAGCAGCCAGCAGCCCACCCAGACGGGTCCCTTGTGGGGGCACGATGGGTCAGGGTCACATCTGTGTCCCACCCTGGATGAGGCTGTGAAAGGATGGGGACCCCAAACTAGACTCCCGGGGGGGGGCTCCATCCTGCAGCCCACACCCGTCGCAAGTCGCTCCCCACCGTGGGTGGCCCCGGGGAGTGGGAAGCGGGGCTGGGGAGCAGCCTCTGCCGAACCCCTCCCGGGGCTGGCCGGGGCTGAGCGGGGACCGGGGGCCACCTCGTGGTGGCACCGGGATGCGTGTCGGAGGGACGAGGCTTGCACCGAGCTGGGTGCCCTCGCTGCACCCCGGGATGGGTAGAATCACCCCCAGCCCCCCCAGCTCCGGCGTCGCTCCGCCCAGGGTGGAAAGCAGAAGGGATTCGGTCTGGTGGTGCAGCGCGGGGGCCACTGGTGTCCCGGTTTTGGGGGGGGGGGGGCGGAAACAAGGCTTATCCGAGCTGGCATCTTCTGCTGGGGGCAGGTCGGAGCCCTCTCCTCGGCTGAGGACCCGCGGAGGTTTCCCTCTGCCCCGCCGGGGGGTTTGTCTCCGCTCGGGTTACAAAGCAAATAAGGAATGAAGCCAGCGGAAACTGGGTGGTGAAATGGGTCAAACGTTTTCCTTTGACCGGATTCCTCTGTACAGAAAAACCTCGGGATCTGAGGCTCCTTCCCCTGGATGTGGTGAAACAAACTGGGCGGGGGGGGATGCTGGGAAAACCCCAGAGGGCTGCTGGCAGCTGGATAGTGTCTGTGACCTGTTCTTACAGGGTCCATGGGAGCTAACTCGGCCCCACGGGTTCATTCCAGCGTGGGGGGGGTTGGAAAGGAACCTCTGGAGATCATCCAGTCCAACCCCCCTGCTCCAGCAGGGCACCCACAGCAGCTTGCCCCAGGAGCACAACGGCCAGGGGGGTTGGAAGCTCCCCAGAGAAGGAGACTCCACAACCTCTCTGGGCAGCCTGCTGCAGGGCTCCAGCACCCGCATACCAAAGGAGTTTCTCCTCCTGTTCAGATGGCACCTCCTGGGTTCCAGGTTGTGCCCACTGCCCCTTCTGTTGTTGGGCACCACTGAGAAGAGCCCAGCCCCATTCTCCTGCCACCCACCCTTTAAGTATTGATCAGCATTGCTCAGCTCCCCTCTGGGGCTGCTCTTCTCCAGGCTCCACAGCCCCAGGGCTCTCAGCCTTTCCTCCTCACAGAGCTGCTCCAGGCCCCTCAGCAGCTCTGTAGCTTCCCTTGGCCTCTCTCCAGTCGTTCCCTGTCTCTCTAATTGAGATGAAGGACGCACAGTCAGATCCTGGGAGATGCTGCACGTCCCAGAACAGATCCACTTGCCCAGCAGGAAGGCTTCTGGCTTCCACCAGGATGTGCTGGGGGCCGCTGCGGGACTCCTGCTGCTCGCTGGGACTCGCTGGGACACTTGGGGCCCGCCGTGAGAGGCACCAGCAGCTCCACTAGAGTTTTATTTACCGAGCTGCCGGCTCCTGGTGTAGGTTTACTCACTCTCCCATCTGGTGACTGTCGCTGCCACCTCCTGACAGACACTCGTCTCCTGCTGCTAGTGATGAGCTCTGATTAGCTGGATCCCAGGCTTCCCCTGCTGTCCAGCACTCACTGGTTCCACACTGCCCTCCAACAGGGTGAGGTGGCTTTTTAACAGGTGGGGGGAGAGGCTTTGCTGGCTTGCCTGAGTGATCCAAGAGGATGTTATCGATCACAGAAGGCGCTGGGATGGCAAACACGGACCAGATGAGTCCTGCTCCGGTACAAAGAGACCAGCAGAGGCTGTGCCCTGCCTCCTCTGGTCCTGCTCTTCTCCTGCTTCTTTCAGCCTCTGGGTTCTGCTTTCTTCAGGTGGCAGCTGCTTGTTGAGGACTTGCTGTGGGTCCTGCACACTGGTGTTTTCTCTCCTCCTCCTCTCTCCAGTCAATTTCCTTTTGTTTTCCTTTAGTGGCAAAGGCCAGCACCAGAACAAGAGGACACAGTCTCAAGCTGTGCCAGGGGAGGTTGAGGCTGGATGTTAGGAAGAAGTTCTTCATAGAAAGAGAGATTGGCCCTTGGGATGTGCTGCCCAGGGAGGTGGTGGAATCCCCATCCCTGGAGGTGTTTAGGAAGAGCCTGGATGGGCTGCTTGGTGCCATGGTTTAGTTGATCAGATGGTGCTGGGTGATAGGTTGGACTGGATGATCTCAAAGGTCTTTTCCAACCTGGTTTATTCTATTCATTCTAAACAGAAGAGGGAAGTCCCAGTTCCAGGGCTTGCTCTGCCCCAGTGACACCAGTACAACTGTTGACATCAGTGCAGGTGGAGATGGTGGTTTCTAACCAAAACCATCCACTGGTGCATCTCAGAGGGGTTTCCAGAGCTCTTTGTGGTTCACAGGGAGAGTGGAGCCCATGCGCGGCTTGGGGCTGGGGCCCCAAGGACATGGCTGCTGGATCCACAGGGCCCAGGAGTGGGACTTGCCCCTTGCTGTCCTGGTGGCGTGGTGGCCCCTTGGCTGTGCCACACAGTGGGGACTGGTGTACACGGCTGGATGTGTACCAGCTGCCAAAGGGGGTGGCTGGGCCCCAGGAGATCGCTCTGGGCTCAGCATTTTGCTCCTGCTGTGGCTCTGGGCATGTTTCTTCATCTCTTCACAGCTTTTCTGTGGACAGCTGGGCAAAGGAGGGATGAATATCCAAAACTCCATGTTCTTCCATGTAGAAACCAGAGATTAGTGGTGACAAGCAGGCTGTGCTGCTCATGTCCATAAACACACAGTCCTGATTTCCTGCTGAGCTCCAGCTGATGAAATGTGCTTTGGATTCAGCTGGATGCTGGGAAGCTCATCATCACCTTGCCCCTTGGCACGGATCCCTTCTCCCTTTGCCTCACCAGTGTCTTTACTGGACTCTGGACCTGGACTGAGGGATCACAGTCGGGATGGCCATTAATCGTTTTGGGCTGGCTTCTCCTCCCTGCCTTTGCCCCGCTGCTCTCTGTGCTCCATCTCTCACCCTCCTGGAACTGCTTCCAGACGAAGAAGTTCTTGGCCACCAGGAGTTAGTGCCTCCTCGGAGCTTTTGCCACCTCGGGGATGCTTTAGGGACACCATGAAGGCTCCATCTGGCCGTCACCGGTAGCAAGTGGGAAGCCCACGATCTGTTGGCACCCCACCGCTGGAAAATTGATGGGCCGGGGGAGGGAGCAAGCAGCTGAGACCCGGGACTCACCTCTACCCCGCTTCACCCCTCCGTGATCCCGCAGCCCCTTTCACGCACCAGGACGCCCTCCACACCCCCTGACCAGAGGCGCAGGAACCCCCAATCCACCCCCACGGAGGAAGCGGCGAGGCCGGTCCCACCCGCCCCCGGTCCCTCCCCGCTGTCCCGTCGGGCGCAGGCCCGGTGCCCGCCCCGCCCCGTCCCTCCCCGTCGGCCGGGGCTGACATCAGAGCCGGGCCGGGCGGAGGAGGAGGAGGAGGAAGAGGAGGAGGTGGAGCCGCCGGAGCCGCCGTACCGGAGCGAACCGATCGCTCTTCTCGGGGCCGGGGCGGACCGGCGGGGGGCGGCGGCGGCCGCCCTGCTGCTGCTGCTTTAACCCCCCGACCTCCAGCGCTCCCCGATCCCCTCCCAGCCCCATCCCGCTGCCGAGGGGACTCCACGCAGCGCTCCCCAGTCCCGGAGCCCGGTTAGTTCCGCCATGCTCTCCGGGGCCCCTCCGCCGCCCGCCGGTTTCCCCAACCCGCCGCCTCCGCAGCCGCCGCCGCCGCCCCCGCCGCCCGCCGCTCCCCCCACGGGCCGCCGCTGCTGCCGTTCCCGGTGAAGGGCGGCCTGCAGATCCGGAAGAATGCCATCACGGACGACTACAAGGTCACCACGCAAGTCTTGGGGCTGGGAATCAACGGCAAAGTTTTGGAGATCTTCAGTAAGAAAAGCGGAGAGAAGTTCGCTCTCAAGGTGAGGACCGGGGACCGGAGGCTGCTCCGCGCCGCCGGGGCTGGCCGGGATAGAAAGGAAGGTGGGGGGAAGCAGGGACCGGACGGGCGGCTCCGGGCTGCCTCCGCCCCGCTGTCGGGCCGCGGAAGGGGCAGGAGGAGCCGCTGGCCGACAGTGATGGAAGATGTCTGCTGTGGGGTGGGGGGGTCCCGAGAGGAGGAGGAGAATTGGGGGTGGGGGGAGGACGGATACGACCGGGTATGGGAGAACGGGCAGCGACAGCGGGGCCGCCGGGGACAATGGAACCGGCTGCTGCCCGTCGGTCCCGCCGGGCTTCGGGGGGTTTTGTCCCGGTTCAGAGCAGCCCGAGGTGGCTTTCCCGTGGGAAAAGCAGCGAGAGGACATCTCGGTGCCTTGCTCTGGGGGTCCAGAGAGGAGCAGAGTCCTGGGTGCGGACGGGGTCACCCTATCGAGTTGGCACCTCCAGCCGTGGGGTTTCCTGCGCTGGGTAAGGCTGTCCCGGGTGTCCCCGTTTGATGGCAGGGCTCTCCTGGCTCCGGCTGTGCCGAACGGCGTGCGGTACGGAGGGGAAGGGTGACAATGAGCGAAACGGCGATAACGAGAGACACGGTGGCACCGAGCAGCACGCGGGGCGATACCGGGTGGCAGTTGTCCCTCACTTCCGTCAGGGGACAGATTTTGGTGTCCTGTTTACCCTTTGCTTCCCTTCGAAAGGCAGCCGGCAGCGGCTCAGGTGTTACTTGTTTCAGCAGGCACCGGGGGATGGGATGAGTTTTCCTGCTTCTTCCTTGTGTTT
Organism: Picus viridis; assembly: GCA_033816785.1. Taxonomy (NCBI): domain Eukaryota; kingdom Metazoa; phylum Chordata; class Aves; order Piciformes; family Picidae; genus Picus; species Picus viridis. Next base: position 2,860,478 of record CM066602.1, read on the forward strand.
TCTTTTTCTTGGCTTTGTTTTTTTCCTGATGAGGTGCTTGAGGGGAAGGGACTCTGGAGGGGCTCTGGGCAGCCTGAATGGGTCCCCAGGGGTGGGGTGAGGCGGGCACCAGGCGGTCTGCTGGGTGGGAGCTCGGTGTTCCGGAGCGGCGCTGCAATTTGCGCCCACACATGAGCTGTTCAAACCCTCAGCAGTGTTACCCTGAGAACTGGGGAGGCTAAAGGAACCCCACCTAAAGCCAGCACCCTCCACCCCCCTTGTTTTTAGGGTTGTCCATCGTTATGCTCTTGACAGTGAGGGTGATGGGGTGCTGGAACAGGGTTGCCCAGGGAGGTTGTGGATGCTCCCTCCCCGGAGGCGTTCAGTGCCAGCTTGGACTTGGTCTGGTGGGAGGGTGTCCCTGCTCGTGGCAGGGGGCTTGGAGCTGGGTGATCTCTAAAGTCCCTTCCTTACCCAAACCATTCTATGACTCTCTGAGTCTGGTGGAGCTGAGATTCCTAACCTGGGTGAATGAATGACCAAGGGCCTTTGGGAGGCACAAGAGGCTTCATGGGGCTGGTGGGGTCAGCAGGGGTGATGCTGAACTCCTGTGGTTGAGGGGGGATTCAGTTGAGGTTTGACTTTTCCTTCAGGAGCACAGAGCATTGCAAGGGGACACAGGTTGTCATCTCGTTGGGCAGGGAGCTGGTGAAATCCTTCTCTGTTTTGACAGAGGAGCTGCTCCTTGCCCCTTGCTCCTGCAGCTGGCTCACGTGTTTGAGGCACCGATTCCGGCACTTCCCCTTTGCAGCCCTGAAAGGGGAAGGAGGACAGAGGAGACCAAGGGCTGGTGGTTCCTCCCTGCCCCAGCATGACCTTGAAGGTCTTTTCCAAGCCAAACCATGCCATGTTTCTGTGGGTAAGGGTGGTTGGGGCTTGGGCTTGGTGCTGTCACCTTGCCCCTTCCCAGGTGTAGGGTGCAGCAGGTGAGGTCAGGATTCACTACCACGAGTTCTGTTGGCTGCATGTAAACATCTGAAGGGTGGAGGTTGTGAGGATGGAGCTGGGCTCCTTGCAGTGATGCCCAGGGACAGGACAGGGGGCACTGGGCACAAACTAGAACCCAGGAGGTTTCACTTGCACTTAAGGAAAAATCCTTTGGTGTGAGGGTGCTGGAGCCCTGGAGCAGGCTGCCCAGAGAGGTGGTGGAGTCTCCCTCTCTGGAGAGCTTCCAAACTCACCTGGACATAGTGATCCTGGGCAAGCTGATCCAGGCAAACCTGCCTTAGCAGGGGGTTGGACTGGATGGTCTCCAGACATCCCTTCCAGCCCTTATCATTCTGTCACTTCATGATTTGATTGTTACTTGGCCTCAGCAAAAGCATCTTGGAGCCCAGGCCTTGGTGTGATGGTGTAGGAGGGGGGTGCAGAGTGTCCTGCATGGCTCTTGCAGCGTGAGGTACATTCAGCACTGCTGGTTGTCTTCCCTCTGTCCCCTGCCCTGGCCCCTTCACACATCCCTGCTGGGAAGAGGGAGAGTTCAGCTGAGTGGTTGGAAGTGTCTCTGGCCCTTCAAAGAGCGGCACAGCTGCTGCTGTAAGTGATTCCTCCTGCACCTTCCCAAGGGCCACGCCGTGAGCTTGGGTCTTGGGTGAGCTGCTGTGCACCCAGCTTGCCCTGGGCAGCCTCAGCAGAGGGCTTGGTTGGTTTGGTTGTGGTATTTGGCCTGAGCTGCTGAGCCCAAACTTGGTAGGGCCAAGTGCCCTAGAGATGATGGCTGCTGAAGTCATCCCCTGCTGTGGAGCACAGCCAGGCTAAGGGCTCTGCGAGGGACCTGCTGAGAGGTGTTTGGATCCGGATTACTCAGGGGCTGCATCAGCGTGGAAAGATGACCTCAAGCAGGATCTGCAGAAGTGATTGCATCGAGTTGTCATCCTTCAGATGATGCTGAAAAGAATCCTGATGGCCCATGGCCAGAAGCTGCAGCTGAGATCTCTCTGTGCTGCCTGCTTTGCTCTGTTCTGTTTGGAGCGTGGCTCTCCGCCGTTTCTGGCCCCCCCGAATCTGCTCTACCAATGTGATCCTCCCCTGAAGGGAAAGGAGTCATGGTTGGACTGGATGATCTTCAAGGCTCTTTTCCAACAAACCCAGTTTCTTAAGGAGAAAATTCTTGGTTGTGAGGGTGCTGGAGCCCTGGAGCGAGCTGCTCAGAGAGGTTGTGGAGTCTCCTCCTCTGGAGAGATTCCAGCCCCGCCTGGATGTTACGATCCTGGGCAAGCTGCTGTGGGTGCCCTGCTTTAGCAGGGGCTTGTTGGACTGGATGGTCTCTGGAGGTCCCTTCCACCCTCACCATTCTATGATTGTCCTTTCCTCTAATGTTGGTGATATCTTCTGGTTCTGTTGTGCTTCCTCTTGGATCACGAGCCATCAGCTTCTCCCAAGCTAAGAGGTGGGGTTGGTCTTGATGCTCTCTAGAGGTCCTTTCCAGCCCCTGCCATTCTATCATAGAATTGTCAGGGCTGGAAGGGACCTCAAGGCTCAGCCAGTTCCAACCCCCTGCCATGGGCAGGGACACCTCACACTGGATCAGGTTGCTCACAGCCACATCCAGCCTGGCCTTAAACACCTCCAGGGCTGAGGCTTCCACCACCTCCCTGGGCAACCTGTGCCAGGCTCTCACCACCCTCCTGGGGAAGAACTTCTTCACCTCAACTTCCATGACTTAGGTTAGGGTTTTGCTGAGGGTCACTTGGCTTAAGAGAACTTTGCAGTACTCCAGGAGGATTTGAGCTTGGAGCTGGTGTCCCAGCAGCAGTGGAAATGTGACAGCCAATGGTCTCCTCCTTCCAGTGCAATCAGCCCTGGCAGAGACACGTCATTAAACACCGTGGTGCTGTCTGTGAGTTAATTGGGGCTGCTTTGATTTGCTGTGTGGGTGACAGCAGGACATAGTCCTTCACTTTCCCCACCCCCCCTTCCTTGCACACTGTCTGGTTTGCACTTTCCCACCCCTACCTCTGATTTGATTGAGCAATGTGTTGTGCTGAGCAACAGCTGAAGTGTGGCATCGTGGAATGCAGCAGGGAGGAAGGGACCCTTGAAGGTCACCTGGCCAACCCCCTAGCAGGGCCATCCCCAGCTAGCTCAGGTTGCTCAGAGCCCCATCAAGCCTGAATTAGCCCTGGGGAAGCAGGCCACTGATGGTCTCAGTCACCTCCTGACCTGACGGAGGGATTTCCCTGGAGGTGGGGGCATCAGCTTGGAGGAGAGGTGATGAGCAGGGCTGAAATGGGAGCTCTGGATGACCTCTTACCCTTTTCTTCCTTGTGCTGTGCTCTGATTTGGTGTTAGGTGAAATTAGCTTCGTACTTTGGGTGCAGGCTGCTGTATGTAGGTCACTGCTGACCTGGCTTGTTCAGTGTGGTCAGGCTGTTGGCATTAGTGAGGCAGGCTGTGATGGTGGGGCTGGGAGCAAGGTCTGCCTCTGCAGATTCCACTTTTAAGACTAACCTTCAGGCCAGAGGGCAGGCTGCTGGCTGGCTGCCTTGGTTTGGCAAGGAAGTGGCAGGTAAGGCAGACTGGAGGGGAGTGATGGGAAGGCTTTCCTTTGTTGTGCACATCACCTGGTGGAGCTCTTCCAGGAGCAGGTTTCCTTTGGCACAAATCACAGCACTGTAGACTTCTAGGGCTTGGAAGGTTGAGTCCAACCCCTCTGTCAAAGCTGGATCAGCCAGGACAGGTCACCCAGGAATGCATCACAGGATGGAAGGGACCTCTGGAGGTCAAGTCCAACCCCCTGCCAGAGCAGGACCATAGAATCTAGAGCAGGTCTCACAGGAACACATCCAGACAGGTCCTGAATGTCTCCAGAGGAGTTCTGTGGTTACAGAATCACAGAGTGGTAGGGGGTGGAAGGGACCTCTCCCTCTGCTTGCCTTCTCCCAGGCAAGCAGCACCAGAACAAGAGGACACAGTCTCAAGCTGTGCCAGGGGAGGTTTAGGCTGGATGTTAGGAGGAAGTTGTACACAGAGAGAGTGATTGCCCTTTGGGATGGGCTGCCTGGGGAGGTGGTGGAGTCACCATCCCTGGAGGTGTTCAGGAGGAGACTTGACGGGGTGCTTGGTGCCATGGTCTAGTTGATCAGGTGGTGTTGGATTGGTTGATAGGTTGGACTCAATGATCTTGAAGGTCTCTTCCAACCTGGTCTATTCTGTTCTATTAATAAGGTCTCCTCTCAGTCTTCTCCAAGCTAAACAGCTCCAGGTCTCCCAGCTTTTCCTCATCAGACAGGTGTCCTAGTCCCTTAACCATCCTTCTAATCTCCATTGGCTACTTCCTGGTCTGTCTCTGTCCTTCCTGAGCTGGGGAGCCCAGGACTGGACACAATGCTCCCGATGTGGCCCTGCCAGGACAGAGTGGAGTGGGAGTTGGACCTCCCTCGACCTGCTGGTCACACCCCAGGTGATCAGAGTATCACAATATCACTAAGGTTGGAAGAGACCTGAAAGATCATCAAGTCCAACCTGGCACCACAGACCTCATGACTAGACCATGGCACCAAGTGCCACATCCAATCCCCTCTTGAACCCCTCCAGGGATGGGGACTCCACCACCTCCCTGGGCAGCACATCCCAATGGCTAACAACTCTCTCTGGGAAGAACTTTCTCCTCACCTCCAGCCTGAACCTCCTCTGGCACAGCTTGAGACTGTGTCCTCTTGTGCTGGTTGCTAGGGAGAAGAGACCAACCCCCACCTGGCTACAACCTCCCTTCAGGGAGTTGGAGAGAGCAATAAGGTCTCCCTGAGCCTCCTCCTCTCCAGGCTAAGCAACCCCAGCTCCCTCAGCCTCTCCTCCCAGGGCTGTGCTCCAGACCCCTCCCCAGCTTTGTTGCCCTTCTCTGGACACCTTCAAGTGTCTCAATGTCCTTCCTAAACTGAGGGGCCCAGAGCTGGACACAGGACTCAAGGTGTGACCTAACCAGTGCCGAGCACAGGGCACAATGACCTCCCTGCTCCTGCTGGCCACACTGTTCCTGATGCAGGCCAGGATGCCACTGGCCCTCTTGGCCACCCGGGCAGCCCTCACTCCTCACCCCAGCTCCAAAGCAGGATGTCCATACCTGATTGAGGGCACTCTGGAAGAGCTGCAAGAGCCTTCCCAGGACCATGGAGGCTGACTGCAGATTTCCTCCTCTCTGGCTACCTTTTCTCTGGAGCATCCTCGGTGCCTAAGGGCACATTTGTGAAACACTCTCTGCCTTGGTCCCATCAGATAATCTGTGAGCAATGGCTCCTCTGATGGAGGAGGAGGGAGGAGGCCAGCACTTCTCTGGCTTGTTATTGTCTGAGGTGCCTGTCATGGAAATAGGGCAGAGCTGATAACCCAGCAGCTTTGTGTGGCTGGTGGCCTCCCATTGTCTGTGCTGCCATGGTGAACATCCAGAGGAGAGGCTGAGGCAGCTGGGGTTGCTTAGCCTGGAGAAGAGGAGGCTCAGGGGAGACCTCATTGGCCTCTACAACTCCCTGAAGGGAGGCTGTAGCCAGGTGGGGGTTGGTCTCTTCTCCCAGGCAAGCAGCAGCAGAGGACACAGTCTCAAGCTGTGCCAGGGGAGGTTTAGGCTGGAGGTGAGGAAGAAGTTCTTCATAGATTGGCCATTGGGATGTGCTGCCCAGGGAGGTGGTGGAGTCCCCATCCCTGGAGGTGTTCAAGAGGGGATTGGATGTGGCACTTGGTGCCATGGTCTAGTCATGGGGTCTGTGGTGACAGGTTGGACTCGATGATCTTTCAGGTCTCTTCCAACCTTGGTGATACTGTGATACATCCTTGGGTGACAGGTTGGACTTGATGGTCTTTGAGGTCTTTTTCCAACCTTGTTGATTCTATGATTCTCTTGTTCTGATCTTTGGAACAGTTTCTTCCCAGGACAGATTCCACTGTCCCAGGCTGCCCAGGGAGGTGGTGGAGTCACCAGGCCTGGAGGTGCATAAAAGCTCCATGGACGTGGTGCAGTGGTGGTGCTGTGAGCTCTAGACAAGCTCTTGGACTTGGTTGTCTCCAAGGTCTCTTCCAAGCTCAACAGTTCTGTGGTTACAGATTCACAGAGTGGTAGGGGGTGGAAGGGACCTCTGGAGATCATTGAGTCCAAGCCCCCTGCCAGGGCAGAGTCAGCTAGGGCAGGTCACTCAGGAAGGCATCAGGATGGGTCCTGAATGTGTCTAGAGAAGGAGACTCCACAGCCTCCTGGAGCAGGCTGCCCAGAGGCTCTGCACCCTCACACCACAGAGTTCTCTCCTCCTGTTGAGGTGGAACCTCCTGGGTTCCAGCCTGGAGCTGTTGCTCTTGGGTTCTAGGATTGTGGCATCTCCTGGTCCAAGCCTTCTTGGGAACAGCACAGTCATCATTTCTCCCCAGAAGTGCTCCCCCAGGGATGTTGTTTCCTAGCCAGGGGGCTGGGGAAGGAGAGTGTAAGGATGAAGCCAAAGGGCTGCACAGCTCTGTCCCCCCCAGCCCAGCGCTGCAGGAGGCTTTGGCTGCCTTCCCCTCCTGCCTGCTGCTCAGCCACGGAGCCCAGCCCCAGGAGAGGGGCAGGGAGGAGATGCTGCACATGGAGCTGTTTGGCTTTTGATAGCCAGACAGAGGTGTACAAAATGCTCACACTGAGCTCCTGCTGGCCTTTGGCGAGGTCTCTGCCATCTGGTGGCAAAGCCTGAGATGGATAACTGTATCTGTGAACAATATCTTGTGGGACAGAGCTGGTCTGGGGGTGCTGGCACTGCCTCCGGGCACTGAGCTCTGCCAGGCACATGCTGCCTGCTCCAGAGCACCTCAAGCAGTTTGGGAGGAATACATGGGAGCTGTGCAGGCAGAGCCAGGTCTCCTGGTGTGTTTGCTGGACTGTGAGCAGGTAGCAGTGAGGAAAACCCCAGAAAGGTCCTGCCTAGGAAGGCTGAAAGAGGAGATGGCGACTTGTAGACTCACAGAATCATTTGGGTTGGGGGAAAAACCCTTCAAGAGCATCCAGTCCAACCATTCCTTAACTTTACCGAGGCTGAGGCTGAACCATGGCCCTCAGCAGCACATCCCTGTGGCTTGGAAACACTTCAGGGCTGAGGATTCAACCACCTCCCTGAGCAGCCTGTGCCAGCCCCTGAGGAGCCCTTTCAGTGAAGAAGTTTCTCCTAATGTCCAACCTAAACCTGCCCTGGGGCAGCCTGAGGTCATTCCCTCTTGTTCTGTCACTTCTGTCTTCCCAGAACCTTCAGGGTGTGCTCTGGGATTGTGGAATCATCAGAGAACCACAGAATGCAGGGGGTTGAAAGAGACCCTTGAAGGTCATCTCACCCCTCAAGGATGGTGGTGGGGGATGCTGGATGCTGCCCCTCTGCTCTGCTGAGACTCCACTGGAGTGCTGCATCCAGTTCTGCAGCCTCTGTTCCAGGAAGGATCTGGAGGTGCTGGAAGGTGTCCAGAGCAGGGCCAGGAGGATGAGCAGAGGGCTGGAGCTGCTCTGCTCTGAGGACAGACTGAAGGAGTTGGGGCTGTTCAGTCTGGAGAGGAGAAGGCTCTGAGGAGATCTTCTTGTGGCCTTCCAGGATCTGAAGGGGGCTACAGGAAAGCTGGGGAGGGACTTCTGAGGGTGTCAGGGAGGGACAGGACTGGGGGGATGGAGCAGAACTAGAAATGGGTAGATTCAGATTGGGTGTGAGGAAGAAGTTCTACCCAGGAAGGTGGTGAGAGCCTGGCACAGGCTGCCCAGGGAGGTGGTGGAAGCCTCCTGCCTGGAGGTGTTTGCAGCCAGGCTGGAGGTGGCTGTGAGCAACCTGCTGTGGTGTGAGGTGTCCCTGCCCGTGGCAGGGGCTTGGGACTGGCTGAGCCTTGAGCTCCCTTCCAAGCCTGACAGTTCTATGATTCCATGATGGGTGAACCCCTGGTGGGTGGTGCAGGGCTTGCAGGGTACGTGGGAAGCACCCAGAGGAGTGGTTGGGTTGGAGGCTGCCGTTTGGCCTTCCCTGTGGCACGGGCAGCAGCGCAGCTCCCGGGCTTGGCATCTGGCACCTTCTGAGGCTTCTCAGTGGGCTCACATGCCCCATGCTGGGGTGGTCTGAGGGCTGAGCTACTGATGGCTCTCTGCAAACCATCCCTCTGCGGGGGCTTTGCTCCCTAGCTGCTGAGGAGCTGGGAGGCAGGAGCCCTGCGTGCCTCAGGAACCCTCTGCTCCTGCTCGCTCCCAGCCTGAAGCAGGAGCCAGGCTCCTCTCCAAGCACGACTGGCCCCGTGTGCCTGGCCTCAAGTTGCATTCAGGCAGCATGACCTCACCTCCTGGTTTCCAAGAATAACTTGGTGCCTCCCCTTGCCTTGCTGGGGCTGTCTGCAGCAGTCCAGGGTGGCTGCTGCAGCCTGGCACCAGCCAGCTCTGTGGCCTCCCAGCTCTTGCCTGGTGCCCCACGGGCAGCCCCAGGTCTGCCCAGTGCTGTGCAGCTCCTCTGCCCTTTGTGGGCAGGGCTGCAGGCAGCAGAGATGAGGCAGGAGCTGGGGGAAGAGGTCTCCAGGACTTGTTGAGCTTGCAGGCTGGTTTTGGGGGGGTGTGTGGGTCTGAAGATCAGGTGATCCAGCTGCAGAGGCTGGCACAGGAACACAGCTTCAGCTGACGGCTCCCCAGGAAACCTCTTTGGAGCTGGGACAGTCATAGAATCATCACAGAATGGTTTGGGTTGGAAGGGACCTTAGAGGTCATCCAGTTCCAACCCCTTGCCATGGGCAGGGACACCTCCCACCAGCCCAGCTTGCTCAAAGCCTCATCCAGCCTGGCCTTGAACACCTCCAGGGGTAGGGCATCCTCAGCCTCCCTGGGCAGCCTGTGCCAGTGTCTCACCAGTCATGCTGAGTCAGTTTCAGCATGGTCCAGAGGTGCTGAGCATTGTGGTCACCAGGTTGGGTGTTAAGAGGAATTTCTTCACCGACAGAGTGGTCAGGGATGGGCACAGGCTGCCCAGGGGGTGGTGGAGCCCTGGAGGGCTTCAGGAAAGGAGTAGCTGTGGTGCTTTGGGAGATGGCCTGGTCGTGGTGGAGGTGTTGGGTGGAAGGTTGGACTTGATGACCTTAGAGGTCTTGTCCAACCTTACTGATTCAAATTGGATGTTAGGAAGTTCTTCCCCATGAGGGTGGTGAGAGCCTGGCACAGGTTGCCCAGGGAGGTGGTGGAAGCCTCATCCCTGGAGGTGTTTGCAGCCAGGCTGGATGTGGCTGTGAGCAACCTGCTGCGGTGTGAGGTGTCCCTGCCCAGGGCAGGGGGGTTGGAACTGGCTGAGCCTTGAGGTCCCTTCCAGCCCTGACACTTCTGTGGATCTATGATTCTGTGTTCTCTGGTGGCAACATTTGCACTGAGTTCTGAACTCCCCTGAGCCCCATGTGCCCCCCAGGTTCGGTGGGGGCCATCCCCTGCCTGGGTGACCTTCCCCTCTCCTGGCTGTGGGATGGTGGCACAAGGTGTGTGTGCAGCTGGGGCTGGCACGGGGGCTGTGTGTGTGACCTGTGCCTGGGGGCTCCTTCTGGAGAGGCTCCTCTCCCTCTCCTCTCCTCTCCTCTGCTCTCCTCTGCTGCCTCTGCTCTCTGTGGCTGGTTCCTCCCCGGGGCTGGATGGGGTTAGAGCAGGACATGCAAGAGCAGGTCTGAATGCAGAGAGCCCTAACAGCTCTTCCAAGCTGTTGTTTCTTTGTGCCTCCTGGCTGAGTCATTTCAAAGGTTTCAGCCTTTTAAGATTCTCCCCAGTTCGAGGTGGGGATCTGAGCAGCCCTTGGGGTTAATGGTTGCATTAACTCAGTGTATCCTTCACGGCCTCAGGAGAGGACTGAGGGCCTTGAGTCCCTTAGTTCTGGTAGATTTCCACCCCCCTGACCTGAGAGGACCTGAAATGTGAATCACAGAATTGTTTCCAGCTGGAAGAGACCTTTCAGAGCATTGAGTCCCAACTGTTACCTAGTGGGATCTAGCTGGAGATGCAGAGAGACACAGAGATGGCTTGTGGGGGGTGGTGGGGTGGCAGCAGCTCTTTGGAGGGGGATGCAGGGTGGGGTACCAGTGTGGGGCACATCTTGGAGCATGTGGAGCTCTGCTGTGGTTCCATCTTTGGTCTGATCACAGAAAGGGAGGGGATGGAAGGGACTTCTGGGGATCATCCAGTCCAGCCCCACTGCTGAGGAAGGCTTGCCTAGATCAGGTTGCGCAGGAATGTGTCCAGGGGGGTTTCAAAGTCTCCAGAGAAGGAGACTCCACAACCTCTCTGGGCAGCCTGCTCCAGGCCTCCATCACCCTCACACCAAAGGAGTTTGTCCTGATGTTCAGATGGATCCTCCTGGGTTCCAGTTTGTGCTCATTGTCCCTTGTCCTGTCACTGGGAATCACTGACAAGAGTCTGACCTCATTCTCTTGCCCCCCAGCCTTTAGCTCTTGCTGAGCATTGCTCAGCTCCCCTCTGGGGCTGCTCTTCTCCAGGCTCAACAGCCCCAGGGGCTCTCAGCCTTTCCCCCTTGCAGAGCTGCTCCAGGCCCCTCAGCATCTTCATTGGACTCTTTCCAGTAGTTTCCTATCCCTCTTGTACTGGGGAGCCCAGAAGTAGGCACAGTACTCCTGATGTGACCTCACCAGGGCAAAGCAGAGGGGAAGGAGAACCTCCTTTGACCTGCTGGCCACGCTCTTCTTCCCCCACCCCAGGAGGCTCTTGGCCAGGAGGGCACTCTGCTGGCCCCTGGGGAGCTCTCTGTTCACCAGCACTCCCAGCTGCTGCTGGGGAGGCTGATGGCATCCTCCCAGGGCTGAGGCTGTGGGGTTGGTTGGTGGCTTTGCTGTGGCAGAGGGCAGGTGAAGCTGCAGGCTGGGGCACTCCGCAGCTGGCACCAGGCTTTGCCCTCAGAGGTAAGGAGATGATTTGAGCTGCTGGCGGCAGGGCCCCACGTGCTTGTGTGCCCGGCTGCCCAGGGAGCCGCAGCCTGAGCTGGAGGTGAAGTTCCAAATGCAAACCCAGATCTGAATGTTCCTGGGGCACCCAGCCAGGCTGGGGCTTCGCTCTTGCTGGAGAGCCTTACCCAGTTTGGGTGGTGGATTTGGGATGGCTGGAGGGGTGGGCTCCTGTCCTTTGCCAGCGTGATCGGCTCTGCTGCCTTGCTGCACGTGCCCCTGGCTCCAGCCAGCTCCCCTGCCTGGCCCTGCTGAGCTCAACCTCTCCAACCTTTGCTCTCCCCAGAGGAGCACAGAGAGCACTGGGCTGGAAGGGACCTTTAAAGCTCATCCTACCCATCTTCAACTAGATCAGGTTGTTCAGAGCCCCATCAAGCCTGACCTTGAATGTCTCCATGAGATTCCAGGCCATGGCAGATGTCTTGGGGGCTCTCATTGTCCCCCTACCCCTCGTGCTGGGACAGACTAAGCCTGTGTCACAGCAGGACAGGATGGGAGGTGTCCCTGCCCAGGGCAGGGGCGTTGGGACTGGATGATCTTCAAGGTCCCTTGCAACCCAACCCACTTAAGAACTATCTCCTTTTATTTCCACTTGCTTTAGCAGGCAGCCAGGGGCTGTGCTCACTGTGTCAGGGAGCTGTCACCACCAGTGCTGGCCCTCACAGCTCCCACAGCTGCTGCCTTGGGATATAGAGTAGAAGAGATTTAATAAGGTTGGAAGAGACCTTTGAGATCACCAAGTCCAACCTGTCACCCAGCACCATCTGATCAACTCAACCATGGCACCAAGCAGCCCATCCAGGCTCTTCCTGAACACCTCCAGGGATGGGGACTCCGGCACCTCCCTGGGCAGCACATTCCAAGGGCTAACAGCTCTCTCTGGGAAGAACTTTCTCCTCACCTCCAGCCTCAACCTCCCCTGGCACAGCTTGAGACTGTGTTCTGACCATCTCCATGGCCTCCTCTGGACCCTCTCCAGCCTCTCCTGGACACAGGACTCAAGGTGTGGCCTAACCAGTGCTGAGCACAGGGCACAATGACTTCCCTGCTCCTTCTGGCCACACTGTTCCTGCTGCAGGCCAGGGTGCCATTGGCCTTCTTGGCCACCTGGGCTCACTGCTGGCTCATGTTCAGCCTCCTATCAACCAGCACCCCCAGGTCCCTCTCTGCCTGGCTGCTCTCAGCCACTCTGCCCCCAGCCTGTAGCACTGCCTGGGGTTGCTGTGGCCAATGTGCAGCACCTGACACTTGGATGCGTTCAATCTCCTGCCCTTGGACTCTGCCCATCTGTCCAGCCTGGCAAGGTTGCACATAGCCAGGCTGTGGGGGCCATCATCACCTGAAACAGCCTCCCCTGGCCCCCAGCTCGATGTCCTCCAGCTCTGGGTGACTCTTTTCTTCCTCTTCAGGCATTTCCCAACCTCTCTGCCTGCTGTGCTGGGCAGGCTGTGAAGAAAACCCAGGTGGGTCTTGCACAAGCAGCTCTGCAGCGGGGCTGGGCTGGGCTTGCCAGGAAGTCTCAACCCAGGTTAGCTCCTGGAAGTCAGCAGAGCTGTGGACCTGCCATGTTTGGGTGGCAAGGGGAAGCTCCCCTGCCGTGGGCAGAGCAGTGCCAGTGCCTGGGCATGGCTGTTTTGGAGCCCCTGGGGGCACTGCAGCGCTTGGCTGGGCAGCTGCCCGAGCTCCTGGCGGGGATGGCTGCCCCCTGGCTGGCCCAGGAGCTTGGGAGAGGCTTCTGGAGGTCTTTTGCTTTCATCCTCAGTGGTTTTTCCAGTAAGGAACACCCCTGTTCCTGCTGTGAGGGGCTGTGTGTGTGCTGGAGAGCAACACTGACATCTCCATCTCCTACCTCGCCACGTTGGGGTTCACGCTCCCACTGCCTTTACAGATCACAGAACCACCAAGGTTGGAAGAGACCTCAAAGCTCATCAGGTCCAACCTGGCACCACAGACCTCCTGGCTAAACCATGGCACCAAGTGCCACATCCAATCCCCTCTTGAACCCCTCCAGGGATGGGGACTCCACCACTCCCTGGGCAGCACATCCCAAGGGCTAACAACTCTCTCTGGGAAGAACTTTCTCCTCACCTCCAGCCTAAACCTCCCCTGGCACAGCTTGAGACTGTGTCCTCTTGTTCTGGTGCTGGTTGCTAGAGGAAGAGACCAACCCCCACCTGGCTACAGCCTCCCTGCAGGGAGTTGGAGAGAGCAATGAGGTCTCCCTTGAGCCTCCTCTCCTCCAGGCTCAGCAACCCCAGCTCCCTCAGCCTCTCCTCCCAGGGCTGTGCTCCAGACCCCTCCCCAGCCTTGCTCCCCTTCTCTGGACACCTTCAAGTGGGGAAATGGCCCTGAAATTGCGCCAGGGGAGGGTTAGGTTGGACAGAGGAAGAATTTCTCTGCTGCAAGGGTGCTCAGGGACTGGCACAGGCTGCCCAGGGAGGTGGTGGAGTCCCCATCCCTGGAGGTGGTCAAGAAACCTGCGGCCCTGGCAGCTGGGGCCAGGGTTTGGTGCCCACGGCGGGGTCGGGCTGCTGCTTGGGCTTGATCTGAAGACCTCTTTCCCAATTCTGTGACTCTTCGAGTTTGACAGGCTTGGGGGCTGAGGGCTTTCGAGGTTGTGGTGCTGAGCTGAGCTGCTGCCCGGTCCGGGCTCCGTCGGGGCTTCACCGAACCTCCCCAGGCTGCGGGACCAGGCGGCCGCGGCCGACAGCTGCCCTGGGGGCTCCCGGCGCTGCCCCCGGCCTGCGGGGGCTAAGAATAGCCTCTGTGCCCCGAGGGCTGCTGCGAGGGGCCGGCAGGGTGCGGGGCAGGGCGGCGCTGAAATAGAAACACAACTGTGCTCTCCTCCTGGCTGCAGCAGCCGCGGGAGAGGGGGAGAGGGGCTGGGGGGAGGAGAAGGGGAGAGGGGCTGGGGGGAGGGGAGAGAGGGGCTGGGGAGAGGAGGGGGAGGGGGTGGGGGGAGTGGGGGCAGAGGGAGAGAGGGGATGGGGGATGGGAGAGGGGATGGGGGCTGGGGGAGGGGCTGGGGGAGAGGGGGCTCAGGGGAGACCTTCTTGCTCTCTCCGACTCCCTGAAGGGAGGTTGTAGCCAGGTGGGGGTTGGTCTCTTCTCCCAGGCAAGCAGCAGCAGAACAAGAGGACACAGTCTCAAGCTGTGCCAGGGGAGGTTTAGGCTGGAGGGGAAAAGAAAGTTCTTCCCAGAGAGAGTTGTTAGCCTTTGGGATGTGCTGCCCAGGGAGGTGGCGGAGTCCCCATCCCTGGGGGTGTTCAGGATGTGGCACTTGGAGCCATGGTTTAGCTGTCAGGAGGTGTTGGGGGACAGGTTGGACTGGATGGTCTCTGAGGTCTTGCCCAACCTGGCTGATTCTGTGATTCTATAAGAGGGAGGTTCAGACTGGAGAGAAGGGAGAAATGTTTGACCCCAAGGGTGGTGAGACCCTGGCCCAGGTTTCCCCATCCCTGGCACCATCCCAGGTCAGGTCCTTTGGTGCCCTGAGCAACCTGCTCTAGCTGGGGATGTCCCTGCTGAGTGCAGGGAGGTTGAACTGGATGAGCCTTAAAGGGCCCTTTCTGCCCAGAGCAGTGGCTCCATGCTCCCTGGAGGTGCACTGGAGCTGGCAGTGCTGGAGGCTGTGTGTCTGCTGTGTGAGAGGTGCAGGGAGCAGCTCTGGGAGGAGGCTGCTTGGTGGCCGTGGGGCCTCAGCCTCTCTGAGTGCCTGTGCAGACAAAGGATGTTGTGAAATCCCCCCACATCCCCTGCCACCCCTGGCCTGGACAAAACAGAACCAGCTGCCAACAAAAGAGAGGCCACCCAGGCTGGGAGCTGCTGGTGTCACCAGGGCAGAGCTGCAGGCCCAGCCCTGGCACCCTGGCACCCTGCGCAGAGGGGTTAGAAGGGACCTCTGGAGCTCATCCACTCCAACCCCCAGCAGGGCACCCACAGCAGCTTGCCCAGGAGCACAGCAGCCGGGGGGAGCTGGAAGCCCTGCAGAGGAGGAGACTCCACAACCTCTCTGGGCAGCCTGTGTCCAGTTCTGGGCCCCTCAGCTTAGGAAAGATGTTGAGATGCTGGAAGGTGAACAGAGAAGGGCAACAAGGCTGGGGAGGGGTCAGGGGCACAGCCCTGGGAGGAGAGGCTGAGGGAGCTGGGGTTGCTTAGCCTGCAGAAGAGGAGGCTCAGGGGAGACCTCATGGCTCTCTACAACTTCCTGAAGGGAGGTTGTAGCCAGGTGGGGGTTGGTCTCTTCTCCCAGGCAAGCAGCAGCAGAACAAGAGGACACAGTCTCCAGCTGTGCCAGGGGAGGTTCAGGCTGGAGGTGAGGAAGAAATTCTTCCCAGCAAGAGAGATTGGCCCTTGGGATGTGCTGCCCAGGGAGGTGGTGGAGTCACCATCACTGGAGGTGTTTAGGAAGAGCCTGGATGGGCTGCTTGGTGCCATGGTTGAGTTGATTAGATGGTGTTGGGTGATAGGTTGGTTTGATGATCTCAGAGGTCCGTCCTACTCCGTCCTACTCCGTCCTCTCTCCCAAGGTGGGTCCTGCCCATGGGCTAAGCTCCAAGAAGCTTCCTTCATTGTGCAGGACAAGAGGCCAGGAGCTGCTGGGAAGCTGTTGGGTGTTGGTGGGGCTTCTGGCAGGGCTCTCTGGCTCCAGCTCTGGCAGGGGGTTGGGTTTGGGCTGAGCCTCTCCCTTCCAGCTTCGAAGTGAGGCACGGGTGGGCATGTGCCGTCGGCCCGGGCGAGCTGTGAAGCTCTTCTCCAGCCCGCGTGGCTCCGTGTCTAAAGCCGACGGCAGCTCCGGGCCGGGGGTGTGGGGACTCCCTCCCAGGGCTGGGCTTGGTGAGGCTGGGCAGGGCGGTCCCCGGGCTTGCTGGGAGGCTGATGGAGCAGGGGAGCCAGAAAGCCGCTGGGGAGGCTTGGTGCTGTCCGCGGGGGGCTGAGCCGTGCCCGGTCCTAGGCGTGCCGCGGAGGGGGCGGCGGCGGGGCTGGGCTGGGGGGGGACGCCAGGGGGTGAGAAGAGGCTTTCTCCCCAGCCCTGCCCGTGGGAGGAGTGCAAAGGACGCAGGGCAGTGCCGAGTTAATGGTTGGCAGCGGTGTTTACCTGGGCGCTCATCGCTCGGGCAGAGAGCAGCCGCTTCCCATCGTGAAGCGCCAGCGGGAGCTCTCCCCTCCGGCAGCCCCCGCAGGAAGCCTGGGCAGGGCTGGGGAGGAGGAGCGGAGCCCAGCCCTCGGGCTTCGGGGAGGAGGAGGAGGAGGAGGTGGGGTGTGGAGCAGCTCCGCTGGGGACAGCTGTGCCTCACCTCAGCCCGTCCTGGGGGGCTCTCCTTTCACTTTGTGTTGTGCAGACTAAAGGCTGGGGGGGCTGCAGCCTGTCCCGGGGGGAGCTGCAGCAGAGACATGGGGGGATGTAGGGGTTTGGTTTGCCGAGAGGGGGTCTCTGGTTGTCTCTCACCCCTCCCTGCTCGGATCTCCCAGCCTGGTGTCCTGGTGGCTTCTCCTGGGAAGGGACATCTTGGATGCCCACAGGAAGGGACAGGCTGGGTTGGGGCATTCTGGCCGTGCCACCTCCTCTAGGATTGGCAGGAGCTCTTGCCTGGGGTGGTGGCTCTGTGGCTCTGCTCCCTGGGCCCTCCTGGGCTGCCCTCCTGCCTGGCAGAACCTTGCTAACCATAGCTAAGACCTTGGCTCCTGCCCCCAGCCTTGGTGCCTGCTGGAGAGAGGAGCACCACCAAAACCCCAAGGCCGCGTCTGATGTGTGGGGAGAAGGGGATGGTCCCACCCCCACCCCCTGGGACTGCTTTTTCTCTCCCTAAATTTGTTTTTCTTGGAGGAATGAGTCTGGAACTGTTATTTCTCTTCATGAAGCTCCAGCTCCAACCTGCTGCTGGTGCCATGAGTCACCAGGGATGCTTTGTGCTGCTGCCTTGGTGCCATTTACCTGCTCTGAGCCTTCTCAGGAGCTTTGCTGCCCCCTCCCACCGGCTGCCCCTTTGTCCCCAGTGTGCTGGTGGCCCTTCTCCTGGTTCCCCCTTCCCCTTGGCAGCCAGGGTACCCGCTTGGGAGCTCCATCCCCCTGACACTAATGTGCCAGGATGAGTTTTGGTGGAGGGAAATGGGTTCTGCAGAGCAGGGCTGGCTGGTGGGGGGCAGCGCCCCAATTCCAGAGGGGTTGGAGGGGTGTGGGGGGAACAGGCCCCTGGCAGGTGGCTCTTGGTTAAGCCAGGGCCTCTCTTCTGCTCCTCTGCTTTGTGTGCTGGAGAGGCTTTTGTTGCAGCCTGAAAAGGCTGAATAGCTGCTGCATCTGTCAGGGGAGAGTGCAGAGAGGAAGTGCTCAGCAGATGCCCTGGGGAAGGGGGGGATGTGGGGTGGGGGTCCTGAGCGTCCCTTGCTGGGCATGGACCCCCACGGGGTGGGGGTCCTGAGCATCCCTTGCTGGATCTAGATCCCCACGGGGTGGGGATCCTGAGCATCCCTTGCTGGATCTAGATCCCCACGGGGTGGGGGTCCTGAGCATCCCTTGCTGGATCTAGATCCCCACGGGGTGGGGGTCCTGAGCATCCCTTGCTGGATCTAGATCCCCACGGGGTGGGGGTCCTGAGCATCCCTTGCTGGATCTAGATCCCCACGGGGTGGGAATCCTGAGCATCCCTTGCTGGGCACAGACCCCTGCAGGAGCCTCAGCTGGCAGGGCACAGAGGGTTGTGCAATGGCTGTGGGCAGGCCAGTGGGGCCCTGGGGCAGGAGGTCTGCTGGTGGAAGCGTTGTGCAACAGCCGCCTCCCTCCCTCCCTCCCTCCCTCCCTCCCGCCTCCCTCCCTCCCTCCCTCCCTCCCTCCCTCCCTCCCTCCCTCCCGCCCGCCCCCTCCCCTCCCGCCCGCCTCCCTGCCTCCCTCCCTCCCTCCCGCTCGGTGCCCTCAGGAGCAGGGGGCCTGAGCCTGGGTGAGCGTGGGGGGCTGCTGCTGGGTGGGTTTGAGCTGGCTGCTCACACACACAGCCCCTTCATGGCTGGCTGAGCGTGGTGGGAGGCCTTGCCCTGCCCTGGCTGCGCTGGCTCCAGGTCTCCCCCCCAGGGGCTTCCGTAATTGCGGCTGGGGGAGCGCTGCCGAGCGGCTCGAGGGTCTCTGTGTCACTTGCAATTGCACCTCCAGCCTCACTCCCTCTGTGCAGCTCTCAGCTGGATAATTCTCTCTCTCCCCCTGGGAATGGTTGGTTTGGGTTTTTTCCCCCCCAGTCTGAATCTGGGAAGGGAGCTTTGGTTCCTGCAGCCGCTGCTGCCCGGAGCCGGCTGCGCCGGTGCCCTGCCCAAGCCTCAGCCCCCACCTGGGTGCTGATGGCAGCAGCCACAGTCCCTCCTGAAGGTTGGCAGCATCCTGCCTGGCAAACCAGAAGGGCCTGGAGGGAGCCATCTCCATGAGGGAGCAGCAGCCATGCTGCTGGGTGGGGGAGTCCCCATCCCTGGAGGCGTTCAAGAGGGGCTTGGCTGTGGCACTTGGAGCCGTGGGTTAGCGGTCAGGAGGTGTTGGGTGGCAGGTTGGACTTGATGAGCTCTGAGGTCTTCTCCAGCCCTGTTGATTCTATGATTCTAAAGAGTGCTGCAGGCTGAGGCATGATCATGGATTGATAGAATGGGCTGGGGTGGAAGGGGCCTTGATGATCAGCCAGTTCCAACCCCTGCCGTGGGCAGGGACACCTCCCAGCAGCCCAGGCTGCTCGAGGCTTCATCCAGCCTGGCCTGGAGCACCTCCAGGGAGGGGAGCATCCACAGCCTCCCTGGGCAGCCTGTGCCAGTCTCTCCTCATCCTCACTGGAGAGAGCTTCTCGTGCTCTGGGGCGCCTGTGCAGCTCCTCCTGCAGCCAAGCCACCTTTCCTGCCTGGCTCTCCAAGTGCTTCTGGCTGTGGTGGATGGAATCATAGCATCCTTTGGGCTGTCGAATCATCCTGGTTGGAAGAGACCTTCAGGGTGACACAATTACAGAACAGTTTGGCTTGGAAGGGACCTCAAAGACCATCCAGTTCCAACCCCCCTGCCGTGGGACACCTCCCTCCTGACCAGGCTTGCTCAGAGCCTCATCCAGCCTGGGCTTAAACAGTTCCAGGAATGAGGCATCCACAGCTCCTCTGGGAAACCCATTCCAGGGGCTGCTTTGAGGGGTGGCCACCTGCCTGCCTCCCCTGGAGGGGTTATTTTTATTGCAACTTGAGAGGAGTTTATTTTCACCCCCGTGGTGCAGCCAGGTCCTGGGGGGGGGGGGGGGAAGCTCCTCGAGGTGACGTGGGCACCATGCTGTGGGTCCCCTTGGCAGGAGGTGGTTGGTGAGGTGGTTGCTGCCCAGGGCAGGCAGGTGGTGGTGAGTGGCACTGAGGTGAATCAGCTGTGAGCAAAATAGCCACGGGGGGGGGGGGGAAAATCAAAACACCCTGCCTGCAAGAGCAGCTGGAGAGCCTGGGTTGAGCCTGCAGCCACAGCAGAGAGGAGCAGCCCTGGAAGATGAAGAGCTTGGTGTGCTGCTCTCTGCCTGAGCCTCCCTGGCCATGGCCCATGGGGAGGTGAGTTTGGCCGTGCAGGCTCTTGGGCAGGGTGCTGGTGGGGCTCAGGGTGCTGGTGGGGCTCAGGGTGCTCTCCGTGGCTCTCCGAGGGGCAGCAGCGTGGGGCTCTGGTGGCCCCCGCGGCGAGGAGCAGCAGCAGGATGGTGACATTTGGGACCTTCTGCCCTGCTGGAGGAGGAGGAGGAGGAGGAGGAGGGAGGAGGAAGGAGCTTCCTTTGCACACCCACCATGATTCATGGCAGATCATCCCGGGAGGAGGTGGTGAGGCTGAATCAGTGGTGCCTGAGGACAGGCGCGGGCGAGGGAACGCAAGCCGGGGTGGCTCCGGCCCCCAGCTTCTCCCCAGCCCCTTCCTTCCTTCCTTCCTTGCACCCACCCACCCTCACCACCTTGGGGTGAGGAATGGAGGGGGGGGGGGGAATTCAACTCCACGTGGTGCTGAGCAAACAGGATGAGAGCCCAGCCCTTTCCTTTGAGCTGAAGCTCAGGTTGGGTGCTGGCAGGAGCTGCCTGAAGTCCTCTGGCTTCACAGCCTCACTTCTTGCCCTGCAGAGGCAGCTTCTTGGGGTTTGGGGTGGGTGCCACCCCCCTGCAGACACCCTGCTCAGCTCTTGAGCTTCAGGAGCTGCTTCCAGGGTTTGCTCTGTCAAAGCTCAGAGCTGCTGCAGGAGCTCAGGAGGAGCCTTCGCTGCTGGGGGGCGAGGGGTCCCAAGTACAGAGATGCTGGGCTGGGTTGAAGGGACCAATGTCAGAGCCCTCGGCTTCAGCTGGAGGGTTCCAGTGAAGCTGATGAGTGTTTGGCTTTGGTGACTGATTTCTCTCGCAGCCTGTGATGGCTCCTGGGGGAGCTGGGCTGAGCCAAGGCACGGGAGGGCACCCAACGCTGCCTGCCGAGACCTGGGAGGTGTCAAACTGCTGCTGTGGGAGCTGGAGCCTGGCTGAAAGCTGCATTCCTTCTTCAGTGGCCTTGAGGCTGGACTGGCCCTTTCCTGTGGGCAGATGCCTGAGGGGAGAAGTGGAGGTGGGACAGGGCAGGGCTCTGGGGTGGCACAGCTCTGCTGGTCGTCCCTTGCGTGGTGGTGAAGGGGCCGTGGGGCCGGGAGGGGGCTCGGAGCCCTGCCAAGCTGCCACCTGAAGCACCTAACCACCCCCAAGGGCAATGATTTGGGACTTCTTTGTGCATGCTGGTTGGATTCAGTGATCTTGGAGGTCTTTGCCAGCTGAAACAATTCCATGACCCTCTGAAACCTGGGGGTTTGCCTCTGAGGCGGTGGCTGAGCCACCTCTGCAGCTCTGCCCTTGGCCCAGGGACAGTTGTGTAAGCCAGGGATCTGGTTACTGCCTGCTGCAGTGCCCAGGCTGGAGCCCTCAGCTCTGGAGAGGGGGAGCAGGCAGTGCAGGCAGGCTTCTCACCCCAAATGAAGGGGAGTTTGATCTCCATGCAGTGCTTAGGAAGAGCCTGGCTGAGGCACTTGGTGCCATGGTGTAGTTGATCAGATGGCGGTGGGGGATAGGTTGATGATCCCAAAGGGTCTCTTCCAACCTGGTTAATTCAGTTCTGTTCTGTTCCCTTGGAACAGAAAAGGAGAAGCTGAACTGAGAGCAGCTGTGGAGGCTTCCAGCAGGTTGCCAGAGAATGGTGATTGAGGTTTGGAAGGGACATCAGCCAGTCCCAGCCCCTTGCCAGAGCAGCTTCACCTAGGTCAGGTCACACAGCAACGTGTCCAGGAGGGTTTGGACAGTCTCCAGAGAAGGAGACTCCACCACCTGCAGCGTTAATGGCAAGCCTCTTGTGACTGCAATGTCCTGTGTAGCTGAAATTAGATGCAATTGATCCTCAATGCTGATTTTGGGGCTCCTGGCACAGAATCACAGGGAAGCACCCCCTGAACAGCCTGCTCCAGTGCTCCACCACACCCAAGGAAGTTCCTCCTCATCTCTAGATGGAGCTTCCACTGGTCAAGCTTGTGCCCATTAGCTCTTGTCCTGTCCCCTGGGCACCACCTGCTGCCACCTCCCCTCTGCCAAGGGTTAACTCTGCATTGCTGTGCTTGCAAGCTCAAGAGGGAGCTGAGTGGCCCCAGGCTGGAGCCCTCAGCTGAGGTGGGAGGGGGACAAGTTCCCCTTGTGAACCTCGGGGACACGGGAGGTGCTTATCCCTTCCCCAACCCCTTTGCTGCCAGCCAAGGAACACAGCTCCTGTTGCAGCCATAGGCTGCCCTGGATACCACACTGGGCACCTGGGCAGTGCTACCACCCCCTCCCCTGCCCCAGGCATCTTCAGTGTGGACCTCCCATGAGTGGAGCAACCTCTGACACACCAGGACATCACCCACTGGTGGTTTCACTCCTGAGTGTGGCTAAGGAGTGGAGGAGGGAGCAGGAAGGAAAGTCATTGGAGGAGAAACTGGTGGAACCACTGCCCTCATCCTGCCTGGCCCAGGACCAAGTGGTGCTCCCCAACCCCTGGGCCATGGTCAGCACATCCCTGGGGCACAGGGAGCTGGTGCTGAGTGCCCAGGGCAGGGTGGAGGTTGTGTGGGGGCAGTGGGTGATGCCTGTGGCTTGCTTCAACTGTGGCTTAGGCATCCCCATGTGTCGTCGTGTCCCCGTCCCCCCCCCCCCCCCCGACCTTCCCCATGTCCCTCCCCCCCCCCCGACCTTCCCCATGTCCCTCCCCCCCGACCTTCCCCATGTCCCTCCCCCCCCGACCTTCCCCATGTCCCTCCCCCCGACCTTCCCCATGTCCCTCCCCCCCCCCATGACCTTCCCCATGTCCCTCCCCCCGACCTTCCCCATGTCCCTCCCCCCCCGACCTTCCCCATGTCCCTCCCCCCGACCTTCCCCATGTCCCTCCCTCCCCCCCGACCTTCCCCATGTCCCTCCCTCCCCCCGACCTTCCCCATGTCCCTCCCTCCCCCCGACCTTCCCCATGTCCCTCCCTCCCCCCGACCTTCCCCATGTCCCTCCCTCCCCCCGACCTTCCCCATGTCCCTCCCTCCCCCCCGACCTTCCCCATGTCCCCCCCCGACCTTCCCCATGTCCCTCCCTCCCCCCCCCTTCCCCATGTCCTCCCTCCCCCCCCCGACCTTCCCCATCCCCTCCCTCCCCCCCCCCGACCTTCCCCATGTCCCTCCCTCCCCCCCCCCGACCTTCCCCATGTCCCTCCCCCCCCCCCGACCTTCCCCATGCCTCCTGCTTGCACCTGGCCTTCAGCTCTCCATCACTCTACTCTCACCTGCCACCAGGATCCCTTCCTAAACAGACCAAATCCTTCTCTTAATGAGGTTTAATTTGCCTCTCTCCCAGCTGGGTGAGGACCTCTCCATCCCCAATCTCATCCCAGGCTGGCAGGGTTGCAGGGGGAGCTGGATGGCAACTGGGGTGCTTGGAGAGCAGGGGGACAGCTGTGGGCTGCTCTGCAGGTGGCTGAGCACAAAAGCCAAGGGCAGGGCCGTGCTGGGGCAGGTAATGGAGGCTGCTGTTTCCTTAGGAGCACAATTAAACTCCTTTCAAAAGCTCTCAGAGTGACCTCTCCAAATTGGATGTGAGTTTGTGTCCATCTCCTGTGTGCCTGCTGCAGTGTGGGGTGAGCTGGCTGCTTCCTGCTGCTCCATTTTCCCAGCATGTCATTACCAACTGGGCACTTGGTTGGCTTTTCTTCCTCCTGTTTTTCCCTTCCCCTTTTCCCTTTCTCTCCAGCATCCTGGCTCCCCAGGCCAGGCTCTTCAGAGCTCAGCTGTAAATAGCCCACTTTTTTTTTTTCCCCTCCCCCCCCCCCCCCCCCCCCCCCGGCTCTTTCCCTTCAAGTCCAAGTGCCAGGTGCTGCACATTGACCACAACAACCCCAGGCAGTGCTGCAGGCTGGGGGCAGAGTGGCTGAGAGCAGCCAGGCAGAGAGGGACCTGGGGGTGCTGGTTGATAGGAGGCTGAACATGAGGCAGCAGTGTGCCCAGGTGGCCAAGAAGGCCAATGCCATCCTGGCCTGCAGCAGGAACAGTGTGGCCAGAAGGAGCAGGGAAGTCATTGTGCCCTGTGCTCAGCACTGGTTAAGCCACCCCTTGAGTCCTGTGTCCAGTTCTGGGCCCCTCAGTTCAAGAAGGACATTGAGAGACTTGCAGGTGTCCAGAGAAGGGCAACGAAGCTGGGGAGGGGTCTGGAGCACAGCCCTGTGAACCCAAGCCCAAGAGCTGCTGGAGCCAGGAAGGAAAAGGAAGTAGGCTCAAGGCAGCCACGTTTGTTGCTCTATATTTAGGAGTGTATTAATTAAGGCTGGCTGTTTATCCTGCCAAACATGGTAATTAATAGTCTGTGACAGAGGAGCAAATCCTTCCTGCAGCTGGGAGCTGAGAGTTGCCTGTGGGAAGGGCCAGGGTCTCCTTAAAGAGCTTCTGCTGCTGCTGAGGAGAGCTGCTGGGACGGACACATCTTTGTCCCCTCCCCAGGCACGTGTGGCTGGGTGCTGGTGGCCTCAGGAGCCGTGGTGAGGGTCCTGCTGTGCCCAGTTTGGGTGTGAGGGCACAGAGCAGGGGGTCTTGCTAGCCCCAGGGAGCAGAAGGCTGGTGGTGGGCGGGCAGTGCTGCTGGGGGGCTGCAAAGAGGGAGCAAGGGTGCTTGGTGGCACCCAGGGGGCAGTGCTTGAGGTCCCAGCTCCTGAGTGCAGCAGGAGGTCTCCTGGCCGGTGGCACAGATTGGCTGGAGCCATCTCAGAGGGCAAGGAGGTGCCAGGCAGCTGGGATAAGCTTTTTGCTAGCCAAGGGAGGAAGGGCAAGAAGGTTACGAGGGCGGCTGGCTTCACTCTCTTCCCACTAGAGGGGGATGGAGGCATTGCTCAGAGCCTGCTGGAGCTCATCTCGCTGCCACCCGCAGCCAGCGCCCAGGCCTGGCCTTCCTCCCTGTGCTTTCCTCGGGTGTGTGCTGTGCCAGTGAGGTGCCAGTGAGGTGCCAGTGAGGTGCCAGGGCCTGGCTGCTTTAGGAGGGAGGCCTGGTGGAGGAGAAGCTCAACAGGAGCTCTCAGTGTGCACTTGCAGCCCGGAAAGCCAACCAGAGCCTGGGCTGCAGCAGCAGAAGTGTGGCCAGCAGGGCAAGGGAGGGGATTCTCCCCTCTGCTCAGCCCTGGGGAGACCCCACCTGGAGTACTGCCTCCAGTTCTGGAGCCCCTATGACAAGAGGGATCTGGAGGGGCTGGAAGGTGTCCAGAGCAGGGCCAGGAGGATGAGCAGAGGGCTGGAGCACCTCTCCTGTGAGGACAGACTGAAGGAGTTGGGGCTGTTCAGTCTGGAGAAGAGAAGGCTCCCAGGTGACCTCATTGTGGCCTTCCAGGATCTGCAGGGGGCTACAGGAAGGCTGGGGAGGGACTGCTCAGGAGATCAGGCAGTGATAGGACTAGGGGGAATGGAATGAAGCTGGAGGTGGGGAGATTGAGGCTGGAGGTGAGGAGGAAGTTCTTCCCCAGGAGAGTGGTGAAGCCCTGGAATGGGTTGTGCAGGGAGGTGGTTGAGGCCCCGTCCCTGGAGGTGTTTAAGCCCAGGCTGGCTGAGGCTCTGGCCAGGCTGATGTAGTGTGGGGTGTCCCTGCCCATGGCAGGGGGTTGGAACTGGGTGATCCTTGTGGTCCCTTCCAACCCTGACTGACACTCTGATCCTCTGATGGGCTCTGGTCTGTCTCTCAGATGCTGCAGGACTGCCCCAAGGCGCGGCGGGAGGTGGAGCTGCACTGGAGGGCGTCGCAGTGTGCCCACATCGTCCGCATCATGGACGTCTACGAGAACCTCTACCAGGGCAGGAAGTGTCTGCTCATCGTCATGGAGTGGTGAGTCCCTGCTGCTGGCTGCTCACCAGGAGCCTGCAGTCAGCTCCCTGAGGGGAGCAGTGGATTCCCCTGCAATGGGCAGTTCCACTGCTCAGCTCCACGGGCTGCTGGGCCAGCTCGCTTCAGCTCCACCGGCACCTGCAA
Source organism: Picus viridis (assembly GCA_033816785.1). Lineage (NCBI taxonomy): Eukaryota > Metazoa > Chordata > Aves > Piciformes > Picidae > Picus > Picus viridis. The sequence continues at coordinate 2,885,911 of CM066602.1, forward strand.
AGGTTGGCCCAGGTGAACCTTGTGTGATGCTGTGTCCCCGTTGGAGCACCACAGCCCCGTGGGATGATGCCAAAGAGGGGCTGAGCCCCTTCCTTGAGCTGCTGCTGAGGTCCTGAGGACCCCCTGGAGGTGCTGCTGTGGGGGAGGCAAGCCCTGGCAGAGGCACTGCGGCGATGCCGTTGGAGCCGCCTAGGCCCCCAGTCATACCCAGAGCCCTGGGGTTCCTGCTGCAGGCTGATCCTAACCAGTTTGGGAAGGACATTGAGACACTTGAAGGTGTCCAGAGAAGGGCAACAAGGCTGGGGAGAGGCCTTGAGCACAGCCCTGTGAGGAGAGGCTGAGGGAGCTGGGGTTGCTTAGCCTGCAGAAGAGGAGGCTCAGGGGAGACCTCATTGCTCTCTCCAACTCCCTGAAGGGAGGTTGTAGCCAGGTCGGGGTTGGTCTCTTCTCCCAGGCAAGCAGCACCAGAACAAGAGGACACAGTCTCAAGCTGTGCCAGGGGAGGTTTAGGCTGGAGGTGAGGAGAAAGTTCTTCCCTGAGAGAGTCATTTGTCACTGGGATGTGCTGCCCAGGGAGGTGGTGGAGTCCCCATCCCTGGAGGTGTTCAGGAGGGGATTGGATGTTGCACTTGGTGCCATGGTTTAGCCATGAGGTCTGTGGTGCCAGGTGGGACTCGATGTGCTTTGAGGTCTCTTCCAGCCTTGGTGATTCTGTGACAACCAGGCTCCCTTGGCCATGGAGAGTGGGGGTGGTCAGCAGGTTCCTGGTGCCCCCAGCAGCCCCTGGGGGGATCTGCTGGGCAGCAGGGAGCCAAGCGGGGGTGACACATCCCTTCAGGTCACTGCACCTCTCGAAGCAGCAGCAGCAGCAGCTGAGTGCCTCTGGGTTGGGTAGATGTTTGATCTAACCTGGGAGGGAGGAGGAGGAGGAGGAATGAAGGGGAAAGTCTTGAAACCACATCCCAACCGCAGCTGTGATTTGCTGCAGCTTCCTTGCCAAAGCCTCTCCCCCGGCAGGTTGGTTGAGCTGCCTCGGGTGGGGGCAGCGGCTGCAGGGAGCACCACCAGCCGCTCCCGGGGCAGCCTGCAGCTTCCCTCTGAGGGAGGAGGCTCCTGAGAACCACAGCAGGGCCGCTGGGGGGAGAGAGGCTTGTCGGTGCAGCTGCTGGTGTGGGAAGAAAGCAGCAGGGGAGGGGTGGGAAATGAGTCCTTGGGGCAGTCTGGGGGCTCCCTGCTGCGTCTCTGCCCCGGGGCCTGGCTGCCTGCTGGCTGTGCCCAGCACAAGGTGGCATCTGGCTTTCAGCAGGAGGGGGTGGTGCCTCCTGGTGTGCCTGGAGCCTTCTGCACTGCAGGTGTCCAGCAAACGGCAAGGAGATGCTCTCTGGGCTGGGAAAGCCAGAACCACTGCTGCTGGAGTTAGATAAGACAGGGGCAGGAAGTGTTGCCAGCTCTGCTCTCAGGGGGAGGGGTCCCTGCCCTCTCCCCCCTGCTCTCAGGGGGAGGGGTCCCTGCCCTCTCCCCCCTGCTCTCTCTGGGAGCTGAGTTTTATCCTGAGGTGCCTGGAGAGGGACCCCCCCCCCAGCTTCCTGTGGTCCTTCCCCACCGCCTGAGGGGAGAACTTGCTGGAGGTTCAGTCTCTCCCTTCCCCCACCCCATGGCTGAACCCAGAGTGGTGCTGCTGACACCTCAGCCATGCCCTGCTCTTAGCTCAGCACTTCTGCAGGGCTTTGCTGTGCCTGAGGGGGTTGGGTTCTCAGCTAAAGCAGGCCAGCCCTGCCGGGAGCCTTCTCACCACCTTCCAGCCACGTTTGCTCTCTTTACTGTAAATGTGTTTGTGTGGCTGCTGGGGAGACCACATCCACCTGAGCCCAGCCCCTCCAGCAGCAGCAGCAGCAAGCCTCTGCCCTGCTCGTTTCTGGAAGGGGGAGGCTCCACAGCAGCCTGTGCCCAGAAACACCACCCCAAGGGCTGGGATGGAGAAGGGGTTCATTTCTTGCTGAGCTTCTGAAAGCTCCTGGGGGAGCAGCAGAGGGTTTGGCCCTGCGGGTGGCAGCTCCTGGGGGAGCAGCAGAGGGTTTGGTGCTGGTGCGGGGTGGCGGCTCCTGGGGGAGCAGCAGAGGGTTTGGCCCTGCTGGTGGCAGCTCCTGGGGGAGCAGCAGAGGGTTTGGCCCTGCGGGTGGCGGCTCCTGGGGGAGCAGCAGAGGGTTTGGCCCTGCTGGTGGCAGCTCCTGGGGGAGCAGCAGAGGGTTTGGCCCTGCTGGTGGCAGCTCCTGGGGGAGCAGCAGAGGGTTTGGCCCTGCGGGTGGCAGCTCCTGGGGGAGCAGCAGAGGGTTTGGTGCTGGTGCAGGGTGGCGGCTCCTGGGGGAGCAGCAGAGGGTTTGGTGCTGGTGCGGGGTGGCGGCTCCTGGGGGAGCAGCAGAGGGTTTGGCCCTGCGGGTGGCAGCTCCTGGGGGGAGCAGCAGAGGGTTTGGTGCTGGTGCGGGGTGGCGGCTCCTGGGGGAGCAGCAGAGGGTTTGGCCCTGTGGGTGGCGGCTCCTGGGGGAGCAGCAGAGGGTTTGGCCCTGCTGGTGGCAGCTCCTGGGGGAGCAGCAGAGGGTTTGGCCCTGCTGGTGGCGGCTCCTGGGGGAGCAGCAGAGGGTTTGGCCCTGCGGGTGGCGGCTCCTGGGGGAGCAGCAGAGGGTTTGGTGCTGGTGCGGGGTGGCGGCTCCTGGGGGAGCAGCAGAGGGTTTGGCCCTGCGGGTGGCGGCTCCTGGGGAGCAGCAGAGGGTTTGGTGCTGGTGCGGGGTGGCGGCTCCTGGGGGAGCAGCAGAGGGTTTGGCCCTGCGGGTGGCAGCTCCTGGGGGAGCAGCAGAGGGTTTGGTGCTGGTGCGGGGTGGCGGCTCCTGGGGGAGCAGCAGAGGGTTTGGCCCTGCTGGTGGCAGCTCCTGGGGGAGCAGCAGAGGGTTTGGCCCTGCGGGTGGCGGCTCCTGGGGGAGCAGCAGAGGGTTTGGCCCTGTGGGTGGCGGCTCCTGGGGGAGCAGCAGAGGGTTTGGCCCTGCGGGTGGCGGCTCCTGGGGGAGCAGCAGAGGGTTTGGCCCTGCTGGTGGCGGCTCCTGGGGGAGCAGCAGAGGGTTTGGCCCTGCTGGTGGCAGCTCCTGGGGGAGCAGCAGAGGGTTTGGCCCTGCTGGTGGCAGCTCCTGGGGAGCAGCAGAGGGTTTGGTGCTGGTGCGGGGTGGCTGGTGCAGCCTCTCACCCCGGCTGCTTCTCTTCCAGCTTGGATGGTGGGGAGCTCTTCAGCAGGATTCAAGACAGGGGAGACCAGGCCTTCACAGAACGGGGTATGCAGCCCACAGGGGCCTGGGCTTTGGGGGTCCCTGGGCCAGCCCATCCTCTCAAATACTCTTTTGAAGCCTCAGCAGGGTTTTGCCCTTGGGGAATGGGGGCTGGGGGTGGGAGTGGTGCTGTTCCCCATGCTCACAGAGCAGGGTCAGGGGTGTTTGCTCAGCTGCCCCCACCCCCAGCCTGCCCTGCTCCAGTGGCCTTCAGGAACACCTCCCTCAGAAACTGAGGTCCAGGCTTGAGGTTCTCACAGGTCCCATCGATCTCATCCCCACTGCTCCTGTGGCCAGGAGAAGCGCCTGCAGACCCCAACCCCTGAGCCCATTGCCCCCTTGGCTTCCCATCCTGCAGAGGAAGCTTTCCCACTTGGTTTCCATGCAGGTGTGGGGGCCCAGCTGGCTTAGCCTCCCAGCTCCAGACCAAGCCCCTCCTTGGGGTGTGTGAAGTTGATACTGGGGTCAAGGGCTGGGTGCTGCCCCCTCCTTCTCCTGGGAGTGTCTCTTCTGTTTGCTGCAGGCTCCTGACCTGGGGATGGTGCCGCTGGGAGGGCTCTGCTTGGCGAGGAGGGCTATGAGTAGAGGAACCCCTTTGGCCTCAGCCGGGTTCTTTGGCTCCTGGGCAACCCAGAGCATGGTGCTTGTTGGAGCTTGCCCATAAAGGCTTCTGATGGTTGGGTTTGGGGCTTTTTTTCCCCTGCTTCAGAGGCTTCAGAGATCATGAAGAGCATTGGGGAAGCCATCCAGTACCTGCACTCCATCAACATCGCCCACCGGGACGTGAAGGTACCTCACCTGCTGGTGCTGAGCCCCTGCTGGGCCCCCTGGCAAGGCCCAGGCTGCTGCAGCTTTTGCTGCTCACTCCTCCTTCCCTGTCTTTTCACAGCCAGAAAACCTCCTGTACACCTCCAAGAGGCCCAACGCCGTGCTGAAGCTCACCGACTTCGGCCGCCAAGGAGACCACCACGCACAACTCCCTGGCCACGCCGTGCTACACGCCGTACTACGTGGGTGAGTGCTGGCAGGCCTCTGCTGGGAGCCTTGCAGGGCTGGGGGGCAGAGCTGGGCAGGTTAGGCTGCTGCCACCCATCACACTCCCAGAAGGGCTTGGGGTGGAAGGGACCTTCGAGATCAGCCGGTTCCAACCCGCCCCGTCCCACGGGCAGGGACGCCTCCCGCCCGCCCTGCTTGCTCAAGCTCTCATCCAGCCTGGCCTTGAGCACCACCAGGGAGGGAGCATCCACAGCCTCCCTGGGCAGCCTGGGACAGTGTCTCCTCATCACAGTATCACCAAGGCTGGAAGAGACCTCAAAGCTCATCAAGTCCAACCTGGCACCACAGACCTCCTGACTAGACCATGGCACCAAGTGCCACATCCAATCCCCTCCTGAACACCTCCAGGGATGGGGACTCCACCACCTCCCTGGGCAGCACATTCCAATGGCTAACAACTCTCTCACTGAAGAACTTTCTCCTCACCTCCAGCCTAAACCTCCCCTGGCACAGCTTGAGACTGTGTCCTCTTGTTCTGCTGCTGCTTGCCTGGGAGAAGAGACCAACCCCCACCTGGCTACAGCCTCCCTTCAGGGAGTTAGAGAGAGCAAGAAGGTCTCCCCTGAGCCTCCTCTTCTCCAGGCTAAGCAACCCCAGCTCCCTCAGCCTCTCCTCGCAGGGCTGTGCTCCAGACCCCTCCCCAGCCTTGTTGCCCTTCTCTGGACACCTTCAAGTCTCTCAATGTCCTTCTTAAACTGAGGAGCCCAGAACTGGACACAGGACTCAAGGTGTGGCCTAACCAGTGCTGAGCACAGGGCACAATGACTTCCCTGCCCCTGCTGGCCACACTGTTCCTGCTGCAGGCCCGGATGCCATTGGCCTTCTTGGCCACCTGGGCACACTGCTGGCTCATGTTTAGGCAGCTGTCAATCAGCACCCCCTGCTCTGCTTTCAGATCATTGTCCCTTGTCCTGTCCCCACAGGTCCTTTGTAAAAAGTTCCTCTCCGGCTCTCCTGTAGCTCCTTCAGATTTTGGAAGGAGCAGCCTGGAGCAGCCCCAGCTCTCATCACAGGAAGAGAAGGGACAACACAAAACTGCAGAGAGCAGGGAGGTCTCCCCTCAGCCTCCTCTTCTCCAGAACCCCAGTTCCCTCAGCTGCTCCTCACCAGCCCTGTTCTCCAGACCCTTCCCCAGGTTCTTTGTTAGCCCCTGGGATGTGCTGCCCAGGGAGGTGGTGGAGTCCCCAGCCCTGGAGGGGTTCAAGAGGGGATTGGATGTGGCACTTGGTGCCATGGTTTAGTCATGAGGTCTGTGGTGGCAGGTTGGACTTGATGAGCTTGAGGCCTCTTCCAACCTTGGTGGTTGTGTGATTCCCTGGCCTCACTCTGCCCAGGCCCATGCTGCAGCCTCCTTTGTGTTGTGCTGGGGGTGGCAGCATCCTGCATCACTCCTGCCTGCGCTGCCTGCGCGATCACCGTGGCCCCCACGTGGCAGCACCTCCACCGTCCTGAGCAGGGCTGCTGGGACCTCCTGGAGGTCTTTTGCAGCTCCATGGGGGGGTGGGGGGGTCAGACCCCTCTCAGCTGGCTCTGCAGCTCCACTTTGTCTGAGGAGTTTGTTGCTGTCTTTACCAGCCCCAGAGGTGCTGGGCCCCGAGAAGTACGACAAGTCCTGTGACATGTGGTCCCTTGGTGTCATCATGTACATCCTGTAAGTCCAACACCTCCTCCTCCAGCCTCCTGAGGTCAGGAGTGGGGGGGGATGCATCCCTTGGGCTTGCCTGTGGGGCTGGCATGGCTGAACCTTCCCCAGCTGCACTGCCCTGTGCCCCGGGGGTGCTGCCGGGGAGGTGCTGGGGGCAGGGCTTGACTCTCTGCCCCCCGCCCCGGTGCAGGCTGTGTGGCTACCCTCCCTTCTACTCCAACCACGGCCTGGCCATCTCCCCTGGCATGAAGAAGAGGATCAGGATGGGGCAGTATGAGTTTCCCAACCCTGAATGGTCAGAAGTGTCAGAGGAAGGTAAGCACGGGCCCCGTGCTGGCTCGTCCCCGGGCTGAGGTCTCACCGCTCTCCGGAATTGCTTCCTAATCCCCATCCCAGTCCCCCTCTTCCAGCTCAAAGCCATCCCCCTCCTCCTGCCACTCCCAGCCCTTGTCAAAAGTCCCTCCCCAGCTCTCCTGGAGCCCCCTCAGGTACCGGCAGGCTGCTCTAAGGTCCCCCTGGAGCCATCTGTTCTCCATGCTGAACAGCCCCAGCTCTCAGCCTGTCCCCACAGAGAGGTGCTTCAGCCCTCACATCATCTCTGTGGCCTCCTCTGGAGCCTCTCCAGCAGTTCCAGGTCCTCCTCGTGCTGGGGGCCCCAGACCTGGCTGCAGTGCTGCAGGTGGGCTCTGAGCAGAGGGGCAGGACCATCTCCCTTGGCCTGCCTGGCGCCGGTCACCTCAGGGAGAAGCATTTTCACCTCTCTGCTCAAGAGGCTCTGGCTGAAGGGTGTGAGGCACAGGGGGCTGGGAGGTGTGTGCAGGCTTTTGGGTGCCACTGGCTCAGGTTGGAGCGTGGGCAGAGGGCCCCCTGGCAGCTGCTAGTGCCCAGCCCTGCACAAACCCTTGCAGTGAAGCAGCTGATCCGAAACCTGCTGAAGACAGACCCCACCCAGCGCATGACCATCACCGAGTTCATGAACCACCCCTGGATCATGGTGAGGGGCTGGGGGCAGGGGGAGAGGTGGGGCTGGGGGTGGCAGTGGGCATCAGATGGGGCTGGGGCTGGAGGGATGGGGGTGGAGAGGTAGGGATGGGGATGAGATGGGGCTGGGGCTGGAGGGATGGAGATGCAGAGATGGGGCTGGGGATGTAGATGGGGATGGAAGGATGGAGCTGGAGAGGTAGGGCTGGGGATGAGATGGGGCTGGGGCTGGAGGGATGGAGGTGCAGAGGTGGGGCTGGGGATGAGATGGGGCTGGGGATGGAGGGATGGAGATGCAGAGATGGGGCTGGGGATGTAGATGGGGATGGAAGGATGGAGATGGAGAGATAGGGCTGGGGATGAGATGGGGCTGGGGCTAGAGGGCTGGAGGTGCAGAGGTGGGGCTGGGGATGAGATGGGGCTGGGGCTGGAGGGATGGAGATGCAGAGATGGGGCTGGGGATGTAGATGGGGATGGAAGGATGGAGGTGGAGAGGTAGGGCTGGGGATGAGATGGGGCTGGGGCTGGAGGGATGGAGGTGCAGAGGTGGGGCTGGGGATGAGATGGGGCTGGGGCTGGAGGGATGGAGGTGCAGAGGTGGGGCTGGGGATGAGATGGGGCTGGGGCTGGAGGGCTGGAGGTGCAGAGGTAGGGCTGGGGATGAGATGGGGCTGGGGCTGGAGGGCTGGAGGTGCAGAGGTGGGGCTGGGGATGAGATGGGGCTGGGGCTGGAGGGCTGGAGGTGCAGAGGTGGGGCTGGGGATGAGATGGGGCTGGGGCTGGAGGGATGGAGATGCAGAGATGGGGCTGGGGATGTAGATGGGGATGGAAGGATGGAGGTGGAGAGGTAGGGCTGGGGATGAGATGGGGCTGGGGCTGGAGGGCTGGAGGTGCAGAGGTGGGGCTGGGGATGAGATGGGGCTGGGGTTGGAGGGATGGAGGTGCAGAGGTGGGGCTGGGGATGAGATGGGGCTGGGGCTGGAGGGCTGGAGGTGCAGAGGTGGGGCTGGGGATGAGATGGGGCTGGGGCTGGAGGGCTGGAGGTGCAGAGGTGGGGCTGGGGATGAGATGGGGCTGGGGCTGGAGGGATGGAGATGCAGAGATGGGGCTGGGGATGTAGATGGGGCTGGAAGGATGGAGATGGAGAGGTAGGGCTGGGGATGAGATGGGGCTGGGGCTGGAGGGATGGAGATGCAGAGATGGGGCTGGGGATGTAGATGGGGATGGAAGGATGGAGCTGCAGAGGTGGGGCTGGGGATGTAGATGGGGATGGAAGGATGGAGGTGGAGAGGTGGGGCTGGGGATGAGATGGGTCTGGGGCTGGGGCTGGAGGTGCAGAGGTGGGGCTGGGGATGAGATGGGGCTGGGGCTGGGGCTGGAGGTGCAGAGGTGGGGCTGGGGATGAGATGGGGCTGGAGGGCTGGAGGTGCAGAGGTGGGGCTGGGGATGAGATGGGGCTGGGGCTGGAGGGCTGGAGGTGCAGAGGTGGGGCTGGGGATGAGATGGGGCTGGGGCTGGAGGGCTGGAGGTGCAGAGGTGGGGCTGGGGATGAGATGGGGCTGGGGCTGGAGGGCTGGAGGTGCAGAGGTGGGGCTGGGGATGAGATGGGGCTGGGGCTGGAGGGCTGGAGGTGCAGAGGTGGGGCTGGGGATGAGATGGGGCTGGGGCTGGAGGGCTGGAGGTGCAGAGGTGGGGCTGGGGATGTAGATGGGGCTGGAAGGATGGAGATGCAGAGATGGGGCTGGGGATGTAGATGGGGATGGAAGGATGGAGGTGGAGAGATGGGGCTGGGGATGTAGATGGGGCTGGAAGGATGGAGATGGAGAGGTGGGGCTGGGGATGTAGATGGGGATGGAAGGATGGAGGTGGAGAGGTGGGGCTGGGGATGTAGATGGGGATGGAAGGATGGAGGTGCAGAGGTGGGGCTGGGGATGAGATGGGGCTGGGGCTGGAGGGCTGGAGGTGCAGAGGTGGGGCTGGGGATGAGATGGGGCTGGAGGTGCAGAGGTAGGGCTGGGGATGAGATGGGGCTGGGGCTGGAGGGCTGGAGGTGCAGAGGTGGGGCTGGGGATGAGATGGGGCTGGGGCTGGAGGGCTGGAGGTGCAGAGGTGGGGCTGGGGATGTAGATGGGGCTGGAAGGATGGAGATGCAGAGATGGGGCTGGGGATGTAGATGGGGATGGAAGGATGGAGGTGGAGAGATGGGGCTGGGGATGTAGATGGGGCTGGAAGGATGGAGATGGAGAGGTGGGGCTGGGGATGTAGATGGGGATGGAAGGATGGAGGTGGAGAGGTGGGGCTGGGGATGTAGATGGGGATGGAAGGATGGAGGTGCAGAGGTGGGGCTGGGGATGAGATGGGGCTGGGGCTGGAGGGCTGGAGGTGCAGAGGTGGGGCTGGGGATGAGATGGGGCTGGGGCTGGAGGGCTGGAGGTGCAGAGGTGGGGCTGGGGATGAGATGGGGCTGGGGCTGGAGGGATGGAGGTGCAGAGGTGGGGCTGGGGATGAGATGGGGCTGGGGCTGGAGGGCTGGAGGTGCAGAGGTGGGGCTGGGGATGTAGATGGGGCTGGAAGGATGGAGATGGAGAGGTGGGGCTGGGGATGTAGATGGGGATGGAAGGATGGAGGTGGAGAGGTGGGGCTGGGGATGTAGATGGGGATGGAAGGATGGAGGTGGAGAGGTGGGGCTGGGGATGTAGATGGGGATGGAAGGATGGAGGTGGAGAGGTGGGGCTGGGGATGTAGATGGGGATGGAAGGATGGAGGTGGAGAGGTGGGGCTGGAGTGGTGGAGCTGGGGCTGGAGAGGGGGGGATGAGATGGGCTGTGGGGGCTCCCAGCTCCAGCTCCTCTGCTCTCTGCAGCAATCCATGCAGGTGCCTCAGACCCCGCTGCACACCAGCCGTGTGCTGAAGGAGGAGAAGGATCTGTGGGAGGATGTGAAGGTGAAGCCTCTCTCTGTTGCTGTCTGCAACACTCTGTGCCCTGGGGGCTGTCTGGGGACTGTCCTCTTCTGTCCTTTCTTTGCAAACAGGGCTAGGGTGGGCTTGGTGTGAACATCCCAGTGCTGGGGGCTGTGCTTGGGCTGAGGCTGGCAGAACGGCTGTTGGGACACTCGGTCCCTGCTGCAGCTGGTTCCTGGCTGCTGGGGGGAGCTGTGCTTGGGCTGAGGCTGGCAGAACGGCTGTTGGGACACTCGGTCCCTGCTGCAGCTGGTTCCTAGGGGTCTCGGGGGGCACAGCCGCCCCGGGGCTGCTGGGGTGGGTGGGAGTGACCCGCTGAGCCCTTGCTGACGCTGCTTCCCCTGCCTGCTGCCGGCAGGAGGAGATGACCAGCGCCTTGGCCACCATGAGAGTGGACTATGAACAGATCAAGATCAAGAAGATAGAAGATTCCTCCAACCCTTTGCTGATGAAGAGGAGGAAGAAAGCCAACCCCGCTGAGCCTGCTGCTCTCCCCCACTGAGGCCACCTCTCAGCCCCCCAGCCCTTGAGAGAGGAGAGAGAGAGAGCAGGAGAGGAGGAGGAGAAGCAAAGCAATAACTCTATTATATATAAATATATTTTTTAAGGAAAGAAAAAAAAAAACCAAAAGACAAAAAGAGAGAGACTCTTCTGTCCAGAGCTTGGAATTCACACCTTTCTACCCCCCCCCGGGTCGTTTCCTTTGGTGTGTTGTTTTTTACCTCCTCACCTCTGTTTCCTGGAGCAGATCCTCAGACCCCCCACCCCCAGGGGCTTGGGTGTTCTGCAGGTGAACACCTCCCAGTTTTGGGGCCTTTGGGGGTTGTGGGGTGGGGTTTTTTTTTTGCCTCTTGTGATCCAATTTTGGTTGGTTTTATTTGGGGGGGGAGTTGGTTTTGATTTGATTTGGTTTTTACTGCTCTTTCCCTTCTTTCCCCCCCCTCCAAGAGATGGAGCTTCCTGGGGTGACCTTGTTGGGCTGCATCTAACACATAAATGGTTGTTTTAAGGAGCTGCTGTCAGAGCTGAAAGCCAGAGGGGGGAAATCCCTGGGGGTGCTGGCTTGGGGTTGGGGGTCAAGGAGCTGCCTTTTGCCTTTTGTGTGGGGCAGGGGTGGCATTGGGGGGTGGGGGTTGGTCTTGGTGCTTCTTGGCTGGCCTTGGGAAACTGCTTTTAAAGCATGGGAGCCAGGAGAATGAAGCCCCTCTGAAGCCCCCCAGAGCTGGAAGCCTGCACTCCCCCTTCCCCCCCCCCCGGAGCAGTGTCTGTCTGTCTGTCTGTGAGTGGGGGGAGGAGTGTCCTGTCCCTGGGCATGGAGCTGCTCCTGGCCACTGCAGCCTCTCCCTGTGCCTGGAAGCCACTTCTGACCTCAGGAGGGGCCCTGGGGTGGAGGCTGAGCAGGAGGCCCAGCCCCACCCCCCCAGCATCTCTCCCCCTGGCCCCCCCAGCCTCTCCCTCCCTCTCCCTCTCCTCTTCCCCCCCCAGCCTCTCCCTCCCTCTCCCTCTCCTCTTCCCCCCAGCCTCTCCCTCCCTCTCCCTCTCCTCTTCCCCCCCCAGCCTCTCCCTCCCTCTCCCTCTCCTCTTCCCCCCAGCCTCTCCCTCCCTCTCCCTCTCCTCTTCCCCCCAGCCTCTCCCTCCCTCTCCCTCTCCTCTTCCCCCCCCAGCCTCTCCCTCCCTCTCCCTCTCCTCTTCCCCCCCCAGCCTCTCCCTCCCTCCCTCCCCTCTCCTCTTCCCCCCCAGCCTCTCCCTCCCTCTCCCTCTCCTCTTCCCCCCCAGCCTCTCCCTCCCTCTCCCTCTCCCCCCAGCCTCTTCCCCCCCAGCCTCTCCCTCCCTCTCCCTCTCCTCTTCCCCCCCAGCCTCTCCCTCCCTCTCCCTCTCCTCTTCCCCCCAGCCTCTCCCTCCCTCTCCCTCTCCTCTTCCCCCCCCCCCAGCCTCTCCCTCCCTCTCCTCCCTCTTCCCCCCCCCCAGCCTCTCCCTCCCTCTCCCTCTCCTCTTCCCCCCCCAGCCTCTCCCTCCCTCTCCCTCTCCTCTTCCCCCCAGCCTCTCCCTCCCTCTCCCTCTCCCTCTTCCCCCCCCAGCCTCTCCCTCCCCTCTCCCTCTCCCCCAGCCTCTTCCCCCCAGCCTCTCCCTCCCTCTCCCTCTCCTCTTCCCCCCCAGCCTCTCCCTCCCTCTCCCTCTCCTCTTCCCCCAGCCTCTCCCTCCCCCCCTCTCCTCTTCCCCTCCTCTTCCTCTCCCTCCCTCTCCCTCCCTCTTCCCCCCAGCCTCTCCCTCCCTCTCCCTCTCCTCTTCCCCCCAGCCTCTCCCTCCCTCTCCCTCTCCTCTTCCCCCCAGCCTCTCCCTCCCTCTCCCTCTCCTCTTCCCCCCCAGCCTCTCCCTCCCTCTCCCTCTCCTCTTCCCCCCAGCCTCTCCCTCCCTCTCCCTCTCCTCTTCCCCCCCCAGCCTCTCCCTCCCTCTCCCTCTCCTCTTCCCCCCAGCCTCTCCCTCCCTCTCCCTCTCCTCTTCCCCCCAGCCTCTCCCTCCCTCTCCCTCTCCTCTTCCCCCCCAGCCTCTCCCTCCCTCTCCCTCTCCTCTTCCCCCCCCAGCCTCTCCCTCCCTCTCCCTCTCCTCTTCCCCCCCAGCCTCTCCCTCCCTCTCCCTCTCTCCTCTTCCCCCCCCAGCCTCTCCCTCCCTCTCCCTCTCCTCTTCCCCCCAGCCTCTCCCTCCCTCTCCCTCTCCTCTTCCCCCCAGCCTCTCCCTCCCTCTCCCTCTCCTCTTCCCCCCCCAGCCTCTCCCTCCCTCTCCCTCTCCTCTTCCCCCCCCAGCCTCTCCCTCCCTCTCCCTCTCCCCCTTCCCCCCCCCTCCTCTCCCTCCCTCTCCCTCTCCTCTTCCCCCCAGCCTCTCCCTCCCTCTCCCTCTCCTCTTCCCCCCCCAGCCTCTCCCTCCCTCTCCCTCTCCTCTTCCCCCCAGCCTCTCCCTCCCTCTCCCTCTCCTCTTCCCCCCCCAGCCTCTCCCTCCCTCTCCCTCTCCTCTTCCCCCCCAGCCTCTCCCTCCCTCTCCCTCTCCTCTTCCCCCCCCAGCCTCTCCCTCCCTCTCCCTCTCCTCTTCCCCCCCAGCCTCTCCCTCCCTCTCCCTCTCCTCTTCCCCCCCAGCCTCTCCCCCCCCCACCTCAGCATCCCCCCAGCAAGCTGTTTCACTCCCACCTCCACCCCTCCCCTAGCCCCCAGCTCTGTCCTGGTTTTGCGGGGGGGGGGGTGGTGGTGGGGTGGAGGTGGCTGGAGGTCAGGCATGGGGGGAGGGGGCGTGGGGGTGGCAGGAGGGGGGGGGGCGTGGAGGGGGCATGGGGGCCGTAGCTTGAGCGGAGGTGGCAGCGCTGCCCCCTCCCTACCTGGGGGGCTGGGGTGGGTCGGGGGGGGGGGTGGCTTGTTGTTGAGCCCTGGGGTGGCTCAGTGCCCAGCAGCTCCCAGAGGGGCTGGGAGTGATTTTCCCCTTCCTCCTTCCCCCCCACCCCCCCGACTCGTGGGGGCCGGTTGGCTGCTCCCAAGCCCTTCAGTCCCTGGATTATGAACGGTGGTGTTGTTATTATTGTTATTATTGTTATTAATGATTGGTGTTGCTGTTTCTTGGCCCTCTCATGACTGTTCTTTTGTCCCAACCTTCCTCTGTGGTCAGTGTGTTTGGGGGGGGGTGAGGGGAGGGGGAGGGGAGGGGGGAGTCCAAACCCATCCCCAGGAGGCTTTTTGAGGCAATGTTTAGTTTCCAAGGTGAACTTTCAGTTTTGTTTCCCAAACCCTGATTGGGGTTTTAATCTTTTCTTTCTTTCTTTTGTTTTGTTTTCCCCCTCCCCCTCCCCCCCCTTTCTCTTTTTGTCCTCTTTTGATGTTTTTTTTTTGGGGGTGTGTGTTTGTTTTTTCCCCCCTTCTTGTCTGTTGGCTCTTCCCAACCTTCCTGCTCTGCTCTTCGGTCCTTTGGATTAAAGACACTTAATGCCTCAGCCAAGTCTCTCTTCCAGGCCTCAGCCCCCCCCTCCCTGCCTCTGCCCCCCTCCCTGCCTCTGCCCCCCTCCCTGCCTCTGCCCCCCCTCCCTGCCTCCAGTCAGTCTCTCCCTCTCCTCCTTTCCTCCCTCTCCTCCTTTCCTCCCTCTCCTCCTTTCCTCCCTCTCCTCCTTTCCTCCCTCTCCTCCTTTCCTCCCTCTCCTCCTTTCCTCCCTCTCCTCCTTTCCTCCCTCTCCTCCTTTCCTCCCTCTCCTCCTTTCCTCCCTCTCCTCCTTTCCTCCCTCTCCTCCTTTCCTCCCTCTCCTCCTTTCCTCCCTCTCCTCCTTTCCTCTCCCTCTCCTCCCTTTTCCTCCCTCTCCTCCTTTCCTCCCTCTCCTCCTTTCCTCCCTCTCCTCCTTTCCTCCCTCTCCTCCTTTCCTCCCTCTCCTCCTTTCCTCCCTCTCCTCCTTTCCTCCCTCTCCTCCTTTCCTCCCTCTCCTCCTTTCCTCCCTCTCCTCCTTTCCTCCCTCTCCTCCCCCTTTCCTCCCTCTCCTCCTTTCCTCCCTCTCCCTCCTTTCCTCCCTCTCCTCCTTTCCTCCCTCTCCTCCTTTCCTCCCTCTCCTCCTTTTCCTCCCTCTCCTCCTTTCCTCCCTCTCCTCCTTTCCTCCCTCTCCTCCTTTCCTCCCTCTCCTCCTTTCCTCCCTCTCCTCCTTTCCTCCCTCTCCTCCTTTCCTCTCCCTCTCCTCCTTTCCTCCCTCTCCTCCTTTCCTCCCTCTCCTCCTTTCCTCCCTCTCCTCCTTTCCTCCCTCTCCTCCTTTCCTCCCTCTCCTCCTTTTCCTCCCTCTCCTCCTTTCCTCCCTCTCCTCCTTTCCTCCCTCTCCTCCTTTCCTCCCTCTCCTCCTTTCCTCCCTCTCCTCCTTTCCTCCCTCTCCTCCTTTCCTCCCTCTCCTCCTTTCCTCCCTCTCCTCCTTTCCTCCCTCTCCTCCTTTCCTCCCTCTCCTCCTTTCCTCCCTCTCCTCCTTTCCTCCCTCTCCTCCTTTCCTCCCTCTCCTCCTTTCCTCCCTCTCCTCCTTTCCTCCCTCTCCTCCTTTCCTCCCTCTCCTCCCTCCCTCTCCTCCTTTCCTCCCTCTCCTCCTTTCCTCCCTCTCCCTCCTTTCCTCCCTCTCCTCCTTTCCTCCCTCTCCTCCTTTCCTCCCTCTCCTCCTTTCCTCCCTCTCCTCCTTTCCTCCCTCTCCTCCTTTCCTCCCTCTCCTCCTTTCCTCCCTCTCCTCCTTTCCTCCCTCTCCTCCTTTCCTCCCTCTCCTCCCTGCCCCAGCCAGTCTCTCTCCCTCTTGCCTCCCACCCCTGGTCTCTTCCCTCCCCTGCCTGTGTGGCTGTGAAGAACCAACTCAGTGGAGGTGCTGATTGACAGCCGGCTGAACATGAGCCAGCAGTGTGCCCAGGTGGCCAAGAAGGCCAATGGCATCCTGGCCTGCAGCAGGAACAGTGTGGCCAGCAGGAGCAGGGAGGTCATTCTGCCCTGTGCTCAGCACTGCTGAGGCCACACCTTGAGTCCTGTGTCCAGTTCTGGGCTCCTCAGTTTAGGAAAGATGTTGAGCTGCTGGAAGGTGTCCAGAGAAGGGCAACAAAGCTGGGGAGGGGTCTGGAGCACAGCCCTGGGAGGAGAGGCTGAGGGAGCTGGGGTTGCTTAGCCTGCAGAAGAGGAGGCTCAGGGGAGACCTTCTTGCTCTCTCCAACTCCCTGAAGGGAGGCTGTAGCCAGGTGGGGGTTGGTCTCTTCTCCCAGCAACCAGAAACAAGAGGACACAGTCTCAAGCTGTGCCAGGGGAGGTTTAGGCTGGAGGTGAGGAGAAAGTTCTTCAGTGAGAGAGTTGTTAGCCATTGGGATGTGCTGCCCAGGGAGGTGGTGGAGTCCCCATCCCTGGAGGTGTTCAAACTGGATGTGGCACTTGGTGCCATGGTCTAGTCATGAGGTCTGTGGTGCCAGGTTGGACTTGATGAGCTTTGAGGTCTCTTCCAGCCTTGGTGATTCTGTGATTCAGTGCTCCAAGCTGGGCAGCTCCTCTCCTGAGGTCTTCAAATGGCTCTCTTGGGGTTTTTTAACACCAGAGAGGCTGAACTCACAGCACCCAGCATGATGAGGGCTGGAAAGGACCTCTGGAGATCATCCGCTCCAAGCCCCCTGCTCCAGCAGGGCAGCCACGGCACAGGAGCACAAGGGCCAGGGGGGTTGGAATCTCTCTGGAGGAGGCTCCACAACCTCCCTGGGCAGCCTGCTCCAGGCCTCCAGCACCCTCACAACGAAGAAGTTGCTCCTTAAGGTCAAGTGACAGCTCCTGGGTGCCAGCTTGTGCCCGGTGCCCCTTGTCCCGTCCCTGGGCACCACTGAGATGACTCTGGCCCCATTCTTTTGCCCCCTCCTTGCCCTTTGGCTCTTGCTGAGCATTGCTCAGATCCCCCTCTGGGGCTGCTCTTCCCCATCCTAATGTCTCTCCTCTCTTTCCTCCACCCAGAGATGCTCCAGGTCCCCCTTTGGCACCTTTGCAGGCTCTGCTGGGCTCTCTCCAACAGCTCCTTGTCTCTCTTGAACTGGTGAGCCCAGGACCTGGACCCTCTTTTCAGACATGGCCTCATTAGGGCGGAGGGGAGGGGGGAGGAGAACCTTCCTTGCCCTCGTGGCCACACTTCTCCCTGCCCTGCAGCTTCCCTGGGGGGCTGCAGGGTTTTGGTCGGTTGCTTGGGAGCAAGACCCTGTGGCCCTGCCTGTCCCAGCTGCTGCAGCCCTGCCCGGGCTGGGGGCATGGGGCCACAGGGCACGGGGAGGTGGCTGTGGGAGCTGCACCCCGGGGCCAGCAGAGGGACCTCTGCCTCCAGCATCGTGGCTGCAGGCGTTTGGGCACCGCCGTCCCTGGGCGCTGGGGCTGCCACCTGCTCCCCACTGTCCCTTTGCTGGCAGCCCTGGGCCGTGCTGGGGGGCTGCTGGGGGCTGCTGCTCCTACCAGAGGAAGTGGGGAGATGCCCAGATGCCTTCTTCACCCTCCTCCTCCTGCTCCTCTTCCTGTCGGTGCAGAAGCAGTGGGGGGGCTCAGGCAGGTCCTGATGGGTTGTTTGACTCCCAACCAGCACTTTTCTGCCTTGGAGGACCTTAAGGAGTCCTTTCCACCCCAAACCAGTCTGTATTTCTATGGCTCTATGGGGTAAGGGCACCGTGGGGAGGTTCGGGGCAAGGCTGGAGTCACTGGAAGAAGCTTGGAATGATGCTGCCCCTAACCCCACCCCTCCCCTTCCCCTCTCCCCCCCAGCTCCCCCAGGCTCTGGTGCAGGGTCAGGTCCTCACCCAGGGTATGTCTGAACCTTCAGACCATGGAATGTGTTGGGTGGGAAGGGAACCTTTAAAGCTGTGGTGCTGATGCCACCTGGTTCACCCTTGGTGCTGTGGTTGGTTGGATGGTGCTAGGTTGGATCTGATGGTCTCAGAGGTCTCTGCTCAGCACTGGTTAGGCCACACCTTGAGTCCTGTGTCCAGTTCTAGGCTCCTCAGGTTAGGAAAGAGGTTGAGCTGCTGGAAGGTGTCCAGAGAAGGGCAACAAAGCTGGGGAGGGGTCTGGAGCACAGCCCTGGGAGGAGAGGCTGAGGGGGCTGGGGTTGCTGAGCCTGCAGAAGAGGAGGCTCAGGGGAGACCTTCTTGCTCTCTCCAACTCCCTGCAGGGAGGCTGTAGCCAGGTGGGGGTTGGTCTCTTCTCCCAGGCACCCAGCACCAGAACAAGAGGACACAGCCTCAAACTGTGCCAGAGGAGGTTTAGGCTGGATGAGAGGAGAAAGTTCTTCCCAGAGAGCGTTGTTAACCACTGCAATGTGCTGCCCAGGGAGGTGGTGGAGTCCCCATCCCTGGAGGTGTTCAAACTGGATGTGGCACTTGGTGCCATGGTCTAGTCAGGAGGTCTGTGGTGCCAGGTTGGACTTGATGAGCTTTGAGGTCTCTTGCAGCCTTGGGGATTCTGTGTGATCACCTAGCAGCCCCAAGGGTCAGTCAGGCACCTGCACCGATCTGCTCGCTCAGGTGGCTGGGGATGGGAACAGGACCCCACAACAGCCCAGGGGCTGTGGACCAGCCTCAGCCTGCTGCTCTGTGCCCGGGCAGGCCCCTGGGGGGAGCCAGCCCGGGGCTCAGCTTTGCTCTCAGGAGCTGGATCCTGCCCACAGCCTCAGGATTGAGGGCAAGGAGGAAGGCAAGTGGCTGCTGTTCCTGTTCGATGGCTGCTCCTCCAGCCTGCCACGGGGCTCTGCCTTGCTGAGGGGAACCAGCCCCCAGTCATTGTGAAACCGGCTGCGTGCAGAGGAGCTGCCGGCAGGAGGGGCTGGGGCTGGGGCACGCTGGGGGCTCACCTGCAGCACAGCACAGCACAGCACGGCACAGCACCCTCCATGGGAAAGGAGCTTGGCTGAAACCAGGCAGCTTTCTGAGAACCAGCCCCTGGACTCCCAGATGGCCCCACAGCCCCACACAACCCCACTGCCTGCTGCCTTCCAGGAGCCCCCACCGCCCCCCTGCCTCCCAGATGTCCCCACAACCCCACTGCCTGCTGCCTTCCAGGAGCCCCCACCCCCACCCCCGGCCTCTCAGATGTCCCCACAGCCCCAGAACCAGGGCAGAGGTGAATCAGAGAATGACCCAGAAGGAGAGGGGTTGGAAGGGATCTCGGCACACCAAGTCTAGACCCCCTGCCAGAGCAGGGTGACCTACAACAGGTCACACTGGAAGCATTTGGCTCAGATTTCACTTGCTTGAAAGACCCAGCACGGGAGGGGCTGAGCCCTCAGGCTCGAAGAGGAGGCTCAAGGTTATGCCCTGCTAGGTCCATGGGATGCTGGCCCAGGGAGATGGAGAAGGCTCAGGGGAGACCTCCTTGCTCCCTCCAGCTCCCTGAAGGGAGGTTGTAGCCAGGTGGGGGTTGGTCTCTTCTCCCAGGCAAGCAGCACCAGAACAAGAGGACACAGTCTCAAGCTGTGCCAGGGAAGGTTTAGGCTGGAGGTGAGGGGAAAGTTCTTCCCAGAGAGAGTTGTTAGCCCTTGGAATGTGCTGCCCAGAGAGGAGTCCCCATCCCTGGAGGTGTTCAAGAAGGGATTGGATGTGGCACTTGGAGCCATGGTTTAGTCAGTCAGGAGGTGTTGAGTGCCAGGTTGGACTTGATGATCTCTGAGGTCTTTTCCAGCCTTGTTGATTCTGTGGTGATTTTGTGATGCCCATGCATGTGGGCAGCACATCCCCATGGCTAACAACTCTCTCTGGGAAGAAGTTCTTCCTCACATCCAGGCTGAACCTCCCCTGGCACAGCTTGAGACTGTGTCCTCTTGTTCTGGTGCTGCTTGCCTGGGAGAAGAGACCAGCCTCCACCTGGCCACAACCTCCCTTCAGGGAGTTGGAGAGAGCAATGAGGTCTCCCCTGAGCCTCCTCTTCTGCAGGCTAAGCAACCCCAGCTCCCTCAGCCTCTCCTCCCAGGGCTGTGCTCCAGACCCCTCCCCAGCCTCAAGCCCAGCCAATACCCCAGCCCTAACGAATCAACTGACCCCGACTGATCAACCAGACCATGGCACTGAGTGTCTCATCCAGGCTTTTGATCCAGCCCTGTGCGTCCCCAGGCTCTCGTTCCTCATCCCGGGCGACCTTT
Source organism: Picus viridis (assembly GCA_033816785.1). Lineage (NCBI taxonomy): Eukaryota > Metazoa > Chordata > Aves > Piciformes > Picidae > Picus > Picus viridis. The sequence continues at coordinate 2,905,485 of CM066602.1, forward strand.
CAGCACCTTCCTGCGGTCCCTCCTGTTTCCTAACCCCGTGCAGGAGGGGAGGGAAGCTTCACCTCCCCCTGGTGCCAGCTCCTCTCCCACGCCGATGTCCCCCGGAGGTGGCAGCTGTCCCCTCCAGACTGCTGACTTGCTCTGCCTCTGTTTTCTGCTGAATCAAACCTCTCCTGTGGCAGCAGGTAACTGGAAACCTTTGGTCTCCGTGCAGCAGGAGGCATCCCAGCTGCTTCCTTCCTGTCGTGGCTTTGAACCAGAGCTTTACTGAAAACCCCACCACAGCTTGAGCTGACTCTGCCCTTTGCTCCCTGCAGGGCGCAGCCTGGCCACCAGTTTTGCTCCTGAGGCCCCCTGGATTCCTGCCTCGAGGTGGTGACAAGGGTCTGAGGGCTCCGGGTGGAAGAGAAGTCATTGCAAGGGGCTGGGTGGGAAGCTGGGGACAGGATCAGGGGTGAGGGCTTGAACTCAGAGTGCTTTGATGATCAGAGGGCTGGAGCACCTCTCCTGTGAGGACAGACTGAAGGAGTTGGGGCTGTTCAGTCTGGAGAAGAGAAGGCTCCCAGGTGACCTCATTGTGGCCTTCCAGGATCTGCAGGGGGCTACAGGAAGGCTGGGGAGGGACTGCTCAGGCTCCCAGGGAGGGATAGGACTAGGAGGAATGGAATGAAGCTGGAGGTGGGGAGATTGAGGCTGGAGGTGAGGAGGAAGTTCTTCCCCATGAGAGTGGTGAAGCCCTGGAATGGGTTGTGCAGGGAGGTGGTTGAGGCCCCGTCCCTGGAGGTGTTTAAGCCCAGGCTGGATGAGGCTGTGGCCAGGCTGATGTAGTGTGGGGTGTCCCTGCCCATGGCAGGGGGGTTGGAACTAGATGATCCTTGTGGTATCCAGAGAAGGGCAACAAGGCTGGGGAGGGGTCTGGAGCACAGCCCTGTGAGGAGAGGCTGAGGGAGCTGGGGTTGCTTAGCCTGCAGAAGAGGAGGCTCAGGGGAGACCTCATTGCTCTCTCCAACTCCCTGAAGGGAGGTTGTAGCCAGGTGGGGCTTGGTCTCTTCTCCCAGGCAAGCAGCAGCAGAACAAGAGGACACAGTCTCAAGCTGTGCCAGGGGAGGTTTAGGCTGGAGGTGAGGAGAAAGTTCTTCCCAGAGAGAGTTGTTAACCACTGGAATGTGCTGCCCAGGGAGGTGGTGGAGTCACCATCCCTGGAGGTGTTCAAGAGGGGATTGGATGTGGCACTTGGAGCCATGGTTTAGTTGTCAGGAGGTGTTGGATGCCAGGTTGGACTCGATGATCTCTGAGGTCTCTTCCAGCCTTGGTGATTGTGTGGTTCTGTTCAGCTCCCAGGCTGCTGCCACTCGGTTGCTTTCAGCTGAAGGAGCGACCTCCGGGGGCAGCATTGCTGCTGCTCTGCGTCCTCCTGTCCCCAGAAACGCTGCCCCAGGAGAAGCCAAGCCTGAGGAGCCAGTTCTTTTCTGCCTTTTCAGTCCTAACTCACACAGCAAGGGCCCAGCTGGCAGTGCTTCAGCACACTGGTGTCCTGATGCTTCTCAGTGTTAGAAGGAAAGCCTGGTTAGGGTATCTCCCTCTGGCTCAGTGTCCTGTGGGAGGGAGGAGAGCCCCAGACCCAACCCCCTGGCCGCTGCTGTGCAGGGGTTAGAGAGAGCAGCAGCACAGCCAGGGGCTGAGTGCAGCTGGGGAGTTTGAATGCAGAGTCCCCAAAGCCACCTTAAAAGGATGCTTCATCAAATAGCCTCTGGCCTCCAAAAGGAGGGGGAAAAAAGCCCCAGGACCGAGCACCACCCGACCAAACAGCCAGGAAAACTCAGCCAGAGGCTGGAAACCGCGGGAGGAGGAACCCCTCGAAGGGCACAGTGGCCAAGCCGGCAGCTCTGGGAGCCAGCACTGGAGCCAAGTTCTGTCAGACCCAAACGGTGCCCCCCGAGCTGCTGCTTTTGCTTGCTGCTAACAGGTAGGCTCAGGGCTGGAGGGGAACCCGGCTCTTGCCCTGGCAGGATTGGTGCTGGTCGTGGGAGTGCAAGGCCTTCCCTTCCTTCTCCTTTTTGTCTTTGCCTCCTTTGCCCCCCTCCCTCCCTCCCCTTTGCCTCCTTTTCCCCCCTCCCTCCCTCCCTCCCCTTTGCCTCCTTTTCCCCCCTCCCTCCCTCCCTCCCCTTTGCCTCCTTTTTTCCCCCTCCCTCCCTCCCTCCCCTTTGCCTCCTTTTTCCCCCTCCCTCCCTCCCTCCCCTTTGCCTCCTTTTTCCCCCTCCCTCCCTCCCTCCCTCCCTCCCTCCCTTTGCCTCCTTTTCCCCCTCCCTCCCTCCCTCCCTCCCTCCCTCCCTCCCTCCCCTTTGCCTCCTTTTTCCCCCTCCCCTCCCTCCCTCCCTCCCCTTTGCCTCCTTTTTCCCCCTCCCTCCCTCCCTCCCTCCCTCCCTCCCCCTTTGCCTCCTTTTTTCCCCTCCCTCCCTCCCTCCCTCCCTCCCCTTTGCCTCCTTTTCCCCCCTCCCTCCCTCCCTCCCCTTTGCCTCCTTTTTCCCCCTCCCTCCCTCCCTCCCTCCCCTTTGCCTCCTTTTTCCCCCTCCCTCCCTCCCTCCCTCCCCTTTGCCTCCTTTTTCCCCCTCCCTCCCTCCCTCCCTCCCTCCCCTTTGCCTCCTTTTTCCCCCTCCCTCCCTCCCTCCCTCCCCTTTGCCTCCTTTTTCCCCCTCCCTCCCTCCCTCCCTCCCTCCCCTTTGCCTCCTTTTTCCCCCTCCCTCCCTCCCTCCCTCCCCTTTGCCTCCTTTTTCCCCCTCCCTCCCTCCCTCCCTCCCCTTTGCCTCCTTTTTCCCCCTCCCTCCCTCCCTCCCCTTTGCCTCCTTTTTCCCCCCTCCCTCCCTCCCTCCCCTTTGCCTCCTTTTTCCCCCTCCCTCCCTCCCTCCCCTTTGCCTCCTTTCCCCCCTCCCTCCCTCCCTCCCCTTTGCCTCCTTTTTTCCCCCTCCCTCCCTCCCTCCCCTTTGCCTCCTTTTTCCCCCTCCCTCCCTCCCTCCCCTTTGCCTCCTTTTTCCCCCTCCCTCCCTCCCTCCCTCCCCTTTGCCTCCTTTTTCCCCCTCCCTCCCTCCCTCCCTCCCCTTTGCCTCCTTTTTCCCCCTCCCTCCCTCCCTCCCCTTGCCTCCTTTTTCCCCCTCCCTCCCTCCCTCCCCTTTGCCTCCTTTTTCCCCCTCCCTCCCTCCCTCCCTCCCTCCCTCCCCTTTGCCTCCTTTTTCCCCCTCCCTCCCTCCCTCCCTCCCTCCCTCCCTCCCTCCCTCCCTTTGCCTCCTTTTTCCCCCTCCCTCCCTCCCTCCCTCCCCTTTGCCTCCTTTTTCCCCCTCCCTCCCTCCCTCCCTCCCTCCCCTTTGCCTCCTTTTTCCCCCTCCCTCCCTCCCTCCCTCCCCCTTTGCCTCCTTTTTTCCCCCTCCCTCCCTCCCTCCCTCCCCTTTGCCTCCTTTTTTTTTCTCCCTCCCTCCCTCCCCTTTGCCTCCTTTTTCCCCCTCCCTCCCTCCCTCCCTCCCCTTGCCTCCTTTTTCCCCCTCCCTCCCTCCCTCCCTCCCCTTTGCCTCCTTTTTCCCCCTCCCTCCCTCCCTCCCCTTTGCCTCCTTTTTCCCCCTCCCCCCCTCCCCTTTGCCTCCTTTTTCCCCCTCCCCCTCCCCTTTGCCTCCTTTTTCCCCCTCCCCCTCCCCTTTGCCTCCTTTTTTCCCCCCCCCCCCCTCCCCTTTGCCTCCTTTTTCCCCCCCCCCCCCCTTTGCCTCCTTTTTCCCCCTCCCCCCTCCCCTTTGCCTCCTTTTTCCCCCTCCCCTTTGCCTCCTTTTTTCCCCCCCCTTTGCCTCCTTTTTTCCCCCTCCCCTTTGCCCCCTTTTTCCCCCTCCCCTTTGCCCCCTTTTTTCCCCCTCCCCTTTGCCCCCTTTTTTCCCCCTCCCCTTTGCCCCCTTTTTCCCCCTCCCCTTTGCCCCCTTTTTCCCCCTCCCCTTTGCCCCCTTTTTTCCCCCTCCCCTTTGCCCCCTTTTTTCCCCCTCCCCTTTGCCCCCTTTTTCCCCCTCCCCTTTGCCCCCTTTTTCCCCCTCCCCTTTGCCCCCTTTTTCCCCCCTCCCCTTTGCCCCCTTTGCCCCCCCCCCCCCCCTTTCTCCACACTGCTTTTCATGCAAAGGACTCACAACTGCCCTTGAATGTGTTTGTGGCGATTCCTTCCCCTCCCCTCTTTTGCTCAGTGCCAGCCCCTGGCACCTCCCTGCCTGCTTCAGCCTCATCCCAACAGCAGAACCAGAAGGCACTGGCACCATCCTGCCTAAACCCATCAATGAGTGGAGGGCCAGGACGTGAGGAGAGCTCTCACTTGCTGCCCATGGGCCTTTGCTGGCCTTCCAGAGCTGGATTTGCTCCTGTGCCCAGCGAGGCTGCCCTCAGGAGAAGCTCTGCTCACTGCTTGCTCCCTTGGTGCTTCACTCCCTGGGGTGCTTTGGGGCTCAGAACCAAACAGCACTGCCAGAATCAGCACCAGGACAATAAATAGGTTGTTATTTTTACAAGCTCATCACCCCTGTGCTTCACACCCTTGTAAACATAGAGACTGAGGTATTACAAGTAATAAATAGGAAATCCAGTTGCTTTTAACCCCACCCCCACCCCCACCCCCCCAAACCTTTTAAATACAAAGCAGAACTGGAAGTTATTGACCTTAAAAATAACTTAAACCTCTTGTGTGCTCTTCCAGCCTCAAGTGAGTACTGAAAACCCAGCAGGATTTTGGTGGGGGAGGTGCCAGACCCTCTGTGTGTGTGTGTGGAGGGGGGAGGGTCTTCAGTTCTTCCTCTTCATCATCAAATACTCTTCAATGTAGTTGATGAAGATGTCAAACTCTCCCATGGCCTTGTAGACTCCATGCTCATTCATCTGCAGGTGAAAACCAAGTCCCTTTAGGGGGGTTGCATGTGATGGGTGAGTGCTAAACGGGCTGCCCACAGCAGTGGGAGATGGCCCCAACCCTGGCAGCATTCCAGGGGGGCTCTGAGCAACCTTCTGTGCTGTAGGATCACAGAATCAATAAGGTTGGAAAAGACCTGAGAGCTCAGCAAGTCCACCCAGCGCCTCCTGACAGCCAAACCATGGCTTCAAGGGCCACATCCCATCCCCTTTTGATCACCTCCAGGGATGGGGACTCCACCACCTCCCTGGGCAGCACATCCCAATGGCTGACAGCTCTCTCTGGGAGGAACTTTCTCCTCACCTCCAGCCTAAACCTCCCCTGGCACAGCTTGAGACTGTGTCCTCTTGTTCTGGTGCTAGGTGCCTGGGAGAAGAGACCAATCCCCATCTGGCTCCAACCTCCCTTCAGGGAGTTGGAGAGAGCAATGAGGTCTCCCCTGAGCCTCCTCTCCTCCAGGCTAAGCAACCCCAGCTCCCTCAGCCTCTCCTCCAGTGGCAGATGTCCCTGCTGGCTGCAGCAGGCTTGGACTGGATGAGCTTTTTAAAGGCCTGGACTTGTGCCAGGGGAGGTTTAGCTTGGAGATCAGGAACAATTTCTTGACTGCCAGAGGGGTCAGGGATTGGAACAGGCTGCCCAGGGAGGTGGTGCAGTCACCGTCCCTGGAGGGGTCCAAGGAATGTGTGGATAGGGCACTTAGGCACACATGATTTAATGGCCCTGGTGGTCTTAGGCTGATGGTTGGACTGGAATGATCTTAGAGGTCTTGCCCAACCAAAACAATTCCAGGATTCTACACCCTCCTTCCACCAACACCTCCAGCTTCCCTGCCCAACCCACCAGCTGCTCCTTCAAGCATCACCCTCTGCATTTCTCTGCCCTCAGGGGTTCAGCCCGGAGCTCTTCTGCACTGTCCTGAGCTGGAAGCAGCAGCAAGAGCCACAGCCTTGCCCTGCACCCTGGGCTCCTCCCAGGCTCAGCCCAGCCCTGCCAGCAGGGGCCTCACCTTATCGAAGGTCTCCTTGATGCGCCTTAGGGTTTTGCTTCTCTTCTCACACGTGAAGAATCTGTGCTGCAAAGGGACAAGACCAACAGCTTCAGCCACAGGAGTTTCCTCCCTGGGGGTTGCAGCAGTGCCTCTCCCCTCCTCCTGCCTCTCGTCATTGCTGCACCTCTGGTCTCCACCTCCCCCATGGCCATGGGGGGCAGCGGCTGTGGCTGCTTTGCACCATGGCCTGTTGAAAGGAGCTCAGCTTGACCTGAGAGTGGACCCTGAGCCCTTCCCAGCCCGGTGGCCCTTGGTGCTGGCCCCAGGGGAGGGCAGCCCTGTAGTGCCTCTCTGCCTGGGGCAGGGCTGTGTGGCTCAGCCTGGGGTAGGTGGTGGGGTCACAACCACACCAGACGTGGGTTTGGGAGGCATCAGCTCAGTGCCAAGCTGCTCCATCACCCAGGCAAGGGCTGGACACTCCAAGCTCCCTGCCCTTCTCTCTTCCTCCAGACCTTGCTGGCTGGAATTGGCTGCAAAGGAGAGATGCTCCTGACCAGAGCCCCACAACCATCATTATTTAACCAATGGAAGCCTGGAGAGCAGGAGCTGGGAGCAAAGGCTGCCCAGAGAGGTTGTGGAGTCTCCTTCTCTGCAGAGCTTCCAGCCCCCCGGCCCTTGTGCTCCTGGGCAAGCTGCTGTGGGTGCCCTGCTGGAGCAGGGGGCTTGGAGTGGATGATGTCCAGAGGTCCTTTCCAACCCTCATCATGCTGGGATGCTGTGAGTTCAGCCTCTCTGGTGTTAAAAAAACCCGAGAGAGCCATTTGAAGACCTCAGGAGAGGAGCTGCCCAGCTTGGAGCACTGAGTGGGTTCTTCACAGCCACACAAGCAAGAGGGGAGACTGGGGGAGGCAGGGAGGGGAGACTGGGGGAGGCAGGGAGGGGAGACTGGGGGAGGCATAAAGTGTCTTTAATCCAAAGGTGTCTTTTCCAGCCTTCACCATTCCATGACTCTGTGAAACCTCATCCTTATGGGATCTTCCAGCCCCTGCCAGCCCAGAGCCCTGCTCCCCTGCACCATCCCAGCATCCATGGTCCTGTTCCCTGGGAGACCCTCTTCCCTCTCCCAGCCCTGCTGCTTCCCTGAAAGTGGTCCTGCCTCCCCACAGCACGGATTTCATCCCCTCCATGATGCTGAGCCCCACTCACGCAACGTCTCATGGTCATCTTCAGGCTCAGCAGCAGGTTGCCCAGGTCTCCCATGCTCTGCTGATGGTCTGTGCTGGTCCTCATGGCACTGGGCAGGACCTCCTCCATGTAGAACCTCATCATCTCCGACACTGACTGGCAGCCAAAGGTCCCCTGGGGTGAGAGGAGGTAACCATGGTGGGGTTGGCCACCAGCTCTTCACAATCAGAGTCGTGGTGCTGGTGGTCAGGGCACTCGTGGGGTGCTAGAACCACCCCTGCAGCTGCAGTGGTGGGGTGGGAACCATCCTTGTGTCACATTAGGACAGGTCCTGAGCTCCAGTCTGCCCCTTGCATTGCAAAGCACTGGCCGAGGGATGAAGGAAGGACTTAGGAGGAAAGGATAACTCTTACCTTGAATTCATCCAGCAGGTCAGAGCTGAGCAGCTGGACGCTGAGTTCATCATCTTTGGATTGCTGCAGGAGGATGCAACAGAGAGGTGAGCCTGGGGAGGCAGCCGGCACTGCCTCCTCTGCCTCAGCACACCCTCCCTGGGCTCCTTTGCTTTCTTGGTCTGACTGGTGGGAAGGCAAAGAGCACCCAGCACAGGACAGTGACCCCAGGCACAGGTGTCCCCGGTCCTTTGGCCCACAAGCTCCCAGAGCAGCCACCCTCGGGTGGAGGCAGCCAGACGGGGAAGTCACAAACTCCAGCAGCAGCGCTTTTGTGGATGTGAAACCCCTCCCAGCGCTGCAGGGCGGTGGTGTGGGAGGGCAGATGCCACCCCCAGCGCTCGGCAGAGAGCTTCTGACAGCCTCTGGAAGGGAGGAATCCAGCCGAGGGCAGGAAGGTTTAATCCCCCTGCAGATGTCTGCCCTTGTGGTGCTTCTGTTGCACCATCAGCTCTGGAAGACCGGAGTGGTAGGCTGGCAGCAGCCAAAGCTTCCCCCCATGGCACCAAGGTGCTTAACAAGGTTGCCAGGGAGGTTGAAACGATTCCTTCCCACCACCAGCTGGGAGTCTCACAGCAAGCTTTGACTCCCAACCCTTTAGCTGTGCTCTTTGGGTACCAAAGGCAAGCTGTGATGGTAGGCTGGGGTGGAACCTGGAGCATCATCTTGTCTGACTGCTTAAAGTAGGTTGGACTTGCTGACCTCTGAGGTCTTTTGCAGCCTTATTGATTCTATGGTTCTATGAAAACAGGGACAGAGATGTCACCAACCATCTCTGTCAGCACTGCTGCAATGCCAAAGGCTCTGGGTAGCCTCTCCTGCTGCTTCCAGCAGCCCCAAGGATCCCCACTGAGCTGCCAGGCAGAGCAAGTGGCCTTCCACAGGTAGCCTGTAGCACTTCCCCAGCCCAGAAATCCCCATGGGCAGGCTGTGGTGGCTCTTTCAGATGACACAACAGAGAAGCCTGCAGCAACACAATGAATTTCCCTTTTCATGCAGCCACTGGCTTCAGCAGGGCTGGAGCTGCTGCCCTGAAGAAGGGACAGTTTCCTTCCTGGGAGCCCAGAGCACGATCTGCTCTGCAGCATTTAGGGGAAGTCTGCCTAGAAAGGGTCATGATGAAACCTCTGGAGTCCACTGCAGCCCCAGAACTAGGAAGGGAGAGGCCATGCAGGTTGCCTCCCAGGCAGCAGTGACCCCGAGCTGCCCTTGCTCACCCTCAACACAACACGGCACCAAATCCTTTCTCTGCCAGGAGGAAGCTCTCCTGCCCCCACCCTGCTCCAAGGCTCTGAGCTTTGAATAGAAGCAGCAGCAAAAGGAGAAGGGGAAGAAGAGCCCAGCAGAGTCCTACTTACAAAATAGTCCTTGATTTCCTCAAACTTGCTCCTCAGCTCTTTGAGCCTTGCAGGCAGGAGCTCAGAGAAGTGGAGGCAGGCGGGCTCGGGGGGGGAGCCCCGGGCGGGCAGGGTGCCGGCAGCCAGCAGCAGCAGCAGCAGCAGCAGCAGGGCCGGGCGTCTGGGCATGGCGCGGCGGGCGCTCGGCTCTCCCCTCGCTGCGGCTGAATTACCCCGGGAGGGGGCTCCGAAGCCGCTCTGCAGCCTTCACCTTGCTGCAGCCCCTCATTTATACTCTCAAAACATCGCTCTGTTTCCTCTCCCCGTTTCCTGGGGAGCAATATTGGGGTTTTAAGTCATTCATTAAACACAAATGTCACTTGGGTTTCCCGTCAACTTGGTTTCCTGTTCTCTTGTGACCCCCTCCCCTCCTCACACCCCATCAAGTCTTTTGTGCTTAGACTCTGCATTTTTCCTTCCCCCAACCCCTCCCCCTCCTCCCCTCTCTCTCTCTCTTTTTTTGTCTTTCCTCCTTGCTTGCTTCTTGTAAATTTTGCCTGTGGCTGGAGAAGGAAAAGCAAAGCAGCAAAGGTGCTGTGTCAGGTTGCTTCTGCATTCTCACAGCTGATTTTCCTTCGTGCCCTGTCAGAGGGGAAACAACAACAACAACAAACCTCCTATCAAGCCTCCACTTAGAGGAGGAGGAGAGGCTGAGGGAGCTGGGGTTGCTTGGCCTGGAGAAGAGGAGGCTCAGGGGAGAACCTTCCTGCTCTCTCCAACTCCCTGAAGGGAGGTTGTAGCTAGGTGGGGGTTGGTCTCTTCTCCCAGGCAAGCAGCACCAGAACAAGAGGACACAGTCTCAAGCTGTGCCAGGGGAGGTTCAGGCTGGAGGTGAGGAAGAAGTTCTTCCCAGCAAGAGAGATTGGCCCCTGGGATGTGCTGCCCAGGGAGGTGGTGGAGTCACCATCCCTGGAGGTGCTTAGGAAGAGCCTGGCTGAGGCACTTGGTGCCATGGTTGAGTTGGTCAGATGCTGTTGGGTGATAGGTTGGACTGGATGATCTCAAAGGTCTTTTCCAACCTGGTGCATTCTATTCTAGATGGCAGAATTCAGCAGCATGGAATCACAGCATCACTTTCAATGAGCCTGCACACATCCACTGCCTCCTCTGTGGCCATTCTAAGGCCAGCCTGCAGTGGGCTGAAATCTTGAGTGGGGCTGGTCCAGGGTGGTGGTGGAGTCTCCATCCCTGGAGGCATTTAATTGTTGAGTAGATGTAATGCTTAAGGATAAGGTTTCATTGAGGACTTGGCAGTGTTTTGGGCTCCTCACACCAAGAAGGACATTGAGGGGCTGGAGTGTGTCCAGAGAAGGGCAATGAAGCTGGGGAAGGGTCTGGAGAACAGGGCTGGGGAGGAGCAGCTGAGGGAGCTGGGGGTGTTTAGGCTGGAAAAGAGAAAGCTGAGGAGAGACCTTCTTGCTCTCAACAGCTCCCTGAAAGGAGGTTGGAGCCAGGTGGGGATTGGTCTCTTTTCCCTAGTATCAGGTGAAAGGAGGAGAGGAAATGGCCTGAAACTGTGCCAGGAGAGGGTTAGGTTGGAGATGAGGAGGAACTTCTTCGCTGCAAGAGTGGTCAGGGATGGGAACAGGCTGCAGAGAGTCCCCATCCCTGGAGGGGTTCAAGGAACCTGAGGCTGTGACACTTGGGGCCATGGTTCAGTGGCCATGGTGGGGTTGGGCTGCTGGTTGGGCTGGAGGATCTTAGAGGGCTTTTCCAACCCATGTAATTCTCTGTGTTAGGGCAGCCTGTTCCAATCCCTGACCACTCTTGCAGTCAGGAAATTGTTCTTAATCTCCAACCTAAACCTCCCCTGGTGCAGCTCGAGGCCTTTTCTTCTCATCCCATCACTTGAAACCAGAGAGAAGAGACCAACACTCACCTCACTCCAGCCTCCCCTCAGGTATGATGGAGTGTGCTGGGATGAGGTGGTAGAGCCCAGCCTGGCTGGGAAGCCAAGAGACTGGCCACTGGGATGTGCTGCCCAGGGAGGTGGTGGAGTCCCCATCCCTGGAGGTGTTTAGGAAGAGCCTGGCTGAGGCACTTGGTGCCATGGTTGAGTTGATCAGATGGTGTTGGGGGGTAGGTTGGGCTTGAGGATCTCCAAGGTCTTTTCCAACCTGGTTCATTCTGTATTCTGGATCCAAACTAAGCTTTGCTCAGGTCCTTGCAGGCTGGAGCACGGTGCCTGGCTGCTTACCAAGGCTTGTGCCATGGAAGCCACTATCTGAGCATCACTGGGGGGGTGGTGGTTCAAGGGTAGAAGCATCTGGGAACATTCTCACTTCTGTCTTTTTCATCCCAGTTTGTTTCCTGGAAATGCCCAGGAGCTCCATCCAAGCAGCCCAGTGCTGGCTCTGTGAAGAGGGTGAAGCTGTAGTAACAGAGAGTTCTTGTCCCAGCTCTGATAAAATGACCATTTCAGAGCTGGAGATAATCCCTCTGACGTCTCTGCCTTCCTCTCCCCTCTCTTTCTGTAGGAGCACAGCCCCCACCCTGCTTCCTTGTGATAAAGACTTCACTGGAAAACCTGGGAATCTGTTCTCCAAGGAAGAGAAAGTGGAGATGACCTTGGAGAGGCTGCTACCAGGCTGTGAAAGCTTCCACATCATTCTTCAGAGGGCCACAGAACGGTCAGGGTGGGAAGGGACCCTCAAGATCATCCAGTTCCAACCCCCTGCCATGGGCAGGGACACCTCCCAGCAGCCCAGGCTGCTCAAGGTCTCATCCAGCCTGGCCTTGAACACCTCCAGGGAGGGAGCAGCCACAGCCTCCCTGGGCAACCTGTGCCAGGGTCTCCCCAGCCTCACTGTCAAGAATTTCTTCCTAACCTTCAGTCTCAGCCTCCCCTCTTCTCCACCCTCACTGATTCTGTGCTTCTGGGGGAAATGCCAAGTGCTGTCTGCAACCACAGGCTCAGAGGTTGGGAATTTTGTCTTGGGGAGCAAAGGAGGGGAAGGTTTGGTGCATGTCTGTGTGAGTAAAGGGGATGGACCATTAGTAATGGATGGGGCTGAGGCTGAGGCACTGTGGGACTTTGTGACCTGATTTGTTGTCCCTTTGTTGTTGATGTTGCCTCTTCCAGAGGGCATGAGGAAGCCTCCTCCTGGTGAATCACTGCAGGCACACTACTCCAGCTGAATCACAGCCTTTGTCATCTCTTGGGTGACCCACTTGGCTTCCCCAGCTCTGACACAGAAGCTGTGAGAAAGGAGAAGAGCCAGCAGGAGCAGAGGGCTCAGAACCCACAAGGTATAAACACAACCCATTTGCACTGGTAGGTTCCCAACAACTTCCCTGTACTTGGGGAGGAAAAGACCTTTAAGATCATCAGGTCCAACCAGTAACTCAGCAGTGCCAGGTCACCACTAAACTGTTCCTCAGCACCACATCTCCACAGCTTTCCAATCCCTGCAGGGATGGTAAATCAGCCTCTTCCCTGGGCAGCCTGTTCCAAGGCTTGACAACCCTTTTGGGGAAGAAATTCTTCCTCATGTCACAGAATCACCAAGGTTGGAAGAGACCTCAAAGCTCATCAAGTCCAACCTGGCACCACAGAGCTCATGACTAAACCATGGCTCCAAGTGCCACATCCAATCCCTTCTTGAACACCTTCCAGGGACGGAGACTCCACCACCTCCCTGGGCAGCACATTCCAAGGGCTAATAACTCTCTCTGGGAAGAACTTTCTCCTCACCTCCAGCCTAAACTTCCCCTGGCACAGCTTGAGACTGTGTCCTCTTGTTCTGCTGCTGGTTGCTTGAGAGAAGAGACCAACCCCCACCTGGCTACAACCTCCCTTCAGGGAGCTGGAGAGAGCAATGAGGTCTCCCCTGAGCCTCCTCTTCTGCAGGCTAAGCAACCCCAGCTCCCTCAGCCTCTCCTTGTAGGGGTGTGCTCAAAGCCTCTCCCCAGCCTTGTTGTCCAACCTAAACCTCCCCTGGTGCACCCTGAGGCCATTTCTCCTTATTCTATCACCTGATACTAGGAAGTAGAGACCAAGCCCTGCCTGGCTCCAGCCTCCTGCCAGGGAGTTGTAGAGAGCAATGAGGTCGTCTCAGCCTCCTCTTCTCCAGACTGAACAACCCCAGTTCCCTCAGCTGCTCCACACCAGCCCTGTTCTCCATGGTCTAATGGCCATGGTGGTCTTAGGCTGATGGTTGGACTCGGTGGTCTTGGAGGTCTTTTCCAACCGAAACCCTGCGCTGACGGGCGGCCCGCAAAGCAAAGGCTCTTTGGGCACACGGGAACATCCTCCACCACCATCACCAGCAGGCCACTGGGAGCCCTCTTCCCTTCCAGCTGAGGAGCTGAGGCCCTCATTTCCAACCCCCATCTTGTTTTGAGCGAGCTGTGGCTCTCCATGAGGTCACCTCGGCTGTGCCAGGCGGCACGCGGCTCTGGGTCTGTGCAGTTCCCCCTCCCCGTTTTGGCACCTGGCTGCCTTGGCCCTTGAGGGAGGTTTGGCCTTCTTTTTTATCATAGTATCATAGAATCAGTCAGGGTTGGAAGGGACCACAAGGATCAGCTAGTTCCAACCCCCCTGCCATGGGCAGGGACACCCCACACTACATCAGCCTGGCCACAGCCTCATCCAGCCTGGGCTTAAACACCTCCAGGGACGGGGCCTCAACCACCTCCCTGCACAACCCATTCCAGGGCTTCACCACTCTCGTGGGGAAGAACTTCCTCCTCACCTCCAGCCTCAATCTCCCCACCTCCAGCTTCATTCCATTCCCCCTAGTCCTATCACTACCTGATCTCCTGAGCAGTCCCTCCCCAGCCTTCCTGGAGCCCCCTTCAGATCCTGGAAGGCCACAATGAGGTCACCTCGGAGCCTTCTCTTCTCCAGACTGAACAGCCCCAACTCCTTCAGTCTGTGCTCACAGGAGAGGTGCTCCAGCCCTCTGCTCATCCTCCTGGCCCTGCTCTGCACACCTTCCAGCCCCTCCAGATCCCTCTTGTCATAGGGGCTCCAGAACTGGAGGCAGTGCTCCAGGTGGGGTCTCACCAGGGCTGAGCAGAGGGGCAGAATCCCCTCCCTTGCCCTGCTGGCCACACTTCTCCTGCTGCAGCCCAGGCTCTGATTGGCTTTCCGGGCTGCAAGTGCACACTGAGAGCTCCTGTTGAGCTTCTCCTCCCCCAGCACCCCCAAGTCTCTCTCCTCAGGGCTGCTCTGCAGCCAGTCCCTGCCCACAACAGTCTTGCTGCTGTTGGTTGATTTGGGGGCTGTTGGTATAAGCATAAAGTGTCCATTCCACAAAGGAAACTCTGGGCCTGCTCAGGGCTGTCCCTGCCCAGTGTTTACCTGCGTTTCCTTCCCCGCGTCAGCGCTCTTGACGGTGCAGTTTCGCTCTGACTCACTCCTGCTGTGCAAAGGAGCTGAGTCTGCAGGGCTGCCAGGCTGCTGCATGAATGGATGCAACACCTTTTCCTAAAGAGTGTCAGGGGTACAACGTGGGTGGGTGGCTTTGCTCAGCCTTTAGGAAACAGCTTTCCTAGATACCAAGAAGGTCATTGCAGGAAGGAAAGTGTCTAACGCAAGAGCCACTTTCACCCCACCAGCTGCGAAGTGCAGCACCTTCAGCAGCAGTGCTCAGCAGGGGATTGGACAAGGTGATGATCCCTGGAGGTTCTTAAGGCCAGGCTGGATGTGGCTCTGAGCAACCTGATCTAGTGTGAGGCGTCCCTGCCCATGGCAGGGGGGCTGGAACTGGCTGAGCCTTGAGGTCCCTTCCAACCCTCACAATTCTATGACTCTATGATCTTTGAGGGTCCTTTCCAAGCCCATGAGATCTTTGTTTTACTCAACCTTTAGGAAACAGCTTTCCTAGATGCCAAGAAGGTCGTTGAAGGAAGGAAACTGTCTAACAGAAGAGCCACTTTCACCCCACCAGCTGCTAAGAGCAGCAGTGCTCAGCAGGGTGCTGTTTCTGGAAGGGGACAGGACAAGCTGATCTTTGAGGATCCTTTCCAAACTCATGCAATATGCAAAAGAGGAGGCTCAGGGGAGACCTTCTTGCTCTCTACAGCTTCCTGAAGGGAGGCTGTAGCCAGGAGGGGGTTGGTCTCTTCTCCCAGGCAAGCAGCACCAGAACAAGAGGACACAGTCTCAAGCTGTGCCAGGGGAGGTTTAGGCTGGAGGGGAGGAGAAAGTTCTTCCTAGAAAGAGAGATTGGCCATTGGGATGTGCTGCCCAGGGAGGTGGTGGAGTCCCCATCCCTGGAGGTGTTGAAGAGGGGACTGGATGTGGCACTTGGTGCCATGGTTTAGTAGTCAGGAGGTGTTGGGTGACAGGTTGGACTCAATGATCTCTGAGGTCTTTTCCAACCTTATTGATTCTGTGATTCTATGAACTGAGCAATTTTTGGGGGGTATTCCCTCATGGTGTGGTGTGTGGAAGGGTTTCTCATGGGGATCCTGGCTGGATAACAAGGAGAGAGTCCAGTGGAGGATGCAAAGGTGCTGTGGGGCTTGGAGCATCTCTGTGAGGAGGAAAGGCTGAGAGCCTGCAGAGGAGCAGCCCCAGAGGGGAGCTGAGCAATGCTCAGCAAGACCTGAAGGGTGAGGTCAAGAGGCTGGGGCTGGGCTCTGGGCAGTGGTGCCCAGGGTCAGGACAAGGGGCAGTGGGCACAAATTGGAACCCAGGAGGTTCTACATCAACACAAGGAAAAAATTCTTTGCTGTGAGGGTGTCAGAGTTCTTTCACAAGTGTGGTTTTGATCAGTTTCTTTTCTCTGGTTTTGCTGTTACTGGGGGTGTGTGTGGATAGAATCAGAGGATCAGAGAACGCTAAGGCTTGGGAGGGACCTTTGGAGACCACCCACTCCAGCCCCCCTGCCTAAGCAGGACCCCCTAGGGCAGGTCGCCCCAGGAACACCCCCAGACAGGTCTTGAAAGAGATCTTCTGGAGAAGCACTGTCATGGTTTGGCACCAAGCCCTTGGCTGATAGCACCAATGCAACCTATTTGTGGTTATGAAAGGTCATAAGACAGAAACCAGCTCTCTTGGTTTGAGAAATCCTGGGGTTCCTGCCCCACCCCCAGCCCCCGGCGCAGCACGTGTGCCGTGCGTGACCGTGGCTCAGCCCTGCGGCCCCGAGGGACGCTGCAGCTCCTCCGCTGCTGCTGGGGAATTTCCCCCACTTGCCTCCATTCATAGTCTCATAGAATCAGTCAGGGTTGGAAGGGACCACAAGGATCAGCTAGTTCCAACCCCCTGCCATGGACAGGGACACCCCACACTACATCAGCCTGGCCACAGCCTCATCCAGCCTGGGCTTAAACACCTCCAGGGACGGGGCCTCAACCACCTCCCTGCACAACCCATTCCAGGGCTTCACCACTCTCATGGGGAAGAACTTCCTCCTCACCTCCAGCCTCAATCTCCCCACCTCCAGCTTCATTCCATTCCCCCTAGTCCTATCCCTCCCTGAGATCCTGAGCAGTCCCTCCCCAGCCTTCCTGTAGCCCCCTGCAGATCCTGGAAGGCCACAATGAGGTCACCTGGGAGCCTTCTCTTCTCCAGACTGAACAGCCCCAACTCCTTCAGTCTGTGCTCACAGGAGAGCTGCTCCAGCCCTCTGCTCATCCTCCTGGCCCTGCTCTGGACACCTTCCAGCCCCTCCAGATCCCTCTTGTCATAGGGGCTCCAGAACTGGAGGCAGTACTCCAGGTGGGGTCTCAGCAGGGCTGAGCAGAGGGGAGAATCCCCTCCCTTGCCCTGCTGGCCACACTTCTCCTGCTGCAGCCCAGGCTCTGGTTGGCTTTCCGGGCTGCAAGTGCACACTGAGAGCTCCTGTTGAGCTTCTCCTCCCCCAGCACCCCCAAGTCTCTCTCCTCAGGGCTGCTCTCCATCCAGTCCCTGCCCAGCCTGGATTTGTGCCTGGGGTTGCCTCCACCCAGCTGCAGGACCCTGCCCTTGGTCTTGTTGAAGCTCCTGAGGTTGGCTTGTGCCCACCTCTCCAGCCTGCCCAGGTCCCTCTGGCTGGATCCCTTCCCTCCAGCGTGTCTGCTGCACCACACAGCTTGGTGCCATCAGCAACCTTGCTGAGGGTGCACTCAATGCCACTGCCCATGGCACCCACAAAGATGTGGAACAAGACTGGTCCCAGGACTGATCCCATTGTGGCTTTCTGCTCCCAAAACCATTTGCCTGCTAACACCACGGCCCCAGGGAGCACTGCTCTGAAGGCCAGGCTCTGCACTTGGTGTGTTACTCGACCAGAAAGAGAGAGTAATGTGTCCTTGTGGCCAAGAAGGCCAAGGGTCTCCTGGGGTATATGAAGAAGAGTGTGGTCAGCAGGTCAAGGAAGGTTCTCCCCCTCTGCTCGGCCCTGGTGAGGTCACATCTGGAGTATTGTCCAGTTCTGGGCTTCCCAGTTCAAGAGAGACAGGAAACTGCTGGAGAGAGTCCAGAAGAGGCTATGAGGATGAGGAAGGAGCATTTCTGTGAGGAGGAAAGGCTGAGAGCCTTGGGGCTGTTGAGCCTGGAGAAGAGCAGCCCCAGAGGGGAGCTGATCATTGCTCAGCAAAAGCTGAAGGACCTGTGGGGGCCAAAAGGATGGGGCTGGGCTCTTGTTAGTGGTGGACACCACAAGGGGCAATGGACACAAACTGGAACCCAGGAGGTTTCACTTGAACTTAAGGAGAAATGTCTAATGACATTATTATGCTGCTGAGCAATCAAGTTGGCATCTTGGAGTGGGGGCAACCTAAAAGAGAGAGGAGACTGAGAACCAAAGAGGAGGCGAAAGTCAACTTAGCCCAAACTGAAGACGAAGAACTCATTCATTTACTTTTCAGTGGTGCCCAGAGACAGGACAAGAGGTGGAGGGCACAGACTGGAGCCCAGGAGGCTCCATCTGAACAGGAGGAGAACCTTGCTTGGTGTGAGGGTGATTGAGCCCTGGAGCAGGCTGCCCAGAGAGAGGTTGTGGAGTCTCCTTCTCTGCAGAGCTTCCAACCCCCCTGGCCGTTGTGCTCCTGGGCAAGCTGCTGTGGGTGCCCTGCTGGAGCAGGGTGGGCTTGGAGTGGATGATCTCCAGAGGTCCCTTCCTGCTCCTGCTGTGCTGGGATTCTGTGAAGTGTGAATTGCTAGAAGCAGAGGCTGCTGCTGACTCTGCTGCCCGTTCAGAGGAAAATTCTGCTGAATGTATTTGAAGTCGAGGAGGTTCTGCTGAACAGCCTCAGCACCCTGCGAGCATCCAGCAGGGCCCCCAGCTGGGGGAGGAGGAATAACCCTGCCCTGGGTTCACCTGCATCAGCACAGATTGCCATTGATTAAACAAACCAGCTGTCAGCTTTGCTCTTCAGAGCCGTCAGAGGGGTTGAAATGTTTTGTTAGGACTTCCCAGCTCCTTGTGGTCACATCCCACTTCTGTTTTCTCTTCTTTGAATGGAGTGGAGTGGAGTAGAGCAGTGGAGTAGAGCAAGAGTGGAATAGAGTAGAGCAGGAGTGGAGTAGTAAGAGTAGAGTAAGAGTGGAGTAAGAGTGGAGTGGAGTAAGAGAGTGGAGTGGAGTAAGAGTGGAGTGGAGAGTAATAGAGTAGGATAGAGTAGGAGAGTAGGGATAGAGTATAGAGTAGAGCAAGAGTAGAGTGGGATAGAGTAGAGTGGGATAGAGTAGAGTGGGATAGAGTAGAGCAAGAGTGGAATGGAGTAGAGCAGAGTAGAGCAAGAGTGGAATGGAGTAGAGCAGAGTAGAGCAAGAGTGGAATGGAGTAGAGCAGAGTAGAGCAAGAGTGGAATGGAGTAGAGCAGAGTAGAGCAAGAGTGGAATGGAGTAGAGCAGAGTAGAGCAAGAGTGGAATGGAGTAGAGCAGAGTAGAATAGGATTAACCAGGTTGGAAGAGACCTTGGAAATCATCAAGTCCAACCCATCACCCAACACCACCAAATCAACTCAACCATGGCACCAAGCAGCCCATCCAGTCTTCTCCTGAACACCTCCAGGGATGGTGACTCCACCACCTCCCTGTTCAGCACATCCCAAGGGCCAATCTCTCTTGCTGGGAAGAATTTCTTCCTCACCTCCAGCCTGAACCTCCCCTGGCACAGCTTGAGGCTGTGTCCTCTTGTTCTGGTGCTGGTTGCAGAGAGAGCTTGGCTGCTTCTCCTAGGAGATGCCTTAGTGACGGAGACCCAAGGAAAAGATGAACTTGGCTCATGCAAGCAGCAGAGTTCAGCCGGAGTGTGTCCAGAGGAGGGCAACAAAGCTGGTGAAGAGCCTGGGGAACAGGGCTGGTGAGGAGCAGCTGAGGGAGCTGGGGGTGTGCAGGCTGGAGAAGAGGAGGCTGAGGGAGACCTCATTGCTGTCTGCAACTCCCTGAAAGGAGGTTGGAGTGAGGTGGGCTTGGTCTCTTTCCCCTGGTATCAGGATAAGAGGAAATGGACTCAGGCTGCACCAGGAGAGGCTTGGGTTGGAGATTAGGAACAATTTCCTCCCTGCAAGAGTGGTCAGGGGTTGGAACAGGCTGCCCAGGGAGGTGTTGGGGTCACCATCCCTGGAGGTGTTAGAAGAAAATGTGCAGAAATGGCACTCTGGGAGATGGGTTTGGCCCATGAAGCTTTTGAGGGCTGGCACTAGGAAGTGGAAGAAGAATCTGAGTGGTGGAAAACCCCTTTCACTGAACATGATGTTCAATCAAAGAAGGAAGAAGGAGAAGGAGAGGGGAAGAAAAGATCAGAAGAGAACTTCCTCTGCTGGCTGTTGTCTGCCTGTCAGGAAAGGAGAGAGAGGCAGTTCCTTGCCTGCCCCCTGGGAGAGGCCTCAGTCCTTGTGGTGCCCTTGAATGGCTCCAGAGTCCCCATCACCTCTCTGGGCAGCCTGTTCCACCCTCAGGCTAAAGAAGTGTGTCCTCATTTTTAGATGGAACTTCCCCTCTTCCACTTTGTGCTCAGTACCTCTTGCCCTGTCCCTGGGCACCACTGAAATCAGCCTGGCCCCATCCTGCTGCCACCCACCCTTGAAGTATTGATCAGCATTGATCAGATCTCCCCTCAGTCTTCCCTTCTCCCGGCTAAAATCCTGAACACCCCTCAGCCTTGCAGCACGAGAGAGATGTTCTAACCCCCCGATCATCTTCACAGCCCTTTTGCTGTACCCTCTGCAGCAGTTCCCTGTCCTACTTGAACTGGGGGAGCCCAAGGACAGCAGCTCTGGCCCCTGGTGGTTGTGAAATTGAGACTGATTCGAGTCTCGAGATAAATGTGGAGCCAAGGCGGCATCAGACCAGCCAAAAGTGCAACGTGTGCTGAGGAGCTGGGCTGTGTGCAGCACCCTCAGATCACTTTACTGACACAGGGGTTTCAGTTTTGGTGAAAGCTGAATCGATGACAGCTCTGCCTGGCTCCTGGAGTGATTCATTTGCTCCCCAGACCAGAGTGTCATCTCTTGCTGCCCCACCAGCACATTTCACTCTCTGAGGCAAGGCTGGGTGCTGGTGGCACAGCCAGCTCTCCATCACAGAATCCCAGGGTTGGAAGGGACCTCTGGAGATCATCCAGTTCAACCCCCCTGCTAAAGAAGCTTGCAGCAAGGTCTCCCCTGAGCCTCCTCCTCTCCAGGCTAAGCAACCCCAGCTCCCTCAGCCTCTCCTCACAGGGCTGTGCTCCAGACTCCTCCCCAGCCTAACTGCCCTTCTCTGGACACATTCAAGTATCTCAGTGTCCTAAATAATGAAGTACAGCAGCAGTATCTGAGCCCAGGAACTCTTCCTGATACCCTAAGAATGGCCTGCTTGGAAAAAAACCTTAAGATCATTGAGTCCAGAGGGCCACAAGGCTGAAATTAGAGAAGAGGAGATTTAGATTGGATGTGAGGAACAAGTTCTGCACCAGGAGGCTGCTGGAACACTGCAACAGCTTGCCCAGGGAGGTAGCTGAGGCCCCATCCATGGAGATCTTCAAGGTGAGGCTGGACAAGGCTCTGAGCAACCTGATCTGGTGGAGGATGTCCCTGCTGAGTGCAGGACTGGATGAGCTTTGGAGGTCCCTTCCAACCCAATGTGTTCCCCATCCACTCATCACAGAATCACAGAGCGATAGGGGATGGAAGGGACCTCTGGGGATCATCCACTCCAAGCCCCCTGCTCCAGCAGGGCACCCCCAGCAGCTTGCCCAGGAGCACAATGGCCAGGGAGGGGTTTGGATGCTCTGCAGGGAAGGAGACTCCCCACCTCTCTGGGCAGCCTGTTCCAGGGCTCCAGCAGCCTCACACCAAAGAAGCTTCTCCTCCGGTTCAGATGGAGCCTCCTGGGTTCCAGTCTGTGCCCTTTACCTCTTGACTTGTCTCTGGGCACCACTGAAAAGTAAATGAATGAGTTCTTCATATTCAGTTTGGGCTAAGTTGACTTTTGTCTCCTCTTTGGTTCTCAGTCTCCTCTCTCTTTTAGGTTGCCCCCACTCCAAGATGCCAACTTGATTGCTCAACAGCTTCATAATGTCATTGGACACTAGGAGGAAGTTCTTTACAGTGAGGGTGGTGGAAGACTGGAACAGGCTGCCCAGAGAGGTGGTGAGAGAAAGACCAGGGTGCTCAAGGCCCCATCCTTTTGGCCCTGAGCACTTCCAGGAGCAGAGCATCCACAGCTTCCCTGGGCAACCTGCTCCAGTGTCTCACCACTCTCCCTGGAAAGAATTTCTTCCCAGCATCCAGTGTAAATTCAAGCAGCTCAAAGCCATTCCCCCTCACCCTATCACTACAAGCCCTTGTCAAAATCCCCTCCCCAGCTTTCTTGCAGCCCCTTTCAGATACTGGAAGGTTGCTATAAGGTCTCCCCAGAGCCTTCTCTTCTTTATTTTGCATCGAGCCGAGCGGGGCTGTGCCTGGAGCCGAGCAGGGCTGTGCCTGGAGCCGAGCGGGGCTGTGCCTGGAGCCGAGCGGGGCTGTGCCTGGAGCCGAGCGGGGCTGTGCCTGGAGCCGAGCGGGGCTGTGCCTGGAGCCGAGCGGGGCTGTGCGTCGAGCCGAGCGGGGCTGTGCGTCGAGCCGAGCGGGGCTGTGCGTCGAGCCGAGCGGGGCTGTGCCTGGAGCCGAGCGGGGCTGTGCATGGAGCCGGGCGGGGCTGTGCCTTGAGCCGGGCAGGGCTGTGCCTTGGGCCGGGCTGTGCTGTGCCTTGAGCCGAGCAGGGCTGTGCCTGGAGCCGAGCGGGGCTGTGCGTTGAGCCGAGCAGGGCTGTGCGTTGAGCAGGGCAGGGCTGTGTGCTGAGTAGGGCTGTGCGGGAGCCGGGCAGGGCTGTGAGCCGGGCAGGGCTGTGCGTTGAGCATGGCAGGGCTGTGTGCTGAGTAGGGCTGTGCGTTGAGCGGGGCTGTGCCTTGAGCATGGCAGGGCTGTGCTGAGTAGGGCTGTGCGTTGAGCCGGGCAGGGCTGTGCCATGGCAGGGCTGTGTGCTGAGGGGCTGTGCGTTGAGCCGGGCAGGGCTGTGTGCTGGAGCCGGGCTGGGCTGTGCCTGGAGCCGGGCAGGGCTGTGCGTTGAGCCGGGCAGGGCTGTGCGTTGAGCAGGGCAGGGCTGTGTGCTGAGTAGGGCTGTGCGTTGAGCCGGGCAGGGCTGTGCGTTGAGCATGGCAGGGCTGTGTGGAGCTGAGTAGGGCTGTGCGTTGAGCCGGGCAGGGCTGTGCCTGAGCAGGGCAGGGCTGTGTGCTGAGCGGGGCTGTGCCTGGAGCCGGGCAGGGCTGTGCGTTGAGCATGGCAGGGCTGTGTGTCGAGCTGAGCGGGGCTGTGCCTCGAGCCGAGCGGGGCTGTGCGTTGAGCCGGGCGGGGCTGTGCATTGAGCCGGGCAGGGCTGTGCCTTGAGCAGGGCAGGGCTGTGCCTTGAGGGCGGGCTGTGCGTTGAGCTGTGCGGGCAGGGCTGTGCGTTGAGCATGGCAGGGCTGTGTGCTGAGTAGGGCTGTGCCTTGAG
Organism: Picus viridis; assembly: GCA_033816785.1. NCBI lineage: Eukaryota > Metazoa > Chordata > Aves > Piciformes > Picidae > Picus > Picus viridis. The sequence goes on from CM066602.1 coordinate 2,928,323, forward strand.
CCGGGCAGGGCTGTGCGTTGAGCATGGCAGGGCTGTGTGCTGAGTAGGGCTGTGCTTGAGCCGGGCAGGGCTGTGCGTTGAGCCGGGCAGGGCTGTGCGTTGAGCAGGGCAGGGCTGTGTGCTGAGCCGGGCTGTGTGGTGCCTTGAGCCGGGCAGGGCTGTGCGTGTGTGTGGTGCCTGAGCCGGCAGGGCTGTGCGTTGAGCCGGGCTGTGTGGTGCCTTGAGCCGGGCAGGGCTGTGCGGTGCGTTGAGGAGAGCAGGGCTGTGCGTGGGGCAGAGCAGGACTGTGTTGAACACCCTTGGGCTGCTCCTTAGCATCACGGAATCGATGCCAGGTTTGGAAGGGACCCCCAAGGATCACCTGGGCCAACCTTTCAGGGTGATGCGGGAGTTGAAATGAGCTGGCCCAGCAGCCTGGTAAGGTGTATCTTAAAACTGCCCAGCGTAGGGGGAATCCCCTGGGAGAAGAAGCATCACACAGACCTCCTGTGCTTGCTCAGCTTTGGGCACAGCAGCACTGTGCTTGGGCCACTGACTTTCTGGACACTCCCCTTGGGCACAGGGGTGGCTGCTGAGCCCCAAGTGCTGGGCAGTTGGAGTAAAGCTTGCAGGAGCTGCTCTTCAAAGTCATAAAAACCCTAATAAAGTAGTATTTCCCTTTTGGGGGGTGGGGGGGAGATGCCCTTTCTGATAACCAAAAGAGAAGCTCAGGTCAGGGGAAGCAACCTTCAACCCCCCCACCCTGGTGACTAAACTAATGGGTTTCTGCAGAACAGAGATGTTGCTCTAGGAGATCCTCCACCACGCTTTTCCCCTTGCACAAAGGTGAATCTCAGAGAGGGAGGAAAAAAACCCAAAAGCCAAAAAAAGCAACCCCAAAACCCCCAAAAAGGAGGAGGAAAAAAACCAAAAAGAGGCACTTTAAAGTAGCGCATTTTACCTTCTTTGGGTGAAATCCTGGCTCGGTGCTAGCGCTGCCACGGGTGACTCATGTCGGTGAGTGTCACATCTGCTCCATCAAGGGGGTGGCTGAAGCAGTGTCATTTTTCTGTGACATGCAGCCCTCCCTGGGCCAGAAGCCAACCATGATGCAACTGAGGCCAAGCAGGGAGGGCTGGGGTGAGCCTGGGGCCACCCACAGCCAGCTGGTGCCCTTCCCTTGGGTGGAGGTGGCTCTGTCCCCTTCCTGCACCTGGGGACGGCCTGGGTCGAGTTGCAAGGGGGAGGAAATGGCAGGAACAGCCCCAGAGGGACAGGGAGGGGGGATGCCCTAAGTCAGGATGATTCAGGTGGCATCTCATGGTGGGAGATGCTCTCCCAAGGTCCCTGAGCACTTGGAAAGGAGCTGAGGAGAAAGTTCTTCCCAGAGAGAGGGATTGGCCCTTGGAATGTGCTGCCCAGGGAGGTGGTGGAGTCCCCATCCCTGGGGGTGTTCAAGAAAGGATTGGATGTGGCACTTGGTTGTAGCCAGATGGGGGTTTGGTCTCTTCTCCCAGGCAAGCAGCACCAGAACAAGAGGACACAGTCTCAAGCTGTTCCAGGGGAGGTTTAGGCTGGAGGTGAGGAGAAAGTTCTTCACTGAAAGAGTTGTTGGCCACTGGGATGTGCTGCCCAGGGAGGTGGTGGAGTCCCCATCCCTGGAGGTGTTTAGGAAGAGCCTGGCTGAGGCACTTGGTGCCATGGTTGAGTTGATCAGATGCTGTTGGGTGACAGGTTGGACTCAATGATCTCTGAGGTCTTTTCCAACCTTATTGATTCTATGATTCTGATTCTGATCCTATGCTCATGAGGACAGATCCTACAGCCGCTGAGAGCCCCACGGCCCATGAGCTGCTTGGGAAGAGGTCCTGGCTAGCAGCCTGAGCTTCATTCCTTGGGCTTTGGAGATCCCTTGGGCTTGGCTGAGGCCCAGTTGCCTTTCTCGAAGCTGAGCCCTGCCTTGGCTGGTGGCTCCCTAAAAGGCAGTCCCCAGTGTTTGATTTGCAGAGTTCTTCAAGTGGTTATGGTTTAGAAACGTGACCGAGAGGAGGGCACACGATGTACCACACCTGTCACCAGCGCTCCTCACACAGCCTCTTCTGACTCATTCCTGGAGTTTACTGAGAAAAAGAATTCTTCTTTGGCTTTTGTTTTCTCACTTTTGTCAGCAGTGCTGCAGCCCTGGGGCTGGAGGGAGCCGTAGGGGCTGGAGGGAGCCGTGGGGCTGGAGAGAGCCGTGGGGCTGGAGAGAGCCGTGGGGCTGGAGAGAGCCGTGGGGCTGGAGGGGAGGGCCGTGGGGCTGGAGCTGGAGCTGGAGAGAGCCGTGGGGCTGGAGGGAGCCGTGGGGCTGGAGGGGCCGTGGGGCTGGAGAGCCGTGGGGCTGGAGGGGGCTGGAGGGAGCCGTGGGGCTGGGGAGCCGTGGGGCTGGAGGGAGCCGTGGGGCTGGCCATGGGGCTGGAGCCGTGGGGCTGGAGAGTCGTGGGGCTGGAGGGAGCCGTGGGGCTGGAGGCCGTGGGGCCGTGGGGCTGGGGCTGGGGAGGGAGCCGTGGGGCTGGAGAGAACCGTGGGGCTGGAGGGAGCCGTGGGGCTGGAGGGAGCCGTAGGGGCTGGAGGGAGCCGTGGGGCTGGAGGGAGCCGTGGGGCTGAGGGAGCCGTGGGGCTGGAGGGAGCCGTGGGGCTGGAGAGAAGCCGTGGGGCTGGAGGGAGCCGTGGGGCTGGAGGGAGCCGTGGGGCTGGAGGGAGCCGTGGGGCTGGAGGGAGCCGTGGGGCTGGAGGGAGCCGTGGGGCTGGAGGGAGCTGCAGCTGGCCCCTTCCTTGCTGGGAACGAGCTGGGCTGGGTAGGAGGGAGAGGAGCAGCCAGGTTTGGGGAAGCTGGAAGCCACAGAGCACCTTTCCAGCCTGAAAAGCAAAGCAGAAGCCAATGGCAAGAATGAAAACTCGAACCTAGGAAGTTAAACCTGAACAGCAGGAGGAACTTCTTCACTTCGAAGGTGCTGGAGCCCTGGAACAGGCTGCCCAGAGAGGTGGGGGAGTCTCCTTCCCTGCAGAGCATCCAAACCCCTCCCTGGCCATTGTGCTCCTGGGCAAGCTGCTGGGGGTGCCCTGCTGGAGCAGGGGGCTTGGAGTGGATGATCCCCAGAGGTCCCTTCCATCCCCTATCGCTCTGTGATTCTGTGATGAGGGGATGGGGAACACATTGGGTTGGAAGGGACCTCCAAAGCTCATCCAGTCCAACCCCCCTGCACTCAGCAGGGACATCCTCCACCAGATCAGGTTGCTCAGAGCCTTGTCCAGCCTCACCTTGAAGATCTCCATGGATGGGGCCTCAGCTACCTCCCTGGGCAAGCTGTTGCAGTGTTCCAGCAGCCTCCTGGTGCAGAACTTGTTCCTCACATCCAATCTAAATCTCCTCTTCTCCGATTTCTACCTTGTGGCCCTCTGGACTCAATGATCTTAAGGTTTTTTTCCAAGCAGGCCATTCTTAGGGTATCAGGAAGAGGTCCTGGGCTCACACTGCTGCTGTACTTCATTATTTCCAATAGTATCATAGCATCAGTCAGGGTTGGAAGGGACCACAAGGATCACCTGGTTCCAACCCCCCTGCCATGGGCAGGGACACCCCACACTACAGCAGCCTGGCCAGAGCCTCAGCCAGCCTGGGCTTAAACACCTCCAGGGACAGGGCCTCAACCACCTCCCTGGACAACCCATTCCAGGGCTTCACCACTCTCATGGGGAAGAACTTCTTCCTCACATCTAGCCTGATTTAGGATGCTGAGATACTTGAATGCATCCAGAGAAGGGCAATGAGGCTGGGGAGGGGTCTGGAGCACAGCCCTGGGAGGAGAGGCTGAGGGAGCTGGGGTTGCTTAGCCTGGAGGAGGCTCAGGGGAGAGCTTCTTGCTCTCTCCAGCTCCCTGAAGGGAGGTTGTAGCCAGGTGGGGGTTGGTCTCTTCTCCCAGGCAAGCAGCACCAGAACAAGAGAAGACAGTCTCAACCATGGGAGGTTTAGGCTGGAAGGGAGGAGAAAGTTCTTCCCAGAGAGAGTTGTTGGCTGTTGGAATGTGCTGCCCAGGGAGGTGGTGGAGTCCCCATCCCTGGAGGTGTTGGATGCGGCACTTGGTGCCATGGTTTAGTTGTCACGAGGTATTGGGTGTGAGGTTGGACTTGATGATTTCTGAGGTCTTTTCCAACCTTATTGATTCTATGATTATTAAGCCTCGATTATTATTATTACTGACTATTAATTATCATTACTTGCCTGTGACTGGAGGCTTCTCTCCCATCCACGCTGGGTTCTCACGCTCGGGGACCTACCTCCAGACCATTATCAGCCTCCCATCTGCAGTGCTGCTGCGAAACAGGGCTGGTGACAGAGGGTGGCAAACCAAGAACGGGCTGCAAGCCGCTTTCAGCTCCTCTTCTCACTCAAAACTGCCTCCAAATGTGCTCTTGAAACTGCTCCTCACCCCCCTGAAACCCTTTACTGGAAGTCTAGACTTAAACCAGAGCCTGTGGGCCGGTTTTGACAGTCTGGGCTCCTGCAGACCACAGCTTACTGATTTATTTGGTTGGTCGTTTTTAGGGTGGTGTTGGTTGGTTGGGAGTTTGTTGTGGGGGGGTTGGTTTTGGTGGGTTTTAGTGGGTTTTTGATTGGTTGGTTGACTGATGATTTTTGTTGTTGTTTTTGTTTTGCTTTGGGGTTTTTTTTTTTTTTCTGTTTGGTTGGGTTTGGGTTTTTTTGGGTTTGGCTGGGTTTTTGTTTGGGGTTTTTGGGGTGTTTTGTTTGGGTTTTTGGGGTGGTTTTGTTTGGGGGTTTGTCGCTGGGTTTTGTTTGGGGTGGGTTTTGGGGTGGTTTTGTTTGGGAGTATTTTGTTTGGGTTTGTTGTGGTTTTGTTTGTTGTTGCTTTTTTTTGGTTGGAGATTTTGTGGTTGGTTGGTTGGTTGGTTGGTTGGTTGGTTGGTTGGTTGGTTGGTTGGTTGGGGTGCTGGCATGGAAGCTGTTCAAAAGCAACAGAGTCCAAGGGCAGGAGATTGAACACATCCAAGTGCCAGGTGCTGCACATTGGCCACAGCAACCTCAGGCAGTGCTACAGGCTGGGGGCAGAGTGGCTGAGAGCAGCCAGGCAGAGAGGGACCTGGGGGTGCTGGTAGGCTGAACATGAGCCTGCAGTGTGCCCAGGCAGCCAAGAGGGCCAATGGCATCCTGGCCTGCATCAGGAAGAGTGTGGCCAGCAGGAGCAGGGAAGTCATTCTGCCACTGTGCTCAGCACTGGTTAGGTCACACCTTGAGTCCTGTGTCCAGTTCTGGGCCCCTCAGTTTAGGAAGGAGGTTGAGATGCTGGAAGGTGTCCAGAGAAGGGCAACAAAGTTGGTGAGGGGTCTGGAACACAAGTTCTGTGAGGAGAGGCTGAGGGAGCTGGGGTTGCTTAGCCTGGAGAGAAGACTCAGGGGTGACCTTCTTGCTCTCTCCAACTCCCTGAAGGGAGGTTGTAGCCAGGTGGGGGTTGGTCTCTTCTTCCAGGCAGCCAGCAGCAGAACAAGAGGACACAGTCTCAAGCTGTGCCAGGGGAGGTTTAGGCTGGAGGTTAGGAGGAAGTTCTATACAGAGAGAGTGATTGCCCATTGGAATGGGCTGCCTGGGGAGGTGGTAGAGTCACCATCATTGGAGGTGTTCAGGAGGAGACATGATGGGCTGCTTGGTGCCATGGGTTAGTTGTTTAGGTGGTGTTGGGTGATAGGTTGGACACGATGATCTTGAAGGTCTCTTCTTTGGGGTTTTGTTTGGGGTTTCTTTGGGGTTTTGTTTGGGGTTTTGTTTGGGGTTTCTTTGGGGTTTCTTTGGGGTTTTGTTTGGGTTTCTTTGGGTTTTGTTTGGGCTTCCTTGGGATTTTGTTTGGGATTCTTTGGGGTTTTTGTTTGGGGTTCTTTGGGGTTTTGTTTGGGGTTCTTTGGGGTTTTGTTTGGGGTTTCTTTGGGGTTTTGTTTGGGGTTTCTTTGGGGTTTTGTTTGGGGTTTCTTTGGGGTTTGTTTAGGTTTCTTTTGGGGTTTTGTTTGGGGTTTCTTTGGGGTTTGTTTGGGTTTCTTTGGGGTTTTGTTTTTTCTTTGGGGTTTTGTTTGGTTTTTGTTTGGGGTTTTGTTTGGGGTTTTGTTTGGGTTTCTTTGGGGTTTTTTGTTTGGGTTTCTTTGGGGTTTTGTTTGGGGTTTTGTTTGGGGTTTTGTTTGGGGTTTCTTTGGGGTTTTGTTTGTTTGGGGTTTTGTTTGGGGTTTTTGTTTGGGGTTTCTTTGGGGTTTGGGGTTTCTTTGGGGTTTTTTTGGGGTTTCTTTGGGGTTTTGTTTGGGGTTTGTTTGGGGTTTTGTTTGGGGTTTCTTTGGGGTTTTGTTTGGGTTTTCTTTGGGGTTTTGTTTGGGTTTCTTGGGGTTTTGGGGTTTGTTTGGGTTTCTTCTTTGGGGTTTCTTTGGGGTTTTGTTTGGGTTTCTTTGGGGTTTTGTTTGGGGTTTCTTTGGGGTTTTGTTTGGGGTTTCTTTGGGGTTTTTTGTTTGGGGTTTTTGGGGTTTGTTTGGGGTTTCTTTGGGGTTTTGTTTGGGGTTTTTGTTTGGGGTTTTGTTTGGGGTTTGTTTTTTGGGTTTTCTTTGGGGTTTTTTGGGTTTTCTTTGGGGTTTTTGTTTGGGTTTTTCATTGGGGTTTTTGTTTGGGGTTCTTTGGGGTTTTGTTTGGGCTTTCTTTGGGATTTTGTTTGGGCTTCTTTGGGGTTTTGTTTGGGCTTTCTTTGGGGTTTTGTTTGGGGTTTCTTTGGGGTTTTGTTTGGGGTTTTGTTTGGGGTTTTGTTTGGGGTTCTTTGGGGTTTTGTTTGGGGTTTTGTTTGGGGTTTTGTTTGGGGTTTTGTTTGGGGTTTTGTTTGGGGTTTTGTTTGGGGTTTTTTGTTTTGGGGTTTGTTTGGGGTTTTTGTTTGGGTTTTCTTTGGGGTTTTTTGTTTGGGTTTTCTTTGGGGTTTTGTTTGGGTTTTCGTTGGGGTTTTGTTTGGTTTTTTTTGGGGGTTTGTTTGGGTTTTCTTTGGGGTTTTGTTTGGGGTTTTTTGGGGTTTGTTTGGGTTTCTTTGGGGTTTCTTTGGGGTTTTGTTTGGGGTTTCTTTGGGGTTTTGTTTGGGTTTTGTTTGGGGTTTCTTTGGGATTTGTTTGGGGTTTCTTTGGGGTTTTTGTTTGGGGTTTGTTTGGGGTTTTTGTTTGGGTTTTCTTTGGGTTTTTGTTTGGGTTTCTTTGGGGTTTTGTTTGGGTTTCGTTTGGGGTTTTGTTTGGGGTTTTGTTTGGGCTTCTTTTGGGTTTTGTTTGGGGTTTTGTTTGGGGTTTTGTTTGGGGGTTCTTTGGGGTTTTGTTTGGGTTTGTTTGGGGTTTTGTTTGGGGTTTTGTTTGGGGTTTTGTTTGGGGTTTTGTTTGGGGTTTCTTTGGGCTTTCTTTGGGGTTTTGTTTGGGGTTCTTTGGGGTTTTGTTTGGGGTTCTTTGGGGTTTTGTTTGGGGTTTTGTTTGGGGTTTTTGTTTGGGGTTTGTTTGGGGTTTTGTTTGGGTTTTGTTTGGGTTTTGTTTGGGGTTTTGTTTGGGGTTTTGTTTGGGGTTTGGGGTTTGTTTGGGGTTTTTTGTTTGGGTTTTCTTTGGGGTTTTTGGGTTTTCTTTGGGGTTTTTGTTTGGGTTTTCTTTGGGGTTTTTTGGGTTTTCTTTGGGGTTTTTGTTTGGGGTTTCGTTGGGGTTTTTGTTTGGGTTTTTGGGGGTTTGGGGTTTTGTTTGGGGTTTTGTTTGGGGTTTTTTGGGGTTTTGTTTGGGGTTTTGTTTGGGGTTTTGTTTGGGGTTTTGTTTGGGGTTTTGTTTGGGGTTTTGTTTGGGGTTTCTTTGGGGTTTTTTGTTTGGGGTTTCTTTGGGGTTTTGTTTGGGGTTTCTTTGGGGTTTTGTTTGGGGTTTTCTTTGGGGTTTTGTTTGGGGTTTCTTTGGGGTTTTGTTTGGGGTTTCTTTGGGGTTTTTTGTTTGGGGTTTTGTTTGGGGTTTTGTTTGGGTTTTGTTTGGGGTTTTGTTTGGGGTTTTTTTGTTTGGGTTTTCTTTGGGGTTTTTGTTTGGGTTTTCTTTGGGGGTTTTTGTTTGGGTTTCATTGGGGTTTTGTTTGGGGTTTCGTTGGGGTTTTGTTTGGGGTTTTGTTTGGGGTTCTTTGGGGTTTTGTTTTTGGGTTTGTTTGGGGTTTTGTTTGGGGTTTTGTTTGGGGTTTTGTTTGGGGTTTCTTTGGGGTTTCTTTGGGGTTTTTTGTTTGGGGTTTCTTTGGGGTTTTGTTTGTTTGGGTTCTTTGGGGTTTTGTTTGGGGTTTCTTTGGGGTTTGTTTGGGGTTCTTTGGGGTTTTGTTTGGGTTTGTTTGGGGTTTTGTTTGGGGTTTGTTTGGGGTTTGTTTGGGGTTTTTGTTTGGGTTTTCTTTGGGGTTTTTGGGTTTTCTTTGGGGTTTTTGTTTGGGTTTTCTTTGGGGTTTTGTTTTGGGGTTTTCTTTGGAGGTTTTTGTTTGGGTTTCGTTGGGGTTTTGTTTGGGGTTTTGTTTGGGGTTTTTGTTTGGGGTTTGTTTGGGGTTCTTTGGGGTTTTGTTTGGGTTTTGTTTGGGGTTTTGTTTGGGGTTTTGTTTGGGGTTTGTTTGGGGTTTTGTTTGGGGTTTCTTTGGGGTTTTGTTTGGGTTTTCTTTGGGGTTTTTTGGGGGTTTTCTTTGGGGTTTTTATTTGGGGTTTTCTTTGGGGTTTTTTTGGGTTTTCTTTGGAGGTTTTTTTGTTTGGGTTTCGTTGGGGTTTTGTTTGGGTTTCTTTGGGGTTTTGTTTGGGGTTTTGTTTGGGGTTTTTTGTTTGGGGTTTTTTGTTTGGGGGTTTTGTTTGGGGTTTTGTTTGGGGTTTGTTTGGGGTTTTGTTTTTTTGGGTTTGTTTGGGGTTTTGTTTGGGGTTTTGTTTGGGGTTTTGTTTGGGGTTTTGTTTGGGGTTTGTTTGGGGTTTTTGTTTGGGTTTTCTTTGGGGTTTTTTTGGGTTTTCTTTGGGGTTTTTTTTTTTGGGTTTTCTTTGGGGTTTTTTGGGTTTTCTTTGGAGGTTTTTGTTTGGGTTTCGTTGGGGTTTTGTTTGGGCTTTCTTTGGGGTTTTGTTTGGGGTTTGTTTGGGCTTCTTTGGGGTTTTGTTTGGGGTTTTGTTTGGGGTTTTGTTTGGGGTTTTGTTTGGGGTTTTGTTTGGGGTTTTGTTTGGGGTTTTGTTTGGGGTTTTGTTTGGGGTTTTGTTTGGGGTTTTGTTTGGGGTTTTGTTTGGGTTTTGTTTGGGGTTTTGTTTGGGTTTTTGTTTGGGGTTTTGGGGTTTTTGTTTGGGTTTTCTTTGGGGTTTTGTTTGGGTTTTTGTTTGGGGTTTTGTTTGGGCTTCTTTGGGGTTTTGTTTGGGGTTTCTTTGGAGGTTTTGTTTGGGGTTTCTTTGGGGTTTTGTTTGGGGTTCTTTGGGGTTTTGTTTGGGTTTTGTTTGGGGTTTCTTTGGGATTTGTTTGGGGTTTCTTTGGGGTTTTTGGGGGGTTGTTTGGGGTTTTTTGTTTGGGTTTTCTTTGGGGTTTTTGTTTGGGTTTCTTTGGGGTTTTGTTTGGGTTTTGTTTGGGGTTTTGTTTGGGATTTGTTTGGGGTTTCTTTGGGGTTTTGTTTGGGGTTTTTTGTTTGGGGTTTCTTTGGGGTTTCTTTGGGGTTTCTTTGGGGTTTCTTTGGGGTTTCGTTTGGGGTTTCGTTTGGGGTTTGGGGTTCGTTTGGGTTTTTGTTTGGGGTTTTGTTTGGGGTTTCGTTTGGGGTTTTTGTTTGGGGGTTTTGTTTGGGGTTTTGTTTGGGGTTTTGTTTGGGGTTTGTTTGGGGTTTCTTTGGGATTTGGGGGTTTCTTTGGGGTTTCGTTTTTCGTTTTTGGGGTTTTTGTTTGGGGTTTCTTTGGGGTTTTGGGTTTGGGGTTTTGTTTGGGGTTTTGTTTGGGGTTTGTTTGGGGTTTTTGGGGTTTTTGGGGTTTTCTTTGGGGGTTTTGTTTGGGGTTTCTTTGGGGTTTTTGTTTGGGGTTTCTTTGGGGTTTTTTTTTGGGTTTTGTTTGGGGTTTTGTTTGGTTTTGTTTGGGGTTTTTTTTGGGGTTTTGTTTGGGCTTTGGGGTTTTGTTTGGGGTTCTTTGGGGTTTTGTTTGGGTTTCTTTGGGGTTTCTTTGGGGTTTGTTTGGGTTTGTTTGGGGTTTTGTTTGGGGTTCTTTGGGGTTTTGTTTGGGTTTGTTTCGGGTTTCTTTGGGGTTTTGTTTGGGGTTTCTTTGGGGTTTTGTTTGGGGTTTCTTTGGGGTTTTGTTTGGGGTTTTCTTTGTGGTTTCTTTGTTTGTTTGGGTTTGTTTGGGGTTTTGTTTGGGGTTCTTTGGGGTTTTGTTTGGGTTTGTTTGGGGTTTCTTTGGGGTTTTATTTGGGGTTTCTTTGGGGTTTTGTTTGGGGTTTCTTTGGGGTTTTGTTTGGGGTTTCTTTGGGGTTTTGTTTGGGGTTTTCTTTGTGGTTTCTTTGGGGTTTTGGTTTGTTGTTGTTGTTTTCAAAGTTTTCTGTATTATTTTAGGATAAACCAAAAGCTTTTGGCTCTCTGGGGTGACTCAGGCTGGGTCAGCAGTGGGTCACAGCGAGCAGGGCTGCGATGACTCCTGGCACCAGGGTCCTGACGCCCCAGCCCCAGCGGCGGAGCAGGGCCGGAGCTGCCGCTGACTTTCCTTGATGCAAGAGGCTGCGGGTGAGTGGGTGTCTCATCTCCTGTCACGGTCCTGGGCTCTCCAGGAACGTCTGTCTGCTCTGTTAGTCATTTCAGCAAGGCATTCGTCTGCAGCAGCCTGCTGCTTTCTCTGTTATTGAGTTGCTTCCGTCACCATGGCAGCGATGCCAGCTTTGCGTGCTGCTGGCGAGGGGAACGTGGCCACTTCCTTGGCAAGATAAAGTCCCTTCCAAGCTCCCTCCTATGAGGCTGAGCGTCAGCCCTGGCTGCGGTCAGAGGGGCTGAGAGCTGGAGTGGTCGAGGAGGTTGCCCCAGGGGTGGTTTTCCAGTCCCTTTTGTGCCTTTTTGAGTTGCATCACCGCAGATGTGAGAGGTGCAGGAGCTGTGCTGCTCACCACGGGCGCTGTGTCAAGGATTTCTCACTTACAAGTGAGCCATCGACCTCGGTTTTGAATTCCTCTGCACGATGGCAGCTGGCTAACAGCCTTCTGTGCTGCCTCTGCACGTTGCTTGGGTTGTCACCCCTCTTACTGTGCCCTTTCACAACACATCTTCCATAAAATCCCGAGGGAGGAGTCCTCCTTTGTTAGCTGGGAGCTGCCTGGAAGGCTTCCCGGGGAGAGGACCCCTTCCCTGCTCCCAGCAGGCTCCCAGCAGGCTCCCAGGTGCTGCAGAGCAGGAAATGTTTAATTGTTGTGAGAGCGCCTGGGGCAGTCGGCTCCCATTTCACTCTCTGAGCTCATCTGCAGGCTGCTGCAGCTCAGAAATCCCTGCTTCTGCTTTCCCACTTCCTTCCCAGAGCATCTGAGGAAGGGCTTTGCTGAGGATATTTTCATCTTGCCGTAGCTGGCAGGTAGATGAGAGCCTCCCTTGGGCAGGCTGCCAGGGGAAAGCCAAGCCTGGGTGGTTGGCTCCCATCAGGTGTTGGTCCAACTCGCGCCAGGACCCCTGCTGATGCTATCGCATCTGTCCTGATAAGAGATGGCTTCAGATCTCCCCCAGGGCCAGCACGTGGGGTAATCAATACTCCACACACTTAAAATCCTTAGAAAAGAAGATGTCTGGGTTGTCTCCCTGCTCTGATGCCATTCTTCTCCTCCTTGCCCTTGGATGAGGGTCACTCAGTAGTCTCTGCTTTGTGTGTGGTCATTGACAGGATGGAAAGGTCAAGGATGACTCACCCAGGACCATGAAGAGGTCTGGAGTGGAGCCCCCCGATAGTGCAACATTTCACTTCCATTCCTGCATCACTCCAGCATCTTTCCTCCTCCAGCCTGGCTGGGAAGTCGTAGCCCAGGAGTGTTTCTTGCCTGTCAGCATCTGGCTGACCTGTGCTGGGCGTCAGCTCAGTTATCAAAAGGTAAAACCAAACCCAAACCAACCCCAAAAGAAATCATCTGCAATTTACATAATGAGGTAACAGCTCCTCACCTCTTCCCTCCTTTCCTCACCCAGCCTGGGTGTGCACCAGGCTCCCTGGGAATGCTGCTGCTGCCACTTCCTCTGCTCCAAGCAAAACTTGGAGTTACCAGCAGCAGCAGGGCACTGAGAGAGGATGACAGAGATGGACAACCTGGTGCTGCTGAGGAGCCCTCCAACACCCCCACGAGGGTCACTGTGACCTGCTGCCAATCTGGACCTGCCTTTGGGTGTTTCAGAGTGGGATGAGGGAGGCAGGTTGGGTGCATTTAGGGTGGTTTCAGCAATGCTGGGTGTGCAATACTCTGACTAGCCTGGGCATAAGATGCATTTGCCTAGCCCTCCCCTGATAACGGGTAGCTGCTCAAGTTGCAGCTTGGTTATCAATAAATTACTCACCCAGCAGAGCTGTGAGAACAGCCCTGGCCCACAGGCACTGACACACAAGAGGTGCTCACGTCCCTCAGCTTGCTGCTGCTCACCACAGCGTCAGGGCTGCTCCAGAGGTTGCCTGTGGGATCAGAAAGGTCTCTCTGCCACGTCCATGCCCTCCAAGTCCATCTTACCTTCTCCTCTGAGCACAAACAGTCCAAGGTATCTTTTTGCCTGCTCATTTTTGTTTGCAGACTGAAGGTAGCTATCTCCAGAGGGGTTACAGGAACAACCCAATCAGCCTCAGAGCCAACAGCAAGGTGAGGCAGCCTGGGTTCTGCAGCAGTAATGCCACATTCATGTGACAGCATGGCCCAGCTGGCAAACTCAGGCTCCCTGGGGACAGTCTGGACCTGGGACACTGCTATGAGAGCATGTCTGGTCTGCTCAAGGACCTCGGCTGCATCAGTTTGGCTCAGCAGCTATTGCCTGTGGCAGGCTTTGCAAAGCCTTTGCTGTGGGGCTGCCCCTACTGCCCCTGGGTTGTGGGTTTTGGAGGGCTGAGTGATTATTTCTGTCCTCCTGCAGGGGGGAAAGCTTGGGGCTGTCCATAATGATCACCTAAGTCATTTGTGCTCCTGAAAACTAAGTGACTTCTCCGGGGAGCTGCCAGCCCACAGCCCTGCCCCTCCTGTGTCCCTGCATCTCCAGGCTCCGAACACCAGGGCCATGCCGATGGGGACAGCTGTCCACCAACCTGAGGAGCAAGCCTGTCTGCACAGCTCCTCATAACCTCATGGGTGAAGGTCCCATGTAGCAGGACAAGGATGGAGAGAGGTCCTGCAAGCAGCTTCCTGAGTCACTCTGCTTCTGCTAACCCACCATGTCCTGCTGCCAGAAGCCCTGGGGCGTTGCGACCACCGGCATCCCGGCGGGGGTGATGCCACTCAGCTTCCCCGATCCCCAACACCTCCTTGATGAGCTGGGACCAGCCCCTTTCCAGGAGGGCTTGAGAGTGTGGCTTCATCCTGGGGAAGCCCCTGAGCTTGGTGGTTTGGGATGGAACACCCACCCACCCACCCACCCCCCCCCCAGCGGCCTCTCCTTTCGCTGGTGTCCTTCTCCCCGGATGACAAACGGCGCGGCGGTGCCAAGACTTCTTCCCGCCTCCGTGGGTTCGGGAAACACCTGGGGGTGAAGGAGCTGGTCCCTTTCACTCCCTCATTAATTCAGCCAATGACAGAGGGAAATAGGTGCTGGGGAAAGCAAGAAAAATCCCAAAAGTTAAGCCAAGAGTTATTTCCTCCCAGTGCCCGGATAAAAGCGCATCCATCGGAGCTCTGCCGGTCGGACGCCAGCGGGACCGGGGTGGGGAGCCCGCCTCCAAGCAGCAGGTAAAGCACCCATGGCAGCTTCTGGCTCCTCTCTTAGTCCTGCAACTTGTCTCCAAGAGGCCTTTCCCCCCCCCTTCTTTCATGAATAACCTTCATTTGCAGCACTTGGCAGTTGGAGTTGGAGAGCTCTGAGGGGAAGCATTTTCCTTGGGGATCCAGTATGGGGATCTGCTGCTTGCAGCCGCAGTCCTCTCCTGCTGCTTATCAGGCAAAGGGCTTCAAAACACTCAATTTATCTCCAATCATTTTCCTGATGAGCACTTTGGCTATTTCCATGCCATCTTTTGTCGTCTTTTTCCTTCTTTCTTTCTTTTGGGAGCTTCTGTCCTATATTTGGCTTGGTTTGGGTTTGGTTTGGGGTGGTTTGGTTTGGGTTCAATTTGATTTGGGGTGGTTTGGGTTTAATTTGAGTTGGAGTTGGTTTGGGTTTAATTTGGTTTGGGCTTGGTTTGGGTTTAATTTGGTTTGGGGTTGGTTTGGGTTTAATTTGGTTTGGGGTTGGTTTGGGTTTAATTTGGTTTGGGGTTGGTTTGGGTTTAATTTGGTTTGGGGTTGGTTTGGCTTTAATTTGGTTTGGGGTTGGTTTGGCTTTAATTTGGTTTGGGGTTGGTTTGGCTTTAATTTGGTTTGGGGTTGGTTTGGGTTTAATTTGGTTTGGGCTTTTGGTTTAATTTGGTTTGGGCTTGGTTTGGGTTTAATTTGGTTTGGGCTTGGTTTGGGTTTAATTTGGTTTGGGCTTGGTTTGGGTTTAATTTGGTTTGGGCTTGGTTTGGGTTTAATTTGGTTTGGGCTTGGTTTGGGTTTAATTTGGTTTGGGCTTGGTTTGGGTTTAATTTGGTTTGGGCTTGGTTTGGGTTTAATTTGGTTTGGGCTTGGTTTGGGTTTAATTTGGTTTGGGCTTGGTTTGGGTTTAATTTGGTTTGGGGTTGGTTTGGGTTTAATTTGGTTTGGGGTTGGTTTGGGTTTAATTTGGTTTGGGGTTGGTTTGGGTTTAATTTGGTTTGGGCTTGGTTTGGGTTTAATTTGGTTTGGGCTTGGTTTGGCTTTAATTTGGTTTGGGGTTGGTTTGGGTTTAATTTGGTTTGGGCTTGGTTTGGGTTTAATTTGGTTTGGGCTTGGTTTGGGTTTAATTTGGTTTGGGCTTGGTTTGGGTTTAATTTGGTTTGGGCTTGGTTTGGGTTTAATTTGGTTTGGGCTTGGTTTGGGTTTAATTTGGTTTGGGGTTGGTTTGGGTTTAATTTGGTTTGGGCTTGGTTTGGGGTTAATTTGGTTTGGGCTTGGTTTGGGTTAATTTGGTTTGGGCTTGGTTTGGGGTTAATTTGAGTTGGGGGTTTGGGGTTTTTGAATTCAATTTGATCTGGGGTTGGTTTGGGTTCATTTGGTTGGAGTTGGAGCTTGGGTTTAATTTGAGTTGGAGTTGGTTTGGTTTCAATTTGGTTTGGGGTTCGTTTGGGTTCAATTTGAGTTGGGGTTGGTTTGGGTTCAATTTGAGTTGGGGTTGATTTGGGTTCAATTTGAGTTGGGGTTGGTTTGGGTTCAATTTGAGTTGGGGTTGGTTTGGGTTCAATTTGAGTTGGGGTTGATTTGGGTTCAATTTGAGTTGGGGTTGGTTTGGGTTCAATTTGATCAGGGGTTGGTTTGGGTTCAATTTGATCAGGGGTTGGTTTGGGTTCAATTTGATCAGGGGTTGGTTTGGGTTCAATTTGATCAGGGGTTGGTTTTGGGGTTAATTGGTCTGGGGTTGGTTTGGGTTTAATTTGGTTTGGAGTTTATTGGTTTGGGGTTGATTTGGGTTTAATTTGATCTGGAGTTGGTTTGGGTTTAATTTGAGTTGGAACTTGAGTTTAATTTGATCTGGGGTTGGTTTGGGGCTCATTTGAGTTGGAGTTGGTTTTGGGTTTGATTTGATCCAGGGTTGGTTTGGGTTTAATTTGGTTTGGGTTTAACTTGAGCTGGGGTTAGTTTGGGTTTAGTTTGATATGGGGTTGGGGCTTCATTTGGTTGGAGTTTGTTTTGGGGTTCATTTGGTTGGAGTTGGGTTGGATTTAATTTGGTTTGGGGCTGGTTTGGGTTTAATTTGATCCTGGCCTTGGGTTGGGTTTAATTTAGGTTGGGTTGGGTTTAACTTGGGTTGGGTTTAAATTAGTTTGGATTTAATTTGGTTGCAATTGGCTGGGGTTTAATGTGGTTTGGGTTTAATTTGTGCTGCAGTTGGTTTGGGCTGGTTTAGGGTCAGTTCAGGTTTGATTTGGTTCAGGGTTTACTTTGGTTCAGGCTTTGATTTGGGTTGGGGCTGGTTTAGTTTGGGTTTGATTTGGCTTGGGTTCGATTTCTGCTGAATATTTGGTTGAATATTTGGGTTTATTCTCTTGCACATGGGGAGTGAAGAAGAAATGGGGAAGAGCTGCTGCCTAGAGTGGGGTTTGCAGTGCACAAGTGCCAACTAAACCAATCTGGTTAGTCCCAGAAGCATCACAACTGAGCTATTCAGAGCAGATTTCAAGGCAGTATTGTCTCCCTAGAGCAGGTCTCCCAGGCACCTCGCTGTGTTTGCACCCTGAGGCAGCATGAAGGGGTCCTGCCTGTTCCTCTGCCTCCTCTCCACGACTTGCTGCTTGAATTTGATGCCAACAGCTGGGAACAAAATCTTCCACTTTGGGCCCTGCAGAGTCTCCGTGAGCATGGCTGAGATCAGGTCTGGTTTCAACGCAATTAAAGCCAACGTCGTAAGTATGGCTCTGGGCTCCTGGGGAGCTGAACAAGCTGCTCCTGAAGCTCCTCTGGAGCCAGCCTGCCCAGCATCATCATCTTTATCTGTGTCTTCTCCTGTGCAGCAAGCCAGAGACCCCATCAGGACCCTCAGCATCCTGTCTTACCCCCATTCTCTCCACAAGGTTAAGGTAGGTGTCCTTAGGATGTCTCCAGCGAGCAGCCTGGACTAGAGGATCTCCCAGAGGTCCCTTCCCACCCCTACCATTTGGTGACTCTGTGATCATTCCTCCTGCAGAGAAGCATAGAATGCACTGTGTTGAAAGGGACCTCTAGAGGCCATCCAGTCCAACCCTGCTTCAGCAAGCAGGGACATCTCCAGATGGATCAGGTTGCTCTGAGTCCCACCAAGCCTAACCTTGTATCATACAATCAATAAGGTTGGAAAGGACCTCAAAGATCATTGAGTCCAACCTGGCACCCAACACCTCCTAACTACTAAACCATGGCTCCAAGTGCCACATCCAATCCCCTCTTGAGCACCTCCAGGGATGGGGACTCCTCTCTGGGCAGCACATTCCAAGGGCTAACAACTCTCTCTGGGAAGAACTTTCTCCTCACCTCCAGCCTAAACCTCCCCTGGCACAGCTTGAGACTGTGTCCTCTTGTTCTGGTGCTGCTTGCCTGGGGGAAGAGACCAACCCCCTCCTGGCTACAGCCTCCCTTCAGGGAGTTGGAGAGAGCAATGAGGTCTCCCTGAGCCTCCTCTTCTGCAGGCTCAGCAACCCCAGCTCCCTCAGCCTCTCCTCGTGGGGCTTGTGCTCGAGGCCTCTCGATGAGAGCTTGAGGTGACCAGGCTTGGTGGCTCCAACTTTAAAGCACTTTGGGAGAGCTTCTTGAAGCAAGCAAAGGTATTCCTTAAGTCTTCAGAGAGATGCTGCCTCACTCACCAGCTCTTCACCTTCTACGTGGACAAGGTTTTCAAGCACTGCAGGACAGAGGACTCCTACATCAACAGAAAGCTCAGCAGCATAGCCAACTCCTTCCTCAGCGTCAGGAGGAGCCTCCAGCACTGTGTAAGTCTGGGGTATGGCTGTGCTTTAAGTTCTTCTGCTAGATTGAATCTTAGCCAGATATTTTCTTTTCTGCCAGAGTGGTCAGGGACTGGCACAGGCTGCCCAGGGAGGTGGTGGAGTCCCCAGCCCTGGAGGGGGTCAAGAAACCTGTGGCCATGGCACTTGGGGACAGGGTTTTAGTGGCCACGGTGGTGGTGGGTCAATGGTTGGACTTGGTGATCATCTTCTCCAAGCCCCCTGCAGTCAGCAGGGATGCCTCCAGCTAGGTCAGGCTGCTCACAGCCCCATCAAGTCTCATCTTGAATGTCTTCAGGGGTGGGGTCTCCACCACCTCTCTGCACAGCCTGTTGCAGTGTCTGAGCACAGAATCATAGAATGGCTTGGAAGGGACCTTGAAGATCATCCTGTTCCAGCCCCCTGCTGTGGGCAGGAACACCTCCTGCTAGCCCAGGTTGCTCAAAGCCTCATCCAGCCTGGCCTTGAACCTCCAGGGAGGGAGCATCCACAACCTCCCTGGGCAACCTGTGCCAGTGTCTCCCCATCCTCACTGTGAAGAATTTCTTCCTGCTCTCCAGTCTCAATCTCCTCTCTTCCAGCTCAAAGCCATTGTCTCTCATCCTGTCACTCCCAGCCCTTGTCAAAAGTCCCATCCCCAGCTCTTCTGTGGCTCCCTTCAGGTACTGGAAGGCTTCTCTAAGATCTCCCTGGAGCCTTCCCTTCTCCAACAAATTCTCTCTTACCCCTCTAGCACGAGCAGAACAAGTGTGTGTGTGGCCAGGAATCTACAGAGAAATTGAAGCAGATCCTTGTGAACTATGAGGGGGTAAGCTGGGGATTGGGTCCAGGAATCAACACAGCTCTTCCAGCTCCTCTTTCCACGGGGTTTTGCTCACCAGCTTTCCTGACAACCTGTTCCTTCCTCTCCTTTCAGCTGAATGTCACCTCAGCAGCCATCAAATCCCTGGGCGAGTTGGACATCCTGCTGGACTGGCTGGAGAAGGAGAGCAGAAGGCGCTAAGGAGGACAGGGCTGAGGAGGCTGTGGGGCCACTGCAGGGTGATGATGTCCTGTCTCAGTGCAGTTCCCCATGGAGTGCAGGGCATGGAGGGTTTTGCTGGCCAGGTACCTTGCTGAGTCTTGCATTAGGATGGGGAAATGGAGCAGGCTCCATTCTGCACTTGCTTTGCTGACCTCTGTCAAAGGTTGGTCTCCAAGGGACCATTTAAGAGAACCATAGAATCAATAAGGTTGGAAGAGACCTCAGAGATCACCAAGTCCAACCTGGCACCCAACACCTCCTGACAACTAAACCCTGGCTCCAAGTGCCACATCCAGTCCCCTCTTGAACACCTCCAGGGATGGGGACTCCACCACCTCCCTGGGCAGCACATTCTAGTGGCAAATTACTCTTTCTGGGAAGAACTTTCTCCTCACCTCCAGCCTAAACCTCCCCTGGCACAGCTTGAGACTGTGTCCTCTTGTTCTGGTGCTGCTTGCCTGGGAGAAGAGACCAACTCCCTCCTGGCTACAACCTCCCTTCAGGGAGTTGGAGAGAACAATGAGGTCTCCCCTGAGCCTCCTCTTCTGCAGGCTAAGCAACCCCAGCTCCCTCAGCCTCTCCTCCCAGGGCTGTGCTCCAGACCCCTCCCCAGCCTCATTGCCCTTCTCTGGACAACTTCAAGTCTCTCATTGTCCTTCTTAAGCTGAGGAGCCCAGAACTGGACACAGGACTCCAGGTGTGGCCTAACCAGTGCTGAGGACAGGGGCAGAATGATCTCCCACTCTGGGCTCTTTTAGTCCCCAAGACTGGTTCCCACTGATTCTCCCTGCTCTAACTCCTGTTCCCACTGTGTTTTCCCACAAGGTGTCCATGTGTTTATGGCTGGAGCATCAGAGCCCAGCCCCAGCCTTTGCCCCCCACCCTTTAGCTCTTGCTGAGCATTGAGCAGATCCCCTCTGGGGCTGCTCTTCTCCAGGCTCAACAGCTCCCCACAGAGCTGCTCCAGGACCTTCAGCACCTTTGCAGCCTCCACTGGACCCTCTCCTGTAGTTCTCTGTCTCTCTTGAACTGGGGAGCCCAGAATGGGACTCAATATTCTACTTGTGGCCTCACCAGGGCAGGGCAGAGCTGGAGAACCTCCCTTTACCTGTTGGCTGACTCTTAATCCACTCCAGACCACCCCTGGCCTCCCTGGCTTTGAGGGCACCTTTCTGGCTCATGATGGACCTGTCCCCCATCACTCCCAGGTTCTTCTCCAGAGAGCTGCTGTCCAGCAGGTCACCCCTAACCTACACTGGTGCAGGAGGTTCTTCCTCCCCAGGTGCAGGACTTGCCCTTGTTGTACTTCTTGAGGTGCAGCTCTCCAGCCTGCCCAGGTCCCCCTGAGTGGCAGCACAGCTGGGCTGGGTGCCAGCCAGCTCTCCCTGAGCGTCTGTGGAGTGACTCTGGTGTAGTCCATGCCGCACAGCAGTGCTCCAAACTCTGCCCTCAGCCTCATGAGGCTGCTGCTGGAGATGATTGTCCTGGCTGAAGCCAGGTGCAAGGGTGGGAAAAGCTTCCAAGGTGAGGTCCCAGCGTGTTTGCCAGACCTCAGAGGTTCTGTGTTGCCTTTCCAGGTGACATTTTCTGCCTTCTCAGTGGGAGAAAAAAGAAGCACTAAATGTCTGTGCAAGAGATGTGGTTGCTGAAGGGAGAAAGGGCTCCTGTGTGTGCTGGGTCATTTACTGACAGCAGTGAGTCTGGTGGAAACCTGCTGCAATGACTGTAAATAAACCCCACTGGAAACTGTGCTGACTCCATGTGCTGAAATGCTGAAGAGTTAGGTGCTTCCTGCTGCTGAAACTTGCCCAGCTCACCAGCCTGCCCTTTCCTGGCAGCTGCTGTCCCTCCTGCTGTCCTGTCCACCCACCCCAGGGCTGATGCAGCACTCCTGGTGTGCCAGGGAGACCGAAGCTTAGACCTGAGTGAGGCTAAATCCTAGAGTCCTAGAGTGGTTTGGCTTGGGAGGGACCTTAAAGCTCATCTAATTCCAACCCCCTGCCGTGGGCAGGGACACCTTCCACTAGACCAGGGTGCTCAAGACCCCCAGCTTGTCCCTGAGACCATTTTTGTTGTGCATTATGTACAGCTCTGCCCTGTTTTCATAGAATCAGTAAGGTTAGAAAAGACTCAGAGATCATCAAGTCCAACCTCTCACCCAACACTTCATGACTAACTAAACCATGGCTCCAAGGGCCACATCCAAGCCCCTCTTGAACACCTCCAGGGATGGGGACTCCACCACCTCCAGGGCAGCACATCACCAATGGCTAGCAGCTCTCTCTGGGAAGAACTTTCTCCTCACCTCCAGCCTAAACTTCCCCTGGCACAGCTTGAAACTGTGTCCTCTTGTTCTGGTGCTGCTTGCCTGGGAGCAGCCATCTCTTCATGCAGCAGCCACGAGGGGTTGTGGACTCCAGGTGTCAAGACCCAACTGAAATGCTGCTTACCAGCACAAACCAGGGCAGCCAGATAGAATCACAGAGTTGTTTGGATTGGGAAAGACCTCTAAGCTCACCCAGTCCAACCATCAACCCAACACCCTCGTGGCCACTAAACCATGTCCCCAAGTGCCATGGCCACAGGTTTCCTCTTTGTGGGTGCCATGGACAGTGGCACTGAGTGCAGCCTCAGCAGGTTTGCTGATGGCACCAAGCTGTGTGGTGCAGCAGACAGCTGGAGGGAAGGGATCCATCCAGAGGCACCTGGACAGGCTGGAGGGGTGGGCACAAGCCAACCTCAGGAGCTTCAACAAGACCAAGGGCAGGGTCCTGCAGCTGTGTGGAGGCAATCCCAGGCACAAATCCAGGCTGGGCAGGGACTGGCTGGAGAGCAGCCCTGAGGAGAGAGACTTGGGGGTGCTGGGGGAGGAGGAGCTCAACAGGAGCTCTCAGTGTGCACTTGCAGCCCAGAAAGCCAATCAGAGCCTGGGCTGCAGCAGGAGAAGTGTGGCCAGCAGGGCAAGGGAGGGGATTCTCCCCCTCTGCTCAGCCCTGGGGAGACCCCACCTGGAGTACTGCCTCCAGCTCTGGAGCCCCTATGACAAGAGGGATCTGGAGGTGCTGGAAGGTGTGCAGAGCAGGGCCAGGAGGATGATCAGAGGGCTGGAGCACCTCTCCTGTGAGCACAGACTGAAGGAGTTGGGGCTGTTCAGTCTGGAGAAGAGAAGGCTCCCAGGTGACCTCATTGTGGCCTTCCAGGATCTGAAGGGGGCTCCAAGAAGGCTGGGGAGGGACTGCTCAGGAGATCAGGTAAGGACTAGGGGGAATGGACTGAAGCTGGAGGTGGGGAGATTCAGGCTGGAGGGGAGGAGGAAGTTCTTCCCCATGAGAGTGGTGAAGCCCTGGAATGGGTTGTGCAGGGAGGTGGTTGAGGCCCCGTCCCTGGAGGTGTTTAAGCACAGGCTGGATGAGGCTCTGGCCAGGCTGATGTAGTGTGGGGTGTCCCTGCCCATGGCAGGGGGTTGGAACTAGATGATCCTTGTGGTGCCTTCCAACCCTGACTGATACTATGCTACTGTGACAGGTTGGACTTGCTGATCTCTGAGGTCTTTTCCAACCTTATTGATTCTCTGATTCTGTGGTGACTCCACCACCTCCCTGGGCAGCCTGCAGGAAAGAAGGAACTGGAGCTCCTTGGTGGATCCATGGTGTGCCTGGATCACAGCTTGAGAGAGCAGTGGGGGTTTTATTCCACCTCAGCTCAGGCTGTCAGCTCCCATTGCTCTGATCTCCTGGATCAGATTTCATTGCTCTCAGCTCCCGGTTAGACCTGAGGTTGCCTGCCTCAGCCCGTGCCTGTTTTATGGCTTTCATGTCCAAACCACGTTTACACCTCCCCACCCACTGCCCAGCAGGGCAGCTGGCAGGGTGCTCAGCCCACCCACGGCCCCTGGCCGGTTCCTGCCGCTCCCAGAGCGGCGCGGGAGGAGCTGAGCTGGGGGCAGGACGCCAGCAGGCACCTGGAGAGGAAGAGGATTTGCAACGGGAGAGCAGAAGGGGTTTTCTCCCCTCAGAAATTTCCAAACCTTCGCCTTCTCCTGCAGCTTGGTGACTGCTCACCCCCAGGGACACTTCCCAAGCTCACACCTTGCCTTGTTGCACCAGAATCGTTCGCTCACTTCCAGCAACTCCGGGCAGGCACAGACCTGCCCTGGCCCCTCCACCCCTCTCCTGATAGCCAAGCCCCTTCCCACCCTGCTGCCAAGGGGATGCTCATCACCCTCTGCATTTGATGGTTCGCTGTCAGAGCTGCATGGAACCAACACAGGCTCAGGAGTTTGGGTTTCTCTATGCAGTTTCTACCCCTTCCTACCCTTTTTCAACTCCTTTCTACCCCCTTCCCACCCCCTTTTCTACCCCCTTTCCCACCCCCTTTTCTACCCCCTTTCTACCCTTTTCCTACCCCTTTTCAACTCAACCCCCTTTTCTACCCCTTTTTCTACCCCTTTTTCTACCCCTTTTCTACCCCCTTTTCTACCCCCTTTTCTACCCCCTTTTCTACCCCTTTTCTTTTTCTACCCCCTTCCTAACCCCTTTTCTACCCTCTTTTCATCCCTTTCCTTTTCCTACCCCCTTCCTACCCCCTTTTTCCTACCCTCTTTTCATCCCTTTCCTACCCCCCTTCCTTCCTACCTACCCCCTTCCTACCCCCTTCCTACCCCCCTTCCTTCCCCCCCCTTCCTACCCCCTTCCTACCCCCCCTTCCTACCCCCCTTCCTACCCCCCTTTCCACCCTTTTCTATCCTTTTCTCCCCCCTCCTACCCCTTCCTCTCCCTTCCTACCATTTTTCTACCCCCTTTCTACCCCTTCTCTCCCAGCCCTGGTCCTGCCAGACACCTTCAGAGCCCATCTCCGTGCCAGGCTGGCACCAGCTCATCCCCTTCCTGGTGTTCATGGAAAACTGCTTCCCTGCTTTCTCCCAGCTCCTCCTCCTCCTCCTGCTGCATCACTTTGTCAGCGAGGTACTCAGCTTTCTGCAGCCCCCTCCCCCTGGCTGAGAGCAGAGTAGTGCTGCTGCTTGGAAATCCACACACCAATGAACTGTTTTCTCCTGTTTAGTCACCCCCCCACACCACCCCCCCCTGCAAAACAAGGCCAAGAGACAACCTTTAATTACAGCCCTCCTCCTTTCCACCTGGGTGAACACGAAGTCAGCCAGGGAAAGTGATGAGAGTGACGTGTGCTCAGGTGCATGAGGCTCCGGGTGGGCTCCCAAGGCCACCCTCAGCAGGGTGGCTTGTGGCAGAGGAGCAGGGATTGGGCTCAGCTCTTCCAGCTCCGGGTCAGAGAGGGGAGGGTGTTGGTTCAGCTGCCCTGGGGCACCTGGTCTGTGCTTTGCAAATGACCCAGCGCCGGCCAGCACCGGTGCCTGTTGCTTCATCAGCTACAGGGGTGGCTAATAGGTTGTCAGACTAATTAATGCCACGCTGGGATCAATCCCTGCAGCTGGTGGAAGTGCAGCTGTGAAACATCATTCAGAACCTCGCCTGTTCCTCTCCATCCCTTGTAGGTTTCTTCTCCCATCCTGTGCTGCTTGCAAGACCAGACCTGCTGCTCCACTGCTGCAGTGAAAAGGAGGAGAAACACCCTCCCCCTCCCCTCCCCCCACGGGTGCACCCTGAGGAGCCCTCTTTGGGTCCTCTCTTCCCCATGCACTCCCAAGTCCCCTGCTCTGCTGAAGCCAGTGATGGTCTTTATTGCTTGTGCGCAAATCCCCCTCCGGACCGTGTCCAGCCCACAGATGTGGTCCTCTGGAGGAGGAAGCTTAGAGGAATCAGAAGCAGGAGGCTGCTCTAGAGGGTTTTCCAGCTGGAGGTGTTTAGGAGGAGACTGGATGGGGTGCTTGGTGCCATGGTTTAGTTGATTAGATGGTGTTGGGTGATGGGTTGGATGCAATGATCATGAAGGTCTCTTCCAACATGGTCTGGTCTATTCCTATTCCTCTTCCTATTCCTTTCTATTCTATCCCATCCCTATCCCATCTCCTATTCTATTCTATTCTATTCTATTCTATTCTATTCATCAAACAATCTATTCTAACAACTCTATTCTATTCTATTCCATTCTATTCTCCTATCCCTATTCTATTCTATTTCTATTCTATTCTATTCTATTCTATTCTATTCTATTCTATTCTATTCTATTCTATTCTATCCCATCCCTATTCTATCCTATTCTATCCCATCCCATCCCTATTCTATCCCATCCCATCCCATGTCATATTCTATTCTATTCTATTCTATTCTATTCTATTCTATTCTATTCTATTCTATTCTATTCTATTCTATTCTATTCTATTCCCATCCCATCCCATCCCATTCATATTCCTATTCCATTCTATTCTAACTTTTTTGTAGTGTGCCCTCTGCCCTTTGAGGGCTCCCTGGGGTGGAAGGGCACTGGTGGGGGCTAGAGGGTGGCTTAAAGCCCTCAAGCTCCTGCCATTTCCCTGTCCCAGCTGCCCTGTTTGGGATCAGCCAGTTCCTCCCTAAATCGCTGCAGAAAGCTGAATTGAAGCAAAGCAAACCAAAACCACCCCAAACCGAACACAACAACAACAACAAACCCCAACCCCAAACCATAACAACAAAGGTCAAGCTGTAGCAAACTGTGGTAGCAATAGAGAGTGCTGCGTGCTGAGGGCTTGTTCTGCTCTTCAAGGCAGAGCCCAGTCCCGGTTGTTGTCACCTCTTGGTCCCTTGCTTTCAGATCTGACCCTCCCAGGCTGGAGAGGCCACCTCTGGGGCAGCGCTGTCCCCCCGGAGCCACCCGGAGCGATGGTGCCAGAGGTGAGGAGGAAGGTGGAGTAGGCCAGGTCAGCATCCTCCTTGGAGCTCTGGGGGAGGACAGACGGACACTGTTAGGTGGGCTGGGCTGGGCAGCAGCACGTGGAAGGGAAAGGGCAGGGTTTCATGGGCTGTGAGCTCCTCGGGATGGCAGGGACAGACCGGACAAGGGGGACAATCCAGGAGGTCATGCTGGTGCTGGTGGGAGAGCATTGGCTGCCCAGGGAGGTGGTGGAGTCATCAGCCCTAGAAGGGTTCAAAGAACGTGTGGCCATGGCACTTGGGGACAGGGTTTGGTGGCCATGGTGGTGCTGGGCTGATGGATGGACTGGATGACCTCAGAGGTCTTCTCCAACCAGAACAAGGGGTAGGGAAAGACAGATGAAAGCAGGGAGAAGATAGATCCACAGGAGCAAGTCACAGCCCTAGCAATGGCAGAGACCTCCTTGCTCCGCTCTCCCTTCTGAACCAGTGTCCATAGGGGGATAAGGATGGGAGGTGGGATGTGCTCTGCCTGCTGGCTCTGTGCTTGGGCCACTCTTTCATATTTACACTAACAACCCAATCCCAACCTTCCTGACAGCACCTGGGGCTGACTTTGAGTCTTGCTGGATGGGGAGCACCTGGATCTAAATAAGATCCTGTGGATGGGGAGCACCTGGCTCTAAATGAGATCCCAGAGATGGAGAGCACCTGGGTACAAAAAGACCCCTGGGAGAAGGCAGCTCCTTTGGCAGAAGCTGGAGGGCTGTGGTGTCACCTCCCAGGTCAGTGAGCTTTCTCCTGCCTCCTTACCCTTTTTGCCTTCTTGGTCTCAGCAGAGTTTTCTGGGCTGATCTCCTTGGTGATGAACTCTGTGGGGAGAGAAGGGGAAGGCACCAGGGTGTAGGCACCACCGGGGGGGCAAGCTGTGGCTGTGGCAGGGTTCTTCTGCAAGCCTCTGCCCAGCCCCTGGGGCAGCCACCTACCATCCCCTCCCATCTGGGTCTCTTCGTTCTCCTTCACACAGGCGCTGTTGCTTGCTGTGTAGCCCTTCACACCTTCAAAGTCTGACATGCTGATGTTGGTCCTGTAGCTGCCCACAGACACCAGGTCTGGGAAGAGGGAAGTGGAAACAGGAGATAAGGGGAGGGAAACATGGGGAGATAAGGGGAGGGAAACGCTCCACAGGCTCCTTTGGAGCTGGTGGAACCTCCCTGCCATCTAACCACCTCTGTGTAATGCCCGCGGAGGGGTGGTCTCTGTTCTAAGCCCGCGGAGGAGTGGTCTCTGTTCTAAGCCGGCGGAGGGGTGGTCTCTGTTCTAAGCCGGCGGAGGGGTGGTCTCTGTTCTATGCCGGCGGAGGGGTGGTCTCTGTTCTAAGCCCGTGCCGGCGGAGGGGTGGTTCTATCTGTTCTAAGCCGGCGGAGGGGTGGTCTCTGTTCTAAGCCGGCGGAGGGGTGGTCTCTGTTCCGGCGGAGGGGTGGTCTCTGTTCTATGCCGGCGGAGGGGTGGTCTCTGTTCTATGCCGGCGGAGGGGTGGTCTCTGTTCTAAGCCGGCGGAGGGGTGGTCTCTGTTCTATGCCGGCGGAGGGGTGGTCTCTGTTCTATGCCGGCGGAGGGGTGGTCTCTGTTCTATGCCGGCGGAGGGGTGGTCTCTGTTCTAAGCCGGCGGAGGGGTGGTCTCTGTTCTATGCCGGCGGAGGGGTGGTCTCTGTTCTATGCCGGCGGAGGGGTGGTCTCTGTTCTATGCCGGCGGAGGGGTGGTCTGTTCTATGTGGTCTATGCCGGCGGAGGGGTGGTCTCTGTTCTATGCCGGCGGAGGGGTGGTCTCTGTTCTATGCCGGCGGAGGGGTGGTCTCTGTTCTATGCCGGCGGAGGGGTGGTCTCTGTTCTATGCCGGCGGAGGGGTGGTCTCTGTTCTATGCCGGCGGAGGGGTGGTCTCTGTTCTATGCCGGCGGAGGGGTGGTCTCTGTTCTATGCCCGCGGAGGGGTGGTCTCTGTTCTAAGCCCGCGGAGGGGTGGTTGGGGGGTTGGGGGTGGGGGTGGTGGTCTCTGTTCTAAGCCCGCGGGTGTGTGTGTGGTCTCTATTCTGAGCCCGCGGGGGGGAGATGGGGGCGGTGGTCTCTGTTCTAAGCCCGCGTGGTTGGGGGGTGGTGGTCTCTGTTCTAAGACCGCGGGTGTGTGTGGGTGTGTGTGGTCTCTATTCTGAGCCCGCGGGGGGGAGATGGGGCGGTGGTCTCTGTTCTAAGCCCGCGTGGTTTGGGGGGGGGTGGGGGGTGGTCTCTGTTCTAAGCCCGCGTGGTTTGGGGGGGGGTGGGGGGTGGTCTCTGTTCTAAGCCCGCGTGGTTGGGGGGTGGGGGGTGGTCTCTGTTCTAAGCCCGCGGGGGTGTGTGTGTGTGGTCTCTATTCTGAGCCCGCGGGGGGGAGATGGGGGCGGTGTTCTCTGTTCTAAGCCCGCGTGGTTGGGGGGGGGGGGTGGTCTCTGTTCTAAGCCCGGGTGGTTGGGGGGTGTGGGTGGTCTCTGTTCTAAGCCCGCGGGTGTGTGTGTGTGGTCTGTATTCTGAGCCCGCGGGGGAGATGGGGCGGTGGTCTCTGTTCTAAGCCCGCGTGGTTGGGGGGTGGTCTCTGTTCTAAGCCCGCGTGGTTGGGGGTGGTGGTCTCTGTTCTAAGCCCGCGGGTGTGTGTGTGTGTGTGTGTGTGCGGTCTCTATTCTGAGCCCGCGGGGGGGAGATCGGGGGGAGTGGTCTGTGTTCTAAGCCCGCGGGGGTGGTCCCTTGCTTGTGCCCGCAGAGTGGGGGTCTGTGTCTGAGCCCAGGCACCCTCTGTGCTGGGTGTTGGGGCCCTGTGGCGGTGGTGGGTGGGAGAGGCAGGGTCCCTTGCTTGCCCGCTGCGTGGCGGGCAGCAGGGGAGCCGCAGCGGCCGCGGCATGCACAGGGCGCCGCCTTCAGCTGTCGCCGGGGTTGGGGTTGGACTCGATGGTCTTAAAGCTCTTTGCCAGCCGTAATGATTCCACGATTCATCTTCACACAATCAGAGAATGGCTCAGGTTGGAAGGGACCTTAGGGATCAGCTACTCCACCCCCTGCAGGGGCAGGGACACCTCTCAACTAGCTTTGGTGGCTGCCACCCCCGGGGGGAGTGGGGAAGGGACTCACCTGATCTCTTCAGCTGCCTGTATTTGAACACGGCAAAAGCTGTCACCAGCACCAGGAGCACAGCACCAGTGAGGCTCAGGCTTAGCACAAGAGTGTTGGGGCCTTGGCTTTGGGCAGGGCTGGAATGGAGGGGAAGATGTCACCAAGATGTGAGCAGCGTTTTGGGTTTCGTTACTGCAGACTGAATGCTGTGTGTGAGCGTCCTGCAGCCTACCTCTGGAGAGGATGGTGAAGAGGGGGAGTGTGCTGTGCTTCAGGGAATGAACTGGGCCTCAGAACACAGAGGAAAAAAACCCCAAACCCACAGAAAAATGTAGGAGAGAGGCCGTGCCTGAGCAGCTACAGAATCACACAGAATCACCAAGGTTGGAAGAGACCTCAAAGCTCATCAGGTCCAACCTGGCACCACAGACCTCATGACTAGACCATGGCTCCAAGTGCCACATCCAATCCCCTCTTGAACCCCTCCAGGGATGGGGACTCCACCACCTCCATGGGCAGCACATCCCAGTGGCCAACAACTCTCTCAGTGGAGAACTTTCTCCTCACCTCCAGCCTAAACCTCCCCTGGCACAGCTTGAGACTGTGTCCTCTTGTTCTGGTGCTGGTTGCCTGGGAGAAAAGACCAACCCCCTCCTGGCTACAACCTCCCTTCAGGGAGTTGGAGAGAGCAATGAGGTCTCCCCTGAGCCTCCTCTTCTCCAGGCTAAGCAACCCCAGCTCCCTCAGCCTCTCCTCACAGGGCTGTGCTCCAGACCCCTCCCCAGCTTTCTTGCCCTTCTCTGGACCCCTTCCAGCATCTCAACATCTTTCCTAACCTGAGGAGCCCAGAACTGGAGACTTGACTGGAGGTGTGGCCTAACCAATGCTGAGTACAGGGGCAGAATGACTTCCCTGCTCCTGCTGGCCACACTGTTCCTACATCAGCAGCTTGGTTAGAAATGTGTGAAGGGAAGCCTTCTGCTCTTGGCAGAACTGTTTTTCAGGTAGTGTTTTCTGCACCTGGACTCTCCAAGCATTCCCTCCTGGGGCTGGTTTTTGCCCTGAGCTAGAGACATTTCAAACCATCCTGCCTTTGGCTGGAACCTTTTCCTCTCCTGATGTTTTTTTTCAAGACAAATCCTTTAGGGACAAGAATCTTTCTTGTTTCCCGGGGAGGTGGTTGAGCTGCCAGCCCTGGATGTGTTTAAAGGTGGTTTGGATGTGGTGCTTGGGGATATGGCTCAGGGGTGACTCTTATAGGGTAGGGCTTGGGGTTGGACTTGGTGATCCTGAGGGTCTCTTCCAAGCTGCATGTTTCTGTGATCCTTTTTGCTACCAAGCCCCATGGGCAGTGTGCAAACAGAGAGCTGACAAGGGGTTGTTATGAAAATGAGAGAGGACAGAGGCTTGGAGAGAACAAACCTTTCTGAGCCAGCTGCACCTTGCACCCCAGCATCACTGAAGGCTCTTCCTTGGGGTTTGACACCAGGCTCAGCACGGCTGGAGGGGGCATCAGGGCTCTGAATCTCCAGGTTGTGGTCATCACTGTGCCCTGTGTCTCCCAGAGGAGAAGAGTGCTTGGTTAGTTGTGTGAGCAGCAGTGTGGAGGTGGTGGCACACAAAGCTGCTGGGGGGTTGTGGTGGGTTCTGGCTGGATGCCATCCCCGGAGGTGGTCAGGAAACGTGAGGATGTGGCACTTGGGGACGTGGGACGGCTGGGCATGGTGGTGTGAGGTGGACTTGCTGACCTTAGAGGGCTTTTCTAGAGAGCAGTTGCAGGATGCTGTAAGTTAGGCGCAGCCAGGGTGGCCTCAGCGCCCAGCCTGGGATGCTGAGAGCTCTTCTCCTTTGCGGTGCTGCCGCCTAGTGGCGGTGGAGAGGGCTTCGCTCTCGGCAGCCGGCTGCGCAGCCCTGAGGAGCAGGAAAGCCTTCCGTGCGCAGCCGCCCCGGGGCTCACCTTCGGTCACAGACAGGTACACGGCCTTGGTTTCCCCCAGGCGGCCGTTTCGTGTCACTCCGCACCAGTACCAGCCCTGGTCTGCCTTGGTCACCGAGTCGAAGCTGAGGATGACTGTCCTGTTGTCGCTGTCGCAGCTCACGTCCGGTCCCGGCTGCCGCTGGTCAGAAGCGGGCATGGGGGTGCAGCCGGTGCTGTCCCACCTGCACCAGTACTTCTGGTAGGAGTAGTACTTGCAGAGGTAAGAGCAAGTCAAATCCACCGGGGAACCCACTTGTGCCTCCACGTCCTCCTGTCCCTGCAGCCCAGGCTCTCCTGCAAGGGCAAACAGAAGGTCAAGGCTGAGGAGGGCCACAAAGACGATCGGAGGGTTGGAGCAGCTCCCGTGTGGGGAGAGGCTGGCAGAGCTGGGGCTGCACAGACTGAGCAAGAGAAGGTGGTGGGGAGACCTTAGAGCAGCCTTCCAGTACCTGAAGGGGCTACAGGAGAGCTGGGCAGGAGCAGTTTAGAAGGGCTTGTTGTGACAGGATGAGAGGGACTGGGCTGAAGCTTGCTGAGGGCAAATTTAGACTGGAGGTTAGAAAGAAATTGTTGATAGTGGTGGTGGAGTCCCCATCCCTGGAGGTGTTCAAGAGAGGTGAGGCCATGGCGCTTGGGGACCTGGTGACCATGGTGGGGTTGGGCTGATGGTTGGATTTGCTGATCTCAGAGGACTTTTGCAAGCAGAACAATTCAATGATTCTATATTCACCTCTGGCTGGGAGCTGGGGGAGCTTTGGCAAGGCTTGAGAACTCCTTGTGTGAGAAGCTTTTGTGAAGAACAGAATAGAATAAACCAGGTTGGAAGAGACCTTAGAGACCATCAAGTCCAACCTATCATCCAACACCACCTAATCAACTCAACCATGGCACCAAGCACCCTATCAAGTCTCCTCCTGAACCCCTCCAATGATGGTGACTCCACCACCACCCCAGGCAGCCCATTCCAATGGGCAATCACTCTCTCTGGGTAGAACTTCTTCCTAACCTCCAGCCTAAGCCTCCTCTGGCACAGCTTGAGACTGTGTCCTCTTGTTCTGGTGCTGCTTGCCTGGGAGAAGAGCCCAAGCTCCTCCTGGCTACAACCTCCCTTCAGGGAGTTGGAGAGAGCAATGAGGTCTCCCCTGAGCCTCCTCTTCTCCAGGCTAAGCAACCCCAGCTCCCTCAGCCTCTCCTGCTTCCCCATAAAACCTTGTGTCTCCATTGGAAAGCTACTGGGGGTGGGGGAGGGAGAATGACCACAATGAGGTAAAAAAGCCATAGGTGGACTTCACATCTCTTCCCCAGCAGGCAGCTCTGCTCTCCTGGGGTGCTGAGGAGGTTGTTTTGCACCTACGGAGCAGGCAGAGCGCTGCCGGCGCGCCAGCTCCTACCGTCTATGACCTTCAGCTCGGTCGAGGATTGCTGCTCCTTCTCATCCTCTGTCATGCACCAGTAGTAGCCTTTGTCACTGTCCTTCAGCTGGTTGAGGATGACGGTGAAGGTTTTGTTGACTGGGTCGTTGTACATGGCCACCCGCCCTTCGTACTGGGGTGCCACAAACCCGGAGCTGTCGATGATGCGGCTGCAGCCGTTCTGCCTCCACTTGCACCAGTACTTGAGGGAGGAGCTCCTGGCGGGTGAATAGTGGCACTCAAAAGTGGCTGAGCTCCCTTTGACGGCGATGATTGTGGGCTTGCCCTGAGGGACGTCGCTCTCTGGAGGCAAAAGGGAAAGGAGCAGCTGTGAGGGGCCCTGGGGCACTCTCCCGAGAGGACGGAGATCAGCGCAAGCCAAGCAAGGTGAAGCTAAGGGGTGCAGATCACAGCGTCACAGAACGGTGGGAGAGGTGGAAGGGACCCCTGGGCGGAAGGGACCCCTGGGTGGAAGGGACCTCTGGAAGGAAGGAAGGGACCTCTGAAGATCATCTTCTGCTAATGGAGGTACATCTGGGTCAGGCTGCACAGGATTATCTCCAGGTGGGTTTTGAATGTCTCCAGAGAAGGAGACTCTGCAGCCTCTCTGGGCTGCCTGTCCCAGTGCCCCATAGCTCAGTGGTGGAATTCTGATGCTAGGAAGTCGCCCTACAGTGTCTCTTAGGGCATTTTTTTCCCCCCAGAATTCACTCTCTACAACTCCCTGAAAGGAGGTTGGGGTGAGGTGGGTGTTGGTCTCTTCTTAATTGCAATGAGTGACAGGAGGAAGGGAGGTTCACGTTGGGTATTAGGGACTGCAAGAGTGGTGAGGCACTGGGACAGGCTGCCACAGTAGTCCCCATCCCTAGAGGTATTTAAGAGTTGTGCAGACATTGTGCTTGGGAACATGGTTTAGTCAAGGACCTGGCAGTGCTGGCTCAGTGGATCTCTGTGATCTTAGAGGTCTTTGCCAGTCTGGGCAGCTCTGGGATTCTGGGAAGGGCAAAGCTCCCTGGGAAGAGCTTACTCACTCTCATAGACGTGCACGTCCAGCTCCTTCGTTTCTCCACTCTCCCCTTGGACACCAAACCCACACAGGTAGAAGCCAGAGTCCTGCCAGTCCATCTGAGTAATTGTGATGCTGAATGAGCCTCGAGTGTTCTCACTGTTCATCAGAATCCTCCCTGTGTAGTCCTCGTCGATGTTGCCGTAGCTATCGATGATGTTGCGGCAGCCGCTCCGGCCCAGCTTGCACAAGAACTTCCTCTCGTCTGCAGTCTCCTCCCCAAAGTTGCAGGTCATGGTCAGAGTGCTGTGCAGCTCCACGTAGAAGAGCTCAGCACCCTCGGGTACATGTGGACCTGTGCACAGAGAGAGCCATCAGGGTCTGCTGCCTGCTCTGTCCGCGACGGTGTGCAGCACCCTGGGACCACTGAAGGCTTCTCTCCAGCAGAGCTCCTCTCTGCTTGGGGGTGCTGGGGGAGGAGAAGCTCAACAGGAGCTCTCAGTGTGCACTTGCAGCCCGGAAAGCCAATCAGAGCCTGGGCTGCAGCAGGAGAAGTGTGGCCAGCAGGGCAAGGGAGGGGATTCTCCCCCTCTGCTCAGCTCTGGTCAGACCCCACCTGGAGTACTGCCTCCAGTTCTGGAGCCCCTATGACAAGAGGGATCTGGAGGTGCTGGAAGGTGTCCAGAGCAGGGCCAGGAGGATGAGCAGAGGGCTGGAGCACCTCTCCTGTGAGCACAGACTGAAGGAGTTGGGGCTGTTCAGTCTGGAGAAGAGAAGGCTCCCAGGTGACCTCATTGTGGCCTTCCAGGATCTGAAGGGGGCTACAGGAAGGCTGGGGAGGGACTTCTCAGGAGATCAGGTAGTGGTAGGACTAGGGAGAATGGAATGAAGCTGGAGGTGGGAGATTCAGGCTGGAGGTGAGGAGGAAGTTCTTCCCCATGAGAGTGGTGAAGCCCTGGAATGGGTTGTGTAGGGAGGTGGTTGAGGCCCCGTCCCTGGAGGTGTTTAAGCCCAGGCTGGATGAGGCTGTGGCCAGGCTGATGTAGTGTGGGGTGTCCCTGCCCATGGCAGGAGGGTTGGAACTAGCTGATCCTTGTGGTCCCTTCCAACCCTGACTGATACTATGATACTTTGCTGGGTTGTATGGGATAAGAGGAAATGGCCTCAGGTTGCACCAGAGGAGGCTTAGGTAGGAGATTAGGACTAATTTCTTGACTGCCAGAGTGGACAGGGGTTGGCACAGGCTGCCCGGGGAGGTGGTGGAGTCCCCATCCCTGGAGGGGTTCAAGAAACCTGGGGCCATGGTTTAGTGGCCATGGTGGTGTTGGGTTGATGGCTGGGCTGGGTGATCTTAGAGCTCTTTCCAGCTCTTTCTGTGAAGACCTTCTTCCTCACATCCAGCCTAAGACAGGCGGGAATGGGCTGGAATGGGCTAGAATAGGCTGGAAGAGACCTTTGAGATCATTGAGTCCAGCCTCTCACCCAAGACTATCTAAAAGATAACCCTTTTAAGGAGCCCCAGGAGTTGTAATGACCTTCAGAAACCTCCAGGCTGACTTTGTGGGACAGCCCTCGGCCATTGATGCCAATACCACACAGGTAGGTGCCCCCATCTGCCTTGGTAAGCCCAGAGATGGTGATCTGGAAGTGTTTGGCCTCTGGGTAGTCGATGAGGGAGGCTCTGCCTTCGTAGTCTGCAGCCACGTAGCCGCTGGTGGAGACGACGGTCCTGCAGCTCACGAGCGACTCCCTGCACCAGTACTTCCTGTCGTGTCTGTTGACACCGGTGGGAGGGTAGAAGCAGGTGATGGTGACTGAGCCATTGAGCAGACCATAGACCTGCCACGGTCCAAACACAGGGCTTGAGACTGCAAGAGGAAAGCACGTTGGCTGTGTCAGAAGTGCTCCACCTCCAGCCGGCACTGCAGAGCAGGTTGGGTGCACCGCAGCAGCCGTGGACCCAGCTTGATGTGGTCTGCAAGGTCCCCTGGCACTGATGGGGTAGAGACACTCCCTGAACCTCTCTTCCCTCTTAAAACTGGTCCCAGGACACCCACAAGAGCTGTGCCCCAGGGAGGTTCCACTTACTTGCTGACTTGGGGAGGTATCTGCTGCTTGCAGACTGGGCTGGCAGGAGGAGGAGCAGGAAGAACGCCACCAGAGGGGTCATTTTTCTTTCATTCCCTGGAAGAGGCACAGAAGCTGGTGACTAATCACTTGCAAAATGGTTACCTGAGCAGCTCTTCTAATAATCCTCATGCCTGGAGGAAAGGAAGAACAGAACAGAATAGAATTAACCAGGTTGGAAAAGACCTTTGAGATCATCCAGTCCAACCTGGCACCCAACAGCATCTGATCAACCAAACCATGGCACCAAGTGCCTCAGCCAGGCTCTTCCTAAACACCTCCAGGGATGGGGACTCCACCACCTCCCTGGGCAGCACATCCCAATGGCCAATCTGAGCACTTGCCCCTTGCATCTGAGGGTTCCATAACTCGGGTCAGATTGCCTGTCAGTGTTGTTCCTAGCATTGCTTTGGTTGGAGAAGATCCTCCACACAGTGCCAGGAAGGCCATGGGCTGTGATGTCCTGCACTAGGCCACCTTGCTCAAAGCCTCACTCATCCTCACCTTCAACACTTCCACTGCTGGGGCATCTATGACTTCCCTGGGCAACCCCTTCCAGCATCTGACCACCCTCACTGTGAAGATGTCTTCCTTGTTGGAGACTGCCAGACCAAACTCTGAACCTCTTGGGATGGGTCCATAGCCTCCAGGATCCATATTTCTGACCTTTTGAAGGGGTGGCTTGGAGGAAGCCAAAGCTCTTGACTCACTCCCTTCTCCTCCCTTCTCCCTTCTCCCTTCTCCCTTCTCCCTTCTCCCTTCTCCCTTCTCCCTTCTCCCTTCTCCCTTCTCCCTTCTCCCTTCTCCCTTCTCCCTTCTCCCTTCTCCCTTCTCCCTTCTCCCTTCTCCCTTCTCCCTTCTCCCTTCTCCCTTCTCCCTTCTCCCTTCTCCCTTCTCCCTTCTCCCTTCTCCTTCTCCCTTCTCCCTTCTCCCTTCTCCCTTCTCCTTCTCCCTTCTCCCTTCTCCCTTCTCCCTTCTCCCTTCTCCCTTCTCCCTTCTCCCTTCTCCCTCCCTTCTCCCTTCTCCCTTCTCCCTTCTCCCTTCTCCCTTCTCCCTTCTCCCTTCTCCCTTCTCCCTTCTCCCTTCTCCCTTCTCCCTTCTCCCTTCTCCCTTCTCTCCCTTCTCCCTTCTCCCTTCTCCCTTCTCCCTTCTCCCTTCTCCTTCTCCCTTCTCCCTTCTCCCTTCTCCTTCTCCCCTTCTCCCTTCTCCCTTCTCCCTTCTCCCTTCTCCCTTCTCCTTCTCCCTTCTCCCTTCTCCCTTCTCCCTTCTCCCTTCTCCCTTCTCCTTCTCCCTTCTCCCTTCTCCCTTCTCCCTTCTCCCCTCTTGCCTGCCTGGAGCATGTTGGCCACTGCAAGGGGGTTTGTGGTGATGGGAATTAGCTCTTCCTGAACGTGGCTGTTGCCCTACCTGCCTGTTTCAAGCTCTAGAGCTGCCAGCTGCCAAGGAATGCCTTCAGAGGGACTTGGTTTCAGGGTGTCAAGTGACAACTTTACGATGGGCAATTCCCAGCAGAAGAGAAGA